>CM060181.1:33326562-35726562 GCA_030549775.1 Tamarix chinensis | reverse complement strand
CAACTGGTACTAGCTTCAAATATGTTAACTCTTGGCCTTCAACTTTAGAAGAATGAGATGGAGATGCTCTTGCACCAACATATTTAGACAAAACCATCCAAATCCAATAACTGATCAAACTTTGAAATAAAATCTATCCAATTTATATCATCTTTGAATAAAATACATGTCCCTTTATAATTTGAACCAAAAGTTTCATGTTCAATAATAATGTTATTCAAAGGTCATGCTCTTCTTAAACCTTAAACAGAAGAAGTTAACTCTTCATATATTTGGAGATATAGACACATGAATTCTAGAGATTGGTACTATATAAAGAATCCAAAAAATCCAAAATATAAAAATCCAACACTTATACTATTTACAATGGCCAAATAATGAGGCTCTCCAAACATTTGAGATACACAAACAAGCTCACGACGCACAAGCTCTAGCAATATCCTAAAAAAAAAAAATGGATTCATAGATCTCTATGGACATGTACAACTTTAAAGGAAAGACAAAAAATTTGTAGGAAAAAGGAATAATGTAAAAGAAAATATACAATAATTTGTTAGATAAATTTAGTGGGTTATAAATTAATGAGATTGTATATTTTAATACTATTTTAGGATTAAAATGAATGAAAATCAAAATAAAAAATCCCATACTATTTTATCGTTATAGTTATGTGATACAGTGTGACCGATCTCCAAATCACATTGCATGTGGTTTCACTGACATCATATATATTTGAGCTAACATAGACTAAAAACGAAAAAAATATCCTAAAAATATAGCCTAAAAAATCTCTTAAAATTTTACATTTGAGCCTGATTATTTCAATACTCCACACGATGGCTACAAAAGTAGTGGTGAATTGAATTGAACCCAACTAGGAGAATCATAATCGATTCATCAAATGGGGCTGCAAGAACGTGATCGTTATCTCCAAATCCGAAGTAATCTCCATGCCTATCGTCATAATCGACACTTTAGTAGAAAAATGGCTTCGCCTCCAATTTTATATCATCAAAAATCACAACACATATCATACAGAGATATAAATAAGTTTCTTAGGGTTGAACCGCTCATTAAAAAGGGAAAGGGGAAGCCTAAAGAAAATAACTATAAAAAGGAGATTAATGGCATCGGATTTTGGGAAGGGAATAAATTAATTTCTCCAATTTTTATTTTCAAAAATAAGTGAAGGTAAAGAGGTATAGATGAAGGATTATCGAAAATGAATAAGTATGAGTGCCATTAGATGAAGAGAACATATATGGACAAGTGAAGATGATTAGTGTTAGGGGTATGGACACAAGTGGGTCAGACGTAGTTAAGGCCAAGCTAGGACTGAGAAGAGGAAAAATGGGCATTGGCCATGGATTGGGATGAGTTAAACTAGTCAATCAATGGTTCGAGTTTTAAAACAGTTTCTGTGAAATAGATTATATTTTCATTTTGTCTTAAAGGAAGCAGTTGGGTTATACGTTAGAGCCCCTAAGGATGAGAGGATGGGTTCAATGATGTTATACCTAAGACTAATATTAACGGTTTTAAAAACATTATTATCATCGCCACTTATGCACACACAAAAATACTATTAATATCCAAAAATGATAAAAAAAATAGGTTAGTTATTAGATCTAACTTATCTATGATCCCATAACCCCTATTATACCTATAATTATAAAAGTCAATACTAATAATATTAAATCTTCATGCTTTCATCTTGATAATTTTTACTCCTTAAATTGTCTCCATTTTTCAATCTGTCTTAAACATAGCAAATATAAAATTATTAGAAAAAGTAGAAAATAAATTAAGATAATTTAAAATAGAATTAAGAATAAGTGTACGTATCAAGTGGAAAATAAAATTCTTCTCAATAAATAATTGATAATTTGATGGCTAGAAAATGATTAATAAGCCACGCAAAGCATTCTAAATCCCACATCTTCATTAGGGTTACATAGAAAAAGAATAGTAAGTATTAGGGCTATTCACGGTTCAAATACCCGATATTTTGAATATTTAATTATCGGATATCTAAAATTTCATATATTTGAAAATGATATTTGATATTTGATTTAAAACTTCAGATATCCGAAAAATCGAATATTCAAATTTTTAGATCGGATATCAAATATAACTAATATTATCCAAATAAAATTTTAAATACAACAAAAATTACAAATATATTTGATATTATCTGATTTGTTGAGTAAATATCTTACTTGTTCAACAAATATCCGATGTTAAAATTAAAATAAGGAAGAGTAGGTGGAGTCTATTGGTATGCAAAATATTTTTTTATATAAATATATAAAAAGGGATTATATTAAAAATATAATTTCAACTAAATTAAATTTTTTCTAGAATAATAAATAAAGTAAGTAAAAATTATACACACACACATCTAAATTTATTTATATAAAATTATATATAAAATAAAAAATTATAAAAAACTTATAAATATTTTTCTTCAAATATGATATTATTTATATTTGTCGGATCAGATATTTGATTTGTTTGACTTTTCATTGACCAGATCGGATATTAGATTTGAAAAAAAATCGGATCAGTTATTTACTTTTTTGAATCGAATCACTTCGGATATTGGATCAAATAAGCAGATATCGAATAACATCAACAACTCTAATAAGTATAGTACATCTGTACATGTAGTCGAGACATCTACAAAAAGGTGACCACAAGTGGCCTGGACTGTTATTATGTATATAGATCTTCAATTCGCCAACGAGAGGTCAATAATTACAAAAAGGCTCGGTGCTCATTTGGTACGGAATAACAGATGTAAAAATGTATTTATATTTTATATAATATAATTAAAATAAAATAAAATTCAGACAAATATTTATTTTTTAAATAGATATATATTTTAGATCTTAATTTAATTTAAAATAAATATTTTATTTAAAATATTTATATTAATATTAAATAATTAATTTAAAATACATAAAAGAATTATTTCTATCCCAATCACCCCATGAACAGCCTAATCATTTACTACATGTAGTCGAAGCCCAGATAAATTTCCACCACTTTGGAACAGAGTGAGCCAAAGCCACCCCTCATATAATTCTTCTCAAAAGCTAGTTTTTCAGTGACGGTCTAAACCCTGAGAAAACAACCAATTTTAAACTGTGGTTCTTAAGAAAGTTGTATGAGATCGGAAACATAACAACTGAATTACAAGCTTGTGACACCTCTCAAAATAAATTTCTCAAAAGCTCTGAAATGTCAAATTACCTCTTTGGTTGGTACCTTTATACAAAACTGCCTAATAAGATACAAATTTCTTATCTTTAGTTGATTGCATCTTTATTTATAAGTGAATGGTTTAAATGGGGGAAAAAATGAAAATACCATACAAATTTAATTTAAACACATTCCTATGCAAGTCAGAGAATTGGAAAAAGTTGACCCAACCCGTACAAAATCTGACCCTACATGACTCGATAAATTTATCAATCTGACCAGACTTGAAAAATGATCCAACCCGATGCTAACCTGAATATAAAAAACCATACTCGATCCAAACTCGACCTGAATTCAATCGGTAATTCGATATCAACCCGACTCACTACCAACCCGACCTACTATCACCCTATCCTGACCCGACTTGGCTCAACAAAACCGAATTCAATATTAATCAGTTATGATAATAAAAAAATACACATATCTTATTATTTATTTAAAACTTTTAAAGATATATTATTATTTAAAATTTATTTATTTTTTCTTATTTTTATTATGAATTTACTTATTCACCAATGATATTCTAATTTTACCGATTTTTTTTTGCATAAAAACACAACATTATAAAGTTATAATAATAAATAAATAGTAATTAATAACACATTATTAATTGCATGCTTACATGAAGTTAAACTTAATGCTCGCTTATGAGGTTAATGATTTAAATTAATTTTTGTGGCCAATGTCCGATTCGACTTAAATTTAAAGTGATTTAATCTAGGACTAGCTCAACCCGAATCCAACTCGACCCGTCAAAACATTAAATATTTGATCCGTCAAGTTAACACAAAGCTGACCTGTTAAATTAACTCGAACAAGAAATTGCCAAAATAGGTGATTTCTCGGCCCATTCCTGACCCGATAAGGATATAAATAGGGTGGGTTTAGGGCGGGTACGCCCATACCTATATCCATACACATACCCGTACTCAAATTTGTACCCATACCCAAACGGGTATCCACTTATACATCCATATCCGTATTCATTAGATATCTGTTACCCGATGAATAATCCATTTACCCATTAACAGATATTATTCAGAGGATAAATCCATTTAGAGTTAAGTCAAATAACAATTTTAATCATAATTTATACTATATTTATTTTAAAATTTAGGATAAAAAGGTAATTATATATCGGATAAATGGGTATCTATATGGATACAGGTATGAGTATGGGTATAGATATGAATAACTCATACCCGTGTCCAATGGGTATTTTTTCTATCATCCATATTCATTTATCCATATTTGTTTAAGTATCTAACGGATAAAGCCCATCGTATTTCACATGTAATCTACCTTTTTTACATCCATGTATCCAACCTAACCCGACAAGCTAACCCAAAATAATCCATACTCAGACCTGAAACAACCCAAACCTAAACCCGACCCGACCCGCTAAATTAACCCGATACAACCTGGACTTGAAATGACTCAAACCCGAACCTGACCCGACCCCAACAATAAGGCGACCCAAAATGATCCAAACCTGAAATAATCCGACCCAACCCACAATCGACCCGTAAAGGAGAATAACCCGCAAACAACCCAACCCAAAAACGACTCAACCTGCTATAATCCGACTTGATTGCCACCTACAGTTGATCATGCTTTATTTTTATTTTTATTTATAAAAAAAAGAATATGATTTTTTTTCCTTTTATTTTGTTTTACTATACAAAATTAAGCAACTGAATCATCAACATGAAGTCTATGAGATCTATAAGAAAAGTAATGATTTTTTAGCTTACTAATTCATAAGTAAAATAAATAAAATAAACATACTTTAAAAATATATTATCACGATTGAAGAATTATTCTTTTGTATACTTATACTATTTTTTTTATATATCCTAATTTCTTGTACAATTAAATATAATATGATAAAAAATTGAAATAAATAACAATGATATAAACAACAACTTGTGAATAAGTTGGTGTATTGTGCATCTAATAAAATAATAATGGTACAAAAGAGTTTGGAGGAACTCGTAGGTGAAAGAATGTGTTGAATAGTACAAATTATTAGGTAAACTTGATACATCCAAAATTAGGCACGCCTAGTTATACATTTAATACAATTATAATATATTTTTAATATATTATTATAAAAGTACAATAAAATATACTAAAAATACATTATAATTGTACTAAATATACAAGTGATCCACCTAATTTTAGATACACTCGATCCATGTAATAAATTCTCATCGAATAATCCTCGACAAAATAGAACGTGGAAAAAAAATTCAAAAAATATAGTCATGAGTACTAATGTATAGAATTTCCGTTTAACTTGTCATCTTCATCCAAAATATATTTCTCCATTTATGTTTATGCTTTCTCGTTTTTCTAAAATATGCACAAATGTAATTCATAATTTAAATTTTTTTATTATTTTATTTTGCTCCATCTCTGTTCTTATACCTATACAACACTGGCCATATGTAGTTCAGAGTTTGTTACATAGAGGAACACACACAACGTAGAAATGTATTTTAGGTTTGGGAGATTTTGTTTCCTTCAAGTGAAATACACCTAAGACGTTGTCTATGACACGACCATGTTTCAAGGTGTATCTTTGAGGCATTTATTTCTTGCTTAGTAGTTTTTTGTAACTAATTTAAAAAATAAATATAATATTTTTACAAGTTTTGGCTTATAAATTATTCAAAAAAAAATAGTTAGTTTGGATAATCACTTCTTTTAAGTAACTCTAAATAATGGAAAATTGATCTAGTAAGACTTTGTTTTACTCCATTCATTTATTAAAGAAAGTCATTTTAACATTAAATGAATATTTTCATTTTAACATTAAATGAATATTTTATGGAGCTTATAAAAGTAACCTCAATATTATAATGATACTCTTCAGTAGAAAGTAACAAATTAATTAATGTGTATATAATAAAACATAGAGATAAAAAGTAAAAAATAGGTTTTAACTCTTTTATTAAAAAATCCAAAACAAATTCTTAGTTTCAAAACAACTCATGATTTGAAAATGAGCAAATAGTATTTAAGGTTAAGACTAAGAAGAAGAAAACTTCATTAGTTATATCACATGGAGAGTTCAATAAAATTTCTAGCTACATAGATGGTATAGACTAATCATTGAACCATGTAAAATTGAGTTTTTATTTTCTTAAATATAACTTCTTTTCGTTGTGTGTTTTACTACCCCAACATAAATTAGGATGGAAAGTTGTCTATTTTGAGAACTTAGGGGCTTGAAATATTTATTGAATTCACATCATACTTGCATATCTCTAGCTATGGTTTGTGAATACATTTTAAGTATTTGGATGTGCATGGAAGAGTTAGTGTTTGATAAATAACTGGTCAGATACCTTATGTAATATCCCAAATTTTCATAACCCTAATTTCTAGATGATTAGTCTCTTCATCCCTTACATAACCCTTAATGATTACTTAATTACCTTTACCTAAACTACACTTTTATTTACCTTCATACCCTTCAAACCCTACTTTTAATTTTAGGTGACCAGAGGTCAACCTATAATACCCCCATTTTTCTTAACTTAAAAAATTTATTTTGAAAGAACAAATAGAAGCTAAAACTAAAAAGAGGGGGGTGCTATTGTTATACCTATGATGAGGAGATGTGAGAGCGTTCACCTAACTTATGACAATTACAAGACTAGACATGATAACATTAAATATAAAAAAAAAACATCCCTAGAAAGGTGAAATCCTTTATAGTACAAAATCTCAACATAGGGTTACAAAGTCGAATCACACCGACTAGAACCAAAGAAATGAGAAATCCTTGACATTAAATAAAATATAAGAAGCCATACTCTCTAATTCCTACTTAAGCTCCAACAATATTCAGATCACCTATATAAAAACCATTAAAAATAATTTGTTTAATATAAAAGTATCGAGTAACACACCTAACCTAAATCAAATAGCATGCAACTACATGACCATATCAAATCATACGTACCCTTTATCACTTAGACAATAACCAAACAACATAACATGGATACAATTTCCAATTCCAATCCATGTTATTAAACCACAAAGATTTCATCAATTCTACCTAGTGTTTATTGTTCACACCAAATATTTTAATATGGTATATCAAACCAAGATAATATAAGGAATCCATACAATTTAACCTCAACCCTAATCTAATTATCAAACCTTTATTAAAGCAATCAAACAAATGAATTCAAGTTAACTTTAAGAGGAATACAATATCATAATCTAAGACAATTATCACTAAGGATAAAATAACAACCAAATATCTAACTTCCAAGAGAGCTAATCCAAGAAGTCACACGGCATAAAGCCATGTATGCACAAAACCTCTGCACTCAAGCCCTTCAATACGTGTACCCCCTATAGGTTTGTGAATCCCTAAGAGTATAATTTGACCCTTTAACCCAAATGTCTAACTATTCACTCAAGGGCTTATGTTCGAGCCATGCGATTTCTTTCCCAACTCAAGTTATCCTCCACTTTAAATGATTATTGTTTTATATAAGTCATCTCATTATTTAATAGAGGATACTAAGATCCACATACTACAATCAATAAAATCATAATCCTACAAATCATCATCTACTCACCAAACCAGAAGCCGAACCATCACAATCACTACACAAATATAACATTAGTACGATGAAGTACTAGCAAAACGTACTACTTAAGACATGGTAAGGGCTCATACTGCACATTGAAGTTATATAGTAGTATGGTGGTAAGCATACTAACATATACTAACACTCAGGCTCATGATAATAATATAACAAGTCCTACCTGCATGAACATCATAAAAGAATAATAATATAGTTGATGCATTAAAACCATATTATAAATCTTACTTTAGTGAACACAAAATTTTAGTTATTAAGATAATCCGTTCGATCATACTCAATTCTCCACCATAAACAAAAGTTATGACAACATGCACATATAATGGGATACCACATCCACCACACACTGAGGGCACTTGTTGAGACGGTTAACACGCCATGAGATACCACACCCATCACAGATGGTAAAAGTACATCAAGGGGGCTTTTACTAGGACACCTCACCCACCACACCTTGAATGGTTCCTGTAACACCCCAAAAATTTACTACTGAAAAATTTTATTTTATTTAAAAATTAGTGGAAGTAAAAATTGTACATTTTGGGGATGCTACTGTCACACTTAGTACATGACCGATTTCCTCCTACCATTCCAGTACTCGGTGCTAAGGCTAATAAAGAATAGAATATAATTTATAGAAATTCAACTTCCATTTAAATCAGAGTAGAGCATTAAAGACGTTACAAAAGATAAAAACCCACTATTAGTTGTTACAAGAGTAAAATCTTTAAATAAGGAAATAGTAACATTTAAAGAGAAACCTAAAAAAATTCCTAGACAATCCTCACACTCCTACCCGATACCAGCTTGAGTAGTACCTATAACTAACCAGTAAGGGACACTGTCCATTGAATAGGTAGGGACCCACAAACAGAATCCTTCAATACTACGGTATTGAGCAACTATTTATACCAAACCGAAACACAGGGTCTACATGCAATACATCATACATAAACAATGTAAAACGATAACATACGCATGCATAGGGATGATCACAATAAACATAGGAGCTAATACACAATGCAATAACACATACAATAGGAAATGCATAACACAAGGTCTATTTACTTAGTAATTCCATCACATACCAAGAGAGACAGGCACTAAAGCCAAACTTATACTATATCAATGGATCATAAAAATGAAATCAATATTTTTGGTCTTAAGCCATTAATTAAACATTATTCAACATCATATCTTGAATTATATCCATATGACTGCAGGAACTCCACTATTATACCTAGTGGATTAGAAACACCTAGGGTAGAATGCACCCGGCCACAATTATTTGCTAGTGGATCGGTCTCCAAGGTACCTTGCACCTGGCTACTATTCTAGCCGGTGGATAGGTCTAGCCCCGACTCACATGGTGTTTCACTATAATTTATTAGTATCTTTTTATAATTTATTAACATCCAAGGTTTGGTTTATTGAGCTCAGGTTCCCCCAGTATTATAGCCGATGGATTGAAAACACCCAAGGCAGAGTGCACCTAGCCACTATTATTCACCGGTGGATCGGTCTCCAAGGCATCTTGTACCTGGCCACTATTTTTGCCCGTGGATTGATCTGGGCTCGACTTAATAATATTTTTCTTTACTTGATTAGTATTTTCCATTTAATTAACACAATATGTCCATTTATTTAACTCGAAGGGGAGGTCACAAACCCAGAGACACAAAGGTATACCGATCATAGAATCAAATATTCTATATCAAGGATCATAGCACACATAAAACCCTAACATGTACCCCTAACATATCCAACACACATTTCCTTACATAATTAACTAGCCAGGCATCTTTTGCATGATTATGCAATAAATAGCATATCATACCCGTAATTACCCATTCAACCATATACCATGCATTATTCCTATGATATTTATCGATTTATCAAAATACCTTTATTATTATAATATACATGGTTATACTTAAATAAGTGTTACTAAGGCCATAAACCTTTATTATATTATTTAATATCTCTTATGTCTTATTATGGAGGCTGATTTAATCTATTGTCATGTTATACGTGATTTATCGATTTACCCCTTCATCTTTACAAAATTACTAAAATACTCTTTATTTGTTAAGTTATCTAGTTACCCTTCTAGTTGGTTAAATTACCAAATTTCCCTTTGAATATACTAAATTACCAAAGTACCCTTCATACTTGTTACATTTACCAAATTGCCCTTTTAGTTAGTTAAATTACCAAATTGCCCTTCATACTTATTAAAATTATCAAATTGCCCCTTATCATGCCAAATTATCAAAATACTCTTCTTACTTATTATTTTACCATTTTACCCCTTTTACTCACAAAATTACCAAGTTATCTCCTTTTCCATGTAAATTTACTAAAATGTCCTCCTTACTTATTAAATTATCATATTACCCCTTTTATTCTTATAAATTACCATTTCACCCATATTATGTCAAGTTTACTAAAATACCCTTACCACATAAAACATTAACATATATGGTCCATATACACCATCTAATGCCACCAACTATTCTCATTTATTATTAATAATCATTAGCACCTACCATATATATACTTATTTAGGCCACACCTTTTGTACAAGAAGAATTACTAAAATGCCCCTAGGGCTCATATTAACATTATCTATGCTACAAATGGCCACATTAGCTTATCATGTCATATACATGCATTTAATATTATTATTAAGAATAAGGCTCCTTCCTTAACTATCATTTCTACACATGACACATAAATTAACATGTTTTTTATTTCAAGAACCAACATATACTACAAATTATAATATACTTAACATCATAAACCATGCATATAAACATATTAAAAACCCTAACATGCTAGCATATGTATATCTACACATTTTTGTAGGGTATAATGCTTACCTTATTTCTGACAACAAATAAACTTTACCACTATCCTGGTTGAAAGTTTAAGCTTTTGATTAGAAAATTTTGTACCTAAAAATAATATTAAAAAGTAGCATATTAGAAGTAAAAAAATTAAAAGAATAATTTCTTTTTTATCAAAATCTTAACTAATACATACTAATACTAACTATTGTTATACCTCAAAATTTAGCCATAATTGCCCAAAGAGATGCAACAGACTCACGTTGTATGGCAGCATGAGCTAGATGCACAACATGAAGAAAACAAAAGAGTCAAAGAGGGGAATGGGAGAAAGGAGAGGGTTGGTTTGGTTAAGGGTTTTAGGGGTTGGGTTGAGGGCTTGTGGAGGGGAGTGAGTGTGGTGGTTGGGTGTAGGGAGGGATTAGGGGTGTAGGTGGTGGTCGGGGGTCGAAGGTTTGTGGCTTAAGGTGGTAGGGATGATGACTATAGGGCTGGGAAGATGAGGCGAAGGAAGGGCGAAGAAGAAGAAGAAGAAGAAGAAGAAGAAGAAGAAGAAGAAGAAGAAGAAGAAGAAGAAGAAGAAGAAGAAGAAGAAGAAGAAGAAGGAGGAAGGGAAAATAAGAAAAGAAGGGAGAGGTTGTAGGGGAATTTAGGCCAAGGGGAGGAAGGGGTGGTGAAGGAGGTGTTAGGGAGTTGATGGGTGAATGCGGCAACGACAAAAGAGGGGAATGGGCAGCCCAAGATGGTGGTGTAGGGTAGAGGTTGAGAAGGGGAAAGAAAAGAAAAAGGAGGGAAGGGTGGCTGCAGGGGGGAGTGGTGGTTATTGGGTGGTGCAAAGAGGTAGTAGAGGATGCCAGAAGGTGGTTGTGTTGGTCGGTTGGGCGGCATAAGGGGTGGTTAGAGGTGGCGAAGCAAAAATAGGGGAGGAGGAGAAGAGGGGAAGAAGGAAGAAAAGGTGAATCAGCAGAAGGAAAAGGAGAGCTCGAGTAGGAGAGAAAATGGGCAGAAGAGAAGAAAAAAAGGAGAGGAAGAGGAGGCAAGTCTAGTTAGGTTAGGTGTAGGGTGCAGGGGTTGTAGGTGAATGGCCTACGGTGGTAGGGAGGAGAAGAAAAATAGGGAAAGGGGGGCATATAGGGGGAGTGGTGTAGGCACCTGTGTGGCCAAAAATGGTAGGTTGCAAGGGGTTGCTGGCTGCCATGGCCTTAACGTCGAAGAAGGAGGGAGAAGGGAAGAATAAGAAGAAAAGAAAGGAGGCAGGCCAGCCGGGCGAGGGAGAAAGGAAGAGATGGGCCAACCTTGTGTGTGCGAGGGAGAGGAGAAAAAATAGGGATGGTTGGGCTGGCCTAACCGGGGAAGGAAATGAGAGAAAAAAAAGAAGCAAGTGAGATGGGGTGGTGACGTAGGGAGAAGGGAAGACAAGGAAGGGGCCAACGGCCCAATGAGGAGGGGAAGAGAAAAAGGTAGGCCGAGCAACCCAAGGAGGAAGAAAAGAAGAAAAGGAAAAAGGAGGAAAAGAAAAGAAGAAGAAGGAAAAGTAGAAAGAAAAGGAAAAAGGAGAAAATTTAAATTAAAATAATTTTTGGAATAAGAGTTTTTAATTATTTCAATGGATAAATTAATTTATTTAAAATTTAAGATATTAATTTAAGAGGAATTTTTTTTAGTAAAGTATGGGTTTGAAAAACTATTTAAATAAAATGAGTATGATAAAATAAAAAGTATTTATTTTAATTTATTAAATAATCATATAAATATTTATACACCCAAAGGTCCATAAAATAATTAAAATAAATAAATTAAAAAGTAAATTATCCTAAATAAGGACTAATTATTAAATTATAGGTTTTTAAATTTTTGGGTATTACAGTTTCGCCGTGAGGGCCAAAGGGAGTCTTGGGGAAGGGTTACTTTTCCATTTAGTTAGTCATAAGCATGAGTAATGTACTAGTTTTTTTATTCATGTAATTTATATTTCCTAAGTCCTAATTATTAGCTTTTAAACCTAATGTAACAACTATTGCTAAAATGTCCCAAAACATTAATTTTAAGAATTTTAGTTAAATAAGGATTTAATAGGAAAATTAATTAAATAAATTATTTCTATTAAAATAAAAAGGAATAATTAGAGCTAATCAAGAGGAAAATAATAAATATTTTAATTAGGAAAAATTTGGGTATTTTGCTAATTAAAATGTAATTTATGAAAAATCTTTCAAAAATCCTAAAATTTGCCTGAAAAGGGAATTTAATATTATTTTATTTAAATATTATTATTTTTAAATATTCCAAATATCCAAATTAATTTAATTAACTCCAACTCACCTATTTTTCCGTTTCCTTTTTCTTTTCTTTCCCTTTCCCTTTCCCTCTTCTTTTTCCTTTCCTTTATCCTTTTATTTTTCTCTTCTTTCCCCGAATTAGGCCTATCAGCTATCGGCCCAATTCCCTTCTCTTTCTTTTTTTTTCCTACACAGCCCAGGCACGCACCGCTTATTTTTTTCCTTTCGGCTGGTCCGATTCTCCCTCTCTCCCTTTCTTTCTTTCCTTTCTTCTGGACCGCCGGTCCAGCCCCTCCCCTTCTTCTTCTTCTTCCCCAGCCTTTTGCGTCTGCAACTTTTTCCCTGAATGACCCGAAAATTCTGCCGCCAACCTCACTGTTTAACCAGCCATTTCTCCCTTCTCTTCCCCACTGATTCGCCGACCACTTCGACCAACCTCTCCTCCCCTCTTCTCGCATGTTTTTCTCTCGTCCCTGGTCAATCGCAGACCACGAAACCTGCCTACGTCGACCTACCGTCGCTGACCTGCATGCCCTCACCTACCTGCTCCTATTCCCCCTCTCCTCTTCGACCTTCTCCCCTCCATTTAGCCTATATATATACCCCTTAATCAGCCAAAATCGAAACCTTTTTCACAGCCCAAAATTTCCCGACCTTTCCGCCACCGCCCAATCAGACGACTGTTCCGTCGTCGCCGTTAGAACCAACCATAAGACCATTCCCTGCACCACCCTCTACCTAAGTACACCTACCTTCTCCCTCGATTTGCCCTGCATGAGCCACCTCGACCATATAAAGTCACCTCCTCGATCAACCCTTCCTTCCACCTTCACCGCCCTTTGCACCACCAGTAGCCGCCACTTCCACTGCAGCCACCACCCCTTATACCTCCTAAAAAACACCTACAGACCTTCCTCTATCTCCCCTACCCTTCTTTTTCTCTTTCTCCCCTCCTCCTCTCTTTCTCTCCTTCCTCCACTTTCGGCCACCACAGCTGCCTCCGTGATCCACCACCATTGGTTGCGCCGCCACCATCATTCTACTCCTCTCCATCTAGGCAACCATAAACACCCCAACTCCCACCCTCTTTCTCCCTCTTCTTTTCCTAGAACTTAACTTTCTCTCTTTTCTTCTCTTTTTTTGGCCACCGCCGCCGCCGCCGTGCACCACCATCGGTGCCGCCTATCACCACCAACTCAAAGTGGAACCCTAAACCCTCTCAACCCTTAAATTCTATTTATACAAGCTTTATTTATTTTATTTTATTATATTTCTATTTATGTCGAATATATTATTGTTGTTATTATTATTATTATTATTATTATTATTATTATCACTAATGCTTTTTCTTATTATTGCTATTGAGGGCTGAAGCCCTATTCTATTTTTATTTTGGTTATATTATTATTGTTATTGTTGCTATTATTATTATTATTATTATTATTATTATTATTATTATTATTATTATTATTATTATTATTATTATTATTATGATCATCATCATCATCATCATTTGTATTAATATTATTATTAATAGTAATATTATTATTTCAAGTAGGGTCGAAACCCTACTTTATATTATTTTCAATTTATGCTATTATTAATATTATTATCATTATTGTTATTATTATTTCATATTACTATTATTTTATTATTATTTTTTTTATTATTAATATTATTAGTATTATTATTAATATTATTTTGGTGAAGGGTCGAAGCCCTTATTTCACCATTTATTTCGAATGATACTAATAATAATAATAATAATAATAATAATAATATTATTATTATTATTATTATTATCATCATCATCATCATCATCATCATCATCATCATCATCATCATCATTACTATTTTTAGTATTATTATTATTATTTGGGTAAAGCCTTCAAACTTTATATTATCATCTTTTACAATATTGCTATTATTACTTTTATCTTTAGCAAAAATTAGTAATTAGTTAGTGTTATTACTATTATATTATTATTTTATCTAAAACCCTAATCTTAAAATAAATTAATAAATAATAGTATTTTTTTAGTAGGAGGGAACCTAATCTTTAG
This sequence comes from Tamarix chinensis, assembly GCA_030549775.1. Taxonomy (NCBI): domain Eukaryota; kingdom Viridiplantae; phylum Streptophyta; class Magnoliopsida; order Caryophyllales; family Tamaricaceae; genus Tamarix; species Tamarix chinensis. Next base: position 35,711,479 of record CM060181.1, on the reverse strand, counting down.
TTTGTCCCTCTTATAGGTGAGACCAGTCAAAGCCCTAAGGAGACATAGGAGCATGCTCTAAGAGTGGTATCGTATTAGGTAAGGGTGTAGCTAAGGCTTATATGTGCTACGTGTTGTATATGCCTTGGATTTCCGTGTATAATGATGTGTTGTGTAACATGTGCTATTAGTTTAACTATTTTAATGTGTAGCGCAACTTGGAGTTAAGGTATGCTTATGTGCCTTCTTATTGTATATGTTGATATGTATATGTGGTGAAATGTGATGTAATGTGTTGTGACCCTTTAAGACATGCATGTGAGGATGTTAATGTGGTATTGTGTGAGGGAAAGGATGAAAAAGGAAAATGAGGAAGTAAGTTGACCAAAGGGAAATAAGTTGACCTAAAAATTTTAATGATCCATCAGTGGAAGAATAATAGGGGAATCGAATCTATGGTTTTGTATGGGAGAATCTAATTTATGGTTTTGAATGGAAGAATCTAGGATTTCGTATGGGAGAATCGAATCTATGGTTTTGTATGGGATAATCTAATTTATGGTTTTAAATGAAAGAATCTAGGGTTTCGTATGGGAGAATCGATTCTATGGTTTTGTATAGAAAAATCTAGGGTTTTACATGAGAGAATTTATGGTGTTGCGTAGGAGAATCTAATCTAGGGTTTCTTATGGGAGAATCTATGGTTTTGCATGGGCGAATCTAATCTATAGTTTTGTATGGGAGAATCTATGTTTTGCATGGGAGAATCTAATCTAGGGTTGCATAGGTGAATCTAAGGTTTCACATGGGAGTTTTAGGGTTTTGCATGAAAAAGTTTGAAGGGTTGCATGGGATTTATAAAGTCTGCATAGGGGTAAATTTTACGTATGGAAAGTTGATTTGAGGTGTGAGAAAGGTAATGGAAGTGTTATTTGAGTGTTTGGAGGTTTTGGGTGAAAAATAATACGTGGGACAATATAAGGGTACATAGGAGACCGAGCTAGGGTTTGGGAGGAAATCCTAGTCTAAGAAGGAGGTAAAAAGAGAATTGAATGAGGGTGAGTGGAGTACAAAATGTGGATGGAAACCATCGCGTGAGAATGAGCATGATTAGCATGGAAAAATAAGAAGTGGAAGGTGAGAAATGGAGGGGTGACATGTGGAAATGAGGAAGCTAGGGTTTGGTGTGGCTAGCTAGGATTTAGTGTGGCCAGAAGGGGTTTGATGTGGTTACCTAGGGTTTCGTGGTCATACGTGTACTTGGTGAGTAAAGTGAGATGATGAGGGTCAAATCTAAGAGTGATGACGTGTGGGGTGTTAAAATAGTTTGGGTTCGTGATATAGAGTAGGATGGGCCACTCAGGACTAAATTAGGGTTTCGGAATAAAACCTTAGAGTGAGATGGTCAGTGGACTTGGAAGTGTAAGGTAGTGAGCCTTGACCCACATACATAGGAGATGGGCTCTAGTGTGAGTTAGGGTAAGGAGGAAAGGATGTTGGGCCAAGTAAGGAGGTGCATGAATCTTATGATGTGGGATGGGACCTTTTGAAGGATAAGCATAGAGGGGGTTAGTCATGTATGTCTAGGGTGAAACTTTTGAATAATACACTTAAGACATTAATCATGTAAAGTGAAAGATTATTGAGCCAGGTCCAAGCCAATCCACCAATTAGGAATAGTGGTTAGGGTGTTCCCTCCTATATGCGTCTGATCCACCGGTTATAATAGTGGGGGATCCCGAGTTCAATAAACCAAACTTGAGTTTGCTAAGACACATAAAAGACACTAACTACTTACAATGGAACACCATGCCAGTAGGAGCCAAACCGATCCACCGGTAAGGAATAGTGGTTAGGACATCCCGCTCCATATATGACCGGTCCACTGGCTAATAAAAGTGGGCAGGTGCATTGTACCTGTGTGTTTTCTGGTCCACCGACTATAATAGTAGAGTTACTGTACTCACATGGATTTGATAAAGAGCATGGTGTGAAATGAGTACCAATAAGAGATTAATTAATTAATTAATCCAGACTATAAATAACCTTTATTTATTATTTATCTGAAGTGATCGCATGCTATTTTATTATCCTGCATGGATTATGTGCTTTTATGTGTGGGCATTAGTGCACGGTTACCTTGCGCAGTATGTAGCGTACTAACTACCCTTTTTTATGGGTGTTGCTCATTCTCACGAGAAGAAGGCCCTTCTGACTTTGTGCAGGTGGGTGATGCATATTTTGATGCCATCGAGGTTCATGAGGCATCAAGCGGGGCTGAGTGTTGAACATATGCTTGGTTCGATGATCGGGAGTGATGTGGCCGGATTGTCTCTCCATGTTATTTTATTTCCTTTTGTTATTTCATTTCTGTATTGGATTTTCCATATTAAACTTTATCATTTGTAGACATTTTTCCTTCCAATGAATTTTGATTTCATACTTTAGGTTATGTAAACTTTTTACGCGTACTCTGATTTCTATGCTATGAACTCTTGGTTTAGGTATTGATTTAAGTTTAGTAAATACCCTTGCTAGCCTTAGCACTTGGTACTGGAACGGTCAGAGTGAATTGATCTGGTACTAAGTGTGGCGGTAACATCCTCAAAATTCACAAGTTTTAATTTAATTGCTTCCATTTTAAAAAAAAAATAAGTGAATTTTAGGGTGTTACAATTGCATGGGAAGGGATGATGGGAGGTTTGAAACATCATCTCCCATGCTAATTGTTTGAGTCCTACCATAGTTAGCATGTATTAGAGTAGAGTTTGGTTAAGTTGAACTCTTATGGTTACCTGAGGGTTGGTTGTAATTTTCTCAACTTCTTACACTCTTATATGGGTGTAAAGATGAATGAAAGAGATGACCTTTGAGTATTCTACAAACCTAAGTGTTGAGTGCCATTCTTCCAAAAAACTTAGTGCATGGTTTGTTATATCTTCAAAAATCTTACAATCTTTATCTTAAGAGTTGATATCTTAAGTGGTAATTGTAAGTATTTGATTTCATGGGTTACTTGAATATCAAATCCTTTCTCCCATCTCATCTCCTCTTCTATTTTATCTTTTGTTAGAGATAATCATTGGTTCCATCATCAACTCTTATCAAGACCCAATTTGTTTAGCATTTTATATATCAAAATCTAACCTAGCTTTAATACCAAAAATGACACAAGTCTTCTATAGATATTGAAGATTCATGTGATTTTAGAAAAGGAGAGGATTGTTGTCTACTTAAGGGAGAATGAGGAATGAAGATATTCAAGAAAGAATTAATAAAGAACTCAACAAAAAAAAAATAAAGCTTTCAATATCACCCTATCTAATATTACTCCAAGTATTCTTAGGTAAATAACCAATGTTTATATAGATTTTAATATACTCAATTATATGTTACAAGGTTATCCACATCATGATTATATAGGAGTCTTACATTGCTAACTAGAACACTAATTTAGCCACATGACACATAAATGGCTAACTAGAAAATAAACTATCATTAATAATGTAATTATATCCTACATAATACATGAATCAATAAAGAATATTAAAAATAGAGTAAGCTAATTAGTACATAAAAACAACTAATAAGAATCCTAATAAAAACAAAGACGTTGACTTGAAATATTGACTAGGCCTTTTGACTTGGAGAGTTAACTTTTATGCGCAATAGCTCTCTTTATAATAGCTTGTAACACATGAAATCTTATGTATCTTGACTTCTTAAATTACTTGATCTTCTTTCTGTAACTATGTTACATACTTGCAAGAATGACTTAAAGTAACATCATTAAGGTTAGTCATAATATTATTATTAAAGATATATAATGTGATCGGTTCCATTATATGTCAAATCACTATCATCTTGAGGATCAATGGATGCTTTTGCATCACCTGTCTTAATTATAACCCTCTATTGTTTAAGAGAAAAATAAGGAATTAGACGAATGATCAAAAGAGGAAGGAAGGAAAGAAAAATCTATAAAACTAGTAAGGAGGAAATGAATATGAAAGTAAGAAGAAGAGGGGTTTTTAATAGTAAGGAGATGAGAGTGAAAAGAAAGCAACAACTCTCATACAAAGTTAGGGTTGAAATGAGATAAGATATGAGTATGATGCTTTAATAGTCAAAGTTCCTATTATTCCCATAAATCCCTAAACATTTTAGGTAATAAAAGAGAGGGTAAAACATAAGTTAAAGCTAAAATACCCAAAAATGGTGAGGTAAATGTTTCTTGATGCCCAAGGTCAAAATTGACCATCTAATAGAGGGAAAGGAGATAAGGGAGATAGGGACAAACTAGGCAACATTATTCCCGACCAAATCATACCATAAATTGGAGGTAAAATAGATAAGAGAGAGAATGAATAAGTAAATAAGAAACATGTGGTCATTAAGGTACTTATATGAAATTAAATCCATAAATTCATTTATTAATCATTAAAATAGGGTGGAAAAACTCATTTAACTCATAAAAGCTATTAACAACCCCCCAAAACCTACTCACAAAGTTATATAAGAATTAGAAGAAAAATTAGATCACAACTAACTCAAACAAATTTTTTATAGAGACACCAACTAATTGGCATTGTGAGGCTAGTTAGCTAGCCTACCTAGGTAGAGAGAAAAAACACAAAGGTTGCACTAGTTAATTAGCATGGACCAAGTCGATTAGTCAAGTGAAAAAGTCCCATCTCCTTATTTCCAAAACCTTTCAAAACCTAACACTTAAACATGTGATCAAACATAGTCAAGCACATTTAAATCATGACTCAACACACAAATGAACACATATTAAATACCAAAATTTATGGGGGTATTAAACTTGTAATAAAAATCTCAAGGAGAATTATGAAGTCCTTAGAATTTAGAAAAACTCATTCTAACCCCAAAATATGGCTTATAGATGAATCATCATCAAAACAATCAAATCATGCTTAAACTTGAAACAAAGCATACTTAGGGTTTTGAGGTTTACCTTTACCCCTATAAGATCCAACATAAATAAAAGAACAAGTTAAAAATATAAAAGCTATATACAAAGAACAATATTAGAGCAACAAGCACATAAAAATGATAACAAAGAGAAAGGATTAAGAAACTTATCCTCAAAGTTTAGGAAGGATTCAAACTTCATCCAAGGAGGAAAAGGATAAGAGATGCCACAAAATGGAGATAGAATGAAGAGAGGAATGTGGCACACCCAAGGGAAGGAAAAGGAGAAAATATGACAAGTGTTTTAGAAGAGACTTATGGGTTAATTTATCTTCTTAACTTAATAACTAATGTTTTTAGAATATATTTAATAAAATATCAAATGATCCATTGTAGATGGTGGTGCAACACGGGTATGAGAATTTATCGACACTCCTTAAGCCACAAAACAAAAGAAATGGGTGGAAGAAGAATGTTGAAAGAAATGTTGCCAACTTAAGATATTTATGCATAAATACTTAACATAAGAGATAAAAAAAATTTACACTACCAAGGGAAAACCACGAAATTAAAAGGGAAAAAATGAGAGTTTATCACCCATACAAAATAATAATTAAAGGTTAGGATTGATTCTTATAAGGTTTGAATAATATTTGAGAAAGAGAAGTGTGATTTGGTGACTTTTGTAGTCCCAACATTATTTGAATAAATCCAAAAATGATATAAATAATAACAAAATATCTTTTTTTAATCATATTTACCTCAGTAATATAAAATAAAATGACCCTCAAAATTATGTGAAATTTAGATAACAAATAATGGCTTTTAGGGCTTAAAATATGTGATTAAGGCAGACTAGAACGATAGATAGTGTGTTTTTACCAAAAACTTGGTTTGACATTTTAAAACAAATCCTAGGAGACTTAGAGAAGTGCGATAATCTCAAATATCCACATGAAAGAGGAGTCTTGAAAGAGTTTAAAGGCCAAAAGTAACTTGGAAATCTCACAAAACATAAAACCATAAGAAAGAATAATGAATTCTAAACCAAAGGCTTCAATAGTGTAGTTATGGTTTCTAAACACTAAAAAGATGTGATAAATTATCAAATTCATAAATAAATAAATAAAATTAATCTCCACCAATACCAGTTCTAAAGGTTTCCCAAAAGATTGGGGTATTACACAACCAAGCTTGTCATCTAGTTGATCGACTTACGAACCACTCGTCTAGGTGGTCCAACGGTTAATTGGGCACCTTATCCTAGGTAATCAATTCTAGGTGATTTTGATCGATATTATTTATTTAAATTCTTTTTGACCCCATATCAATTCTTATGCCTAATATTTTTATGTATGTGGGTTTCTATATTAATTATACAATTTTCCCCAAGTTTTCATTTTTTGGAAATTATTTGATTATTTTCTTAAGTTTTACCCATTAATTCTACACCTATTGTCGATAAAGGGTGATAAATGAAAAAATATACCCATTCTATTGCAATGACATTTTTGGTCTACTGTAGTGACCCTTTTGTTGTTGAATTCCCAATTTGAAAGAAAAAATTACCAACCTACTATGACGACCATTGGGTCTACTACAACGATCCCATCATCGCCAAATGTCCAATTTAAAAAAATATTATCAGTGTGCTGCAATGACTCTAGGTCTACTACAACGACCGTGGTAGTCACTAAAAACCAAAATCAATTTTTTTTAACATTTTTATTACGATCATATAAAATTAAAATATATTATTTTTTAAAATTAGGCTTATTTATATTAATTAAAACCATTAATTAATTGAAACCATTAATAATGCATTATTTTATTTTCATGTTAATATTAATATCTAATTGATAATATTAAATAAAAACATTCAAAATATAACTATTGCTCATAATTTGAAATTGTCATTAGAATTTTATTATTTACCATAAACAACTAGTTTCTACTCATCCTCATCCTCCTCCCCTACCTCCATAAGTTTGTGTCTATGGTATTATACTATAATAGTTTACAACTTGATAGTTTCTTTTTGATACCTTACTGCTTTGTTATGCTTTCGAACAATCATGATTAGCTTGTGAAGTTTTTTCTCAATTGTAAAAATTCTGGTGTTGGTACTAGTAGAAAGTGGTGATGAGGGTGCTAGTAGAGCTGAGCACGCTATTAATGAAGAACCCTTCAATAATCTACTAATAGATCTCTCATGGCCATGGTGTTGTCCAAGAACACTACTTACAATGTTTGCCTTGTCATTTTGTATTAACTCATTAGACCCACATTCGTTCCTAAGTGATTGAATTTGAGCAACCTCTATCATCCTTTATAGCGCCTCCGCCATTTTATGCTATTAGAAATGTCAAAATTAATAATAAATAAATTATACAATAAATATAATTAAATTAATTCTTTTAGAGAATTATAAACTTACATATTTCCTTTCAGCATCTTCGGTCACCTATTTTCCGTTCTTGTAGTGCATATCTCTAAAAGCCTCAAATTCACCAAAACATTTCTTGGTGCTAGGGTCGGCCTATAGTTATAATAATAAAAAAAATAAAAAAATAACTTTATGAATAAATTTATAAATAAATAATTAAATTATAAAGTAAGTATACAATACCATACTGTATTGAAATTGAGAAATCGATGATGCGCCATGAAGACTAGGATATTGTTGCTTGCTTCTATTTTTTGTGTTTAACTTTGTTTGTAAATCAAGAAATATTAACACTTAATTAATATTAATACATATTAAATTTATCTATATATAATATGATATTAATGCCTTTAGTTCAGGAGTATTCCAAAACTTGTTCTAATTCTTATCATCTAAGTCATTCAGTTTCTTCCCAGGGTTTTTTTTGGACCCTTATTGTCATTGTAGTCTCAATTTTTTCGATCGCCAAATTGCTCATTCAATGATGACCTGTCGTCGCAATAAATGTATCTGTTACAACAATTTTAGCTGTAAAAAAAAAGATCCTCGTAATAGACGATTATTGTTATAGTGCCCGTAGAATATACCCCTCCCACACCAAACATGAAAAAAAGGATACTAATTTTCCTTGTATTTTTTAGGTCCCTTTACCCCCATTCTAAACACAATCTATAAGTTTAGATGAGATATGCTATTGGACTTTTAATCAAGGTGCAAGCATACATACTCCTGGTATTACCATTTATACAAAATAGCATATTTTTTTTTTACAATTCATTTAAGTATTACAAATTATTTATTGACATTGGATTTAGGCTTCTAACTTTTCATTGAAATTTAAATGATCTTTCGTATATTTTCCTTCTTTCTGTTAATATTTTGCACAATAAAATTTAGTTTTTATACCATTATTCCGTTAGTAGGTTATATAATTTCATTTATTATAGGTTATCTAATTCACATTTAATCTTCATTCATACACCTTTTCAAACGACACATTAAACATTCATTGAGCGAGGTTGGGCCCGGTTAGGGCTTGTCAAGTCAGTAAGTTAAAAATAATTTTAAAGTTAAGATAAATTTAATGTCAATCTATATTTTAATACTTCAATTGTATTTCAAGGGGAAAAAAAAGGAAGCAAAAGTTTATTTTTTTGCTGTACTGCGACTTTATCGAAATTAATATTGCTTAAGAAATGATTAGTTTAAAAAAAGAAAAAAGTAATTTTCAAATACTAACCATCACAAGGGAAATAAAAAGCTGGGTTGACAGTAAGTTAAAAGGATGACCAGATTAATAAAAGCTTACGGACACGGACATTATGGACATTTTAAAATCGATCGATAATTAGTAGCGTCGAAAAAGAAACTAACATATACCTATAAGCTATCCGAACCAAATTTTACGGGACTACAAGTTGCTGCCGGGGTCTACTCTGGAACCACTTTTATGCACAAAATTCTCGTACAATTAATGCTCGTGCAGTTGTTTCCGCTTATGATCTCAATTCAAACGGAGACTTAGTGCCCGTGCTGGTGCCGTGAGCTTATCCACCCACCTGCCACCTTTGTTTCTTTACTTCCTCCGTTGGTTCGGCTATCAGGAATGGTTATCAGTTTCAGGATTAAAAAACAGAGAAATGTGGGCGTCGAATAGAAATTTATTTTCAACGTATAAATTCATTGCAGAGTTTCTTGGAAGCGACCGGACTTAATGCGGACCCAATCAGTTTTGTTTCCGTAAGCGAGGAGGATAAGAGCATTGCCGCATTGGGCTATTAGCCACGTGAAACGTAGGACTTGCTGACTACTTCGTTCTATCTATCCCTAATCCCTCCCCCCCGTACGATACGAGCCTCTGGGGCGGAGAGCCTGGGAACCCAAAAAAAAAAAAAAAAATTTGGGCTATAAATAAAAAAAGACAGACGAACAACATCTCTACGTCTCCCCACCCACTTCCATCAGCGATTTAGCTCCGTTTGCGGCGACCGGCCATCGAAGACAGTCGTGTTTTCGGTTTCGTTTCTACAACGTTACACGAGTAGGGGGTGCTAAAGCGGCAGAGAACAAAAAAGAAAAGAAAATGTGTGGAATTCTCGCTGTCCTGGGCTGCTCCGACGATTCTCACAACAAACGAAGCCGGGTCCTTGAGCTCTCTCGCAGGCAAACTCTCTCATTTCCAATATTCTGTTTACTATTTAAGATAAATAATATGTAACAAATATATATCTTTCCATTGTTGCATCTGATCCACGACCGAATAGTATAATACTAGATAATAGGAACATGCTCTTGTTTTTGTTTTTATCAGGAATAAGCAGTGTCTGTTCTAGACTCATAGTAGTAATAAGTAATAACCCCCCACCACCACCACCAAAACCAGCAATGAACTAAAGCCCTTAATCATCAGTTTGTTTATTTTTTGGAAAGAATCACGTTATGCATTGGAAAATTGGATGTGGTACGTACAAATTTCGCTTTTAAGCTTGACAAGTGCTTAGGACCAGGAAACAAAAATTTTTGAGTGGAGTTATTATTATTATTATTATAATAAAGTGGATAACCATTCGAAGTTTCATTTGGTGCCTATCGTGTAAAGGCATTACTTACTTACTTATTATTATTTTAATTTTGTGTAAGGTACTTTGACCATATGCATTTTCCAAACAATGTCTCCCAAAAAGATAGGGTGGGACTGGGAATGATCAAGAAGAAGTTTCTTCTTCTTCTTCTTCTTCTTCTTCTGCAGGTTCCTATCTCTTCGTCTCATTTTTACTATTATGAATAAAAATATTATTATTATTATCATAGTAAATATTTTTTTTACTATTATAATACTAATAATTAATTTTATATTATTTTTATTATTATAATTTTTTTGGATGATCTCATTGATCTGAAAATGACGTGAGATCCGAAACACTAATTAGCCCATCCTCACTCTCTCACGTTCCTTTCCGGGCTAGTTGGCGCCATCATTGTTGACAGTGTGCCCCCTGAAAAAAGAAAAAAACAAGTAATTTCGAGCTTTTGTTTCATTATTATCAAGGACAGCCTTTAATTTATGAGAAGGTTGGATGATGGTGGTCCTCTGTCCTCCGTCCTTTGAGAGATACTATTATTGGATACTCGTGGTGCGCCACAATAAAACTTTTTATTTTAAAATAATGATTTTTTTAGATATGTCTCTTTCATAATTTTATACAAGTTAAAAATAATTTTATGAAATGGAGGAAATAATTTCATACGAGTAAGTTAGGACAATAAATTAAATAATTTCAATTCGTTTGTTTAGTTAAATGAATCAAATTCGAATCTTACTTTTAGGTTTATTTCGTAAACAAGTCATATTCGAACATCAAAAAATCAGATTTATTTTATTTTATATCATTATTTTATAAGCTAGATTAATTAAAAATTTTAGTTCCGCTCATTTTTTTTTTAGTTAAATCAACTGGATCTAAATCTTAAAATATTTGACTCATCTCATAGCTTGCCTTATGGGCGTTGATCCCTTTGGGGAAGTAAACAGTCTAACTATATATATATATACCTAAATAATGCTGTCTTGACTAATTAATCACCATGCATCATGCATTGTTTGTGCCAATGGGAGATCAGTCGATGAATACTGCTACATTATCTATTTCTTCTTCCTCTTGCTTTCTCGTAATAGATAAATTTGATATCCGTTGAAGCTCCTTCGAGGATTTGACATTTTTCTTCCTGGAATTGGCGATTAATTCAAATAAATTCATAACATCAGATTGAAGCACAGAGGCCCTGATTGGAGTGGACTGTATCAACACGGCGGCTTTTATCTGTCTCATCAACGGCTTGCAATCATCGATCCCGCTTCTGGAGATCAGCCTCTCTACAACGAAAACAAGAACATCGTTGTGACAGTCAACGGCGAGATCTACAACCATGAGGAGCTAAGGAACGGTCTTTCTGGTCACAAGTTCCATACCGGAAGCGACTGTGAAGTTATTGCCCATCTTGTAAGTCACCTTTTTTTCTTTTTAGTGTGCGCGCGCGCCGCGCGTATGTTGTTAAAATCACTTATATTTAATACGCTCCCTCATTCGTTCATTGATTGATTGATTTGCTTTGATTGTGATCGAAAATTTGCGGGGCGGTTAATTTAATTACATGATTAGTACGAGAAACATGGTGAGAACTTTGTTGATATGTTGGATGGAGTCTTCTCATTTGTGCTGCTGGATACACGAGACAACAGTTTCATAGCTGCTCGTGATGCTATTGGAGTTACCTCCCTCTACATCGGGTGGGGACTTGATGGTAAGTATATATTTCCCGAAGATATGTTATACATTGTTGTAATAATATCATCAAACCTCAAGTCTCTCTCTCTCTCTCTCTCTCTCTCTCTCTATATATATATATATATATATATATATATATATATATATACATGTGACATAATCACTTTTATTGATGTTTTTTTTTTATTGTTGCCTTTTTTTGGGTGATCAGGCTCCATTTGGCTTTCATCGGAGCTTAAGGGCTTGAATGATGAGTGTGAGCACTTCGAGTGTTTCCCACCTGGTCACCTTTACTCGAGCAAATCAGGTGGTCTTCGTCGTTGGTATAATCAACCATGGTACTCTGAAGCCATACCTTCAACTCCATACGATCCTCTTGTTCTCAGGCGTGCTTTTGAAAAAGTATATGTTTGCTGTGTTTTCTTCTTTTTCTACTCGCAATATATATGTCCTGCAGCAGCCCTACAGGACTGCCTGCTCGTGAAATCCTATCGACTGGTGCTGTCTGAACATGCCGAATGGCTAATACATGTTTCTTCTTCTTCTTCTTCTTCTTCTTCTTATGTTGTACACGCACGCAGGCTGTAATCAAGAGGCTTATGACTGATGTTCCTTTCGGAGTTCTTTTATCAGGAGGCTTGGATTCGTCCTTGGTTGCCTCTATAACTGCTCGTTACTTGACCGGCACTAAGGCTGCCAAGCAGTGGGGTGCTCAGCTTCATTCCTTCTGTGTCGGCCTAGAGGCAAGCTTTCTGATCCTTTTGATCTACCGTTTCTTTCAAGATTCCCTGGAATTGCCTGCTGCTGTGGATATTAGTTATCACCTACTGCCTATTGTGTTCTTCCCTCCATTGATCGATCGGCCCTTTATTTTCCTTTTGTTTTTGCGTGCTATCTCTCAGGGCTCGCCAGATCTTAAGGCTGCTAAAGAGGTTGCAGATTACTTGGGCACCGTCCACCATGAATTTCATTTCACCGTTCAGGCACGTCAACGATTCCTTTAGCGGCCGGTTTTGTTTTTAATAGATAGCCAATTGGTGTAGGGTAGCATGCACGTATATATTAACGATCCTTAATTTTTGATAATCAAATCAATACAGGATGGCATCGATGCAATCGATGATGTTATCCATCACATCGAGACCTATGACGTCACCACCATAAGGGCCAGCACTCCCATGTTTTTAATGTCGAGAAAGATCAAGTCGTTAGGGGTGAAGATGGTGATTTCTGGCGAAGGAGCAGACGAGATCTTTGGTGGGTACCTTTACTTCCATAAAGCGCCAAACAAGGAAGAGTTTCACCAAGAAACATGCCGCAAGGTAATAGAGTAGCTAGTAATCACAGGTAGGAAGTAACTTGTTTTTTCTGCTTGATCCTAACATGACTTTGAGGCTGTGTGTGAGTGAGTCTGCAGATAAAAGCACTCCATCAGTATGACTGCTTAAGGGCTAACAAAGCTACGTCTGCTTGGGGCCTCGAGGCTCGAGTCCCTTTCTTGGACAAAGAATTCATCGATGCTGCCATGTCCATCGACCCTGAATGGAAGATGGTACTAGTTAAAATAAGTCATTAAATACACACACACACACACACGTATATATGGAGACCAGAGCACACGGTCTGCTGGATGATGTTGTTGACGTGGTTATATACGTTTTTTTTTTTCAGATCAGGCCTGATCAGGGACGCATAGAGAAGTGGATTCTCAGGAGAGCTTTTGATGATGAGGAGCACCCATATTTGCCAAAGGTACATATACAGCATAGTTATACACTCGTTTGTTTTTGGATTTGAACAACCCTGCAGTTTTCTTGGCGGGGCTGAGGATGCATGATTTTGATTTAAGTACGTAGTTGCTGGATTAACGCATGCGGCTGACTTTCTCATTGGGTTACGCAGCATATCCTGTACAGACAGAAGGAACAGTTTAGCGATGGCGTTGGTTACAGCTGGATCGACGGCCTCAAAGCCCACGCTGAGAAGCACGTGTCCGATAGAATGATGCAGAACGCGATGCACATCTTCCCTCACAACACGCCGACCACAAAAGAAGCATACTATTACAGGATGGTGTTCGAGAGGTTCTTCCCACAAACCTCTGCCAGCCTCACCGTCCCGGGAGGGCCCACCGTAGCGTGCAGCACGGCTAAGGCGGTTGAATGGGATGCTTCGTGGTCAAATAACCTCGACCCGTCAGGAAGAGCCGCGTTGGGCGTGCACAACTCGTGTTATGACGAGAATGCCGCTGCCGCTGGCAGTGCTGCAGTACCCGTCTTGTCAAAAAATGCCCCGAGTATTGAGAAAGATGTGCCCAGGATGATGGAGGGGAACCGCCCTGAACTCGCTATTACTAGCTAATACTAAATATACTCTGTATATGGTAGTTGTTGGCTTGTTGTAGCTAGAACAAGAAGTAGATTTGAAGACTCACGTGGGGTAGGTGGGTTATTAACTAAGACTTCGTGTAATTGAAGGTCCTATGTATGCATGTACGACCGTGATGTAATGGAGTAGTAATTCCGTGTACGTCATAAATATTGTTATATATATATATATGTATAAGCTGTGTGATTATTTATATTGATCATGGTACATTGTGTATTTAATTTAAATATTTCTTCCGTGGAGAATAAGAAGAAATAAATTAAATGAGTAATAATATAAGTATTTTCTTTGATCTTATCCGACCAGGCCTTGTACTTGCAAGCTAGCTAGCTAGCTAGAGAAGGGAGTGATGCAAACTTCTGCACGTACCCTATGAACAAACCTAACTACATGATTCTTCAAGCATCGCTCTGCCCGCAATTAGAAAGAAATTAATCTAACCAATGATGGGGATAAAAAAAAAAGTAAATGGAAACTGTGTAGCTAGCTGAGCTAGAAGAATAAAGCGGTATAAAGCAGCTGATTCCAGGTATCGGGCAAGCCAGGAACGCACCAATGACTACAGTCAGCAGCAGAAGGGTTAGATCTCTGTGAAGGTGTTAAATCACTACTATAAACCGAAGGATGTGCGTCTTTCCTCATAGCAGATAGCATAGTTATGTCTAATAGATACGGCGGCGGGTACTTCATGTCTCTTAGTACCGAATCAATTGCTTTCATTTGTCCGCCGTATTCCGTTCGGTATCCGTCCGCTGGGTATGCCATCCCCGCCGTCGGCGTCGTCTCGCCGTAACAGTTTTTGCTTGGTGAGACTGAATTGATTGCTCCTGCCGGTGTTCCTGTACCAGCGTTCAGTTGTGTTGGACTGCAAACAAGGTTAGATGGGTTTGCTCAGTTTCAGTAATATTTAGCAGAATGAATGACACACACATGACAATATGACATTTAACGATGAGATGTTGATTGAGACAAAAGGAAAGTGTGTTAGGAGGTAGTCAATGGCCTCATGCGTGAGACATGCATGTGTTCACGGCTTGCTTACCAACTACGTGGTTGAGGCGTACTATGCACATGGACCATTTTATGCACAGCAAGGATCCACGTCGGTGCTACATTCAAATAGTACTGGTTTTGTAGCTATGATTGAAGGGAGGACAGACAAGAGGCTGTGTAAAACTGTACACTAAAAGTGGAGGACCAAGTAGCGGTTGTTGGGACCGTGCCAACGATGATACGAACGAGTTTAAATCCGAATTTTTTATCTAACATTGGGCCATACTTCTAAAAGTAGAGAGAAGCTTAAGGGTCATCGAAAACTGAATATGTGCTCAACTCGAAGGGCATAGGAAGACGGACAGACCGCTCACATCAGCAACCCAGATCGGAGATAGTGAAATGAATTAGTCAAGGTGGTAGCCTTTGTTCTTTTTTTTTAGTTGCATAACAAAGATTCAAGCAGTACAGATAATACCTTAGACACAAGAAACTCAGCACCGACAATACAGATAAGGTAGAAAAAACACGTCTACTTTAAAAATACTTGCACATTATGAACTCTCTTCAATTCTACAGGGAAATTCTTTTCTACTGTACTTTATCCAGAAACCAACTCTCATCTTGATTGTCATTAACATCCACCTGACGCAAATATTATGATTATTAAAGACCATCTTATTCGTAGACTCCCAAATTGTGCTTATAATTGCAAAAAAGGCTGCCTGCCAAATATCTTTCCTCCATCCTCTCTTACGGACACCCAACCAGGCCAGAGCATTCTTATCTATTATTTCTGGTATCACCCATTCGCACTTGATCCAATCACAAAGCTCATACCACAGTCTCCCAGTTACTTTACAATGCAAAAAAAATATATGATTGATCGATTCCTCCTCTATCTGACAGAACGGACACTTTACCTCATTTTCTTCAATAATTCGTAACCTAACCAATCTGTCTCTGGTGTTAAGTCTGTGTTGAACCGTAAACCAAGGCATAAGCACCATCCTCGGTGGTACTACACTACCTCACATTAAGCTTGAAATACTTGGATTCTGGCTTTCCCCAACTGTCCTCTGATAACAAACCTGACAGAACGATCTCACAGAAAAAATTCTGGTAGCATCATCCTCTCATCTGATCGTGTCTTGCCTACTCTCTCTCAGATGAAACTGCTGAATGAAGCTTCTCAGCTGCTCTGCTTGGCCCTCTTCCCAGACAAAAAGGTGTCTTCTCCACTTGAGGTTCCAATTCCATTGTGCTCCTTCCCATCTTCCCATGTCCGCCACTCTATCATCTTTTTGATCTTACACCATAAAGAGTCTAGGGAACCGGCTACTCTATACTCAATGCCCTATCCAGTCATCGCGCCAGAATTTGACCCGCTTCCCGTCTCCAAGTTCAATCTTTAGCCCTAAAATGATACTTTGGTTCCTGCGACCTATCTGAACAATGTCCCTCCAAGGTGTCTACCCTCTATGATCATCTGGGATATCTAGACAGCCAAACTGATCGCTCGAGTAGATTGATGAGATAATACTCTTCCACGATGCTCCCCCCACTATGTAATACCTCCACCACCATTTGAAGAGTGAAGCATTATTTCTCATAATCAAATCCCCTACACCCAACCCTCCTAATGCTTTGGGTCTCTGAATTACATCCCATCTTACCAAAGACAAGCTTTTCCTTTCTTCATTACTCCTCCAGAAGAAATTCCTCTAGATACTAATGATCTCCTTCACTACTCTCTTGGGGATTCTGAACAAACTCATATAGTACATCGATAAACTATTTAACACACTTTTAATCAAAATTAGTCTCCCTCCTCTTGATAGAACTTTCGACTTCCATCCAACTAGTCTCTTCTTTATCTTTTCCACTACCGGCTTCCACACTTCCTTCCTGCTTGCATTTGCTTCCAATGGGAGACCAAGATAGCTCATAGGTAACGATCCAACCTTACAACTCATAATTCCTGCCACCTCCAATTGAAAGCTTGTATCCACGCCCAGACCAATAAGTTCCGATTTCTCAAAATTAACTCGAAGGCTTGATAATAAAAAGAAACAGTTCAGAAGTCTTCTCCAATTTTTGATATTTTCCAAGGACGCCCCACAAAAGACCATCGTGTCGTCCGTAAATTGTAAGTGAGTGACAATACAATTATTCTTTCTCATTGTAAGACCCTGTAATAGACCTTTCTCCACTCCTCTTCTTATGAGCTGAGTAAATGCCTCCACAACTAGGACAAATAAAAAAGGTGATTGTCTTAGCCCCCTGCCTATCTCGAAAGGTTTAGAAGGTATTCCATTAATAAGAATCGAAATCCTCGCCGTCGTGATGCTCTCCTTAATCTATCCTCTAAAGACCTTACTGAAACCCATAATGCTTAGGATACTATCCACAAAATTCCACCTGATGCTATCATAGGCCTTTTAAAAATCCAGTTTAATCATTACACCTCCCACTCCTCTCCTCTTCTTTGTCCACTGGACTACCTTATTGGCTATCAAAGCCCCATCCAGAATGCTCCTTCCTTCAATAAAGGCCACCTGAGAATCACTAACCAAATCACTGATCATCTAGTTCAGTTTTTGAGCCGTAATTTTTTATACCACCTTATAGATGCAACCCACTAAGCTAATAGGTCTGAACTGGTGTACCTCCTCCGCTTCATCTACTTTGGGGATCAGCGTAATCAGAGTAGTGTTAAGGGCCCGTGGTAACCTACTTGTCTTGAAGAACTCTAGAACAAAATCTATGAACTCTCCCCCAGTTACATCCCACATCTTTCTAATAAATCCCATATGATACCCAACATATTCAGGTGCTTTGTCTGGGTCACACGACCAGACCGCCTTCTGAATACCTTCCCTACAAGGGACTCTATCCATCCTCCAACTCTGCTCTCTTGATAATCTCTGGAACCCATTAGTAGAAATGCTCACATGAGGTAGATCCGGTTTCTTGTATAACTTTTTGAAGAAAGACAAGATTCCCACCTTTATCTCCGCTGGCTCCAAAACCTCCTGACCCTTTACTAACAATCTGCTGATGGTGGCTCTCTTTTTTCTGACAGCAGCTACCGTGTGAAAAAAATCTTGTATTTCTGTCTCTATCTTTAAAGCCTCTTATCTTGGAAACCTGCCACCAATAATCTTCTTTCCTCCCGTGCCATTTCCAAAGCTGCATCCGCAAGGGGGGAGCTTTGTTCTTTTTCTTTTTGGGCTTTGTTTAGATAATCTTGTTTTGGGCCCTGTTCTGTTAACTGAGGCCACTAATTAGTTTTATCAAGAAAAAATTAGAGCTTGAGTGGTCGTTATAATATGTGGGACAGTCTCAGTTAAGAGCATTTGGACCAATTCTCGGACGGACCTGTACACTAAGGCGACAGGTCCCTCAGTCATGAGATTTTACACAAATTTTTAAACATGTCCTCATTTACGTAGGCTGATTAAGCCCAGTTTTGGGTTCCTCATAGTACGTGAGGATTCGGGGTGCCAGAGTAAATAATATGTGGGCCAGTTTCAAGATACGCAATTCGGATTATTTTGGGCTGTTGCTGGATGTAATGTTCTGTTGTGGAAACAGACACATTCATTCTCTCTCTGGGGCCCCATTTTGTTTGTAAACTTGGATATTTGTCAAGTGGGAATAAAATTGGATTCTATGTGTGTATGCTATTATTTGGAAACTAAATATAAGTAAAGTCGATTTTAAGGCATAAATTTCTAGAATAATTTTATGATCCACTTTTAGGTAAGTAAATTGTTACTGGTTTAATGGACACTCTCTGAAAAGGCCCGATGAGGTAAAAGTCTATGATGCCAGACCTAAGTTTTCTGGACCCTCCGGAATCAGATACGCCTCAATCAAAAAACAGCCGTCCAATATATATTCCTTAAGTAATTGGCGTGTGATCCTCGAGGGTCCTTACTAGTTCTAACAACAGGCAAGCTACCCCTGCACCGCCCCGACTACTCCCAGCTAGCTTGGTCCGTTCCCCTTGGGCAGGGCAGGGCAGTAAATATATTGCGTTATATAGCATGCGTGACTTTTTTCGTGTTTCAACTACTCTGTTGTGTCCTGTCCATCACGACATGCACACTAGTTCAATACAATAATATGTGCCCCTACCTTACATCCAGAGCATAGGATGGGCAGTAGTAGGGACTAATTATCGTGACAGGGGAAGGAAGGATAGATCCATGGCAGATGCTTAATTACCTTCCCCATCCTCTAAAACGCAACACGTAATGAGTTAGTTTACTATCATTTGATATCAAGTATTTAGGAATAAAAAGAATATATATCAATGACTGGTTCATTTTAGATCGATTTCCATATTATTATATACTACTGCCGAAACACTAGATCCAATCAACACGTACTGCTACTAGACAAAGGCTGAAAAAGACGGAAAGTCATAATTAACTGTAGAAGAAAAGGAAGAGGGGGGAGGGGGACGGAGAGAAGAAAGTGTGGAGCTTTTGGGCCTTACTTGTAATGGGAAGGAGAGATGGACTTGAAGAAAACTTTCGTACTTGAAGCATCGATATTGGCATCAATCCATTTAGCCCAAGTCCTAAGCCCGTGTTCGAAAGCAGTCAAGCGATCCATATCCTGATAGTACTTTCCTCCTGATTCCATATAATCCCACCTGATACCAAAAAATATCATAACGTTCGAGAATTAGGAACAAACCTAAACAAAAGGTGGGTGGGTGTGTGTGAGTGTGTATATATATATATAAATAATCTCCTAACCCTAACAATACTTGCTTGTATTTACCGGTTCATACTACTACTACTACTAGTACTAACCCTTGAAATGAACCTGTGTGTTCCCACCAGTGACCGGAGTTAAAGACGAGAACATCGACCCCACGCCATGAGTTGCCGTTGCCGGATATGTCGTCCAACTTGAGCACCCGCTTGCCTTGTACTAGATCTATGTCCACTAGGTACGGTGCTTTATAATATGAGATTGCAACGTCGTACTCCTGCGTTGTTTGAGGTTATTTATTAGCACTACTCGTATCTCATAACCTTAATACAAAAAAATATCGACTCATTATTAATAATCTGTTTGCTAAAAATAAATAATTATTTTTAATAAACAGATCCAAAAAAATCCCTAAATGAAATTAAATTAACATCTTCCGTTTAGTTTTACGAGTTATTTTCTGTCCCCCCCCCCCAAAAAAAACAAAAAAGCTTCCGCTTCGTTAAAATATGCTACCAAACATGCTGACTAGCTTATATAAGCTCCAAAAGCTACTCCCAGTGAAAACACTAATAATCCAGCGCATGATCATAACACAATAAACACGGCTAATCCAAAAGGGATGCAGATCCCGAAGAAAAGATTTGTGGTGGACCCAAAATTGGAAAATGAACAAAAAAAAGAAGAATGGCGGGGATGTAAGGCTGTGACTAGGGCTGTGCAAAAAAACCGGGATCCGAAAAACCGATCCGGTATCCGAAAAAACCGATCCGAAATTTTGGATATCCGATCCGGTTTTTGAAAAGCGGAGCGGATATCCGATCCGGTCAAATATAAGTTTGACCGGAGCGGATATCCGATCCGATTTTTTAGTGGATAATCCGATCCGTAAAAAATATCCGGTTTTAAGAATAAGTGAGTTATATTTAGGCATAATTTAATTTATAATCTGATTTTTTTCTTTCAATCTTCAAGTTTGGATCATTTTTTTACTATAATACATGAGTCCAAATATAATTTACTAAACTAAAGTATAAAATAAACATCCATACTCTACAAATAGTAAAATAGGTCACGACCTACGCACACGCAAGCACCCAAACCAGAAAAAAAACTCCTAAATTTTTTGAACCTCTTAACTTAGGTCGTTCCACAGTTCTAGAGTGTCATTGTTCACAAATCTTGATCGCTAATTTTTTTTGGATATGATTAATCATGTATTTTATCTTTTTGTATGCAAGCTAAATATTTAAACAAGTGTTTATGCTGAAAA
The DNA here is from genome assembly GCA_030549775.1 of Tamarix chinensis. Classification (NCBI taxonomy): domain Eukaryota; kingdom Viridiplantae; phylum Streptophyta; class Magnoliopsida; order Caryophyllales; family Tamaricaceae; genus Tamarix; species Tamarix chinensis. Next base: position 35,690,448 of record CM060181.1, on the reverse strand, counting down.
TTTTTTTTAGTTATAGATTATATATGTAAATTTAATAATCGAATATTTTTTTTTCAATAATCCGATATATCCGATATCCGACCGGATATCCGATCCGATATTTCGGATATCCGATGTTTCGGATATCCGGTGTTTCGGATACGGATTCGGATATGGGATATCGAATATCCGGTCGGATCGGATATCCGAAAAAAATATCCGATCGGATACGGATATCCGACATTGCACACCCCTAGCTGTGACCGTAGAAAATGCTCTAATGAATGTATGTAATCATGGGAATAAATATCCTTTTTTTTTTTTGTCCATCTTACGAAAAGATGAAATAAATATCTACTTTTAGTTCGGCAAGCTAGAATCCACCACCGCTCCAAATTATTTCTATTGCATACCAACGTCAGGTCAGGTTACGTTGGTTGGGTACTGTGTAAATCATCGGCCGAAACAAAACGCCAGAAATTACGGACGCTCGGGCAGCCCAATAAAAAATATAATATGTCAAAAAAAAAAAGAAAGTAAAATAAGAAGAAGAAGAAGCATGTTTGCTGGCAACGGCCCAGTTTTCCTCCCGTTCAACTCTGAGCACTTCTTCCAATAATTCGAGTGGCAATAGATACCTATATTATATATATATATATATATATATATATATTCGGCGGTTTTAGTTTTACTACCATCGATGCTTAAGTTAATTATCGATCAATATTTGATTTCATTTTAAAATAATATTAATTTAAAGATAGATACATATTAAATGCGTATGCTGCTAAGTGTTAGTCCTCCGTATTTATTTTATATACTTTTTTTAATAAAATAATTAAAGTGACTTTAAAATTATATTAATATCCTTTATTAAAAAATAATAAAATATTTAATATATATAATAAAAAATAAAAAATTATTTTTTAAAATAATTTTCTTTTTTATATAAAAATTTGATGACAGCTTTTCCGATAAACGCAACCAATTAATTAAACAAAAAACTATCGTCAGTATCTTTCCTATATCTTATTGTTTAAAATTTTAAAACTAATATCTCCGTTCTACAATATTTGAGGAACACAAAAACAGAGAAACCGGTCCAAACATACAAGAAACAAACAAGAATTGCAGACAAATCGTTATCGCTCAATTTATTATTATTATTATTATGTTCTTTTTTTTTTAATGTATCCATAACAATTAATATATTGGGAATGGTAATAAGACACTAAAAATGGTCCTAGAAGACTATAATTAAGAAACTATAAAATAAAAATACTCGACTTTTAATAACCTTCACCAACTTAACTTGTGTTTTTTGACGTATGTTCCCAAATTAATCCTTATATTTCGAAAACGGGGCCGAAAATATTATTCCAACCGTAAAATATTACTGCATTCTTATAGGTCCATTACCTGCAAAAATTATAGAGAGAGGTGATACGAGATCGGAGCACTCACCTCGAACTTTATCGTAGAAAGGGGCACGCTTTTGGAAACCTTGGTAGGTGAATTAGGAGGAAGGCCAGCAGCGATCATACAGGCCAATGATTCCCATTGATTCTTACCCAGAGAATCACCCACGAACATCACAGTCTTCCCTTCCATCCTCGACAAAAACTCCTCCCCGTTAAACCTGCGCCGCCACAAACCACCGTATGCCAAGATAAATAATAATAAGAAACATGAGTTGGGACATTCCAATTGATAATTCAAACCAACATAAATGGAACCCGCTGAGAACGCAGGCTGAGTAAATACAAAGAACGCAGTTTAGAAAAAAAAAAAAAGAAGAGGAAATAAAGTAATTACCTGGGGAGTTTACAGGTAGCAGGCATCCAAGAATACTTAAGATACGAAGAATCGGGTCTGCCATTTAATTGGCAATTAAATTGAGGATCGATGAAGGGACATTGAGAGGATTGATACATTGGGTATGTATCGTCGTATACCCAGCTTCCCATAAAAATGTTACATTGTGTCTCGTTAAACCCTAGAGTTAATGGTCTCTGATGGAGCTGGTTGCTTTTATTCCGATTGTGTCGGTAGGCTAGATACAAGGCTGATGAAGGTGAGCTGTAATGGCCTAGTAATATCAACAGCAGGAGGAAGAGGAAGACAGATAAGAGGCCTACGGAAGAGGAAGAAGATCTAAATGTAGATGAAGACGACGGAGATACTACAACCGGAGTACCGGATTCAGGAAGAGAAAGAAGTGCCATTTTCATTCGGTGACTGACCTGCTTGCTTGCTTGCTTTCTTTTGATAAGGCTGGCAGCAACCAATGAATGATAGAAAAATACGATTTTTTTTTTTTGTCCTACTGCTGTTGACGCGGCTGTGGTGGTGAGGTGGGAAGCTACGGGAGGACGGACGGGCCGACGGACGGACGGACGAATGGTGTTATATGAGGTGGTCTCTGTGTTTGCCCTGCGCGTGTTTTTCCTGACCTCTGTGGTGGGGCGCACTGCATACGTTCAAACGTGTTGTCATTTCGCTTTTCTGTTCTGCACTTTTTCCATCCTTATTATTATTATTTCTCATTTTCTTTGTCCCTCGGTATTTTATTGGAATAGCTTAGCCTTGAGTAGTTTCATATTCCAAAGATAATGCTTGCATTTACGGTATTCTCGTACATTTCATACAGGCCGATGATTCACAAAACTTTATTAGTCCAGCATTTATTTATGGTATATCCCGAAGCCCGATAATGTTACCGGTCAGGGCTTTTATACCGCATGTCACCTGGTCGAATATGGACAGTTGTACTAAAATTTCTATCTTTCTTTGCATGTAAAGGAAGAAGAAAACAATATTTATGATATAGGGAAAACAATATCATTTTTTGTTTTTATCTTTGTATAAAAAAGTTATTATAACAAATAGTTCTTACCAAGGAGAATAACACTTCTAATTTAATACTTATTATACAATACAACAAGGGATAATAACATAGATAAAACTTACCGATAAATAAGTCTCCTTACAACCATAAAAATTAAAATACAAAAAAGGATATAAGAGTGCAAAGAAAAATCGATTACAACAAAAATCAGCACCCAAAGGTATAACACCAGCTTTCCATAACTCTTAGACCCATAAGTCGATTCCAAGAATATAATATTTTTTTCAAGAGCTCCATTTATCATTGTCACTATTATGCACCTCGAACCACTTCATTTCCTTCATATGGTCAGTACAGCTTCTTCGTACCGAGTAAATCACAACACCTCACAAGAGGTAGTATGCTCACATTGCACATAATTACAAACTAATTTAAAAATGCGATCAAAGCACAAAATACATGCCATAACAATATACAATAATCATGAGATAATATATACAATATCAAAGTCTCATGCTAACAACTAATCATACTTAATCACTTCACATCATCTCAAAGCACAAAATATTCACACCAAAATTCATGACCATACTGACTAATCAAATCAATCCTAAATACCAAGGTAGGGCACTGAGAAGACTACCGAACCAATACATCAAACCAAGCATTGTATAGAGGCAAATACCAAACCATAACCACAGTAATCCATTTTTATGCTTACACAATAGTTACTTGTATTTTTAATTATTCAAGGGGGATACAATCAATCCAAGGACACTGAAGTACAACCCGGTTATATTTGTTCCCAAAGTCAACACAATACCCTTATTTTAAAACCCAGGCACATTGTGATATGACTAGTAATAATGGTGCACATATACAATATTATATCCTCTAACCTTAGTCACCTAGTCATCAAGTATTGATATCTTTTATAGGGATTATAGGTTACATATAGAGTGGACTAGATCCTTACTGAGGCACAATAAGACGCCAAAGAATCAAACTCAAATGAGGGCTACACCTTGTATCATGGGTAGCTAATCTTAGAAATAGAAAACTTTCTAAAGTCGAGCTCTTCTACTTTAAATATTTATAATTTATGATGTAATCACAAATACCACATACTGCACAATAATTTTCAATTTCGTACTTGACTGTTTTTTCTTTATTTTCAACTATTCAAGTCAGTCCTCATGTCAATGGTACAACTCAAGGTCAAAGTCAATACTAAGTTCATCCTATGACCGATTATTCACATTAGGTGCATTAGTTCAAAAATGATCAAAATGCCCTCAAAACCCAAATTTCACCATTTCTACCCAATTTCATACCAAACATTATTAATATGAATATTTATCAGAGATAAGATTTACAATATTTTAGAATATTGGTAAACTTGTAAGATTTAGCAACTGACTATATTTTTCATTTATGCAGACATTTAGCAATTTATGTGTACAAATCTTAATCATACATTTCTGACGTTCATGCAACTCTTACATACATATTTTCAACATGATATGATATTTAAGATTGCTATTAAAATTATGGTGTTAACAAGGAGGTGTTTCTACCCTAGCATATGTGAGTATTAATTATGGTGTTTTAATTCTAATCATGTGTACATACTATCAGGCTATTTGTATCAAATTTAGCTACACATGAAATGACAATCATAAAATGCAAAGCATAAACATGATATCCTAGCAAGGTCAAATGCTAGTAAAATCCTAGACATGCATACGTTACTGTTTAACAAATTATACATAAATATCACTCATAATTAATAGTAAGTCGAACATAAATACTAACTATTTAAGAGCATATTATCATTTGATCATGCATTTCATAAAATTTACATAATATAAAATCCTATCATGATTATATATATAAATAACCTATCGTGCTCGCACATAAATTCTACTATCTCACGAGTGATTGGATTTACCTAAATTTAAGCTACACAAAAGCACAACAAATCATCTTCTCCATTGTACTCAAGGGTTACGTAAACAATCAACACCCAACAACACATACAATAGCATCTAATATAGCACAATAATAACCATAATAAGCTAAAGGAACTTGGAAAAAAGTTAGAGAATGAATAGAGCAAAGGAATTACATGAGGCAATAACAAAGCAAAAATGGCACAAAGTCACACTACAAGGGCGAGGAATAGTGACAAAAAAATCACTCACAAGTGAATGAGGGCAACAACACTAGATGGCATTGCAAAATAGGGGACAAAAAGACTTGTGAGTGTTGCTAAGGAGGGAAGATTGGTTGTTCTTGTTGCAATAAAGAGTGATGCATTGGTGGTGTTAGATGTAGGGGCAAGATGAATGAAGAACTAACATGGGCTGAGCTCGGCCATGACAGGAAAAGATTGAAGGCATGATCTTACATGCAATGCATGCATGGGTCGAGATCATGAAACACAAAGGGACATGGTGTGTGGAGTGCATACAGGCGTAATGAGAAAATAAGGAGAGAAACACATCAACGTGTGAGGAAATAAATGAGAAGAAAAACACATGGGTTGTGTGTGTGCTTCGTGAGGAAGCACAAGATTGTTCCTTAATGAAAATTGAAGTAGATCATGAAGAGATAAAGGAAAAGAAATGGTTTGTGGTGGTGATGATTGGGAAAAGATAAGGGACATGATGGGGAGGTAGCCCTCACGGTTTTCATGGGATAATGGTGGTGCTTAGTGGTTGTTGATGGCGAGGGGCTATGGTGATGATGATGATATGGTGGGAACAAACAAGAGGAGGAGGAGGAGGAGGAGGAGGAGGAGGAGGAGGAGGAGGAGGAGGAGAAGAAGAAGAAGAAGAAGAAGAAGAAGAAGAAGAAGAAGAAGAAGAAGAAGAAGAAGAAGAAGAAGAAGAAGAAGAAGAAGAAGAAGAAGAAGAAGAAGAAGAAGAAGATGATGATGATGAAGAAGAAGATCACAAAACAGGGCCTTGCCTTTGTGGAATTCAAGACATAAAATGGTGATGGATGGGGAAGATTATATGGATAATGGTGTGTGATAGAACAAGCAGACATGCATGAGAGGAACATGGAGCAGAGACAACATGTAGGGGAAAGATGGCATAGGGGAGAATTTTATGTCAGGGAATAAAGGTAGTAGAAGAACAACAGTCTAACTAGGGTAGGGATACTATTTAGAAAAGCTGAACTAGAAAAAAAATCTGGTTACTAGTTTCTCAATAAACATAGATACAGGTCGATGTCCCAACTACCGTTAAAACTAGTAAACCAAATTCCATCAAAAATTTTAACCTGATTAAATTTATATATATAATATTCCATAATACTATACATAAAACTAATACATTTAGCACATAACGTCATGAAATACATATTATAACTAATTATATATAGTTTCTAGCTTATAATTAGGGTTTCTACAAATGAGTTGTTACAACTATACCTTGAATAAATTGCATCAATGTGTTTAGTTATTGTGTGATATAAATTTTGTTTCCCAATGCAATGAGTTACACATTGATTATCAAAATGAGCCACCACAACACCATCAAGAGATATGATTTCACCTACCAATATTCTAAGCCAATCAACTTCTTTGAATGTTTCTATCAGGGTTACATACTCTCCCTCTGTATTTGATGGCACATTATATACAAGTATGCCAACAATTATCATCCCATAAAAATATTAAACATTGTTTCTGATTTCTCATTATATATATCATCTAAATCTAAGTCGTAAAGTCTAAAAAGTGTAGTAGATGTACCCCCATATCGTAAGTAAGTACTTGAATGTCCATTCATAAGCCATTTTCATAACTTATATATATATATATATATATATATATATATATATATATATAGCTTACATAATTCTTCCAATTACAGTTACATATGATACTCTTAACATACTTTTCTTCATCATTAACATGTGGTGTTAATTTGGATTAAAGTCTTAAATGATTAACCATTAGAAGCTTTGTATCTTTCATATTTAAACACTCTTAAACCTTTTTAATATTTCTTCTTTGACTAAGAAATAATTCCTCGTATGGTTTATCCCTAAATAGCTCTATCTTAGGAAGGAATATTTCTAATAGTATCAAGATCTGTCATATAGAACACACCACTTAATACTAAGGGTGTTCATGGATCTGATATCTAGTAAAAAGTATTGGATATCCGAAAAAAAAAGCTTTGGATATCTAGGGTTTCAGATCGGATAATAAATAATCTGTTATATATCCAAAGCTTTTGAGCAGGCTACAATTGAGAAATATTGGATAAAAATTTATTCGATCAAAAAATAAAAAATTAATCTAATTTGAACAAATATAATCTAATTATTTGATTTGAGTATTAAATTATATTATATTTAATTAGTAATTTCAAATTTTGGATAATAAATAAATATTTAATCAAAATAACCATTAAAAAGTATAAGATTTACTTACAATAAATACTCATTTCAAATTATACACATATACAATCACATAGATGATTATATAAAATAAAATTTTATAAAAAATAAATAGTATTTAGAGTGTATATGTATATAATTTATCGGATCGGATATTATTTATATTTGTCAGATTGGATATACTATTTATTTGATCTTTTATTTATCGGATTAGATATTTTATTTGAAAAAAAATATTGTATTGGTTATTTGATATTTCGAATCGGATCAATTCGGATAACAGATCAGATCATCAGACATCCAATAACATGATCAACGCTACTCATTACAACCATTAGCTTCAGAATGTCTTATTTATTCTTCCATGAAAATAGAATTTTAACAACATAAAACAACAAATAAATAAGGAATTATTAAGTAAGATACTTAGATGGACACAACTACCATACTCACTATGAGGATACCAATGAGAAGTCATGAATTAATTATAGTGCTTAGGGAACTTTCCTTTTACTTGTACACCCATTTGCACTAAAAAAACTTATTTTCTTTATGGTACTTCAATTAAATCTCATGTCTTGTTACACTATAAAGATCACATTTTTTTTTCTTACATTTCCACCATTCAATTATTAGCATCTAGAGTAATATAACGTTAGTAGGAACTAGGATCATTTGTAACCTCCATCTAATTAATAATAAAAAATGTATTAGACATTAAATGACAATATTTAATTTTATGAGAAGGCTTAATATACAGTCTTACTTGTGGTTAAGATTTAGATACTTTGATACTTGCATCATGTGTTGGAGTATTATGACCAACTAGCTTTATCTATCTGTATACCTAAATCAATAAAAAATAGAAGTATACTTCCTAGGATCTACCATAGAATAATCATCAAAATTAACATATTTGAATATAAATTATTTTTCTTCTAATTATATGTCTATATCCCTTGACACTATAACCACAACCTAAGAACATACATTTCTTAGTCTTATAGTCTAAAGTTCCATCATTAAGAAACATATTAGTAGTATAACCAAAATTTTTGCATATACAACAATCAAACTATTCTCAATGTCATACTTCTTTGAGTGATTTGAACTTAAAAAAATGAAATAGGTGATTTATTCTCCCTAAAAATCTTCTAGAAGATTGCTTATAAAAACATGCACTGATGTCTTTCAATTAGAGGATTGTTATTATATGCATAATGTAGTAACCCCACACTTTTGTGTATTGGATGGATGAGAAATTTTGACAAAATATGGGCCTTTTATTTAAGTCAATGTTATGGTTTGAATTGAAATAAAAATTGATTTGGAATCATGTTGGAATATGAGTTTTAATTAGTTTTATAAGTAAACCCGTCGACTGGTTCTGTGAAACGATCGACTGGTTTTTCATTTTAGCCCAATTGAGTTCCTTGACCAAATTGATCAGCTGGTTTTTGGAAAACTAATCAATTGATGGATGAACAATTGACTGGTATTCCCAAACTGATCGACTGGTTCGTCGAGCTAGTCATATTTTTTGAAGCCTGACTTTTTGAAAAATCCCTTACACTAACATAGAACCTTACTAACTCATACCGATTAACCTTAAGAGATTCCTAACCATTTTCATGACGCGTTTAACCCAAAATATTGCCTCAATTTGTTCTGGAGGTTGATTAAGATACATGAGGGAGAGGGATGACCTCATCCAATTGTCTTCTTCCTCTTCTCTACTCTACTTGATTATGAGATTGATTGCTTTAACCTTAGGCGTGCTTCTGAGTAGCTGGAAGATTCCTTTTACGCTTCTTCCATGTATGTCAATTTTGGTCTATGTAACCTAAGCTCCCTAGAGTCCAAAATTGAGCTCAGGAGACTAGGTCAGCAAATCCCAGGCAAATTCATTCATTATGATTGAATTCAAACGGTCAAAAGTAGGGTTTTGAGTATCCTTCTGAACCCTCTATTTTTTTCCTTCACTTGGTTGGCTATAAATAGCCCAAACCTCCATGCATTGCACTTTCTTTCAGCCATTGAAACTTCCCTGAGTTCCGCAGTCTCTTCTTTTCTTCCACACTTTAAGCACTTGCCAATTTATTTACACACTATCCTGATCCTACCTCTAGATCTATCTTATTTCAATTATCAAGTAAGGCAGAGTTTGATCTTTAGAAAAGATTGAGTGGTCAAGTTGAGCTTTTCCCGTTTTATCCTAATGGTATGTCATTTTCCCTTTCTGTTTCTTATTCAAAATTTTATGAATTTTCGTATAATGCCTGAGTTAAGATTTGAGTTTTTAAGGTTTTAAGATTTGAGATTTTCATAGATTTGGAAATCCTATTTTGATGTTATTTAGCCTACATCAAGTGAGTAATTCTTGCTCTTAAAATGTTAGCTTATGTTCCTGCATGAAAGGTGATGTCTTTATTTGATTATGCATGTTGATATGAAGAAATGAAGTTGTATGAATGATTTATATGTCTAAATGACATAAATTGAGAAAAGAGCATGAAAATGGGGAAAAATAGGCTATGATAATGTTATGGTAAGAAATGCATAATAATCTTGTTAGGAATATATAGGTTGATGTTGATACATATTATAATGTAGGTAGAAATGATTTTTTATGCAAGAATATACATGGAATGTGTGAATTTATGTTGTGTTAGGGTAAACCGATCGATTGGTTCCTATAATAGTCGATTTGTTGACCCAACTCATCAACTGGTTCGCCTGTAGAGACATTGGTCTTGCTCTCTGCTTAAACCCATCAATTAGTTTGGTAAAACCAATCAAATGGTCTATGAAAAGTCAAATGGTTTGTCCAAGAAAATTGACGGGTTTGAAGGAAGCATGGTCTGGTTGAAGTTGAACCGATCGACTGGTTGGGCTGGATCGGTCGACTAGTTCGGCTGGTTTGCATGAATTGTTGCTTTGTGGTTCGGTTATGTTAGGGGGTTATATTTGGGACTATATCATGATTATTAATGGTATAGAATACAGATTTTAACATGAATTAGTGGCCATAATTAAGGGATTAAAAGGGTCATAACTTATGGCATACATTATAAGTAATGTAAAGGCTAAAGTTGTAATTCACTTGTAATTAGTGATAAAATGGAAATAAGAGCAATGGAAATTAGTAAGGGCTTGAATTAAACCCTATGATGGATATGAATCTCATTGGCCAAGGATAAATGGTAAACCCACATGGTTGAGGAAAATGAAAATAAAAAGGATCAATATAGTTTAGTGTGGGGATTTACCTTGTTTGCTTGTATGGGCCTTGTATGATCGCCCATCCTTATAAATAAAATAATAATCACTTGAAGTGAAAGAAATTTGAGTTGAGTATGGGTTTGGATTACCTGATCCTCCATTAGCTACTAGGGGTTAGTCTGCCTTTGAGACTTTTTGATGCCTTTGGGCTTTACCTTCAGGTGGGATCCTGAGAGATCCCAGTGCCTTACCTACTCTAGACATTTATGATGTACTAAGGTATATCAGTACTAAAAGGCCTAGTTATCTAGGTGGTTGGCTTCAGCTTGGACTTATGTTCATATTGGTTGGCTTCGACCTAGACTTATATCCATTGTGGTGATTAGCTTTGGCCTAAACTTATGTACATTGTGGTGATTGTCTACGACCTAGACTTTATGTCCCTTTCTTTTGGATAGGCTTCCTTGTTATGTGAGACCATGGGGATGGAGCATAGTCCATCACTCGAAGAGAATAACATATGGTTATTAAGTAAGCAACTGATTAAATATAAATGATGGTTAAGAGAATGGATAATAATTGGTAAGAATGGAAGCAATGGTATGATTGGTCAAAAAAGGGTAAAGCTCGTTATTATACATAGCTAATGGTTGACCTAACTACTTGATTATGAAATGGAATATTGAAGGGTTAACTCACTTATCTCTTACATGAATGAACTAATGGTATAACCTAAGGATTTGATTAATTGGGATCAACCCTAGAGGTTGTCAGTTTCTCCTTTACCATTAAGTGTGTATATGCTTATATGGAAATGTGGTGAATCTATGTACGAGATATCTTACTTATTGGAATTATGCATGATAATATGACTTCATGTTCTTTTATCTTTATGTATATATGTGGCCTTATCATGTTGTGTATTGTAATCTATATTGTGTATGATAAACTGTTATACATATGTACATTGAGGGAGAAACTTGACTTACTCAGTATGTAGCGTACTGATGTGCCCGTTTGCTCAGTCACCTGCTCATTCCCACAAGTAGAGGACCTTATGCAGGTTTTTGGGGATGACCAATAAAATTCCCACCTCTATTGGTTCGAGGTTATGAGTAAGGGCATCTGGAAGGTTTAATGAAGTCCATGGAGGACCATGGCATTTGTTTGGGCCTCGTGCCCCAACCCATGTTTTTTTAATTTCGAACTTTAATGTGTATTCTATGACGATTTGAATAGAACTTGTTAAGGTAGCTTGTTGTAAACATTTTGGAATTGTTTCCATTAACTTATTATTTGTGCACTCTACTATTTTAGTGTTTTTGTTGGTTTAGCCTTGTATCTGATATGGGGTAGGCGGTAGATGTCTAACTTGTATTAGGTATAGCGGTAACACCCCATTTTTAAAAGTGTTTTATGCTTCCACAACATGTTTTTAACAAAATGTTTGGGAAGTGAAAAATGGGGGTGTTACACATAAGCACCTCATGTTTTAGAGATCTTCCAAAAAAATTCCATTACCTAATAATTTCATTATTTTTATAATACTTGCTAATATCTTTCTTAGAAAACTCCAAGTACTATTATATTTCATAAGGATATTTAAGAGGGGTGAATAAAATGTTATGAGTTTCAAATTTTCTTGTGAAATTAAGAATACTTTTGAAACTTAAGGAATGTTTTTGGGTTTAGTTCCTGTTATAGTGTTTAGTGTTGTATTTATTTCAAAAATGTCATTCTTGTTATTGTTCTCTATTACATGTATACGAGTGTGTAAAATTAAGAAGAAGAAAAAGGGTATATTTATGTGGTTTGATTATCTCTAATCTAGATCCATAGGTAGCTTTACTCACTTTTACAATCCACTTTAAATGTAAGGATTACGGTGGAATACCCTATATCTATTGCTAGACCTAAGCTTCCCTACAACTAACTTTAGCTATTATCCTATGATACAAGCTTTTATACCTACATCCAAGTACGCTCATACCCTTTATAAGAATATTTGAATCGATAAGGATTATAAAATTTGAACTCTCATGCTTCTCAATAAGCAAATCAATCATTTATGCTCTCTATTACAAGACTATTTTTCTTTAAGAGTTGAATTGGCTTACTTGCTCATTATTAGGCTCCTTGCTCTACTTGTAATGTATCTCTCTATTACTTTGATTATTTGTTCACGATCAACTCATTTAATCCCATTGTTATTTTTTTCCTCAAAAATTCCTTCCTTATGCTTGAATTCCATCTGACTATTAGGAAATATTTTCTTGTTGTGGAAAATCACTTATTTCAATACTAAATTTGAATAATTATTGGAATAAAAAAATAATTTAATAAATTGATAGTTCAATTACAAGACATAGCAATAAGGAAAAAGTCAAATGTCTTTCTTTGTGCAACTTTGTCGTTACAAGAGGATCAAACACATCACTAAAAAAAATAAACCCAACAATCAGTAATTCTCTAAAATGAAGAGAACACAGAAGAGGAGAAGAAGGTTTGCACGTTCAACTTGACGACTAGGTTTTTATCACAACTCTTTTATATCAATCCTACAGGGCAGAACAACATGTTTCATAGGAGACCTAAAAAACATGGGACCTTCATATTAATTTTTCTACTCTCGTCATTTACCCAAAATATTCTATAGACAAACATAGTCTATATTTGGAAGCATGGGGACCCCGTGTGTAATACCCTGAATTTTAGCTAATCATAACCCTGAGTAATTTACCTTGTAACCTAATCCTAATCTTGAAAATTTAATTTTTCCACCTTACCATAATTCTATAACCCTAGAATTTAACCTAATATTGATTTATCGACGAGTAAACTATCTAAATACCCTAACATAAAGTATATTAATCTTATCCTTAAAAAACTAAATATATTAATCTCTATAATTATTTTCCCTCTTTTCCTTTTTTTTCCCTTCTTTCACCTTTCAACTGACTCCCTCTCCTTTTCCTTTCCCCCCTTCTCCCTACGTGAAACATTGTCCATAAACAATGCCTGCATGCCCCATCACTCCCTTATTGCTTGCTAAACCATCCCGTACCCCCATCAATTCCTAACTCCTACGAAGATGTGTTGGAGTTGAAAATTTTTCTTCTGACTCTACACCTCACTCCCCCTCTCATCTTTGCATTTGAATGAGCATGTATATATAAAATTTCCCAATAATAAGTGCCTCTGACCACCTTTCTTCTCTCCCTTTTTTTTATAGAATAACCACCACCCTCCTCCTTCACAACCTCCTTGCCGTAGCAAAAAGAGCCCCAAAAGCCAACCACTATTGAGCCCAACTAAGACACCAAAACCACCACTGATAGCCTTTGTAATTTCTCCCTCACCACCTTCAGCCATTATAACCATTTCCTATCCCTCCCTTTTAGCTATCCTTATCGAACACCACCCCTAACCACTGGCTAAAATAGTTGTTGCTCCCCCTCCTTCTTCGGTAGCCTCTATCGTAGCCACCTCATTCCCCTTTTCACTTCCTTTACTGTAGCATCTTCAACTGAAGCCCAAAACCCCCCTTTAGTAGCTTCAATCGAAGCTCAACTCTCTCCTCTTTGGTATCTCCAACCTCACCACACCCTCCACCCTTCAACATCTCTAACTAAACCACACCACCACCCTTTGATTCCCACCATTGAACACTATCCCACCATGTTTTAGCCTCCACCACCATTGCAGCCCTATAACAAAAGATACTTGTGTTGTTGCTCCACCATCCCACGACACAACCCACTATTTACCCCCTTTATTTGGTTGTGTAAAGTTTTCCCAAACACCACCTTACTTGGTTAGGGGTTATCCCTTGTTTCACCCTTCCATTTCCTTAAGCATTTACTTAATTCTATTTTTTAATCCTAATGGTATTTTATTATGATTTTCTTAGTTGATTTTCCCATGAATTGTGATTATGTGAATTAATATATGATTTTTGATACTATGATATGTAGTTTATATTACATTATAGGAATTAAGTAAAGATCATGTAGTATTGTTAAACCATCGGTGTGAAATATAGATGTATCATGGGTTTATTAATGGTATGATGAATTTGAGATGAGTATGATAAAATTTATGTAGAAAATGTGGATTTGAAAATAATGTTACTAAACACATAAGATTTGTATGAAATAAGGGCTTTGTTAACTATAAGGATATTTTGACCAACGTGGGTTAAATATGAGAATCGTGGTATTTTAAGGCGTTATATCATTGAAAATGTTCTAAGGAACCTATATGAAGTGTTTCGAGTAGCTTTGAATGATATAAGTTGATAAAGTATTAAAATGGTTTGATTTAGGAATAGTAATCCTAAAATGAAGAGGCTATTATCACATGTGTGAAATGGCAAAGTTATACCACAATATTCGAATATGCTGTTAATATTAATGTTGTGGGAAGGTATATTATATCTAGTATTTGTTTGAGCCCTACAGAAAAGTTATGATCGATTTGTGAAATTATGGTTTATAAGTCTTATAAATAGTAACTTTTGGGATAAGGTTATTATCATATGAGTAAGACCTTAAAATTTACCCTAAAAATTCAATTATGTTGATAATATTAATATTTTAAGAAGATTTAATAATTTTTATGATTAAAAGAGTAACAGAATAAAAGATATGATAAAAGTGTGAAATTAAGGTTTCAGAGAAATATAGAAGTCTTAACTCTAGATAATGGCCTTATAATCTTCGTGATGTTCTTTCATAATTTAAATGTGTTTTGTAACTTTGAATCAATCATGAATAAGACATTAATCATTTAAAGTGAAAGATCACGTGAGTCAGGCCAATATGTTTATGGATCCGTTCCACCAGATAATAATAGTGGGTTGGGAGCGTTTTGCCCCGAGAGGTGTTTTATGGCTCTATTCCATCAAATGATAATAGTGGCTTAGGTGTGTTTTCCCTAATAGGTGTTTAGACTATTCCATCAGTTTAAGAATAGTGGCTTAGGAGCATTTTCTCTAAGAGGTGTTTTATAGGTCTATCTAGAGACGATAATAGTGTCTCAAGTGTATTGCCCTTGAGTGGTGCTTCAACTTGTTCCATCGGATTAAGAATAGTGAGGCCCTATACTCATCATAAATAAGCATATGGATTGAGATAAGTAACCTAATGGATAAGGTATTAATGATTTAAAGTGGAAGAGTATGTGAGTTAAGACCAAGGTGTTGGATCCATTCTATCAAATGATAATAGTGGCTTAGGTGTGTTGTCTTTGAGAGGTGCTTTAGGTTGTTCCACCGTGTAATCACCTGAAATTTTAAAAGCCTATAATTTAATAAATAAATTTTATTTGGGATAAATTAGCCTTTAAATCTATTTAGTTTAATTATTTATGGATTTTTGAGTATATAAAATTGGATATAAATATTTAATAAATTAAAATAAATACTTTGTTATTTTATCATAACCTTTTTATTTAAATAATTTTCCAAACCATTATTTTACTAAAATTATCCTTTTTAAACCCTTACATTTTAATTATATTAATTTAAATTATTAAATATATTTATTACCCAACAATATTATATTTTATTATTATTTTATAAATTAAATTATTTTATTTAATACCATTTTCCTTTTTTTTTCCTTTTTCCCCTTTTTCCTTCTCCTTTTTCTTCCTTTTCTCTTTTCTTTCTCCTTCCTTTTTTCTTCGGGCTGCCTGCATGCCTGCTTCTTCCCCTACCCCATGCGCTTGGCCGTTGACTATCACCCCTCTCCTCCCTCTCCTTCTCCCTAGCACCTAGGCCGGTGGCCCATTTTTCTCCTCTCCTTCGTGAGAGCCGGCCACCTCCCTCCTTTCCTTTCTTCCTTTCTCCCCGATTGGGTTGGCCATTTATTTTTCCTTTTGCCGCGGTGAGAATCCCGACCCCCACCATCTCTGCCATCCCACCTGCAACTCCCTCTCCCCCATTGCTTCCCCCTATATCTCTCTCTCCCTCTCGTCGTTTTCTCTGCCCCATCCCGGTCCCACCATCCCTGTCTCCCTTCCCCCATGCCCGACCATACCTCCCTTCTCCCTCTCCCTACCACCACCATTCCTCTACCACCCTACCGTCGCCCTTGAGCCTACCTATCCCCTCCTCTCTCTTCACCTTATTTTTCTTCTTCCTCCTCGCCTCATTATGGCATTTTTTGTCAAGCTTTCCATGCATTCCCGACCCTCCTTCTTCCTTTCTCCCTCCTTCCTTCATCCTCCTTGTTTTGCTTCGTCGCCGTCGTTCCGCTGCTGCCGCCTCAACAACCACCTACACCACCCCTTCCACCCTCTACCTCACTCCTGAACCATAACAACACCCATTGAGCCACCCCGTAGCCTCCTTCTTCCTCCTCTCTTCTTTTTCTCTTTTTGCCCTCCCTTCTCGGCAATCACCCTGTGTAGCCCCGATCCGCTGCCGTTCTGTTGCCTATGCCGCCACCTGAGCCCCCAAAACAATCCCTGCAACCCCCTCTACCACCCCCAATCCTCATTTGGCTGAAACCACCACCCATAGGCCCTTGTTTTCCCTCTCCCTTTCCCTTCCTTCTCAACCCCCCATCTCGACTCCCTCCTCGGCTGCCACCTTTGTAGCCTCGCTGCCGCCGTCTCCGCTGCCCTTAGCTGCCTTCAACCCATCCCCGACCACCACTTACACCCCCTCTCCACCTCTGCACCCTTCCCTTGCCCTAAATCCTCCCCAACCACCTTCTTTCCTAGCCCCAAACCACTAGCCCGAAAATAGCCCATTGCTCCCCTTTTCACCACCTTCGAGCCCCCTCCTCCTCCTTTCTTTGCATGCAGCTCATGCTACATGAGTAGTATGAGATGCTGTCTCCCTTGATTTAGTTGGGTAATGGTTTTTAAGGTATAATAATATTTTGATTCAAGTATTTGATTAATTAAGCATTATAAAGTTTTATACTTTGATTTTTATTATTTCTAACATAATAAACCTTGATAATATTTTTAGGTATTGGTTTTGATAATCAAAGCTTGAACCTTTAACCTGAATACCGGTAAGGTTTATTTTTACGGGAATCGAGGTAACCATTAAATCCCACTTAAACGCATGGATTAACGTATGTTAGCACATTAGGATTTTTAATATATCATTATGCTTAATATATGTTGTTTAATAAGATATATGTGGTTTCTTGTGTTGATTGATGAAAAGGAAGCATGATAGATTATGTGCTATGTATGGAGATATTGTTTAAGGTAGGAGTTGGTTATTAATGAAAATGTTAAGTATTATCCATGTTGTGTTATGCTATTGTGATCTTAATGTATGATTAATATTTTGTGAGCCTTAGGGGTATTTTAGTAATATACCTTGTACAAGAATATGGCCTAATATGTGTGGGTGCTAAAAGTATTATTTTAAATATAATAGTTGTGGATGAGGTATTATTATTAATATTTTAAGTAGTGATGATAATTTAGAATGAGTGGTGTAATAAGGGGTAAAATGGTAATTTATAATTAAGAAGGGGGTATTATGGTAATTTATAATAAACAGGGTAAATTGGTAATTATGTAATTAAGGGATAATATGGTAATTTTGGAAGTGAAGGGGTAAAATGGTAAATTTGTGATTAAAGGGAAAAATGATAATTTGTAATTAAAGGGTAAAATAGTAATTTTGTGATTAAAGGGTAAAATGGTAATTTCGTAATTAAGGGGGGGGGAATGGTAATTTTGTAATAAAAAGGTAAAATGGTAAGTTTGTAATAAAAGGGTAAAATGGTAATTTTGTGATTAAAGAGTAAAATGGTAATTTTGTGATTAAAGGCAAAATGGTAATTTGGAAATTAGAAGAGGTAAAATGGTAATTTTATAAGCGAAAGGGTGTTATGGTAATTTTTAGAAGTTAAGGGGTAAAATGGTAAATTTGAAAGTAAAGGGGTAAAATGGTAATTTTGTAAATAAAGGGGGTAAAAGTGGGAATTAGAAAGGAGTAACTTGGTAATTATAATAATTGAGAAGGGTAAAATAATAATTTAAATAACTAAAGGATAATTTAATAATTTAATAATGGAGAAGGGTAATTCAGTATTTAGGATAATGAATAGGGGTAATTTGGTAATTTGACCAACTAAAGGGCAACTTGTGAATTATAATAAAGGAAATGGGCGAATTGGTAATCTAACCAACCAAATGGGAAATATATCAAGTGTAACAATTAGGAAGTGTGATTAGTTGCCTAATAAGTGCGGAAGATAGCTCGGTAACCTAAATCGAGTAAGGGTGTAGCTAAGACCGAATGCGTACTATATGTCCTACATGCCTTGGATGTCCTATATAATTATATGTTGTGTCCTATATGCTATTATTGTAACTGTTTTATGTGTGGCGTGGCTTGGAACCGAGGTGTGTTCATGTGTCCTCTTTTGGTATGTGCTAATATGGATATGCTGTAAGTTATGACGTGATATGATGTGGCCCTTTAGGATATGCATGATAGGATAATTAATGCGGTGATGTGGGATGGAGGCATGAAAAAGAAAAATGGGAAAATAGGATAACCAAGGGGAAGTAAGTTGGCTAATGTAGGTATGGGAGGAACTAGGGTTTGCATGGAAATTTTAGGGTTTGGCATGATAAATATCGAGGCTTTTGCATGGGATGGTTAGAGTCCGCATGGGGGAAAACTTTACGTATGAAAAGTTGCCTCGAGGTGTGAGGAAAATAATAGAAGTGTTGTTTGGGTGTCTGGGGGCTTCAGAGGAAAAATAGTACGTGGGACAGTATAAGGGTGCGTAGGAGACCAGGCTAGGGATTAAGAGGAAACCCTAATTTGAGGAGGTGGAAGAAGAAAAGAAAATATTAAAAATAAATGAGAATGAGTGGGGAATGAAGTGAGAGTTGAATATAAGGGTCGTGACGTGTGGAGTGTTGAAATAGTTTGGAATATGTAGGGTAGAGAAGGATGGGCCACATAGGCTCGGATTAGAGTTTTGGAGAAACCCTAAGGTAATGCGGTGAGTGGGCTTGACCCACACACTTAGAAGTCGGGTTACCGGTGTGAGGAAGTGGACTAAGGAAAGGATGTCGGGACGAGTTAGGAGGTGCCGAGTCTCAAGATATGAGACGGGCCCTCTTAGGAGGATAAGTATAGCTGGAGTTAGCCATGCATGTCTAGGGCGGAATTTTTTGAATAAGATATCGTAAAACACTAATTATGTAAAGTGGAAGATTATTGAACCGGGTCCAGCCGATCCACTGGTTAGGAATAGTGGTTAGGATTTTTACCCTATAAGTGACCGATCCACCGACGAATAATAGTGGTGTGGACATCGTCTCGTAAGTGACCGGCCCACCGGTAATAATAGTGGGGGGTCCCGAGCTCAATAAACCAAACCCTAATTTGTTAAGACACGTAAAAGGCACTAATTACTTACAGTGGAACACCATGAGAGTCGGGGCCAGACCGATCCACCGGCATAATAGTGGCCAGGAGCGCTTTTTCCCTGGAGACCGATCTACCATCATATAATAGTGGTTAGGTGCGTTTTTCCCTATAAGTGACCGATCCACCGGCTATAATAGTGGGGTTCCTGCACTCGCATAGATATTTATAATCCGAGAAGATTGATTAATGATGGACTAATGGCCTTAAGGCCCTAAAAGTATCGATTATTCATTATAGCCTATTAATGTTCGGTTGGCTTGTTAAATATGCGAATGGACGAAAGTGAATGTTACGTATACACCACTAATATCTGATTGACTTGTTGAATATGTGAATGTATGGATCTGAATATTATGTTTACACCTGCCGTTATGTATGGATATAGTAGTATAACATGTGTTACATTGCGTGCCTACTTTTAAGTGCATTTTTAAAGGGTTACTCAGTACCGTAGTACTTAAGGGTTCCATTCGTGGGGCCCCTTCCTATTCAATTAGCAGTACCCTTGCAAGTCGTATTCGGTGTTACTCAAGTGGGCCATCGGGAAGGAGCGTAAGGAACTATCCGGAACTGTTAGGATTTTACTCCATCTCCTTTAAATTCACAGTTTCTATGTATTGGCTTTTTTGTAACCACCACCGGTGGATTATACTCTTATAAAATGTTTACTTGCGCTACTCTGATTTAAATATGTTTGAATTTCTCGTAAATTATGTTTGACTCCTTTAGCCTTAGCACTTGGTACTAGAACGGTAGGAATAAACCAGTCTGGTACTAAGTGTGGTAGTAATATCCCCAAAGTTCACGGTTTATTAATTTTCTTCCGCTAATTTTCTTTTAATTAAACGAAATTTTTCAGTAGTGAATTTTGGGGGTGTTACACATCGGTTTAAGAATAGTGGCTTAGGAGCATTCAACCATGAGAGGTGTTGGATACATTCCACCGAATGATAATAGTGGCTCTGGTGTATTATCTGTGAGAGGTGCTTCAAATCATTCAACTGATTTAAGAAAAGTGAGGTCCCTAAATTCGACATAAATAAAAGAATAAAAAGGGTTATATCTAATAAAGAGGCCTATATCAGTATTTATCTTGTGAGACTTTATGTGTTTTATATGTGTACTTATCATCTTCAACGAGCGTATGTATTTAATCATATCACTGAATCAATAGTATTGTTACCTTGCTCTATACGTAGTGCAGTGACAATCTTTTTCATGGGTGCTACTTATTTCTATGATTAAATGGCCTAGATGCTTTTGCATATGTCTTTGAGGAGGAATCAGATGATTTTGTTGCCTTTGATGCATTATAAGGGGAGGAGTGACTTTTCTTATACTAAGTGTTTGAGTGAATAGTTATGTGATCCAGATGAAGTTTTTACTTGGATATATTTTGGACTCTTTGATCCATGGTATTCCTTTTGTTGTATTATGTTATTGTATCATGAATTTAATCTCCAAACTCATATCTATATTTATAAAGTTTCTGTCATTTTGAGTTAATCTATTTTTTTTATACTTTTAATAGCTTTAGCCTTATGATTGATGTGAGTACGGTATGGTAAACAATACTTACATTAATTACGGCAGTAACACCCTATATTTTGGTTATAAGATTCTGTTGTAAATTAAAATTTGTTAGTAGTGAAATTTTGGGTGTTTCACCGTGTTTTTCACATAATGTACATGTCAAGCAATACACTTCTCTAACACCTGCTCAAAATAAAAAACCTATTATATTGTGCGTCAAATACCAAGTTAAAGCTCAAAATTCTTCACCTTGACGTATATGTCATGCATGACATGGAAAGACCTCTACAAAAAAACTTGGTCCTACAAAGAGCCTCTTGGACTATGAATACTAATCAAGTCCGAAAAATACTCAAACTTATTCACAGTTAATGGAATTGTTAGCATATTAGCTAGACTATATAAAGTACCAACTTTTTCCAACATAACTTTGCCGATAACAATAGTTCTTAAGATAAAGTAATACCTGTTGTTGACATGCTTCATTCAATAATTGAAAGAATTTTAATTCTTCACTAAACATATAGCATTGTGGATATCACCTTGAACAACTAGATCTCCTCACATTTAGGGGCTATAAAATGTGAGGTTGAGGTGGTTTGATGGGTGGTACAGTGTGACATTAAAGTAATTTGGGGATGTTTGCATGAGTATTTCATGTAGCTAGAGATACTAAGTGTAGGTTTGTCAAGCTGAATGGCTTAAGTAACGTGAGTTGTTCATGTTGAGGCTAATTCATAGCATGAGTTGAGAAAGATTTTTTTGAGTCTCATTGAAGAAAAATGGCACAAACACAATGACTAATGCATAAGAAAGTTGAGTAGAAGAAGATGGATGTCTTGGGGGTTTGTGCGGATTGTAAAAGTGAAGTAGAAAGGGATAGGAGAGGTACTTTTAAAGGGAATGAGGGTGAGGTGCAGGCTAATAGTGAAAAGTTGGGGAAGTTTTCGGTATAGGTTTGGTTCCTCTAAGATATATATGTTGGGGTAAGGGGACGAGGAATGGTTGGTGGTCTAGGTAGGGCTACAGGGCAGGTGTAGTGAGTAGATGAGGGTGTAGTGGTAGGTAAGGATGGGAAAAGAGGGGAACCATACGAACGGCATACATGGTCCTAAGAGGAAGGAGAGAAAAAGAAGTGCAAGATGAGGGAGAAAGGAAAGAAAGAAAGAAGGAAAGAAAATAGAAAATAGAAAAGGAGAAAGAAAAGGAAAAGGAAAAATAATTTTTTGTTATGATTAAAATTAAGTTAAAATTTTATAATAGGAAAATAAGGAAAAATTAATCCATCAAACATTTGGGGTTAGGGTTAGATTAAAATATTAGTGTCTTGGAACTAGAAATATAATTAGGATTATATTTAGGAGTAAGGGATTATGGTAAGATAAAAATATCAATTACATGTGATTAGGATTAGGTTAGAATATTTATTACTTGGGATTAAAATTGGGTTAAAATATTAATCACTTGGGATTAGTATTAGATGAAATTTGGGTTATTACAGGTTGAGTGCAGGTAATCAAAGTGTAAGAGAATGATTGATAAAAGTGAGGGAGATAAAGTAAAATCAAATGGATGGTAGGGGTAAGTAAGTAAGGGGAGAAGGTGCAAAAAGCCTTACACACAGTTAGAGGTGATAATCGGGTCAGGTGGGTTGGGTTCGGGTTAGGTCATAGTGGGTCAGGTCATTTTAGGGTCGGGTCATTTGAGGTTAATTTGTGTGGCCTAGTTTGGGTTAAGAAAACTCAAGTTTGGGTCATTTTGGGTTAACTTGGCTGGTAGGATCAGGTTGGCTTTGGGTATTTTTTGGTTAACATGAATAGGTGGGCTCAGCCCATTCAAGTCATTTCGTACAATTTGACAGGTTGATCCCATTGGGTCAGAGTTATTTTAGGTTAACTTCATGGGTGGGGTTATTTTGTACAATTTGACGGGTTGGAATTGAGTAGTTACGGGTTAACTTAATAGGTCGAGTCCAGTCAACTTTTGATAGGTTGAGTCAAATTCGAGTCTAGGTAATTATCATTTATTATATTATAAATATTACAGGCAATCATAAAATGACTAGTATATGTAAATAAAATAATAATATTATATGCGCTTTATTTTCATAAGTAAAAAAATAAAGGTATTTATAAATTTTAACAATAAAAAAATATTGCATGATTTAATCTAACAAAGATATTTATCATTTGTTATCATGTATTTGATAACTTAAAAAAATATAATTTTATAAAATAAAGCTAATCATAATATGACTATACGATGTATAATTATCATATATTACAATGTAAATATTAGAAACAATCATAAGATTACTAGGACAGATAAATGAAATAAGAATATAAGATGCGCTTTATTTTCAAAAGTAAATAATAAATATATTTATAAATTTTAACAATAAATTGCATGATTCAATCTAACAAATATATTTATCATTTATTTGATTGCTTATAAAATTTGAGTACTTAAAAAGAAGAAGATAATTTTATGAAATAAAGGTGATCATAATATGATTGTACAATGTATAATTATCATTTATTACATTGTAAATATTAGAGGCAATCACAAGATTATTAGTACAGATAAATGAAATAAGAATATTAGATATGCGTTATTTTCACAAGTAATTAATAAAGATAGTTATTAATTTTAACAATAAAAAATATTTCATTATTCAATCTAAAAAAGGTATTTATCATTTATTATCATGTATTTGATTACTTAAAAAATATAATTTTAAAAAATAAAGGTGATCCTAATATGACTATACATTGTATAATTATCATTTATTGTATTGAAAATATTAGAGAAAATCATAAGATTACTAGTACACATAAATGAAATAAGAATATTAGATGCGCTTTATTTTCAAAAGTAAATAATATAGATATTTATAAATTTTAACTATAAAAAGCATTGTATGATTCAATCTAACAAAGGTATTTATCATTTATTTGATAACTTAAAAAAAGATAATTTCATAAAAAAGGTGGTCATAATATGACTATACAATTGATAATTATCATTTGTTGCATTGTAAATATTAGAGGAAATTACAAGATTACTAGTACACATACATGAAATAAGAATATTAGATGCACTTTATTTTCACAAGTAAATAATAAATATATTTCTAAATTTTAACAATAAAAAACATTGCATGATTCAATCTAACAAAGATATTTAACATTTATTTGATTACTTAAAAAATGATAATTTTATAAAATAAAGCTGATCATAACATGACTATACAATATATAATTATAAATTATTACATTGTAAATATTAGAGACAATCATAGAATTACTAGTATAAATATATAAAATAAGAATATTAGACGGGCTTTATTTTCACAAGTAAATAATAAAGATATTTTTAAATTTTAACAATAAAAAATATTGCATGATTCAATCTAACAAAGATATTTATCATTTATTTGATTACTTAAAAAATGATAATTTTATAAAATAAAGTTGATCATAATATGGCTATACAATGTATAATTATAAATTATTACATTGTAAATATTAGAGACAATCATAAGATTACTAGTATAAATAAATAAAATACAAATATGAGATGCGCTTTATTTTCATAAGTAAATAATAAAGATATTCATAAATTTTAAAAATAAAAAATATTGCATGTTTCAATCAAACAAAGATATTTATTATTTATTATCATTTATTGATTACTTAAAATATTTGATTACTTAAAAAAAGATAACTTTATGAAATAAAGGTGATCATAACATGACTATATAATGTATAATTATCATTTTTTGCATTGTAAATATTAGAGATAATCATTGGATTACTAGTACATATAAATGAAATATGAATATTTGATACGCTTTATTTTCATGAGTAAATAACAAAGATATTTATAAATTTTAACAATAAAAAACATTGTATGATTCAATCTAACAAAGATATTTATCATTTATTTGATTACTTAAAAAAATAATTTTATAAAATAAAGGTTATCATAACATGATACATTGTATAATTATCATTCATTACATTGTAAATATTAGAGATAATCATAACATTACTATTACACATGAATGAAATATGAATATTATATAAGCTTATTTTCACTAGTAAATAATAAAGATATTTATAAATTTTAACAATAAAATTTTTTGCATGATTCAATCTAACAAATATATTTGTCATTTTTTATCATTTATTTGATTACTTAAAATATTTATTTATTTAAAAAAAGATAATTTTATAAAATAAAGGTGATCATAATATGACTATAATGTATAATTATCATTTATTTCATTGTAAATATGAGAGACAATCAAAAGATTACCAGTACAAATAAATGGAACAAGAATATTGGATGCATTTTATTTTTACAAGTATATAATAAAGATATTTATAAATTTTAACAATAAAAAACATTGTGTGATTCAGTCTAACAAATATATTTATTATTTATTATCATTTATTTGATTACTTAAAGTATTTGATTAGTTAAAAAAAGATAACTTTATGAAATAAAGGTGATCAAAACTTGACTATATAATTTATAATTATCATTAATTACATTGTAAATATTAGAGACAATCATAAGATTACTAGTACATATAAATGAAATAAGAATATTATATGCGCTTTATTTTCACAAGTAAATAATAAAGATATTTCTAAATTTTAACAATAAAAAAATATTGCATGACTCAATCTAACAAAGATATTTATCATTTATTTGATTACTTAAAAAATGTAATTTTATAAAATAAAGGTGATCAAAATATGACTATACAATGTATAATTATCATTTATTATATTGTAAATATTTGATACAATCATAAGATTACTAGTACAGATAAAAAAAATATGAATATTATATGCACTTCATTTTTACATATAAATAATAAAGGTAGTTATAAATTTTAACATGAAAAATACTACATGATTCAATCTGACAAGGATATTTGTCACTTATTTGATTGCCTGTTTATTAAACTATTATAATGATTTCTTAATGTTTTATTTTTGTGTGGAAAAATTTATTAGGATATCATTAATAAAAAAAGGATGTATAAGGTAAAAGTATGAAAATAAGTATAATTTATAAATCACTATATTTTTAAAACATTTAAATGAATAATAAGATATGTGTAAGTTGTTATGATTATAATAGATTTTGATGTTTAGTCGGGTCAACGCCGGGTCGAGTGAACATTGGTTTGGTTCACTATTGGGTCGGGTCTATGACGGGTCATGGGTTGAGATCAGGTCAGGTTAGGTCTGGGTTGGGTTGATTATTATCGGGATATTGTCAGGTCGGGTTGGGTTATTAAACTTTTTACATTTTGTCGGGTTAGATTTTTCTCAGGCCGGGTTGGGCCAGTTGGGTCGGGTCAACTTTTGCCAACTTTACACACAATCATGGCTACTAGAGGATATATGATAGTGAGGGATAAGGTGATAATGTGGGAAAGTGACTCAAAAGTACTTTTGGGGAGTTTTAGCTAAATAAAATCATAAATAATTTAAATAATATAAAAATAATTCCAAAGTACTATACTTTGCTTATTAGCACAAATACACTCGAATTAGATTTTTCATAAAAATTGGAAAGAGATTTAAAATCCATACTAGAAAAGGATCTTAAATCACAACATAAAAAATTAATTAGTTTGGGCAATTAGTCAATTAGTTATCCTAGAAATAAAAATGCTAGTTGTTGGTCAAATAGGTTGATTGGTTTAGGAAACTTGTAGATCGACATGTTTGAAATTCACATGTTAATCCACATATCATGCCCTTTTCAAAATCTAAACCTTTTATTTGTATCAACTTAATTTTAAATATATTTGAAAAGCTTTTAGCATAGGGTGTTACATGTTTTTGTTGTTGTTTCTGGGCTTATACTTGTACCTATTCCACAGAAGTCATATAATTAGATCCATATAGTTTATACAATCCATAACATATATGATCTCCCTCAGGTTTTTTTTTATCCATCAAATCACTAATGGATCCAAAAAATTCTCTCTATTTGATAATGGCAAACCAATAATATATTTCCCAAAGAAAGCCTCTCATATTAGGGGTCTTTGTTGCATAAA
The DNA here is from genome assembly GCA_030549775.1 of Tamarix chinensis. Lineage (NCBI taxonomy): Eukaryota > Viridiplantae > Streptophyta > Magnoliopsida > Caryophyllales > Tamaricaceae > Tamarix > Tamarix chinensis. The sequence continues at coordinate 35,662,935 of CM060181.1, read as the reverse complement.
ACTATTTATCACGCACCATTACACTTGAAGGATGAATAATTAGAGCTATGACTGCTACCCATGCTAATTAAACTAATTAATAGTAGTAGTTACCATTTCCATTATTTCCCTTTAATTTCCTCTATTCAAATCAGACCGACCATAAAATACTTCTACATATGGTAAAATTCACTTATATTGCAATTAGATTGGTTGTATAATCATACATGCTTATCTTAATTTTATCCATTTTCAATTTGTGGAACTAATGATCATACATAAATCTATATCTTGTGGATACAAGTGTTGTGAATCCAGATCCATTATGATCAAGCATTGACCTCATTATTATAGGAGTGGTTAGTTAACCTCATCATTATAGAGATTTGGTACCCATCAGGCTTGGGTAGCCTAGTCAATTCATAAGGATAACCCTAAGGAGCTAATATGCACACTTCTTCAAACTTTGATTGTTGCAGGTAGAAACTTGTACTAGGCTGATCGTTTGATGAGGTAGTTTGTGTCAACCTAAGCTTGATGATGTAGGGTATAAAAGACCCTCATGTTTACCATTTGTAAGGGTGTATGTAAGCTCCCATTTATTTATCATTCTTCATATTCAATAAAACTCTCCATTTCTTCATCTTATAAATCTTCATTCTTGTATTTACAATTTACTTTTACATTTTCTTATTATTATGCCATTAAATCAAGGATTAAATCCTTGATGATTTTGATCTTGTGATCAACACTCGACTAGCCAACTTAATGGACCATCCCCAACAAATGGTGTTATAGCTTGTGGTGTAGTTATGTCAGCTAGTAAGGTGATCATGATCATTATGATTAACATAAATTATAGTACATGGAAGAGCAAAATGGAAGATATACTCTATGTAAAAGAGTTGGTAGAGACAATTGAAAATAGAGGAGTCTTTCCCAAATGCATGAAAGAAATGTTAGGGTGGGAAAAGCTCTATAGAAAATCATATAGTTTCATTTGTTAATAAATATATGATAGTGTTATTAATTATGTTGAGGAAATAACCAACACATATTAGGTGTGGTCAAAGTTAGATACACTTTATGTAACTTAGACCATTGAAAATAAGGTACAATTCATGAGAAAGTAGTATAAACTAAAGTATGGAGATGGAAATCCCATTGCAACATGCCTCAAAGAGTTCAAAAACTTATTCATCTAGTTAAAGAATATGGATATAGTGTTTTAGGATGAAGTTCAAGCTCTATTGGTTCTAGATTCTTTACTAGACATCTAAGAGATACCATGTGACTCTCAATAGTTCTACCATAGGTGGAAAGCTCATGATGATGTTAGTGATAGTGTTACTTCTAGGAGAAAAGAATAGAAGAAGAATAATGTTAACAGTGCCTCAAAGTTGAGGCACCAGAGATGGAAAATAAGATAACCAAGAATAGAATGTAGAATGGGAGGTCTAAGAGTAGAAATCAAAGAAGTATAAGTCATGCTTTCATTATGATATGCTCAACCACCAGAAGAAGGATTGTTGGGAGCTAAATAAGGGTGCTAAATGGAAATGAAAGCTATATGAGGAGAAAATATTCATCATTGATGATGATATGGTGCTTGTCTCATAGTGTGTAGGAGAATACAAAACCACTACATACATGGAAGTATATAGGGTCATAGAAAATGGTGCATCATAACATTTCCCCAATACATAAGGAATGCTTTTCATCTTACACATCTAGAGATTTTAGTGAGGCACACATGGGAAACAGAGGTATCTCAATGATAGTTGGCATAGGGAATATCCAAAGAAAATAACTTGGATTCTAGTTTGTAGCTCGATGAAGTAAGGCATGTTATAGACTTGAGGATGAGCCTAATCTTGATTAGAAAGCTTGATGACGATGAATATAAGAGTTAGTTAGGAAAAGGCAATTTGAAGTTGACAAAAAGTCCTTGGTAGTGTATAAAGGGAGTAAGTGTTGATCGTTGTATCAAAATCAAGCAAAGTTTTGCCAACTTGAGCCAAACTTGGTGGAAGAATTTCATAATGTATTACATTAGTGGCTAAAACATATTAGCGAAAAGAGGATGAATCTTCTCAATGGTTGAGGGACTTTACTTGAGATCTAAGGCACTCTATTCATGTAATACCCCATCTTTTTGTGAAGTTTGTTGAATGGAAAGTTATGGTCTTTATTAAGATCTAATAATTTTTTATTTTGATTTGGAACTATAACTGACTTTGAGGAAAAGTTGGATTTGAATAAGTTTTAGAAATGGAATAAAGTGAGTTTTTAGGTTGACCGATCAATTAGTTTCATGAATCAATTCACTAGTTTATTGTTTTAGCTAAAAGGTTTTGCTAGACCAAACCAGTTGACTAGTTTGTGGAATCGATTGAATGGTCGGTAGAATAGTCAAATGGTTGGCTAGACCAATTGACCAGTTTTCCGTACTAAGTAAATTTTTAAAACTCAATTTTTCCAAGGAAAACTTATTGTACCAAAATGGAACCTTAATAATCCTATTATGAGATGTTCTTTAAAAATTCTTAACCCTTCTTGTCATGCATTTTGAGCTTCTACCCTGAACTAATTTAATAGTTTGATTTAGACAATTAAGGGGGAGGGTGACCTCGGCTTTCTCTTCTTCCACCTCTCTCCTCTGCACGCTTTGGAAATTGTCACTTCAATTTCCCGACCTATCTCTACTTAACAAGAATATTCCTTCCACTCTGATCATTCATTTCCTCTTGTGTGTTTGGAATTTATGGGTGAATTCGACCTATATTTTTTTTCAAAAAGTACCATTTCAGCTCTAGAGGGGAGATTAGTCCGTCCTTAACAAAATCTGCCTATTTAGCTCAATTTTTTTAAATAAATATTTATAAAAGATGTATATCAGAAATTAGAGTTATAAATGAAATTGTAGAATTTATCTACCCTCCCAATCATACTACCAAACTTATCCCTCCTACTAGAGTGGATACAAAGAGAAGACATAGTCAAAGCAATCCTATGAGCTACCCCTTTCAAATCCCAAGGTTTATTAAAAAAAAATACAACTATTCCTGGCTTTCCAAATTTCATAGAAATCTACCGCATAAAAACTAGAATAGAAATGAGTTTTGATAGCCCTTCTATTTCTACCTCTGGAAAAGGAATTAAAAAACCCTTCACAGGAGTTGTGGCTCATCTTGATTCCACTGCCTTTACCAATAGCAGACCACATCTTCTTCAGTTTAGCACAGCTATATAATAAATGAGCAAGAGATTCATCTTGAGTGTAGAAACAACATTGTTGGTTGATGTCAGGAAGAAGGTTTCTTAACTTATCCTTAGTAGGAAGTTTGGATTGTGCAGCTAACCAGAAGATAAACTTATGTTTGGGAGCTGCAATGCTTTACCTAACAGCTTTCCACCATGCTACTCGAGGAGATGAGAAACAAATTGCATCATACACCTCTGCAATATGATAATTTTTATCCCTCTGCCACTGCTGAAACACAGGTAAAAGACCAGGCCTTAAAGAAAAAATTCTGTGCAGTAGCCCTAAAGCAGTGCATGGTAGGTTGCAAGAGGCCACATCCTGCCTTTTAATGTAATAAGCATGTACCCATTTAATTCAGAGAGCATCTTTTTCCTGAGAGATATGCCATAACATCTTCCCCACAGTTGCCTCATTCCAAGAAAAAAGGTCTAACAGTCCTAGTCCCCCTTCCTTCTTTGGCAGACAAACCACTTTCCATGCCACTAAATCTCTCTTAGAAGGGGAGGCTTTCCCTGACCAAAGAAAAGACCTGCATAAAGCCACAACCTGATGGATCATCTTCTTAGGAAGAAGGAATACCTGACTCCAGTAGGTAGTAATGCCAGAAATCACATATTTTAACAATTGTACTCTACTAGCATAAGAGAGGAGTTTATTTGCCTAATGATGCAGCCTGCCAGAGATTTTCTAAATCAATTCCATCATATCAACTGCTTTGAGCTTAGAGGCATTCAGAGGGATCCCTAAATATTTAAAGGGAAATGACCCCTCTTGAAAAATTAGGGTTTTTTTATTTGTGCCTAACCACATTAGTTCTTGCACTAATTTATTGGCTATAAATAGCCCTAATTGCCCATTTCATTCACTTTTCTTTCAGCCACCAAAATATTTCAACTCTCTCTAACCTTGTGTTCTTTTCTCTCTAATTCAACCTTATTTTAAGTTCATTTCTACTCTTCTAATCTCTATCTCCTTCTGGTTTATCCTTAAGCAAGGAAGAATTAGGTTTTAGAGAAAGTTGAGCCTTTTTTTAGCACAAATTACCTTTATATTTTCTCTTAGGTTTGTTAAGTTCTTTTCTCCTAATTCAAATTCAAATTTATGAAATTATTCATTATATTTTCGAAACTTTAACTTATGTTTTTAAGGTTTGGAAGTTAAAAATCTTCCAAGTTGAGTTTTCTTATTGGTGGAAACGTTTTTCTTACACTAAGTAAGTTATTCTGACTTCTAAAATGTGACCTAGTTAATTATATGATGTGGTGTATTCCTTAAAGTCCTAATTATATAGGGTTGCATGAGGATTTGGGTTCAGCTTGATACATGTTGATTTATTTATGAATCATGAGAAAAGGTATGATTTTAGGGAAATTGGGTCGATTTGAATAACTGTGAAGTATGTTTCAATTTATGAACTAAGGAAGTATTAGTATGATGCTATGATATGCTTTTGTTTGGATATGGTAGCATTTTTTTAGGTGAAACATGTGTGTTTTGTGCTGTTTGTGGGCAAACCGATCAATTGTGTAGGCTAAACTAATTAGTTAGTCTTTAGCACAATCAACTAATTGGCCTAAACCAATCAATTAGTGGGTCTATAGTGACTTTAGTTTACTCTCTACTTAAACCCATCAACGAGTTTGTCACAACTAATCAACTAGTCTTTGAACAGTCAACTAGTTTTGCCAGATAAATCAACCAGTTTGAGGAAACCATGGGTTTGACTGAGCTAACCCAATCAATTGGTTAGCCCAATCCGAATGATAAGTTGGTAAAACCAATCGATTGGTTCATCCAGGTTATGTGATTTTGATCTTTTGGCTTAGATATGCTTTGAGACTATGCCTATCACTGCTATATGACTATTTAATAAGTGAAATACATCCATTGACATGGTTTGACAACCTAATGGATTGATTAAATGGATTTGAGTCATGAAATACTCAATGGGTGTTGTAAAAGCCTTAATGGGTAAATACGAATAAATATTTCATGGCTTTAAAGGTTACAGTAATTTGGACTTTGACCTAAAATGATTTAATATAAGGGATTTGGTTAATATTAAGTAATCATTAATGGAAACCCCACACATGGTTGGGAAATGGTAATGGTTAAGATGGTATAAGTATGTGAATGCCTTGCTTGCATATTGTATGGGCCTTATATGATAACTTAACCTCAAGAATAACATATTAATCACTTAAAGCGAAAGATGATTGAGTTATGTATGGGTTTGGGTTACTCAATCCTTGATTAGCTATAGGGGAATAGTTTTCCTTCTAGCATTTATTGGTGCATTTAGTCTTTTCCTTTGGGTGGAATTCTAGTATATCCCAGTGCCTTACCTACTTTAGACATTGATGATGTACTAGGGATTATCGATATTAAAGGGTTTGGTTACCTAATTAGTTTTTGGCATCGGCTTAGACCTTTGTATTTTGGCAGTTAGTTGTCTCCAATCCAGACTTATGCCCATTGGTGGTTACATGGCTTCGACCTAGACTTTATATCCTTTGATTTTGATAGACTTCCATGGTATATGATACCATGGGGTAGTGCACAATCTATTGCCTGATAAGAATAAGTATTTGGATAATAGTTTGAATAAGTATTTGGACGAGAATTTAGAAATAAGAATGTGGTAAAAGATAAATAAATAAAAGTAAAAGAAAAATAATGGTAATAGAGAAAATGGATTATATACATAATTAAATTACCTAATGGAATAGGAAAGTGGAAAAAATGGCATGTGGTGGAATTATGTGCACGAATGAATGAAGACTTAATGATAGTTGGACAATCTACTTAGTAGATGTAATAATCTATGATATTGTGTTATGTTGCTAAGCATGATGAGCCATGTATAGTATGAGTTCCTATGTATGATATCACCATGATAGAGCATATATTCTATTTATACAGGTTTGAACTATGTTAGTATGATTATGATTATATGTGATAATCTTGTTTGCTTGTGACTTTCATTAAAGAAGTAACTTGACCTATTCAGTATGAAGTGTACTAATGTGTACATTTTCTTGGTCACCTGCTCATTCCCACGAGTAGAGGGCCATGTGTAGGTTTTCGGGGATGGTCAATAGTAGACCAACCTCATGTTGAATACAGATTCTAAGAGTGTGGAAATGTAGAGACATTTGTATGATCCTAAACAAATAAGAGTTTAAGGATACGCCTTACCTTTATTTCTTTAATTTGAACACTATACTTTGCCTTAATTTTTCCTTTTTATTTGAATATTTTTAGACTGTCAAGGTTCTGTACTTGAAAGCCTTTCTTTCGTTATTTATATAATGTATTTTGGCACACTTTACTTTTACTTTGTTTGGTTAGTTCTCAACCTTATATCTAACATGGGATGGGTGGCTGGAGCCTATTATATGTTAGGTGCGGTGGTAACACCTCATTTTTCACAAGTGTTTGTGGATTTCCACTTTCGTGTGGTTCTTAAAACAAATTTTTTTAGTAAGGAAAAATGGGGTGTTACAAGTCAATATATGCACTCATTAGATCATGTGTATGCAAACTTTAGCTCATTTTATCAAGTTGGTGATAAACAATTAGTAGAAAAACTAGATTGGGTCTTCTCAAATGTATGTGTTTCAATGAAAGTAAGGTCTCTAGATGGCTCATCATACTTTGTGATGTTCATTTATCATTACTCGAGGAAGCTTTGGGTAAATGTGATGAAAATTAAGGATCAAGTTCTTAACAACTTCAAGGCCTTCTATGCCAAGGTAGAGCATAAGACAGGGAGGATGTTGAGGTGTATTTGGATGGACAATGGAGGTGAATACATTGGTCAATTTTATTAATACTATAAGGCCTATAGGATCTAACATGAGAAAACCATCCCTAAAACATCTCAGTGCTATAGGGAGGCAAAACAAATGAATTACATGCTACTTGAAAAGGTGAGATGTCTGGTCTCACATACCAAGCTTCCAATATCATTCTAAGGAGAAGCTTTAAATATGGTGTGTCATGTATTCAATGTATCCCCATCAAGTCTTCTTGATGGTGATGTGGCCGATCAGGTGTGGTTTAGAAGATATGTGAATTATAACCCTCTAATGGTGTTTAGTTGTCGTGCATGTGTTCATACATAGAGGAATAATAGGATGATGATGGATAACAAGGCTCTTTAGTGCATATTCTTCAGATATGGTAATTAAAAGTTTGGCTATAAATTTTATGGCCCAATATCGAAGAGAGTCATATAAAGTAGAGATATTATGTTCTTTGAGGTTCAAAACATCAAAGACTTCATAGAATATGAGAGGTTGGAGGACTATGTTGATGATCAAGTAGAATCTAGTGATGATTTTGTGGTAAATGTCTTAATAAGAAAGGCCAACTCTGGAAGGGTGGATAAGGCACAATCCAACTCTAGTGAAGAGGTGTTGAAGCACCATGCCGAGCCACAATCTAACTTTGATAAAGAGGTGCTAATGCACCATGAAAAGGTAGTGGGAAATGAAGATTATAAGCCCAAGCCAAAACAACCCCAAAAATCCAAAGCCCTTAAAGCTCTATAAAAGGTGTAAAGGTCAACTAAAGGGTTAAGACTAACCCAAAAATATCTTGTTATGGGCTATATATTATCACAAATTATGCTAAGAAGTTATGTTGTAATGATATAAGAGATATTTAACTGAGGAGTGTTGAATAACAATTAGGTCTTCAAGATTAACCATGAGGATATCAAATCGATTCTAAGTCACAAGGGAAGGTTAGAGATCAAGGGATTTAGCCAAAGATAAAGGATTGGCTATGATAAGATTTTCTACCCAATGCTAAAGATGACATCCATCCCTGTGATTTTGGCTTAGTTATTTCTCCAAATTTATATTTGGAGAAATGTGGCATTAATATAGATTTCCTACACAAGAACCTCATGGAGGATGTTTACATGGAGTACCCAAAGGGGTTTGAAGTCAAGGATAGAGAAGATAGGGTGTGCGAGTTAGTAAAGGGCTTATGTGGACTAAAAGAAGCACTAAGGCAATGGTACATGAATTTTGAGTTATTTATGGCTCAAGAAGTGTAATATCCTATTTTAAAATCTCTTAAAATGTGTTTAAATTATGTTGATATAGAATAAAGTGGTTTTGGTTTTGGAAATGGCTTAAAAATGGAAGAAAACATAAGTTTCATATTTACCAATTGATTAGTCATGGCCTAAACCAGTCAACCAATTCATCCTAGAACCCAAGTTATTACTATATAAGAATTAGTCAAAATTATTATGAAAATTAGTAATCTATTTATACCATTCAATAGGTATTTTAGAACTCATCATATGGTTTTGATGGATTACTCAAGAGTTTTCTAGTTTTTGATTTGATTTTCTCCAAATGTTTGTGAAACCTTATTATTTTGATCTCTTTGTGATAATATGCATATTTAGTTGACATGCGACTATTTTCACAGTATTAGGACCATTATTCAATGTTAATTAGATAAAAATAAAATACCTTTTTGAGGTATTTTCCTCACATACCCCCTTCCCCTTCTTTCTTCTACCTCAAGCATGCGTGTGGACTTGATTGTGATGCTTCCACTTACCCTTGGTCTATTATGGCTAGATTTTCTTCCATGTCTCCCTCATTCCATCATACCAAACCCTTATACTCATGACTCACACTCTACCTCATCAACACTCTTTCTACCTCTATATATCTCTCTCCCTTTTTTTTCAACTATTAGGGGCTTTTTAAGCGTTTATCTAATTTATTTTCTCACACACGCACATTTATATTTTCCATTATCTTTTTTCTTTCCTTTATAATTTTTCTAAGTGATGAATCCTTAGTTCTTTGCTCTCTTTGCAGTTGGTTCTTCCCTTCCTTTTTTTTTTCTTCTTGATCCTCATTTTAACTCATCTTTTTTTTTATTAAACAAATAATGGTTAAGGTGAAGAAAGGGTTGAATAATCTTGAATTCTTCTTCTTGGCATTTTTAGATTTTAGGTTTAAGTTGAGGATTTTAGCCTCTATTTTCCTATTTAGATTTTTCAAGTATTTTATTTAAAATTTAAAGGATGTTTATTGATTTTATCTTTCTTGATTTTATTTAAGAAATAAATAAATCTTGGTAGGTTGTTAACAAGTTTGGTCTTCTTTTCTAGAAGGATTATTTTCTTAAAGGTAAATCAAACTTACCTTGATATGCATTTTTCTAATTTGTATGATATTATGTTATCCATTATATCTATGCATGTTTGAATCAAACTCTTGGCTTTATTTCCAGCATTTTTCATTTTTTTGTATACAAGTGGTATATCATTTATATTATTTTCTCATGTGAGTCTCTTTAGATTATTTATTTGTTTGGTTTGTTTTTCCTTGTAGAACATAAGTTAGGTGAATGATTATACATGTCTTAGGTTTGATGCTTCAATAACACCCCTAGTTTGGTTTTTAATGCTTCTACATTATCTTCAAACAAATTTTTTAACCCTAAAATATGGAGGTGTGACAACATGGGTACAAGATGACATCAATTAACCAGTGTGTCTATGAAAAGGTTCAAGGCCAATAATTTCATCCTTCTACTATAATATGTGGATGACATGTTGATAGTTCACAAAGATTGATGATGGATTTCAAAGTTGACGTAAGATTTGGTTATGTCTTTTGAAATGAAAGACTTAGGTCATGCCATGTAGATTCTAGGTATATACATCACACATGACCAAGGTTAAGGAAATCTCTAGTTATCTCAAGAGGAGTATATAAAAAACACACTTAGCATATTCAACATGGACCAAACAAAGCTAGTTAGTTATTCCCTTGCTCCATAATTTAGGATGCATAAGGCCTCATCTAATAGGAATGAATATTGTAGGAAGAACATGAGTTAAATCCCATATGTGGCACCCATTGGTACTCTAAATTATATAATGGTGTGCATGAGTCTTGACATTACATTTGTTGTCAGTGTGCTCAATCAATTCATGTCTAATCCAGGCAAAGATTATAAGAGGTAGTGAAGTGTATATTAAGATAACTATGAGGGATGTCTAAGATGAGACTTTGTTTTGGTAGGGTCATGCCAAATTTGATTGGCTATACTAACTTATATATAATGGGGGATGTAGATAATAGATAATAAACATTAGGTTTCCCATTCACCTTTTGTGGTGGATTTGTGTAATGGAAATCCTAGCTATAGAATTATGTGGCGCTTTCTACAACCTAGGTAGAGTACATAGCCAATACTAAGGGTTCAAAGAAAATGTTGTGGATGAAGATGTTGTTTAGGGAGATTTACATGAAGCACTACAAGTTCATGGTACTCAATCACTCATAGAGTGTCATCCATGTCAGCACAAACACTAACTTCCACTCAAAATGCAAGCATTTCCAAGTGAGATACCATTAATATATATATATATATATGCTAGAAAGGGGTAGCTTGTTCCAAGGAAAATGCACACCAACAATAATCTTTCACATATGTTTATAGATATTTTATTCAAAGGTAAATATGACATATATTACACTAAGGCTAGGCTCAACACGTTGCATGGTTTTTCTTAGTGAAGAAGAAAAATAATTTTTCCATGTCTCAAAAATGGGAGAATTGTTGGGGCTCCTCAACATAGGAAGTTTCTTGAGGACCAATGATGAGACACAAGTAAAGTGCATCAGTTAATAGGATAGAGAGCGTTGGTTGGCTAGAGTTGATATGTTAGCAAAGCATACCGGTTAGTCAACTAGAGAACATTAGTAAGCCGAAGTAGGTTAGATAGTAAAGTATGTTAGTCGGCTAAGAGTGACAATCATCCTTAGTGCATCAATCGACTAAGGAGATTCAACTAAGTAAAATGCATCAGTTAGGTAAAAGACAAATTGATAGGATCAATTAGTAGATGAGACTTGAAAATAGCTCAACCAAGTTAAGATTGAGGAAAACTTCTCGTTTGGGTTGATTTTAGAATATTGGCTAAAGGATGAAAGAGAAGAGGTGGATAAAAGTATAGTGAAGAATGAAAAGTACGCAAGTGGTTAGGAAATCCACTCATTTAAGGGATTTTGTGCTCACCATGCTTGATAGTTTGGTCAATTTATAGGGGTAATTATTAGGAGCTAATTAAGTTGTACATTATTTCTATCTATGATTAATGCTAGGTAGAAACATGCACTAGATATATCTGCTAATGAGATACCTTGTGCCAGACTAGGCTTGATGAGGGAGGATATAAAAGGTATTTATACTAACCATTTGTAAGGGTGCGTGCATGCTTTCCATTTTCTCTTATTCTTGATACTCAATAGAAGTGTATATTTCTTTCTCCCATTAATCTTTATTTTTGTATTAACAATTTACTTGTGTATCTCTTTATAGTTGTGTTATTAAATCAAAGATTTTGTTGTTGTTGTTATTTTCAATCATGTCTTCCACACTCAATTAGCCAACTTAGTTAGTCATCCCCAATACTAACAATCTTAAAGGAAATGTGAATGGATCTGGCATTGAGTGTGTAATTGGTTTAGGTGGCATTATGAGAGATGATACAAGACATGTAGTATATTTTTATACTGATTATTAGTTATATCCATGTATTGCATCATTTGCATTGAAAGTCAGGGCTTGGGCTTGTTTGCAAGATTAGGATAGTAGTTGACAAAGGGTTTGCCAAGCTAATTATAGAGAATGACTGCCTTGAAGGAATCAAGTTACTAACTGACTACAGTATAAAGATACCGTGGCAATTTCAAAGAGCAATTCTCGAATATAAAAATTAATTTTCAACTTTGAGACATTTTTGTCATCCATGTTCCTTAATCTATTACTGGAGTAGATAGTTGAGCTGAAAATATTGCTATTTCTCAATCGAGGGATTGGTGGATTCAATTACACCAAGATTTTATTTTATAACTAGTTTTTTTTTTAAATTGATCTTTATAATATAAAATATTTCATGCCTTTAGCATTCAAGAATAAATAACAAAAATAACATATATCTTTTGTTCCATAGGTCACGTTTGTTACTCAAAGTATTAGACATTTCATTTTCAAGAGAAAAGGGTTTTATCTCTAAGAATGCCTATTAGATATAGCCGGGGGGGGGGGTTGGGATCATTTGAAATCCAATCTGACATTTCATATGGGTATTGTAGAGTATGATTAAAGGTAGCCGAAATGCTTAGCTTTTATGGGGATATATGTGTATCTGTGGGTGCGCAAGGTCCCATAGCAAAATGGTAATGCTTTTCTTCTCCCCACATGCACAGAACACTTTTGGTGCGGTCCCCCCAATGCGCAATTCCTTGCTTTTACTGGCATACAATGAACCAAAAGGTTGCTTTTTGTTTTCGCTGCTGCAGATTACAAATGTACAAATGGATTCAATGACCGAATCAAAAGATCAGGAAGAGCATCAAACTTAGTTTATAGTTCATGGAATATAAAAGACCACGCGACTTGAAGATCTGGGGCTCCAAATTGTAGTAACGTAAAAATCCAAAATTACTAACACGCCGTCCTGCCTAATAACCGTAACCGAATCGTGTTTAAAATAAAAATGTAACAGGATATTACAATACAATTAATTGGTCAATATGGTCATTTAGATCGGAGTAGATTTATATGCATTTGATTAAAAGGTCAATCAATTGGTTATGACCCTCTATGATCTTAATCTTGCAAAATAACAAGGATCTATAGAATAAAATGAATTACAACCAAACAATAGGAGACAACTGAAAGAGTAAACTTCCATTTATAAAGGGTTTTTTGTCGAAAATAGCGGAATTTTCTTTGAACGACATTACTATTTTTATGATATGGAAACTTTATGAATCAATCGACAATGTTACAACAACCCACTATCAAATAAAAACATTATATTATTTGCCACTCCTAAAAATAATATTTCCTCATATATTGGAGGAGGGGACAGAATTGGTGTGGGGAGGGGACATAATTGGTGTATGTTGTTAACTTACATTTGAAACTAAACATATTGGCATACTTGTACATATTGGAATGAATCTATCATCAAAACTAGGTTATAAAAGCTAGAGCTAGCATGCATATTGACAATCTTGTAGATACTTCACAAATAACCTGTTTCAATAGCTTCTCTTAGGAGGATATAGTAAGCTTAAATACTTTAGTGTTTCACTCCCTTTATACATGATACATAGATACAACAAAAACAACCTTCAAGGCTATCACCTTCTCCTTAGGTATTCTTCTTACATTAGCAATCCATTGTAACTTCATTTGCCAGTTTCAAACAATATAATCCTGTCCCATTTTACTAAAAAATTCATTCTATGTATTACTTGAGAATGAACACTCAGTAAGAAGATGATCTAAGTCTTCATTGGCAACTTTACGTATGAAACATGTAGGATCAATCATGAAACTCACCTTTTGTAGATATATTTTTGCAGCCCACTTTTCGTGAGTTGTCGGCCAAATGATGAATAATTTTTAATAATTATTAATTTATCATTATAATTCATAATATCATTATTAATCATTTATTTATGGTTAAAATTAATATTATTTATTTTGATTATTAAATTAAAATTAAGAATAATAATATTCTTACTAATTATATCTTTATAACTATAATTAGTTTTATTTTTTCTAATTATGATTAATATTAATCTTACAACAATTTATATATTATTAAAATTAATATTATTTATATTGATTAATTAATTATTAATTTATAGTTATAATAAATGTTAACCTTTTTAATAAAATATTATTTATAATTACAAGTATTATTATTTTTAATAATTACTCCCTTTATTAAAAAAAAAGAAGCTATATGGCAATATATATTTTAAGGATAAACTTTGACCATTATTTTTTTAAAAAAAGAGTCAAAACATTTCCTTAAGATCCATAATGTCATATATTTGGTTACATTGGGAGTATTAATTTATAATTACAATTAACAATATTATTATTAATTATTTATTTATAGTTATGTTTAAAATTTATTATTTTATTAAAATTAAGACTAATTATATCTTTATTATTTTTTTATTAATAATTAAACGAATAGTATTTTTATTGCATATTTTTTTAATAATTTTAATTAACACTATTATTTATAAATTTTATCAATCTTAATCATATAAAAAACTAATAGATCATTTAAGTTAATATTATTTATATTAATTAAGTAATCATAATTATGATTAATAATAACTTTATTAATTATTATTTCATAGTTATAATAAATAAAATCCTTATTAATTTGCTATATAAGATTATAATGAATTATTTTTATTGATTAATTATTTATAACTATGAGTAATAATGTTTTTAATAATTATTGATCTTCCATTTCAATTAATAGTATCATTATTAATTAATTATTTAAACTTTTATTTTATATTGTGTTTTAATTATTAAACTATAATTAAGAATAATAGTGTCTTTCCTAATTATGATTAATAATTAACATAAAAATGCACTAATTAATAATTTCTTTAAAATTATAATTAACATTATTATATATAAAAATGATTTATATTAATTTTATAAATAATTTGCATGCCAATTAAATTAATAATATTTTATTAATTATTAATTAACATTTATAATAATTAATATCCTTTTTAGTTTGATTTTTAATATTATAATTAATATATTTTATATGACTAATTCATAGTTATCATTAATAATAATTGATTTAATTAATAAATTTAAATTCAAATTATCAATATTTAATTAAACAATTATTATTATTATTATTATTATTATTTATACTTATAACTGCCATTACTTGTAATTATTATGATTAATAGTTGATGGTGGATGGGTAATTAATAAGACTACACCCGAACACAAAATTAGATCTCATTACGAGGGTCATATTAACTTCCTTGGATGAGTAAGGTAACAACATTCACAAAGATTCTGGTATAAAGATAACATAACTTTATTTTATTCTAACTTCCATAGCCACTATAGATTTTACATGCGCACACTACAACACTACCACATTCCTCAAAATCGTCGTATTTCAAACTTAATGGTAACTATCCCTTTAAAAGGAAATGTTATGATAAAATAGAAAATAGTGCACATAAGATGATTGACCATCTAATAGAAAAGTTTGGAGACTACTAATAAGATCAAATACATGAAGATTCACATGATTTGCCTCGGGCAAGATTATTACCCTCAAGTAACCTAGTACAAGGCTTACTACAACACTTTCAAATCCTCATCCTAGGTATACTATGAGACACAAATGAGATCACCGGTTGGTCGACTATGTTAATCGCACTAACATATGACTATGAAGCTCTTAGAGTTAGTTGTTGCATTGCCACTGCCCTAGGTTTGACTTTGTGTAACACCTCAAAATTTGCTATTGAAAAATTTTATTTTATTTAAAAATTAGCGGAAACAAAAACCGTAAATTTCAGGGATATTACCGCCACACTTAGTACCATGCCGGTTTCCTCCTACTGTTCCAATACCAAGTACTAAGGCTAAAAAGAACCAAGATACAATTCACACAAATTCACTTTTATTTAAATCAGAGTAGTGCGGTAAAGGCCTTACGAAAGATAAAATCCCACCGTTAGTGGTTGAAAGAGTAAAATAATTTTAAACAAGGAAGAAAAAATTGGAGAGAGAAACCCTAAAAGTTTTTCGGATAATCCTCACGCTTATATCCGATGTCCACTTGAATAACACCTGCAATAAACCTATCGGGTAACCCTTTATAACTAACCGAAATGCAAGGCCCACATGGAACACATAATACATAACGATGTAAACACAATAACATACGCGAGCATAGAGATAACCATAAGCAACTTAAGAGGTAATACATAGTGCAACACCTCATATAATACGAAATACATAGCACAAGGCTTATTCACTTAACAATGCCATCACATACCAAGAGAGAGACAAACACCAAGGCTAAACTTATACCACATTAATAAATCATACACGTGAAGCCAATACTTTTGGTCATGAGCCATTAGTTAAACATTATTTAACATCATCTCCCGAATTATATCCATGTGAGTACGGGAACCCCACTATTACAGCTATTAGATCGAAATACACTTTAGGGCAGCACACACCTGACCACTATTATTTACCGGTGGGCCAGTCTCCAGGGCACCTTGTACTCGACCACTATTCTCACTAGTGGATCGGTCTGGCCTCGGCTCATATGGTGTTCCACTGTAAGTGATTAGTGTCTTCCTATAATTTATTACCATCAAAGGTTTAGTTTATTGAGCTTGGGATCTCCCACTATTATAGCTGGTGGACCGAAAATACACTTCAGGGTAAAACACACATGACCACTATTATTTGTTGGTGGACCGGTCTCTAGGGCATCTTACACCTGGCCACTATTATTCGCGGGTTGACTGGTCTGGGCCCGGCTCAATAATCTTTCACTTTACGTAATTAGTATTTTATTCATGTCTTATTCAAAATGTCTATTTATATAAGTTAAGGGAGGGTCATGAATGCCGAGACATAAAGATATGTCGGCCGTAGAACCAAGTATTCTATATCAAGGGTCATGACACAGATAAAACCCTAACATGTACTCTTAACATATCCAACACACATTACCATGCATGATTAATGATTAAGGTACCTCTTGCATGAGTAGGAGATAAACACCATATCACACCCTTACTTAATCATTCAACCCTTTTGTTATGCCCTATTCTTTTGATACTCATCGATTTACCAGAATACCCTCATTATGTTATTTGATATACTTATGTCTTATTATGGAGGCTTATTTAATCCATTGGCATGCATTTTTCCGATTTACCCCTTCATACTTACAAAATTATTGAAATGCCCCCTCTTATTTGTGAAGTTACCAAGTTACCCATTTTTACTTGTCAAATCATCATATTACCCTTTATGCTTGCATAATTACCACAATACCCCTTGCATTTGTTAGATTAACAAATTACCCTCTATACTTATTAAATCACCAACTTTACCTCCATACTTGTTGAGTTACCAAATTACCCTTCTAATTAGTTATATTACTGAACTGCCCTTTATACTTGTTAAAATTATCAAATTGCCCCTCAGGTTTATTAAATTACCAAATTCCCCCTTTTGTCAGATAATTTACTAAATTGTCATTCACACTTATCAAAATTACCAAATTACCCTTTGGAATTAGTTAAATCACCAAATTGCCCTTCATACTTATTAGAATTACCAAATTGCCTTTTTGGTTGGTTAAATTACCAAATTACCCTTTATACTTATTAGATTTATCGAGTTACCCTTTAGGGTGGTTAAATTACCAAACTTCCCTTCATACTTATTAAAATTACAAAATTACCCTTCTTATTAAAATTACCAAATTGCCCTTCTTACTTATTGAAATTACCGAATTGCCCTTCTTACTTATTACAATTACAAAATAACCCTTCTTACTTATTAAAATTACCAATTTGTCCTTCTCACTTATCAAAATTACTAAATTGCCCATCTTATTTATTAAAATTACCAAAGTTCCCTTTTCACTTATTACAATTACCAAATTCCCCTTTTTACTTATTAAAATTACCAAATTGCCCATCTTACTCTTACTTATTAAAATTATCAAATCGCCTTTCTTACTTATTAAAATTACCAAGTTACCCCTCTTACTTATTAGAATTACCAAATTTCCCTTCTTACTTATTAAAATTACTGAATTGCCCTTCTTACTTATTACAATTACCAAATTGCCCCTCTTACATATTACAATTACTAAATCTCCCCTCTTACTTATTATATTTACCAAATTACCTTTTTTACTCATGAACTTACCAAGTTGTCCTTCCTTTATGCCAATTTACCAAAATACCCTTCTTACTTGTGTATCTACCACTTTACCCCTTTTTTACTCAAAAAATTACCAAGTTACCCTTCCTTTATGCCCGATTATCAAAACACCCTTCTTCTTTAATTAATTAACCAAAATACCTTCTTACTCACAAAAATTACCAAGTTATCCCATTTTTCATGCAAAATTACTAAAATTCCCTTCTTACTTATTAAGTTACCATTTTACCCCATTTACTCTTATAAATTGCCACTTCGCCCTTATTATACCAAATTTACTAAGATACCCTTACCACATAAGATATTAATATCTATGGTCCATGTACATCATCTAACATTACCAACTATTATTATTTATCATTAATACTCATTAGCAGCTACCACATATATTTATTTAGGCCACACCTTTTGCACAAGCAAAATTACCGAAATGCCTCTAGGGCTCATATCAACATTATCTATGCAACAAATCGCCACATTAGCTTATCATATCATACATATATATTTAACATTATCATTAATAACAAGACACCTTCCTTAAACATTATTTCTGCACATGACACATAAATTAACATGCTTTTCTTTTCAACAACCAACATATGCCACTAATTACATTATACTTAACAAAATACATCATGCATATAAACATATTAAAAACCCTAATGTGTTAGCATACATGTATCTAAACATTTTAGTAAGGTATAATGGTTAACTTATTTCCAGCAATAATTAAACCGTACAGGTACCCCAGTTAAAGGCTCAAGCTTTGATTAGTAAAAATCGATACCTAAAAATAATATCCAAAATTTAGCATATTAAAACTAGAAAAGCAAAAGAATAATTTTTTTTATCAAAAGCTTAATTAAGTACATACTAATATTAACCATTGTTATACCTCAAAAATTAATCAAGATTACTCAAGGGGGTGCAGTAGAGTCACACTGCATGGCAGCGTGAGCTACATGCATAGGATGGAAGAGGTTAAGGGTCAAAGAGGGGGTGCAAGAAAGAAGGAGGGCTTGTTTGGGTAGAGGTTTTGGGGGTTGGGCTGAGGGCTTGTGGAGGGGAGTTAGGGTGGTGGCTAGGTGCAAGGAGGGAGTAGGGGTGTAGGTGGTGGTTGAGGGTTGATGATCGATGGATCAAGGCAGCGGAGACAGTGGCTGTAGGGCTAGGAAAATGGGGTGGAGGATGGGCAGAGACGAAGAAGGATGGGAAAAGAAGAGGAGAAAGGAGGGGCTATAGAGGGTATTTTGGCCAAGGGAGGTGTTAGGGAGTGGATTGGTGGTTGTGGAGGCGGCGAAAGAGGCGAAATGATGGTACAAGGTGATGGTGTAGGGTGGAGGCTAAAAAGGGGGAAAGAAAAAGAAAGGAGAAGGAAGGTGGTTGTAGGGGTGAGTGAGGGTGATGGGGTGGTGTAGGGAGGTTGAAGGGATGTTAAAGAGGCGGCTGTGGTGGTAGGTTGGGCGGCGCAACAACAGTTGAGGATGGGGGAGCAAAAACAAGGGAGGAGGAGAAGAAGGGAAGAAGGGAGAAATGGGAGCTTGATAGAGGGAGAAGGAGGGCTCGAGCAAGGGAGAAAATGGATAGAAGGGAAGAGGAAAAGAAGAGGGAGGGGAGGCATGTTTGGTCGGGCTAGGTGGAGGGTGCAGGGGCAGCAGGTGCATGGCCTGTGGTGGTAGGGAGAATAAGAAAAAGAGGGGGAGAAAAGGAGGGCATGCGGGGAGGGGTATAGGGTTGTGTTTGGTCTGGAAAGGGATAGAGGAGAGAGAGCAAGGTTGTAGGCTGTCATGGAAGGTGTAGAGAAGTTGGTGGCAGGGAAGAGAAATAGGCATGGTGTGCGACTTCAATAGAGAAGGAAGGAGGAGGGAAGAAGAAGAAGAAGGAAAGAAAGATAGAAGGGGCAAGCTAGCCAGGCGAGGGAGAAAGAAAAGGAAAGGGTCATGCACACGAGGGAGAGGGGAAAGAAAGAATTTTGGGTTGGCCCAACCGCCCGGAAGAAAGGAAAGGAAAGAAAAGAAAGGTGGGTGGGCTGGGGCAGTGAGAAATGAAGAGGAGAAAAGGGAGGGGAGAAAGGGCCAACAACCCAATGTGAGGAAGGCACGTCGGGTGGGCCGAAGAGGAAGAAAAGAAGAAAAGGAAAAAAAGGAGGTAAAGGAGGAAAAGGAGGAAGAAAAAGGAAAAAGGAAAGAAAAGGGAAAAATAAAATAAAAATAATTTTTGGAATAATGGTATTTAATATTTTTGATAGATAAATTAATTTAATAATTCAATTTATTTAAAATTTAAGATATTAGTTTAAAAGGGAAATTTTAGTAAGATATTGGTTTGGAAAATTATTTAAATAAAATAAGTATGATAAAATAAAAAAAATATTTTAATTTATTAAATATTCATATCCATTTTTATATGCCCAAAAATCCACAAAATAATTAAATTAAATAAATTTAAAAATTAAATTATCCCAAATGAGGGTTATTTATTAAACTGTAGGATATAAATTTTTGGGGTATTACACTTTTGTTCCCCTAAATACCATTGTAATGCCACATATTTTTGGCAAAAATTGAATGGAAATTATGCCATTTTTGGGCACTTGATTTTTATTTGATATTATGATTTTGTTTGAAACAAAGTTTGATTTGAAATAAGATAGGAAAATGGAGGTTATTGAGTTTTTCAGGCGAACCGATCGACTAGTTCCTTGAATTGATTGACTCCTTCCTCATTTTGGTAAAATAGGTTTTCTCAACTAAATCGATCGACTAGTTTGTAGAACAATTGACTGATAGGGGCAAACCAATTGACTAGTTTGCTGAGTTGGGCATATTTTTTAATTTTTTTTATACTAAATGGAACCTTATTAACCCATGATAATTTATCCCTCAAAGATTTTTAACCCTTTTCATGATGCATTTAGCCATAAATATTGCTTTAGATTGATCTGGAGGTTAGTTGGGATAATTGAGGGAAAGAGACGTCGCTAACTTTGTCTTCTTCCACATTTCTCCTCTACATAATTCTGAGATCAATTTTTTGATATCAGGCACAATTTTGAGTAGCTAGAATGTTCCTTCCATGTTAACATTTCATTATCCCTCATGTGTATTCTACTTCTGGCCCAAATGACCTGTATTCTCTAGAAACACCATTTGAGCTCTAGGGAATAGGTCAGCATATCTTGGATGAAAATTTTCCATTTTGCTCAAATTCAAATGGTGAGTAGTAGGGCTCAAATTTTCCCTAAACTCTCTATGATTCCTATCTATTTCTTGGTTATAAATAGCCTCAATCACCCCTTTTGTGCACCTTTCTTTCAGCCACACAAACTTTTGAACTCCTTACATTCACCTTTCTTTTCTCTACACTTTGAACCATGTGATCGATTTCCTTGCACTCTTCTGATCCTGTCGCTAGCTCTCTCTTATTTTAATTGTTAATCAAGGAAGAGTTAGATTTGGAAAAAAGATTGAGTGGTTCAACCGAGCATTCCCTATTCTAAGTGTGGTATGTTCCTTATTTCCTTTATGTTTCAAGTTTGAAATTAATAAAGCTTCTATACAATATTCTAAGTTTAAGATATGTTTTATTAAGGTTTTGAAAGTTGATATTTTCACATATTGAAATTTTTGGTATTAAGGAAGATTTTGCTTGCATCAAGTAAGTGATTCTTACTTCTAAAATTGTTTATGAGTAGCTTTGCATGATAGGAGTTTCTTTAAGTTAATTTTGTAGGTTGGCATGATTGTATATACCTTGAATAATTGATTTTGTGGGGTAGATGGTATATTTGAGTAAAAATCATGAAACTTGAGAAAAATGAGATGTGATGATTAGATGGTAAGTTATGCAAGTTAATTCGATTGGAAATGTGCTACACTATGCTAATACATTTTCTAATGTGGTTAATGATGATTTATAAGTATGATTCTACATGAAAATAATGGTTTGATATTATTATAGGCAAATTGATCAATTAGTTAGGTCAAACCAATCAACTAGTTCCTAGAACAGTCAACTAATTGACTCAACCCATCGACTGGTAAGCCTGTGGAGACCATGGTCTTACTCTTTACTTAAAGTTATCAACTGGTTTGGTAGAACTGATCGACTGGTCTATGAACAATCAATTGGTTTGTCCTAACCGATTGACTGATTTTAGGAAAATTAGGGTATGGTTGAGTTAAACTGATTGAATGGTCGACCCAAACCGATCAATTAGTTAGGATAGACTAATCGATTGGTATGACTAGTTTGTGTGATTTATTTTATTTCGGTTTGGCTATGCTTTGAGGCTATGTTTGGGACTATCCTATGATTGTTAATAGGATAAAATACAGATTTTATTATAGATTAATGTCCTAATGAAAGGATTTAATGGATCATAATTTATGACCTACTCTATGAAAATTATAAAGGCTAAATGGGCATTCTACGTATGAAATGTGATGGTTTTGAGAAAAGAGTAATGAAGTACAACTTGTGCTTGGATAGAATAACATGGTGAGCCTAAATAATATTGGACAAGGATAAATAGGAACCCCACATGGTTGGGAAATGAAAAGGATTAATATGGAAGAAATATATTATTGTCTTGCTTGTTCTTGTATGGGCCTTGTGTGATCACGTATCCTCATGAATAATATACTAATTATGTAAAGAAAAAAGCAACTAAGTTATGTATGGGTATGAGTTACCTAATCCTTGATTAGCTTCCACGGGTTAGTATTCCTTCAGGCATTTTTTAGTGCCTTTAGGAAGGATCCTTAGAAGTCTCAATGTCTTATCTACTCTAGACACTGATAATTTTCTAGGGGGTTATCGATACTAAAGGGTATGGTTACCTAGATGGTTGGATTTGGCCTGGACTTATGTTAATTCTAGTGACTGGCTTTGGCTTGGACTTTATGTCCCTTATTTAGTCAGGATTCATAGTATGTGAGAATATAGGGTGATGTACAGTCCATCGCTTGATGATAATAAAATATGGATGATAAGTAATTGGATGATAAAACCTAGATAATGAATATGAGAATAGGAATAATTGGATAAGGATGGAAAATGGTTGGATGAGAAAAAGGATAATGCTCGTTGGTACACTCGGTCAATAGCTTAAATGACTAATTAGTTATTGATTGAAATGTTAGGTGGATGATTGACTTGTGTCATACATGAATAAGGAAATGGAATGATATAAAGGATTGAGTAATTGAAAATAAACCCTAGTGGCTACTTGGATTACTTTTTTTAATACATGTGTGAGTATCTATGTGATAATAAGCATGACATATCATGTGTTGTCTGAGTTATTCATGATAGTATACTTTGATGCACTATTAATTTTACGTATATAACATTATCATGACCCATTTTAATTACAATATCCATGTATGATAGACTTTGCATTGCATACTTATGTTTCCGTTGAGGAAGCAAGTTGGCTTACTCGGTACGTAGCGTACTGATGTGCCCATTTACCTAATCACTTGCTCATTCTCACGAGTAGAGAGCCACCTATAGGTTTTTGGGGATGACCAATAGTGGGCCTACCTTTGTTTGGTTCATGGTTTGAGAGTATGGACATCCGGAGATTTTTGTGGGGTCTATGGTGGACTGTGATTTGGTTTTAGGGTCACACCCTAATCTCATTTGAATGTAGCCCCATATTTTTAACTACTTGTATTCCTGTATGGATTTGGTCAGGGACTAATGAGGTCATTGATGTAAATAATATTTTAAATGTTATGTAACTTAAATTCGTGCGCTTTGTTGTTTTTAAATTGGTTGGTTGGTTGGTTTTAACTTAGTATCTTATATGGGGTAGGTAGCAGATGTTTATCCTATGTCAGGTATGGCGGTAACTTTCTATTTTTTTTCCTAGGTGTATTTTTAGCTTCCATACTATTTTAAATGAAATTTTTTGGTAGTGAAAAATGGGGGTGTTACAACCTCCACCTCCAAATTCACACTCAACTTGCCTATGTCTCATCTTACCACAATTGTGATATTGAACCTTCTTTCCTAAAAAATCAACCCCTAGATGGTTCAACCCATAATGTTTGTTGTCGTAAAGTATCTTCTTATGTCCCTAAATAACCTATCCTCTGGGTTAAGATGAAGACCTCTTCTATTGAGTACCTCTAAACTAATACCTCATTATGATCCCTAAATAAGGTCCCTCATTAAATCTCCTATTTTCACCTGTTAGAGCATCAAATGAATCAATAACCTCTAAGGCCTCCAAGTGTTCTTGTAGATGGCCTCTAAATTGGGAGCAATGAATCCCAAAATCAACTCCTAAAAGTGTATCATAATGCTTAATTGAAACTAATGTAGGCTCATTAGTTTGTCTGCATTTACCTTAGGTGTGAATTGAATGAAATCCATAAACCTTATATAATACTCCTCTAAGGGTGGTTGAGCATTGTGGTGGAGATTGAAACTCCTTGTCCTTTGCCAAAAAAAAACATTCATCTAATAGAAGTAAGTGAAAAACTAGTCCAGAAATGGCTCCCAAAATAGTAGGTACTCCTCCTTTCATTTGCTAACTTCTTCATCAATTATGAATTTGTTGTTAAAAGTAAAACATTATAACATCGACCATCTTGTCATTGAGACAAACACAAATGATGAAGGTTTTCTTAATGTTGTGAATCCATTACTCAAAGACAACAGGGTCTACCTAGACCTAAAAATTGGTGGTTGGTGTTGACAAGTCCTATGTAACCAATCCTCAAGTGAAGGTATAGGAAACCGGGGTAGCAATGGCATTTGTTGTGTCACCTCATCTCGTTATATATATTGCTCAATGTAGGATTTTATAGTTACTATAAATGATTAAGGCATCGGTTAGCTGCCATTATAACCCTAGGGTACTAAGGTCACATTAGGAAAAGGCTACACTACTAAACACATAAGGTTAAGCACATAGGCACATATCACAAAAGTAAAGGTCAGCCCACCAAACAACCCTATAATAATGCTCACTCATAACTATATTGGCACCACAAATTGACTAAGTAGAAGAAATTTACTTTCACAATTCATTTTTCGTGTTTAAAGTTGAAAGAAAACTCTGATGCCAACTTATAGCATCAACGAAAAACACTAAAATAGTAAGGAATGTTAAAACAAAGATTTTATACCGCTGTGTAATGTCCCCATTTGTATAGTAAGTTTTTTTTTTTGGAAAAGAGTTTGTAGAAGCAAAATAGA
This sequence comes from Tamarix chinensis, assembly GCA_030549775.1. Classification (NCBI taxonomy): domain Eukaryota; kingdom Viridiplantae; phylum Streptophyta; class Magnoliopsida; order Caryophyllales; family Tamaricaceae; genus Tamarix; species Tamarix chinensis. The sequence continues at coordinate 35,637,647 of CM060181.1, read as the reverse complement.
AAATGCAAAATGACACATAAACCATGGAGAAAGTATAATTATTACCTAACTCATATTGGGTGTAAGGCTAAAAGTACTCTCGAACCTCAAGGATCAAGTGTGGGTGTTTAAATAGAGATTGATATAAAAATTACTAACAATGAATCAAAGTGTGATAATACTCTTTTAGTGAGAGAGATCAACACATAACCAAAGTGACGCTAAATATTAACTTTTACAATTGAAATAATAAAAATGGTATAAGGAAGAAGAAAAAAGGAAAGGAGAACAAGTGTGGGAAGATTATGCAAGAACTAATATCACTCCCCCAAATAAAAGCTTTATAGAGAAAGGCCAGCCTACAAAATAAGATACTTCCCCTCCACAAAAAAAGGGGTATAGTGAGATACTTAGTAGTATTTAGCACTTATGAGCACTTAAAACATTATATACATGATCATATGAAAATAAATATTCCATTTAAGTATCCTAAATCTGTAGAGTGATGCAGTGCAGATAATAACATACAATCTCATAAAATGGTATGCATGGAATATGTTACACACATCTAAAAGATAGTGCATTGATAACATATTATTGTCAACTTATTACATGACCACATAATTTCTCCCCCATGAAAAAAGTCATGGAAGTATTCAATTGGGTATTCATAGATGAAACAAAACTATTCTAATTGGGTATTTATGAATAACATAAAATCATTCCAACTTGGCATTTATAGATAACACCAAACGATTTCAACCATACATTTATAGATAAAAACTAACCATCATAGCATAACAATCTAAATGATTGTTTATAGATAACTCTAAACTCATATCATATATAACATAAGGAGTGTTTACAGATTATACCAAAAATTCCCAAAAGTGTTTATAGAGGACATTAAACTTTCACACATGTGTTCATAGATAAGACTAAACTTATCATAACTATGCATAACTTGAAAACTTAAAATAATCATGTTCATCTTAGAAAACCACTTAGGAGCCAAATGGGTGGAAATATCATATATATTTAGGTCTAAAATTACAAAATAAGGTCATATACCACTTTTAGAAAAATCACTATTTATGGTTAACGGTCAAAGTCAAAATCAATGGTTAATGGTTAGGGTTTGACTCTCACTATTCACATACTTATTTATTTATTTTTACCCTCTAAAGGCTATTATGATAATTTTGTGTCAAATCATAATTAATCCTTAATTAACCATAACATACATGATTGGTTCATTACTAACCGTACTTATAGGGATTAGTGATTAAATAGTGAAGAACATAAAAAATATTCATGAAGATCATGGAGAAAACTGGACATATTTTACTAAACTTTCTCAAACTTTAATCACTCATAACTTAAGTTAAACCAATCCAACTGACAACATCATATATATCAATTTGCACCCAAAAATTCTAATAAACATCATGGAATCATAAAATTTAAAAAAACACAACAAGACTACCCAAATCTTCCACAAACCTTAATCTAAACCAAATATATCAAATTTTGATAGTTTTCACACTTGTAGGATCTTGGTCATAACTTTTTTCATACTAATTACTTTTGGAGTTCTAGAAGATTATTTGGAAACTAGACATCCATCTTTTTCATACATAAGCTTATATGTATAAAAATAACTTAGCCAATTGGTACATCGTTGCATGAAAAGTTACCCCAAGTTTGGTGGCTTAAAAACACCTTATTTCAAACTTTTCTTAATCATTTTTTCGCCAAATCTTTCTTGCAACTTCAAATGATTCTCATACGTATAATAAATTAATAATGCACTAAATTAGCCTCTCCAATATTAGACAAAAACATTTGACCCACTTTGCAAATTTTATATGCTAAGCATGCCAAATCACATAACAAACACTAAGATTCATTGAGACGTATGTGATAATAGAAAAGAAAATAATGTTTTAGCATAATCAAACTATATTTTTCTAATTAAAAGTAAAATGAAATTACCCTAAAAATATGATGGGATCATGACATTCCTCCTCACCCAAAACAACTTTGAAACTTCATTGAAACATATAGAACACAAGTTAATAATCATACTAAGTTAAACTTTACTGAAAAAGGGTCAAAACAAAAAAAAAAGGAAAGAGAATTTGATCACACCCTTAAATTAGATTACATAATATTTTAGAATCCTTCAAAAAGGGTGGAATAAAGTAGGAAAATCTCATCCAAATCTAAATCCTAACTCATATTTGCGTAGTTAAAAACACTAAGAAGCTAAACTAATGATTAAATCAACCAACGAAGATGAAATTGGGAGAAGTCATGAGCTCAAAAATATGATAAGGAGGTTTCAAGTGGCATGAATGGAGTGGTGAGAATAAAGGGCATTTTAGGTAGAATTAGCAAGTGGTACGAGGTGATAATGATGGGCAAGGGCTAGGAATCTTAGGGAATATTCCTTAATAATCATATGTGTCATATCAAGTGACACTAATGAGCTTGTGCTAAGCTAAACCATTAGCTAGTATTAGTTCTTTATATGTATAGGTGGTTTAGTTTAAGTATCACAAATGTTAGATACAATCAAAGTAAAGAAAGGTACGTTTTGATAAATATTTATGCCAAAAAATGACGATTAGTATAAAAATAAAGGTAAAATATTTTAATTTTTTTAGTAAAAACATGAAAATATAATCATCCATGAAGTTCATAATTTTCTAATAAATAAAAGATATAAATCACGGGTTAAAATATGATGAAATGTGAAATGACACATGTGTAGTACTTTTTAGTTATAATCTTTATTTATTATTTTGAACACGATTATGATACTGAGAAAAGGAAAAAAAATCGCAATGAAAGGATTAGAATAATTTAGAGAAACTTACTTTGTCAAAATTAGTTCAAAAGTTTCACATAACTCAAAATCACAATATTGAAAAGCAAAAGAAACAAAAATAAGACATTTCTTAAATATAACTAGGGTATTTTAAATCTTTAAATAATGCAACAAAATTTTTGAAAGTGGTAGATTTATTTTGAAATTATAAAGATTCTGAATAAATAAGAGTTTTTAAGAATTTAGGTATTACACAAGATACATGTTCACCTATTTGTATTTTGGAGTGTCAATTTTGAACTTATAAATAAATATGATTTAGTATACCGATGTTTGACTACAAGATGTTCATATTCAACACAATCTCTAACGGGATTGTGTGTTTGATATCCTTCATGTTAAGGGTCAATAACATTGAAGATGTAATAAGTATGATTTGAGGCTCCTTTATTGTGCTAGAAAGAGCGTTTATGTTCTTTAATATGATAAAATGTTATCGTGCGACTCTTTTTAAGTTTAAATGAGTTGTGCAAACTACATCTGTTATTCATCACATAACGAATTACTGAAACAATGGGCTTTAATTCTTCAGCTAATTCCATTCCATTGGCGTATTTTACTTAGGTCCTTGGGACATTAATCCAAATAAGATATCGCAGTGAACATGCCAAAAAGAAGAGCCGGGGGAGGTTCTTTACACATGGACCTTGGAGCGTGGGTCCACAATCTGTCATCGGAGTTGCAGATATTCACAAAAAACAGTGCTCATATCTAATAGCACTTATAAACCATATTCTAATAGCAGGAAGAAATGTAACAATAGGCTTCCGCATCTTTATTTATTTTTTGGGAGGGGAAGATTACAAGATCGGTGTCAGGAGGTTCGCATTCAAAAGTAATTAAATAAGTTCATGTGTTCTTATTTCCTTACTACACCTGCTGGGAACTGCTACCCGCCTACTCGGGAGACGAGCCAAAAATGAGATCTACAAAGCATTTAGCTATTAGCCCAAGAGCTTAGAATAATCGGCAAAAACAATGATTACCCACAAGGCCTAATCGTCAAAAAATCGCCTGGCCACTACAATCAGCATCCCCGTCCCCGCAGAGAAAGGCGGAAAACATTAGCTAAGTGAGAGAATGTACAGAATTCTGCTAAGCAACACTCCAATGTCAGTTGACTAAACTTCAGATATTGCTACCGACAGCTTACTTCAACATTCGAGGGTCTCCGCTCCAATGTCTTTTTCCGCTGGTAGCATTTGACATCCCCATCAACCTTCTTATTTTGCAGAGGATTATCCCCATCAGCCTTCTTATCTTGCAGATGATCTCCACCGCAATCAACAGATTTTTCCGCAACATCTTTAGAGGAACAGGGTTCAGGCTTGTGATCTGCTGACTCTGTTGCCTGCTGAAATCAGCTTGGGTCAGAAGAAACCAAATAGGATGCTGTGCTCTGATAGATAAAAAGAAAATCATTTTTGAAGAGAAGATCAAACCCTTACAGCCATAGGAGTTACATCATTGAAGGGACTAGCGCTGGTATCTTCGGAATTGCTGTGTATTATCAAAATTGACACAAGAAAATCAGAAACTTCCAGGAGATTGGAAACATTCACTGTAGTAAAAACTGAGGCATCAATCAGTGGGAGAGCAGCTATATATATACGTAATTCATTTCTTTCTCGTGGTACTACAAAGGGAGGCGGAACAACATGCTACACGGAGATCGAAGAAAAGAACATGCTCCATGGAAGTAAAAGTATGGTCCGTTAGTACCATGGGACTAGGTGTTGCTCCAGATTGATAATTGCTTCACTGAAGCTTAGAGGCTGAGAGGCTGCTGCATTTTCTGTTGATGTTCTTTCCATTGTTTGGAAATTGGAACATGGAATATGAGTTGACAAGAATTAATAAAAATTTCATACGATAATCAGCAAAAAGATAGCACATACGCTTTCTGCTTTCAGATTCACATACAGTTACTATATCAGGAACCTTACATTCTCCTTTTCCATTTACGCAATACGTCATTTTGTTTGACCATATTGAGCTCCATTCCTGCTATTAATTTTTTGATAACCAAAGGTTCAGTCATTTTTCCATCCAATTTACTTATCAGGTCTTTCTTCAGCTCAACTGCCAGCTGCCGTACTTTTTTAAGTTAGAAACAAAGGAGAGGCAAAGCATACTTTACTCTTTCTCGATCCACGATCTGATTCTCAACATTTTCTCCTTGAGATACTTCACAAACTGTGTTGTTCTCACCCAAATCAGCTTTTTCCTCTTCTCCCTCAGCACTCTTGTTAGGTTCATCACAGATTGCTGCTAGATAAAATATGATCAATTAATTAGTTGGATGAACAATCAATATGGTAATTTGATTCCTTCATCTTCTCGAGGGTACACCATTCATAAGAATACCTCTTGATTTGATCGCTTCAGGTAAAGGAATACTCTGCAACATTTTCTGGCACATAACTGTACCCTGGAAATCCAGGAAGGTGTATGCCAAGAATTGTGACCTCTCTGACTCTGTCATTTGTGAGAACCCAAATGACGCAGTCCATGTGTTTAGAACATTAGGAACTGCAGGCAGAACTAGACGCTCCACTCCTAGTTCCACAAGCCTCTGAAAGATGTAAGGGAGAGTCATTATCAGCACACTGTTCATTATCAGCAACAACAGACCGTGACAGAGAAAACTGTGAAACAGTTGCTTAGTGGACAAACGTTAAATACAAGGGCAGGATGATGGTGGCTCTGTTCAAGAGTTGAGGAAATCATTTCAAAAAAGGGAGGGGGAGGGGCCCTCTGTATTCAGAACTCTGGTTGAGCCTGTATATTCAGCATTTAACAATTGGTTCATTCAATGAAAACATTTGAAGAAAATGAATAAATTATTCTTATGTGAGAATAATTTTGATTCGAGATTTGAGATCATGAATTTTCATATTTTTGATAGAAGACAGAATGTGCAACAAATTCTGATAAATCAGAGCCAAACGAAGTAGCCTCTTGACATTATCACATTCACATACAATCTTATGTTCAACATCAATAACATCCAACAAAAGAAAGGGAAACATTTTCCAGATAATAAGTTGCTCCACTATGCAAAAAGGCAAAAGAGTGCACAAGGAGAGAAAGGTAGGAGGAAGTGAAAAAGAAAGAGCACATAGTTTACCTTTTCAAGCTCATTTATCAAGATGCGGCACATTCCAAGCCTACGATACTGAAACCGAGTTCCAACAAGAGGAACTTCAGCCACCTTATCCCCATACACCCTTTAGAAACAAAAGCGCACATCAAATAAGATCCAAAGACAAATATCTCGCCTAACATCCCAATAATTGACAGACTTACCTTATGGTAGCTGCAGTGATCATTTCCTCATTTCTTTCCAAAAGTACTGTGTAAAATCCCCTAAAGTTTAAACGGTTCAGTTCCGACCTGCACAATAAAAACACAGATTATGCTTGTTCACTGGGGAGGCGGCTCGGAAAGAAAAAAACAACTTTCAAATAGCTGCTCCACATATGAGCACTAGAATGGACACAAACAAAGACACAGGTGTGCAAGCACAGAGAAGAAAAAAGCTGAATCAGTTCTTGTTAAATTTTATGTTACAAAAGAGGAATGTGGAAATAAATAAAGATGTAAAAAGGAATGTCTAGCACCACAATTAACACCATAAACATAAGAATGACAAGGGATGAAAAACTTCTCACCCACGACAAAAAATCACATCTTCGACAAGATCCCGTCTCGTTCGAGCTTCTTTAACAGGTTCAAAACATTCATGCATCACGTCTAGAGCAAGACTAAGCCTGATAAAATTGTCGGCCACAGTTTCAGAATTGGGCCCATCAATATCTTCAATTTCGTACCGCATTGGTTTCACCAGCGTCCAAGTTAAGTCATCAGAGCCAACAGGAATAGGCCTTCCGACAAGCGTTTGAAGCCCCTTATGTATCTGCATAATCAGTTAAAAAGTAGGTTGCATGTCTCTCCAATTCTATAGGGCTGTTCATGTTATCTGATGATCTAATCCAATATCTGAATCGATCAGATCCGAAAATTCAAATAACTGATTTGATATTTTTTTTTCAAATCAGACAACTGATCCGATCAATAAAAGATCAAATAAATCGGGTATCCAATCTGACAAATACAAATAATATCCGATCCATTAATTAGATACATATATATACTATAAACATTATTTATTTTTCATAAAATTATATTATATATAGGCATGTGTGTGTGTATGTATTCTTTAAAATAAGAGTGTTTAATGTAAGTAAATTTATACATTTTAATTATTATTTTTATAAATATTTAAATATTATCCAAAATTTAGAATTATTAATTAAATATAATTTCATTTAAGACTCAAATTAAATGATCATATTGGTTCAACTTAGATAAATTTATTAATTTTTAATCGAATAATTTTTTAGCCAATATTTCTCATTTGTGACTTCTTTAAAAGTTTAAGTTATTCAATGGATTATTTGTTATTCAATATGAAATTTTGGATATCCAAAGTGTTGGATATCTGAAGCTTTTTATCGGATATCCAATCTGTTAACACCCCTAATTCTAACTTACCTTTTATACATATTATGTTTTGCTCATGCATTGTCAAAAATTGTTGGGTTATGTGCCTAAGAAAAATTGAAGAACCAATATTAATTCCAGCAAGAAAGACATAATATCAATGATGAAACCAAAGAATGGTAACACAGAACTACTTTAATAACTGTGAACCCTGTACACGCGAGGATCTGAGGAGGAAAAGGTCACTATTTATGAAATCCCCCCCCCCCCTTCTTTCTGCTTTGGCTGAATTTGGCAAGGAAAAACAAAAAAGATCATTATTTCTGGAGCAAGGATGCCTAGCAAAAATCAACACATCTCAAGGACTTTAGGATACTTACAAACACAGAGAAGCAAATCTAGACAATTATACCTCCAACCAAGATACCAATTTTGTGTTCATCCTAATTTTTCTGTTTTCTTTGCTTTTTAATCAATTTTGGAGAAACAATATGAAGCTGTATGTTAGGATAGAGAAATTACAGCATAGGATCTAAAAGGCCTCTTATATGCAAGCAAAAGTATTTGTAATTTAGTACTACTGGGATTTCGAAGATTGTTCTCATCACACATACAGCTTTTACACCTACAGTAAAGCAAGGTACTATGGAGCCAGAGTAACACACAATCAAATGGCAGGAAAGCATGAAGATTGAAGGTGTGCATACCTGCTCACATGATCCACAGCAAAACCATTCTCTCCTAGAACCCAGATCATTAGCTCCAGTATTTCTTAAGCAGTCCATGTGAACTAATAGAATTGATTAAGCAACATTACGACAAGATATTCTTCTGTGTGATGATGCACAAAAACTCAGACAGAAAAACTAATGATGAACTTACATCGACGCTCACACTGGTGGCAGCAAAGTACGCTACTATTAGATACTTCATCCTTATTCTCGTCAAATAGACTTCTGCCACAAATCCCACAACAGCAAGACGGGCAGAACCAATCACCTTCTGGCACATCCTACACAAAAATCAAAAGTATTAATAGAAGTGCAAAAAAATCAACAGAATTTCAAATTCCACTCTCATGAGGCAGAAACAGAAAGAGGAGTACCTGCAAACTGAGGCAGCTAGCATGGAATGAGGATGGGCAATGATCACATAAAATAAGCGTACCACCATAGTGACAGAGAGAACATATGTAATCATTGGTGCTCTGACGATGATTTCTATGCTGCACCCTTTCAAGAGGATCTTTCGGAAACCTCTTAACACTATCACGCATTATTTGTATCTGACATTCTGCAAGAGACATCCCATCTTCTAGAAATATATTAGCAGCTGGACTGTGACCACGGTGACCTGCATGAGCTTCAAAACCAGAAATAGTAAAAATCTTTTGGCAACAACTACACTTTATACCATCCCGAGTTACTCGTCCTTCTATGACTGCCTCATGACCCTTTCCACGACAGCAATGGACTTTAGCTCTTGGCAGAATTGCATTGTTGTCAATCAACCATGATAACACAGTTCGAGGAGCCTGCTGCGACAAGCTAGAGGAGACCGCCTCTCTTGCTCTTTTGCTAGATCGTAATACTCTTGCCACAGGATGCCTATCTGCATCTTTTCTTGTTTTTCTCACAGCAACAGAGATTTCCCTTTTATTTGAGGGGAGGGTTGTACTCCGTTCCCTGATACCCTCAAACTTTGCACGCTTTCCTGCCCAATTGATTTGCGAATCTTCATCAGCCAATAAGCTTGTGTGTGCCTGACTGTGAAGTGAAGGACCATACAAATGTAAAGCCTCGCTCTGTTTCCTCTTCTGGATATTTTTGGTCTTTAAAAATTCAAATTTCCCAGGCTCAATGAACTCCGAGTGCTGTTCTGGCCAAGATGAAATCTCTTTATCCCATGACCCAGTTGTGGGTGGCTCACCATCAGAATGACTCTCGAAACTAGACTCGTCACCATATTGTTCTGCTAAATAACCTTTACATGCTGTCAGCAGCGAATAATAAGTCTTTTGCTTCGGTGAGTCATACCGCAATTCTTGCCTTCCCTTCTTGGTGTGGTACCAAAAAGACCAGCCCATGGCAGCCAGCTGCTGCTTAGCTTTCTCTACCAAATAGTCAGCATTTTTCATTTGAGATGGGCGAGTGCACTTTTTCATTGCAAAGACATAATCGGTAATAGCTTTTGCGCAGTATTTTGGTTCAACCAAAGGCACTTCTGTCTTCAAATCTGACCTGGCACATTCATTTTCTGGGTCAGGCTTTGCTATGCCCAAAAGTTTGTTCGATTGAGGCTTGGATGTCCTCATAACTCTTTTCGATTCAGTCTTTGTTATCAGAAAACGGTTTTCTGATTCAAGCTTTTTTATTTTTTGGCAGGCATACCGAAGTGAATAATGAACTTCTCCTTGTGGAGAGATATACCTAAACTTGGTCTGACCCCCATCTCTGGTGAATTCTATTTCCCATCCCAAGTACTTAAGATGCATCCTACACCTTTTTGTTACTTCAACTGAAAGCCTCTCATTCTCAGAAGACGCCGCATATTGAGTAATTGATTCATGGCAAAGCACTGCACCAGGAACAACGTCAGTACCCGCAGGACTCCAGCAATATCTGGAGGGTTTTGGATGTCGCATTCGGGAATTAGATAAACAAGTTCCTTTTTTATCATTAAAATCATGATCCCTGAGCAATCTTGTTCTGTGAGTAGGTATTACAGATGAGGCCTTGGGATGCGCAACCAAATTGCAAGGGGATGGACTTGTAGAGGGTGGACAAGAATGCATGGATCCAGTTGACAATTTACCACCCTCAACAACTTCCAAATTAGCTTCATCTTTCATTCTAATATTGACACCCAAAGAGCCTACATCATCAGCTTGCACAAGAGATTGACGAGGTGAAGCACACTGAACAGCAGAACTTAGGTCAATATTTTCCACTAATCCTTCAGAGGAATCACTTGCACTCACACGAAGAAGCTCATCTATAGTCAACTTCATGTTTGCATCTAGGGCCTCCATAATCAACTCTTGCCAGAAAGACTTGACGGAATAACTCCAATGCAGAAGATGCCTGCATTTTTCCATCTCCCTCACATCATACCACATCTGCTTGACTGAAACAGGGAAAAAATATACCCGCTCAAAATCTTCAATCACCTCAAGGAATGACCATTTCCCTCGAGGCTTCCACCATTCGGTCACCTCATTCCAGTCATGAGTGGGACGCAAGTCATTGAGTTCCTTACAATGCTCATCACCCAAATCGGGAAAAAATATGTTCCTCTGCTGTGAAGTCACTTCGTGGTCGAAAACCACACCTTCCCACCAAGCATCAGCATGATATGCATCAACGCAGAGGCCATAAGGAAGAGGATCTGGAATCAAGATACTGGGAGCAGTAGGCCTTATCCTGCCATAGTAATTCACTAAAGCTTCCGAGCCAGAATCCATGCCATCGAGGGCACAGGAAACCTTAATACAATCAGTAAGATAGCCAGACTTGTTGTCACAGAGAAGATGGTCATATCTAACTTCACGAACTAGATCTGCACAGCGTGTTATCCTCCCTGGGTGCCATGACCCTTGAAATCCATCTTCAACGCTCTTAACCTGCAAGAATTCATAATTAGACCAAGCTGGAAGACAAAAGACACAGATAAATCAAAACAAAAGAACTAAGATCAAATCCAGAAGGAAGAATAATCATTATTCTGGAGAAAATGGAATGAAAAGATACACATTAAAAAGAATCCACAAAATGATTGAGCGTAGCCAACCATTAGATGAATATAAAATGGATACCGAAATGAATGACAGGATCAAAATCAGTCAGAACAAAAGAAATAGTGCTGAACACTCACTAGGTATTGCTACTTAACTGAAAGGCTAACAATCGATTACGTATAGAAGGCAGGGAATAACTCTGTATCATGGCCTGAGTGATTACAAAATATAAAAACGAACGGGAAACAAACAAACAAATAAATAATCAAACGAATTGAAGGAGAAATATCAAGCTCCGTCAACATTCCAGTGACTTGAGTTTCTCCGCCCAGCCACGAACCGGATGATAGGGATATGAACTGGCACTCACATAAAGTGTTCCAAAATAACCCTTGCATGCATGGTTCAATTAGTTAATTAAGCACAAAAGTTTGGGAACAGAATAAAACAGCCGTCATCTTTGTATGTAGATAACGAGAAAGTTAACTTCAATCCAACAACAATCTGCGATTCCTGATGAAATATTCTCGTCTAGTAAAACTAACTTCACAGTAGATTCCATAAAATACAGGGAATACTCGTTGCAGTCAACTCTTGGGAGGACAATTTGCACCATGAATTGAACAGCCAAATCACCTGATGCAAGAAAGGAAACGGGCACAGTACGTTCAATCACATAAACGGAATCATACACATTCATTAATTAACTGGAATTATGGAAACTCGAAAAAGCCCTTGCCTTATCTGAATATGGGGACTAAATTTCTATCGCACCGTCTACTTCCCTCAAACCTAATCCAGAAGACGATGCGGAGGCCGAATTGACCATGTAAAACCCTCCCCCACCCCCACAAAAAAAAAAAAAACCTTTCCTAATATCAATGATCGAAGGAAATTACCAAACTGAGCAATGCATGTGAAAAGGATGTACTCCGATCAAGAGAACAGAAAGGGGAAATAAATACAAACAACAAATCGAAAAAAAGCAATGTATTTATAACTCACTCAAAACAATTACAAAATCACGAACAAGACATAATTCGAAGAAGCCCGATGGAGAGCCAAAAAAGGAATAAAATAAAATAAAAGGAGAGAACAATGCAGTAAACATTAAGCGCTCAAAATTGCAAATTGATCACGGAACCGAAGTATCATCAAGAATTAAAAAAAAAAAATCAAAGAGACAAATGAAAAAAAAAAACACTAATTTCGAACAACGCCGTCCACCAATAAAGAAGAGTATCAACAATCGTACTTCGACTTTATCGTGAACATCAAGCTTTCTACTGCAATTGCCTTCTCCTCTCCTTCGCTTTCTTGGTCTAACGGAATCCGCCATTGCAGGACACTCCCAGAGCTTCAGTTTCCAGTCAGCAGGAGAGAGAAACTTAGTAAACCCTTTTTTTATAGCTATAAATTCCACTGACTACCCCTCACTTCTTAGAGGCCAGACAATTTACGTTCAGCCCTTTCGCCTTTTGCTGCTTTTACTTGAGAAAGGGCCAGTTTATATACATTTATACGGTACGGAATACGGAGTGCTTTACTATATATTTTAATGAATAAATAAATCGGAAGTTTCATGTTTCCAAACACGTGATGGATTACGGGCCCTTTTGATTTTTTTCCTCAAAAATTTTGAGACCTTATAATATATTTTTGAAAGCTTATCGTAAGTGTACAATTAAAAAATGGTGGACATAAAATATTTCACTTTCCTTATTTATTTTTCGTGATTTAACTGGAGATAGCAGTATATTAACGCATTAGATACAAATCAATAGGATTAAAAAATACATTGGATACTCCTCTCCAGAAATATAAAAATAAAAAATAAAAAAGAGTGCATTGGATTTGGATACAATCCAATGGGATTGGACTATGATGTCTAAAGTCCCTGTTTTTTTTTATTTTATTCATTTATTAATCTACGTTAATAATCTTACATTAAATTAATAAAATATACTGTATAGATAAAATGGTACTTGGTGATACAGTAGATAAGATGTCTATTAATAATTGATTAGACTATTCTAGTAACTCTTATGAATATATGCATATATAGTTAAATATATTTAATCAACTATCCGAGGCAACCAAATATCTTACTAATAATTGGATCATGTTACATAGATATGTTTCCAGGACTAATACTTTACGTGAGACTAGTTTGTTACCGATAGATTTGCATATTTAATTGTGGCTCCAATAGCATATTGTATTTATAGTATATCAGCCTATTTAGAGCATGTTTTTCTTATTTTATTTTTGAATCATATCATATCAGCAAAAAAAAAAAAAAGAAATAGTAACAATCGTAATAATAATAATAGTTAAACATAATTATAGATGCAATAATAGTAAAATAATTATAGTAGCATATTAAAATAGTTTAAGTTATATTATATAAGCAAAAATTAAATGAAAATAATGAGCCCTTAGTTTATTGTCTTTGAAGTCTTAGACTAATGATTGAGATTGAAATTTTAAGAACTAGAGATCTTGTATATGTTTGGTAACTTTTTTTTTGTTTGTTTAATTTGGTTTAAAATAGTAATATAGCTTAAGTAATAATAATGTTTGATAGCTAGGTATTAGTTTTGGACAATCAGTCAACTCATATAACTAGTTGACTAGTTCTGTCCAAACTAGATAGTCGATAACCTTTAAGAACACAATTCAAGAAACCCAATGTAATAAATTCTAATTATTCAAGATCGAAATTCTTATAGACATAAAGTTATTTTATTTGAATATTTTATTGCATATTTTAAAGGATTCAAAATCCTAGCTACGTTTTTGAAATATTTTATCAAACTTTTTAGTCTTTCTTACGGTTTTGACTCTCATAAGATATTTGAGCAACTTTTTGTCTTCGAACTTTTTTGAGACTCAATTTTAATATGAATATTTGAAATCATCATATTTTTTCAAGTTTCTTAAATTTTTTTTTAATGTCAGACTTTGTAATTGACAAAAAGACAGTATTTATCATTTTAGCGTGCTTTATATTACGTTCTAACCCCCAAAAGGCCTTATTATTTATCTATAAATCTTGAAACTTTTGGAAATATTTTATTTTACAACTTTTAGGCTAGAAATAATTTAAAAAGTTAATCTCTTTGTTATTACTATTGTTGTTGTTGTTGTTCTTGTTCTTATTCTTGTTGTCATTATTGTTGTTGGATTTGTTTAGCTTTTTTTCAGTGTGCTAAGTATTCAAAACTAATTTACACACTCCTAACCTTAACTAGTTTTTTTTTCCAACTTCTCCCATCCCCTCATTTAGCCTTAGGTGGTAGAAAATATCCCCTCATTGGATGGTATGGGTTGTGTCACATGCCCCCACCATTTCCTTTTTTATTTTGTTAATTATTATATTAACTTAATGCTTAAGTTTACTAAACTATCTTACCCAGCTTTGCTCCTTAGTTTTAGTAAAATCTTAAACTCTCTTTCCCCACCCTAAAATTTGTTGCCACCACCAATCTTCATCATCCTTGAATTCTTTTATCTAATATGTTTCCTAATCTTATTATACTTTTATTTTAAGTAAATAAAATATCAGGTTAATAAATGGGTTGAAGAATTGGGTTTCTCAATCATATTAGGGTTTGAACTTTTGGTAGAAAGATTCTCTTGGTATATTTATTTAGTCTCAAACTTTTGGTTTGAGTTTTATATTGATTTGTCTTAACCTTTTACAATCCTTCTTATGCTTTGAATGTTTTTTAAGGGATTCTTGTTTCTAGCCTTTTGAAAGGCTTTTGTTTCTCTTTTGTGTTATCCTAGGCATGCTTTTTTATATGGTAGAAGATTGAGGGTTGTGTGCTTGGATGTTAATTTATTCCATATGTGATTTTATGGATTCTAATGTGTTTATCATGATCAATATTCTAAGCATGCAAAGTTGGTGATTTAATTCCAAATATGTTAGGTTTTATGACAAAATCATGATTTAGGCACCTTTAGGGGTAGAATTGTCATTTCACATGTTTTTAATATTTTTTTTTACTGATTTTTAAGTTTCAATGTGTTATAATCATATTAATCATGCTTAGATTTAATCTTCATGATTTTTGGTAATTATTTAGTATTTATTAGCTAATTTTTCTATGTTTTGACATAATTAGGTGAATAATATGAACAATTGTGAATAGTAGGAATAATTTGTAATACCCCAAATTTTTATCTAACCATAATATCAAATAATTAATACCTTAACTTAATCTTAATCTCAGGTAATCAATATTTTAATCTTACCCTAAATCCATAATTCTAACCTAAAAAATCTCTTTATCCTTTATCCTTTTTTTTCTCCTTTTCTTTTTCTTTATTTCCTTTTCTTCCTCCTAATTATAGCCACATTTTCCCTTTTCCCCTGGGGACCATGCAAGCCTATCCCCCTCATGCACCACCCTACCATTTCCTTTCCTTTTCCAACCATGCATGATTCTTCACCAACCCCTACACTGCCACCAACTCCTTACTCCCCTGCACCACCTACACCATTAGTTTGCACCACCTGCCGCACCAAACCTATGCCAAACTCCCCTAACCCAGCACTATTTTCCACTTCCATCCCAACACCCATACCTTTACTTCATCTCCTAGAAACACCTCCCCTCTTCTTCTCTCCTTCCATTCCCTTTCGTTTTTTTCATCTCTTTTCTATCCTTATACTTCTTCTCTTTTCTCCCTAATCTATTTCATTGATGCCCAACACATCACCCTTTGCTACCACCGACCACCAAACACCACCATCTCCCTCCATCAACCAATAACTTTACCTCCCTATCAACCTCCTCTTCACCTCCTAACCATCACCACATAAACCAAACTATTTCCCCCTCCTTAATTTTATCTATTTTAGGTTTTTTTGGCCACCAACCTTAGATGACTATATGTCCCTATCTGCACAACACACACACTACCTCACATACAGTTATGTACTTCACACTTCTGATCCCATGTGCGCTTTCCCTCCTTGACTCATGCACTCCTTATGTGCATGAGTATGCCATTCTTCCATCTTCTCCCTGACACCATCGTGCTCTCCACTTTAGCACACTCCTTGCACCACCCTATCACCACCGTGCACTAACCCTTATGTCGTGACTTTCACTACAATCCCACACAATACATGCTTCTCCACTTATTTTGATATCTCCATTTCCACCCTCCTTTGACTTAGTTTTTCCTTAACTATTTCCCTAACTTCTAATCTTACTATATTTTTGGATTTTAAGTGATTTTTTTGTGGTATTGGAGGAGACTTAGGTTATACATACTTAGAGATCGGAGTTGCTTTCGGTAAGGATATATGTCATAACTAGGGATTTTTGTGTGCAATGTGTATATTTATATAAAGTCTCACTCTTAGCATTGTTATGTGAATAATGTTATTATTGTTATATGATATTTTGTGTTATATGATGAAAAAGTAAGAAAGATGTTAAAGCATGTGATTACATATATTGTATATTAACTTGTTTACACAATTCAATAGGATTGGCATGAATAATTATCTAAATTAGGCTTGAGGTTTGAATAATGTATATTTTTTATTATGTTGATAGGTATGGATTACGTCAATTATATGGAACTTTAACGTGAACATTTAGTGCAACTATGTGGTGATTTTTTTTTAATAATTTAATCCACTTGTTCTTTTTTAATTCTCTTGATAATATTTTATAGGTATTTGAATAAAATGGGATAAAAAGGAGCTAAAATATAATAGCTAGAACAAAATAAAAGTAAAAACGAGTGCTCAAAGTATGAAAATGTGGAAAGACATGTAAATCTAGCCATTATGAAATCTTAATTTGGAAAAGTGTTAAGCATAAAAGTTGTATATATATATATTTTTATCTTTTCAACGCATCAAAAATCAACCAAAAAGGGGTCTAATGAAGAAGATATCGATGAAACACTAAAAAATGATAAAGTTGTAAAGAGCCACTGAATTCGAGAATGACTGGGCCCATGTTGATCTATTGTTAGGCCTATTCTATGGTTATTTAAGCACACTTTTGTTAAAGATTTAGGGTTAGAGACAAGAGTAATATATTTCAACCATCTTAAAAAAAGATTTATATTTTCTATCACCACTTATCCCATCTCTCATCTTCCATCTCAATTCTTCATGATAAATTCCATTATTTTCTCTTGTAACTTCAAATCAAGAATGGTGGATTGGATTCATCAAAATTTTAATATCAAGGTTTATTTATCTATTTCTTTTTATATCTCACTATATTTTGCCATATTATGAGTATCCGTTATTTTGCGATTATATATGGCTACTTTTCTCATGCTAAGATTAAGGGAGAATTCCCTGATCCTAATGTATGGAATTTCCTACATATGTCTTGGTCTAAGTTTTTATTATGTGAATTGTGTTGTGTTTGAATGTATTAGTCAAAATATTGATCAAATTTTGATATTCAAAACCTCCATTAAGATCGAGAGATGAAACAGTTAGTATATCCATGTAACATAATTCGAGATTATGAATTAATAGGTCGAGGGATGTCAATCTAATTTCTACAACAATAAGGGGGAATAATTGAATTTATTACTTTAACATTTATATAAATCTAGGCTAGAGATAGTTAGACTTGTAATTAGCAAAATGTCATTATAGCTTGAGAAAGTGTAGCAATAATTATCCCTGTTAGCACACTAAGAAAAAATTTTGGGTTAGGATCTGCATGATTATTTAGCATATCATAAATTGGGAAATCTAACCGAAACCTTAGCTGCCGTCTTTTGTAGTTTAATTTCGATATTTTTGAATTCTATGTCTCGAGTGTTTCATTTTTGTCACAATTTTCATAATTTTTTAGAATAATTCAATTAATCAATTATTCGGTGGTCTAAACATAGATAATTCTAATCACCATTTTTTTTCTCCCTCTCTAGCCCTTATAGGATTGACCTTGCATGGTACTCTAACACTCGTACACTTGTGATTAAAGTACATTAAGTTTTTGGCGCCATTATTAGGGATTAGGCAACAAGTGACATCAAAATACAAAGGACTTTTCTGTGATTTAGGCATTTAGTTTTTTAATTATTTTAATTTTTTGTTTATTATTATGTATTATTATCATTATTGTGTTTATCTAATCTTATATTGAGTGGCTTTCTATTTGAGTACACATACCCTAGTGCATGACCCATATTGGTAGGAGTGGACTAGTGCCATTTGATCCAAAGACTGAGAGGACTTTCCATCATTTCCATAGGATTAATTTAGGAGAAAATCAGATGGAAAATGATAGAAATCAACATGCTCCACCACTAGGATAAATCATTTTGAAAGGAAAAATCCTCCACCGAAACAAGATGTTAACCTTCCTCAGGTATAGGTTCCAGTGGGAAGATCTCTTTCAAAATATGCTATTCCAAATATTGAGTGTGTGGCTTCTAGCATCAGGAGACCGAACATTCAAGTGAAAAATTTCTAGATTAAACCAACCATTATTCAGATGATCCAGACCATAGTATAATATGGAGGTTTACCTAATGATACATATTGCTAGCTTTTTAGAGATATCTGATGCATTTAAATAGAATGGCATCTTTGATGATGCCATAAGACTTAGACTTTTTCCCTTTTCTCTTAGGGATAAAGATAAGAATTAGCTACATTCTTTACCTGTGGGGTCCATTACCACATGTGATAACATGTCTAGGAAATTTCTTGCTAAATATTTTCCACCATCTAAAACTACTAAGATAAGGAATGATATAACTACTTTCATGCAGTATGATCAAGAGTTTATATATGAAACTTGGGAAAGATTTAAAGAATTGTTTAGGAAGTGTCCTCACCATGGTTTATAGACTTGGTTTTAGGTTCAAACATTTTATAGCGGTTTATCTTACACTAACCATTCTATGATAGATGGAGCCACACGTGGGATAATCATGAACAAGAGCCCCAAAGGTGCCTATACCTTCATTGAAGAGCTAGCAGCCAATAGTCATTAGTGGCAAGCTAACAAGTTACTAGTGAAGAGTGTTGGCATTCACTTTTTTGATGTTGTTACTACTCTTTCTTTTCAATTGGATGCATATCCAAACAAGTTACTAACTTGAGTATGGCTAAAGTGCAAGTCTTGATGTTTATATGTGATTTATTTGAGGGGCCTCACATTAGCACTGATTGCCAAGCTGGTAACCCTTTCATGGAATCTATTGAGGAAGCTAAATATGTTTCAAAATTTGGTAGGTTTAACAATAATCTATATTCAAACATGTACAACCCTTGCTAGAAGAATCATTTAAATTTGTCATGGAAAAATCTAAATCCAATTCAGGCTCAAAGCCAAGTTAGACCACTCCAGGGTATTAAGTTTTTGCTCTTGAACTAAATTCTAAGTTAGATAAGATGGAGAAATTTTTAATAAAGGTCATTAACCAAAATGAGTATAGATTCCAAAATCAAGACACTTGAATGTAAAATCAGGAGGCTTCTTTGAAGAATTTGGAGGTGCAAGTAGGACAGTTAACTAACATGATGTCTAGGAGAGATCAAGGAGTTTTACCTAGGAACATAGAAAAGCACCCACAAGAGTATGCCAAGGTAATCACTTTAAGAAGTGGTAAAGAGTTGTCTAATATATCATCTCTTAGCTTGGAAAAAAGGATAAAAAAAGGTAGTTGATGAGTAGCCCATAAAATATTCTAATTCTTAAAAGGAGGTAAGATATGACCCCACACCTGGTGAGAGTTCACATCATAAGGTAAAACCTTATCAATCTCACATCCCATTTCCCCAAAGGTTGAAACAATAGAAATTGGATACACAATTTTCTAAGTTACTTGAAACTTTTAAGAAATTGCATATAAATATTCCATTTGGTGATGCTTTAACCCAAATGCCTAGTTATGCTAACTTTTTGAAAGAAATTTTAGCTAACACAAGGAAACTAGAGGATTTCAAGATGGTTAAACTTAATGAGGAGTGTTCTACTATACTCCAAAACAAACTACCACCTAAGCTAAAATATCTATGGAGTTTTACTATTCCTTATAATATCGGTAGTTTATATTTTGATAAGGTTCTTTGCAATCTTGGTGCAAGCATTAACCTCATGCCCTTTTCCATTTTTAGGAAGCTTAGATTATATCAACCAAAGGGAATGACCATATCTCTCCAACTAGTGGATCGATTTATCAAGTATTCGCGTGGTATTATTGAAGATGTTCTGATAAAAGTTGACAAGTTCATCTTTCTTGTGGGCTTTGTTGTTCTAGAGATGGAAGAGGACCGTGAGGTACCTCTAATTCTAGGGAGACCATTTTTGGCCATAGTTATACCTCTTATTGATGTTCATGAGGGTAAACTAGTTTGGAGGATTAATGATGAATGAATTATTTTAAATGTATTTGATAGCATGAAACACCCTTATAAAGAAGAAACTTACTTACATATTGATTATATTGATAAGTGTGTTAGTAAGTAATTTTAGGTTAACAAATTAAATGACCCATTAGAAGCATGTCTCACAAATGGACTTGATGAGTATGAGGGAGATGAAAGCCTTACAAAAGCAATCCATTACTTAGAGGCTTGGAGTGTGATGAGATAAATAAAATCAGAACCTAAATTGAAGCACCTGCTTAGCTTGAGCTCAAGCCTCTCCCCTTTCATTTTAAATATGTGTTTTTAAATGGTCCTACTTCTCTCCCATTTATTATTTCCTCTTCTTTGAACATGTTGATGGAAGAGAAGCTAGTGAAGGTGTTGAAGGAGCACAAAAGAGTTTTTGGATGGACTGTTGTAGACTTAAAAGGAATCAATCCATCTATATGCATGCATAAATTTCTAATGGAGATGGGTTGTAAGCTAGTGGTGCAACCTCAATGCTGAATTAATCTTATGGTTTAAGATGTGGTAAAAAAAGAGGTGATAAAATTACTCAATACAAGTGTAATTTATCCCATATCTAATAGGGTGTGGGTTAGTCCGATGTAGGTGGTAGCTAAAAGGGGGCTATTACTGTCGTGGCTAATGACATGATTGAATTGATCCCTACACGTATTATAACAGGCTGGCATATTTGTATGGATTATAGACTAGTGAATGATGCCACTAGAAAAGAGTATTTTCCTCTTCTCTTCATTGATCAGATGATAGAGAGACTAGAAGAACAAGAATTCTATTGTTTAATGGATGGGTATTCGCGATACATACAAATCCCTATTACACTTAAAGATTAAGAAAAAACAACATTCACATGTCCTTATGGTACGCTTTGATACAGAAGAATGCCTTTCAGATTATGCAATTCTCTGCCTACTTTTTAGAGATATACGATGCAATTTTTATAATAAGGTGGAGGATTTCATGAAAATTTTCATGGATGATTTTTCTGTGTTTGGATTTTCTTTTAATGCATGCCTAAATAACTTGGATAATGTGTTAAAAATATGTAAAGACATAAATTTAGTCCTTAATTGGGAAAAATGTTATTTTATGGTCCAAGAAGGGATTGTTCTGGGTCACAAGATCTCTGACAAGGGGATTGATAAGGTGAAAGTTGAAGTAGATGAAAAACTTCCCCTACCTCTACCGTTAAAGATGTCAGGAGTTTTTTGGGGGCATGCTGACTTTTATCAAAGGTTCATTAAAGACTTTTCAAAAATAGCTAATTCCCTATGTGAGTTGCTTATTAAAGATGCTACTTTCATTTTTTCTGATAAGTACTTGCATGCATTCAATACCTTGAAAGAAAAGTATATAGTGCACCTATTATAGCATATCTTGATTAGAATTTTCCCTTTAAATTAATGTGAGATGCAAGTGATTTTTCTGTTGGTGATGTGCTAGGTCAAAGGGATGATAAAATTTTTTCAAACCATTTACTATGCTAGTAGAATTTTGAATTTTGCATAACAAAATTATGCTACTACTAAAAAAGAATCGTTGGTCATAGTATTTACATTTGATAAGTTTTTTTCTTACTTTCTATTGAAAAAAGTCATTGTTTATATTAACCACTCAGCATTAAAATACTTCTTTTCTAATAAGAATTCTAAGGCTATGATAGTAAGATGGATATTATTACTCCAAGAGTTTGACTTGGCGATCAAATATAAAAAGGGGAGCGAGAATAGTGTTGTAGATAATCTCTCATGACTTCCCCGGTATATTATAAAGGAGCCTACCAATTCCATAAGTGAAGACTTTACAATGTTCAAATCACACTTACTACATGATATGCTAATATAACCAATTTCTTAGTAGGAAACATCTTACCCACTCACCTTTCATATCACTATAGAAGGAAGTTTCTTTTTGAGGTAAAGTATTAGTTTTGGAATGATCCGTACCTATTTATAATTAGTTTTGATCAAGTAATTTGGAGGTGTGTGAAACACTATCATAGTAGGGAGGTTGGATGTCACTTTAGACCAACTAGGGCTACATCTAAGATTTTACAATGTGGTTTTTATTGGCCTAATATTTTTAAGGATACTCAAACCTTTGTTTTTACCGGTGATATGTGCCAAAAGAAAGGAAACATATAGAGAAAATATGAAATGCCCTTACTGAATATCTTTGTTTGTGAATTGTTTGTCATATGGGGAATAGATTTCATAGGGCATTTCCCTATTCTTATGGTAATGAGTACATTCTAATGGCTATGGACTATGTATCCAAGTGGGTTAAATTTGTGGCCTTACCCACAAATGATGCCAAAGTTGTTGTGAAATTCTTGAAAAAGAATATTTTTATGTGTTTTGGCTCACCTCAGATGATCATTAGTGATGGGGGGAAGCATATTTGTAATAAATAGTTTAAAACCCTCCTAGGAAAGTATGGTGTCAACCTCAAGATAGCTACTCCATATCATCCTTCAACTAGTAGTTAAGAGGAGGTATCCAATTAGGAAATAAATGCATTTTGGAAAAAGTTGTTAGTGCATCTAGAAAGGATTGGGATATTATATTAGATGATGCATTATGGGCATATTGAATAGCATTTAAGACTCCAATTGGCATATCTCTATATAGATTGGTTTATGGAAAAGCATGCCACCTTCATGTTGGGCATGAGCATAGAGTATATTGGGCATTAAAATTTTTGAATTTTAACTTAAGTGTTGTAGGTGAGCACAGGAAAAATTTATTGAATGAACTTGATGAATTTTGATTTGTTGTAGATGAGAATGCCAAACTCTATAAGGAATGCACAAATGGTTGCATGAAAAGTACATTTTAGGGCATGAGTTCTTTGAAGGACAAAAATTACTTCTACATGATTCCTAGTTGCGGCTTTTCCTTAGAAAATTGAAGTCACAATAGTTTGGTCCATTTTCAATAATAAAGGCGT
Organism: Tamarix chinensis; assembly: GCA_030549775.1. Lineage (NCBI taxonomy): Eukaryota > Viridiplantae > Streptophyta > Magnoliopsida > Caryophyllales > Tamaricaceae > Tamarix > Tamarix chinensis. Next base: position 35,614,181 of record CM060181.1, on the reverse strand, counting down.
ATCCTTCAAAGGTTGTGGAGGTATCACACCCTGAAAAAGTTATATTTATGGTGAATGGTCAAAGGTTGAAGTTATATAATGGTGGTAGTATTCTAGAGATTAAGACATCATCGTCTTGAATGACGATGCCTAATTAGTGAAGGAGTCGAGCTAATGACTTTAAACCAGCACTTCTAAGGTGGAAACCAAAGTTTTCATTTCTCTTTTTATTTTTCACTTTTTTATTTAAGTTTTATTTTATTTGATTTTTTTATTTATAATAACTCATGGACCTCTATGCATTTTTATGGATGCAAGTGGTATAGGTAAATAAAAAAATGATGGGAGTTTATACCATGAAAAATGATGCCAATAATTTTTTTCACTATTGATACTCGGTATGAATGGATCTTCTTGGTGTTACAATATATACACTCCTTGTAGCATGGCCACCTTTATTCTCCACCACCACCACCCATCAAGTAAATATGGTGTGTCAGTTATTCTCTTCCCTTTACCTTATTAGCACATTGGGGATAGTGTTTTTGTTAAACATGGGGGAGTAGTTTCAAAGTTATGATGTATATATAAGTCATTTATGCTTTATGTGTGCTGCTAAAGTCTTTTCTTTATCATTTTTGGTGGGAATAAATGTGGGAATTGATCTTTCATTAATGATAATAGAAGATTGATTAGCATGAGGTTACATTGAGTTAACTTGACTTGTTAACAACCCTAAAAGATTTGTTGAAAATGAATCTTTGGTTGCACCCTTTTGAAGGAAGTGTAACTATGTTAGTGAAATTAACAGTCATATATGCATTGATACTACATGGTTCATTGTAGTATAACTAATGTGTTGACTTGTTCTATGATTTACAAGATTAGAACTAGTATTTTTGGTTGGACCTTGTGATATTTTGAGCATGAAAGACTTATTCATCAAATATAGTTTCATTATCTTTCTTGTATGTGATGTCTCACCATGACTTGTGAAACTAGAACTTGCAATGGTTTTCTTCAAAATCACATATGACTAGAATATGCATCAAAATGATAGAGGAAAACATAGATATTTCATACAACACATACATTTAACATAACAATTAGTATCATGGTGCATTAAAGAATGTATTTCTATCCACACAACATATGAATAGCAATTAGCACAAAATATACTCTAATCATACTTGAGTACTATTATGTTATATATGTCAACCCTAGCTACAACTTGCAACTATATTCATGCAACACTTAGCATGGCATAAAACTAACTTAACAAGTCCACATACCATAAACAAACCTTAATCATACACATGTTAACCCTTTACAATTTCCACACAAATATACTTCATATTTAATAATAAGTCAAATGCACATGCTAACTATTTAAGATCATGCTTTCAACATACCACACACGTCCATATCACTTGATGCAGGTGCATCTAATGTATCTAATGTTTCTAATGGTTCTCAAGGTAATGAAGAATTAACATTTTTAATAATGGAGCCAATCATCTTAAATGTTCTTGATAATATTTCTATACTTGATATTGAAAACACTTCAAGATATTCTTACAGGTATGTTACATATTTGCAAGGCGAAGAAGTCAACACACAAGAAAAGACTTAAAGTGTACAAGCATTCAAAGCATGCAAGGCTATATCATACATGGGATAACACTTCAATAAGATATAGTTGGTGATCTCATTAGTTATATTAAACTTATTGTAAACCCTAAAGTATATTTCATGTAAGCTAGGGTTTTGTTGTAATTTCATGTATGTACCATAGTTGATGGTAGGGAATTTTAATGTTAGTCATTAATATCATTTAAATGGTGATATTATGATTGAGACTAGGTATTATATAGGATTAATTCAAATGAGTTAAAACCAGCTTGAATTAAGGAGATAACCGGCTGATTTAGGCCCTTTTAGTCGGCTTACTTCCTATATATATACTTAAGTCTTGTACATGCATAGGAAATCAAGTAATAGCAAATCATTTGAATAAAGTCTCAATTTAAGAACTTGTGTTTTTCCTCTCTTTGGAGAGCCATATAGATAGGAATTTTCTTGGGGCATTTCTTCCTCTTTAGACCCTTTGAATGTGCATTAACATTCAAAGTTTATCCTACCATTGAACTTGTAACTTTTGAGCTTAATCTCCTTAAGCCGAGCACCCTTTTCTCTTCAACGTCAACCTGTTGGTGATCAAATCAAAGGATTGATTCGATCCTGTGCTTCCCTCCCCTTTGATCTACACCTTTTTTGGTATTAAAGCTTCAAAGTTCCTTTGTTTCCTTCTATCGTCCAGGGTCATCGTTATTCTTGGTGTTACATGTAAGAAACTTCTTCATCAAGAACTCATGAGACAAGGGTGTCTTCATCCGTTTCTTGCATCTTCATCTTCTTCTTGAATATTCATCATAGATCTTGGTTGAAGATTTAAACTTCTTGAGTCTATCTTGTTGAAGTTATTCATAGCTTCAACCGAAGAAGATCCTCATCTTCTTTGATGCTACATTTTCTTCCATTCCTCCCGTAAACCTTACAACATAACCTTATATTTTATCCTTCAAATTCTAGCATTCCTTTTTCCTTCCTTTCTTCAATTCGTCCAGCAGGTTCTTCTTTCATTTTTCTTCCTACGCATCTTCTTGTCAAAGATACAAAACTCCTGACAATCCATTGGTTTGAATACAAATTTTTAGCCTTCGACCCTGACCCTTTTTCTCCCAACCTGCTAACACATACTCTCCTCTTTCTCTCCTTCATGTCTCCAGGTTTTAAAATCCATCATCTTCAACTTGAAGATACCAATCCCTCGACACATATTTGATGTCCCCTTTCTATATTTTATGTGACTTGTTTGATTGTCACCAAGAAACCCTCATCCCAGCTAAGAATCATCACTAAGTCATTCGACCACCTTCCTTTCAATATTTGCATGACCAAGACATCAAAGAAGCAATCAAGACTTGCTTAAATATTAGCAAGATTTATCCTATATCACTCAGATGCAACAACACTTCCAGAACCACCATTAGTTGTTGATTTCTTGTGGAAGTTGAGTGTTGTGTAGTAGCTTCACCATGGCAAGTGAAGAAGTGCGGGCATTGGTGTAGTCCATCAAAATCTTGACCACACGCATGGATTCCCAGCTTCATACTCATGTAGCACTTCAACAACAATTACAAAGTGTGGAAGCCAAGCTAGCCAATCAAGAGAAGCTTCAACCATGGCTAAATCAATTAGAAGCCACACAAGATAGTGTGGAAGGAAATACGAGGCATGCTATCCAAGCAAAAGGAGGACGTGGACATGCAAAGTTGAACCATATTGAGGAAGGAGAAGAAGAGATGAGTTTTTATGGCTCAATCAATCATAGAAGACCATATCGATTCCAAGTAAGACATGCACCTAATGAAGATCAAGGTATCAAACTAGACCTTCCTAAATTTTATGGTGAATTGAATATGGAATTGTTCTTTGAATGTTTGCATGAAATTGAGGCTATATTTGAATTTAAAGAGTATGATGATAAAAGAAAATGTAAGCTTGCTACTATTAAGTTCAAAAGATTTGCTAGGATTTGGTATGACAACTTAAAAAAGATAAGAGAAAGACAAGAGAAATAAAAAATTAAGTCATGGGAAAAACTTAAAAAGCACCTAAGAAGAAAATTTGTGCCTAGGGAATATGAACAAGATATGTATGTAAATATGATAACTCTAAGGCAAGGATCATTTAGTGTAGAAGAATACACTAGAGAATTTGAAAAACTAGAACTTATATGTGATGTACAAGAAAGAAAAGAACAAAAATGTGCTAAATACTTAGGTGGATTGAATAATTTGATAAGAGACAAATTGATATATTTTCATATGATTCTCTTGATAACTTGATTAAGTTGGCATTAAAATTTGAAAGACAAATAAAATCAACCAAGGCCTATGTTAAATCTAATGCTTCAACCTCATCTAAACCCTATTCGAATACCTTCATGCCTAAATCTATATCTTTATATGATAAAAAGAATAATCGAGATGAAAAAGGTAAAAATAAGATGGTTGAAATGTCTAATAAACAATGTTTCAAATGTAAAGGATATGGGTACTTTGCTAGAGAATGTCCTAACCACAGAGCTTTAACCTTGAGTGAAATAGAAGACATGAAACCATGTAATGAAGATGAGGATCTAGAAATAGAATCTCCTAATAAAATTTTAACCATGGGTGAAGAAGAAGGAGACCCATGTTTTGTGCTTCAAAGATTGTTACAAATTCAACCTAATGTGACACCTACTCAAAGAGAGAAAATTTTTAAAACTAAGTGTAAAATAGGTGATATGGTTTGTAGATTCATTATTGATAGCGGTTCATGTACAAATGTTGCTAGTGAAGCAATGGTTAAAAAGCTTGGTTTAGAGACTACTAATCATCCTAAACCATATTCTTTACAATGGTTAAACAAATATAAAGGAGCTAAGGTAAAAAAAAGAACCCTAATCACATTTTGCATTAGAGACTACCATGATGAAGTTTTGTGTGATATTTTGCCTATGGATGCTTGTGGTTTACTTTTAGGAAGACCACGACAATATGATAGAAAAGCAAATAATGATGGAGTGACTAATGAATATGTGATGAAAAAGGGAAAATAATTGTATAGATTAACACATTCTCTATGTGATAATATGCCTTTGAGTGATGATAAAAAGAGATTATTTATACATGAAAAGGCTATGGAAAAGTGCATAGAAGAAAAAGGAATTTTCTCTGCCTTAGTTGCTAAAGATTCTAAACTTGGGGAGCAACAACATGATAATCCCAATCTAAATAAGCTTCTTGGTGAATATCATGATGTATTTCCTAATGATTTGCCTCCTGGGTTACCACCTAAAAGAGGTATAGAACATATTATTGATCTTATTCCTAGAATGCCTCTTCCAAATATACCTCCTTATAGATGTAACCCAGAAGAAGCTAAGGAATTACAAAAACAAATCCAAGAGCTTATGGAAAAAGGATTTGTGAGAGAAAGTATGAGTCTTTATAGTGTACCTTCCCTAATAGTTCCTAAAAAATATGGTACATGGCGTAGGTGTCTAGATTCGAGAGCAGTAAATAATATTACTATCAAATATCATTTTCGTATGCCTAGGTTAGATGATATGCTAGATGAACTTTGTGGTGTATAAGTATTTTCTAAAATTGATTTAAGAAGTGGTTATCATCAACTAAGGATTAGGGACGAAGATGAGTGGAAAATTACTTTCAAGACTAAATATAGTCTTCATGAATTGATGGTTATGCCTTTTAGGCTATGTAATGCACCTAGTTCATTCATGAGACTTATGAATGAAGTTTTCCGACCTTTCCTTGGTGACTTTATTGTTGTATATTTGGATGATATTCTTATGTATAGTGAAAATGGACATGATCACCTAGTGCATTTGAGAAAATTGTTTGATAAGCTAAGGGAAGCTAAATGTTATGGAAAACTTGAAAAATGTGATTTCATGCTTCCAAGTGTAGTTTTCCTAGGCTATATTGTTAGTGGAGAGGGAATTAAAGTGGATCCTAATAAGATTATAGCTATACAAGAGTGGCCTATCCCTAAAAATGTACATGATGTGAGAAGTTTTCATGGGTTAGCTAGTTTTTATAGAAGATTCATTAAAGATTTTTCTACTATAGCTGCACCTATTACACAACTCATGAAAAAGTTGAGTTTAATTGGGGACAAGAAGCTACTCAAGCCTTTGAGACCCTCAAAACTAAACTTTGTAATGCTCATGTCCTATCTTTACCCAACTTTGACCTTCTTTTTGAAGTAACTTGTGATGCTAGTGGAGTTAGGATAGGAGGTGTCCTCTCACAGGAAAAGAAACCTATAGCATTCTTCTCTGAAAAGTTGAATGGAGCCAAACTTAATTATTCAACTTATGACAAAGAATTATTTGCCATTATATGGAGCTTAGAGACATGGAGTCATTATCTGATGCTAAAACCCTTTGTGTTACACTCGGATCATGAGAGTTTGAAATACTTACATGGTCAAAAGAAAGTTAGTCCGAGACATGCAAAGTGGGTGAGCTTCTTACAATCCTATTTGTTCTTTGTCAAACATTTAGATGGAAAAGAAAATATAGTAGTCGATGCTCTTTCTTGTATAACTTGTTATGATGGATGCCAAAATCTTAGGTTTTGAAATGTTAAAAGAATTGTATCCTAAAGACGAAGATTTTATGGATATATTCAATGCATGTAAAGAAAGTGGATACCATGGTAATTATGTCATACAAGATGGATTTTTGTTTAGACTAAATAAACTTTGTATCCCTAGATCTAGTATTTGAGACTTAATGATAAAAGAAATACATGAAGGTAGCATTGTGGGACATTTTGGTATACATAAGACTATGAAATTAGTACAAGAAAATTTCTACTGACCACGTATGGTTAAAAATGTATATGCTATGATAAGTAGATGTTCTATATGTCAAAAATGTAAGAGTTACTTTCATAAAGGCTTATACACACCTTTACCAGTTCTTGATAAACCATGGGAAGGATTTAGTATGGACTTTATCCTAGGATTACCAAGAACATAACGTGGTGAAGATTCTATTCATGTGGTAGTAGATAAATTTTCTAAAATGGCTTATTTTATTCCATGTAATAAAACCGATGATGCCACGCATGTTGCTGATTTGTATTTTCGAGAAATTGTTAAACTTCATGGTGTGTCTAAAAGTATTTTCTTATATCGGGATGTTAATTTTATGAGTTATTTTTGGAAAACTTTGTGGTATATGCTTGGTACTAAATTGTTATTTAGCACTTTACATCATCCACAAACAAGCGGTCAAACAGAGGTAACTAATCAAACTCTTGGTACATTATTAAGAGGTTTGGTTAATAAAAGTACTAAAGATTGGGATGTTAAGTTATCTCATGTAGAGTTTGCTTACAATCAAAGTCTATCAAATACTACTCAAGCTAGTCTGTTTGAAGTTGTTTATGGAGTAAATCCACACATGCCAATCAATATGGTGCCTTTAAAGAAAGGAGAATTAAAAAATTATGAAGCCAAGGACAGAGTCAAATTCTTTCAGCAGCTTCATCAGAAAATAAAGACCAATATTGAGAAAGCTAATGCTAGGTATAAAGCTCAAGCAAATAAGTATAGAACCCCACAAGTATTTTCTCCTTGTGACTTAGTTTGGTTGCATTTACGTAAAGAACGATTTACCAATTTACGTAAAAATAAAATAATACAAAGAGCTGAAGGACCTTTTAAAATACTAAGAAAATTTGGGGATAATGCTTATGAACTTGAACTTCCAGATCATTATGGTGGAATTTCAAGAACTTTTAATATTGGTGATTTGTCTCCTTATTATACTGATGATAATTTGAGGACAATTTCTTCTCAACTTGGGGAGAATGATGCAAGTGCATCTAATGTATCTAATGATAATCAAGGTAATGAAGTATTATCATTCTTAATAATGGAGCCAATCATCTTAAATGTTCTTGATAATATTTCTATGCTTGATATTGAAAACACTTCAAGATATTCTTGCAGGTATGTTACATATTTGCAAGGTGAAGAAGTCAACACATAAGAAAAGACTTAAAGTGTATAAGCATTCAAAGCATGCAAGGCTATGACATATATGAGATGAAATTACAACAAGATATAGTTGGTGATATCATTAGTTATATTAAACTTGTTGTAAACCCTAAAGTATATTTCATGTAAGCTAGGGTTTTATTGTAATTTCATGTATGTACCATAGTTGATTGTAGGGATTTGTAATGTTATTCATTAATATCATTTATATGGTGATATTATGATTGAGATTAGGTATTATATAGGCTTAATTCAAGTGATTTAAAAGCAGCTTGAATTAAGGAGATAACCGGCTGGTTTAGGCCCTTTTAGTCGGCTTACTTCCTATATATATACTTAAGTCTTGTACACGCATAGGAAATCAAGTAATAGCAAATCATTTGAATAAACTCTCAAGTTAAGAACTTGCGTTTTTCCTCTCTTTAGAGAGCCATCTAGATAGGAAATTTCCCGGGTCATTTCTTCCTCTTTAGACCCTTTGAATGTGCATCAATATTCAAAGTTTATCCTACCATTGAACCTGCAAATTTTGAGCTTAATCTCCTTAAACCGAGCACCCTTTTATCTTCAACTTCAACCTGCTAGTGATCAAATCAAAGGATTGATTTGATCTTGTGCTTCCCTCCCCTTTGATCCACACCACCACTTGCATAAGATAAACCCTAACATAATTCTAGTTCTAGACAACTAGTCATGGTTATTCAAAAATTCTACCATCTTATGAGTGATTAGATTTACCTAAATCCATACTAAAAAAATATATAAATGTTTTCCTTCTCCATGATACCTCAAGGATTATCTAAGTAAGCAACACCCAAAAACATATATTAGCATCTAATGAAATAAAAAAATTAACAAAAACTAAATTGATGAAAGGACATAAAGTAACAAAGGAAAATAAAAGCTACGTGATATAACAACACATCAAGGGAGTAATAACGGGTGAAGTTCATGTAGCAAAGCCTTAGCAGCGTGAGGTCTTCACACCAAAAGGGATGAATAATATGAATGGTTCATATAGAAAGAGATATGAAACATGAAAGGCACATGAAAAAAATAAGTGGTAAAATTTCAAGGCAAAAACATGAGTAGTTCCTATAAAAGAGGTTGAATTGATTCGATGCAAAGGGATGGGCTACATGTGAGTTGGTCGTGTTACCAAGGTGGTGTAATGCAAGTTAACTATGTAAGGGATGAGGAGTACCATGAGTTTATAGTGTTTCAACGTAAGTATCTTTAACAAAAAGCATGAAACATTGACGGATAAAAATACAAAAGATACAAATTATGGGTCAGGAGAATGGGGAGAAGGGTGCAAATGAAATGGGTCAAATTTAGGATGGAGAAAACACAAAAATGATGGTGGAAGAGGGATTATATGGATGGTGGTGGTGTGTATACATAAGGCTTAAGGAGTTGGTAAAGGAGGTATGCATATAAAGGAATGACAAGGGCATAGAGTGTGTAGGGGGCGGCATGAAAATTTTCTTACATGGAAAATCATGAAAGGGTAGAATATGTGATTGAATTTAGTTACAACATGGTTAAGGATTCAGTTAGAATAACTAGAGTAAATCCAAGCAGTAGAGAAAGGCTCCATGGTTAAACACTATTTAAGGTCCAAAATAGGGTTAGAACTAATCACCTAAATTCTATTAAATTTTAACCTAATTAAGTTTATATCTAGTTCACCATAATACTAAACATAATAAGAATAGTAATACATTTAATATGGAACATCCTATAAAATTTTTGTAATTAATTACACATTATTACCAATTTTATATTTAGGCTTCTAAATTATAGGGTTTCTACAAACAAGGTGCTACATTACTACCCCTTAAAAGAGAATTCGTCCTCGAGGTCAACCAAAAATAAAAATAAGTTATTAGAACCTTGGGTGGTTTACAAAAAATGGTTCTATTAGCTAGGGAGCATTACTCCTTTAAAAGAGGCAAACCCTAATCAAATTAAAATGCTTAGACATAATTATCCAAGGACAAGCATCAATCAATCAAGCACATATATGTACATTTAACAAGGAAATTAAATAATTAAGAGTATAAAGGTATATCAATGGTAGTATCAAAATATCCATGAGCTTATGCCTCATTGATCACATTTAGACTGTTGACCATCATACCTCCTTGAGTACCTCTAGTAATAAAAGTTTGACTAAAACTACTCTATGCATAGTGATGAGGAGTATATTCTTTGCCCTTAGCACCCACACTCTGTATACTACTAGCTAGCATCCGCATCACTAGGGGAGTCTACTATTCATATATGGTTTTGTCTCTAGAATGCACCTAATCATGATAAACTCCAACTAAAAAGGAATAACGCTTTAAGCCTCTATGACCATTTTGCCACACTTCTAATACTTGATCGATCAACCTTGACAATCCTTACCTAGGTGGTTTTCTCTACAAATCCTATAAGGGTATTACCTTGGAAGTCAACCATTCCTAAAATATTCTCTAGAAAATTATAAGGGCTAACCATTACTCCGTTGGCTTTACTTAGCACTCATTTGAACTTTATTTCCACCTTTGTGATGTCAAACAACTTCTTTGGGCCTCTTAATCCCATTAAGCACCCCTTTTCACCTCTTTAATTAGTCTAAGGGCATAAGCCCTCTCATACATGGTGAGTAGATCCATCATAACATCTCCACCAAATAGTTCCTAGGTGCATAAATCCAAACCTTACTCAAAGGAATAACCAACCATCTTCTTGCTAATGATTATCTCTGGTGCAAAATTAAAAATCTTGGAGAAATTGTTAAATTAGTCCTTTACCGACATTTTTCCCTGCTAAAGGATCAACAACTAGACATGTTGCCCTAGTAAGTAGTAGCGCACACTTAAGGTTGCTAGAAATCCTTCCCAAGTTTCCTCTAGCTCAACAACTTGAAGGAGTTATCTTCTCCACCATTCATTCTCCTTTCCTTGTAAGTAAAATAACTAATATCAGCCTTTTCCCATTTAGAAAATCTAAATCCCTTAAGATCTTATTTATACCTCTAATCCACCTCTCCATCATTGTTGAATCCTTAATTATCCTAAACACAGATGGGTAATGAATCTAGATCTAGCTAATTCTCAACCTAAATAGGGGTTTAAGGTTATAACTGAGACTAAGGTTGTGGCTTTGGCTATGGCTCTACCACTTTCTCAGTAATTGTGATAATCAACTCATATATGCTTGAGATTAAAGTTTCATGCCATAGGGCTATAGAAAATAGAGAAATATGGTTACAAACCTAGAAAAAATATTAAATGACACCTATAAGAAAACTAAGCACATATCAAATGCTAGCAATCAATGGATAATAATCAATGCAACTATTGAACACAAACCAAGACTCTATCCCAACTTAATTTCTCAAAAGGCTAAAATAGGTTTCAAAACATTTAGGGATAGAAGTTTTTGAAAGTAGAAAGGAGGATTTGCAAACCAAAAACTAAAATACCAACTTGTAACACTTCTAAATTTAGTACTTAAATATTATTTTATGGAAGAAAAATAATATAAAAAATGGATGTTACTGCCACATTTAGCATAAGTATGATTACTTAACCTTCCTTATGTATTATTCTAAGGCTTAAAACAAGTAAAAAATAAATAAAATGATGGAAAGAGGAGACAATAGCATGGATAAAGGTTATGAATAAACATCCTTTGTATATTAACAATAATCAAAATATAATAAGGGATAGAAGTGCAACAACCTAAAATTTACAACTAAAATTTTTTATTTAGGTGAAAGCGTAAAAAAACATAATAGGGTATTACCTCCATACTTGACATAAGTCAGGCTTATTATGTCATCCTTATATCAAATAGAAGGAAAAACATTAAGACATTCAAACATAATAGAAGAAACAAATAGATAGATTTTAAAAAATTAAATAAATGTGTAGATGATTAATCCAAATACAAAATGATAAAATAGATAAATAGATATATTTTAAACTAAGAGCTCCAAGAGGTATCTGGGTTAAAAGTGACAACCTAATAACTCAACTCTAGAAACCAAGTCTGAAAGATCAAAGCATCACTTTTCCCTAATAAGTACATTATAAGCAGTATAGTCATCCAAGGGGTTCTCAAAGACTTGCACAAATCCAACGGGGTCATTTGGTTGTGGGAATGAGAAACACTCATAAAAATAATGATTAGTATACTACGTATTAAGTAAGGCAACAATACAATCATAGAAAGATTAACATAGGTTGGTACCAAGTTTTTATTGATTCTATGTCTTACAATAATAATGGCATAATCAATATCCATAATCTTATCCAAATTATGTTTAGGCCCCCCACGATTCTTGACTAGTTGAACAATATCAATAATGTACAACCTCAAGGCCTTAAGCTTCTAGCCACTATTCTCAACTACTAGAATAGTATCACTAGTATGCAACTTGAGGGAATAGAGTTACTTACCCCTATTCTCGTCTAGTGGGATGAACCGGTATAAATGGTCCTGACTTAAGTGGTATTTCATTTTAAGTGATCAATATCTTATCAATGATTATGAACATTTCAATGATTTATTTAAGTTTAAATTTAGGCACCTTCACTCTTCTCAACTGGTGGAATAGTATCAATAATATATAATCTAAGGGTCTAAAGCTCTTGGTTACTATTGTTGTCTGGTAGAATGAATAGGTACAACTCTAGGGTAAACATGCTCCCATCTACTATTCTTGTTTGATGGAATGGGAAGGTACAAATAGTCCCAACTCATATGATCTTTCATTATAAATTATTAATACCATACTCATAGTTATTTATTTTAAGTTCATCATGCAAACACACACATATACATGCAAGACATACAACCCATTATATTTTCCCAAGCATGAGCCATATTCCCTTTGAAAACTCTAAATTCATAAGTCAAGCATAACTTCTACCCTAGTACTCATTTTTTAACCTAATTAAATACCCATCCTTAAAATATTATTATTGATAACTCAACCAAAATTAGGGACAAACTCCCACATCTTACACATGCTATAATAGATTTTCTTTAGGATTGATATTCACATTTTCCTATAAAACCCTAATTTTATAAACTAATCATAACTTTTTCCATGAGATTCATATAACTTCCAAATTTAATATGCATTTCTAAAATGCCAATATTAAAAATATATCTAGAAATTATGATAAAATCCCACATTTCATACATGTGATAATGGTAATATTACATACATACATACATACATACATATATACATACATACATACATACATACATACATACATACATACATACATACATACATACATATATATATATATATATATATATATATATATATATATATATATATAATGTTAATTAAATATAAAGATCTAGGATACAAGGACATATCGAATAAAAAATGGGATGCCATGCCAAACGATAACAAAATACTAGAAATGAGGGCATATAAATATCATTACTTGTCAACCCAAATGTAAACAAAAGAATGAAATTACCATAAACTTTGCTATAAAACCAAGACCGAGACTAAGACCAACCTTAAATATGCTACAAGAAGTAAGGACATGTGATACTAAATAGTGCTAATGGAAGATAGTGACATTAAGAGTTATTTAATGATTCATTCCACAATGCTCCAAGCTAAATGCACCACTATTTGCATTACTTCAAGATAAAACCATATTTTAAAATAAATTAATGGCATATAGAGGAACACCATCATCCATCAACACTAGGAACCCAATAACTAATTACGAAAATCCTTACACAAAAAAAACCAATAACCCATGAATTTCTTAATTACAACCTATGAACAAATCAATGGGACCTAGGCACAAGAAGAAACTTAAGGTCCACCAACACACGCAAAACACATATAAAAATAATAAGACTCAAACACTATACATACTAGAAAAAAAAGTCTAACAACATGCAATAGAAATGAAAGAGTAAACAACCACAACCTAAGTTGTCGATGTTTGGCCTCTAAGAAAGCTAACACCTAACATTATATTCTTATATTCAAAATCAGCCAAATATTTGTACAAGAAGCACAACAACCAAGCAAGAGATTAGAAACTTAAAGAAATAGAGTAGAAATTTAGTTTCAACAATATATCAAATAATAGAAAGCTAACAAAGACATATATCATACCATAATAATTGTAACAACTACTATTACAAATAATGATGTTAACGAGCCCAATACCCCTTGGTTTGAGCTTGTCTCATTTATTTTTTTAGGATCTAACTTGGCTTAATTTCAAAATAAGCTAAACGAGCTTGACTCGAGATTGGATTGATAATGTTTGCAAGCTCACTCAATTCTGGTAGTTTAACCTTTTTTAAAAAAATTAATAAACCAAACCGAGTCGTTTATCATGATTCAATTCATAACTCTTCTTGTTTGAAATTTAAACAAACCAAATCAACTCATTTAATTATTTGGCTTGTTTAAAGGCTCATTTAACTATTTATCTCATTTATTATATAAATTATATACAAGTCCAATATATTAAAAAAACAAGTTGAACATAACTCAAGCCAAATTTGAGTTGACTCATGAATAAACAAGCTGAACCTCCCTTGGCTAGATCTCACCTCGTTTAATAAATGAACATAAAATTAAGGTGCATATTTGATTCATTTTGCTAAACAAATGAGATGAGCTAAGCCCTTAATAAGCTAAAACAACGTTGCTTGCGAGCTAGCTCAATTTGTCAACAACCCTAATTATAACAAGCTAAGTGGATAATAATATTATAGCGGCCTTTAACTCTCTAAGAATAGCCACATAAATTTTACTCATCCACATTATAGCATCTAGCTACTTTTATTACTCATCCACATCTAACTACCAACACATATATCAAACCTTACTAACTCACTTTACAATTAGTTACAAAATAATGACAAAGTGACAAAAAATTACTAAAAGATAAGTTATAATTACTAAAAGAGATAGAAATCAACAACGTCATAACTACTATTACAACATGGATTCTTTTTCTTCAAATAGTCTATACTAAAGTAGAATAAGAACTATCATAACCCTCTCTAGGCATCACAATAATCAGATGAAAAGAAGGATGCATGTGTAAGATTAATTAGGTTTGAACTTGCAATTAACATAAGGGTGGATGATACTCATAGCTATTTCAAATAGTAACTTCAATAAAAATAACCTATGACCACATATAAACACAATAACCCACTTATAAGGATGATGTAACATTAGATTAATTAAAGTTTTACTTTAATCAAAATAGAATTTTAAAACTATACTTCAAAAAAATTAATAATAAAATCTCCCAACAAGATTGGTGCATTATCAAATTTAAATTATACTTCAATAAGAATAATTATGAACGATTGTGCTACTTTATTAGGTCTAATTGCATAGCTAGACAAATTTTGCTTAAACATTGTCACATACAAACCACTCTAAGTGGACAACAAGGCTAGTTCCAAGAAAATCCTATCACCTCACAATATAGACATATGATGGGGAAAAAAATAACAACGTACACTCTAAGTGGAAAAAAGTAGCATGCCAACATCAAAACCCATTCCCCACGGAATAATAACATGAATGAAAGAAATAAATTTACAATCGTAACCAGCCATAGTGTTATTTAATACTAATCCTATTTTCTTACTTCTTATGAAGCTATTGAGAGGATGTCCTCTAGATTTAAAATTTATCATAACAATTTGTAGCTTATGGGGATGCAATATATAATTTTATATGAATATTTATAGCCTTGTGTTTAGGCTTGAACTCCATTGAGTTAATAAGTTCAATATGTAGAGTGAGGATACTTAAATAATTCTTGTATAAAACAAGTATATTTACAATAACTAGAGGTTTTAGCGGACAAAGTTTAGAAACTTAAACTTATAAACCTAACAATCTTCTTATAGCTAGGATATATGTAATGAATCATAATGATGGCTAATAAACTTCTAATGACCCATATCTTAGCCTTAAAATGTGGAACCTTATAATTTTAAGTGACCTAGTATTAATGGAAGAAAATAACATGGACCTATATAATGGCCTTAAGTTAACCTTCACTTGGTTATTGAAATAAATGGATAAATAACATAACTTAGGGTTGTACTGTAGTTAACCTACAATTAGAACTTCATCTTTGGCCTGAGGGATTAACGTAGAATATTCTTTAATGTACGATAAGACTATGGTTAAATAATGAAAATAGGGCTTTGAAGAAGATTTGAATTGTGAAAAGAGAAAATAAATGGAAATTAAGTTTTATATTAGATATTTAAGGTTGATACTAACATTGTATAATTCCATCTTTTGGTATAATTAGTCAAAAAATGGGATAATCACTTAAGATACACTTAATGATGTGAGAAGTTTATATGGTTGCTTTTAGTTTTAAATGAATTTTTTATTTGTTATAATATTATTTATGGACTTTAATGTGTTATGATGTCTTTATCCAATAAGATATTAATCGCTTATAGTGGAATGAGAACTATTATGGGTCAATATTAGTTGATCTTTGATTATCTATTGAGGTTTAGTCTATCTTTGGAAATTTTCCCTTTGGGTGCCTTCGTGTGAAAGCCTAGTTCATCCTAGTTCCTAGTTGGTACTAATATCTTTCATACTTTAGACACTAATGATGTAATAAGGGGTTTTATCACCATAGAAGAGTTACTTTAGCATGAGCTGGGACTTTTGTCCACCAGGTTACTTTAACATGATTCGAGAATTATGTTACCAATTACTTTGGATTCAGATGTATATGTCTATTTATTGGTTTGACTTCCATAGGTATTGAGAGACTATGGGGAATAATCCCACCTATTACTCAATGATTTGGTAAAGGAATTCTATGTGCACCTAACATAAGATAATAACAATAATGAATCGTAAAAATGTATTAAATTGGCCCTAGCCTATTTTATGTTCAATCTTGATTTGGTTATTTCACTAAATTGATACTTGGTTTCACCTCATAAGTATTTAAGAACTCATGCATTACTTAAGTTATCAATTATTATACAATCATGTTCATCGCTCATTAAGTTGGCATAAAGGAATGCTATTACCACTCTAACTACAGATATCATCTAGTTGGTTCTAAATTACTTCTATAAACTATGTTACTTAAATTTTCTCTCATTAAAATGTTTCTAGAATACTTAATGTGGAATATCCATTATGATGTGTGTATATATATATATATACACGCATACATATAACATGCACTTCCATATGTCTCATTTGAGAGTTGCATTGTTATTCTGTTGATTCAAGCATATTTCCATGAATTATCACATGATTTATTTTTTTAGTATAATCATGCTAAACCTATGATAATGATCCATGATTGAAAAGTCATATATGTATTTGCACATTACCCCATAAGGTATACCCAAAACACTATTGACTGGATAATGTAAGTGATTTATATTTCCTTAATAATATGATATGTATGATATAACTTGTATATCCCTATATGTTGGTATGATTATTATTGAGCATATTTTGGTGGATCTTAATATGGCACATATAACCTAATGTGATAGAACAATAATGACTTAAGTAAGATTATTGCTTGTACATTTTAGTATGTTGTACCATGACTATGTTTGCGGGTCTTGCTTGTTCCTTGATCTATATTATTGGTAATTTTATTTGCTTACATATTGATGGGATTTTTGATGCAATGCCCTACACAATCCCATGAGTAGGAGGTCTTATACAGGTTTCCTGAGGATGGTCAGTGAGTGGTCAATCTTCTTCCTCATCATAGTTTGGTTTGTTTAACCGTAGGAATTCCCATAGACTTTTCTTTATGGTCCTTAAGTGACTAAATCATCCTTCCTTGTATTGAATTTCCTATGGTTAGCATTTTCATCTAGTGTACCTGTTATACAAATTTTTAGGTTTACATATCCTTGGGTTGTACACCTTAACTTTTATACCTTTAAGTTTTTTCTTACTCATTTTAGTTTTCCTTTGTGTTTTGGTTGGTTAGATACTTAACCTTGTGTTTAATGTGATTTAGGTGGTAAGGTGTCTATCTTGTGTTAGATACGACGACAATACTCTAGTTTTCATAAGGTTATCTTGTATTTCCATTTTTACAATTAATTTTTTTTAAAATAAATTTTTTTAGTAATAAAAAAATGGGGGTGTTATGGTAGGAGTTCAAATTGTTTTTAGTGTCGAGATTTTTTGTGTTTTGAGTATTAAGACCAATTGAATATAGAGGCTTTTGGGAATTATAATTTAATACTGTAGAGGTATGTAAAATTGCTCCTATCATCCCCTCTTATTCAACCACTTCCACCATTGCTCCCATTCTCCCCTTTGGCCCCTTTGGTTATTTCTCACCATCTAGCAATGATAGCTTGTGCCATTGCCCCATACTCCCCTCAACACAACCCACATTTCCTCTCCTTTTGGGGTCGTAAAGTTTTTCCAAAAACTGCTTTATTTGGCTCAGTTTTCCTCCATTCTTTCACCCTTTCATTTACTTAACATTTTCTTAAATATGTGTTTTAATCCCTATGGTATTTTATTATGATTTTTTCAAGTGATTTTTTTAGGAAATTCATGAACCCTCTCCATATGCTCACATGGCGTCTCATTCGCTTTGGTGTCGCTAACACTACCCAAGTAGAGAAAATATCCCTTATGTATGAGGTTACTCATTCTGATAGCCAACACAATCTTTATAGAGGAATTAGGTTCACTATTCTAATATGAAACCCTAATATCCTCTAGTCCTCGCAAAACCACACATTTTTGTGCACAATCAATCGACATTCGATACTTTCCCATCACATCCATTCCGATAATTACGTCAAAATCACACAACTCTAGCTCTATGAGGTCCAACGAAAATTCTACTCCACCTGTTACCAAATTAACCCCTCAGTATAATCTAGAGCACGTAATCCTATCCCTCAAAGGAAACATAACAGATGTAGAAATGCTACTTGAAAGAGATAAGGTAGATCTAGTTACAAATGCAGATGCCATGAAAGAGTGCGAAGTAACTTAATCAAACAACATGCAAGAGACAGTAAGCATACTGGTCACCACATCGACCTGATGTTCTACCTCTTCTTGTCTCATCATGTTTAGGCATCTTGCTAGTGGAATTGTTGGGGCACTAGCTGATATCTTCCCTTGCTGAAAAAGGCGAGTCTTGGAACTTCTATACTTATTAGCATGACTAAAGGCATTGGATAGCAATAAAAGAACTCTTTGTATCTACAGCTATGGCTGTTCGATAGATCTCATGCTCTAAGATCTAGTATGTCTCCTCTGAATGTTTCCACTGCCAACTCGACACTCATATACCTTGTGTCCCACCATGCTACACCCATGGCACATCATCTTGTTACCTATATGGTCAGCCCCTAGGTGATTTGACCCGCATCTCTTGTAGTGGTAGTACCTCTCCTTGACATGACCCCCATAAAATCCTCCAGATCGAGGTGCTAACCCCATACTCTAACCAAATCTGAGTGGCAAACTATTTTAGAGAAATCATTTTTCTAGTCACCAAGATGCTGGCTACCTTTGAATTTCCTCTTGCCTTTGACTTAGCACTCCTTGCCTGAATGAATTGGGATGCCTCCAAGGCTTGGTCATACATCCCTACCATATCTGGTTGAGTGACTCCCACCCAAAGCTCCTAGTATCGGATCCCCAAGCTAATCTTGAAACTATAAACTTACATCACCTTATTGGCCTATACCTCTAGGGCAAACTAGAATCAAGTCCATTAATTGAGTATAATACTCCTTGATGGATATGGTCCCTACCCAAGAACCATGAATTCATCATAATTCTTCATGTGTAGGTGAGTTAGGTAAAAGCGGGCTCGCAAGGCCTCCAAGAATAGTCCCCATCCCATGGGTTCTCCACCCCTACGTTAGATACTCGTCCACCATATGCTTACCCTTCTTCTTAAGTATTAGGAGACCACATCTATCCTCCTATCTTCAGGGCAACCACAATTAGTGAAAGTCTTCCCCATATCTTAGACCCATTGTTCCATGATATTAGGGTCCTCCTGGCCCTCAAAGATTGGTGGGTGATGATGTCCAACCCTCCTGATCTAATCCTCTGGAGCTGATGCAGCTATCGACACCGGTAGAGGTTGAGGTGCTTGGATTTGGCCCTCCATGTAAACTTCAAAGTTTCCATGAATGCCTTAATGCTCTCATAGCGGCGGTTAGTAGCCATCATGTCCTAAACACTAGAAGAAGTTAGGGGAAGAATTCAATCTACTAAGTACTAAGGCTTGCATAGCATTAATCACAAGCTATTTATGACATATTCCTAACCCACTCTCACTCATAGACATTTTAGATTTGAAAATAATTAACCTTGTCAAAAAGTCAAGAAAAATGGATTTCAAATCAAGACTGATACCATCCTGTGGTATCCACTTAAAATTATTTGCAAAATTAAGGCATTTTTAGCAAGAGGCCTTGATGAAAACCCTATGGTATTAGTTTAATAATTTTCTAAAAGCGGAAAGTTTTTTAGAAAAAGCCCTGATACCAACATGTGGTATCAGCTCGGTTATAGTTGAAAGCAATTAGAAAAATGCTTTGATATAAACTTGTAACACCTCCATTTTCACTACAAAAAAAGTTCATTAAAACATTTATGGAAGCTAAAAACACACCTAGAAAAAATGGGTTTTACAACCATACCTGACACAGGATAGACATACGTCGCTTACCCCATATCAGATACAATGTTAAACCAACTAAAAATACTTAAAACAATAGAGTACGAGAAAATATTAATTAAATAACTGCAAATGGTGTTTACATCGGAGGACCCTAACAGGTTATGACCAAATCATTACAAAACACATGTAGGTACAAATATAGGCTATAATTTAAACACCTGCACATGACCCTCTGTTCTTGGGAATGATCAGATGACCAAGAAAATGGGCACATCAGTACACTATGTACTAAGTAAGCTAAGTTTCTACCTCAATTTAAACACAATTATATGAATTCTACTATACATGGATATAAAATATAACATATGTTATGATAAAGTCATGTATGTATATGATGGAAAGAGTACATAGGGACTTGTTATTATGCAATCTAAACAAAGAAGAATTTATCAAAATAAGGGACATAAATTCTAGGCTGAAGCTAATCACCAATTATTAACTATTCACTTGGTCACCATTCATATTTTATCGACCAATTACTTATCATCCATATTTTAATATCATTGTATGATTTACTGTGCATCACTCTATGGTCCCACATACCATGAAAGTCTATCCAAATAAGGGACATAAATTCTAGGCTGAAGCTAATCACCAAGTAGACATGAGTCTGGGCCGAAGCCAATCACTAGAATAGACATAATTCCAAGCCGAAACCATCCAATATGGACATAAGTCTAGGCCAAAGCCAACCACCTAAGTAACTAGGCTCTTTATTATTGACATCCCCTAGTACATCATCAGTGTCTAGAGTAAGTAAGGCACTAGGACCAATTAAGGTCTAGTCCAATGGTAAAGCCTAAAGGCACCAAAAATGCCCGAAGGTAGACTAACCCCTAGAAGCTAATTGAGGATTGGGTAACCAACACCCATACTCAACTCTATTATCTTTCGCTTTGTATGATTAGTATTTTATTCATAAAGATGGGTGATCATACAAGGCCCATATAAAGCAAGCAAGTCATTTTTCCATATTAACTTATATAAATCCTTTTCTTTCCATTTTCCTAACCATAGGGGTTTTCCATGTATCCTTGGCTAATATTAATCATATCTACTATATGTTATAATTCAAGTCCATACTGAGTTTCATTGCTCCTTTCTCAATATCATCGCTTATCATAAGTGAAATACCCAATTAGACATTACATTACTCTTTAGGTGTATTCTAATTTATGATCCGTTTAGTTCTTTTATTAGGCTAATAATCTATGATAAATTTTATATTTTTATCCCATTAATAATCATGGTATAGTCCAAAACATAGCCTCAAAGTATAACCAAACAAAAGGAAACAAATCATGCGAGCTAGTTGAACCATTCGATCAGTTTGGCCTAACTAGTTGATCAGTTTGGGTCGACTAGTCAATTAGTCTAACTTAACCAAACTATGCTTTTCATCAAACCTGTCAATCGGCTTAGATAAATAAGTCAACTATTTATTGACTAGTTGATCAATTTTTTCCAACCAGTCGATAGGTTCAAGTAGAGATTGAGACCAAGGTCGTTACAAGCTTACCAATATATGAGTTGGGTCAACCGGTCAACTATTTTAGGAACCAGTCAATTGATTTGCCCTGATATAGCACCCAACCATTAAATTTTATGCATATTCTTACACATTAATCATCATTAGCCATATTAAACATGTATCAAAATATTATAACATATTTTCAACTAGATTAACATGCATTTCTGAACATGGAATTATCATATCCTATTTTTACCCCTTTTCGTTCTTTTTAATCAAATCATACCATCTAACCATCCAAACCACTTATGCAGGCTACCTACATTTATGTTAACATGCAAAAATTAACTTAAAGAAACAGAAAACATGCAAGGATACTTACTAAATATTTTAGAAGCAGGAATCACTTACTCTATTTAGGCAAAAACCCCTTAAAACCATAAATCCCAATAGTGAGATTCTCAACTTTGAAAACCTTTAAAAACCAAAATCTCAACTCAGAAATTACACCAAAACCTTATTAAATTTTTGAACTTGAAAACATAAAGAAGTAAGAGCATACCCTCTTACGGAAAAAATAGGGAAGAGCTCAACTAAACCACTTAACCTTTTCCCCAAAATTTAACTCTTCCTTACTAACATTTGAAATCAGAGAGGGCTAGAGGTAGGATAAAAAAAGTATAAGAAGTAAAGTGGCAAGGCTCGAAGTGTAGAAAGAAGAGAGTAAATACAAGACTTTGAGAATTCGGTGGATGAAAGAAATTTGCATATAAAGGATGATTAGGGCTATTTATAGCCAACTAATTGAAGGAAAAACATAGAGGGTTCAAGAATCAATTCAAAACCCTATAATTAAACATTTGAATTTGAACTAAATGGCTAGATTTTTCTAGAATTTGCTAACCTATTCTCTGGATCTCAAACAGTGTTTCTAGAAAATGCTAGTTAATTAGGTCAAAATTAGCATACACAAGGGAAGTACTAGAAGGTCAACATTAAAGGAATCTTCCAACTATTCAGAGTCGTGCTTGAGATCGAAGCATTGATCTCAGAATCATACGGAGGAGAGAGGAGGAAAAAGATAATGTAGAAGTCACCTCTCCCATTTAATTATCCCAATAGACCTCTAGATCAATTTAAGGTAATATTTTGGGTTAAATGCATCATGAAAATGGTTAGGAATCTCTTATGGACAAATTGACATGTGTTGGTAAGGTCCCATTTTAGTGTAAAAGATTTTTTAGGAAATAAAGCTCAAAAAATATGACCAGCTTGACATACCAGTTAATAAGTTTGGGCCTACCAGTTGACTATTTTACAACTAATTGATTACTCTAGTCGAGGAAACCTAATTTTTCAAAACGACAAACCAGTAGATCGATTCATGGAACCAGTCAATCAGTTTGCTTGCAAAACTCAACTAACTCTATTGTTCAATATGATTTAAAATCAAGCTTTTCCCCAAACCAAATCATAACATTAAATCAAAATAAAAGGCCCAAAATTTAGCAAAATTCTCATCCAACCATTTCACAAAAATGTGGGGGATTTACAATTATTTTCTTTTGGTAGAGTTCCTTGGATGACCCTTATATTATCATGCTGGTGGCTCCTATAAAGGTGTTCTTTGGGGAATTACAATATTAAATATCTCTCCAACTATTTCTATATCATTGGTGGCTAGCTCATAATATCTCTCATGGAAAATTAGAGTAAATGAGGTGCAACCTCTATTGGTTCTTGCCGTGCCAGTAGATTAATAGGTCCATCTATGTCGAATTTCTTCCATAATAGATGAATAGCTGATAAGGGAATTTATATGTAGCTATGAATGTAGGTATGAATCTTGTAACACCCCAAAATTAAATTTCAAACTAAATTTTTTTATTTAAGCAGAAATGTAATTCAAAATTGACCGTCGTAATTGACATAATTCTACCTTACGAGCCATTCTCACATCAATTACAAGGCAAAAGTAAATTAGGATGCAGGGAATAATAGACATAGAATGAATCTACTTCATAGCATAAGTAAGAGTTTTAGATTCAACTTTGAAAATGGAATCTAAAATTCATAAAGTGGATATTCAAGGAGAAAAATTATTTTAAAATAATAACTGGATAACATAGCTCTCCGGCTCCCAAACCTGTACATGAGACAAAATCACTCTGCCCTAATCAGAGCATCATAAGCAGCATAATCATCTAGTGGGTCCTCATTAACCTACATATGCTCAAAAGGGGTATTTGCTTGTGGGAATGAGTAGCATCCATAAGAAGGGGGATCAGTGCGCTACGTACTAAGTAAGTTAACAATATAGCTAAGAAGGGTCACATAATTTCATATTATCACAACAAGAGGTGACATGCATATAAGATAATCTCATCGATTTAGTTATTCCTTTCCAAATCATACAATAATAGCATTATGATCTATATTTATGATTTTATTTATGTTGAGTTCAATGACTCCCACTATTCTCAACTAGTGAAATTGTAGCAAAGTATAACCCTAAGGCAAGATGATCCTAGTCAATATTATCAACAGGTGGAATGGTTCCAATAATATACAACTTAAGGCAAAACAATCCTAGCCACTATTCTCATCCAGTGGAACGGATAGGTATAATTGGTCCTAACCAACGCCCATATGGTGTTTTACTTTTAGTAATTAGTATTGTATCAAGGGTTATGATCATTCACTATTTTATTGAACTTGAGCTCGCGGAACCCACTATTTTCAACCAACGGAATGATTACATAACTAGAATCTGAGGAAAAAAACACTTCTGGCCATTATTCTTGTCCAATGGAACGAACAAGTAGAATCAGTCTTGAATCATATGATCTTTCACTTTAAGTTATTAGTATATTATTCATACTTTATTTATTTAAAGTTTATCATAAAGTAACATACACATACTCATGCAAGGCACCAACCTAGCACATATCCTAGAATATGTTTTGATTCCCCTTAAAAACCATAATTTCACAACCCTAGCACAATCCCTTCTCTAGTACTCATTTAGTCCCCAAATTCTATAGGTGATATTAGAAAGTTGTTATGAACCACTTAATCAAAAATCAAGGTCCAACTCCCACATCTTACAAATGCGATAATAATCTACCACTAAGGTTACTATTTGGGTCTCGTACAAAATCCTAATTTCATAAATTAGCATAGCCTCTTCTTTAGTACCTATTTAGTCCCCAAATTCCATACCTAGGATTAGAATATTTTTATTAACTACTTAATAAAAAATTCATGGTCTAAATCCCATATCTTATGCATGTGATAATAACTTACCCGTAGTGTTACTATTTGATTATCCTACGAAACCCTAATTTCCCAATCCTAGCATAGTCTCTTCTATAATACCTTTTTAGTCCCCACATTTCATACCCTATCTTATAATATTTTTATCAACTTCTTAATCAAAAATTATGTTCTAACTCCCACATTTTAATAACCTACCCCTAAGGTTACTATTTGGGTCGCCTTAAAACCCTAATTTCCCATTTTAGTCATAAATCCTTTCCTAGAGTTCATATGACTCCTCATTTTTGTAAGCATACCCAAGACTCCAACATTAACCTCATATTCAAATCTTAGTGCCAATATCTAACTTTTCACATATATGATCATGACTCCATTCCTAGGTTTTACTATTTACACTTAAAGCCTTTCCACTTTTTTTTGTTAGCCATAAACCTTTTATTTTCACTCCAAATATTTCATATAGTGCCCTTAACCTATATTGAGTAAGCTAACTCCCAAAAGTACTTACCAAGCCATATGTTGACTTAAATGCCCTAGTCTACTAAAATACTTATTTCCCCTTCCACGAATTATATGATTCCCAACATGAATAAATTTTCACCTCCCATACATACCCTTACCATGAAATGAATGGCCACAAGTATATGTAGATAATTCATATTCAACACAAGTCATATTTATGCAACTTTCTTACCTTTTTCTTCCGCCATGCAGTACCACATAATATATAACACCAAAGACAAATAACATTTCATACAATGTCATCAACATATCAACAAAAACAAGGACATACATTATGACACATCAAGCCCTATCTATGATAGGCATCCTTACCAAAGTGGCTTCGATCTCGAAGCACACAAGACCTATGCTTCCTCCTCCACTACCACTAGAGTATCACCTAAAAAATAAGAATATACAAATTTTATACTTTTAAAGCTTTTAACCTAAAAGGATAGGGAAGGAAATAGGGGTAACTAAAGTGGAAAAGCTTAGGTGGGGTGGTGCACGACAAAGGAAACGGTGAGGGCGACAGTGGTGAAGGTGGCTTAGATGATGAGGTTTTGAGGATAAGTGATGGTTGGTAGATAGGGTTGAGGTGATGGTGGTGTTGGGACTAGAGGGAGTTGATGGCGAATAGTGGTGGCGATGGTGGCCAGCAGCCGTGTAAGAAAAGGGGCGGTCAAAAGAAGGCTCGTTATGGTGGTGATGATAGGCTAAGTTATTTGTAGGTGGATCTGCCAAAATGGCGGTGGAAAAGAGGGGGAAACTAGAGGGTTGGTGGTGGTGGTGCAATACTGGTGGTAGCAAGTATGACCATCCATGGCTATAGGTGTAGGTGAGGGAGGAAAGAGGCCATATTAAGGAGGGGATTGGTGTCATGCAGGCAGGGGAAGGGAGGTGGTAGGGAAGTCAATTAGGGTGATAGTAGGCAATGATGGTGTTTGGCTGGTGAAGATGGTGGTGGGGTTGAAGAAAAAGAAAAAATAGAGGAAGAGAGGTTAGGGGGCTCAGTTAGCTAGTTAGCGAGGGGAAGAAAGTGAGGAGGGAAAGAAAGGAGGGTGTTTGATGGAGTATAAATAGGAAATGGGCTCTTAGGAGAGGGAAGATGATAAGGGAGGAATGCAGGGGGTTTAGGTATGCATGGTAGGTAGGGAAAAGGGGTAGGGGAGAGGGGTAGGGGAGGGGTGTAGGGATGCAAGGTGGTGTAGGGATGCAAGGAGGTGCAGGGTGATGTGGCAAGGCGATGGGTGGTGGGGCATGCATGGTGTTGTGATATTTCCACAAGCGTACGGATTTGTTATAACATTTCAAGATCGTATCCCACAAGGACTTCGTAATTGAGTATACCTCTTTACTATTTAACTATCTAAATATATATAAAATGGGGGTTATGCATTCAGATAAAAAGAATAATTATGAAGAGCTTTCTAAGTTGCAAATACTAAACAATAAGAGTGAAACCTAGGATCGAACTTCAGTCCCCAAATTAATAATCAATAATGAAATAATGTTTATGTCGTAGATTAATTAGTTAACTGTGGATAATTGGTCATATTATATTTATTAGCCTCTTGCAAGGTCTAAGAACTTATTTAATCTAATTTGTTGACTACTTTCCTGAATCATAAATTAAACTAAACCTATTAAGCGTCACCAATTCTAAAGTCCCTAAGAAATTAACATCTACTTTTGTGATTTCTTAAATTCCTATACATGTCCTAATTTCTTATAGTAATCTCAGCCTTTTAGTTGTATACTATATCTAAGGAGGTTGGATTTTATCAAATCCACTTTACAACAATTAAATCTAGCATATGAAACAGTATAAATGAATCAAACATACAACATAATACTTTAATTCATTATATTGATCACTAAAACGCTACCTAGTTTAATCCTAAAAAGGAGACTACTCATTCATATTTTCAAATGAAATTAATGAAATAAATAGCATGGTAGTCATAATAACAATGCAAAGATATGAAGAAGAATAATTAGATTGAAGTAACCATAATCTGGAAGATAACAACGTTGATTCTGATTCAATCGTACATGAATTACACACTTGAATCTCAAAAAAATCAAAACTAAAGGAACAATTAATTACATGAAGCTAAATCTCAGTAATAAAGGGTCTAATAATGCCCTAAAATCTCCTCTCTCTCTCTCTCCTTAAGAAGTACCTAAGGCGTGCCATGAAAATCCCCATCACGCAGGCCATGTCGTACACGTAAATCGTGGGAAAGACCATCACTGCACGACTGTGGGCCCTTTGCACGGCCTGGCCGTATAGTTTATCAGCTCTCTACATTTTAGATTTTCTGATCTTACATAGCCATGCGAGTCTGGCGTGACCTGACCATATAATATTTTTAGCCTTGACTTTTTAGCTTAGAATTCTGCACGACCATGCTATGCATGCACTACCTGGCTGTGTGATTCTGTTTTCTTCCATAATAACAGGGGAGTGCTACACAGTTGTGCAGCTAGGTGTGTAGCCGATTGTATAACCCCCTTTTCATGCTTCTTAGGGATATCTTGGCAAATCTTTGGCTCTCTTAGCTTCAATACACTTCCATAAACATGTTGGTTCGATATACTCTTCTCCAAAGCTTTCCATGCTAAGTCATTTGCTCTAAAAATAAGTAATTCTTTCTCAAAATTGGTGTTTTGTGGGAATTCCTGCAACACAAAGCTCAAAAAAGTGGTATTGCAAATAATAGACTAGAACCATAGCAAAATATGTAAAAGAGATTAAATAAAGTCCCAAAGCAAAGGTAAAGAGAGGTAAAATTATGGAAAATATTCACTTTATCACATGATAGATAGGCATAAGGGGTACAATAAGGGGGACAGTAAGTCCCTATTGGAGACAAAAGAGGAAAAGGGAAGTGGAGGTGAGGAGGGCGAAAGGTGGGAGAAGAAGGGGAGAAAAAAAAAGAGGGGTGTGTGGGTTAGATGATGCCTAAGGGAGGAGAAAAAGGAAAAGAAAAGAAGGGAGTTAGGCTGGGTTAATGCAGCTTGAGAAGAAGGAGAGAAAAGAGAAAAATGAAAAGGAATAAATAAAATAGAAAAAAAAGGAAGGAAGGAAAAAAAAACAAGAAGAAAAGGTAACATTTTTTAGTGAAGAATTTGGGTTTAGGTTTAGGTTTAGGGTTAAATTTTTTTAGATATGTAAATATATAAATTTTATCTATACATTTTCTAGGGTTGGGGTTAGTTTAAAATAAAATAAAATAAATTTGAATATTAAGAATTAGGTTCGTTTAACATGTTTGATAAATCAAAATTAAAATTTTATAAGATTTTGTGGTATTACAACTCTCATGAGAATATGATATCTTGTGCATATGCTGCATATAACATCCATATAAATCATCATCGATACCTATATAATTACTACTTTGACACTCTTTTTTGACCAACTCCATTGTGACATGACCTCTTAAATTGGCATAAATGGTATTTGTGGCAAAATGAGGATTATTGAACCAATACCTATCTAGTGATGATTTTATCTCGCTATGTTGCAATTTTAGGAATATATGTTGTTGTTTTAATACTATGTTGAAGCTTCCTCATGATATCTCTAGGAATCTCTTCAAATATCTATGAACACCTTCAATTTTGTTGACAAATAAATTGATATATTACTTTTTCAATAGAAAGAAGTAAAAGAAACTACACTAGGAGATAAAACACATAACCAAAGAAAGCATAAACAATTTTTTGTTTATATGAAAGTAGATAAATTATCTTTAGATGTGAAATTAGGCTAAGCATGTTTTTGTAATATTCGTCTAATGACAAGAGTCTTTCCTCGTATGTTTGTTTATTCGTGGCATCTATCATATTTTTCCACTGTGACATAAAACCACATGTGAATGATAAATGACCAAAGACTTTATTGCACATTTCCTCTATATTCTTATTAACATGAAACCTACATAATAAATGTTTTGAAGTGAGAAAAATGCATTCCACAGCTAAAATGAGAGCAAGTTCCTCATCGATAATAATGGTGGTTAGAAGAATAGATAGATTCATTAAGGTATTCAACCTCTCAAGTAGAAGAATTTAAAGTAAGAGAATTATATATCTATTCGTCTTATACGTGTAATCTATTTGTAAAATAAAAATAAATGAAAGTAAAATAATAATGGATACATGATGTACAAATAGATGTCAGCTTATTACATTTGATTTTAGCCCACTTTGATGCCATTGACAATAATAATTCTCAACTAACATACTCATAACATGTTATAACATTGTTTGACCATCTATTTCTTTGGAACTAAGCTTCTGTTGGGCATTATAAAAATGGCTTCTCACACTTACATTTTCTTTAAATTATTTTTAAAGAAGTGGCATGATTTATCGTGGCTTTACATTAGTTGTGATAAGTTCATCAATAAATTGAACTTCATTTTTTATCAACTTACCTAGAATAGCATGTTCTTGTTCATAAATTATCAATTCATGATTTTGTGTCCCATTTCTAACTACCACCTACCATCCTCCATTATCATTTTCAACACCAATAAAAAGGGGACAATAATTATTTTTAGAACTTGTATTATGTGTACCTTTTGTTTCTATACGTCTAGTATGTACGTATACTCCACTTCTTTCACATGTTATCAAAAATCTACCTGCCCTTATATCATTTTATTTTCTAGAACCTTTTGATGATTAAAATCATCTTATGAGTTTTACTCATTTGTGTAACCCATAATACAAGTTCTTCACGATCAAAAAATATTTGATTTGTTATAAAAAGATCTCTAATAATTTTGGATCATAAAACATTTATTCATATGCTCCATATGTTAAGAATAAGTATTAATTTCATTAAACCAAATTCGTCTACACAATTTACCATAATAAAAAATATCTTACCTCTTCATCTAAGTTGTAATTAATATTTGGATAATCTATTTTTATTTTTTTCTGTATATCCATAGGTTGTTGGTATTTTAAATCTATCATCATAGTACGTTGGAGTTTTGAACCCATCATCATACTTTATCAGAGTTATGAACTCGTCGTAGCTTGTCAAAATTCCAAACTTTTTTAGTTTGAAGAGCTACTAAATTCATTATTTATTGTAAGTGTTTAAAAAAATATTTTAAAATTTTATAGGAAGATTGAACAATGAAGTCAGTTTTTGAAAAATTTATATCGAAATGTATTAGTTAATTTCTCAACAACAAAGAATAAAACATATGAAATTGGTCATAGTTTGAAGCTTATATAAATATTTGGAAGATAAAAATCAAAACGATAAATTTGTATCTAACAAAATTTTTTCTACCCATAGTTACGCCTATAAATTATAATTTATGCCAATATCCTGTATTTCTAATAAAACAAAACTATAAATTTATGTCAGAAAAACCTTTTTTTTTCACTTGTACTTACGCCCATATCTTGTATTTTTGATTGACAGAATTTTTGTCTTATATAACCATACCTTGTGTTTTTGATTGATTAATTTTGTCATTATTTATAATAACCATCCGAATAGATGTGAAAGAGGGAGGAAAGTGACGGATAATGTCGATATATACTCATTCCTTTATAATTATCTATATCTAATTTTTTTATACAAAAATAGGAAACAAGAAACTTTGTTGTTGGCTAGGAATGAGGAACAACAACATTTATCGGTGATGGGGGCGCAGGACATCAAAACTTGCCCATGGTGGGGGACAAAATTTAGGGGAAAGGGAACGCAAAAATTACTATGGAAGGAAAAATGGAACATACAAAATTGTCGATAGTGGAGGTATAGGTATGGTAAGAATTGTTGGTGGTGGAGTAGGGGAACATAAAAAATCACCGATAGAGAAGGGTGTACTTGCCCTTCATTTTCCATGGAATAAAAACCTTGTTTTCGAATAACAAAACCCTAAAATAAAGCATTATTGATTAGTTTCCATTCAAATGTAACAATTCTTTTACAGGAAAAAGAAAAAGAAAAAGAAAGAGAGAATCTATTATATTACAGGCTTATAGAAGTTTACCAAAAACAAACAACGTGCATGGAAAAATCTATAATAGAATGTACTATCGATTTATTAATTTAGACTATCAAATTTGACTAATAAAACAAGGTAAATGATTGATAAGGAGATGAATGGCTCATGTATTTACAAGGATCGGGTTCAGGTGTATCTCTATCACACATTGTTGGTGGCAGCTGCCGAGATGGGTTCAAGAAAAGTTTTGATTGTTTTTTTAACAGTAATACTATATACCCAGATTTTAAACCCAAACCTAAATTTTTCAAAAATATGCATATTAGTGTACTAACATAAACTAATAATAATATACTATAAAAGAAAATTATGGCATAAAAATACAATAAATTTATTATTAGCATTATTTCTATTATAATCATCATTATTATTTTTATTATAATAAAAAAAGATTTACAATTTTTTATAGTGTATTTTTTATTTTATTATTTATTACTTAATTATTAATAAAAAATAAAATTAATGCACTAATATGTATATTTTTTAAAAAAAAATTTGATTTGAATTTATGTTTAAAATCTGTGTATATAGTATTTTTCATTTTTTAATAGTGTAGTTTGCCTTTTATAGTAGTTAGATGAATCGAAGGACAGTTTAGGAGTACCGTCTTATCGGCCCATAAAGTTGTTTAATTCTTTCCTTTGCTTATTTTATTGATCTCTGTGTTTATTGCTAGTGGATAATATGTTATCTAGTTCGTCGATGAAACTATAAAAGTAATAATCAGACTTTGATTTAGCTAGATTTTACAATTTATTTGCCTCCTTGTTATTTTATGTTCAAGGTAAGTGGTCATGGATCATAAAGATCCAGTTTTGTAAGAGTTTTTAATGGTTTTGAGATATATTAGATATTTATTTATATCAAATTTTAAATTTTTAGTGTTTGATAACTATTTTTAAAAAAATTAATGGTATAGGTTAAAAAAATTATTTTAAAACAGTTTTAAATAGAAGCATTATAAATTAATTTATTTAGATTTAACTTGGTTAAAATCATTTATACTTTCAATTTATTAATAACTATCACATTTATCAAATATTATCAAACACTTTTATTCTTATGTAAGTGTTTTATATTCAAACAAATATTTTTCTAATGGTATTTATTTTTTTTAAAAATTATACAATTTTTAATAAATTTACTTACAATATATAGTAAAATAACAAACGGCAACAACTATCTGCCAACAAATACTACACCCTCTAAATATAAAGTATACATACACACATCAAGACAGAGATCACAGAAAGTGGTCTTAACTAATTATGTGATCAAGCCATAAGGAAACAACATATTGTTGATTAGTAAAGAAATGAGTAGGACCCATGTTTAATTGTCCATCATTTGCTGCAAGCCTAGCTTAAAGAAAACAAAGGAAGATATTGGTTCATACTTAAGGAAACAAGCCTAGTATAAAACCAATAAAAAACTAAGACATCCAGAATTTGAAATAATTACATAATAAATATGTTAATGAGCTAGTTAATAGAAAATTATAGCATTGGTCTTACATCTAAAAATAAATTAAAACACATTAATCATAAATTTGATAAATAAAACATCTCAGGTCTAGCAATAACTCAACATTAGTCCAATCATCATCTACAAGTATTTATTATTTCCTTTTATATAAACTTAATAATAAAACTAATAATCACTATTATATGTTTCATCTTAATGTTATGTAAAAAATGAAAATGATTAGGGTATGGAAACTCTTGTTAGATATCATTCTTAAACGAAAGTTCTTGTTGTTCCTTCACTACCTCATTGATATCTGTTATTTTCTATTTGCATTTGATTGCCATTTTTATTACACTATAGAGTAGAAACTAAGGCTCCTATTTTGTAAATGGTTAATGGTTCAAAGTTGAAACATAGGCAACATTAGACATGGGTTGAACGAATATCCTAATATTATCTATTTCTCTAGGTACCATGAGTTGCATAATCCAAGTTTAATTATACCTATTTTAGAATCACTTTATCAACGAGAAGAAATTAATTCATATATAACTTAAAAAAACATACAGATAATAAGTTTGGTCACCTAATCCAAAAATAATATACATTATAACATATATTATATAAAATTTAGATGATTATATGTCAAATAGGAAGTTCTTAATCAAGGGACTAATAAAAATTTATTTTATCTTAATTTTCTTAGAGTGAAAGCACGTAAGAGAGATTTATTAAATCATTGTATTATTTATTGTAATAAAAATAAAGTTTTTTTGAAACAAATCTTAATTTTCTTGATTTTGTATTCATACCTTAATTTGTAGAGGTAAATTTTGTTACGCTTTTTGGTGATAAATGCATGATTTTATAAGGAATATATAATGCTAATCCTATAGGAAAGGCATGCAAGAGTTTCAAGCTGATGTGTCCAACATCTTTTCATGGACATAAAAATATCCTACTATAAATAGTTATATGAGCAACAAATTTATTTTTTTAATGACCATTCTCGATTAGTTTACATAATATAAATGATCTTCATCTTCTCTACTATTAATGGCATCCCAATAAACCTAGCTATATCAATTACACCATAGCAATAACTACTCTTTACAATAGAAAATAAGTGATGAATAGTATGATAAACTTAATCCTTAAAAGGCTTAAGTCCATTCCTCAAAGAAATCTGTCATCATGGGGTATTTAATTTGAATCTAACCCTATCCACCATAGTAGTAGCATGCCACACTACTAAGACCATTGGGCTAAAGCCTTTCTTTTCAAAATTAGTCGACTCTATTACATGAATGACTCATCACTTTATTTTAATCCTCTCCAACTAGTATGTGATAATTATACATGAAATCCTTAAGAGAGGAATCATATAATCAAATGCAAAAGCTTTCCTTTTGAACCTCAAATTTTAGATGATTAGATTTTGCATGGAAGATTCTTTTAATAATTCCAACAATAGTAATGCTTACTCCTTGCCTATGTGCTTCAATCACTAGTTCAATATATTATAAACTACTTGATTAAATTAATTCACTTGATAATAACTATTGTCTCTAACTTCAAGCTTTAACATATAATGTTTCATATTAAATATAATTGATCGCTGAACAAGTTTAGCACATAAATTCTCTCTAAAATATCTTTTTTTAATAATCCATCCATTTCTAAAATAAAGTCTTTTTATCAATTTAAACGTTATTTTAGTAGATAATAAATATATCATTAATATGAAAATATTACCAATCATTGAAAAATAATATGACAATTTATGCATAGAAGAAGAATGAGAAAAAATAGGGGTAAAACTTTCATTTTGAAGCAAAAAATTTGAGCTAAGAAGACTTCATTTTAGAAACGGAAAGAGTATAGTTTTACTAATAATAACATATGTTATTTTCATATTAAATAGAAGTCTAATGTTATCAAACTTTTTTAGCATTATTTCCTACTTAGAATTGACAATCACTGTAGGTTTCTTGTCACTAATAAGGCCATAGAGCTCTCTAACCTATAACAAAACTTGTATAGCAGTAGTGTAGTAGTAGCCAACACAAGATTTAAATATTTTCTATACAATTTTAGAATTGATGACTAATAATACTCATTCTAGATTGAGGATTGAGAGGACCCATCTTCACTTTCAAGTACAATAATAGAATAAAATAAGTTAAAAATAGTATATTCACAATTAAAAAAACATAAATAGTTAAGAAAACACAATTATGAGGATTTTGGAAATAAAATTTCAATATCAAATATGAATGAAAACAATAATGATGAAGATGCTATATGAATATATTTCTACCATTAAAGTAGCTTAAGTTATGAAAATAACTTATAAGTCATCTATGTTGTAATAAGAGAAAGACCCACTAAATTACCAATATAAGAAATTCTAGATATCTTACATTACTTCCATAAATTTTGTAATGCTACAAAGATTAACTCTTGTCTCATCCTAACATTATAGTGACAACAAACATATACTAAATTGAACAAGTTTTAAAGAATTGGTCACAAATGTAAGGATGTTGATCTTAGTGTACAAACAAGTACCTTAGTTATGTCACCCACCTTATACACACACATATATAAAGGTTTTACTACTCCTATTAAAGGCATCAAATAACTAGGTGATTTTTTATTTAAACTAACTAAAATTATTATGTACAAATTATAGTGCATTCATATAGCTACCTAGTAATCATATAATTCTACATATTATCATTATAAGGAATCTAAAACAAGACATGCACTATATAAATTACAATTAATAAAATGATATTTTAGTACCCACAGCCACACATTACTTGGGGATAGTTACATAGAAAACTTTTGAAATTAATAATTAGTATAATAGATCAACATGATCCATTTTCAACATACTTCGTTCTTTCTCTCATTTAATAAATTTTTCCAAAAGATCGCCCATCATTAAATTGATCCAAATAAAGTATGCTTAAATATAGAGCTATCCAATGAAAAATTCTTAAAAATGAAGGTACACCTTGTTTGTGTAAATAATCATATTGATCCTTTGAAAATTCTTCCATCTACCACAAAATTTGGGTAAGGTATTACATATGAGTTCTCCAATGATGGTTTTCCAAAAGGAAGGTGCATCTTATTTATATAAGTAGTCATATCAATCATTTTTAGCTTTCTTCATCTTCTATACATCTGGAAATTACAAATATATATTAACTATAGAAATTTAATCAAAATCATAGAATAATCATATAATATGTAAAATAAAAAGGGAAATATTATAAAAAAAAACTCAAATAATAATTTAGGATTTCAATCTCATCTCTAGCAATAGAGATAATGGCTACACATTTTGTAAATTTTAATTATGCAAAGCATATATAGGGTTAGAAAAAGAAAAGAATAAAAAATGAATCAAATGGAACACCAATATGCATGCTGTATGATTAAAAGATGAGGTTAATTAGATAGAATTCATCTTCCTATGGCCTTTCATGTGTATGAATAGATTTTCAAATAAGTGTTGATAAATCTCAAAATTAGATGATAACAAGGGTATATTGGGGCATGAAAATCATTATTATAAGGTGGATGAGTTAATGTAAATATGAGTAAATTAAAGAATTATGATGGTGGATTGATGGAATTACATAGGAGGATGAATGATGGATGTGGAGAAACCACCTACGCATGATCTTTATGGTGGTTGTTAAAATATGTGTTTTTTTTCTCTATGAAATTAATGATGTTTATATTGGAGAAGGATTTTTTATACTAAGAGTTGCAAAAATGTTGGTGAAAATATCCAAATTTATTGGGAAAATGTTAGGTAAACATTATTTTTAAAGCTTAATAGTGTCATTGAAGTTTAGGTACTCCATTTGAGAGACAATCTAGAGGTAATCAACTGCCAACTAACAATTTTAATTTTATTGTTTCATATGATAGTTTCAACTTGGATGAGATTTTCACCTTGACCTAGTGAATTTCAGAAAAAGTATTAAACATACAAGTTGCTAACACCTTTCTTAGCATTCCAATGTCACTTAAACAACGTTGATATAATTCTAAATGAAACAATTATGCTTGCAAAAAAAATTTAGTTTATTTTATGTGATTTTCATGGTTAGCCATATCGCATGTATTTCTCTCCAAAATTATCTCATTTTGAATTCTATTCTTCCTTGATTATCTCTAAATATTACCTATGGCTTAATAGGGTTAACTTGGCCTTTTGAAAGGAAGCATATCAAAAGAACATAAACTACTCTCATAAAGTGGATAACTAAATCATAACACCATGAACCTTCCTATTAACTGTGGAAAAATAAAATTTAGATTATGCCATCACAAGCAAAAATGTACAAAACAAAAACCAAAAAATGTTTCTCATTCATTTTACAAAATGGGTTGTGCTCATAAATGGATCCAGTACGCTAATCAACATTATGGTAGATTTTAGTTAAAGGTTAAATTTGTCCATGTATGCTAGGTCAAAATCCAATAATTGGTATTCAACCAATTTAAGGGTTACAATATATAATGTTTCATGAACCGTGATGTGTAGGATCTCCTAATGAAATCCAAAAATATAAATTAAACCTTATTTGGCCCTAAAACATGATCCATTAGTAAC
Organism: Tamarix chinensis; assembly: GCA_030549775.1. Lineage (NCBI taxonomy): Eukaryota > Viridiplantae > Streptophyta > Magnoliopsida > Caryophyllales > Tamaricaceae > Tamarix > Tamarix chinensis. Next base: position 35,576,390 of record CM060181.1, on the reverse strand, counting down.
TCTCAGTATGTCTATCAACTTAGACTTAATATTTTAAATACATACAATTATCAACAAACTAAGAAAAATGGTGATCTTAGATCCTCAATCTGACTTATGGATCTGTAATATTTTAAAAAAATAATAAAAATTCAATAACTTTTCCCCTTTGATTTCTTGCCAAGGAATGTGAAAAATGTGATAATTAGATATTGGTCTTCTTCCACAAGTGCCTGATGAGTCATTTGACCATGATAGCTAATTGAGGCAATGATGGTCTTTGAGTAGTTGTGATAATAGTGATCACTTATCCTTTTAACTACAAATATAACTCATGATTAAGAGACTAAGCTTTGATACTTCTTGTTAGGATTATTTCAACAATCTCCTTGATAATATTTTAACCATTAAATATATTGAAAAGATACATCTTAAAGATGGGAGAAATGTTTTGGGTCTCCATTGTTGATCCTAATTTTATTTAGATTTTTTTTATGATTAATAATTTAGGCTCCTCACAAACAAATTTTGTTAGTAGAGACTAAAGAGTAAGGGTTCTTCCAAGAGACTTAGACCTCACTATTTATGTGTGTTCTCAATCATTAGTTCTAGACCTCTTGTTCATTCAACCATCTTTAACTCTTTCTCTCTCTCTCTCTCTCTCGATCCCTCCTTCCTCCTACATCTTTCCATCCATTAAGCTTTAACAAAACCTTACACATAATGGCATGAACTTAGCTATGATTATGGAACTCTACTTTGCTTTGCTGTATTGCTTCCATCCTTCACTATGTTACTTTGATCTTTTGTGGTTCATTTAGTTGTTCTCTAGATCTTAACTGATGTTACTTCATGCTTTTATTAGCCTTTTATGTATATGTCTTATGCAATTTCAATTTAAGCTAGAGACATCACCTTACTTGAGTACAAGTACGTTAAAATTTCTATTTTCATTTGATTTGTATTTTTTTGTATCCACTTGATTGTTCTTAGCAGTGAGGTTTGATTTTTCTTATTAGTTTTAGAATTTTTATATGATCTAATTATTTACCACATTTTGCTATATGTTCATTAGAGGTAATGGAATTTTTTTTATGGGATTTAGGGATCAAAAATTTAGGTGGTGATGTGTCCGAGGTATAAAAATCAACTCCTCATGGGGATTGGGGTAGGAAATCCTTGATAAAAAAAATAAGAATTAGTTCAAATTTGAGGTTTGATATTGATTTCATGTTTGAGGATGAGGATGACATCCTTACCCCTACCTACCTTGCATTATTGCCATATCAATATGCTCTCTCTCAATGAGTATATATCATATAGAAGATGTTAAATTTTCTATATAATACATTATAATACCTCACTTTTTTTGAAAATGTTGGAATGAGAATAATTTCAATTTTGGGTGTTTGATTTTGATTTGGTATTATGATTTGGTTTGAGGTAAAGTTTGATTTAAATTAAGTTTTAGACATGAGATTTGTTAAGCTTTTCAAGCAAATTGATTTACAAGTTCTATGAACTAATTGACTAGCTCATCGTTTCAACAAAGTTACAGTTGACTAGTAGGCTAAATCGATCAACTATTTTATCGAATTGGGCATATTTTCAAACTTAATTTTTTAAGAAAGTTCTTTATATTGAATTAGAACCTTGTGAACCCATGTCGAATTGCTCTTAGGAGATTCTTAGCCTTTTTTTATGATGTATTGGCCGAAAATACTGACTTAGATTTATCTGGAGGTTGATTGGAACAATTAAGGGGGAGAAATAACATTAGACTTATTTTCTTCCACCTCTCTTCTCTGTACATTTATGAGATCAATGCTTCGATTTCAAGTATGATTCTGATCATCTGGAAGATTCACTCCATGCTAACCTTCCATTACCCCTCTTGTGAATTTCATTTATAGCCTAATTGACTTGTATTTCTCTAAAAATACCATTTGAGCTCTAGAGAATAGGTCAGCATATCTTGGATGAAATGTGTCAGTTTATCTTGAATTCAAATGTTAAGTATTAGGGTTTTGAATTTTTCCTAAACCCTCTATGATTCATGCTGATTTGTTAACTTAAAATAGCCTCAATTTCCCCTTTTTTTACCTTTATTTTAGCCATCAAAAATCCTCAACTCTCTATATTCATCCTCTTCCTTTTTGTACTTTAAACCTTGTAGTTGATTCCTTGCACTCTATTTTTTTAATTATTAACCAAGGAAGAGTTAAATTTAAAAAAAGGATTGAGTAGTCAGCTAAGCATTCCCTTTGTTTTACCAAAAGTGTTGTATGTTTCTTTTTTCCCTTAAGTTTCAAGTTCAAATTTATTAAGGAATTGTACAAAATTTTGAGTTTAAAATTGTTATTTTAAGTTTTTAAAAGCTAAGATTTTCACATACTGAGATTTCTAGTTTAATGAAGTTTTGCCTCCATCAGGTAAGTGATTCTTGCATCTAAAATGGATTACGAGTATTTCTACGTGATATGAATTTATTTAAGTTGATCTTATACGTTGGCATAAATGTATATAGCTTGAATAATTGATTTGGAATGGTAGATTGCACATTTTAAGTAAAAAGAAAGAAACTTGAGAAAAATGAGATGTGATGATTGAATGTTGAGATATGCAAGTTAATTCGGTTAAAAATGTATTATACTATGTTAATACATGTTCCAATGAGGTTTAATAATGAATTATAATTATAATCTGTATGAAAATAATTTTTTGATGCTATTGTAGGGCAAACTATTTGACTAGTTAGGCTAAACAAATAGACTAGTTTCTAGAATAGTTGACTAGTTGACTTAACCGATCAACTAATATAACTGCAGGGACCTTGATCTTGCTCTTTGCTTAAACCTATCAACTATTTAGGCAAAACCAATTGACTAGTTTATGAATAGTCAACTGGACCAATGTGGGAAAAAGTAGGAATTGGTTGAGTTAAATTTATCGACTAGTTGGGCTAGATCGATTGACTGGTTGGATTGTGTGGTTTATTTTCTTTCAATTTTGTTATGCTTTGAGGCTATGCATGGGACTATTATATGATCATTGAGGGGATAAAATACATGTTTAATCATGGATTACTGACTTAATGAAGGGATTAAATGGATTATTTTTTATTACATACTCAATGAATATTATAAGGCTAAATGGGTATAACACTTACGACATGTGATGGTTTTGAGGAAAGGGTAATGAAGCATAACTTAGGCTTGAATAAAATATTATGATGGATATGAATAATATTGGACAAGGACAAATGGAAATCTCACATGGCTGGGAAATGGAAAGGATTAATATGGAAGAAATATGTTAATGCCTTACTTGTTCATATGTGGGATTTGTGTGATCACTTATCCTTATGAATAATGTACTAATCACGCAAAGAAAAAGACAATCAAGTTGTGTGTGGGTTTAGGTTACCCGATCCTCGATTAGCTACTAGGAGTTAGTCTGCCTTCGGGTGTTTATTAGTGCCTTCAGCAGGATGCTTAGAGGTCCTAGTGCCTTGACTGTTCTAGACACTAAGGATATACTAAGGGGTATCAATACTAAAAGGTCTAGTTATCTAGGCGGTTGGCTTCTGCATGGACTTATATCCATATTGGTTGGCTTCATCCTAGATTTATGTCCATATTGGTTGGTTTTGGCCTGGTTCTAGTGATTGGCTTCGGCATGGACTTATGATCCCTTTGGTGATTAGCTTTAACCTTAACTTTATGTCTCTTATTTAGATAGGCTTCCATGGTATGTGAGACCATTAGGTTTGTTCATATTTTCTAATACCGTCTTATTTGATTTGATATCTGAAGCGATGAGATCTGAAAAATCAAATAACTAATCCATTTTTTTCAAATCAAATGTCTTATTTGGTCAATAGAAAGTCAAACAAATTAGATATCTGATCTGATAAATACAAATAATATCCGATTCAAAGAAAAATACTTATACATTTTTTTATTTTATATATAATTGTATATAAATAAATTAAGATGTGTGTGTGTGTGACTATTTACTTACTTTATTTATTGTTTGAGCCACAATTTAATTTAGTTTAAATTATATTTTTAATATAATTCCTTTTTAGATATTTATACAAAAATATAAAAATATTCTACATGCCTATAGACTTCACTCACCTCTTTCTTATTTTAGTTTTAACATAAGATATTTGTTGAGTAAGTTGGATATTTATTGAGCTAATAAGATATTTGCTCAATAAATCGAATAATACTAAATATATTTGTGATTTGACGGTTTTTTATATTTAAAATTTATTATGATAATATTGATTATATTTGATATCCGATCCAAAAATTTGAATATCTGAAGTTTCAAATCAAATACTATTTTTAAATATCCAAAAATGTAGATATTTGACAATCAGATATCTTAAATATCGGATATTTGAACTGTGAGCATCCCTAGAGACCATGGTTTAGTGCATAGTCTATCACTTAATAATAAAAAGTAGGATGATAAGTCATTGGGTGATAAAAACCTAGATAATGAATAAGAAAATAATGAATAATTGGATAAGGGTGGAATTAGTGGTTGGATGAGAAAAAGGGCAAGGTCTAGTTCTTAGATAATGGCTTAAATAACCAATTGGCAAATAATTGGAATGTTTGACTGAATAATGACCTATTTTAATAGGTGAATAAAGAAATGGTATAATCTAATCAATTGAGCAAGTTGGAAGATAAACCTTAGTGGTGGTCTAAATTAATCTGTCTAGTAAATGTGCAATTACATATGTGAGTATAATATGAAGATAAGTATGATATATTCTATGCTACCTAAGTTATGCATTATAGTATATTTTGGTGTATTACCACCTTTACGTATATGGCATTAGCATGACGCATGTTAAATATTATATCCCTATTATGATAGATCTTGCATATGTGTGTTTATGTTGAGGAGGAAACTTGGCTTACTCAGTACCTAACATACTAATGTGGCCATTTACTTGGTCACCTAGTCATTCCCACGAGTAGAGGGCCATGTGCAGAATTTTGGGGACGACCAGTAGTGGGCCTACCTCAGCTTGAGTTAAGGGCATGAGAACGTGGGCATTTGGAGTTTTATAGGGTCTGTGACGGACCATGGTTTTGGGGGTTAGGCCCTAGTATCATTTTAATATAGCCCTATCTTCTTAATTCATTTATCTTTTTGTATTAATTTCGTTGGAGACCGTCAAGGTCCTTGGTGTAAATAATATTTTAAATGATTATGTAATTTATATTTGCACATTCTATTTTAAATTAGTTGGTTGGTTTTAGCCTTATATCTAATATAGGCGGTGAATATCTATCCTGTATTAGATACAGCGGTAACACCCCATTTTTTCTAAGTGTATTTTCAACTTCTACAATACTTTAAAAAAAATTTTTCAATAGTAAAAAATAGGGTATTACATATACTTTATATATTCGCCATCTATAAATTCCTACTAATAACAACAAAATAAAATTTTAGACATTTGGCTTAGGCCTAGTCTTCAAGCAACTAGGATTGAGAGAGAAGAAGTTAAGCCATAAAAAATTATACATGATTAATTTCCATATAAGTTTAACTTATATGTGTCTTTATGTCTTCAGAACTATGGCTTTGCAGATCAATTTTATAATATATACCTTGTTTGGTATATGAATGATATCCCATTTCACTACAAGGGAGATAGGGTTTATTCAAGCTATTGTTAATGAATATAATGTATCTATATGACTTGTACGTATTTGTATCTCCTAATACTTGTAAAACTAGAATTTGACTTTGGAGGATCTCAATATGTCCATAACTATGCTTTAAATTTCTGTTAAATAACTCAACTATGGTGGTTAGTCATAAAGTGATTCTCATGTTAATGCCTTTTAGTTAAATCAGCATTCTTGATCCCTAATAACCTATAAAAGATTCTGTTTGTCATTTCTTGATATTTTGCATCGGTTGGAGATGTCTACATTTTGTTATTCTATACATTATATCAAACATATAGATCAAGATTCATTCTAACTATTAACATTATGGATTTGAGTATTTTAATGAGGTTTATACATTAAATAATATATTATTTCCTTACCTATAGTTCTTACTAAATGAAAACTATACTCTACAAGCCATGTCACCATGCTCTCATCAAATCTATCATGGGTATGTTTAGTGCACGTTGAGGCTCCTCTTTCATTTCTTAACTTTGCATATCCTTTTGGTACACTAGTAATAATACTTACCTAACCTTTAATTAAAGTCATCTGTATAGAAATAGCCTTATAAGGTGGTGGAAAAAAGAAAAATACAATATAAACAAAAATTGTGTAGGCTATAATTGTTTATACTATATATAATGGTTGAAACGACAATAGTATATAATAAAATAGAAAATAAAAAAGTTGCTTACAAAAATTACAGAAAGGGTTGAATGAGGTTGGGGATAACAACAATTATTTATTTTAAATGGTGGACGATGGTTATAGCACTAAACCACTGTCTAATATTTTCCTAATTTCATTAGAAAAGTTGAGATAACGATTTTACACCAAAACTTCAATATATTAATATCCCTAATATATATATTATGATTTAGATGATGAATTTCACCAAAAAGCATCATTTATAACCTATCAAGAGAAGAAAAGAGAAATAAAGTTCAAATGAAAGAATTTGTAACAATGTAGTTCATTTGTTGATGAAATGCTCTAGAATGTAAAATTTAGGGAATGATTGCTCTAACAACCTAGTTGTTCTTGAAGAAGTGGTATATAGGACAATAATAATACATATTATTTGGTGCCTATTGTAAGGACATAATTTGTATTATTTTTGTTGAAGTCTTCCTTTGTTATCTTTATTAATATATTCATTTCTTATGTGTATGTGGTCATAATAGAGATTTTCTAAGCCATGAGAAATGAAAATGTTAAGATAAATAACAAGGTCATACTTATAAAAAAAAAAAAATACATTGTACCCTTACAATGGACACCAAAGAATTTTTATTACTATTATCTTCTATATCAGTTTCTCTAGATACCACAGAGTATTTTTTTTCCCAATCTTTACATTCCAAAGCCTTTCATTAGTATATGAGTTGCATTTTTACAAACTCTTTTATCTAAATTCTATATATCTTTTCTTTAGCATTCTCCCTAAATCTTCATCATAATCACAATTATGTTGATACTTATTAATACTTCTAAATGTCTTTGTTGTCTGCGTCTTGATTTTATTGATTTTATACAAGTGCCTTAATAGTGATATTACGATCCTTGAGGGTATTGATGGCATGAACACCAAAATAACTAAACTTTTTAATGTGCTTCTTGTTGAATGGGAGGATATCCACAATCAACTTATCTCTTGTTTGGAATTAATTATCAAAAGTAACTATCTAAGATAATTATTTATTTTGTAAATCTTTTAGTCTAAAAAGTTTTTAAATGAAATAATTAGTTTGGATAACTATGTCTAATAAGTAGATTCAAACAAGACATGGAATAAATACCACAAACTTATGGCTTAGGATTCTCGCTTGAACATGAATGAGAGTTTTACTTCATATGTTTTTAATTCTCACAAGGAGATGAAGAAAGAGGATTTCATATTGCATGATTTTTAGTGTCCTCACCACTAGATCTTGTCATTGACAAAATAAATCATTTGGTGATGACAATGTTAATTACATACAAGGAGGTTGCCAATGACTAGGCTGAGTTTGGATGAATAGGAAATCAACACCCCTTCTACGATGATCTTAATATTTCTAAGCAATTGGTGGTTTGTTTAGAGCTAGCATATATTGGGAGAGATTTTGTTTGGTGTTTTGCATGTACATAAATTAATGGTTTGCTTGGTAAATGCTTGCATGAGATTAAACGATTATCTTAGTTATGATGGGTGTAGGAATGTTGTTTCTTTGAAAAGTTGGCAAGAAATTATTGATGACTGCAAATGGTGTTGAGTTTGTTTGGAAATTGTATTGTTAGACCAAATTTGAGCCTTGAATTCTTGAAAGTAATTCTTTTAGATTATGTATTTATTGATAAATAGGCGATGCTTTTAGATTTGTTCAGAATATTGAATTTGTAGCTATGATATGCATAGTTCTTGTATACTAGTGGTAAGCATTTCTTCAATGCATTTCCATATCAAATCTTAATGTTGATATCTTTATTTTAGATAATCACAATACTTATAATAAGATTGGAATATTTCACACCTCTTTATTTCATCTTAAAAGGCAATATATTTGCCTTATGTGCTGCTGTCAACCATATTTTAGGCTAACATAATGAAAGTAAATTACGGTATGTGTCATAGGAGTACAAGAAAATACTACCTTATTTCATGATTTAGGTTAGATTTTGAGTTGACACATATTAAGTACCTGTTTGGTATTACTTATTTTTAATAATTACTTTTAGATTAAAATTACTTTTTATAAATAATTTTAATAAGTAGAATATATGTTTGGTTTTACTTTTATTATATAAGTGGTTAATACATAGCTACGCTTCCGTACATTCAAAACGCCGAGAAACTGAAGACGTAAAAGCAGCAGCAACACCGAAATCGGTCGCAGATTGAGGACGACCCCTCAAAGCAGGAGTTGCAGTCAGACTACCGGTACTGCATATCCCTCCACCGCCGCCACCAGTCGGGTTTCTTGCTCTTCCAAGGCACCGCCAAGGAGAAGGGGTCATAGCGGCACTAGCGGCGACGGGTTTCCTCTGCGGTTGGCCGTCCAAAATTCATAGGAAGCAGAGCTCTTTTCCGATGCTCAGGACATTGCCGTTCTTCCTCAAGGTTCGGCTTGTTGATCTTGTGACCCACATAGTTATCGCCATTAATTTGAGGCGCAGCTACCGCGATTCCCTCTGGTGTTGTTGCTCTTTTGATTTTATAAGTTCAGAGAGAGAGAGAGAGAGAGACTTTCCGGCTCACGTCTAGCTAATTCTGGCAACCGCCGTTGGAATGTTTACAACCGAATATTTATCGTCGGAAAGAAGGAGAAGGCACAAACAATCGGTGATTGTTATAAGCGATTTTTTTTTTTAAATATATACCGTACCGCATTATCATATAAACTATTATAAAAGTAAGTAAAACTTACTTTTAATTTAATACTTATAAGAAGTAGTTTCTATTAATTACTTTTATATAATAATTTTTTAAAAGTAAAACCAAACATCTATTTTGATCTATAATTACTTTTATAAAAAACTACTTATTAAAAGTTAAACCAAACAACCTCTAAATAAGAGACATATTAATTAATGAAGGACCAAAGATGTAAACCTTGTTATCAACGATAATCCTTCTAAACAACTCTTTGCTAATTATCCTTCTAGATTTATAGTTATTTTTTTTTCTCTTTTGTAGGGCTAACTAATAAAAGGTAGACTAAGCGGACCACACATAAAGATCAGAGTGATTTAATACAATTTAACGTAAGATAAATTGATAGTCTACATCTAGTTTATAATGGTTAGGGACCTAATGACAATAAGTCGTGCCTAAGGAGCCCGCGTAGCGACCCAAGAGCCACGGGCCGAAGTCAGTATCCGAGCCACCACCTTATCCCTACTCCTTTGTCCCACCTCAAGCTATCACAAAAGTTCACACCGCATCTTCCCTCGCCCGAACGATAAGCTTTAATTATTCCTTTCTTTCTTTTTTGGATAATTTGCTTTAATTATTCGTTAATGATGTCGGCTACGTACATCAGTAGCCCCCCTGCCCGGGGAAAAAAGGGTTAGCCCCACCGAGGCCCTTTAATCTCTAAAAACTAGTGAGGCCCCATTTTCCATCTAGCATCCCCATCTCAACGTATCATTTCATTTCCCCGCGAATTTTAGCAATTATTTCTGGTTAATAATGTTCTATTAGCCCTTTCCAATTCGCTAGGCCAATGGAGTACCGGTACGTCAAGGATATAGGCAAGAAGGACTGATGTGATCAATTTAAACAGGCCGTCTCGTACAAAGTCCCTGTTGTAAAATTTAAAAGTGGGTTCCCTCAAAAATAAAAAGAATGACTATTATTAAATTATCATATATATATATATCATGATAATCAAACTATGGTTGTTTCATTATAAATAAAGTACCAACAATTCTTTAATGCTAAAAAATATTGACCTATAAACGTATAAATTAATATAAAATAACTAACAAAAAAAAGAGCTTGTGCTATATGAGATAGACTATAGAAACAAAGCATAACTTTCATCTATATTAATTATTATATTCATCCGAAAGAATCAACATTTAAAGATTAAAGTCATCCTAAAGTTAAGACAATAAAGAAACGAATTGAAAAGTTAGAGTGCAAAATAAAATAAAATAAAATAAAATAAAAAAGAGAAGAAAATATACATAAAAGTGATGCGAGAGGCTAGATGAAAGTCTTGCATTATTGCTGGCACTCATTTCTTTAATACTTTACAATTCCTGTACAAAGCCAGTAAGTCAAGAAACACGTTGGATACCGTCGGGATATGATCCTGTGCCTTGTCTAGTACAAACAAATGTCACGCACCTTACCACGGAACCACATACGCATTTGTCATTGGGTCACCGGCTAACTACATATACATTCTAATTGAATTTTGTTTTCCGAAAAAAATTATTTTTACACAAAAAAATAGAGAATTCCTACAATATTTCTCTACGGGCAATTTATGTCATTTTTCCTTCTTTTCTACTAATAATATATGTTGTTCCGTCTTTTATCCACCGATATTATACATCGTTCCTCTCCTATGTTTTCATTTCCATCGGCATCATGTGCCATTTATCTTCCCCCTAAACTACAACCTTTGATGATTTCCTGTCACTCCACTGGCAATTTGTGTCGTTTGTCCCTCCCTTCCACCTACACTATATGCCATTCTATTAGGTTTTTTTATCTAAACATTGAACTTATATGTAAACTATACGAATTGTCGGTTATCGTATATATTAAGTCTATATATTAGCGATCATATTTATGTAAAAATTATTCAACCTAATGTATATATAGAAACTTTAGGTATTTTAGATTATTGTTGAACCAAATTAGAATACACTGATAGATAATAGTTTAGTTGTCTATATATAGAGTCAGAGTCCCTATATTACATACACTTCGTCCTATTCGATTTCGATAAGTCAATAAAGATCGACAAGCATGTGTCAGATCTAAAAGATGACAGTGCCACCATTCAGTTATTGTTTCGAATCTAACGATCTTCGGTAATTCTCGCATTATAGATTCAGGTATGCTTCCGTATTATGTTATTGTATTAATCTTGATAAATTAACACTCAATTCTACCGGATCTATAGATTAAATTAATATATTAAGATTAATAATTTGAATATGAAATTTAATACATTTTGGTACTGTTAGGTACTGTTCAAATTTAGTCTATTTGATTCGACTCTAATTTGTGGTAATTGTTTGGACTTTTCAATTTTAATTTCTTTTGGACTGAATCTTGATTTGCTTCTGGCTAGCATTTTTGTTCGTCAGTTACGTTTTGGTTTTCCTTTACATCTCTGCTTCTCTATTTCAACTATCTCTCTCTGTTTTGTTCAAACGATTTCTGTAATACCCCAAATTGAGTGGAGTGTTATAAGGGTTGATTAGGCTACTTATATCAACATGGTATACCATTCTTTGGTGATTCCATCATAAGAACTCCACAGTTAAGCATGCTGGCTGTGGAATAATTTTTAGGATGGGTGACCCTCCTGAGAAGTTTGAGAAATTTTCTGAAATTTTCTCAAGAAGTGAGTGAGTGGGGATAAAGTTTGCTGAAAGGACTTGTGTTGATCTGTGGAGCTAGTCGATCAATTCGAAAACACTCTAAGGTAGCCCTCACATGGTCGTATCGACTCAGAGTGTTAGAATTTTAGTCACTCCACAGTGGCTGTGGTTTTCCATTTGAATGAGCGGCGTTTTGGTTGTCTTCTACCCTTGTTTGTTGCAGCCGTTGATGTCATCTTGTTCTTTAATGTTACTTTTAGTGGCGTTGGGCATTGTTTCCACCATCGAGTAGTGTCCTCGGTTGTTACTGGAGGCTGGTGACGATGACTAGCGTTGAGTTGGTGGGTGACGACTGCGGTTTCTAATGCAGGGTTGGGGCTGGGGCTGGGGTTGGGTAGCTGTTCAGAGGTAGAAGAATAAGGGTAAAAGAGATTAGAAGGTGATTAGGGTTTTAATTAATTAAGGGTATTTTGGTAATTATAAAAAAAATTCAGAAGCATTTGGTCAAGTGCACCCCAAGAATGAGAAAGCAAATGAAAAGTGTTCCCTATGCTTCAGTAGTGGGAAGTCTAATACATGATCAAGTGTGTATGTGTTCGAATATTGCATACATCATTGTGATGCTTGGCAGATATCAGAGTAATTAGGAACTCGACCATCAGACAGTAGCCAATCGAGTCATGTGTTACTTATAGAAACCAAAATATTACATGCTCACATATCAAAGGTCAGACAAGCCTAACATTGTAAGATATTTTGACTCTGATTTTACTGGATTCTGAGATAGCATAAAATCTACATCAGGTTTTATTTTTCAGATGGCTAGAGGTGCTATTTCTTGTAAGAGTGCTAACCAGATAGTTGTGGCCTCTTCCACTATGGTAGAAGAATTTTTCGCATGCTATATGTCTTTCACTTGTGGTATATGGCCGCCAAATTTTGTTACAAAGTTGCGTATAGTTGATGGTATTGAAAGACTACTTAAGATGTTATATGATAATAAGGCTACAATTCAGCATTCTAATAACAACCTAAGTTCTACAAAATTGAAAAGTATTGATATTAAATAATTGGTTGTTAAAGAGAAAGTATATAAAAGGAGAATTGTCTATAGAGCACATCAACACAAACTTCATGATAGCAGATCCACTCACTAAGGCTTTACTACTCAAAAAATTTCTCAAGCATGTTGTTTGTATGGGTGTTATATTAGTTAATGATGTTTAGTTTTAGTGGGAGTGTGTCACTTCATTTTCTCCATGTATGGCATTGTTTTGGCTTATAGACATTTTTGACCATATGTTATTCTACAAAAATAAAGTTTCAGTATAAAGTTTAACATTATTTCCTTTCTATCTTTGTTTGTGCTTTGATAACACTAAAGTTTTTGGTGAACCAATTGGAAATAGGTATCTTGAGATCACATTACATAAAATTTCCATGTTACACATCTACATCTTGATCTATGTCATTTAGTTGTATCTGCATACGTGACCATTGAAGGTTTAGTTATGAATAAATGTGACAAAAACCTCTTTAATCCTATGTTGGTGTGACTAATGGACTGGATTTGTTATAGTTATTTTGTAATTTGTCGTATAAGGTCACATATATAGTCCAAGTGGAAGATTGTTGTGTTTTTATCCAAATATTGGACTTATATGTGAACTATAAAATTACGGGTTGTCATATAAACTAAGACTATATATAAGTGATCATATTTATGTATATATAAATTTTTTAATATAGTTAATTAGATGTAGACCCATATGTGTAGAGATTTTGGGTATTCTATATTGTTGATGGAGCGAACTAAAATAGTTCGATAGATAACATGTTAGTTGTCTATATATAAGGTCGTGGTCTATGAGTCACATACATTTCATACTATTTGATTCCCACCAGTTGATAGAGAATGATAAACATATGCCTGATCTAGAAGACCACAATACCACTAGTCAGTTATTATTCTGGATCCAATGGTCTTTGGTAATTTTTAGATTATGTATTCAGGTATGCTTCCGTATTATGTTATTATAATACCCAAGATTTAATTAAATATACCATTTTTGATAAAATAATGATATTATAATAAAAATAATTATAGCTAAAAAGGAGAAAAATAATGTAGGGATTAAACTAGTGGAGGTTAGAATAATTTACTAAACTAAAATAAATTTAAGTAAATAATAATAATAATTTCTAAGTTAATAAAAAAATTCATTAGTTATTTCTACTAATTTTATTATTCCCAAAATTTTTTTAAAAAACCCCAAAACACCCCAACCACCTCACTTTTTTTTTCCTTTTCCTTATTCTCTCATTTTCTTAGTTTTTCTTCTTTTTCTTTCTTTTTCTTTCTTTTCCCCCTCCCTCGCTGGCCTGGGTATGCCTAGTGTGACCTGCCTCTCTTCTTTCCTCCTCCTCTCCTTTCCTTCCTCGCGCAACCCACTCCCCCCTTTTCTTTTTTTCCTCATGTAGGCCCAGCCCCCGCCTAACGAATGCCGCCTTCTTTTCCTTTTTTCTCCCCTTCCATTTTCCCTTCATCCCCTTTTACCCTTGTCTTCAACCTCTTCCCCCTATCAACGAGCACACATGGTTGATACTCAGCCATGGCTCTCCCTCTCCGCTCACCTTCCCCTCGTCCTGACCTGTAGGGCTTGCAATTCGCACTAGTCTACACTGATCCCTACCCCTCTGCAGCTCCAATACCCCCACCTAACCCCCTGTAACCTTGCCTTGTTTCCTTGACCATTGAGTTGCGCTGGCCTATATGTCGGTTGGAGCCAACCACCCCTTCCCCTTTATCTTCTACCTTCATTTTTCCACTTCCCTAAATCTTCTCCCACTATATATATACCCCTACATCCAATCTCCTCTCCTCTTTTGCTGCCATTCTAGAACCCCTGACTCCTTCGCACCCTCTCTTCGGACGTTGCCACCGCTACCATCCCATATTCATTTTTTTCCTTAAAATTTTAGTAGAAATTTTCCCACACTTCTTTATCACTACTTACGTGCATTTCCAATTCCTAGCCCTCCTCAAGCACTTACTTAATCGAGGATTTTTTTTTGTCCCAAATTGGAAATTAACCATATCTTTCATTACAATCTTGAATTCATCAATTCTAAAAATTTCAAACTCAATGTCAATGCAATATTATAAATCAATATATATAGTTGGTTCCATTTTTAGGCCTTATTTAATAAAGAGTGTTTTAGAATGTTTTAGCACTTTTGAGGCATATAGGATATTTTACTACATCAAACATCTAATTTAAGTGTTTGATAAAGAGTTTTAATAGTTTAGGATAGAAAAATTATTTCTATAGTAGATCAAAATATTAGTCATTTAGATTAACTTATTTAGTACTAGTTTTTTAAAAATTATATATATTTTTAATGTGTTTATAACTATCACTATCAACAAATACTATCGAAACACATTTATAAAAAAAATTAATATTCCTTAGTCAAACCAAGTAATGTAATACATTTTTAGCTAACCATTAATATAATTTGCTAAACCCTAATTTGATTTGCTATTGCCTAACCGTTTTTGTAATTCTCTATGAACTAACTGCTAACATAATTCGATAAATAACACCACTTATTTTTTTTTATCAACAAATACATTCATAATATTACAAAAATATTTGGAAATAGGTCGGCAAATATGATGCCTAGCTAAAATAATTGAGGAGGAGCAATTGCCTTTTGTATATGATTAGCATATCTTGAATGGTTTACTTATTAACGTACCTATTATTTAGGAAAATAACTTTTAATATTTAGAAGACAATTTTTTTTTTCTCAATTCTTCCCTTCCCCCCTATATTTTACAACTGAATTCTCTCACTCTTTCTCAAGCACTCTCATACTTTCTCTAACTCTCACTCAAACTCTCTTTTTCTCTCATTTCTTTCTTCTCTTACTTCTCACCTCATATCACCGATCAAGGGAATAAATTTTTTTTATCTATAAAAATAGTAGATCTAGGTGCATGCAAGAAGTTGGTGTTTTTATTTTTCAACCAAGAGAATATATGTAGGTGTAATTTTCTAGGAAGGAGATTGGCAAAATATGCAGAGTGAGGGGAGACTAGAATGGAAAATTTTGCCAATCATTTGGGGAAATAAATGGCAAAATTACCAAGGGAGGTGAGGGAGATTGGATAATATTGCCGATGGATGGGGGCAACAACACAACTTGCCGATGAGAGGGATCATCAACATAACGTGCCTATGGGTGACGGGATATTAATTAAATTTTGTGTAATATTTGTTTGTATTAATTATTATAAATTATGAATCATTAATTATTATTATTTTTGTAATAATTATGGTTTGTTAATTAATAATTATAGTTTGTATGGATTTTGTATTAATTTGTGTAAAATTAATGATGTTTGTAATGAAGCATAATTTTGCCCCAGAAACCAAAAGGTTGGTGAGTGGGGGAGGTTGGTAGGAAATTGATTATTATGTTTTTTTTTTAAATATGTGTGCATTAATTATTATTAATTATTAATTGTTAATTATTATTATACTTGTATTAATTACAGTTTGTTAATTAATAATTTTGGTTTGTAATGTGGATGATGGTTTTGGTTGGGTAGATGGGTTTGTTAAATATGTTTATATTAATTAGATAATGTAATTATGGTTTATTAATTATGTTTGTAATCACGTTTATTAATTACAGTTTATTATTTATGTTTTTATTAATTATGATAATTTAATTATATGAATAATTTGGTTAAATTTGTTCATTATATTTTTAGACGTATTATACTCTATTACTTATGATATGTTATTTTAATTAAATATGTGTTTGGCAAAACCTTTCGGTATTTTAGGGTTTTTGATTTTCATTTGGAGGGGTAATTAAGTTTACTAATTATTGCTTGTTAATTGTGGTTTTTAATTATGGTTCATTGGTTAAATTTGTTATTTATATTTTTAGATCTCTTGTACTATGTAAATTATGCTCTATTATTTTGATTAAATATGGGTTTGGCTAAAATTATCGGTATTGTAGGGTTTTTGGTTGTCATTAAATGGGGTTATTATGTTTATTAACTATGGTTTGTTAATTATGTTTTTTTACTATGGTTAACTTAGTTAAATTTGGTCATTGTATTTTTTGATATATTATACTCTATTAATTATGTACTATTATTTTAATCAAATATGGGTTTGACAAAAACTGTCAGTATTCTAGGGTATTAGATTGCCATTGGGTGGGGTAATTATGTTTATTAATTATATTTTTAATTATGTTTAATTAAGTTAAATTTATTCATTATGTTTTTAGATATCTTATACTTTGTTAATTATTTTTCATTATTTGAATTAAATATGGGTTTGCAAATTCTATCAATATTGTAGGGTTTTTGATTGTTGTTGGGAGGGATAATTATGTTTTTTTTATTATGGTTTGTTAATTGCATTTTTTAGTTTTATTTTTTCATTATGGTTAATTTGTTTCAATTTTTTCATTATATTTTTAGATTTATTATACCTTATTAATTGCATTATATTATTGTTTACAAATGATTTAATATTTATTAATTTTTTTAATATTTTTATTAAATATGTTAAATATTGTAATGTGGTGGGGGTTATTGGTGAATGTTTTTAATTATATTGATTGAGAAATAGATTATTTTTGCTATTGGAATTCAAATGATTCGTAGACAAGACAAAGTAGTAGATAGAACCAAAGGTCATCCTTTTACTTCATCTTCACGATGTAACAGAATGGGTATAGAATAACCTACTCTGATGTCTTGTTTGATAAGTCTAGGAAAACTTCTTACCATAAGATTATGACAAGACAAAAAAAGAGGCCAACAAGAACTAAAAGAGGTGTCGTAATAATAAGAGTATATAGAAGTTCCTAAGCAACTAAGGTCTAGTCATGAAGCTCCTACCATTCCAACATTTGTTGATTATGTAGGTTGTCTATCATTTATCGTCGATGATGGCATTTCGGGGTATGGAGGTTCGGGGGTAAGGCGTTTAGTGTTTGGAGATTTGGGGTATGAAGGTTCAAGGTATAGAGGTTTTAAGGGTAGGGGTTCAGGGTTTTCAAGTTGGTTGGTGATGGTTCTAGGATCATAGGTTCGGGGTGCGAAGGCTCAAGGGTCAAAGTTTCTAGGTATGGAGGTCTTCCATTATCTATAGAATACGTAGATTTTCTCACCTCACCCATATAGTTTGACATGGGAGTACCATCTTCCTTAGTTCACTAACTTGTTGTTGGTAGTTCTAGATCATTATTTCATTTGCCAGCATCAATACCCCATCTTACTAGTCAACCATCATCATAACATATGTGCATCATCATGATGTTTTATGTCATGATGATGATGATGATGGTGATGATAATGATGACGACGACAACGATGATAATAGAGGTGATGATGGTGATGATGATTATAAGGATGATGGTGATGCCAGTGGAGATGAACATAGTACGTGGTTAAAGGATGAATGGTACTTTCTTGGGACATGTTCTGGAATTTCAATCATCTCTGATTTTATCCTAAGCTTTGGTGGTCACATGGCTTTAGATTGATGATTAGAAAGGTAAGTTTATCATATGCATTAGTAAATATTTCTTATTTTATTTGTAACCAACCATATATATTCATTACATATATTCTTTTATTTTTTAGGATCATGGTTGTTCCAAGATTTAGAAAAATGTTCTTGAAAGCATTAATGAAAAGATATTCGCTCTGATACGTCAAACAGGATTTTCATACCTTCCAACTTGCACATTTGAGCATGATAACGTGCCACGTATTTCAACATTTATTGAGAGATAACAACCAGGCACCAATAGCTTTCATATGTTATGGGGTGAGATGACAATCACCCTTTTAGACATACATAGTATATTACAGCTATGAGTCGATCGTAATCCATTACATTTGGAGATGACTACTAACACGCATGGGCAATTGATTGGTGCAATGAATGGATTGTTTGGGATGGAGGGAATGAAAGTGTATAAAGTCACTAGAAAGGGTGAGCTTCCATTAAATGGCTATAAGAATTATTTGAATCATACTGGTTAGGGGATGAGGAAAATGTGATTAGGTATTTATTATGGTTGATCTGTCTAACGTTGTTTGTCGATAAAGTTAATTCGTACTATACCCTTTATCTTTAATATCTTAGTTTGGTTGAAGGTTATGTATGGGGTGCTGCTACACTTGTGTTTCTATATTAACAACATGGGATGGCTTCCAAAGCTAACACTGTTCAAATATCCGGATGTGTCACTCTATTACAGGTAATTTTATAATTACCATATATATATATATATATATAACAATTACCAAATGTTGATACCTACATAAATACTTCTTTGACAGTCTCTGTTGACAAAATTTGTTACATATAAGGTAATGCGACCTCTCAAATTAGCACAACAAGCACTTATAGCAAAATGAGTAGTATTGAAGCAAGACCTTTCTAGTGATGCTTTTGTTTCATTATCTTGCTATTCAAGGAACGTGTGCATTTGTTTGAACATTATGTTGAAGGAGCCACATGATTTCTCTTGAAATCTCTTTAAAGATTTGTGAACACCTTCAACCTTGTTGTGAAAAAAATCAGTATATTACTTTATAACAAGAAATAATTAAAAGCATCTATAGTAGGAGATAACATAACATTCATACCTATTCATCATAATCTTATGGATAATAAACATGTCATCGAAGAACGTAAAAATAAATTTTTTATATGGTTATAGCTAATTCATCTTTAGATACAAAGTTAGACTAAGCATGTTTATGTAATCTTCATCGTATGATAAGAGTTGTTCCTCATATATTTGTTCATCTGTGACATCTATCATATTTTTCCATCGTGATATAAAATCATGTGTGAATGATAAATGGATAGAGACTTTGTGCACCATTCCTCTGCATTTTTATTAATATGAAACTTATATAATAAATGTTTTAAAGTGGAAAAAATACATTCTGTAGCTAAAATTAGAGCTAGTTCTAGGTTGGTAATAATGGTGGTTAGAAGCATAGATGGTCCATTAAGGTCTTCAACTTCTCAAGTACCCACAAATAATTTTTCTCCTTTTTAGATGGCATGTATGTACATGCAACGTTAAAATTTGATTTTATTGGTGTTAGTCTAGCAGTTTCAAGTAAGAGCATTTCATGTCTATTCTTCTTATGCGTGTAATCCATTTTGTAAAATAAAAGAAAATGCACGTAAAATATTAACAGATATAGGAAGTGCAAATAGATATTCTATTATTACATTAGATTTCGGTTCATTTCGATGCCACTAAAAATAATGAGTATCATCCAACATACTCATAATATATTGTAACATTGTTTGACCGTCCATTTCTTCAGACCTAAGCTTCTATTGGGCATTATAAATATATCTTCTCATACTTACATTTCCTTCAAATAGTTTTTGAAGAAGCAATATAATTTGTCATGGCTTTATGTTAGTTATAATAAGTATATTAACAAATTGAATTTTATTTTTATTCAAATTACCTAGAACAACATGTCCTTATTTATAATTTATCAATTCATGATTGTGTGTTCTATCCATAACTATCATTTGTCATCTACCATTATTATTTTCAACTCCAATAATAAAAAAGTGACAATCATTCTTTTTATAACTTGTATTATGTGCACCTGCGGTATCTGTAGGTTTAGTACGGTCGTACGTTCCACCTCTTTCACAACTTATCAAGACTTTACCTATTCCTACACCTTTTTCCTTTTCTAGAACCTTGGATGATCAAAATTATCTTATGAGTTCTACCCATTTATTTAGCCTATGTTACAAGTTCTTCACGATTAGAAAATACTTACTCTATTATAATAAAAAATCTAATAATTTTGGATCATAAAACATACATTATTTATATCTTTAAAAAAAAAAGAGTTTACCATAATAATATAATAAAAAGAAGTATTAATTTCATCATAGTTAATTTGTCGATACAATTTACAATATTAAAAAAATAAATTTTACCTCTTTGTTTAAGTGGTAATTAATATTTGTAGAATCCATATATATATATATATTGTGTATCTATATCATGTCGGTATTGTAAATCTATCATCATAGTACGCTGGGTTGTGACCCCATCTTCGAAGTTTATCAGAATTTTAAACTTGTCGCAGTTTGAAGAGTTTTTATATTCATTATTTACTGTGAGTGTTTAAAAAAAAATGTGAAATTTATTAAAAGATTGGACAAAGACTTCATCTAATGAAAAATATATAGTAAAACGTATAGTTAATTTCTCTATGACGAATAATAAAAATATTAAAGTTGTTCCTTTATATATGTATATTTGGACTTTATAAACCGAAATAATACATTTATATGCGATAATATTTTTTTTTAAGCTAATGCTTATCGGACCTCACCATACTTGTTAGTCCGACAAAAAAAAAATTCTATATAACGCACACAACCTCTCCCTATAACGCACAAAACCACATAGTTGAAGATAATTTTTTATAGTTTGCATCGATGGAATGTGTAGAGTTTCAGACACCATGTTTTGGTTAATAATTGGGTCAATACTTTTCTTAAGGCTTGCGGCAATTTTTGTCTGTGGTGGGGGGTCTGGGCATGTTTGGCCGGTGGTTGGGGGCTTCGGCATTTTCGCCCGTGCGGGGAGGAAGCTTCAGCGTTTTTGGTCGGTAAAGAGGAGGCTTGTGCGGTGTGTTTTGCTGATGGTGGACGGAACTGCAGCAATTTTCGCGGTTGCATGGCAGGATAAAATAGGCATTTGCTTTCTAAGGAGTAAATTTTATTTTTCTGAATATCAAGACCCCTTATTAATAACGAAGTTGTGCCTTATGATGATGGCTAATGAAAATTGAACTCTATTGAAGTTTATGATACAGTTACTTTGAGCAAATTTTTGCTCTCTGGGTACATTGTCTGTTTTGTTTAGTTAGAGTGAAACCAAAACCTGTTTCACGTGAGCACTAATAAAGTAAGCGTTGATTTAATGGAGCATTAACGAAATGCCTGCTTGGACCTTCAAACAAAATTTATGCTCCGATTTTTTTTTGGGAATCGACCATGCAAACAACCGTAACATTCTCCTTTAAACAATCCTCAACTTGAAATTGTTGAATACTTTTAACTAAATAATCTACCCCAGCCGGCATGCTATCGCGAGCCACCATAACAAAATATTTTGAATAGCAAATGGTTAATTTATTTTGACTTCACCCATCTAAAATTATTGATTTATAATTTTTTACATAAATATTTATAATATAAAATTTATTTTTATTATTATTTAGATATATTATTATCAATAAACTCTTTCTTTTCTAATCACAAATTTTAATGCCCCCACGCTACCCCGAAAAGGGGTTTTAATAACGGTTATTTTATAGTTTTAATAACGGTTTTAAACCGCCCATTATTAAATCTTTAATAACGGTTCATAACCGTTATCAAAAATATAAAAAAACCTGCCAATATGAGCATAAATTGTATATTTAATAACGATTTTTAAGAAACAACCGTTGTTAAAAAAAAGGTTTTAATAACGGTTACGACAAAAACTGTTGTTAAAATATAATCAAATTAGGGTTTCAGTCATTGATTACGCATTGATTAAACCCTAATATGTAATAAATGAGCATAAATTGAGATTAAATGCAAATTTTTAATAACGGTTCGTGTGAAAACCGTTATTAAAAATTAGGTTTTATTAACGTTTAAATCAGAACTGTTATTAAAACCTAGGTTTTGATAACGGTTTTCATAAGAACCGTTATTAAAACTCTATCATCTAATTAGGGTTTTGGTTATTGATTATGCTTTTATTAAACCCCAATACGTATTAACTGAGCATAAATTTGAGATGAAATACGTGGTTTTAATAACGGTTCTTAATAATACCGTTATTAAAACTACATTTTTTTTAATGTTTTTGCAGTTTTGTTCCTACCCACATACACAGTTGTATGTTCAAATAATTACCAAATCTGCATTGTAAAACAACATCAATTCATAACAAATCTGCAATCACACCATAATTTCAATCAATCTCTAATTAATATGCATGTCTTAATACACCAGATATATATACTCAATAATCAAAATTAGTAGGCATACCACAACTTGGTAGCTCTATGTAACACCCCCAAATTTACTACTGAAAAATTTCGTTTAATTAAAAAGGTTTAGCGGAAGCGAAAAGATAAAATTGTAAACTCGGGGGCATTACCGCCACACTTAGTACCAGATCGGTTCACTCCTACCGTTCCAATACTAAGTGCTAAGGCTAAACAAAGTTAACATTAAACACGTATCATAAATAAAACACAAGTCATACAGAAATGAGAGTGCGATTTAGGGTTACAAACCAGGGAGTACGTGACTAGAGTTTTTCAAAACATAAAGCATAGTACGATAACACAACAAAATATGATAATGTAAGGTCAAATAAAGGAAACAGAGTCTGGCCGAGTCGCTCTCGATCCCCAAGTCAGGTTTAGGCTCAACGCTTAGCCCCACCCGATGCCTCGTAGGTGTCGTAGGCATCAAAGACATCATCCCCTACCTGCACAAGCTCAGACGGGTCTTCTGCTCGTGGGAATGAGCAGCACCCATGAAACGGGTGATCAGTATGCTACGTACTGAGTAAGGTAACAGATGCACTAAGGCCAACATACAAAACACACTACAGAGTATACATGGCATAGTCATATGAACATCATGTAGTAAAACAGATGATAAATGCTAGCTATGGTCCGGATAGACTTATTCTTTTAGATCTCTGGTAACTATAATTGATTCACATCATAATCTTTATTAATCCATGCGAGTACGGGAAACCCACTATTATAGCCAGTGGATCAGTCACTTATAGGGCAAAACGCACCTAACCACTATTATAGCCGGTGGATCGGACTGGCCCCCGACTCTCATGGTGTTCCACTGTAAGTACTCAGTATCTTTTACGTGTATTAACAAATTAGGGTTTGGTTTAGTGAGCTTGGGATCCCCCACTATTATTGCCGGTGGGCTGGTCACTTGCGGGATGATGTCCACACCACTATTATTCGCCGGTGGATCGGTCACTTGCGGGACAATAGTCCACATCACTAGTCCTTATTGGTGGATCGGCTGGCCTCAGCTTAGTACTCTTCCACTTTACATGATTAGTATTTTATCGTATCTTATTCAACAAATTCCGCCCTAGACATGCATGACTAACTCCAGCTATAATTATCCCCCAAAGATGGCCCATCCCATATCTTGAGACTCGGCGCCCACTAACTCACACCCCGTCATCCATTTCCCTTTAAACTTACCCTTTAATGAAAACCCAACTCTTAAGGGTGCGGGTTAGGGCCTAACACCTCACGACATCAACTCTACCTACCATCACCATCAAGGGTCTTCCCTTGAAAACCCTAATTAGACCTATGTGGCCTAACTTTCTCTCACTTACACAACCATTGCTCCATCCATCTCCCCACATCTCACCTTAATTAGATCTAATCCCCAAACATATCACTTTACCTCTCGACTTCGCATATGACTGGAAAAACCCTAGTTAGCTACCTCTAACCCTAGTACCTTTCTTCTTCCACAAGTAACCTCTCCCTTTTCTCACTCAATATTCCTTCTCTCCCATGACACCCATACTCACTCCTTACATACTTAATTCCCATCCTTAACCCGTAGTTCACTCTCCCTTAATCATTTTTACTTCCACAATTTTCAGATTATTACTTCCTCCCAAAACCCTAATCGGGTCCCTTATACACCCTTACACTGACCTACGTACTATTTTTCATCGCAAGTCTCCAATCACTCCACAACTCTCCCCTTAGCTTATTTACACCCTAAATCAACTTTTCTCACGTAAGGATCACCCCCATGCAAGTTTTGTCCATCCCATGCAAACTCCCGAAGTCCCCATGCAAACCCTAGGATTTCCATGCATGGTTCCCATCTCTCATTCATTTTGGTCAACCTCATATCCCCCTTAGCATCTCACTTCCCATTTGTTTCTTATTGTCCTTTCATTTCCCATATCATAATATCATTTGTCCTAGCATGCATGTCTTAGAGGTCCATATCATATCACACCACAATCACCACACCTACATATCATACTCATGCCATAAGAACATATACAAAACATACCTCAACTCCAAGCTGCGCTACACATAAGAAAAGTTAAGGAAAATCATATGATACATAATATAACATGAAATATAAAGCATCCAAGGCATACAAGTCACATAACACACATGGGCCTTAGCTACATCCTTACCTAAAGCAACACCGGGCTTGGAGCACGCTCCTACGACTCTTTAGGGCTTTGGCTCGATTCACCTATAAAAGGGTAAGACTAACGATTAGTTTCCCTTCTACCCAAAAATACTACTATTTTCTATTTTAGTCTAAGATTAGGGTTGTTATTATTACACGGAGTTTTATAAGTGAAAACGAGGGTTTTTACCATCTAGTTAGCCTACTAGTTATTACTAGTCAAAATATACTTATGTTATTATTCATAACTATATTTATATCATCATACCTAATAGCTTTATTTCTTCTAATGATAGTACTAATACTTGTTAAAATAAAATAGTAATAATAATAATAATAGTAATACCAATGCTCCTAGAAATAGAACCCCTATTATTTTTAAGGCTAAGGCTAATAATGGTTTTAGGGATAAGATAATAATATAATATTAGTATTACTAACAAAGTACTAATATTATTAAAGATAGTAATGATATTAGTTATATTTGGAATAATAATAATATAAGGGGTTCGAATGTGTTTATCATAATAATATTAACAAAATAATAACAATAGTACTAGTAATAACTAATAATGATACCATAGTAATAATTATAGTAACAAAGGCATTAGGAACAATATTAGCAAAGTTTGAATAATAATAATAATAATAATAATAATAAGGTTGGGTATTCTCCTTCTATAGTAACAAAAGGGAAAAACATGACAACTTCGGTTTCAATAACATTAATAATAATAAGAATAATAGTAATATTATTAACAACTCCAACAACAACAATAACCACAATAATAATAATGATAATAACAATATTAATAGTAATAATAATAAAGTAATAATGATAATAATAATAGTAATAATAATAAAAATAATAATGATAATAGTAATAACGTTAAGCATAGTAATAATAATGATAATAACCATAATATAGTAACCAAAATGATAATAATAATATAAGGGTCCAAACACTTATTTTAATAATAAAAGTGATAATGGATAAAGTTAGTATTAACAATACTAACAAGATAATGATGATGATGATGATGATGATGATGATGATAATAATAATAATAATATAGATAATACCATTAATATTATTAAATAACTAATATTTGTATAAAGTGAGTTTAAAGGTTGGGAAAGTTGGAGAACCACCTAAGGCAGTGGTGGCACCGACGACGACGACGGTTGTGGAAGTTTGAGGTGGTGGAAGAAGGAGAAGGGAGGGAAGAGGATAAAGGAGGGAGGAGGAAGAAAGGGAGGTGTGGGGAGGTAGAGGAGGCTCCCCTGGTTGTTTTGGAGGGTAGAGGTGGCGTTGGTGGCGGCGGAATTGACAGCGGTGGCAGTGCGAAGGGCAGTAGGGGCTGAAGTTGGTCGTTTGGGGAGGGAGACTTTGCACGGCCGGGGTGGCTCGTGTAGGGGATATCAAGAGACGAGGAGGGCTTGGTTAGGTAGAGGGTGGCGCAAGGAGCAGTTTCAGGGGTGGTTTGGCTGGCGGCGATGGGCGGCGGCTTCGGTTTGCTCGTCTAAAGATCGATTGGCTGGGCAAAAACAAAGGGGTGCAGATGCCAGGCATGCTGCTTGGTGGCGGTAGTCGAGGCGGTTCTGCCATGGCAGGGCAGAATAGTCGAGGGAAGAGGGAAAGGGAAAAGGCCAGGGTGCTTGGGAGAGGGGAATAGGTTGGTTGGGGTCGAAATTGTGAAAGAAAGCGACGGGAGAGGGAATAGTGTAACTAATAAACAAGGTGTAATGAAGATGTCGAATGTCAATACCTCTTCAGTAGTGAGACGTATCTGATCTGCAGGCCAAGTCACGAAGCTTCCATGAGCTTCTAGTACTGTGGTTACCTCATCGCCCTCTTTATAACAAGGCAAGTACGCACTGCCAATGATTGGAGTGTCAATACTCACCGGCCTTGTATTTAGGGCTAAATTGTACCCATGGATTATTTGCGTTTGGGTACTATGACTGATGCAGACCCTTCTTTTCGCCAAAAGTGTTGAAATGTCATTCACTATTAAGTCACATTTATGCAAACCCTAAACAAAAATATTACACATTATTAATTATTTATTAGACCGAATACATTTAATAACAATTCATAGTTTGTAATACTTACCTCGAGAAGAGTAGAAAGACGTGCATCGGCTTCACAACTATCTTTGACGCTATTTACATTAGGTATGTGAAGCTGAACATAGTCTACTGAATCAGATAGCTTATACCCTTAAGATTTAATAAATGACAACTCTTGCTTAATTATTGCCATCCGTTCAAATGTCATGTTCAATTTCTGGGTGAGGATGGCGACTTGCTCATTAGTGCTATGAGAAGTGAGAACCACGAGATCGACCACATATGCTCGTTCTCGTAACACCTAATCCAAGAACGTTTTGTCTTCCAGGGTGTTCTACAATTCTTGTAGCCTGAGGCACAATGCTATATTGGTCCACCCCCTCCTCACCATCTAACGTTTCAAGTTAGTCCTGTAATATATATAATATATGTAAATTTAACTTATAGGAATAAGCATAATATAATAGTTTTCTAAAAGAAAACTAAGTAGCGTTCTAGATATCTACAAACTTACAATTTTTTTGGCTGCAACATCTACATATTCATTAATATATCCATCTCTTGTTGCTCTAGCCTTCTTCCATAATGTACCAATATTGATGGATGAGGTACATGGGTCCAATTCTTGGGCTAGGAGCTACAAATCAAAAAATATTCTTAATTAAGAATATTATTATAAAATTCGACATCTACATGTAAATAGATAAATCACAACATGCATACCAACTCCTCTTCAAGGCTTGCATAGCCTTTGTGAGCCATATTATGTCGGTATTTATTTTGCTTCGCAATCTCTTTATTTTGGGTACTTTTTTCCTATGTGAAAAGCCAAAATATAGTGACATGGTTATTTCAATATTAAGCATAATACTGGGATCGATACAAAAAGTTTAATTGTTACCTAAGAAGTACCTTAAAATCCCCCGTAAGACGATATACAATAAATTGGTTCCAACTTTCTTGATCGATGAAATTGTATCGTTTGGGTGGGTTCTGCGGAAGAGAACCATCCCTCTTTCTATACATTTTCCTACGAGCTAAATATGACCTAAATGTTCTTAGACACTCCCCACAATATCTAAGAAGCTATTTCTTCCTATTCTCCGAGACATTGAACACTCTCTCTAAAATAAGACATGTAGATGTATACCGATATTAATGTAATAAAATTAATAACATTTGACATAAAAAAATTATTACATAAAATAGCATATTTACCATGATTTCCTGCCAAATATGCTCTTTATGACCCTTTGGAACCTGCTTCCAATTATTATGGGAGATAGGAACACGGTTACGGGTCACAAGTGAAATGTAAGTCAAGAACATGTCTGCGTAAGGGCCAATGGGAAGTTTGTAAGTATTCCATCCCAACTCGACTAATTCTTCTCTATTCCTCATATCTGTGATGATTCTCATAATCGTAGTTCCTCTTTTCCCTTATTCATCACTACCGTCCCTATCAATGTTTTTTTTGGCCATATCTTTACAAAAAATAAATAAATAAATTATGTTAGAATGTTATGTATTGAGCGAATGTTATGTATTGAGCATAATGTACCATTATATTATCGATACGAATCATGCTTAGAAAAAATTAATCTCAATTTATTATAATAAAACCTAACCCTAAACCTCATAAAACCCTAATCCTAAACCTAGCTAACTGTAATTAAACCATAATATATAAATCATATTATTATTATTATTATTATTATTATTATTATTATTATTATTATTATTATTATCACACACAATTATTTCTCTCTATTTAATTATTCACTTTTATATATTCTTTATTTTCTATATATATTTAATCCTCATCAAATAAAAATCATTAACATATGTATCTCTAATTGAAATTTTCATTTAATGATGTGCATATGTAAAATATATTTTCATTTCATTATATGACATTTCCTATATCTTATTGCTAGTGTCCTATACTTATTAATGAAAATGTGTATATATATATAGTTTTTATGAGTGAAAATGTATATAATTCTACACTTAAATTCATATTATATATATATGTAAAGGTCTCGGCCAACATATGTATTTATTAATATATAACAATAACGCAACAAATTCAATAATGAACAGCAACATTTTCAACCAACACATTCAATAACACATTTTCGAATGACAAACCTCAAATTTTCAATAACAAACAAACGCAACCCTATAGCAACATGCATGCATTTTTATATATATATAAGTAGATAAAAAGTTACGAGAGGAAGTACAAACACATACATAAAGTGAGCTAGCTACAAACACGACAACGAGCAAGTTGAGAGAGGCAAGGGCTTACAAACACGATGGAGGATGAAGGTACAAGTGCTGACTAGCTAGCTTCAGAACAATGACAGCACGCACATACAAAGCCGACAATGGCAGAGGGGTGGTGGAGAGTTTGCGGTGTGAGGGTTTCCCTTACTTGAGAGGAGCCGAAGCGGTGGTGCGAGAGTTTGCAAGGAGAAGGAGAGTAAGAGAATGAAGGTGCAGAGATTTTGAAATTTTTGGCACGAAACAGAACTGAGCGAAATAAAAGTTTGATTTTGGAGTTTTGATAATGGTTCTCTCAGGAACCGTTATTACAACATTCAAACTTTTGACAATGGTTCTTGTATGAACCGTTATTAAAACCTCTTTTAACAACGGTTTTACTTGAACCGTTAGTAAAACATCTGTGTAAATTTTAATGTTACCCTTTTAATAACGGTTTTGAACTATAACCGTTATTAAAACTGTCCCACGCATTAATTTTCACGTGTTTGATAATGGTTTTCGAACCACCGTTATTAATGTCCCGTTATTATTTTCCGTTTTCATAGTAGTGCCATCTCCATAACACATCACCACTATACCTTACAGGTTCAAATTTCTTAATCAAGCCAAAAATTTAAAGTTCATAGTAGGTTATAGGGTATCGACTCATCTAATGGGATATTGAAAGCTCATGTCAGCCATTCATCCTCAACTAAGATGATGAGCAAATTAATTGTGAGAGATTAGTTGGAAATTTTGTTGAAGTTAATAATATATTAGTAATTATTCTTAATTTTTTCCAAGAATGATATCATAAGTTTTTAATAAGAATAAAAGCATAATATCGGTGCCACATATTCTTTCAAGATAGAATCAAATGTTTGAACTCGGAGCACAAATCTCAAATGGATGTCTATCATTTAATAACATATGATTTATTTTAAAGTAATATAGGACTAGTTTTTATCATTAGCATCTATATTTTATGTATTCGTTTTTTTTGATAATTGGAATACAAACAAGGGAAAACGAGAAAGGTTACAAAAATAGGAAAACCCTTACAATTCAAAAGAGGGCCCGCACATTGTGCACTAGCCCATTTACTCTATAGTCAAAAACATTGTGACTATTCTTCAGCAAAAACCCTATTTGCATTTTGACAAGATGGGACATCCATCGAACACAAACTTGTTGATTCTTGAAGACAGACTTGCTTCTGAACTTCCAAATGGTATCCATTATTGCAAAAAACGCCGCATTCCATATTTTCATCCCTAAACCCCTACTTCTGCCATAGAGCCAAGTAAGGGCATTATCAATGATTGATCTTGGCATTACCCAGCTGCAACCCATCCAACTACATATATCATACCAGATCCTACTTGTCTTTGAACAATGAAAGAACACGTGATCAACTAACTCTTGCTCGATCCTACAGAAGGGGCACCCTTAATGCCTTACATCAAGAAGGTGGAGCCTAACTAACCTATCTTTGGTGTTAAGCCTCTGTTGGATGGCAAACCACGTAATGAGTTCAATCCTCGAGGGTGCAATTCTAATCCAAATTCTGTTATACTCTTTTCTTCTGCCTCCATCCCCACCATTCAACTAATAAGAGATTTCACATAAAGATTTGACTGAAAAAATTGCCCTATTGTCAAACGCTCAAGTAATCGAATCCCTCCTATCTTTTCTTAGAAAAAAATTAGAGATCATTCTACCCATTTGATCCACCAACTCCTCCTCCCAGTTAAAGAGCCTTCCGTGTCACATCAGATTCCATTGCCAAATAGCACCATCCCAAAAATCCATATTCGCGATTTTGTCCCCTTGCTAATCGGAAACCATGAACAACCTAGGAAATAAACTCTTCAGAGTCCCTTGTTCAAACCACTGATCATACCATAACCTAACATTTCTTCCATCACCCAGTATAATCCTTATACCTAATAATAAAACTTGGTTCTTCTTTTCTTGATCGACAATGTCAATCCATGGAGTCCCGCCTTTACTCTGATTTGGAATCTCGAGGCTTCCAAAATTATTACTAATGTATATAGACGAGATGACCTATTGCCAATGAGTCCCCTCAGTCGTATCGAATCTCCACCACCATTTGAACAAAAGTACATTATTCCTCATGAAAAGATCCCCCACTCCCAAACCTCCCAAGCTTCTAGATTTTTAGATAACACTCTAGCTCACCAATGGCAACTTCCTCCTACTTCCTTTACCAGCCTATAGGAAATTCCTTTGGATGTTAATAATTTCCTTTGCCACTCGTTTTGGCATTTTAAAAAGACTTATATAATACATCGACACACTTTTCAAAACACTCTTGATCAAAACCAGTCTCCCCGCTCTTGACAACGTCTTAGCCTTCCACCCTGCCAACCTCTATCTAATCTTATCCATCATAGGTTTTCAGGTCTCTTTACTCCTCGGATTCGCCCCCAAAGGGAGGCCCAGGTACCGGATGGGCAATGACTTGATCTTGCAATTCATAATAGATACAACCTCCACTCTAATACGAGCCTCTGCCCCTAACCCAATGAGTTCAGACTTCAAGAAATTGATGCTCAACCCTAATATGAGGTAGAAACAATTCAGTAATCTCCTTCAATTCTTGACATTTTCTGGAGTAGTTTCGCAAAAAAATGTGTTGGATTATAAACAATAGATTTTTTTTAACAATAAGTTTAATTAATAAATATACTCCAAAAATATTTAAAAATTATATTCATTATTTTATATTTTAGTGCAAATATTTAAAATAATCATTTTTAATGGTTGGGATTAAAGATCTAAAGTCAACAATCTACATTATTCTGTACACACACGGACTTTAGTTAATAAACGCCGGTAAAAGAAATCTGAACATTATCGTTTCTTAAGTGCATCAATTGGGTCGACTTTGATGAAAGTAAGTTCTGATTCACACGCCACTTCTTCAGGCAAGTTTACTGTACGCATACTTTTTAGTTTTATAATGCTGTACGACTCAAACGACAACTGTTGCGATAACGCACTTAATAAGAAAATTGGTATATTAAATACGAGGATAGGAGACAATATCAACGATTATGAATAAGCAATCGTATCGTTGACCACAATGACATTTAAAATGTATAAAATTGAGAGATGATGAATTGGAATATGAAGTCTAAGACGTCAAAATATTCAACTTCCACCGCCTAATTATTACATGACTACTAACATACGAGAATATTGCTACGCTATTTGATGCATTTGCTTTTAGTGCGTGGAAGCGGCAAATCAAGCTAGAGTGAATCAATAGATAAATCAATAATTAAGCTAAGCCCAGCAAGTTTCTTGAAGCAAAATTTGCATGCATATGTTATATCAAAGTTGAAAAATTAGAAATTGTAAAAGCTATTTTTATCATAATCCTTCTAATAATAGTGTATTATAACCAACATCATCTAGTTCTAATAGTTGAAGAATAAGGTTTTGTGACCAGGGATCACATATTCAAATTCTGGAGTACGAGTATCTATTAATATCAATTGTTAAACTTATATGCCTACCTGGTTGCCATAGAAGATTTCTTATAAAATAATATACTTATTATAGCATAAACAAAGTTCAAATCCACTTAAGGTATGTTGTGGTTGATTAATTTTTGTTTATTTGAGTTAATATACTATGAAATGCTTTGATTTTATATTATTCAAGCTAAATAAATTTTTGATAGTTATTTTTATTATTTTACTATTATTAATGCCATAATTAATATATTTTTCTCACTATTACTACAACTATTATTATTATTATTATTATTATTATTATTATTATTGTCATTCTTAGTAGTAGTAATATGATTATTATCATTAATTTTATATTTCTTTTTTTAGCATTATACTTTACTAATCTAATCTGATATGATCAAATAAGTCCCAAAATAGAGCGAAGGAGATGCGGCATCACTCTCATCATAACTCAAATATGGTCTTTTGTTTCTCATTTGACATTCCTACACATATCAATATGGTTTTGTTACTATTTGGTGGTAGTGTAGTTGAACATCACAATGAAATTTAATGAATTTGAAAATAAAAAACATAATTATTATTTTTTGTCATGCTAGAAAAAGGAAGTGCAAAGATAATATTAGCCAAGAAGAATTGATGAAATTATTATAATAGTGAGAAGCTAAAATATATTATTGGCATAAAATAGAGAAGAAGAGATGAGACTTTTAATTCTCATTCATGCATCTACGTTCTATTCCATAATGGGAAAAGCTCATACGCCAGAGAGTTGGGGTTACAACTATAATGGAAAAAGTGCTACAACTAATGAAAATAATGGAGGTATTAAATCTTTGATTTAATATAATACTAATATAGTAACTCATCCTAAAATCCTTCAAAATATATTTAAAATTACCTTGATACTAAATAAAATGGTCTGTTTGGAACATACTTGTGAAAAGGTGTAACGTGAATGTTTATGGAGCATCAGTTGATGTAATATCCCAAATTTTTAATCTAACCTTAATTTTGATGATTAATATCCTAACCTCTTTCTAATCCTTTAATCCTAATCTTAATTATAATTCATATCCTTAAGATTTCCTTTCCTTTCTCCTTGTATATTTTCCTTTTCTTTCTTTTCCATTTTCATATGGGTAGCTTTATCCCACTCAACCGAGTTATACAGCTTAGTTAAACAAGTTTTTCTGCTTTAACCAAATACACATTCCATCATCATTACCTCCATTTTTCTATTTTTTCATGCATGATCCCATCCCCTTTTCTTCTCCCCTGCCTTCTTTGTCCTAGTTCCATCACTTAATCTAACTCCCTAGTTTGTACCACACCATCCTCCCTCAGGCAACAAAGCATATAAATGCATCACTTTCTCTCTCTTGTGGTCATTTATTACAAGCTAACCAAAAATCTTTCTTTATTCTATGAATTTTCGCTAAATTTCAACCTTCTTCACTGTTATTTTCCTCTCGATCATCACACCATCATTATCATCAAAATAATCATGGTCTTCAGTGTCTCTATGCTTCCCTATTACAACTCACCTTGCCAAGCACCACTCAATTTCCTCTATCTCGACACTATTGTTCATCATTCGTCCATCACAACAACCACAACCATTTTTGACACACTCATCTAGCTTTTGTTGTTCTCCTTACTCTTGACTAACCTTGCCCAACATAGTTGAAACTGACTAAAGTTGTCAACTCACCACGCAGATTAATTTTCCCTTGTTCTATATTATCTTGCCGAGTAAGTTTCATTTATTTCTTCACTCAATCTTGTTGGAGCTGCTTAATTCCCTTATTCTCTTATTTGAGTGTGTTTGTTTCCCCAACCATTTCTCTCCCATTGCTCTCGATTGATCCCTCCCTTTCCTTCTAGTCTTAGCTAGTTGATGCCTACCTATCAAAAAATCAGCATTTAATGCTCACTAGTTGATCGGTGTTACGTCCAGTAGATTGGTGATTCAAATCAGTGGAATGATTATGTTCATACCTAAAATGAAAAGTTAATATTACATAAACTATTCAATTGGTTTATTAAAACTAGTTGATTGATTTTTCATTCTACCTAGCTGTTCCTATAAACATATATAAATAGTGATAAGGTTTATTAAAACTAGTTGATGTGTTTATGTCACTAGTTGATCAGTTTATTTAAACAAGTGAATCGATTACAAACCACTTAATTACTTTGGCAAAACCAATTGATGATTTTAAATTGAGACAAATGAATTTTTGTAGGAGTGAAACCCATAGGCTAGTAAGTCAAACTAGTTGATCTTTTTAGTGAAACCAGTCAATGAACTTAACTAAATATGAATGAATTTCTACAAGAGTGAAATCCATTGGCTGGCCGGTTAAAACAATCAATCAATTTCCTCAAACAAGCCAACTAATTTGGTGAAATCAACCAACAAGTTTATATAGAAATGAATGAGCTTCTACAAGAGTAAAACCGATGGATTGGTTAGTGAAGCTTGTTGATCTGTTTTGTAGAACCAGTTTATTGGTTTGCTATGTTGTGCTATTTATATGAGTTTAACTCATTCCATACTCTTAGATTAAATTGAACTAGTCCATTGATCTTGAGACTTGCCTACTAGTTCTAACTAGAACCAACCAATAGTTTAAAACACTTTCAAATGTTTGAAAATTATTTTTAAGGAGTTTTGATCTCAATGTGAACTTGCTCAACTTAACTCTATACAAGAAAATTAAGATATTAGAAATGTATTCCTTAAACCTTAAGTCTTGGTTATCTGTACATAATCTTATCTTTTACTTCTAACTTTATTACTCTTTTAAACTTCATATTAGAGAGATAATTTGAGTAAGTGTATTTAGATCTCTTTGTTTACCCATCATAATACATGAACACTTAAGCAAACGTGTTATTTATCATGATCCCTTTATTATCATAAAAATAAAAATAATGACATGTTTTGACATGTGAGGTCAATAGTCTCCCATTTTTTTATGACGACAAACAAAGGGTGCATAATTATATAATGCTAATGGACAATAGAAATGAAGTAGGTGAGAATTTTACCATAT
This sequence comes from Tamarix chinensis, assembly GCA_030549775.1. NCBI lineage: Eukaryota > Viridiplantae > Streptophyta > Magnoliopsida > Caryophyllales > Tamaricaceae > Tamarix > Tamarix chinensis. The sequence goes on along the minus strand of CM060181.1, from coordinate 35,540,415 downwards.
CCTTTTTCCCTTATCAATTATGCATATTTTAACCTAAGATTTTGTATTCTCCCCCCTTTGTCATCAACCAAATAGTGAGAATAAGGGGAAACTAGTAGGTAAATGAAACAACAATCTCAAAATCCTAAGGGAATCACTTCTTGAATAGGTGCATATAAGTGGTAAGGAAAAGATATGCATTAGGGAAAGAGAAGAAACACTCCTATTGTGGTGATGTATGAATAACAAGCTTATATCTTATTGTTTAAAACAAGAGATTAGTGAATGATGATCAAAGTTTACAAATAGAAGTGATACATAACACATATAAAAAAAATCTCATTGTCCATAAGCATTCAATGAAAAAAAAAAGTGTTTATGAACAAGTAGAAACTAAAGGAATGTGTTACTTCTATGCTAAAAAAAAGTAAATACACAACATTACAAGCTTAGAACTGATCAAAGGCTTGTGGGTAGGGTGGAGAAGTGAAAGTAGTGACCAATAGTGTAGAAAATGTGGCCAAGTCCTCTCTCTTGGTATCTTAAGAGTAAGGAATCTCGACCACTACATGACCAATTTGAGTAGCCTCAGTAAGAGACTCATCGAGGACTGGATCAAAATGAGGAGGAACAACAACATGGGGAAGTAGGGTTAGGGGCCTCATGAACAAAAAAAACCTTTTATTGTTTGTCCATGTCATCTTGATGACGCGATGCAAAGTCTTGTTATATCTATGAACAATAAGTGCACAACTCAGTCCCTAATACACATTCACATATCTCTATGGCGGTCAACATCACAAAAACACTAAGAAGTATCTCATGGACAATAGTGAGTGTCACAAAACCTAAAGTAGTAGATGTGGTAGGTGCTATGGATGTTGGAGGTGCTGCTATAGATGTTGAGGCTCCTCATAAGGTGAAAAGAATATCAATAGGAGCCATGGGGTCAACCAATGGTGGTGTATGGTCATCTCCCTCTTTTTATGGAGGCTATGGATCACTGCAAAAAAGGGAAGCATGGGCCTTCGATGCAAGCTCGAGGGTTTGTCCATCAACACTCATCTAATATTCCATCCTTTGGAGAGTGATGACATCTAGAATGTTGAGCTCATTCTATAGTTGAAGTGGGGTGGCTAGAAAATCTCCAATCTTCACTTCAAAGTTTAGAAGAATCTGTTTAATTGGTGATCCATAGCAAGAGATGATTGACTACACCAAGTCATGTAGGACATGTAGTAGAAGATATCAACCCAAAAACATATAGGATTATATGATAGAATATGGTCGATCCAATATCAATCCTTTAGAGTCATGTTTTCTCTAAGGATGATTGTGGGAAAAGAATAGTGCATGCTAAGTAGTGACACATCCTTTTGACGGGTGGCAAGCAATATGATTTGGCAATCTCACTCTATAGAAAGTGGAGATTGTGCATGCTAGAGAGAATATTTTTGGGAATCGTAGTCTGCACCCACTCTATAAATGTGATATTAGTGGCTATATTTTGCTTGATTCCTAGTATTGTGGCTAGTCTAGCCTCATTAACCATGATTGGAATGCCTAATACATAAGTGTTGATAATGGACCCCAAAATAAGAATCATAAGGTCCGCATAGAAGAGGCGAACCAAGTCATAGTAGAATGGATTATAAAGGGTGAAGAAATGGAAAGGATGGAAATTAGAAAGTGAATAAATACAAGAAAGTTTGAATTGAGTAGTATATGAAACAGTGATAATGTAGTTCCCTGGGAGGAATTTCCTTTTATAGAATGATTTGATCTAATGTTATTGGTCATCCATTGTGCGAAAGAAATACATAGAGTGATGGGATACCTTAGTGGTTCTTTCTTATTGAGTGGAAGAAAGAATGGTTGCCCCTATGGATGAGAAAGAAGTAGTGGTCCTTGAGGGAGGCTGAGATGGGTAAATATTATCTTTCAAAGAGGAAGAATAAGAAGGAGAGAATGCTCAGGGTGGAGAGGAATGTAGTGAAGTAATGGGCTCCTCATTCTGAATGGTCGCCTGAGCCAAACAACTTAGTTGGATGCAAGCCTATTTGGTAAGGATGAGATCAGTGCACCCTTGAATGGTGCTCAAAGTAGTGGTTTTCATTTTATTCATGGCAATAATGAAATTGAAATTTGAAATAGGGAAAAAAAATTGGAAGCTTTGAGGTGAGAAATTTCATAATTAATGAAAAGTGATAGAAAAGTACACCTTTAGCTTATAATTTTCTGGGGAAGTATGCATAAAACCATGATTAAGCCTTAGATTGAGTCAAATTTAGAATAGTTGGGCAAATGAGAGAATTAAGGTTTTTGTGATATTACCCTAGATTTGAAATATCGTGGATGACATTGGTGTTGATTTCTATTCCGAATCGACTACAGGTCATCAATTCAATTCTAAAAATTTCACTTTTGTGTAATTTGATGAAGATTTGAAATATTTGAGTAACATAAAGGATAGTGTGGGAAGAGGAATCAAAGGGTTTGGGAAAACTTGGGTCATGGCTTTGACTGAATAGGTAGGGGCCTCTTTATATGACCGATAGATCAACCAACTTGTTTGGGCATTTCAGTCAAATGTTCTTATAACTTGTTGACTGATATTTGTAATATAGTGAAATGGTATTATAATACCCCAAATTGAGTGGAGTGCTATAAATATTGATATGAGTACTTATATCAACATGGTATACCATCCTTTTGGTGATTTCGTCATAAGAACTCCACAGTTAAGCATGTTGGTCATGGAGCAATTTTTAGGATGAGTGAAAATCCTAGGAAGTTTTAGAAATTTTTTAAAAATTTCTCTAAAAGCGCGTGAGTAAGGATAAAGCACACTGAAAGGACTCATGTTGATTTGTGGGTCCAACTGATCAATTCAAAACCACTCCAAGGTAGCCCTCGTGTGGTCGTATCGACTTGGGGTGTTACAAATGGTGTCTGAGTGAAACTACAATTGTGAGCTGAACTTGGATGAGCTAGTCAGCTACCTAGTGGGATGATTCTTGGGATAAACTGTATTGAGACAGTTATTAGTTGAGGCACAAGGAGGACGGTGTGTTCTTTAAGTGGGGGTGAATGTAATACCCCAAATTGAGTAGAGTTCTATAAGGATTGATATAGCTATTTATATCAACATGGTATACCATCCTTTTGGTGATTTCATCCTAAAAACTCAAAAGTTAAGTATGCTGGCCGTGGAGAAAGTTTTGGGATGGGTAAACATCCTAGGAAGTTCTAAAATTTTTCTAAAAATTTCTTAGAAAGCAAATGAGTGAGAACAAAATGCACTGAAAGGACTAGTGTTGATCTGTGGGGCTTACCGATCAATCCAAAAGCACTCCAAGGTAGTCTCCGTGTGGTCGTATCGACTGGGAGTGTTATAGGTATCACCTAGGTAAAAACCAAACAACATTGATTTATCCCTTGGTTTATACGAATCGATCGACTGGACCTCTAAACCCATAAACTAGTTTTTTGACTAGTCACTTAGTTTTGCTAGTCAAATCATATTTTTCATATTTTTCAAATTCATTTAGGTTGAGAATCATGATTCTATATTTTTCTTATATATTACAAATTAATCAACAATCACATAGGCAAATGTTTTTTTATTATATTCATGCAATCATAGGCAAAGTTATTATGGTTTTGATTAATTTCATGATTTATCCTCACATTATTCTAAATTTTCATATGCTTGAGAGAGATGTAATTTAAATCATAAAAATTTCATTATGGATTCTATCCTAATGTTTGTGAATCTTACTTCATTTAATGTATTAAAGAAGATGTCTCACCATTTATGTAACAGATCTACAAATTTGATAATTACATCCCCATTTTCAATGTGGTGTCTTGTGAAGTGATGGTTTATTTCAATATGTTTAGACTTAGAGTGTTGAATAGGATTTTTAGTGACGCATATAACACTAGTGTTTTCACAGCTAATTAGAAGTTTTTAAATTTTAAGTCCATAATTACTTAATTAATGTTTCATCTAAATTAATTGTGTATAATAAGCACTAACTGAATATGTTATTTTTTACTTTGTCAACTAGCTAAGGCTTCTACAAGAAATTAGGATTTAGTTAAAGTGCTCTTTCTATCGACCTTATATCTCATAAAGTTGGTGTCGGAATAACATATAAGCTTAGAGAGGGTATCACCAGGATAAAACAATCCTAAGTTGTACATGTCAATTAGATACCTAAGAATTCTCTTAACTACATTCATATAAGATTCTTGAGGATTACATTAAAATCTATTACATAAGCATACACTAAAAATAATATTAGGTTTATATGTAATAAGATAAAAAAGTGATGTGAAGATACCTCGATATCGCTTTTGATCAACCTGTTTACCTCCTTCATACATGACAAGCTTTGTAGTAGTGGACATGGGAGTAATGCAAGGCTTGCTTTTGTTCATTCCAAACTTTTTGAGCATTTCCTTAGTGTACTTTTCTTGGATGAAAAAAATTCCTTCCTTTTATTTCTCGATTTGAAGTCCAAGGAAGTATGTCAACTCACCCATTATGTATATGGATACATTAGTAACATTGAACACTATGTCATCAAAATATATTTATACAAGCAATAAGTCATTTTCTTATTTGTTTAGAAAAATATTTTTTTAATCAATTTTACCTACTTCAATACCTTTTTACAAAATAAATTTACTCCACCTTTCATACCAAGATCTAGGAGATTGTTGCAAACCATATAGTGCCTTATTGAGTTTTTAAACATCGTTAAGTTTTTAGTCATTTTCAAATCAAGGTGGTTGCTTAACATATCCTTCTACTTCAATAAAACCATTAAGGAAAATAATTTTATCATTAATTTGATATAATTTAAAATACATGGATGATGCAAATTAAAAAAGCATTTGCATAGCCTCAAGTGTAGATACAAGTCCAAATGTTTCCTTGAAATCAATATCTTCCTCTTTGTTGTATCCTTTGGCAAATAATCATGATTTATTTCTAACCACAACACCACCCTCATATAGGTTGTTTCTAAAGGCCCATTTGGTCCTAATGATAGGTCTATTTTGATGCAAAGGGACTAGTCCCAAACTTTATTTTTTTGAAATTGGTTAAGCTTATATTGCATTCCCATGATCTAATTTTCATCATTCGTGACTTTCAAGTGAGACTTAGGTTCCATTTCAAAAAGAAATGCTAAATGATTGCAAGTGTTGCCTAGTGAGGATCTTGTTACAACTCCCATATTTGGATCACCAATGATGAGCTCTTGAGGATTTCCATAGGCATATCTCCATGTTGGAGGATAGTCCTTTCTCACTTCATCTTCTTGTTGATCAATTGGAGGATCTTCATCCTTTTTTTCTTAGCATCATTTTCTAGTAGGCTATCAAATTAGATGGAGGGACCTAATTGTTCCTCTTGATTACTCTGCACACTTGAGAAAGATTCATAAAAAATAAAATGTACGAATTATTCAATTAATGTTGATGATCTCATTAGCTTTACTATGTAAAGAGTAGACAATAAAAATACCTTCATTAGCTTTAGAGTTAAAATTACCCAAACTACTTTTTTAATTGTTAAGGACAAAGCATTTGCAACCAAATGTCATGAAAAATACCCATATGTGGTTTCTTCATTTGTATAGCTCATAAAGAGTCTTTTTTAAGATGTTTCAGATGAGTACTCTATTCATCACATAGTTTGTGGTGGAAAAAATGTTAAACCAAAAATATTTTAAAAGATTGGGGGTCACATATCATGGTTCTAGCAACTCTCTCCAAGGATCGTTCTTAATTTTAAGCACGCCATTTTTATTCTAGTGCCCTTGGCGCCGAGAAGTTGTGAGTAATTCCATTTTGATTACATAAATCCATTAAGGTGAAATTTTCACACTCCTTTCCATGATCACTTATAACATTGATCATAGTGCCCTTTTCTAGTTGAATTTTCTTATCAATCACAAGAAAAGCATTAAAACATAATCTATAGTAAAGAAAAATAATGTCCATATATAATGTGAATAATCATCTACAATGACTATCACATATCTAAAACCACACGTGCTATGGGTCTTAGTAGTCCTTAATAGATCTATATGTGATAATTCAAGTGGTTGAGTTGTGTTCACCACATTTTTGGGTTTAAAAGAGACCATATATTATTTTACTTGTTTACATGCATCATATAATCAATATTTTGCAAAGTTCAACTTTGGAAGACCATATATTAGGTCTTTTCTAGGAAGTTTTTTTTAATAAATCCATGCTACCATATGAAATGCACTTCTCCACAACCATGCATCATTAATAATTCATTTAGACATGCATTTTTAAATGTTATTGATTTAACATCAAGCATGTATATATTGTTAAATCATGGTCATAGAAAGAGAATGGATTTATCTACTCCGCTTTAAATCATGAAATGAGAATTTGAGAAATTAAGTAGAATTTTTTTATCACCAAATTGACTAGTACTAATCATATTGTTCTCAAGTCCATCAACAAAATACACATCATTTGTAAAGGTTTTAGATTTACCTATATTGATGCCACCAACATTGATGATCTTCCCTTTTTTGTTTTCTCCAAAGGTTATGCTTCCACTATCACATAGACTTAGCTTGGAGAAAATGGACCGATAACCTATCATGTGTGTTGAGCATCCACTTCCAAGGACCATTTGTGGATTTTTTTCTTAACTTGAAGCATACCAGCAAGGACAAATATTCTAGTTAAGGTACACTTTAAATGGGTTTTTTATTTTGTTAGTGTTCAAATCATGTGAGATGGTGTCTATAGGTACCCACAACTACTTGAATTTTGGAACCACCTTGGGATTTTTAGTAAAAATACATGATGTAGCAACATGGCCATATTTACTACACATAATGCACACAAAATAATTTTCTTATGAGTAGAGGTGAATCTTGCATTTTTGGCATACCTATACATTTTAGATGAGAGTCCACTTTTTTCCACACATAATACAATCACATGATGTAAGAATCATGCACTTCATGAGCTCTGGAGGCTTTTACAAAGAAATTATGTAGTTTTTGGCATTTAATTAACTTCTTATTTCCATAACCTAAGCTACTATGGTCCTTATAGTACCGTTAAGCACCTAACAATACATTTAATTATTCTTTACACTTAGTGAAAGTATAATCAATTTTTACAAATTTATCACATTTAGTTTGTAGGTCAAGTATCTTGGATTGAAGTTGATCAATCTTAACCTTTTGATCACAACTAATAAATTCATTGTATGTATTAAGTTTATTCAACAATTCAACAAGCTCATATTTCAAAAGAGGCATGCAAGACTCAAGGAGAAGATTTTCATTTCATTCATGTGTGTGTTGTTAAGTAAAGTCATTAAGTAATTTCTTCATATTGTCTCTTTCCTTTGTTAATTTATCATTCGCACATAAAAAAAATCATGCAAGGCATAAAGAAAATAATTATAAAAGTGGAGTGAGTTATAATGTATGTTATTGATGTCACCATCACCATCAAGGATTTTGAAGGTGGTAGAGGCTGATGATGAAATGCCCCAAAATCCTAATTTCTATTATCCATTATTAAATAAGATCTTTATGTGGGAGTTTAACCAAAATAATTCATTTTTATTAAAATAAGAGGAAGTTAATTAGGTTAAACCAAAAAGAAATTTAAAAGTGTTTGAAATAGGAGGAATTGTGGTATTTTAAGCTAATTAAGGATTTTATTTTAGAAATTCATTAAATAAATTACTTTATTTAAATTAAGAAGAATAAAATAGTTTCAAATTAATTTAACTTAATAAATAATTTAATTGGAAGAAAATTTGAGTAATTTTCCTAATTAGTATGGAGGTTAAGGAAATTTATCTAAAATAGTCTAAACTAAGCAAAAAGGAATTTATTTAATATCTTATAAATATTAATATTCTAAATAGCCCAAAAATATTCTAAATAATTTATGCAAAATCCAAAACCCTAAATAAAGCCTTCCTTTTTCCTTTTTCCTTTTTCTTTTCCTTATTTTTCCTTTTTCCTACTCCCCCCGCCGAAGTTGGGCCTCGACCGGCCCAACGTCCCCCTTCCTTTCCTTCTTCTCGCCGCGGCCCAGCGATCCCAGCCGCCCATGAGGCAAAACGCCGCGTTTCGAAGCTAAAGTCGCTGAAACACCGCATCGCCATAAGGAGAAAATATAACCGTTGCCAGACCGACGCGGACGCCGCGTTTTTCTCAAATATCACCCAAAACGCAGCGTTTCATTAATAAGGGAAAAAACCGCTGCCACCCGGCCGGTTCCCCCTTCCCTTTTTCCTTTCCCCTGGACCGCCGGTCCAGCCCCTCTTCTTCTTCTTCTTCTTCTTCTTCCTCAGTCAGTGACCGCCTGCAACACGAAAGCTCGCCGGAGGAAGAAAAGCCTGCAACGCCAGCTCCAGCTCCGATCATTTCGCCCCTCTTCTCCCCGTTGACTTCCCCATGGATGTGACCAAACGACACTCCCTTCTCCCGCACGAAAATCCCCCATTTCCCAAGCAATTATGGTCTGAAAATTTTCAGACTATACGTCGGCCAACTACGCCGGACGACCTACCCTAACCCTAACCCCCTGACCTCCCACTTGGATCTTGTCGTTTTTCGTTCAAATTGGCCTATAAATAGCCCTCAGCACCGCCTTAATCGGGTTCGACAATTGGGAACCCAGACAGAGCAAGCCGCGCGCCGCCCTACCTTTAGACGACCTTTTCTCTGCCGTCAACCGCCCCTACCACCTACCCTTTCCACCAAGATCCTCCCTGAACCTCCCTCTACACAACCAACCACCTTAGCTTCCCTGCCTTGCGCCGCACGTGCCGCCCTGGCCGTGCGAAAATTCCTCCCCAACATCGACCCTTCTAGCCCTGCGCCACCTTCGTGCCGCCGCCACCGGCTGTGCCGCCGCTTTCGGCACCACCACCACCCCCCAAAACCACCAGGAGTGCCTGCCCTACCACCCTACACTTCCACTCCCCCCCTAATTTCTCCTCTTTTAGCCTCCATAGACACCCTTCCCAATTTCTTCCTCCTCCTCCGCCGCTGCCACCCCCAGCCAGGTGGTCCAACTCCCTAAAACCCTTGACCTGGAATAATAGAAGTTAATAAATTTATTATTATTAACTATTCATGTTAATGCTATTATAATCATTATTAACCTATTTATTATTAATACTATTACTATAATTATTATTAGTACAACCATTATTAATATTATTATTATTATTGTTGTTGTTGATAGGCCCTAATAAGTTATTATTATTGTTAATATTGCTATTATTATTATTATTATTATTAGCTTTACTATTATTATCTTTATTATTATCGTTACTATTATGATTACTATTATTATTATTATTATTATTATTATTATCATTATTGTTATTATTATTATTATTAGTACTATTATTATTATTATTGTTACTATTATTATTATTATTATTATTGTTATCCTTATTATTATTATTATTATTATTATTATTATTATTATTATTATTGTTGTTGTTGTTGTTGTTGTTGTTGTTATTATTATTATTCCTATGTTTATTACTCTAACTATGACTGATGTTGTTATTATTATTATGGTAGTATTCTTACTATTATTCGTATAATTAACATTATTATTATTATTATTATTATCCTTATCATTATTATTATTATTATTATTATTATTATTATTATTATTATTATTATTATTATTATTATTATTATTATTATCATTATCGTTACTGTTACTATTACCATGGTTATGAGGTTGTTGTTGTTGTTGTTATTATTATTATTATTATTATTATTATTATTATTATTATTATTGTTATTATTATTATTATTATTATTATTATTATTATTATCCTTGTTATTGTTTTGTTGTTGTTGTTGTTATTGTATTTAACACATTTATTATTTTATCGATTATTACCATCGTTATTATCCTTAACATTATAATTTAATATTATTACCTTAGTATTTTTGTTATGCCTAGTATTGCCACAACTACTGTACTGTTATTATTATTATTGTAATTATTATCATGGTTATTGTTATTTTACTATCATTATCGCTATCATTACTATTATTATTACTATGGTTAATACTAGCGTCATTATGTTTATCTTTCTAACTATTATTATTATTGCTATTATCCCTATTAGTATTATTTCTAGTACTCTTACTATCATTTGTATTATTATTATTATTATTATTGTTATTATTATTATTATTATTATTATTATTATCATTGTTATTATTATTATTATTATTGCTATTATTATTATTATTATTATTATTATTTTCATTACTACTACTCCTTCTACTACTATTATTAGCATTATTATCATTATAGCCATTATTATTCTTATTATGAGTACTATTATTATAAGTATTATTCTTATTATTGTTAGTATTATTAGTAATTATTATTAATAATATCAAAACCCTCACCCTAATACTCTGGATTTTGCTAAAACCTACTTTAATCAATAATAATCCGTTCAAACTATCGTGAGAATAGTAATAACCCTACCCTTTATTTATAAACCCCTATTATTAATATTAGCCTTAGTATTAGGCCATGATAGGGGTAAGGTAGGAAAATTATGGTAATTCGGGTAGAGGGAGATTGACCCTTAGCATTTCCCTCTTATAGGTGAGCCGAGTCAAAGCCCCTAGGAGGCGTAGAAGCGTGCTTCAAGCCCGACGCCGATTTAGGTAAGGACGTAACTAAGGCCACCTGTGTGTATTGCATGTTTTACCTGTCTTGTATGCTTTGTGCGGTTGTATGCTATAACCTGTATGTTATCTGTGTATTTATGTAGCGCAGCATGGAACCGAGGTACGTTCTCGTGCTCTCGTTTGTGTGTACTAATATGGTATGGTACAAATATGATGCAATGTGATGTGACCCCTACGACATGCATGCTAGGTTATGTGAGGAAGTGTTGTGAGGTGGGGACTTGAAAAAGGAAAAGTAGGCAATTAAGATAACCAAAGGGAAGTACGTCGGTTAACATAGGTATGGACGACCTAAGGAATTCATAATTTGTGAGATGATGAGGAAAAGGTGGAATCAAATAAATAGAAGAGTGGGAATAAAATAAGGTTGCATGGGGGAAACTAGGGTTTGCATGGAAATGATAGAACTGGCATGGTGGAAATGATAGGGTATGCATGGGAAGGTTAAGGTCCGCATGGGGACGAACCTTACGTATGAAAAGTTACCTTGGGACGTGAGGAAGTTAGTGGAAGGTCCGTTTGGGAGTTTGGAGACTCGAGGTGAAATGTAGTACATAGGGTCATGTAAAGGACCCGATTAGGGTTTTGGGAAGAATTAGTAATCTGAAAAAGGCGAAAGAAAAAAGATTAAGGGTAAGTGAGGTGCAGGTTGAGAGTGAGATTTTATGTTATAAGGGATGATTATGGGAGTTTTGAGGGAGAAGAAATATTGGGTGAAAAGGAGAGGTTACTTGTGGGAAAAGAAAGGTACTAGAGTTGAAGTGGCCAACTAAAGTTTTAGGGCCACAGGTAGAATTGATGGGTAAAGCGATATGATTTGGGGATTGGACCTGAGTGAGATGAGGTGTTGAGGATAGATGAATTAATGGTAGTGAAGTAAGAGGAGGTTGGACCACATAGGTCCAATTAGGGTTTCAAGGGAAACCCTAGTGGCTAATGGCGGGTGGAGTCCGATGTCACGAGGTGTTGTGCCTTAATTCATACTCTAGGAGTTGGTTTTTATTATGTGTAAGTATAGAGGGGAAATGAATATCGAGGTGTGATAAGGGGTGCACGAGTTCCAAGATATGGGACGGGCCCTCCTGGGAGGATAAGTGCGGATATATTCAGCCATGCATATCAAGGGTAAAACACTTTCAAATAAGATACGTTAAGATACTAATCACTTAAAGAGGAAGATGCTGAGCCGGGCCCAGACTGGTCCACCGGCGAATAATAGTGGCCAGGAGCCGGGGTGCCCTGGAGACCGTGCCACCGACGAACAATAGTGGTCAGGAGCGTTTTGCCCTGTATGATTTTCGGTCCACCAGCTATAATAGTGGGGGTTTCCGTACTCAGCAAACCAAACGTAAAACTTATAAGACATGGGAAAGATACTAATTACTTATAGTGGAACACCATGTGAGTCGGGGCTAGACCGGTCCACCGGCAAATAATAGTGGCGAGGAGCATTCTGCCTTGGAGACCGGTCCACCGGTAAATAATATTGGTCAGGAGCGTTCTGCCCTGAGTTTATATATTCCGGTCCACCGGCTATAATAGTGGGGTTCCCGCACTCACGTGGATTAATAAAGACTGTGGTGTGAAATGACTACTTTTAATAAAGACACAAAGGAAATAAGTCTAATTGGACTACGATCAGCTTTTATTATCTGTATTACTACATGCTGCTTACGTGAGTATGTCACACATTAAGTTTCCAATAATATGGATTATTCCTACTTGAGACGCATGAGCCACTTTATATTTCGGATATACCACGCTTATATGTTTAAATGGGATGTTACATATGTCTCATATGTTACTATAGGTGTATGGCTAGATTCATGCTGTGGGTTGTGAGTACGTATGATATTATATCAATATATTGTATCATAATATGAACTTGATGCTTTAGTTACGTCTCTCCCATAAGTTAGGGTAGTGGGACTTACTCAGTATTGGACCCGTACTGATACTACACTGGTTGAATGGGTCATGTGATGATCCACCGACGGTGGGGAGCAGACCTTTGATTCAGGTTTTGATTAGTTATCAAATTGGGGTGGAAGGCTTGACTTGAGTGGGTAAGTGGTCCGGATATTTACCCTTCAGAATTTGTTTTGTTTAATCGTATTCGTCTTTAAAAGTTACAAGGGTTGTATTTAAATTTCCAAGGGTTTTGTAATTGACTTCAAATTCTCGTAACGTTGTCATGCTTTTAAAGTTCAGATTTAATTGTTTAACAGGTTTTTAGCCTTGCATCTAACATGAGATAGATGGTTGACATTTATCTTGTGTTAGATGTGGCGGTAACATTTCCCAAATTCGCTCCTAGCTTCCGCTTTATTCTTTCAAATTTTTTTTTCAGGAGTGAAATTTGGGGGTGTTACAGATGATTTCTCTCCTAGAGCTATGGAATAGATTTTAAAACTTCTTCCTCTTCATTAGAGGTTTATCCTTCATTTTCACCAAATGCATCCATAGTTTTTCTTGTTCCTTGCCTACCTTTGTTATTGCTGGTATTTACCTTATTCCTTTCCATTTATTTAGCTATTTTATTTCTAAACTCATATTAGTCAAAGATGACATGCTCGCCTTTTCCATAATTGTGACATTAGATCTTATCATTGATGTTGGATTCTCTGCCCCTCCATGTGTTGCTTGAGGATAACCTTCTCTATGTTCCATTCCTCTCTCTTCTTTACCCGAGAAAACTTTTGAATATAGTGGTTATGAATGCCACTTCTTCTTCATTCATGTGAGATTCCTCTTCACCTTCATAACCTTCCTTTTCTACTATGGTTATGTGTGTATTAGTTAGAAATAATTAAGCAAAAAACATATAGTTTGTTATGCCAATGTAAGAGCTGGTTCTTAACAACTAGTTTAGTTTTTAATTGGTTAATCCTTGTTGCTAAAATCTTGGCATGAGTAATGTATATAGTCATTTTCACTCTTTGTAAATGATAAATAATGTTTAATCAAGTTGAAAAACATCAAGCTAAGTTAGGCTTATCTTCTATTTCATGGGATTTTCTTTCTTCATAGTAATTTTGTGGAGTAATCCTATCTAGAACCCTCTTAGAATGTATTCTTAGAGAACCTTAAAATTAAAATCCCTTCTTATATGGATCCTTGTTGATGACTAATTCTTCTGTTACTATTTTGCCAAAACAAAGCAACTTCACTTCTTAAGCCTTTCTTCCTTTGTTAAAGAACAACAAACTGATCCATTTTAATGGCTTCACACCTTGAGCCATATCAATAAGTAATATGATTCATTTAATCATAAAAGTTTCAAGGAAAGAAAATGATTAATTAGGTAGTAGGATATCACTTAGAAGCAAAATAAGGGGCACATACATACATAGTAGGTGTTTGGAAGGTGATTGGTGTGTTGTCACCTCCATTCCAAATTAAACCTTAAACACACAAACAATTAGTAAGTAGTGAGTAGGGTTTGATCCCAAAAAGACTATAATTTAATCTATATATTTTATTACCAAATGAATTCCTCGGTTTTCAATTTTATGAAAAATTAATTTCTAATGATGAAAAGAATAAAATAACTAGTAACTAGAAATATAAATAAAAATAATAAATTAATAGGGGTCATAGGATATATTCATGTTAGGGATATCAAATAATTATCGAATAATATAGTCATGTAGTATTTTTAATGTTAACCTATAAAAACTAGCACATGTTCGCTTTCTATCATCCTCTCAGGAAAATAAACCAATGTCTTCTTATAATAACCTAGGATAAGGCCTCTACATTTATTTAATAGTAGTATTATCCATTAGGGACTAAATTACTAGAACCACAATTATAGTCAGCTTGAATTATGTAGTTTTAAATATTAATAAACATAGATTAAATCAATAAAGTATTTTCTACTTACAAAGGCATACGTTTATAGTTATAGATTAACTATATTATCTTAGCATCTTATTAGCACTTAGATTAACTAGGTGATGAATCTAGATAATAAATTCCTAATCTTTGATCGATGTTTATTAAAAGAAATATATTAATTTGACCAGAAATATACATAACAATTAAATATAATTCACTGATTATGAAATACCCCAAAACCCTAATTTAGGGAATCATGACCAAATAAGAAATTATTAGGAAAATTATTTAAATAAACTATTTTTATTAAAATAAGAGGAAATTAATTAAGTTAAATCTAGGAGAAATTAATAAATAATTTAAATAGGAAAAATTTGAGTATTTTGCTAATTAAAATGGAATTTAAGAAAAATCTTTCAAAATCCCTAAATTAACCTAAAAAGAGAATTTAATTATTATTTTAATATTAATATTTTATTATATATCCCAAAATACCCAAAATATATTAATTAAGCCAACCTACCTTTTCCTTTCTTTTTCCTTTTCCCCCTCTTTTTCCTTTTCTTTCCTTTCCTTCTCTTCCTTTTTCTCCTTTTTCCCCCGACCTGGGCAGGCCTGCTGGCCCAACTCCTCCCCTCCCCCTGCGCTGCCCAGGCTTGCGTCGTCTTTTTTTTTTCCTCCTCTCCTGGCTAGTTCGGCCTCCCCCTTTCTTTCTTCTTTTTTCCTAGACCGCTGGTCCAGCCCGCCCCTGCGTCGTCTTCTACCTCTTGCGCTTGCAACTCCCTCATTCGGCGCCGGGAATTCCACCACCAACCACATTGTTTGGCTGGCCATTCCTCCCCTTTCTTCCCCGTTGACTTACCCACCATTTCGACAGGGCCTTTCCTCCCCTCTCCTGCACGTACCATTCCTTCTTCCCCAATAAGAAATGGCCTACTAAGGTAGACCTGCGTCGCCCTACCCTCGCCGGCCGAAGCCCCATAACCCTTGCCCCCTACTCTCCTACTCCCCTTTGTCATTTTCCCTTCCAATCAAGCTATATATAGCCCCAAAGGCTTCCATAATTGGATTTTGATTTTGGCAGCCTAGAAACTCAACCTACACACCATCGCTTGATCAGCCCCTCATTTCTCCGCCGCCGACCGTCGTCACCGCCCACTCCGGCCACCAAAAATTTCCCTCCACCGCCCTCTATGCAACCGAGCTACCCTCCTTCCTTTCCTTGCCCTGCACGAGCCACCCCAGCCATGCAAAGTCACCCTTCTGAACAACCCCTCTCGACCTTGCGCCGCACCTCGTGCTGCCACTTACCGCCGGTTCCGCCACCTGTAGCGCCACCTCTACCCCCCTAAAAAACCAAGGGACCTTACTCTACCTCCCCACACCTCCATTTTCCCCTACTTCCCTCTCCCCTAGCCTCCACATCCATCTCTCCACCACCCTCCTTCCTCCACTGCCGCCGCCGTTGGCTCCACCACCGAGCCCAGGTGGTATCCCCATTTCTTAACCCTTAAACCCTTTTATAGAAGTGTTAATGATTTTTAATATTAATAGTATTTTTAACTATTATTAATATTAATATTATTAATACTATTATTATTACTATTATTATTATTATTATTATTATTAGGTTCTAACTCTTATTTCGGAGAGATTTCTAATTAATGGTATTACTATGTAAAAGACTACAACTTTGTTATTATTACTACTATTACTATCCTTATTATTATTATTGTTATTATTATTACTATTACTATTATCATCATTGTCATTACCATTACTTTGTTACTAATAATACTAATACTAATGTTGGCCATTACTTTTATATTATTTTCATCACTAGTATTAGTATTATTATTATTGTTGTTGTTGTTGTTGTTGTTGTTGTTGTTCCTATCATCATCATCATTATCATCATCATCATCATTATTATTATTATTATTATTATTATTATTATTAATATTATTATTCTTAACATTGTTATTAGCATTAATAATAATAATAATAATATTATTATTATTATTACTATTACTATTGTTGTTGTTGTTGTTGTTGTTATTATTATTATTATTATTATTATTATTATTATTATTATTATTATTGTTATTGTTATTATGAATACTATCATTACCCCTATTATTATTATTATTATTATTATTATTATTATTATTATTATTATTATTATTATTATTATCATTTCCAGCATTATTGATACTATTACTACTACTACTACTACCACTAGCGTTATTAACATAAGTATCATCATGGCTATTACTTTTTATATATTATTTTTATCACTATTATTACTATTATTATTACTAGAATTTGGGGTCAATATTAGTATCGTTATAAAACTAATAATAATGTTATTATTAGTAATATTGAAACCCTTACTTTAACATTATGAGTATCACTAAGACATACTTTGGTTAGTAGTGGCACGATTAATTCTTTTAAGAATAATAACCCTACTTTTAATTATAAACTACTATTATCATTATTAGCCTTAGTATTAGGCGATGATAGGGGTAAGATAGGAAATTATGGTAATTCTGGGAGAGGGATATTAACCCATAGTATTTTCCTCTTATAGGTGAATCAAGTCAAAACCCTCAGGAGGTGTAGGAGCATGCTCCAAGCCCGACGACGTTTTAGGTAAGGGTGTAGCTAAGGGCGAATGTGTGTTACGTATCTTACATGCCTTAGATGTCCTATATAATTATATGTCGTGTTCTATATGCTATTATCTTAACTGTTTTATGTGTAGCGCAGCTTGGATTTGAGGTATGTTCATGTGCTCTCTTCTCATATGTGCTAATATGGATATGCTGCAAGTTGTGACATGATGTGATGTGGCCCTTAGGACATGCATGCTAGGGTTTTGAGTGTGGTGATGTGGGATGGAGGCATGAAAGAGAAAAATGAGAAAGTAAGATAACCAAGGGGAAGTAAGTTGGCTAACGTAGGTAAGAATGACCTAAATAACCATGATCTATGAGTGGTGAATTAAAAAAAAGGAGGAGGGATTTAAATAAAATGGAAGAGTAGGAGGAACTAAGGTTTCCATGGAAATTTTAGGGTTTGGCATGATAAATATCGAGGGTTTTGCATGGGATGGTTAGAGTCTGCATGGGGGCAAACTTTACGTATGGAAAGTTGCCTCGGGGTGTGAGGAAGGTAATAGAAGTGTCGTTTGGGTGACTGTGGGCTTCGGGTGAAAAATAGTACGTGGGTCAGTATAAGAGCGTGTAGGAGACCAGGCTAGGGTTTAGAAGGAAAC
The DNA here is from genome assembly GCA_030549775.1 of Tamarix chinensis. NCBI lineage: Eukaryota > Viridiplantae > Streptophyta > Magnoliopsida > Caryophyllales > Tamaricaceae > Tamarix > Tamarix chinensis. The sequence goes on along the minus strand of CM060181.1, from coordinate 35,522,544 downwards.
CCTAATTTGAGTAGGTGGAAGATGAAAAAGAAAATAATAAAAATAAGTGAGAATGAGCGGGACATGAAGTGAGGGTTGAATCTAAGGGTCGTGACGTGTGGGGGTGTTAAAATAGTTTGGGTTGTGTGAGGCAGAAAAGGATGGGCCACATAAGTCCAAATTAGGGTTTCTGGAGAAAACCTAAGGGTAAGGCGGTGAGTGGACTTTGAGGGTACAAAGTGTGGGCCTTGACCCCCACACTTAGGAGCTGGGTTCCGGGTGTGGGTAAGTGGATTAAGGGAAGGATGTCGGAGCTAGTTAGGAGGTGCAGAGTCCTCACACTTAGCATACTCTAACTGAGAGTCATACCCCAACATATCATCCTCTACTCCCTAAACTAGAACCTGGATCATCATAGTGGCCATACAAGTGTAGTATCAATACAGTGAAGTACTGGTAAAACATATTACCTAAACCATAGTAAGGTTCATAGAACACGTTGTGGTCACATAACAACAATGTGATAAACATACCAATACAATTCAACACTTAGATTCATGGTATTATTATACCAAGCCATGCTTACATGGAAATCATGGAAGGATAATAATATAACAATTGTGCCACAATCCATACAATATAAAATATATTAGAATTATCCCTTTAGTGACCAAACAATTTTCAATTAATAAGATAGTTCATTTGACGATACCGAGTTCTCCACCATGAACAGAAGTCTTGGCAGCATAAATAATCATAATACGATGTAACACCCATCACATGGGGTGAGGATTCATCAAATGGGCTTTTATTTAGGGATACCACACCCATCACATATCACACCCATCACACATAGTTAAGTAGACTGTGGGACTTATACTGGGATACTACACCCACCACACCTTAAATGCCTCTTCTAGGAGGTATAAAAAAGTTGGGATAATACACCTACCTAAGCAATGGGCAACACAAAGTGCTAGGTAGGCTTATACTCGCATACCATACCCACTCGTATTAAACGTTGATGTCATTTCGTTCTACCACACTGTAATCCTATGTCTCAAAGATATGCACATACCCCCTAGCAATGACAACTTGGTAGAAAAGGATATAGATACTCAGTGACAAATAAAACCATAGGGAAACCCGTCTACTAACTCTCGGTCAACTTCCCCAAGCATTGGAGATAAAGGTCAAACAAAATCTTATTCTATTATTATATATATTCATTTGATATCACAAATCATAGATAAATTCCTTAAATAACCAAATGGGTGTTTCTAGGTAATAACACAAAACATAATTAAATTCCATTATTTACCAAATTGGGTGTTTCCAAGAGATAACACCAAACACATCACAAGGAATAAAAACCACCAATTAGGTGTTTAGAGATGACACAAAAATCAATCAATTAAAGTCCCAAATATCATCATTATGATTCTTAATAAATTTAGGGTAATCATAATTGAAATTACAATTTAAATGTTTTAATTACATGGAGGTATTAACACAAAAGCCCTAATAAAATAACAACAATTTATAACCAAACAAAATGATCTTAGCTGGACTAGTCAATCGGTCCCTAAGACTATTTGACTTGTCTGGTCATACTAGGCCTATGCCAAAGCAACAGTAGAGGACCAGTTGACTGGTTGGTCTCACTGATCGACTGTTCATAGAAACCAATCGGTGGGTTTAGTCCAATCGGCCAATGGGTCTAAGCGAAGACCAAACCATTTTGGTCTATAGAGTGACCAATAAATAGGTTTGATGAACCGATCGACTGGTTATAGGAACCAGTTAATGGGTTTTGTCTAATTAGTCCATGGTTCTAAGTAGAGAACACACCAAATCAAGTTGTTAGGTCACTAGTCGATGGGTTTGGTAAACTAATCAACTATTCATTGAAACAAGATAATTAGTTTATCAAACCAATTGGTTGATCTCATGGCCAAGTGATCTAAATTTCCAAACCATTTAACTACTCGCACAACAAGTCGATGGGTTTGATGAACAAATCGACCGATTTGGATAAAACATTACCCAAGCTTACGATACGCACACCCAAAAATTACTAAGCTTTACCCTATTAATCTTAGCATGGTTCTATGTCATAAAACACATCAAAATACACGCCACACATATAGAATCACATGGGTACATAGTAATCTAAATATTTGAATGAATCATGCTCAAATAGCCAAATTATGCATAACATCAAAGAAACCCAACAATGATAACTTTAGGAAAAAATTCTACCACATCCTCAAATTCTAGAATATATTATATCATTCTCACATAACCACACTAAATTCATGGAACCCTAATAAGCAAAAGAACCCCATTTATGTTAAAGATAAGGATTCCTTACCATAAAGAAATTATTCTAGCACAAAAGTTCTTACTTGACGGTTATCTAGTAGATTCTCGCTTCCTAAGAAAATCATACTTGAAACCATTAAAAATAACCTTTTAAAACTTTATTCAAATCAAGGAAAAATATGAATAAGAAGAAGAAGTAGAAGAAGAACACAAAACAAAACCTTTTCTCAAAAATAGGATGCCAAAGGAAAGAACTAATATCTTCAGCTGTTCTCAAAACTTGATTCTTCCTTACTTAAGAAAAATAAGGGAGAACTAAAGACAAGATTAGAAAATGAAAATGGAAACTTTTCTCAGCTAAAGAAGGGAGAAAACTAGAGCAAGTCTTTTATTTTTCTTAGCAAAGAGGAGAAAGGGGAAGAATGAAGGGTTGCTCAACACTTAGGATATTTTCCACAAAGAACAGAGAAAAGAGAGCAAGAACAATAAGTGAGGAATGAAAATAGATCAATAATGAAGGGTATAGTGGTGAGGCTTGGTAGGCATTCACAAGAGAGAGGGAGATGATTCTGGTATGGTTGAGTGTGGGTAACCAAGAAATGAGAGCTTACTTGATGGAGTGATGGGGGTTGGGTGCAGTTGGGAAGGAACATGGTAGTAGGTTGATGAGTTAGGGGATGTTGTATGAAGTCAACCATGCACCCCACCTACTAGAAGAGAGATAGATAGATGAAGGAGAAGTGAAAAGGCGAGGCTTGCCTCAAATGTGCTTTTTAGGGAAAATATGGCTAATTAAAATCATATAATAATCTAAATAATGTACAAATAATACCAAAGCACCAAAATATAATTATTAGAACAAATGGATTCTAATTAGAAGTTTTCATAACCATTAGAAAGAGATTTGAATCAAAAATTAGAAATGGCTCTAAAATTATAGAATAATCAATCAATCAGTTTGGGAAAACTAGTCAACTGGTTTGTTGAGAACAAAACTGTCAATTTCTAAGAGTACCAGTTGATTGATATACATGAAATTAACTTTTTTATAGTTTTAATATCATTTCAAATCCAAAACTAATTTATTTTATATCAACATAATTTTAAACACATTTTGAAGGATTTTGGGATATAGTATTATAGCACTACCCCTATAAAAGAGATTTTGTCCTCAAAGTCCACAAAAAAGAAACATAAGAAAACCTTAAGCTATCAATATTAATAATACAACATCTAAGGGTTAATACACAAGAGAAGCATACTACCCCCTTAAAAGAGGTAGTGTTACCCATGTACTACACCTAAGCAAATAACTCTAGATACTTCATCTTGATCTCATCCTTCGACACCCAAGTAGCTTCCTCTACTCCATGTCGTGACAAAAAGACCTTAATAATTGGAGAAACCTTCAAATGCATCTCTTGAATCTTGGAATCAAGGATCCTTAGTGGTCACTCCTTATAAGTCAATGCTTCATGGAGCTCAATTGACTCTAGTTGAATGGTGTGCGACAGATCTGCTATATAACTCCTTAATTCAAAAATGTGGAAAATTTTATCAATGCATGAAGGCTCAATAGGTAAGGTAAGATGGTAAGAAACATCCCCATCAAAATCTAAAATCTTATACGACCCAATATACCTCAGGCTAAGCTTCTTTTTTGATAAAAAATACATCACTCCCTTAGTTAGCGATAATATTAGAAGGACTCGATCACATACCTCAAACCCATCTACTCTCTTTAGAAGATATGCATAACTCTTCTACTTATCTTGGACCCCTTTCATCTAGGCTCAAATTACCTTGATTTTTTTGTCAATGTCCTCTGCCATCTCAATTCCTAACACTTCCATCTCACTTGAATCACTCCAACAAATGGGACTACAATACTTCTGTCCATAAAGTGCCTCGAAGGTATCATCCCTATGCTTTCTTGATTACTATTGTTGAAGGAGAACTCCACCAAGTCAAAAATATCCTCCCAAATTCCTTAAAAAGCAAGTACACATGCCCAAAGCATATCCTCCAAGGTCTAAATAATACGCTCAGTCTACCCTTCGGTAGCTAGATGGAAAGTTGTGCTTATCTTTATGCCCCAAAAGCTCTGTAAAAATTCTACTAGAAGTGAGATAAGAATATGGAATCTTAGTCTGACACAATTTCCTTTGGCATGCCATAGTATCGAACCACATGCTTTCTCTAAGAATTGGTCATCAGCTCCATACTCCATGTCGATTTCATCGGTATAAGCACTACAAACTTACTCAACCTATCAACTACTACCCAAATTGAATCTGAACCACTATAGGTCTTTGGTAGTCTAGATGCTTGTGTTCTACCTTTACCTTCTGACATATCAAGCACCTAGCTACAAAGTGTACAACCTCCCACTTTATACGAGGCCACCAATTGATCCATCTCAAATACTTGTACAACTTATACCCTCTAGGATGGATGGAATAAGGTATATGATGACCCTCCACTAAGATCCTCCGCTTAATTTCTCCACAATTATGTGGAACACACCACCTTCCTCAAAAATGGATACTACCATCCTAAAAAAATCTAGAGCTCCAATGCTCTACCCTCTGATACAACCTTCTTGATCCACTTGAGCTTGACATCTCCTGGTTGACTAGCTCAAATCTCATTGAGTATAGTCGGGATGATGGATAGGTCACTCAACCCTTATCTCAAGATCCCCAAACTCAATAATCTCTATGCTTATCTTTTGAAGATTCTGCTAAATCTAATCTAACACAAGCATAAAACCCAATGAGTGTGAAGTATTTCCATAGATAGCATATGCTACAACAGTAGTCTTACCCTCGTGGCAGTTCACCTCCAAATTGTAGTCCCTAACTAACTCCATCCATCTTCTCTACTTCATGTTCTGTTCTCGCTGCCTTGTGGTTATATTTTTTACTCAATACCTATTTCCTTATCTACTAGGTATGCGCATATCTTTAAGGTACATGATTATACTATGGCAAGCTAGTATGGCATTAGTGTCTAAAAGGGTTAGTGAGGTATCCTAGTACAAGCCTGCTAGCACTTTGCAATTTCCATTAATTAGGTGGGTGTGGGATCCTAACTTTTTTAAACCTTGTGGAAAAGGCATTCAAGGTATGGTGGGTGAGGCCTCTTGGTACAAGTCCCTTGGTTTACTTTAACCACGTATAGTAGGTGTGGTATGCCAATTTTTTTTAGCCCTCATGGCAGGTACTCTTGATGTTTTGTGGGTGTGGTATCCTTGAAGAAAAGCCCTTTCAATGTATCCTAACCCCGTATGGTGGTTATGGTATCCCATTGTGATTATTTGTGCTACCATGAATTTTATTTATGGTGGAGAATTGGATGTGATTGAACAAACTATCTTATTAATTGGAAACTATCTTTTCAAAAAAGGGAGAATTCTAATATAGCTTTTAGTGTATGGATTATGGTGCAATGATCATATGATTATCATTCCATGATTTCCATGTAATATCTTGTTATATGACTACCATGAGGCAAAGTGTTAAATTGTATTGGTATGCTTATCACTATATTGTTATGTGACTTCAATGTGTTGTGCAAGCCTTACCATATTTTAGGTAGTATATTTTATCAGTACTTCATCATACTAGTACTACACTTGTGTGGGCACTTTGATGATTTAGCTTTTGGTCTAGGTAGCAAAGGACAATTTGTAAGGGTACGACTCTCTATTAGTGTATGCTGAAGGTGATGACGTGGTTCATTAGCAGGTCATTGCTTGAGTTTGGATTTTTATGTTTATGCCCAAGAGTTAAGCTAAGTAGTTAGAGGTGTCTATCCCACTATATTGGGAGGTTTTTCTCTTTTTGTTATTTAAAATCTTAGCTCGATGTCATGTATTTAGATTTTTAAACTATCATACTCTTTCTTTCAATATTATTGCTCTGACCTTTATTATCTTGTATTGTTGCATTAATATTATGAACTTGCATCTTTTCATTCATTGTTCCATTTTTCCTTGTATCAATCATGGGCTTGGTGATGGTGATGATCACACCTCTCTTATGGTTGATGTGGCAGTAACATTCCCTGGTTTTTTCTCAAATGTTTCCTCATTGTCCTGAAATTTTTCTGTTCAAAAATTAGATTGTCATAAGTGATAACACCAAATAAATAACAAGGTATAAAAGCCACAAATTAGGTGTTTAGAGATGACATAAAATATAATCAATTTAAGTCCCAAATATCATCATTGTGATTCTTATAAAATTCAAATTTTGTAATTTCCTGGAGGTATTAACATAAAAAGCCCAAGAGAAAAACAAAAATTTATAACTAAACTAGGTAGCAATTAATAAAACTAGTAGATCGGTCCTTGAGACCAGTGGAATAGTCTAGCCTTACCAAACCTATGCCAAAACAACACTAGATGAACAATTGACTGGTTGGTCTCAACGATTAACTATTCATAGGAACCAATTGATGGTTTTGGTCTAACCAATCGATGGATCCAAGCATAGACCAAAACATTTTAGGTTGTAGGGTTACCAGTCGATGAGTTTAATAAACTGATTTACTATTTATTGAAACTAGGCCACTAGTTTATCAAACCAATCGATAGATCTCATGGCCAATTGATCCAAATTTCTAAAACATTTGATTGCTTGCACAACAATTCAATGGGTTTGATGAACTTATCGACTGGTTTCGGTAAAACATTACCCAAGCTTAAGATACACTCACCCAAAATTTACCAAACTTTGCCATATTAATCCTTGCATGGTTCTATGTCTTTAAGCACGTAAAAATACATGTTGTACATATAGAATCACATGGATATGTGGTAATGTAAATATTTGAGGAAATCATGTTCAAATGGCCAACTTATGCATAAAATTAGAGGAACCTTGCAATGCACTTTAAGAAGAAATTCTACCATATGCTCAAAGATTAGAATATAAATTAGACCATACTTACATAAACACACCAAAAACATGGAACCCCAATAAGCAACATAACTCCATTTATGTTAAAAATAAGAATTCCTTACCTTAACGCAATTATTTTGACACAAAGTTCCTACTTGATGGCTATCTGTTAGAACCTAATTTCATAAGAGAATCAAAGTTAAAAACATTAAATATTAACTTTCAAAACTTCATTGAAATCAAGGAAATATCAAAAGAAGAAGAAGAAGAAGAAACATAAAACACAACCTTTTCTCATAAAATAGGATGTGAAAGGAAAAAACTAAAATCTTTAACCTTTCTCAAACTTTAATTCTTTATTTCTTAAGCAAAAAAAGGGAGAACTAAATAAAATATTAGAAGAATAAAAAAATACATGCTTAACCTAAGAAGGGAGAAAATAAAAGCAAGTCTCTATATTTTTTTCTCACTAGAGAGGAGAAAGGGGAAGAATGAAGGGATGCTCAACATTTGGGAAATTTTATATTGAGAAAGGGAGAATAGACTAAGAAATATTGGTGATTAATGAAAGAAGATCAAGAAAAAAAGGGTATAAAAGTGATGCTTAGTCGACATTCACAGAAGAGAGAGAGAGAGATGAGATTGGTAAGGTTGAGTGTGGGTAACTAAAAAGTGAGAGCTTACTTGATGGGGGATTGATTACAGTCAGGAAGGAACATGGAAGTGGGTTTGTGAGTTAGGTGATGGTGCATGAATTCAACCACCCACCTCTACTTCCAAAAGAGAGAGGGATAGGTGAGAAAGGAGAGAGAAGCTGAGTCTTGCCTCAAAAGTGCTTTTTAGAAAAAATATGGCTAATTAAAATCATATAATGATCTAATAATGTGAAAATAATCTCTGATCACCAAAATATTCTTATTAGCACAAATCAAATCAACTTAGAAGTTTTCATAACAATTCGAAAGAGCTTTGTATCAAAATTAGAAATGGATTTGAAATCGTAGGATAATTAGTCGATCAATTTGGGCAAATCAGTCCACTCATTTGTTGAGAAAAAAATCTCTATTTTTTAGCACCACGGTTGATTGATTATGTATATTAGTCAATCAATACGCTTGATATTTACATTTGTAGTATATTTTCTAGACCATTCCAAAACCAAAACTAATTTATTTTATATCAAAGTTATTTTAAACACATTTTGAAGGATTTTTGGACAGGGTAATATAGAGGGTGTAGAGGACTAGGGTGGTGGTGGTGGCTGGTGGTAAGGTGGGGAGGCTGATGGGTTGCATTTTGCCAAATAAAAATGGTGGTGGAAGGAGCAAAGGATGGGAAAGAATGGCGAGGAAATTTTGTGTATGAGGGAGCTCGGAAGAGGTATGAGAGTTGCTGGTTTGCACAAAACTTTAGCACAACAAAGGAGTGAGAAGAGAATTGGTTAAGAAGGGGCTAAAGGAGGATAAAAACAAGGATAATGGAATTATGGTGTAGAAGATCTAGGGAGATGGTTCATAGGGGTAAGGTGCCGGGGTAGAGGGAGTAGGGTGATGGTTCGTAAGGGTAAGGTGCCGGGATAGAGGGAGTAGGGTGATGGTAAAGAAAATTTATAGCACTAATTAGGGGATAGTTTAGGGTAGACTATAGGTAAAAAAAATTAGGGTAAAATATTAGAGTAAAATTTATCAGGTTATCGGGTTAGGTTTACTTGAAGAAATGGATACGAGTTAAGACCCAACCTAATTTTAAAATATAGTACACTTCCTCTAGTAGATTTTAATCTAATTAAATTTATATCTAATAAGTTGTAAAAATATTACACATATTAACAATATATTTAGTAACAAATATACTAAAATAAGTGTTATACCTAATACACATAATTGCCGGTTATAATTAGGGTTTCTGAAAATGGGGTATTACAAATATAGTTGTGTGAATGAATAGAGTAAATGAAGGCTGTGTTCCTTTATTTTATTTTAAACTTTTTACTATGTGTTGTAAATAATTTAAGGTTCTATAGACTGTAAGCATTTGTCATTGCTAAATCAAGCCAGCATAAGATTCTATCGTATCTAGGTTGAACTAGCATGAGTTACTAATGAAACTTAATAACTACGCACCCTGTAAATGAACTAAATGAAGGGTATCAATGCTAATTCACAACTATTTTTTTTATAGAGTAATTGAGTTGGTTTTTTTTGAATAACTAATTTGTTTATTCATTTGGGTAATTCTAAAGAATAAACAAGAAAAACTTATACACATACACTCACACACACACACACACACACACACACACACACACACACACACACACACACAATTATTTTATACCAAAAATCATCTTCAAGCTCTATAGGGCAATATCAAATGGAATTAAAAACAGTGAAATAAATAGATGATGATTAGGAAACTATATTTGTCATTTATAGTGAGAGTGCAATGCGCAAGGGTATAGATGACAATTTTAACCCAAAATTGACATTTATATCTTAACAACATTCTTATTTTTATTTTTTAAGGGGATAAACATTTGTTGTAACCCAAAACTACCATCTATACCTTATCAATATTTTTTTTCTTTAATTTTTTGAATGGTATATATGGCATTTTCTTGATTATAAAACTATATAAACATTAGAATGGTTTTCAATTTTTGTTGTTTTTATACTATAGCGGGATTGTTTTTCTTTTTTACATTCTTATCTTCTAAACTAGTGAGCATTATCCACTCTTTATATTTGCATGAACACATACATAGACCTACCATGCAAACTACTTCTTCCCCAAAGCCTTCTTCCATTGTTGCTTCCTCTACCACCTCCTTTTTTCCCACTAGTCACCTATTTTGCCACCACCAACAAAACGTCATATTCTTCTATTTCTCTATTGTTTTGTTAATAGGTATGAATTTTTTATCTTCTTTATTCATAAATATTTCATCAATTTTTCTATGTGATATGCTCTATATATAAATTAAATTTATTTGATATCATTGTTGTAGTTTTTAGTTTAATGTGTGTGTAGTGTATGCGTATATATTTTTTATCCATTTAGTTATGATATTATTGTTATAATTTGTCGATAATATTCTTGTCAATGTAACCTTTAACTTGGTTGTCCGTTATGGATGAATTTTCTTATTTTTTTTTTTATTTTAGGTACTTTTTCAAGATCTATTTTTTAAAATCTTCTTAAGGGGGATTTCACACTTTTGGATCCTAAAAAAAAATAGTATTTTGGCCTTCAAAATGAGGTTTTGATGTTCTGAATCTTAAAAACCTAGTTGTTTTTATGATAATATTATAATACAACATGTATGCATATGTGATTTCATAAAGGAAGCATATTCTCTTATAAGATAATAAAGTCATATAAGGTAGATGTGTTTATAAAATAACTTTCTGTTTCAGATGGACATAATGCCATGGTAGTCGAATATATTTGTAGGATTATCTTATTATAGTTAGATAGAATGTCATGTCAGTATACCATGGTTGTTGAAAGCGTATATAATTTATGAATGATATGTATTTGTGATCAATTTTTTGTTAAAATATATGCTTATTTATTTCTTTGATGATTTCATGCAGGTATGAAATTTGATGATCATAATGTAGATTTAGGGAGAAAGATAAAAAAAAAAGATAAATAGTTTAGATGAAAGAATTTGTAAGAATATGATTCAAATGTTGATGAAAGGATTTATAATATTAAGCTTTGAAAAATAAAGCTTTAACAATCCTATTGAAGTTGGAAGAAGTGATATAGATGACAATAGTGATATAGATTATTTTTTATCCATTGAAAAAAAACAAAGAACAATGTGTGCTTTATTTATTGAATAGATGCCTTGGTTATATCTATTGGCATTTTCATTTCTTATGTTGTGGGGTCATGATAGAGCTTTTTCTAAGACCATAGTGAAGATGTTAAGAAAAATAACAAATAATTAAAGTAGTTGATCAAAATTGGTAGGAGGTGTAATACTCTAATTTAATTTATTTAGTTACTTTTTTATTTATTTTATGTAATCAATGCCTTTTGAGTTAATTTTAATAAGAATTGATTGATGTTATATTGAAAAAATTAATCATCTAAGTTGGGATATACACTATTGATGCTTATATACCAGTTGAATACATGTAAGTTTTTGTGTGTAGGGGGTTATTTATAATGCACGTAGCAAGAACAACTTTTTTTTTGGATGAAAAAAATAGGCTATATATGGAGGTTCCAATCAACACCTCCATATAAAGTGGACCATAAATGATAATTTTTTTCTGCACTCCTTTCGTAAAAAATTAGTGAGGAAGATTAAATGATAATTTTGGATTAAAGCGATTGTCAATAGTTGACAATAGAGGGTGGTTTTTATCCCACAACCGCCGTTTAATGCCTCCCACAATTTTTTTACAAGTGTCTTTTCTATTTGGTTACAAACTATTATTTTATTAACCGTTGTCGATAGTATAGATGGTTTTACCTTACACGAGTGTTGTTTACCACTATCTTTTCCTTTGTACCACCTTCATCTAAATATATTTTAATACTACTGGGATAAGAGTACAATTACAAGAGATGTTGGAAATCAATAACTTTATGAATTCAATGATGAAGTAAGAGTTATACTTTTTTTAGATGAAGTAAGAGTTAAAATTATGGGTACAAGAATCATAAAAGTTATTATTTTCTAGATATAAATTATTAACCCGAAGAAAGAAAGAAAATAGAAATAAGGAAGAAGGTAGATAATAATGAAGAAAAATCATGATTTATGGGTAGTGTTTTTTTACCATTTAAGAGAATCAACACTAATGCAGGAGCACCCCAATCTTCCCCAACCAAAGATAATCTACTTATTAATTTTTCCAAAATTGAGAAGTTCAAAACTATTCTCAATCGGGTTAATAAATAGCTAGATTATCAAGCAGCCATGCAAGCCATGCAAACTCTACCACCTCACATAAGCATTGATCATAATAACTTCTACATGGCTCGTCCAAACACCCACCCTACATAGATCAAATATGGCTCCAACCTAGCATAGAATTTAGCCCAAATCCCCACCTTTTACAACCTCCACACACCACTTATCTCAGGCGAACAAGACCTACATGGCACTCTAACATTTGTGCATAAATTAAGGACATTGGGAAGATCAAGGTCCTCTATCATAAGCCTAAATGGATGACAAGCAACCTTCTAATCAAAAGAATTATTGAGGAGCCTCAACTAATTAGACCACTTTGTATGTTTACTTTATTTAGCTAAGTTTACCTAAAGTGTGTCATTTAACTTTCCTAATGTGTAATCTATGTATCCTAAACCTTGTCATAGGGTATGATGTCAATTGAACTAATGATGGTGGGTTGTAGTTAAGTTGACACATAATGAACAAGCTTATTGATGTTGAGTAAATCTAGTTAACCTTCGTAGCCTTAAACCATGGGTAAGGGTGTATTAAGACTAACCTGCATGGTTAGCAAATTTTGTAACATGGGTTGACGACCCCTCCCTAGTTAAAAGGATGGTATAGTCTGCAAGAAAGGTAGACTATCCTAGCTAAAAAAAAGACTCTCTTAAGTTCGACACTTTCAAGTGAGGGAAGTGGTTGAGTTGTTATAAATTCTTGCACCATTTATGCCAAAGGTGAAAACCTTAGTTGGTTGATGGAAGTCCTTGTGTTTATAGTTCTCAAATCCAAGTCTTTCTTCTTGAATCTTTCTTATATCCCTTTATAAATTTCGAATTTTGTTGAAGTCTTCCCCACCTTCAACACTAATGCTTAGCTTAATGCCATTTGTTTAGCATTACACATCAAACACCCAAAAGATAAGTATGTTGTCTTTCAATATATAAGTTACAAAAGAGAAAACTAAATTGTATTTTATGCATATACATTAAGTTGGTATATTAATAATGCATAGATTAACAATTAAAGTTTATTTACATCAAAAGGCCAATAAAATTGTGAAAGAAAATAAGAAATATTTTATTAATTATGAATTAATTAAAATTTAATATTAAGGTCATAAGATTTAATATGTTCATTTTAACATTTAATTTGAGTTATGATTCTTTTATTGTCATTTCACATCAACAATAATCTTCATTGTCTAAATAATTTCTCAATCATGCTTCATTTGCATCTATTTGTATCCAAGATATGTAGTAAAATAATAGATTGCAGGAATAAATGGAAAAAATAGCGAGGGTTATGTAAGATTTCACTATCCTACGAAGAAATATAAAGCCCCTAGCAAAAATTTGTTGAATATGTATTTTCTTTGAAAATTGATTTTCTCCATTTTTTTTACTTTCTTATTTTCATTTTATATCAATGTTGATATTTTGAGTCCACCATTTCTTCATTTCTATAAGTTTTATTTAGCTCTATGACATTTATTATTTAGAGACACTTCCATAAAGTTATTATTTAATAAAAATAACATTTCAATGTGCATGACTTAATTTTTTTGATAATGTTTACTCATCATAAAAATCTTATAAATTATTATAAAATTCAATTTTGTTAAATCTAACTCAATATTACTATTCATAATAATGAAAATTTCAATTAACATAAATGTTTCTAATTTTTCTATTTAAAATGACATTATGTGTCTATACTAGAATTTGATAATAGATACAAAATTTATTAGAAGTTCCAATCTTTTATATACCTCAATAGCTGGACATCTTTGCTGATTTAAAGACATACTTCTATACTTGTATTACATTATAAAATAATATGTTAGTAAATTTTTTATATGAGTTTCGATAATTTTAATCACATTAAAATATTTTTTAGTAATATTTTTTAGTAATTCTAATTTTAGTAATTAATGAATGGTCTCTATTATTTGAACATCTATGTGTTGCGCTAATATTACATTAAAATTAACGAAAGTATTCATAAAATAATAATAATAATAATAATTATTATTATGGTAATGAAAATAGTAAAATAATAATAAAATAACACATACATTATTTTTTTAATTAGATTAGATAATAAAAAATATGTCCATATAGGTGTATTATACTTGCCTGAAAAACCTCAATAGATATTAGGTAATTTTATAGTAAAACTCCACTTCTTAAAAACGTAAATTTTTATAACTTTCGTGTCAATTTATTCGTTTTGACTTTTAATTTTACTTTAATTACTTTATTCATTTAAATCCTGACTCTTGCAAATGTTTCAAATGTTTTAATTTTTTTTTAATGATTTTATCAACCATTTTGAGTTCATATTGAAATCTAATTAATAGTTTATAATTATAGATAATTTTAGATAAATTCATTTACAACTATAATTTTATTAAACTCACGTGATTTAATTTCTATTTAATATATATATATATATATATATATATATATATATATATATATATATATATATATATATTGTGTTTCAATTGCATGTTTTATTTTTAAAATTTTAAATTTATTTAAAATATATACTTTTATTTTAGTAATGAATATAAAATACTTTTAAATTATAAAATTCCTATAAACTACAAAATTATTGTAATAAATCTTATCTATAAGAAATATTTTAATCTTTGAATTTATTTATCCATAAAAGGCTTATAAGTTCTTTAGAATAATTTATAATTAAAAAAACTTCTCTAACTTATTTATAATTTTCTTTCTAAAATTTATTTTCTTATGTTTTTTTATTTTGGTTTTCCGAAGAAATTTTTAGAAATGAGTTAAATTATTATTTTACCTCATATTTTAATTAAAATAATTTTATCTTTAATATCATTAATTTTATAACCCTTTAACATCTAGGAAAAAAAAAACTCGTTGACGAAACATCACTCCACCAACATCCTACCTTTCGTTATTTTCTCTCTCTCCCGTTCTCATTTTTTGTGAACTAAGTAAGACTCATCCACGACATTATTTGCCCATCTCCTGCTCCCTCTTCGGCTTTGATATCCAGCCGCCGCCATACTACATTAAACCGTCGTCACCGGTGCGCTAGCGATGCAGCATCATAAAACACCAGAAGATGGCAACAACAAACAAGTAGCAGAACTTGGAGCTGCAACAACAACACATCAACACGCTCGGCCACATCTAGCAACGTTCGCCTCTAATAAATGATCTTTTGACATCCACCGAAGCTCCCGCGATCTGCACAAACTCTGTTTTGAGTGATTTCGTTCGGTATAAAATCTCCTAATGCTTACTTTTATTTTAGAATTTAATTTTGTATTAGTTTATGAAAAGCTAAATTAATTATTAAATTATGCATAAATATGATGTATGAGTAATTTTGATAGGTTGATTGCGTTTTATACGATTGATTTATAAAATTTTAATTTTTAACTCCGATGTATTCATATAGTTCGGGTTCATATGATTTTAAGTTATTTTTATCAATTGATTATGTAAATTGCTTTGAAATGTTTTTAACTATAAGTTGGAAGTATCGATTTAATAAATTTGTGTGAAATTGAATATCTATATGAATATTTTTTCTAATTTGAAATTGGTTAATCCTTTGAGCTATTTTATGAAATTGGCTATAAAATTTATATTAGAATATGTTTAATTTCATTTTAAAACCACCAATATAAATATTTGAATTCCTTTTTTAATTTCATTATAATATTTTTAGGAATAAGATTTGATTGAATTTATATTCCGGACTCGGAAAACCTTAGTATGTTAAATTAGGCCTTCCGCTTATTATTTATAAACAAGTAATTATATAATTGGTTATAAAATGTGCCTAATTACATTTTTGAAGTTTCAATTTGAGTAAATTAATGTGAATTAAGAAGATTTGTGTTTTGATCCTAAAATCCTATTTCTTGTGAATAATTTTCTGGAAATGATTTATGTGTGATCCTTTTACTTTGTTGATTGATTAGTTTGATTTAAAATCAATTAAATTGCGTTTCTATCTTATTATTTGGATCAACTCTCCAAAAATAATTAGCTTGATATTTTGGGTTGTAAAATTTAATCATGTAAGTGGTTTTAATAAAATTTACTTATTTTCTATTATTCTATATTTAAATTAATTTTCCTTAACTTAGTCATATGATTTTCAAAAGTGATATAAGGAACTGTTCTAGTGGTTTCCTCAAAGATAGGGTTTCTTTTTTCTTATGCTAGGATAGCTCAGAAGCATGGTAAACCACCTAAACTTATAGTTAACAAACCCTTATGTGTCAGTGTGTGTTGCTCCATGTCTTGCCCATGATAGGAGCATGTTAGGATTTGTTGAGAAATCATATGTTTTGTATGAGTATGCTAAGGGTTATATGAGGATTTCATGTTGAGCAAGAAAGCATGGATATTGTGTATTCTAAGTTTGTTAAACACATGTGATATTATATTAAGTAGGATCTCAAATGAACAAGTGTAGCATCTTCATTTTTTACTACCTAAAAATTTTGTTTTAAAAATTATAGAAGTAGAAAATATAAAACACACCTAGCAACACGAGGTGTTACTACCACTCTTAGCCTAGGATAGATGCCTGCCACTCATCTCATGTTACAAATAATGCTAATAAAACCAATCAATTCAAATAAAAGAATATATTGCATAAGAGATATGATATGGAGATACTACAAGAAAATATTTACAAAACAAGACCTCCTCTAGTCCTAAAAATATATGAATGCATAGGATAGAATAAACTTAAATAATGAAATATAGGAAAGATAAAATGACAATAGGGAAAGGAACTAAAAACTTGGTCCATTAAGGAACTACATAAGATCTTTAGGTTTCCATACTCTCTAACCCCTAAGCCTAACACATTGTAGACCAACTACCATTTATTCTCAAAAAAACCACATGGTCTTTTACTAGTGGAATTGAGCAAGTGACCTAACAAACGGGAACACCAGTACTCTATGTATTGAGTAAAAGAAGTTACCTCCTCAGCAAGAGTCACAAGAATGTAAGGCTTATGACAACAAATGAGGTAATACTAAATTAGGATCTCATACTTACATGATGCACTTAGATATACATGCATTAGGATTTCATAGTTCATCTTGCTTATCAATATAATATAGATATCATGGATAACATTTATACTTGATAGTAAGTTAATCCATTAAGCTCATTTCCTAAGTTTAAATGATCCATTTATTTAATTATTCACAAGCCATTATTCCTTTTTCCTCTTTTCTTTATTGAGCAGTGGATTGGTTATATATTACCCCATTTTCAAAAACCCTAATTATGTGTATTAGTTGTAATAATTATTTTAGGGTATTTTTTATTAATTATATTGTTAAAATGTGTATTATTATTATTATGAAATATTAGATATAAATTTTATTAGGTTAATTTTTTTTAGAAAGTGGGTTATTAAAATCTAACCTTAAGCTCTACCTTAAACTGTAACCGATACGTCGAGTAAATCTTATTCTGGTAACTTGATATTTCTACCTTTTTCTTCACCTAATTAATTACCCTAAACTATGCTAGATTTTCTTGGTCACTTCACTATTCCCTCCTTGGCGTAAATCCTTCACCACCTTACTCTTCACCATACCTCCCTCTTTCCCATGTTTTCCTCTTCTTTTTTTGCTTGACATCACCTTGCACACCATCCAATTATTAAAGCCTTCTCCCTTTATGTTGTTCCTCTCCTATGTACCACCCTACACTTCCTCATCTTTCTCCCGAGCTCCCTCAAGTAAGATGAAGCCATGTTCATTCACCATTACCAGGTTGCATTTCTATCACTTCCTTCCCTACAACGTACTTCATCATCAGCCATATTTCCTTAGCTTCATAAACCTCCACCTATCCCTCAACCTCACCTTCGGTAATGTAACACCCCGAGTTGATACGACTACGCGGGGCTACCTTAGAGTGATATTGGATCTATCGGTTGGCCCTACAGATCAATACAAGTCCTTTCAGTGTGCTTTGTCCTCACTCACCACTTCCCGATAAATTTTAAGAATATTTATAAAACTTTCTAGGAGGGTCACTCATCCTAAAAATTAAAAACACCATAGTCATCGATAAAAATAATTCACTCACATCCATGCTAGCTAGTCTAGGAAGCACACTTCTATTCTTTCTAACACCAGCCGTACATCTCCAAATCATTAAGTATGCTTACACTCTAAATGAATTGTGATATAACCGATGAAATAGAAATAGGTTTTTTAGCACACTGCTTTTAGAAACCCTAATTATAAAATGATGATTATATGTAATTAGTTGTAATAATTATTATTGGGTGTTTTGTAGTAAACATGCTCATGACATATGTATTATTATGAAATATTAGATATAAAATTAAATTAGGTTAAAATATGATAGAATTTAGGTTACTAAATTTAATCCTAGTTTAGATCCCAACCAAAATCAAGTAAACCTTTTCTCGATAACTGAATGTTTTACCTTGGTTAACCTTCCTAAATTATTACCCTACCCCATGATGTATTCTATCCATACCCTACACCGTCTACCCATCATGACCTTCCTCTAATCCATACCTCTTGCACGTCTCCCTCTTCATAATGTTTCCCTCTCCTATGTTTTGTTCAACTCTTCCCTTTACACCTTTCATCCTCCCAAATATGTCTTGTTTATTAGCCCCAAGAAAAGCATGTGTCCTTCTCCTTCTCCTAAGCTCCCTCATGCAATAAAACCTCTTCATTCTCCATCATTGCCCTTGTCATTTGCCTTCCTCTTCATCATCTTTCTATCTATAAAGTACACCACCACTATTCCTTCCTCCTTAGCAACTTCCATCACCACTGATTCCTTCCCCCTTGCAACGTCCACTTCTACCACTCCCTCACCCCACCATTAGCAACCCTTGTCAAATATACCCCCAACATACTACCAAACCCATAGAATCACCCCAACTCCTTTCTTAGTCGCCATTGAAGGGGCACGAAAAGGGAGAGACTAACCGAGCACTAAATCGCCTGCTTTTTTTTTGCATGGGAGTTAAGCCCTGTGATGTAAAACTGAATACATAGACCCTCCTTTTGTCAAAACTCACCCATCACCTCCCTTCTACTTTGATCATTTGTGTCAAACCCCTCCAACTGGCTGTATCCTCATCCACCGAAGCGACCCCTTGCATCGGTGTTCCTTGGCGGTTGCTCCCTAGCAAATACCAAAGACACCGTTGATCACGTCCCTCCTTTTGCAACTTCCACCCTTTTTCCATCCTGTAATTTATGAGTTGCATTATTGTCCTTTCTTCCTTGTTTCCTTGGTTAGTTATTTTTGAGTGGTTTTGAATTAAATTTTCAGTTATTATTCTATTATATTAAATACTAATATATGTCTTATTAGGTGTGAATTTCTTAGATAATCCTTGAGTATCTTAGTGAATAATTTTTTTTAGGTAAATCCAATCACTCATTAGATGATAGAAACTATGTGCAAGCATGTTAGGATTGCTTATATTAAAATACCCAATCAAAACGCATTCATTAAGCGGTAATATTTATGATGCATGACATGTAAAGACCTCTAAAATAAAACTATAGCCCAAAAAAAGGCCTCATGTCCTATGAATGCCATTCATGTCCGAGAAACACTAGGAATTACCCATGGTCATTGGCTTCTTTAGCGTATTAGCCATATTATCCTAAGTACCCACTTTCTCTAATGCAACATTTCCTAAAGCAATAACTCCCTGGATGAAGTGATACCTGATGTTAATGTGCTTCATTCGATGATGAAAATAATTCAGATTCTTCACTAAATAGATAGCACTCTAGCTATCACCACAAACTACTAAAGCACTATGATGAAACCCTAGCTCTCATAATAAACCACCAAGCTACACAACCTACTAAAAAGACTTTGTCATAACCATATACTATACCTAAATAGTGGATAAGATTGTCACCTACTATAAGGAAGACCTGCAGCTGATAGTTAAACAACTAAGGCAGAAAACATATCCATTTGTGGATCTCCATTTATCAAGGTCTCCATCAAAATTAGAGTTAATGAGAAAATTAGCCGATCTCCCATACTCTATACAAGCTGATGTCATTCCCTTCACGTACCTAAGGATCTACTTCACTACTTACTGGTGAACCTTACCCTAATTCGCTATATATTGACTCACAACACTAACAACTTGAGAAATATTAGGTTGGGCACACATGATATCATATATGATAACACCAATAACTTTCCAATATGGAATAGTAACCATAAAATCCTCTTCCTCTTTGCATGTGTGAAAATCCAAAGCAAACAATCTATAGTGAGCAGCCAATAGAGTTCTCACCATCCTAGCATCCATCATATGAAACCTCTCTATCACAGCTCTAAGTTCCTTCATCTCAAACTCACTCTTCAGCATTGCCTTCACCTTATGAACATTAGATATATCTTTCATTGCCACAAGCATTTCATCAACACATAGCAAAAGATAAACAAAAGATCCATCATCCATCTCCTTCAAGTACATATATCCATCATAATCACTCTTAGAGAAAAAAATACTCAAGCATAAACTAATCAAATCATTTATACCACTATCAAGGTAGCTACTTCAGATTGTATAGTGACCTCTTTAATAGGCACACATGGTCACTCATCCTCTCAACCAAAAACCTATTAGGCTTACACATTTAAACCTCCTCCATGAGGTGACCTTTCAAAAATGCATTTTTAACAACCAACTACTCTAACTCAAAATCATGCATATCCACAAGTGCAAGTAAGGTACGAGTAGAAGCATGTATGACCATAGGAGAATATACCTCGTTATAGTCCATGGCTGGAATCTCACTTATTCCACATGCAATATAATTTACCTTCTACCTTGGTATATCGACCCCTGGAGTTCCCTATTTGAACTTTTACACCCACTTCCTATCAACAATCTTTTTCTTCCTAGGTGCCTTTACAAGTTTCCATGTCTAATCCTTCATTAAGGACTCCATTTTCTCCTCCATAATAGCACACCACTTAGTAGAATCAATATTCTCAATAGCTTCTAAGAATGATGATGGTTCATGCACCTCAACAACAGTCTCTACCCCAGATAAGCCATAGCAATCTAATTTTTCATAAATGTACTTTATTGGAGGCTTTATAATCCTCTGTGCTCTGCCTGGAGCAATGCTCCTTTGCTCCACCTGCATTTTGGATCCACCCACTTTAGGAATAGTGGGTTAATCAGAAGGTTCTCTACAATCTAACTCAACCTCAACTTTCACTAAGCCTTAATCACTATGTTGCTCCACCTCCTTAGAGACACCATCATAAGACTTGGTCTTCTAGAGGAACACAGACTCATTGAAGGCAACATCCTTACTGGTCAAGAAATTGGACGTAGGTGGTTCCCATAACTTTTATCCCTTTTCTTTGGATGTAAAACCAAGAAAGATACACTTATTGGCTAGGCTCAAGTTTACCATCATTCACATAACCAAAGACACGCAAATTGGAATAATTAGATAGCTTAATAGACCATAAATCTTTAGGTGTCTTCAACACAATGAATCAATTTGGTGAACTATTCCTCAGGTACACTGCCATATGAACAACCTCAGCCTAAAACTCTCTTCCTATACTTCGTAGTGATAACATACATCGATCCTTCTCTAATATAGTTATGTTCATCTACTCACCAATAGGATTCTATTGTGGTCTTCTAACATAGATGAGGTGTCTCGCTATCCCATTTTCTTAGAAGAAATTAGTGAAACTCTTCTCTAAAACTCAAGGTCATAATCTATTCTGAGAGACTTAACCAACTTCCCAGCCTATTTCTCTAGCAAGGTCTTCCACCATTTAAAAACACCAGACACAACATTCTTACACTTTAAGAAATAAACCCATACCTTTTGAGAGAATTCATTAATAAATGTGAGCAAGTACCATAAACCACCTATGAAGACCACTTTCATTGGACTCCACATATCTAAATGGATATACGTAAGTGAAACTCTTATATCATGCTTAGTTGTTGAAAAGTTAACCCTCTTCTGCTTGCCAAAAACACAATGCTCACAAAAGTGCATAGTACTATACTCTGTCCATCCAGCAGCTTCCTCTTGGAGATATCTGTCAAACTATTGACACTCATGTGTAAAAGTCTCCTAACATCTAAGTCAGACAACTTGAGTAATATCACAGTACTTTTCCCATAATAGCGGAACCTACCATCTCATATAGTGTCCCGACCCTCTTTGCCTTCAGTTGTAATAGCCCACAGTTTTGTGTAATGGATGGATGAGGAATTATGAAGAAACTTGGGCCTTTGATTTTAATTCAATTTTATGATTTTATTTGGAATGAAAATTAATTTGAAATTATGTTAGAAATGAAGTTTAATGAGTTTTTCAAGAAAACCAATTGATGGTTCTATGAAATGATCGATTGGTTTTTTATTTTAGCCAAATTGAGTTCCTTAACCAAACAAAAACTACTAGTTTGGAAAAACTGATCGACTGATGGATGATTGTCGACTGGTATACCCAAACTGATTGTCTGGTTCATCGACCTTATCACATTCTTTGAAGTTTGATCCCTTACACTAAAATGGAACCTTACCAACTCTACTGATTGTCCTTAAGATATTTCTAACCATTTTCATGGCACATTTAACCTAAAAATATTGCCTCAATTTATTCTAGGGGTCGATTGAGACACATGAGGGAGAGAGATGACCTTAGCCATTTATGTCTTCTTCTTCCTATCTCCTCTGCCCAATTTTGAGATCAATTACTTCAACCTTAGGCGTGCTTCTGAGCAGCTGGAAAATTCCTTCCACACTGACCTCCCATTTCTTCATTTATGTATGAGAATTTTTTCCACAGTTCCCTAGAGTCATAAATTGACCTAAGCTCCTCGGATTCATAAATTGAACACAGGAGACAAGGTCAGCAAACCCTTAGCAAATCTATCCATTCTAATCGAATTCAAATGGTCACAAGTAGGGTTTCAAGTTTTCTTTCGAACCCTTTGTGTGTTTTCGTCGATTAGTTGGTAATAAATAGCCCCAATCCTCCATCCATTGCACTTTATTTCAGTCTCCAAACATTCTTTTGAGTTCTACATTATTTTCTTTTCGTCCCCACTTCAAGTACTTACCAAATTGTTTTGCACACTCCTCTGATCCTATCTCTAGCCCCACCTTGTTTTAATTGTTAAGCGAGGTAGAGTTAGACTTTTGGGAAAAGATTGATTGGTTTAGTTGAGTTTTTCTCTACTTTATCCTAATAGTATGTTATTTTCCTTTCTATTTTCTTGTTGTACTTTTATGAAGTTTTGGTATTATTCCTGAATTAAGATTTTGGTTTTAAAGGTTTTGAGAGTTGAAGTTTTAACAGATTTAAAAATCCTAGTTTTAAGGAGTTTAGTTTACATCAAGTAAGTAATTCTTGCACCTAAAATTTTAGCATGTGTTACTGTATGAAAAGTGATGCCTTTCATTGGATTATGCGTGTTTGTATGAAGAAATGTAGTTGTATGCATGATTTATATGTTTAAATGATATAAGTTGAGAAAAGAGTATGAGAATAAAGGAAATGGGCTATGATAATGTTATGGTAAGAAATGCAAGATAATCTAGCTAGAAATATGTTATTTGATGTTGATACATATTCAATGGTGAGTAGAAATCATTTTTATGCAAGAATATACATGGAATTTGTTAATTAGTGTTGTGTTAGGGTAAACTGATCAATCTGTTAGGTCAACTCGAATGACTGATTCCTAAAATAGTCGGCTGGTTGACCCAATAGATCAACTAGTTCACTTGTGGAGACCTTGGTCTTACTCTCTTTTTAAATACATTGACCGGTTAGGTCTAAGAACATTCGACTAGTATGCACAAACCAATTAACCAATTTGAAGGAAGCATGGTTTGGTTGAGCTAACCTGGTTAACTGGTTGACCCAAACCTCATGACTGGTTGACACAACTAATCGACTTGTTGGGCCAGACCAATTAACTAGTTCAACTGGTTTGCATGATTTGTTACTTTGTGATTCGGTTATGTTTGGGGGTTATATTTTGGACCACATCATGATTATTAATGGGATAAAATAAAGAGTTGAACATGGATTACCGGTCTAATTAAGGGATTAAAATGGATCATAACTAATGGTATGCATTATGACCAATGTAAGGGCTACATGTGTAACTCAATTGTAATTGGTGATAAAATGGGAATACGAGTAATGGAGATCAATAAGGAATTAGATTAAACCCTATGATGGATATGAAACTCATTAGCCAAGGATAAATGGTACACCCACATGGTTGAGAAAAATGGAAATAAAATGGATCAATATGGCTTAGTATGGGGATATACCCTATCTGCTTGTATGAGCCTTGTATGATCACCCATCCTTTTGAATTAATTACTAATCACTTAAATTGAAAGAAAGTTGAGTTGAGTATGGGTCTAGGTTACCTGATCCTCAATTAACTATCATAGATTAGTCTAACTTTGGTCATTTTTGGTGCCTTCAGGCTTTTCCTTCGGGCGAAATCACAAGACATCCTGGTACCTTACCTACTCTATACATTGATGATGTAAAATAGGGTATCAATACTAAAGGGTCTATTTACCTAGGTGGATGGCTTCGGCCTAAACTTATGTCCATATCGGTTGGCTTTGGCCTATACTTATGTCTATTGTGGTGATTGGCTTTGGCCTAGATATTATATCCTTTTGGATAGGCTTCCATGGTATATGAGACTATGGGGTGGAGCATAGTCTATTTCTCGATGATAATAAAATATGGCTATTAAGTAAGTATTTGATCATATATAAATGATGATTAAGAGAATGGCTAATATTTGACAAGAATGGAAGTAATGGTATGATTGGTCAAAAGTGAGTAGAGCTGGTTATTACACATGGTTAATGGTTGACCTGACTACTTGTTAATGAAGTAGAATATTGATCAGTTGACCCACTTGTCTCTTGCGTAAATGAACTAGTGGTATAATTTAAGGATTGTTTTAATCGGGATAAGCCCTAGAGGTTGTTTGATTCTCCTTTCCATTAAGTACCTACATGCCTATGTGGCAAGGTGGTGAGTCTTAGCATCAAGTATTCTACTAGTTGAAATTATGCATGATAATATGACCTCATGTACTTTTAACTCTATCTGTTTAAACGGCCTTATCATAAAGCTTACTATAATCTATATTGTGTAAGATAAAGTGGTATACATGTGTATATTGAGGGAGAAAATTGGCTTACTCAGTATGTAGCATACTGATGTGCTCGTTTGCTCAGTCACCTATTCATTCCTATGAGTAGATGACCTTGTGCAGGTTTTCGGGGATGACAAATAGAGGGCCAACCTCTTATGGGCTGGAATTATGAGCGAGGACATCCGGAAGGTCTTTATGGGGCTATAGATGACCAAAATATCTATTTTGTGCCTCGTGCCCCAACTCATATTTTGAAGTTTCATACTTTAATGTTTACTTATGACTATTTGAATAGAACCTATTAGGGTTGTTGTTGTAAACATTTTGGAAATTGGTTTCAATTAAATTATCATTGCGCACTCTGATGTTATAGTGTTTTTGCTGATTTAGCCTTGTATCTGATATGGAGTAGGCAACGAACGTCTAACTAATACCAAGTACGACGATAATACCCTATTTTTCTATGTGTTTTCTGCTTCCACAACATGTATTTAATGAAAATTTTTAATCGTGTAAAATGGGGGTGTTACAGGTTGGTATCAGATCCTTTTCTTAAAAATGCATTACTTTCAACAATTCTTAAGTTGATAGCATAGGTTAGTATCATAGTTTTTCTTTAAAACTTATCGCTTTCATCGATAACTGAGCTGATACCAAAGGTTGGTATTTGAACGGTACCTAAAGATTTTCCATCTTTAAAAAATTTTAAAATTGATACCGTAAGATTCTTTTTACTAAGGCATATTTACTCTACATATGGCCTTCGATAGAAATATTTTTTTTTGGTACACTTAAATTATTTCAAATCTGGAGATATGTGAATGAGAGTTGGCTTAGGAATAAGTTGCAGTTAACTTATGTTTGTTTGTGGGAGTCTTAGTATTCGGTGGCCTGAACTTTAGCCTAACTTCTTCTATTCTTTAGAATGTGATAGCCACTAACCACCGCTACAAATGTATTAAAGCCTTCACGGAGACAATAGGAGCATATATGGAGGGCCACGTTAACCTCCATTAGTACCTGCAATTGCACCAACTCTAGAGGACTAGCTCAAGAGGGCTAAGCATCATCATCCACCCATATTCGAAGGTCACGATCCCCAAAATTATGGAACGGTGGGTTAAAGACATGGAGAAGACTTTCACAGCCTGCACATGCCCATGAGAGGGTTAACATGGTTGTTTACTACCCTAGAAGAAGGGCAGATGCTTGGTTATAGAGTATCCAACGTAGTTGTGGGGAACCTATAAGTTGGGGACTATTTTTGGAGTCATTGTGAGCTAGATTCTACTTGAATCACCTGTGGATGAAGAAGTATAATGAGTTCATGTCTCTTTCATGTGAGGGCATGTCTATCAAGGAATACTACACTTGATTTATAGACTTGGTTTAGTTTGCCCCGGATGTGCAAGCTAACGAGGAAATGCAAGTTCACTGCTTTAAGATTGGATTGGGGATCTAATACCATAAATTGTTGGTGGGAGTCACTCCACTAGACATGGTCGAGATGTACGATCAAGCTCTAGAGTGGTCTCGAGTCATCCAAGCTTGGAGTGCTTAGTCTGGGGACAAAAGGAAGTTTGAGGGTTGTCAGCATTTTGATAACTAGAAGAGGGCTTTCTCCTATGGTAGCTTCGTGGTTTTATCGGAGCTTGGGGTCAACACCCTTATTGGTAGGTTTCTCTTAGGGTCGTGCTAAGGAAAGGTGGTACTATAGCAAGATGTGTGGGTTAGATTACCCAGGGGTAGACTACAAAGGCAATAGGGTGACGTGCCATGGTTGTGGTATGGTGGAACATCGAGCATTCAAATGATGGGTCAGCAATGGCAGTATCTAGAGGAGCCAGACCAAATATAAGAACATGAGATCTATTAAGTAGCCACAACCATAGATACCGAGAGTTCCTCCATTGCCAGCCATGTGTAACTAGTTGAGGGAGTTAACTCAAAGGTTTGAGGCCTCGCCTTTTCAGCAAGGCTAAGGATTAGCTAGCACCCATGGAGTTCCATCATTAGGATGTCTGAATATGATGAGTCAGGTAGAGGCAGAACACTAGTTTGGTGTGGTGACCTCCATGAGCACTGTCTCTACTCTTTCTACCTCTATATTATTTGACTCTGGTGCTTTGCATTCTTTTGTAACATCTACTTTCGTAACTAGAGCCACCTTATCTCCTACTAGTAGTATCTCTGCTTCTGTTATTTTACCATTGGGGGATAGGATTGCATGTTCTAGGTGGTATCAAGGGGTTTTAAAGGTATTAGGAGGGAATGAGCTTCCATTGTACCTCATAGAGTTGAAATTGCAAGATTTCAAAGTAATTGTCAGAATGGATTTACTAGGAAAGTACCAAGTGTTGATCGACCGCACGCAAGAATGCATAGTTGTACAAGGACCAAAGGGTACCAGGGATTCCTACTGGAAGCGTGAACCCAATCCCTCTGCGCAAAGATTGTGCCAGAAATTGCATCGAGTAACCAAAAATGTAAGTGGTATCCACTCTACTTGTGCAGTGTTAGAGACACCAAAGCAGTAGAAACCCCATTGGAGCAGATGGTGGTAGTCCGTGAGTTTCCTGACATTTTCCCTAAGGATATTCTAGGAATGCCGATAGTTCAAGAAGTTGAGTTCACCGTGGATGTTTTTCTAGGCACAAAGCTAGTATCTAACACCCCGTACAAAATGGCACCAACGAAGATGAAAGTGTTGAAGGCTTAGTTGGAAGAGCTATTAGAGAAAGACCACATCTGTCCATGTATAGCACCATGGGGAGTGCCAGTGCTATTTGTGAAGAAGGATGGCAAACTAAGAATGTGCATCAAGTATCAAGGGTTGAACTAGGTGACGGTGAAGAATGGTTATCCTTTGTCAGGGATTAACAATCTATTCAACAAACTCAAGGGAGCCAAGATGTTCTCCAAGATCAATCTTCAATCAAGTTATCATCAATTGAGGATAGTAGAGAAGACATTCCTAAGACTAATTTCTGGACAAGGTATGACCATTATGAGTTCACAGTAATGCCCTTCAAACTCACTAATGCGCTTAGGTGTTATGAAATAGAATCACCTACATCTTTAATTACCATAATCTAAAATTGGTCGATCGATTTAAATTCTCAATATCAAATATTGTACCAATTGCGATTACTAGATCTTCAACAACCACAAATTTAATGCCATTTTTTTATTGCAAAATAGCATCGATTGAGAAGGATCCAAACCAAAAACTAATCAATTGAGGATTTAATCACAAAATAAAACAATTAAGGAAAAAGTAGAGATCTTTGTTCTTGCTCTTATATAATTATAAGATTATTAAACTAATCAATCAATCAAATATATAAATTTACAATTCTTTAATTAATTGAGAGTTCTATGGAGAAGAAGAAGAAGTTGGGTCGTAAAACATGACGGCTAGTGTTTCATCATACTACCTTTTATAGAGGATAAATCCCTATGGGGAAAAATAGTGTGTTTTAGAAATAAGGAAAAAACATGGTCCATATTTAAGAAACACATGACCTTCATATTAATTTCCTTACTATTGACTTCTTACCCAACAAAACATTAGAATATTCAGTGAGAAAACATGGTTCGTGTTAACAAATACAAAACCCTCATGTTTCTCACATAACTCACCATTGTGCACTAAACTTCCCCAATACCTACACAAACCAACACAATGTTAAGTTGTGCTTCAAATACCCAGCAAAAACTCACATCATCCCCATTAAATAGCTAGCTACAGACCCATGTCATCACCCTCAGCATAACCAAACTCAGAACCATAACATTATAAATTGTCATCTGCTGCGTAGATAGGAAGCCTGATCATCACAGTTAAAACACAAGTATAATATCAATATGGTGAAGTACAAGTAAAATAAACTACATAAAACATGGTAAAGCTCATGCAGCATATTGAAGTCACATAGAAGCATGGTAAAAAGCATACTAATATAAATTAATACTCAGGCTCATGGTAATAATACAAGCAGGCCTGCTTGCATAGGAATGATGGATGAATAATAATACAGTAAATACATCACAATCCACATAATGTAAACCATATTATAGATCTTCCTTTAATGATCACTTAAATTCAAGTTATTAAGATAGTTGATTTGACCACATCCAGATCTATAGCATGAACAAAAGTCCTGGCAACAAATAAACACAATGGGATATCACACCCAACTCATGGGGTTAGGATACATTGAAGGCGATTTTCTCTAGAGATACCACAACCACCACTCATTTAATCCTGCTGCCATTAGGCGTTACACAATCGTGATAACACACCCACCACATGTGGTTGGAGTACATCAAGGGGTATTTTACTAGGATACATCACCCATCACACCTTGAATACCTCCGTCGTGAGGGCTAAAAAATTGGGATACCACACCAACTTGAGTTGGGATACCTCACCCACCTAAATTAGACAACGATGCCATATCGACCTCCTATAGTATAATCCTATACCATAAAGATATGTGCATACCCCCTACTAAATAAAGCGCAGTAGAAAAGGAAATTAAGTAATGAGTGAAAATATAAACCATAAGGCGACCTACCCACTAACTCTTAGTTAGCTACCCCGAGAGTTGGAGAAAATGGCTCAAACAAAATATCATTCTATTATTAATAATTATCATGGCATATCACAAATTGGAGATTAATTTACTAATAACCAATTCGGTGTCTCCGAGTGATAACACCATCACAAGTCATAAAAGCCACTAATTAAGTGTTTAGAGACCACACCAAACTTAACTAATTCAAGTTCCAAATATCATCATTATAGTTCTTATTAATTTCAGGGTAAACATGGTGGAAATTTTAATTTAATTGTCATAATTACATTGAGGTATAGACATAAAAGGGCCAAAGAAGAATAACACTTAACAAAATATCTAGGAAGCATACAACTGGACTAGTTAATTGGTCCCTAGGAACCACAGACTGTCTAGTCATACCAGATCTGAACCAAAATTAACATCAGCAGAGTAGTTAACTTGTTGGCCTCATCGATCAACTATTTATTGGAAACCACCCAACCAATTTTGTCCAACTAGTCGATGGGTGTATGTAGAGACTAGACCACTTTTTTCATGAGGTCACCACACGATAGGTTTGGCAAATTGATTAACTATTCATAGAAACTTGCATGTAGAACATCAAACAAGTTGATTGATCTCACAACTAGTTAAAAAATATTTCCAAATCATGCAACTATTCACACAACCAGCCAATTAGTTCAAAAAACTGTTCTCCTAGTCTAGGTGAAAAAATACCCTGACTTGTGATACACATATAAAATGTCACCAAATTTTACTATATTAATCTAGTATGCTCTTATGTCATTAGACACATGAAGGATCATGCAACACACATAAAATCATATCAATACATGGTAATGTATGTATTTAAATGAAATCATAGTTAAACTCTTAATTCATGCATAAAAATCAAAGAAACAACAATGCTTAATTTCATAAATAAATTATGCCACATGCTCGAATTCTAGAATACAATTAGCCCATGTTCAACACAAAATAAACTAAGAACAAGGAACCACAATAAGTAACAAAAAACCTCATCCATATTAAAGATAACAATACCTTACCATGAAGTAATTCTATAAAATACCCTAGAGGGGGTGGATAGGGTTTTATGGAGTTAAAGTGACAAAATGAAAATTAACACACAATATGGAGTTAAAGTTCTCCCTTTTGGATTTATAAATAGCGACATATTTATATTAATGATTACTCTTCTTTCGGTTTATGAGCCTTCTTATCTCAATAACCCTCAAAGAGATTATTTACAGCTTTACCTATTTATCTTCTCTAGACTCTCGATAATAATCTTTTAAGAATGATAGGAAAAATAACTAAATCCTTTACAATAACTTTGTGAGGACGTTGTGATTACAGATAATTCTTGTAAAGAATACAAGCTAGGAAAGTGTAGAACTTTGGGTGAGATGTAATCTAGCTAGATGCAATTAGAGATATTATAATTGGAGAATAATACTAGCTAGGTGAAGTGAGCAAAGAACACTTTTTAGTAAAATCTCATAATTATGAAAGTTGGAAATTTTGAGTGAGCAATTGAATGATTTGAGAGTAAGAGAATAATTGCACAATCAATGTTCTGAAAAGTATTTGTAATAAATATATAGGGACCTTATTTATAAAGGTTACCCACATTGTATAGCCATTAAACACAAAATCTCTAAAAAATGTTTTGCTAAACGAGTAGAAAATCAGTATTTAATGATCACCAGTGCATCGACTATATGACCAATCGATCTATGATTCAAACAGTTAGGTGTTTATCTTTAGACCAAAGGTGAAAGTTACCCTTTTTTGAACATGTAAACCCCCTATATTTCACTACCAACAAATTTCATTTTAAAATAGTGCAAAAGTGAAAAATACTAAATGCACCTAGGAAAAACATGGTGTTACTGCCGTACCTAGCATGAAATAGACATCGGTCGCCTATTTTACATTAGATACAAGGCTAAAAACCCAACCAACCAAATTAAATTAGACTATGCAAGGTCAATTTACATAAATATTTAAAAAAAGCGTTTACAATGTAGGACCTTGATTGTCCCTAACATAGTCAAATATAGAGAGAATGATTAACCAAAAGTACAGGGCTATAATAGTGGAAAAGAAGTTAGGGCGTGTGCCCAAAATATAGTACATCATAAACCACTTTAAAACCTCTAGATGTCCATGCTCTTAAGCCACAAAACCAAGACAAGGTAGGCTCACTACCTGTCATCCCCAAAAACCTATACATGGCTCGCTGCTTATGGGAATGAGTAGGTGATTGAGCAAATAGGCACATTATTTAATCTATTCATTAGGTCATTGATACAGGGTAATATATGTATTGTATTCATTAAATAGTCATATAATAAGTCAATGCACAATCTCAAAGCATATCCAAATAAGGAAAAAAAATTACACAAACCAGCTGAACCAATCCATCCATCTAGCCCATCCAGTCTATCGGTTGCACCAACTAGTTGTTTGGTTTGGAATGATTAGTCGATCTATTTGGCTCGACCAAACTAGGCTTTCCTCAAATCAGATGATTTGTTTTGACAAACTAGTTAGCTATTCATGGATAATTCAATTGGTTCTACCCAACAAGACGATGGCTTTTAGCAAAGAGCAAGACAAAGGTCCTTATAGGCCTACTAGTCGATGCTTTGGGTTCAGAAGTTGACTATTCTAGGAACTAGTTGAGAAGTTAGACCTAACTAGTCGATTGGTTTGCCCTCCAACAGCACCAAACAGGCATTTTCATGTAGATCATGCTTAAAATTCTTTATCATACCGAATTGGATCATGGTATAACATCACATAACACATTTCTAGTTTACAATAGATGCACATTTCACCATTAATCATCACAAACTAATCTTTCCTCAAAAATTCATGTTTTTCTCTCAAGATGCAAAGTCTAACAATTTAATACAAAATCTAAAATGGCATATACACTTACCAACATATAACATCAAACTTTAAGGGTTCCATAATATGTAAGCTCAATCACAACACATTTTAGAAGTAAGAACGACTTACTTGATGTAGGCAAAACTTTCCTCAAATAAGAAAACTCAACTTATGAAATAATCATTTTTAAAAACGTTAAAAACAACATGTTTAATTTATAAATCATTGAATAATGTTTTAAAATATGAACATAAAATAGAAAGGGAAAATGAACATACCACACTTAATGGAAAAGCAAAGGAAGATTCTGCTGAACCACTCAACTTTTTCATACATTTAACTCTTTCTTGCTTAATAATTAAAAGGAGAGGGAGCTAGAGTAAGAATTAGAAGAGTAAAAGAATTTCAATGCAAGGCTTAACAATGGAGAAGGTGAATGCTAAAGTGCTAAAGTATTTCAATGGTTGAAATAAAGGTGAGTAGAAGTGGAGATTATTGCTATATATAACCAAAAAATTGACATAAATCACAAGTGTGGTTAGGAACAGATCAAAAATCCCAATTATTATCATTCAAATATGAGTTAAATAGATAGATTTCATCTAAGATATGCCGACCTATCCTCTAGAAATTAAATGGTGACTATGGAGGAGTGCAAGTTGATTGGTCTAGAAATGCAAAACACAAAAGGGGAAATGAAAGGCTAGTGTGGAAGGAATCTCCAAGCTAAGCAAAATAAAGTCTAAAATGAAAGCAATGACCCCTAAAATGTGTAGAGGAAAGAGGTGGAAGAAGACACAACTAAGGTCATCTTCCCCCTCAAATGTCCAAATTGACTCCTCAAATTGATTTGAGGCAGTATTTCGGGCTAAATGCATTATAAGAAAGGCTAAAAATCTCTTAGGAACAATTTGGAATGGGTTATCAAGGTTCCATTTTGGTGCAAGAAATTTTACAAAAAAAATGAGTTTTGAAAATTAACCCAGCTTGATAAACCAGTCAATCAGTTTGCCCTACCAATCGATTGTTCGACATACCGGTGGACCAGTTCCTTAACCAATTGATCGATTTGGTAAAGTAAAAACCATTTAGTTGAAATGATGAAATCGTTAATCCTTTCCAAGAACCAGTTGATTGATCTACTTGAAAAGTTACTTAATTTAGTTTTCAAACCTCATTTAAAATCCAACTTTACCTCAAACCCAATCATAGTTCCAAATCAAAATCAAATAGTAACAAACATAATAGTTTCTCATCCATATATTTACAAAAAAAAAAGTGGGGTATTAGAACACTATCCCCTTAAAGTGGTTGTGTCCCTAAAGCCCATAAACACTCCAATCACCTCATTTAACATATAGCAAGTCACATGTTAGGATCAATGCATGCCTAAAAAAGGGTTATGACCCTTTAACAGAAAAAAAGGATTACACTAAGGCAACACTCTAAGAAAATAACTCTAAGTACTTAGCTTGAATCTCCTCCTCAACCTTGAAAGTAGCCTCCTCAGTATAATGTCATGACAAAAGGACCTCTACTAGTAGAACAATATTGATACGTGTCTCTCTCATCTTCATATCTATAATATTCATCGGTTTCTCTTCATAAGTTAAGGATTCATCGAGATCTTGCAACTCCATTTGAATAATATGCAAAGGATCAGCTACATACTTCCTCAGCTGAGATATGTGAAAGACATTGTGCACATGTAACAATTCCATTGGTTGGGCTAAATAATAGGTGACCTTGCCAATACGCTCCACAATCTTGTACATTCCAATGTACCTTGGACTAGCCTTACCTTTTATACCAAATCTCATGACTCCTAGGGTGGGAGAGATCCTCAAAAGGACTCTATCGCCCACCTCATAACCATTGGTTTATCTTCTTAGATTTGTGTAGCTTTTCTGCTAATCCTAGGCATATCTCATTCGATCCATAGTTAGTTAGATGTACCTCTTCATCTCCTCGATCATCTCAGGTCCCGACACATACTTCTCAATGATATCGTTCAAGGATGAAGGATTATAACATTTCTTCCACTACAAAGTCTTAAAAGGTACCATATTTATATTAGTGTGGTAACTATTGTTATAGGAGAACTCGATTAAGTTTGGCCGATCTTTCCAACTGCTCCCCAAAATCCAACATACATGCCCATAAAATGTCTTTCAAAGTCTAAATGGTCCTCTTTGGCTAACAATCCATAGTTGGCTAAAAAGAAGTACATATATTCTGTTAAGTCCCAAAAGAGGCTTATAACTTTTGCCAAAAGTGTGACAAGATATGGAGTCTCAGTCTGATACAATATCTCTATGGACTCCATACAATCTTATAACATGTTTCTTATAAACATTGGCTAATTGCTCAATATTCTGTGTCGTCTTCATTGATATGAACACTAATGACTTAGTCAAAAAATCCATAATAATCCAGATGGAATTAATTTCCCCACTTCCACTCAAGAACTTCTAAAGGTTGCACTAACCTTTCCGGTCTTTTATGCTTAATCTTAACCTTCTAACAGGTCAAACATCGAGTAATAAATTATGTCACTTCTTGCTTCATACAGGAACACCAATATACCTTCTTTAAATCTTTGTACAACTTGTCCCCTCTAGGGTAGACAAAATAAGGAGTAAAATATCCTTCCTCAAGGATCCTTCTTTTAAGCTCAACACATCCCTATAGTACACACCACCTACCTTGGTATCTGATACTACCATCATTGTGCATCTGCAATCATTCAGTTTTACCTTTTACAATACTAGTCCTAATCTACTTGAGCTTAACATCACTAAATTGATTAGCTCATATCTCCTCAAAGATCAAAGGGGTAATTGTGAGCACTCATTCTTTATCCCAGGCTACAAGCAGTGGTTAACTTGTTCTCCAATTTTCTAAATTCTTAACATAAATGGTATGAAAACATGATTGTGCCTAAGGAATGTGACATCTTTTGGCTAAGGGAATTTGCCACAAAATTGGCATTACACTCATAGTAGGAAATTTTGAGGTTGTAATCCTTGACCAACTCCAACCATAAACACTATCTCAAATTCAACTTTCGTTGAATGAAGATGTACTTGAGGCTCTTGTAGTCAATGTTGAACTTTCACTTAACACCATAAAGATATTGCCTCCAAATCATAAGGTTAAACACTATTGTAACACGCTCTAATTTATGTGATGGGTAGTTCTGTTCATGATGCTTCAATTATCGAGAAGCATATGCCACTACTCTTCAGTGTTGTATCAGCATGCAACCCAAACCATGCTTGAAAGCATCGTTGTATGCTTCAAAACCGTTAGACCCACTTGGTAATGTGAGCATTGGGGCTGAAGTCAAGTGCTTCTTCAACTCCTAGAAAGCTTCACAACACTTCTCATCCCACTAAAAACACGTAACCTTCTTTCACAAGGAAGTCAACGGTTTTGTTATCTTAAAAAAATCTACCACAATCCTATGGTAATAACTGGCCAATCCAAAAATGGTGCAGACCTCCTTAAAAGAAGTTGGTGCTATCCATTTAGAAACTACTTGAGCCATGGAAATATCTACTTCCACTCATTCCTTAGATATTACAAGTCTAAGAAAAGCCAGTTGATCTAACCAAAACTCGCACTTTGAACGTTTAACGTACGGTTGTAGTGACCTTAAAAATGCCAATGTCTACCTTAAATGTTGATTATGCATCTCTTGATTGCTGGAGTATATGCGTATCTTATCAATGAATACTACAATGAACTTATCCCTATTGGTATAAATATCTGGTTCATAAGGGACATGAATTCTCTTGATGCATTAATGAGTCCGAAAGGCAATATTTTGAATATATAATGGCCATATATTGTACAAAAATAAGTCTTAGGGATTTCCTCCTCTACTATCCTCAAATTATTGTAGCCTGATCGAAGATCAATCTTTGAGAATGCCTTAGCTCCCTTGAGTTTGTTGAATAGGTCATTGATCATTGGCAATGGATAACGGTTCTTTACCATAACCTTATTCAACCTTTGCTAATCAATGCACAACCTCAAACTCTCATCCTTCTTTTTCACAAATAGGGTTGGCTCTCCCTATAGTGATATATTGGGTCAGATTTAACCCTTCCTCAATAACTCTTCCAACTGGTCCTTGAGCCCTTTCATCTATGCATGTGTCATACGGTATAGGGCCTTAGATTTGGTTCCCTCACTAACAACACGTCCACTATGAACTCAATCTCCCAAATGGGTGGCATTCCTAGAACTTCCTTCGGGAATATGTCACAATACTTACAGACCACTACTATTTGCTCTAATGGCATCTCAACTACTTTGGTGTCTCAAACACTGAACAAGAAGAGTGGATGCCCTTTACGAAAAAGGTCTCACATCGTTATTGCAACACGATACTTATAGAGGGATTAGGTTCATACTTCTAATATGAGATCCTAACACCTTTTGGTCCTCGCAAAAACATGTGCTCTTCTACATAATCAATCAATGTTGATACTTCCCCAACATGTACCTTCCGACAATCACATTGAACTCACACAAATCAAGTTCTATGAGATCCAATAGAAATTCTACCCCCAAATATTAAGGCCACTTCTTTATAGAATCTAGAGCATGCAATCCTATCCCCTGAAGGCAACACAACAAAATTTGAAATATTACTAAAAGGAGACAAGGCAGCTCTAACAAAAAAATGTGAATGACTTAAAGGAATGTGATGCATTAGAGTCAAACAATACACATGCTAGAAAGGTAGAGGCAATAAGCATACTAGTCACCACACTTTCATGATGCTCTACCTTTGCTTGTCTCATCATGTTCAGGTGTCCTCCGAAAGGAACTCTGGTGGCACTGGTTGATCCCTACACTTGTTGAAAGGTGTGACGCCTCTGACCTCTAGGCTAACTAGCTCAACTAGTGATACTAGCCAATGATAGAGGAACTCTTTGACTCTAAGATTGTGGCTAATAACTACATATGGTACTCTAAGCTCTAGACTGGATCCTTTGGATACTCCCACCTCTAACTTGACACTCATAACCTTTGTACCCCACCATACCACATCCATGGCACGTGACCTTGTTACCTCTATAGTCTACTCTAGAGTGATCTACTTTGCAATGCTTGTAATGGTAGTGCCTCTACTTGGAATGACCCCCAGATAGACCTCCAACTAGGCATATTGGCTCCATACACCTTTCATACTTAGGAGGTATGTTTCCTCCGAATATTCATTCTTCCTTTTGCCGGAATGTTGAAGACCCTCGAACCTCCTTTTTCCCCCCAATTGGGCACTCTAGGCTTGGAGGACTCGGGAATCATCCAAAGTTTGCTTTCACATTCCTATGGACATTCAAGGTTTAGAAATACTTAAACTACAAATTTAATATTCAATATTTGGGAAATCATTTAAAGTATCTTATAGTACTAGCCTAAAATATTGAGGGTGAACAGGGTTTCAAATCGAGTTCCAATACTATCATGTGGTATTAGCTTAATAATTCTTGAAAGTAGGAAAACATTTAAGAAAATCTTCGATACTTGTAATACCTCAAATTTTTAAAATCTAAAATTTAATATGTAACCCCTTATTTGGAATAATTTAATCTTAAATTATTAATTTAATTATTTTGTGGACCTTTGATTTATAAAAATAGGTAGGATTATTTAATAAGTTAATATAAATATTTTATTATTTTATCATACTATTTTTATTTAAATAAATCCCTAAACCCTTAATTTTACCAAAATTATTTTTTTAAATTAATACGAATTTTGGATAAATTAATTCAATATTTTTTTCCATTAAGCTAATTTCTAATTCTAACTCTAAACATAACTTTTTTCCTTTTTCCCTTTTCCTTTTTTTCCTTTTTCTTTTCTTTCTTTCCTTTCTTTCTTCTTTGGGCCAACCGACCTTCTCCTCCTTTTCCTTCCTTCTCTCGCTGGGCTAAAACCCACTCCTTCTCCTTTCTACCTTATCTAGCATGCACTCGCTCCTTAATTTTCTTTCCTTACTTCCTTTTCTTCTCCTTTGGGCCAACCTAACCCCTTCTCTTTCTTTTCCTTTCTTCATCGCACAGGCTAGCTTGCCCATTCTCTCGTCCTCCGCTACCCATGTAACACCCTTGAGTCGATACGATAATGCAAATGCTACCTTGGAGTGCTTTCGGATTGATCGGCTGGCCCTACAGATCAACATGAGTCCTTTTAGCATGATTTTTCCTCACTCATGCACTTCCTGAGAAATTTTCAGAAATTTTTTTAAAACTTCCTAGAAGGGTCACCCATCCTAAAATTGCTCCACGACCTACACGATTAACCGTGGAGTTCTTAGGATGGAATCACTAAAAAGATGGTATACCATGTTGATATAAGTAATCAGATCAATCCTTATAATACTCCACTCAATTTGGGGTATTACATTCACCCCCACTCAAAGAAAGCAACGTCCTCGTTACACCTCAACCATTAACTATCTCAACACAGTTTATTCTAAGAATCGTCCTGTTATGTGGCCGACTAGCTCATCTAAGTTTAGCACACTGTCGTGGTTTCACTTTGATACCATTTGCAACACCTGGAGTTGATACGACAACATAGGAGCTACCTTGGAGTGCTTTCAGATTGATCGGCTGGCCCTACAGATCAACACGAGCCCTTTCGGTGTGCTTTGTCCTCACTCACGCACTTCCCGAGAAATTTTCAGAAAAATTCTAAAACTTCCCAGAAGGATCACCCATCCTAAAATTACTTCACGACCGGCACGCTTAACTGTGGATTTCTTAGGATGGAATCACCAAAAAGATGGTATACCATGTTGATATAAGTAGCTAGATCAATCTTATAACACTCCACTCAATTTGGGGTATTACAACCCAACCTCCTTCTTCCTTTTGCTTCTTCCTTCTTCTTTCCTACAATGCCTGACCAAACACCCACTGCACCTCATATGCCTCTACAACCACAAGCCCTTCTACACCTACAACCGCACCCTACATGCCCCTCTCCATCGTCCCTTTTTCTTTCCATTTTAGGTCATGCACACCCCCTACACCCTTCCCATATGCCCATTCTCTTTCCCTCTTCTTCTCCTCCCTACCACCGCATGACATACACCTACATCCCTCCCCTACACACACCTAACCCTACATCGACCACCTCTCTTCCTCTCTTCTTTTTCTTCTACTTCTCTTATTCACCTTGGCCTCATTTCTCTCCCTCGAGCCCCTTCCCTCCTACCTGATGCTCCCTCCTTTTCTCTGCCCTTTTCTCCCCTATTTTTATGCACCGCCCCATCTCTGTTGTCTTCACAACTCAAATGGCCACCACACTAACTCTCCTGCCCCTTCTTCTTCCCTACACCACCCAAAGCAACCACCACATGCCACCTGCAATCCACTCCCCCTCCCTCTTCTATTTTTCTCCTCTTGACCCCCTCCCTATAGCACCACTTTGCACCTCCCTTCTTCCCTCTTCTCTAACCGCTGAAGCCTTCCATCGGCCACCTAACACCAACCCCAACAACTCCATACTTCACCTTGCTCGAAATCCCCCTACAACTCCTCTTTTTCTCCTCTTTCTTTTCCTTTCTTCCTCTTCTCTCTCCCTTCTCTACACCATCCTCATCGCAACTATTGCCATTGTCTTTACCGCTTTAAGTCGCCACACTACACCCCCTAGCTACCACCTACACCCTACCATCCCTCTTGCACCTAACAACTAGCCCAACTCCCCTCCATCACCTCTTCAACCACCTTACCCGAGTCCTTTCCACCCTTCCCCTATTTTCTTCTCCCTTTCACCCTCTACATGCATGGTATGCTCACATTGCTCATTCAACATGAGTATGTTGCCTAAGATTGAGGTTATTTAACTAATTTTGAGGTATAATATAGTTTATTAATAATTTATATTTAATAAGCATTTTTGAAAAAAAAATCATTCTTTTAATTATCAAATAATAATATATTATCTGTGACATTATTTTTAGGTATAATTTTTATTAATCAAAGCTTAAGCTTTTAAACCGATCTACCGGTTAAGTTTATTTTTGCCGGAAATAAGGTAATCGCTATACCCTACTAAAATGTATGGATTATCGTATGTTAGCACAATAGGGTTTTAGTATGTGTTTGTGTGAAAATGATGTGTTATTATCAAGCCCATGATTATTATGATATATTATATATGGTGTAAATTTTGTGAAAGGGCGGACTAAGGAAAAGGGATGATATTAGTGATAAGTATTATGTGCATATGTATGCTATGCTAAGTGAATATGAACACTCGTAGTAGAAATAATGGTAATATGATCCCTAGGGGAAAGTTGGTTATTTGGACATATCATGACGCCTAAACCTAAATTGGGTGATTAATGTCTTATGTATAATCTTAGAAATGGACATGGAAGTTTCATGGAGTAAAAATATAAGTGTTAGTAGAAATATTCATATCTTATGACCTCGGGTTAAATTGGTAATTTTAATTTAGGGTCATGTTTATCTTAATGAAAATTTATGATAAGTATTGTGTGGTGTTGAAAATGATAATAGGAGTTATGGCATTACAAATGCATGTTCCATCATGAAAAATGATACTTTATGTTCTAGGGGCATTTTAGTAATTTTACATTTTCAATGGGAGTAACCTAAATAAATGTGCATGGTAAGTGATAATGGGTGCTAAGAATAATGATAAGGTTTTGTGATCTTAAATGATGCATATGGGTCATGGATATTAACATTTTATATGCTAGGGGTATTTTAGTAATTTTGCATATAAAGTGGAGGTTACTTAAATAAATGTGCATGATAGGTAATAGTTGGTGCTAAGAATAATAATAATAAAGTTTATGTAGTGTTAATAAAGTATGTGGGGCATGATCAATAATAATAAATGGCCTAGGTCACTTTAGTAATTTTATATGTAAGAGGGGCATTTTAGTAATTTTATAAGTAACGGGGTATTTCGGTAATTTTACAAGTAAGAAGTGAAATTTGAAAATTTTACTAGTAAAAAGGTATTTTAGTAATTTTACAAGTAAGAAGGGTATTTTGGTAATTTGCAAGTAAGAAGGGTATTTTGGTAATTTTTGCAAGTAAGAAGGATATTTTAGTAATTTTGTAAGTAAAAAGGGGTAATTTGGTAATTTTTCATGTAATTCACAATTATTCTAATGAACCTTCGTAATAATTAATAAGAGATGCTAAATATGAGAATAAAGGTTTATAGCCTTAGTATCAGCTATTTAAGTATAATCATGTATATTATAAGGCTAGGTGTATTTCAGTAAATTAGAGTGTATCATAATGAGTATGAATGGTCTAGGGGTAAATTGGTAATTTAGGTTGTGTTATGATGTTATTTCCATAAACATGCATGAGGTGCCTTAATTACTGATTATGCATGAGAATGTGTGTTGGTTATTCTAGGAGTGCATGTTAGGGTTTATGTGTAGATGATCATTTGGTGTGTAGAGTACCTTAAAATCGTACTTAATAGTGTAATCATGATATGTTAACCTATTATGGCATGTTGATAAATAAAAATAAATTATGTGATAAAGGTGGATGATAAGAAGTAGTCATAGCCTTAGGGGCATTTTGGTCATTTTGACCTAAGGTGCCTAAGTATGAGTACTGAAACTTATGATGGCCTTAGTGGACTATTTAAGTTAGTATTGACAATAATATTGATATTGACTACTTCATAATAATGGAAACAAACAAAAATGGTTAAGTATGTGATTAATATGTGTTTCTTATGGTCACATTAATTAAGACACTAATACTTAAAGTGAAAGACTGCGAGATCATGAATGGTGGCTCTTTAGGGGTCGCTACCCTAAAGACATCATTTAGCCCATGATTATTCTAGATTTTGCTAGTGTACCTTAGTGCCCCAGCCATGCCCTACATCTTACTCTATTTAGCTTTATGGACCTACTTAGGGGGTATACATACTTATAGATTATGTATCCTTGTTGATAGGGTACTGTGTGTCTTCATGCCCTAGTACGACCAGGGTAACTTTACGTCCCTAGGTTGATAGTTGGTACGATACTGTTCTGCTTGTATGCGCTAGTAT
This sequence comes from Tamarix chinensis, assembly GCA_030549775.1. Taxonomy (NCBI): domain Eukaryota; kingdom Viridiplantae; phylum Streptophyta; class Magnoliopsida; order Caryophyllales; family Tamaricaceae; genus Tamarix; species Tamarix chinensis. The sequence continues at coordinate 35,479,598 of CM060181.1, read as the reverse complement.
GATAGGTGTACCTTTTTGTCTCCTATTAGTGATCTCCCCCTCGAGTTAATAAATGGAATTTGTGTGTTAATTAAATGGAAAGAAACTAATCACTTATAATGGAATACCACATAAGTCGGGACCATGTGAATAATATCATATATACCAATCCACCAGTTATAATAGTTGTTAGGAGCGTTCTATCGTAGAGTATATAGTTTACCGGTCTATCGATTATAATATTGGTTAGGATTGTTCTGCTCTAGAGTATATCATTTACCAGTCCACTGGATAGAATAGTGGTCAGATGTGTTCTACCCTAGATTATATCTTGTTCCCATTCCACTGGTTATAATAGTGGGGTCCCAAAATCTACATGGAAATAATTCGAGAGATGATTAATACTTATTTAATGGCTTAAGTCCAGATAATGATGATTGTGATATTATGACCTGTTGATATGTCATAGTATGGATATACGTGTAATTTATTGTTCATGAGTTTTGATCGATGTGTTGCATACGGGCCCTACTTTTTAGTTCTATAGAAAAGGGTTAATCAGTATCATAGTACTGAATGGTTCCCTTCGTGGACCCCTACCTATTCAACGAGTAATAGCCTTTGTAGGTTAGCCCACAGGAGTGATCCAAGTTTTACTCTCAGGTTAAGAGTATAGGACTATCCAGTAAGATTTCTGTGTTTTCCTTTAAACTTCTATTTTTTCTTGTTCAATGATTTTATTCTGTAACCAATATTAGTGGATTCCATATCTTATAATTTAATATATCCCGCTACTATGTTTTTGTTTTGTAATCTTGAATTTGTATAAAATTGGTTATCCTTTTTAGCCTTAGCGTTTGATATCGGAACGGTGGAAAAAAACCGATTTGGTACTAAGTGTGGCGGTAGAATCATCGAAATTTATTGTATTTACTTCCACTTAAATTTTAAAAATGAGATTTCTTAGTAGTGACTTTTTGTGGTGTTATAATACCAACGTGTGGTATTTGCTTAGTTTTTCTTGAAAGCGACACATTTTTAAGAAGAGGCTCTAATACCAACCTATAACACCCTATTTTTCACTACCGAAAAATATTGTTTTAAAATATTGTGGAAGTAGAAAATACATAACACACCTTGATAAAATGGGGTGTTAACTCTATAAATAACATAAAATAGGTGTGAGTTTCCTGTCCCATTTTAGATATAAGGTTGAAAATCCAACAAACAAAATTATTGTAGATTGTGAAATATCAAGTTATATAATTATTTAAAGAAAGCATTTGCATTGTAGGACCTTGATGGTCTCCGATATTGTCAAATACAGGGAGAATGATTAACTAAAAGTACATGGCTATTATAGCGGAAAATAAGTTAGGGTGTGATAGACCACACAAGAACCTCTAGATCTCCACACTCTCAAGCCTCGAACCCAAGATAAGGTAGGCTCACTCTTGGTCATCCCCAAGATGAGGTAGGCGAATAAGAAGGTGACCAAGCAAATAGGCACATCAGTATGCTTCGTATTGAGTAAGCCACGTTACCACCTGAATGGAATTTAAAAGCATACAAGATTCTATCATGTCATACAAATCATACTTAACATGCATCATATTGATGCCATATAAGTAAGTGTACCTACATCATCATTAGGTAATGCATCAGCATTTACTATCATGTAAAACTCAAGCAATTCAAGATGCATCATGGTTGTCTTCATGGTATACTATCATAGATAGTCACACACACGTACTATCCAAGTTATCCAAATGAACATTAGGATTTATTTTCTAACTTGCTCAATCAATTAGATTATTCATTTAAAGTCTTTATTTATCTCTTTCTATTCCTTTTAGTTTATCTTCAAATTCTACCAAACCCTTATTTTATTCTCATCCAAGTACTTATTCCATTTCTTACCCACATACTTATCTAGGTTATCATCTAGCCATTCATTCCAATCATATCCAATTACTCATTAGAATCATTATCCAAGTATTCATTCAACCATTTTATCATTATTATCATCGACGAGCGATGGACTATGCACCACTTCGTGGTCTCACATACCATGGAAGCTTATCTAAACCAAGAGACATAAAGTCTAGGCTAAAGCTTATAACCACAATAGATGTAAGTATAGGTTGAAGCAAACCATAATGGACATAAATTTCGGCCGAAGCCAACCAATATAGACATAAGTCCCAGCCGAAGCCAACCACTTAGGTAACCAAACCCTTTTGTATCGATACCCCCCAGTACATCATCAGTGTCAAGACTATGTAAGGCACCATGGTCTACTAGGATCCAGTCCAAAGGTAAATCTCTAAGTCACTAATAAATTCCTGAAGGTAGACCAAGCACTAATAGCTAATCAAGGATTAGGTAACCTTGACCAACATATAGCTCAATTATATTTCTCTTTATGTTAGTAGTACATTATTCTTGAGGTTACATGATCACATGAAGCCCATACAATAAGTAAGCAATACATTTGCAAATTTCATCCATATTAATCCTTCCCATCCCCATCCATATGTGGGATTTCCATTTATATTTGTTCAATATTAACCATAACCATTATATTAGTAATTCCAAAACACATTATGTATTTCATCATCCTTTTCTTAAAATCTTCACATTTTATTTGTGGTGTACCCATTATGGCCGTTACAACACCCATTGAATATGTCATCAATCATTGACCATCTAATCCATTTATTAGGTCTTTGATCCATGGTAATAATTGTATTTTATCCATTAAAGATTTATATAATAGTTCCATGCACAATCTCAAAGAATACCCATGCCGAGAAAAATAATACCACACAAACGAGCAAAACCAATTGATCGGTTTGAATTGACTAGTTGATTGGTTTGGATATTGTGGAAGGAATCTCCTAGCTAAGATGAAATGATTCTTAAATTGAAATAATCATCCCAGAAGTGTGGAGAGGAGGGAGGTTGAAGAAGACAAAGTTATGGTCATCTTCCCCCTCAATTATCCAAATTAACTCTTGAGATCGATCTGAGGCAGTATTTTGGGCCAAATGCATAATATGAAAGGTTAAGAATATTTTAGGAACAATTTAGAATGGGTTGTCCAGGTTCTATTTTATGTAATAATTTTTTTGAAAAAGCTGAGTTTCGAAAATAAACTCAGCATGACAAATTAATTAATCAGTTTGGCCTGTTAGACGACTGTTCTACAGACTAGTTGATCAGTTCCTCAACCACTCCATAGGATTGGTCAACTAAAAACCATTTAGTTTAAATAGTGAACCCATTGATTGGTTAATGGAACTAGTTTATCAATCTGCTTGAAAACTTGTTGAACTTAGTTTTCCAACCTCATTTCAAACCAACTTTACCTCGAACCCATTCATAATTCCAAATTAAAATCAAACACCAACAATTGGCATAATTACTCAATCACACATTTACAAAAAGATGGGGTATTATAGAACTAGTTGATCAATTTATTCAAATAAGTATATCGGTTATGCATAGTGCACAATTGGTCTTAAGAAATTATGTGAACAGTGGCGTGATATGGTAAGACTAGTCAAATTTTTTGTTTTATCAGTCAATCGGTTATGAACCAGTTAATTAGTTTGGCAAAACCAATCAATGTGTTTAAATAGAGATCAACGTGATTATACAAGCCTAAGACCCATGGACTACTTGGTCAAACCATTTAATCTATTTCCCACACTAGTCATTCAGTTTGGAAGAACCAGTCAATGTACTTCAACAAACACAAATGGGTTTCTACATGAGTTAAGCCTATAGATTAGTCGGTCAAGCAAGTTAATTGGTTTCATCAAACTATTCTATAGGTTAAGAAAGACTAGTCGATGTTTTTAAACTAAGACAAATGGGTTTCTAAAGGAGTAAAGCCCATAGACTATTTGGTCAAACAAATCGAACAGTTTCTCCAAACTAGTCGATCAGTTTGGTGAAACCAGAAGATGTGTTTGAATAAAGATGAATGGGTTTCTAAAAGACTAAAAACCATGGATTGTTTGTCAAACGAGTCAATCAGTGTCATTAAACTAGTTAATTAGTTTGGAGAAACTAGTCGATGTGTTTAAACAGAAACGAAAGGGTTTCTATAGGAGTAAAACCCATGGACTAGTTTATCAAAATAGTTGATTGGTTTCATGAAACTAGTCAATCAGTTTTCAAAGCAAGTTGATGTGTTTAAATAGTGACAAATGAGTTTCCATAGGAATAAAACCCATGGACTAGTTTCACTAAACCAGTCGATGAGTTTAAATAGATACGATTGAGGTTTTTTGGAATGAAACAAATAGGTTGGTTGGTTAAACTAGTCAATCATTTTTATGCACTAGTCTATTCATTTGATTTGAAATCATTTCATGCCTTTGATTAAATTGAACTAGTCGATCAGTTATAAACTAGTAGACTATTTCTGACAAGAACCAACTTTTTTATTTTGAAAATACTTTTAAAGAGTTGATGAAATGAATTCAAGTCAAGTAATTTTCAACAAAGTGCTTTAAATAATATTAATTGAATTATGAAATTTACTTAACTTAACCTTTGTATAAGAATCCTAAGACTTAAGAAATATTATCCTTAATCTTTAAGTATTAGTTATCTTCCATAAGTTGTTTCCTTCAACATGGATACTTGATTTCTCTTTCACAAATTCACATTAGGAGAATGCATTGAGTGGATGCATTTTTAATTCCTTTGTAAGTCAATTGTCATAAATGCACACTTAAGAATATGCATTGGCTATCAAGATCTATTTGTTCTAATCAAGACAAGTATAATGGCATTATTTGACCTTTGAACTCAACAATCTCCCCCTTTTTGATGATGATAAACAAAATGTGTGTGATTGTAAATGTGAAAGAGTAATGAGTATGCAGTAGACAAACATTTACCATTTTTGCAACTTTTAATCTAAACTCTCATATTATTTCCCCCTTCTAGATATCAACCAAAGGTGATAAAATGTAGCATCCAAGAAGCAAAAAGGAGACAAACAATTGCCCTACAGGGAGAGAATATTGCCCCTTAACATATGTGTATAATGAATTAGGCATAAGTATACATGATGGGAAGAAAAATAATACTCCCCCTGAGCAAGACATAGGTGATAGATTGGAGGTGTGTCTTTAATGAAAAAAGTTGAAGGAACAATCAATATAGCTATGCAAGTATGTGTAATACCCCGTATTTTTGAAATTCAATTTTATTAAGTTTAATGATTTTATTAGCATAATTTGATGTAAACATTTAATTATTTTAATTTCAATTCGTTTAATGGATTTATCGATGACTTCGACTTCGTATTTGAATTTAATTAATTGTTGTCGTTGCAGACCATTCTAGATAAATTCGTTCATGACTATGATTTTATTATACTCATATGATTTCGATTTTCGGTTAAAAATATGTATTCCTGTTCTTTTTGGTATTTTAATTTTTAATATTTTAGATTAATTTTCGATTATAACTTGGTGATGTGATTACGGCTTTATTTTGGGGTTATATTTCGTTAACAAAATATATTATTTAAATTAGAGAATTTCTGTTTAAATAGTCAAAGTTATTTTAATGATTTTATCCGTAGAAAATATTTCCAACTTTAAATTTATTCGTTTCCGAAAATCATTAATATTTTTGGAAAGTTTTAAATTAAAAAGATTTTTGGAGCTTATTTAGGAATTTCTTTCTGAAATTAATTTTCTTCCGTTTTACGCTTTTTAGTTTGCGAAAAAATTGATATCGAAAATTATTAAAATTAGTCTCAATTTATTAGAATTGAATTTAAATACTTTCTTATATGCTTTTAAATAATTTTTTGAGGTCTTATAATATATTTCCATAAACAATATAGATATTTGCATTCGTTGGTAAATTCTTCCAAATATACTTCCAAAATTCTTTATATAGCTCTCATATCGATTTTAAGCTTTCGGAACCTTACGAAATGATTTTCGTTGAATAAATTTTAGATAAAATCTTCCAATAACAATTTTAAATATTTAGTATTTTATTTTATACTTGTATTTGTAAAAATAAAAATTAAAAATAAAACCCAACTGGTGCCCCGACCTCCCTCTTCCTTTTCCCTTTTCTCTTCTTCTCTTTCTCTTCTCTTCTCTCTCTCTTTCCCGTGCATGTTGTTCTCTACACATAGCCCCATCCTCCTTCCTTCTCCCAGCTCCTCCATGCCAGCTGACCTCCAGCCGCCGCCGACCACAACTCCGACCGCCACTGCCAGCCACCACAAGAAGCAATAGATGCGAGCAGCAACCAGTAGTAGCAGAAACCGTGCAAGTCGTGCCGCCACCGTCTGGTCGCCGCCGATGTCTCCCAACCACTTGCGAGATGTCCCCGACCTCCAGCGGAGCTTCTTCGGCTTCCACTTGTGCCATTTTGCTAATTCTTGTTTGGTATAAATTTCTGAAAACCCTAACATTTGATTTGATTAATTGAGTATGAATTAGCTTATGATAAGCTAAATTGATTATTTGGTTATGTATATATATGTTGTAAGATTGATTTGGATAGGTTAATTGTATGGTTTTTGTTGGAATTTTAGAAATTGGAATTTTGTCCAAGTTATGCCCGAATTTTTTCAGATTCACCCGATTTAGGTATTTTGGATAAATTGATTATACAATAGGTTTTAAAATGTATCTAATTTCATGTCAGAACCATCAATTTGAGAAATTTATGCGGAATCAATCGGAATTTGATTCCTAGGTCAAAATTCGTGTGTAATGAAATTGGGTCGCATAATTGAGTCGTTTCGCTCAATTGATTTTATAATATTGTTCAAAATGTACTTATTTTCATATCGGAAGTGTTGATTTGGGAAAATTATGCGCAATTAATTGAAATTGAATTTTTAGGTCAAAACTCTTGCGTGACTAAATTGGATTGTGTAATCGGGTCATTTTATTCAATCGACTATACAATTTACATTAGAATACATTTAATTACATTTCCAAATCGTCAATTTATATATTTTAGCAAGAATTGATCGAATTTGTATTCCGGGCTCAAAAACCCTGATTGTATTAAATTGGGTATTTCTTTTATTGGTTTTGAGAAATTGATTATATAATATGTTATAAACTATGTCTAATTGCATTTCTAAACATTTAATTTAAATAAATTAATAGAATTCAACCAAATTGCATTTTCGGGCCTAAAACCCTAGATTTCAAGTGAGATTATGAAATTGATCATTTGTATAATTGTTTCTCTAAAATTAAATTTATAGAAATAGTTGAAATGATCTAAATTGCATTTCAATTCCTTCAATTGGAATTAATTGATTTGAATTACCTAAGCTTGTGTCGTGGGCTTTAAAACCCTAATTTTGAAAATGGATCATCTTGAATTGGCTAATCGAAAGATTATTTTGTTAAAATTGATTATTTAGATTTGTTTAAATTTTTTTTAATCGTAATATTAAGATATCAATTTGAAATAATAAAATTTACTTAGTTGGTTTGTAGCTCGAGCATTAAAAACCCTGATTTGTCGGATATGGTTTTATTAAATTGATTGTGCTATGCGTCTTTTATCTAATTGATTTATGGGTTTGGGTTTTAAATCATTTGAATTATGTTTTAATCTAATCAGTTTGGATTTGGTTGTATGCCAATGGTTGTTTTACCTAGTTAGTTGTAAAACCTAATGAATAAGCCATTTTCGATAAATTAACTTATAATCGATTATTGTTTTCCCGGTTTTCTAAATTAATTTGAAATGTCCCAAGTGATGTGTGTTAATTAGTTTTGATTTATATTTAATCTTAAATCTTAATAGAGCTATTCTCTTGAGTCCTAGGTTATGGACACGCTTTCCAAGAAAGATTGTTTGTGTCCCATTATATGGATTTAATTATAATATGTGAATTATTGATCAATAAGATAGCTTCTAACCTAGTTTTCGATTTCTATCGGCGATCTAGGAAAACTTTATCGTGGATTGTCGAGCTCTCGATAGCTCTCTCTCTTTCTCAATTTTGCTTAGCTAGCTTCGGATTTAGGTAAGTCATTACTTACCTTTACTTATGGAAGAATCTAGATGTATGTCTGCTTGAAGTAGAAGGTGATGAGTATGCTTATCAATTATTTAATCATGTCAAGCGTATGCTGTGTTCTATGTGGTAATTTTATGTATGTATGAATTCATAGCCTCAATGCGAATGTATGTTAGAATGACGTTGAATATGGTATGTATTTGAGTATGTGAAGGGTTGAGTATGGATTTGAAACTATTTGATACCTTATGCTGTATCTAATAAATGGGATTTATAGATTATTTTCACGCATAAAAATGTCATTTATCCCTCACTAATTTTATAAAATTTAATCTTTTCATCGAGTTTTTATCTTTTGAATAGATTTTGCAGGAAAAGAAAAAAATTGAGGAAATCAAGGAGAAATCACCTTGCCACATCGATCCACCTATGGCAAATCGAAATCTCAAGGAGCTAGCTGCTCCTGTCTTCAACCCTAATCTTTTGTGCATTAGTTATCCTGTTGATAATGATACTTGTGAGATCAAACCTGGATTAATCCGCGCTTTACCAATATTTACAGGTTTTAGAGACAACAACTCCATGGGTTCAGGTTGTTTCATTGATCCAAATAAATTTCTTAAGGAATTCCATATAGCATGTTCTGGTATGAAAAAAATGGAGTAAGTGTAGAACAACTTAAACTCAAAGCTTTTCCTTTTGCTTTGGCTGATGCTACTAAGGAATGGTTATATGATTTACCAACGGGGTCGGTGAATACTTGGACTGACATGCAAAAGATTTTCCTTGAAAAATATTTTCCTTCATCTAGAGCAACTAACATAAGAAAAGAAATATACAGTATTAAATAAGATGGGGGAGAATCATTACATGAATATTGGGAATGCTTCAAGAAATTGTGTGGTAGTTTTCCTAATCATTAAATTAGTGAACAATTATTAATTCAATACTTTTATGAAGGTTTATCTCCTATGGATCGCAATATGATAGATGTTGCTAGTGGTGGTGCCTTGGTTGATAAGACACCTACCGAGGCTAAAAGATTAATTGCTAATATGGCATCTAACTCTCAATATTGCAATATGGGTAATACTTCTATGTCTCAATAGGTGAAAGAAACCAATATTTCTGAATTGAAAACACAAGTATCGAATTTGACAGCTCTTGTAGAAAGAGTTGTAGGTGAAAAGATTCCTACCAAGGTATGTGGAATTTGTTCTTTTACTGGGCATCCTACTGATATGTTTCCTACTTTGCAAGAAGAACAACAAGTGAATGCCAATGGAGGAAAACCATTACCAAAATGAAATGATCCATTTGCTCCAACATATAATCCTGGATGGAAGGATCATCCAAATCTAAGGTATAGAAATACTCAACAAGGTGGTAATTTATATTTCCGACCACAAATTTATCAAAATCAACAAGGATCAAATCTACCTGCCGAATTCTTCTAAGTTCCACCAAATCACCAAAGACCACCATTTCAACCAATGCCTCCACCACAAGTTCCACGACAATCAGGAGGAATGCCTTTGGAAGACTTGGTGAAATCTTTGGCTACCAATACATTACAATTTCAACAAGATACTAAGAATGGTATCAAGAATTTGGAAAAACAAGTGAGTCAACTGGCAGATTCCCTTGGGAAACTACAAGCATAAGGATCTTCAAAATTCCCTAGCCAGACTAAAAGAAATCCTAGGGAAAATGCTAGTGCTATCACAACTCATAATGGAAAACAATTGTTGGATCCAAGAAAAACGAGTGCGGAAGAAGACATAAGTAAAGATTCAAATGAAAAAATTGCTCAAGAAGAAAAAAATGAAGAGTCACAACAGGTAACCAAAGGTAAGTCAACTTCTCCTATTAAAATTCCTGCTCCTTTTCCTAGCAGGTTGGCTAGAAACAAGAAGATGAACTATGACAAGGAGATATTTGACATATTTAGGAAGGTAGAAGTTAATCTCCATCTTATTGATGCAATTAGACAAGTAATAAGGTAAGAAAAATTCCTTAAGGATTTATGTACTAACAAAAGGAAACTGAAGGGGGATGAAAAGGTAAGTGTGGGAGAAATGTGTCAGTAATTTTGCAAAGAAAGCTTCCACCAAAATGTAAGGATCCAGGTATTTTTTACTATACCTTGCGAGATTGGAAACACGATGTATGAAAAATGCATGCTTGACTTAGGTGATTCAATCAACTTCATGCCTTTATCTATTTTTAATACCCTAAGTCTAGGTCCTTTAAAGGAAACTCGTGTTGTTATTCAATTAGCTGATGATTTAACACATATTCTGAAGGGGTAATTGAGGATGTCTTAGTTTAGGTAAATGAATTGGTTTTTCCTATGGATTTTTATGTGTTAGATATGTAAGATAATGGTTTAGCTAACCCCTCTCCTATATTTTTAGGTAGACCATTCCTAAAAACTTTGAAATCAAAAATTGATTTCCACGATGGAGTGTTGACCATGGAGTTTGATGGTGATGTCATTAAGTTTAACATATATGACTCCATGTGATACCCTACAAATGGTGAAGCGGTATCTATGATTGATGTCATTGAGGATTTAACTAAAATGGTGTACAAATTATCATTAGCTAATCCTTTAGAAGTAACCTTGACACAATGCATAGAAACTAAAGGATTGGAAGAGCTGAACAAGATGTATGATGTTGAAGAAGAAATCAAAGAAGTAGTGGCTTCTTTGGGAGCATGTCCTAGTAAAATTGGAAGATTTTTGGATTTTCCATTGACATTAGATAGACCTTTACCTTCCATAGTGCAACCATCGGAAGTGTAGTTGAAACCTCTACTGAACCATCTCAAATATGCATTCTTAGGAGATAAAAATACCCTCCATGTTATCATATCTAGTGAACTAACATCCCAACAAGAAGAAAAATTGGTCAATGTTTTGACAAAGTATAAATCTACTTTGGGATGGACAGTTGCTGATATTAAGGGTATTAGTCCTTTAGTATGTAAGTATCGGATTTTAATAGAAGATGATGTGAAGACAAGTAGATAAGTACAACGTAGGTCAAATTCGATCGTGATGGAAGTTGTGAAGAAAGAGGTGTTAAAATTGTTAAGTGCGGGAGTCATATACCCAATCTCTGATCGTAGTTGGGTTAGTCCTCTTCAAGTTGTCCCAAAGAAAATAGGAATAACAGTAGTGGAAAATGATAAAGGAGAAATGGTTCCTACTAGATTTCAAAATGGTTGGAGGGTATGTGTCGAATATAGGAAGTTGAAATCCATGACTAGGAAAAATCATTTTCCTTTACCATTTATGGACCAAATGTTAGAATGGCTAGCGGGTCATGCATATTATTGTTTTCTTGACGGTTATTCTGGATATGTGAGGGTTCCCATAGCTCTAGAAGATCAAGAGAAAACCACATTTACATGTCCTTACGGTACGTTTGCGTATCGACGCATGCCATTTGGATTATGTAATGCCCTAGCTACATTTCAAAGGTGTATGGTAAGCATTTTTTTCCAAATATCTGGAGAAAATTATCGAGGTATTTATGGATGATTTTAGTATTCATGGAGATACTTTTGAAGAATGCCTAGGTAATTTAACTCTTATCTTGAAAAGATATCTTGAAACGAATCTTGTGCTAAACTCTAAAAAATGCCATTTTATGGTTCAACAAGGAATAGTTTTGGGACATGTTATTTTGGCTAAAGGGATTGAAGTAGGTAAGGCAAAAATCAATCATATAGCTTCATTACCTTATCCATCAACTGTTAAAGATGTGCGTTCATTTTTGGGCCATGCTGGATTTTATTGCCGATTTATTAAGGATTTTTCTAAAATAGCCAAACCATTATGTAAGCTTCTTAAAAAAGAAATAGAGTTTCAATTTGATGATGCATGCAAGAAATCCTTTGACCACATAAAGGAAAAATTGATTAGAGCACCCATACTTCAACCACCTGATTGGAACTTTCCCTTTGAATTAATGTGTGATGCATCTAACTTTGTTGTTGGTGCAGTGTTAGGTCAAAGGATTGGGAAAGATCCACATGTGATATACTATGACTCACAAACTTTGAATGAAGCTCAGCTTAATTACATAACTATTGAAAAAGAGATTATTGCATTGTCTTTACTTTTGATAAATTTCGTTCTTATTGGAACTAAAATAATTGTTTATTCTGACCATGCAGCATTGAAATATCCATTAGCAAAGAGGAAGCGAAACCCTGATTAATTAGATGGATACTTCTACTCCAAGAATTCTATATACATATCAAAGATAAGAAAGGATCTATAAATGGAGTAGTAGATCATCTAAGTCGGTTAATCAAGGAAGTTGAAGTTGAGGTACCTATCAATGAAGCATTTCTGGATGAACAAATTCATGTCATTGGGAATGAGATACCATGGTATGCTGACATGGTAAATTTTTTGGTGACAAAGGTATTTCCCTGACAATTTACTAAAGCACAGAAAGATAGGATGAAGAGTCAGGAAAAATATTTTGTATGGGATGATCCATACTTGTGGAAACAATGTGCTGACCAAATCATTAGAAGGTGTATTCTTGATAATGAAATTCTTTCTATCTTAACATTTTGCCACAGTTATGCTTTTGGGGGTCACTTTAGTCCCAAAATAATAGCTTATAAATTTTAGAGAGTGAATTTTTCTGGCTTGTATTGTTTAAAGATGCTTATGAATTTTGCAAAACATGTGAAAACTGTCAAAAGACTGGAGGACTAGGTCATCGAAATGAAATGCCACAAAAGCCTATCATAGCATGTGAAATCTTTGATGTTTAGGGTATGGATTTCATGGGTCCCTTTCCATCATTTTTTGGTTTCAAATATATTCTTTTCACTGTTGATTATGTGTCAAAATGGGTGGAGGCCAAGGCCACCCATACTAATGACGCTAAGGTTGTTGTAGAATTTCTTCGAACTAACATTTTTGTAAGGTTTGGCTTACCAAAATCTATCATTAACGACAAAGGTTCACACTTCTGCAACAGAACGGTAGAAGCATTATTAAGGAAATATCATGTGACACATCAAATCTCTACATCATATCATCCATAAACCAATGGTCAAGCCAAAATATCCAATCAAGAAATCAAATCAATCCTGGAAAAGATGGTGAAACCAACAAGAAAGGATTGGAGCTTACACCTCAATGTTGCTCTTTGGGCTTATCGCATAGCTTTCAAAACTCCAATTGGTATGTTACCATATCGTCTGGTCTACAGTAAGCCTTGTCATCTTTCAGTTGAATTGGAACATAAAGATTTTTGGGCTGTAAAGAAATGTAACATGGAGTCAACTAAAATTGGAAGGCATAGAAGACTCCAACCACAAGAACTAGAAGAAATAAGAAATGATGCTTTTGAAACTACATTGAGATATAAAGATCGAACTAAGGCAGTTCATGATAAGTTCATTCTTAGAAAGAGTTTCGAAATTGGCCAAAAAGTTTTTTTATATCATTCTCATTTGAAGTTGTTTCCAAGAAAATTAAGGTCGAGATGGATCGCCCCATTTATTGTAACTAATGTGTTTTCTCATGGTGCAGTAGAAATTAAGATTGAGAAAATAGGAAAGATGTGGAAAGTGAATGGACATCGTCTCAAAACTTTTTATGAAATCCACTATGTGCAAAATCTGGAAGTGGTAGATCTTACCATTCCAAATTATGAAGGTTGAAAGAGTTGAATTTTAACACTTGGGTGGAAACACCCAAGTGTTGTACATAAGTTTTCCTTATCTCATACTTTTCTTTTTGTATATTTGGTGTGGTATTGTATGTTTATAATGTTTATGTGTGTGGAAGTAAATTTTAAGTACATTCCTATTCCGATATATATATATAAAACACGGGGGCATCATATTTCCACAACATGCCCAGTTTTTTTTCCATCAGACAAAAAACAACAAAGGCAGAAACATTCCACAATAACACCGGGGGGGCGTGTTTATTAAACACGGCCTGTGTTTTTATATCAGGGAAAAGTTTCAGAAATTTCGGACAGCTTTCAAAATAACACGGGAGGCCCGTATTTACAAGTACGGCCCGTGTTTTTTGTCATTTAATTTTTTCCCTAAACCAGAGAGTTCAAAAAGAAACACGGGGGTACTGTATTTTCAAAATACGATCTGTGTTTCTCAAAAAAACTGCATTTTCTCTCCCATGTTTCCAGATCTGAAGAACATGACACCCATACCCTTTCGAAACCGTCTCTTCCCTGTGACACCATACCAGTTTTCTTCTTTCGAAATCCTCTATTTCTAAACCAATTCCTTAAATTCCAACCATTCATACTAACATTCATCATCCCTACCACTCCTCCACCCATAAGTTTATTTCTTAGACCCTATCATTTGCTACCACCACTGCAAAGTTGACGCATTTCTTTCTCAAACTCTAACTTCAATTCGTGCAAAAATTTTCCAAATTTCAGTGAATTGCTTTAGGGCTTTTGTAGAATTCGACTTTCCTTAGCATTCTCCATCTTCTTTTTGTAATTTTATTCAACCATACTCACAGTCCAGCGGTATGTACCTATTTCGCATTTTCTGCAAAAAAAAAATTGATTTTCTACTTGTTATATGATTGTGCATATTCAGTATGTTAAGAAATAGATTATGACCATATATTAGCAAATGTGGGTTGAATTTGTTGCCAAACTTACAATATATATCATTATGGATTCATTACACGTCTATGGCATTTGTGTTGTATGTATTCTAATATGATATTTTGTTGCCAATTGCAATACATTAGTCGTAAATTGGGGGTATATGCTGAATTCATGATTGAAGGAAGAATTTATTTATTCCTACATTTTGAGACTGTGGAAATGATTATGCATGTTATTCTCAACAACACACAATTCAGTAAGCATTGGACATGTTTCTGTGATATATTACACATGCAAACCAAACAAAATTTTATCACTTTACTAATGTCTATATGTTGTATAGATAGCACCCAAAAAGAAACAACAGACCGAGGGCGAATCTTCGAGGCCTTGATCATCACCAACTCAACAACGGAACTGACGTAACTGGCCAAACGAATTAGGTATCATCTTTAATACCCTGGAACAACAACAAAGGATGAATACTTGTTTCAACGGCGTATTATTGGCACTAGGTATTTAGATGATGGTTGTCTACATACCTTAGGCATTCATGCGCAAGTAATGCAACTGCTACGAAATGTAGGTCTGCACAATTTCATCTATTGTACTAATCATACATATAGGCATTTAACATTATAATTTTTAAGTACCTTCGAACTATGTGCTCATGTTAGTGATTCTCAAAATGACTAAGGGTATATTTGTTTCCGCCTTTTTAATGAGGATAGACAATTAGCCCTGCATGAACTAGCACATATCTTTATGTTCCCTCCGGGGGCTACCGTATCATACTTCCCTGGTTCCATGTGAACAATTTCTTCGCAAAAAATTGGTGATGTCTCAAATATGCTTACTCCTGATACTTTTCAAATTTCTGAAGCCAAATCTTCCAGGATTTTCAATCTCATCTTCTGTTATTTACAAAGGCTCTTAGCTACAACTGTTTTTGGGAGGGGATATAGTACCGGGTTGGTCCGCTCCATTGAACTTTTCTTCATCAATTCTATGTTAGAACATACTTCTATTGACACTGCCTATTTTCTAGCTAAGCAATTTCAGAGGGTAGGCAATTCAAAATAGGGTGATATAGTCATTGGTGGTTTAATTACCACTATCTGGTTAAGCTTGGGCATACCTCTTCCTGAGGATATGCCCGTAGAAGCTTTGAGCACGCGTATTGATATAGAAAATTGTCGTCTTACACATCATATCAAGTGTAGAGGCAATGCGTGATATCTTTCATACCAAGGCTGTGCTTATTTCCCTCTACCTAACCCTGCCAAAACCGACCCTATAAACCCGCAAAATTGGCAGCCATTTGATGTCGAAGATGCCCCTGCCCCTCTTGCCATCGAACATCCCATCCCTACTCGTGGTGACCATGCACCACAGGCTCCCCCACCTCAATCACAAGCCGGTTCTTGTTCCTCTTCGACTTATATTCCGGAATGGCATCTCTGGTTTCAAACTCAAGTGTATTCCCAATTGGATTCCATTCACCAAAATCAAGATCAAATGATGGAGATGATGAAATCTCTTTACAAGTTTCATCTCGGGCATCGAGACCTTCCTCCACCTCCTTCATGAATCTAATTCCTCATCTTTTTCTTGGGTTTGTTCATTGGGGACAATGAACATGATAAGTAGGGGGTGAGCTTGTAGGCTTGTGATAGTTTGTTAAGTAGAAATAGTCTTTGTGGGTGTTGTTTATATATAAATGTAGTGGTACTTATTTAGTTTTATTAATTTCTATCTCTTTTGTGTGTTGGTTGTTTGTTTTTTTTTAAAACAAGAAGTATTAGATTTGAGTTATCCATTTATGAAGTAAAACAAAGTAATGGATTATTATGAGTTTCTTCTGAATGGATAGTTTTCATACTTATTGAATGATTTGATCAACATCTTCTGAAACCTTAAAAACAGAAATTGAGAATGTGATAACAGTGAAGGAAAGAAAGTTAGAATGGTTAGGAATCAAACCATGCATTGACTATGAATGAGATGAAATGAAACTAAAAATTGGTAGATACACCATTGTGAGCGCTTGAACCTAATCATTGGATACATTGTTTATCCAGAACATATTTTACTTTTGTGTGTACTCTCCAATGGTATATGAAACTAGAATTTTTCATTAGTTCTCTTCAAGACTGCATAGAACTTTAGGATATTTGAAAATGATAAAGGCACTCTTCTTTCTTTTTTAGCTACCAAAAGACAAAAAAGCTTACCTTAAAAATTATTATCCCTTTGCATAAACCCCTTTAAGCCTAAGCCTTATTCTATTGATTTAACCTTCACTACTCTATAACTAGTAAACAATAAATTTTCGGGAAAACGTTTGTTGATAAGTTTAAATCTAAGCATCGGGGTGCAAAAAAAAATCTTTTATTCTTTATATGGTTGAAGAGCAAGGGTAAGATATATGAAAAAAAAACTGGGAAGAATTTCTGGAAGGATTGTTTTTTCCATGTATATATGTATATGGTTTATATATAGTTTGCTTCTCTAGTTAATGGAGTCTAGCCACAATCCCAAAATTCTATCTTACCTTAAAACCCTAGCCCCATTACAATCAAATTTAAGACCTTTTGATTCTTATATACTTTAGTTCTTTTCAGCGGTGGCGAATTGAGAATAATGGCAAACATATGGGTGATCATTATCATTTTGAGAAGTTTTGAGAGTAACCACATCACACCATACACACATGAGAGTGAGTGTTTTCACAAACCAAAAGTAAGAATGTACCAATTTGAATTTCATTAATCTTAATCTAACTTTGCATGGTAAGATACTAACTATAATAACTCTCATTCCTTAATCGTTTGAGCATTTGATAAGACTGTTTGTAAGTTGATTTAGATGTGTGGTCCAAAAAAAATTTCATTATTGTGATTTCATGATTTACCAATATTTTAAGTCCCAATGTAGTGTTAAGCTTTGTAAATGAATAATTCCAGTCTAATAATTCTTGTAATCCATGACTTATCTCTCTTGCATTTCTTGATGTATTCATGTGCATGTCATGATGTTGCTTGAGGACAAGCAATGATTCAAGCATGGGGGTATTTGATAAATGGGATTTATAGATTATTTTTCATACATAAAAATGTCATTTATCCCTCATTAATTTGATAAGATTTAATCTTTTCATCGAGTTTTTCTCTTTTGAATAGATTTTCAAGGAAAAGAAAAAAATTGAGGAACTTCAAGGAGAATCAATGAAAAGAAGAAATCAAGTAAAGAACACATCAAGAAACACTGAATCAAGGGGAGGAAAGTTGGAAATGAAGCAAATACACCAAGAGAAGTTGTGCTGAAATTGTAAAGGAAGAATAGTGAAAGAACCAAAAACACGGCACCCCCGTGTTAAAATCTCAGGCATTGATTCAAAATCCAGCGGTCGGCAGAGAAGTTGGAGAAAAACACGGAGGTCCCGTGTTTTCTAAACATGGAACGTGTTTTCCTTAAAAAATGTAGTCGTCTGCGCGACCTATTTATAATATATTCTCTATCAATACAAGGTTCAGGGGGAGTTCTTTTTAGATGTCGAAACATTTTGAATGTACTCTCTTTCTCTATTCCCTTTAGAATATACATGTAATGCACAATTCCAACTTCTTTTATCTTCTTGAATTCTAGTGAACAATTGACAATCTGCACTTCAATTGATAAGTTCCTCTCTATTCCTTTATCAATTGCAGTTTCTCCATTTTGATTGAATGCAAGTAAATTATCTGCAATTACACTTTTGTTCGTTCCATTGTTGTTGTGTTATATTACTATTGGATATTGTGGTTGTGTTGTTGGCATTAATTTCAAATCATTGTATGTAATAGTGTGGTTTCTAAATATGCAGATGTTAGAGTATATAAAATAGGGTAGGATGATTTGAGGATGGAATTATGTTTCAAATACAATAACGTACTTTGAATGTTTGGTTCTAGATGAAATTTAATTGAATTAACGGATCAAGTTGAATGATTTCGTATCATAGATTAAGAATTTAAACTAATTAGATTGATTACCTATTTAGTTTAGAACTTAATCTCTGCTAAGACAACGCAATTAACCCATAATTGTTAATTAATTTGTCTAAAGTAGCAAGAAGATTGATTGTTAATCTTGTCCGTTAATTCGTACAATTGCACAATCCGAGCTTATGTGGTTATGATTGTAGTTGACTGCTTTCCATTCATAATGCTGCCATTAATTGAATCTAATGTTCGTAACCTCGCTTATTAAATGGTTAAAAATTAAATTGAGAGCTTATTCAATTTATTAAGGTTGAGAGAAAGTAAAGAAATGGATTATTATGAGTTTCTTAAGGTCAACATTAAATCATGTAGAATCATTGTTCTTCTTTGAGTATTTGATATCTTGATTCCATCATCAATTCATTCCTCCCCTATTGATCAAATAGTGATCAAAGCTTAGTATATTTAGATTTATTATTATAATTAATGAAATTGTATAACCGGGATTAGAACATCAATTGCAAAATTAGTGATTAAAATACCATTCCTCGTGGGTTCGACTCCTTCTTGCCGTATACTACGTATTTGGAAATTATGATTTATTTATTAAATTTTTTGTGCATACGACAGCGCATCTATATCCTTATGTCATGAATTTATTCATGTGGGCCTGATTTATGGTCGGTTAAAATCCTTGAATAAGATACAAATAATTCAAAGTGAAAGATCACGTGAGTTGGGCCGAGGTGTACGGTCTGTTCCACTGGATGATAATAGTGGCTTAGGTATCCTATCCCTGAGAGGTGATTCAAGCCGTTCCACTGGTTAAGAATAGTGGCTCAGGAGCATTTTTCCCTAAGAGGTGTAGAGTCGGTTCCACCGAACGATAATAGTGGCTCAGGTGTCCTGTCCCTGAGAGGTGCTTTAGTCCGTTCTGTCGGATTAAAAATAGTGGGGCCCTATACTCAACATGAATAAGAATATGATATGATTTATGTAATGAATAAGACACTAATTATTTAAAGTGGAAGATTACGTGAGTCAGGACTAGGTGTAGGGTCCGTTCCATTGGACTATAATAGTGGCTCAGGTGTGTTGTCCTTGAAAGGTGATTCAAACCGTTCCACCGGTTAAGAATAGTGGCTCAGGAGCGTTTTTCCATGAGAAGTGTAGGATCCGTTCCACCGAATGATATTTGTGGCTCCGGTGTGTTGTCCCCGAGAGGTGCTTCAGACCGTTCCACCGGTTTAAGAATAGTGGGGTCCCTGAACTCATCATAAATAAGTAAAATCAGATGTAATAATTATTATTATTGGATTGTTGGATTGGTGTTATTTAGCATGCGATTGTGATCTCTTGTACGCTTGTATCTTATGTGCCATCATGTCTAGTAATGTACTCATAAGTATGAATGTGTGACCCTATGTTTTATTGTATATAATAATTGTATAATTGAGCCTGAATTATTGTACGAGTGGAATGGTGCATTTATCATATGTATAATATATGTATAATTGAGCATGAGAATTGTAAGCTAGAGTCTTTTATATCTTATGTGTTTCATGTTTCCTTCTATGAGTTGGGTAGTCCTGATTTACTTAGTACCGGACCCATACTGATACTACCTTGATTGAATGGGTCCTGTGATGATCCACTGATGGTGGGGAGTAGATCTCTTGTGCAGGTTTGAGATCGGATATTGTATTTGGGTGGAAGGCTTGGCTTGAGAGAGTAGGCAATCCGGAAATTGATCTATCGGGATTTATCTTGTTTGTATGTATATATTTTTGGAAGTTTCAAGTGTTGTATTTAAAATTTGAATGGTGTTGTAATTGACTTTTAATTTCTCATACTCTGATAAGCTTTTAAAATCCAGGTTTATTTCACAGGTTCCACTGATTCATTCAGCGATGATTTTATTTACTGAAAATATTCACATGCCATGTGCCTATGGATATCTCCTTGTGGGAGTATATCCTCACGATATAGATGTTGTTTGAAATTTTGTTTGATAGGTTTTAGCCTTGCATCTAGCATGAGATAGATGGTAGACATTTATCTTGTGTTAGATGTGGCGGTAACATTCCCTAAATTCTATTTTAGCTTCCACTTTATTCTTTCAAAAAAAAAAATTCAGGAGTGAATTTTGGGAGTGTTACAGTAGGAGTGATAGAGATCAGACAAAGCAAGACAGTTAATATATCATTAATAATTAGCATTGAGTAATATATGAGATTGAAGACATACAAGAAATACATGTTGAAGAATCAGACTAGGACTAAGCTAAACCTAAAATAAATGTACAATTCTTGGTCCAGGAAGATCAGAGAGGGGCAATGATGAGGGTACAGCTAAAGCATTGATAGTAGGCATAGTCTAGATTTCAAATTTTTAATGGTAGTGTCCTCTGAGTTAATTGTCTCAACCACAACACGTCCAATCCTAGTGGCCTCAGTGAAGGATACATCAAAGACAAGATTAGATAAAGTAGGAGTAGTGTCCTAAGTAGCATGAATAGGGGCAGTGTGAGGGTCCTCATGGATAGATGCAATGCTTGGAGGATTGTCCATGTGATCTTGGGGATATAGCACAAAGTTGGGTTATAGCTAAGAGAAGAGCACACACAATTCTATCTCCATGGTGGTTTGTCGTTGCTCCATAGAGGTAAGCATTCTAAGGACATAAAGAAGAAGATCGTGTATACTAGAAAGTGTCACATCACTAGATGGAGGAGGCAAAGGAAGTGTATAGGAGTAGGAAGGGGAATCGGTGGATGCGGAACCTCCCCTAGTAGATGAGAAGGGTATGTCAGTTGGAGCCAAGGGGTCATCTAATGGTAGTGGCAAATCATTTTCTTCATTCTAGGAATACTATCATCTAGATGATGTAAGGAGGCGACAATTGCAATGTAGTGAGGCAAGAGCCATAGATGCAAGCTCAAGTATTTGGCCATCCATACTCATTTGATAGCAAATTATTGAAAAGTTATAGCATCGAGGATATCAAGCCTATTTTTTATGAAAATTGGAATAGTTGAAGGTCAGAAAGAGACAGCATAAAAGGAAGCTTAAACTTATCAGTACATGATATTACATCAATGCATTTCCTGGGGATTAATTTCTTTTAAGGGAAATATTTGATCCAATATTAATGTTCATCCATACTCTATAATAAGTAGGTAGAGAGAGGGGAGACCTTTTTTTTTCTATCTAAGCAAGAGACAAATAGCATAGGTGTCCCGATGGGTGAGGAAGGAGTTGGACAAGAAGTTGCTCTAGAATGAGGGAGAGATGAGTGACTATATTCTTTCAAAAAAGAGGAAGAAAATGAGGATGTTGGAGATGGAATGTGGTGAGGTGAAGTAGTGGGATCTTCAATAAAAGTTGTCGTCCGAGTTGGATAACTTTATTAAGTACAAGCCTATTCAGTGTTAGGAGAACCATAACCCCCATAAACAATTATTGAGACAGTTGATTTCTTTTTGTCATTTTACTTCAACAAGAAGTTATCCAATCATGTGATATTCCTTGGGATTAGACTAAAACCTCGCACATAGGCATACACTAAATGTAATATTAGGTATATATGCTCTAAGATAGATAATTGATCCAATCATACTTCAATATCACTTTTGATCAATTGGCTTACCTTTTTCATCCATGTCAAGTGTTGTTGTAGTGGACATAGATGTACTACAAGGTTTGATCTTGTTCATTCCAAACTCTTTAAGAATTTCTTTTTTGTACTTTTCTTGGTTGAAAATATTCCTTCCTTTGATTGAGATTTGGATTCCACAAAAATAGGTCAACTCGCCCATCATACTCATTTCAAACTCAATAAAACATAAGGAAGAAAAATCCTTACAAATGGACACATTAATAGCACCGAATATTATGTCATTAACATATATTTGTGCAAGCAATAAGTCCTTTTTGGTTTTTTAAAAAAGTTTTTCTATCAATTTTACCCCTTCTAAAACATTTTCCCAATAAAAATTTACTCAACCTTTAATACTAGGCTCTAGGAGCTTGTTTTAAACTGTAAAGGGCCTTATTGAGTATGTAAACATTCTTAGGTTTGAAGCCATTTTCAAAATAGGGTGGTTACTTAAAATATACCTCTTATTTAATAAAACTATTAAGAAAAACCTATTCGACATCCATTTGATATAGTGTAAATCACATGGATGATGTAAATGTATGGAGCATACGTATAGCCTTGAGTCTAGGTATGGGAGGAAATTATTCCTCAAAATCAATACCTTCCTCTTTGCTTTATCCTCCAGATACAAATCGAGCTTTGTTATCTAGATTTTTTCTAAAGACCGATTTAGTCCTAATGATGGGCCTATGTGGAGGCAATAGGATTAATCCCCAAACTTGATTTCTCTTATATTGGTTAAGCTCGTCTTGTATTGCCATGATCCAATTTTCATCATTCATGGCTTGCAAGTGAGACTTAGGTTCCATTTAATGATTTTAAATGCTACCTAGTGAGGATCTTACTCCAACTCCTTTTATTGGATCACAAATGATGTGCTCTTGAGGGTGCCCATGGGTATGTCTCCTTGCTCTAAGAAAATCCTCCCTCACTTTATATTCTTGATGATTAATTTAAGGTTTTTCATCTTTATCTTCTTATTTGTCATCATTTTCTAACAAGCTCTAAACTTGGATGGAAGGACCTACTTCCTCCTTTTGGGTTTTTGCACACTAGAGCAAGATTCATCAAAATCAACTTGTACGGATTCTTCAACTAACATTGTTTATTTTTCAAGATTCGGGAAGCTTTACTGTGTAAAGAGTACCCAATGAAAAAGCCTTCATCTGCTTCAGAGTTCAACTTACCCAAATTTCTTTTTCCACTGTTGAGGAAACATCATTTCTAACCACATGTGCATAAATAACTCACACTTGATTTCTTACCTGTGTAGAGCTCATAGAGTGTCTTTCACAAGATGGCCCGTTTGAGTACATTATTCATTACATATTTGCGGTGGCAAAGGGTTCAACCCAAAAGTATTATAGAAGCTTGGAGTCACATAACATAGTTCTTGTAAGATCCTCTAAGTTTTTTTTCTATCCACAAATCCATTTTGTTATGGTGTTTGTGGTGCCAAAAGTTGTGGATAATACCATTTTGATCACAAAATTCCATAAATATGACATTCTCAAACTCATTTCCATGATATCTCCTTATAGCATGAACCATAGTTCCATTCTCTAATTAAATTATAGTACAAAGCACAAGAAATACATTAAAAGCTTCATCTTTAATATAAAGAAATAATGTATAGGTATAACATGAGTAATCATATGCAATGATTAGTGCGTATCTATAACTACCCATGCTAGGGGTTCTAGTAGGACCGAATAGATCCACTTGCAAAAATTCAAGTGGTTGAGATTTGGTCACAACATTTGTTGGTTTGAAGGTAACCTTATGTTGTTTCCCTTTTTGGCATGTATCACATAATCTATATTTTGCAAAGTTTTACTTTTGGAGAAACATACTAGTTCTTTCCTTGCAAGTTTGTATAATAAGTTCATGCTACCATGTGCAATTCATTTATCAATTGGTTTCCCCAAACCAATCGATCGGTTTGGCGAAACCACTCAATGTATTTAAATAAAGATGAATGGATTTCTACAAGAGTTAAACTCATGGCCTTGTTGGTCAAACTAGTCAATCAGTTTCATCAAACCAGTATATTGGTTTGGTGAAACCAGTCGATGTGTTTAAATGGAGACAAATGGGTTTTTGTAGGATTTAAGATCATGGATTGGTTTGTTAAACTAGTCAATCAGTTTTGTTAGCCACTCAATCGGTTTGGTGAAACAAGTTAATGTGCTTGAATAGAGACGAATGGGGTTCTACAGAACTAGAATCTACATGGGCTGATTTGTTAAGCTAGTTGTTTTGTTTCAATAAACTAGTCAATCAGTTTCTCCAAACTAATCTATGAGTTTAAACAAAGACAAACAAGTTTGTTCAAGAATGAAACCCATGATTTGGTTGGTCAAACCAGTCTATTGGTTTCAAAAAATGTCTATCAGTTTGACATAACTAGTCAATTGGTTTAAAATAACCAATTGCTTAGTTTTATGCACCAATTGATCCATTTGAGTTTAACTCATTTCATGCCTTTGATTAATCTAAACTAGTCGATTGCTTGCAACTAGAACAAACCATTTTGTTTTGAAAATACTATTAAAGAGTTTATGAAATAAATTTAAGTCAAGTATGTCTCAACAAAGTGCTTCAAAGAATTTTAATTGAAATATAAACTTTGCTCATGTTAACTCTTTACCAGACTTAAGAAATATTTTTCTTAACTTTCAATTCTTGGTTATCATCCATCTGTTGTTTTCTTGTACTTGAAAACTTAATTATTCTTTTACATTTTTCACATTAAGAGAATGGTTTGAGTGTAAATGATTTCAATTTCTTTGTTAGTTAATTGATTTAAATGTGCACTTAAAGAAACACATTAGTTATCAAGATCTGTTTGTGATCATCAAAAGAATTATAATAACATCTTTTGACCTTTAAGGTCAAACAATTAAAACTCCTTTCTAAAACTCCATTAAAACCAATGAAAATCGGAAGAAAAAGATGAAAAAAACACAACTCAACATTTTCTTAGAAACAAACTTCCGAGGAAAAAGAAGATGGAATCTTCAACCCTTCTCAAACCTTAATCCTTCCTTACATAAGAGAAACAAGGGAGATCTAAAGCCAAGATAAGAAAAATAAAGAATGGATAAGAATTTGAGCTAGGAAGGGGATAAAATATGAGCAAGTCTCTATTTTCTCTTCGTAGAGAGGAGAAAAGGAGACAAATGGGGAATACTCAGGACTTAGCAATTTTCACCAAGGAAATGGAAGAAGAGAGCAAGAATAATAGGTAAGAAATGAAAATGAATTATGAATAGAGGATATAGAAGGTAGGGTTGCTCAAAATCCTCAAGAGGAAGAGAAATAAGACTGGTATGGTTGAGGGTGGCAACAAAGGGGTAAAGACACATGACTGATGATTTATAAGTCAAGGAAGGATGGGCAAGAAGTGAAGCATGTAACTCAATATCAAGAAGAGAGAGAGGAATGTGAGAGACAAGAAAGAAGATAAGATGTGCCTAAAAAAGTGTTTTCTTGAAAATTTTAACTAAATAAAATCGTAAAATGATCTAAGTAATGTAAAAATAATCCCAAACCTCAAAAATATGCTCACTCTCACAAATAGATTCTTATTAGAATTTTTCATAAACATTAGAAAGGGATTCAAATCAAAATAAAAAAGGATATAAAATCATAGGATAATAAGTCGATCGATTTATGCAAACTAGCCGACTAGTTCGTCGAGAATAAGATTGTCAACGTTTGAGTGTACATGTCAATCAACTAGGAAAACTAGTCAATTTCCATGCTTAAAATTCACATTTTTATTAGAATTTCAAGTCCTTTTAAAAATTAAAATTAATTTATTTTATATCAACATAATTTAACACGCACAATTTCAAGCCGTCAAAGGAGACTTCATCATTGTAGTCCATAGAAGCAACGTATTGTTATAAGCTCAAAACATAGGAAAACCCTAAGCCATCAACTAAAAGGGAAATAATATCTAGTAGTTAGTACTTGAGAGAAAGGTATTGGCCCCTTAAAAGATATGGCTCTACCTATGTAACACAGGTACACAAACAACTCTGGATACTTTATCATGATATCCTCCTCAGAATCCCAAGTGGCATCCTTCGCTCCATGGCATGACCAAAAGATCTTCATTAGCGGAACAACCTTCAAACAATTTTCCCGAGTCTTAGTATCTAGGATCCCCGGTGGTTGCTCTTTATAAAACAATGCCTCATCAAGCTTGATCACCTCAAATTGATTGATGTGCAATGGGTTTGTGATGTACCTCCTCACTTGAGAGACATGGAAAAAGTTATGCACACAAAAAAGCTCAATAGTTAAGGCAAGACGGTAAGCAGCCTCTGCGACCCCATCTAAAATATTATACAACCCAATATACCTTGGGCTAAGTTTTCCCTTTTGATGAAAATGCTTCACTCCTTTAGTGGGAGAAAAATTTAAAAGAGCTCGGTCACGAATCTCAAACCCATATGCCCTCCTCGGCAAATCTATATAGTTCTTTTGTCTATCTTGGGAAGCCTTCATCTGATCTTGAATCAACTTGATCTACCTGGAAGTGTCCTCTACCATGTCTCGTGCTAACAGAATTGTATCACTTGAGTTGCTCCAACATAAGGGACAATGGCACTTCTATCCATAGAGTTCCCCAAAAAGTGTCATCCCTGTGCTCGCATGATTAATGTGGTTGTACGAGAAATCTACCAAGTTCATATGATTCTTCCAACTCCCCTGAAACTCAAGTACGTATGCCTAAAGAATATCCTCCAAAGTATGAATATTGTGCTCAATCTGAATGTTTATAGCTAGATGGAAAGTATTACTCATCTTCAATTGTGTTCCAAAAGTTTCTTGAAACTTCTTCCAAACTTATATCTAGAATCTAAATCCAATACAATGTATTAAGGCACCCAACAATACCACACCACATGCTTCCTGTAAGCACTGGCCATCTGCTCCATACTCCAGTTCAACTTCATCGATATGAATACCATTGACATAGTCAACCAAAAAACTACCACCTAGATTAAATATGAACAATTACAAGTATTTGGTAATCCTACCACAATGTCCATTAACATGCTATCCCATTTCCACTTTGAAACCACCAAAGGCTAAACCAACCCCACCAGACACTTATGTTCAACCTTGACCTTCTGATATGTCAAGCATCTAGGTACAATGTTTGAAACCATCTTATTCATACGAGGTCACCAATAGATCTACTTCAAGTCTTTGTACAACTCATCCCCTCCATGACAGATGAAATAAGACGCATGATGAGCCTCCTCTAGAATCTTCCACTTAAGATCCCCACAACTCTATAGAACACACCATCTTCCTCAAAAACTAATACTACCATCCTCAAAACCTGAAACCCCATTACTAATGTCTAAGGTCACATCTATATATAGCCTAGTATGTGGGAGTGTATCCCTAAATGGGAGCAAAAAAATTTATCTATCCTATCAGAATAAATCATAGATGTCCTATCTACGAAAGTAGTGGACACGAAGGACTGTGAAGCACCCAAATCAAAGATTACGTAAGAAAGAAGGGAAGAAACCATGAATGTAACAGTGATAAAATCATATTTAAGCGACTACCTATAGGTGGCCCTATAGTACTACCTGAACATTACCCTTGTCGAAAAGCACCGGACCTCTAAATCTTCTACTATGGAGTGGTCTTACTAGCTCCATTTTCTTTAGGTTGAGCTCTCTAAATTGGCGGAGTCTAAACCACTATACCCTAATAATGTGCCTGGCCTTACACCACACTACAATCGATTATCTGACACTCAAACTGAAGGTACCTCATCCAACCGCAACCGTGACATTGAACCAACTGCCTAGCACAATCCATCCCTGCATGATATTTACCAGAATACCAACATATGAAGCGCCTCCTAACCGACTGACTCAACTTCCCAATGTAGCAAGGTACTGTCCCCGACTAATTAGTACTTGAGGCATGGAATCGCTTCGTAGCCCCTTAGCATTGACCCACATCAAACATTCGCCCAGCCTTAGACAAGGCACTATGGTGTGGTGCAATCGTATATACCTCTAAGGCATAGTCGTGCATGTCCTACAAGTTATGTGCATGAGTCTCCACCCACATCTCCAACAGTCTCAAATTCAACCCAAACAAAAATTAGTGAACCTTCATCCTCTCATAAATTTCAACCTCCGAAGTAAAGCAGACTAGGTCCAAATAGTGGTTGTAATACTCATCCACTATAGACATGCCCTGACTCAATGCCATGAACTCATCATACTTCGCCATCCTTTGGCAAGAAGGGTACAACCGTGCCCTCAACATCTCAACAAAATCTTCCCACTAATCTTTAGTCTCTTCTCTAAGCTACTAACCCCATGACCATTCGTTAGCCCAATCTCGGAAGTAGAAAAATCTAATGTCCACCTTCCAACCCTTTAGGAAACCACTAGCTGCAAAGATCTTTTTGAAGTCCCTCAACCAATTCTCTAACACATCTGGGACCTCCTGACCCTTAAAGACATATGGGAGATGAAGATCAACCCTAAAAAGCCAATCCTCTAGTGGTGGAACTAGGAAAGGAGGTGGTGGTGGTAGCTACGAAGCCTCCTCACACTGAATCAGTTACTCCATGAAAGCCCCAATAGTCTCCATGAAACACTCAAGAAGTCAATTCTCAGCTAGAGAAATCCTAGAATACTAAATCCCGTTAGAACAGACTGACTAATAACTATGTGCTTAGTACACATGGAAGTAGCAAGTTGCACATAAGGCTATAAGTTAGTCCTATATTATAAATTTAAGGCCAACTCCCAACCTAATCAACACTCACTCATAAACTAAACCGAATTATACAATTTCAAATAAAAAAAATTCCTTTTTACAAAACAACATCAAACTTTAAAATTATAGGCTTTGATACCAACTTGTAACACCCCTAACTAATGCGAAAGCATTTGATAAGCAAAACCGAGGGATGTTACTACCGCATCAACCATGAGAGAGGTGTGAACATCACCTAACCCATACCTGATGCAAGACTAAATGGAATGACTAACACAAAGATACATGTTCATAATAATAATACAACAGATAGGAAGAGAATGAGTGTTTATAAAATCCAAATATAGGAAATCAAATACAAGAGTTTCAATAACTGCAAGAACAAAAATTTCTAATGTAGTGGGAAAAAAACCTTTAAGATAGTTAGCTTAACTCTTAAGCATAAATATAAATCTCCAACTCTAAACAATGGCCAACTATAGACCAATGTCATCATCCTTAACATACTCAAACTCAAAATCATACCCCTACAAATTATCTTATGCTCGGTGAACTAGAAGTCATATCATCATAGCGACAATAAAACTGCAGCATCAATACGGTGAAGTACTGGTAATATAAAGTACATAAAATATGCTAAAGTTCATGCATTACATTAAAGTCACATGGCAATATGGGGATAAGCATACCAATATAAATCAACACTAATCCTTAAGATAGAAATGCAATCATGAATTCTTGTATGGGAATCATGGAAGAATAAAAATCTGGTAAATGCATCACAGTCAACAAAATGTAAACCATGTTACAAATCCTCCTTTATTGATCACATGAATTCCAGTTATTCAGATAATTTTTTTAACCACACCTAGTTCTCCACCATGAACAAAAGTCTTGGCAACAAATAAGCACAATGGGATATCCCCACCCACCACACTAGGTTAGGATACATTAAAGGGTTTTTACTCTAAGGATACCACACCAACCATACATTGAGTGCACATAACATAAAGGAGAACATAAATTAGGATACCATACCCACCACCCCACCACATGTCATCAGAGTTTATCAAGGGTGCTTATTGTAACACCCCCAAAATTTAATACTAAAAAATTTCATTTTATTAAAAAGAATTAGCGGAAGCAAAATAATAAAATGTGAATTCTGGGGATATTACCACCACACATAGTACCAGACTCGTTCACTCATACCGTTCTAGTACCAAGTGCTAAGACTAAAAGAGTAAAATACAATTTACGAGAAATTCAAACATATTTAAATCAGAGTAGCGCAAGTAAACATTTTATAAGAATATAATCCACCAATGGTGGTTACAAGAACAAAGGTTACATTTACACCAGACATTAGAAGAAGGATGAAATCCTAAAAATCCGGATAATCCTTACGCTCTTTCCTGTTGCCCACCTGAATAACTCTTGAACAAGGACCTGCAAAGGACACTGCCCATTGAATAGGCAGGGGCCCCAAGAATGGAACCCCTCGGTACTATGGTACTGAGTAACCCTTTAAAACACACTTAAAGGTAGGCATGCAATGTAACACATGATGTATCACTATACCCATACATAATGACAGGTGTAAACATAATATTCAAATCCATACATTCATATATTTGACAAGTCAATCGGATATCAATGGTGCATAAGTAATATTCACTTTTTTGCATTCGCATACTTAACAGATCAACCAAATATTAATAAGCCATAATGAATAACTGATACTTTTAAGGCCTTAAGGCCATTAGTCCATCATTAATCAATCATCTCGGATTACAAAGATCCATGTGAGTGCGGGAACCCCACTATTATTTTTCCGTGGACAAGTCATGCAGGGCAAAACGTTCCTGACCACTATTATTCGTCGGTGGACTAGTCTAGTCCCAACTCACATGGTGTTCCACTATAAGTAATTAGTGTCTTCCCTATGTCTTATCGTTATTACATTTGGTTTGCTGAACACGGAATCCTCCACTATTATAGCCGGTGGACCGAAATACATACATGGTAGAACGCTCCTAACCACTATTATTTGCTGGTGGACCGGTCTCCAGGGCACCCCGGCTCCTGGCCACTATTATTCGCTGGTGGACCGGTCTGGGTCTGGCTCAACAATCTTCCTCTTTAAGTGATTAGTGTCTTATTCATATCTTATTCGTAAGTATTTCACCCTTGACATGCATGTCACTGACCTCTACTTCTATCCTCCCGAGAGGGCCCATCCCATATCTTTAGACCTTTACACCTTTTATCACACCCTAACACCCATTCCTCCTTATCTACCCATAACAAAGACCCAACTCCTAAGGGTGTGGGTTGAGACCCATCACTTTATGACATTCAAATTCTCTCACTACCAATCCCTCTAGGGTTTTCCCTTGAAACCCTAATCGGACCTATGTGGCCCAACCTTTCTTTTATTGTCCCACACCTCATCTCATTTAGATCCGTCTCAAATCCCAATTATACTTACCAATTATACATGTTATAGTAAAACCCTTATTGGGCGCTCAAACCCTAGCCCATTCTTACTTAATAATCATCCCATGCAAACCCTAGAAATCTCCCATGCAAGACTTGCATCACTCATTCATTCTATTTAAGCCCTCTTTTATTCATCCACTCATGGATCATGGGTTATTTAGGTCATTCCTACCTATGTTAGCCAACTTACTTCCCCTTGTTTATCTCACTTTCCCCTTTTTTTCTTTTTCATCCTTCCATCCCACATTACCACATTAAATATCCTAGCATTCATGTCCTAGAGGGTCACATCACATAACATCATACGCACAACAGATATAATCATCATCCACATGCCATAAGGAAGTCACATAGGCATATATTCACTCCAATTTGCACTATAAATGATTAATCATTAAGAATAAAATACACAATATGGCATAACACATGGCACACAAGGCATGTAACCCACACATAGTTGTTCTTAGCCATATCTCTATTCAATTTGGGTTACTAAGTTACCTCTCACATTTATTAGGCCACTAATCACCCTCCATAATTGTTATATTTATCATATTTCCCATTCAGTTGGTCAGGTTATCGAATTGCCCTTATCCTTTTTTATAATTGCTAAGTTGCCCCCTTTAGTTGGATAAATTACCATAATACCCTTCTACATTATCAAAATTATCAAATTACCCTTTAGTTGGATAAATTACCAAATTACCCTTCTCTATCATCATAGTAACCAAATTATCCTTTTCCATCATCAATATTACAGAACTACCCTTTAGTCAGTTGAATTACCAAATTGCCCTTCTCCATTAGCATAATTACCGAATTACCCTTTTTACTTATAAGTCCCCATTTTATCCTTTCCATATAGAATTACCATTTTCCCTTTTCACTTATAAATTACCATTTTTCCCTTTTACATACAAATTACCATGTTGCCTTTTAATTACAAAATTTCTTTTTTTCCCTTTAGTTACAAAATTACCATTTTACCCTTTTATTTGTAAAATTATCATTTTACCCCTTAATTACAAAATTACCATTTTACCATTGAATTATAACATTACCATTTTACCCTTGAATTATAACATCACCATTTTATCCTTTAATTCCAAAATTACCCTTTTACCCATTAATTACAAAATTACCATTTTGCCCCTTAATTATAAAATTACCATTTTATCCTTTATTCACAAAATTACCAATTTACCTTTTACTTCCAAAATTACCATTTTACCCCTTAACTTCTAAAAATTACCATTTTACCCTTGCCTCCAAAATTACCATAATATCTCTTTTAATTACAAATTACCGTTTTGCCCCTTATTACACCACTTATATTAAATTATCATCACTACATAAAATATTAATATTAACACCTCATCCACAATTATTATATTTAATATAATACTTATTAGCACCCACACTTATTGGGCTATATTCTTATACAAGATATAATACTAAAATACTCCTAAGGCTCACAAAAATATTAACCATGCATTAAAGATCACAATAGCATAATACAACATGGATAATACTTAACATTTTTATTAATAACCAAACTCTTACCTTAAACAATATTTCCATACATAGCATATAATCTAACATGCTTCTTTTTTTATCAATCAACAGAAGAAACTATATATATTATATTAAACAACATGTATCAAGCATAATAAAATATTAAAAATGCTAATGTGCTAACATACATTAGACCATGTGTTTAAGTGGGATTTAACGGTTACCTTAATTTCCATAAAAATGAACCTTACCGGTATTCTGGTTAAAGGTTCCAACTTTGATTAGCAAAACCAATACCAAAAAAAATGTCCATGTTTATTATATTATAAATAAGAAAAATCAAAACATAAGACTTTATAACACTTAATTAATCAAATACTTAAATTAAAATATTATTATACCTTAAAATCATTAACCAATCAAATCAAGACATGTAGCAACTCATACTACTTATATAGCATGAGCTGCATGTAAAGAAATGAAGGGGAGGGGCTCGAAGGTGGGTGGAAGGAGGAAAAATGGGCTATTTTCGGGTTAGGATTTTGGGGCTAGGAAAGAGGTCATGCGGGGGAGGATTTAAGGCAAGGGAAGGGTGTAGAGGTGGAGAGGGGGTGTAGGTGGTGGTCAGGGATGGGTTGACGGTGGCTAAGGGTGGTGACGGCTGTGGCAGCAAGGCTGCGAAAGGGGACTACCGAGGTGAGTCGAGATGGAGGGGCTAAGAAGGAAGAAAAAGGGAGGGAGAAAATGAAGGCTTGTGGGTGGTGGTTTCAGCCAAAGGACGTTTGGGGTGGTAGAGTGGGTTGCAGGGGTTGGTTTGGTGGCTTAGGTGGTGGTAGAGGCGCCAGATCTAGGCAGTGCAGGGTGGCTGCCGAGAAGGGAGAAAAAGGAGAGAAGAAGAGGAGGGAAGGAAGAAGGAGGTTGCAGGGTGGCTCGAGGGGTGTTGTGATGGTTCAAGGGTGAGGTAGAGGGTGGGAAGGGGTGGCACAGGTGGCTAGTAAGGCAGCGGCAGCGGCGGAATGGTTGCGGCGAATTAAAATAGGGAGGATGAGGGAAGGAGAAGAAAGGAAGGAAAAGAAAGTCAGGGAATTCATGGGAAGCTCAAAAAATGGCAGAATGAGGCAAGGAAGGCAGAAGAAAAAGAAGAGGAAGAGGAAGGAGGGGATAGGGCGGCGGTAGGGTGGTAGAGGAATGGGAGTTGTAGGGAGAGGGAGGAGAAGAGAGGGGTATGGGCAAGGAGAGGGAGAGGTGGTGGGGCTGGGATATGACATGAAAAAGATGCGAGAGGGAGAGAGAGATAGGGGGAGCAATAGAGGGAGAGGGTTGCATATGGGGCAGTGGAGATGGTAGAGAATGGTCAGGTATAGCGCGGGGGAAAATGGAAGAAGAAGAAAGAAAGAAGGGACGGGGAGGTTGCGCGTGCAGACCAGCCAAATGGGAGAAGGACGTGGGGCGGCCCGGTCAGTGAAGAAAAGAAGGAAAGAAAGGAGGGAGGCCGGCCGGGCTCGCGCGAAAGAGGAAGAAGAGAAAAAGGCTGGTGGTCTAGGCCAACAACGCGGGAGAAGGAGAGGGAGGAAAAGAGAGACGGGCCAGTGGCCCAACGCGTAGGAGGGAGGCGAGGCAGGCCAAGGCCGGCGGCCCAAGGGAAGAAAAGGAAAAAGAAAGAAAAGAGAAAAAGGAGAAAAAGGAGAAGGAAAAGGAAAATGGAAAAAAAAGGGGGAAAATAGGACAAAATAAAATTATTTAATTTATAAAATAATAAAATATAATATTTATGGGTAATAAATTTATTTAATAATTTAATTTAATATAATTAAAATATAAGGGTTTAAAAAGGTAATTTTTGTTAAATAATGGTTTGAAAAATTATTTAAATAAAAAGAGTATGATAAAATAACAAAATATTTATTTTAATTTATTAAATATTTATATCCAATTTTATATACTCAAAAATCCATAAAATAATTAAATGAAATAGATTTAAAAGCTAATTTATCCCAAATAAAAGTTATTTATTAATTTATAGACTTTTTTAAAAATTTCGGGGGATTACACTTATACTGGGATTCCTCACCCACAAAACCTTGAATGCCTCAACCACTAGAGCTAAAATGTTAGGATACCACATCCGCCTAAGCAATGAACAATATAAAGTGATAAGGGGCTTGTACTGGGATACCTCACCAACCAAAACTAGACACTTATGTCATGCAAGACTACCAAAGTATAATCCTATACCTCAAAGAAATGTGTATACCCCCTACCGACTGCAACTCGATAGATGAAATAGGTACTAAGTGAGAATATAAACCATAGGTCAAACAACCCCCCTCCCCACACACACATTAACTTCTGTTCAGCTTCCCTAAGAGTCGAAGGGAAAGGGTTGATAATATCTTATTCCATTATTAATAATTATCAAGTGATATCACAAATCATAGATTAATTTCACAAATAACCAAATGGGTGTATCCAAGTGATAACACCAAACATATCACAACATATAAAAGCCACCAATTGGATGTTTAGGGATGACAACTAACTTAACCAATTTAAGTTCCAAATATCATCATTGTGATTCTTATTAATTATAGGGTAAACATGGTTGAAATACAAATTTAAATGTTGCAATTAAATGGAGGTATAACTAAAAAAAGGTCGTAAGAAGAACAACACTTGACAAACAAATAAGGTGTAGTACAACCAGCCTAGTCGATCTATCCATAGGACTAATCAACTGGTTAGGTCGTCCCACACCTAAATTAAAAATAAAACATGCAAATAAGTAGACTGGTTGGGCACACCGATCGACTGTTCATCAAAAACCACTTGATCGGTTTGGTCTAACTAGTTGATGGGTCTAAACAAAAACTATACCACTTTAGTTATAGGGTTACTAGTCGATAAGTTTGGCAAACTGATCAACTATTTATAGAAACCAGTGGGCTGGTTCATCAAACCAATCAACTGATCTCGCAACCAACCGATAAAAATTGCCAAACCATGCTACTACACAAAACTAGTTGATGGGTTTACCAAACCGGTTAACTGGTCTAGGTAAAATAATACCAAAATTTGTGATATAGACACAAAAATTCACTAAACTATACCATATTAATCCTAGCATGTTTCTATGTCATTAGATACATGAAGAGACATGCTACACATATAGAATCACATGGATACATGGTAATGTAGGAATTTAAATGAAATCATACTTCAACTGCCAAATCAAGCGTAAAACTTAGAAAAACCAAGAATGCTTAAATTCATAAAAAATTATACCACATGCTTAAATTATAGAATACAATTAACTCATGTTCAACACAAAACACACCAAGAACATGGAACTACAATGAGCACCAAAAAACCTCATTCATATTAAAGATAAGAATGCCCTACCTTGAGGTAATTCTTCTAGCACAAAAATCCTACTTGATGGCTATCTAGAAGAAGAAGAAGAAGAAGAAGAAAAATATGATGATGATAATGATGATGATGATGATGATGATGATGATGATGATGATGATGATGATGATGATGATGATGATGATGATGATGATGATGAAGAAGAAGAAGAAGAAGAAGAAGAAGAAGAAGAAGAAGAAAAATATGATGATGATAATGATGATGATGATGATGATGATGATGATGATGATGATGATGATGATGATGATGATGATGATGATGATGATGATGATGATGATGATGATGATGATGATGATGATGATGATGATGATGATGATGATGATGATGATGATGATGATGATGATGATGATGATGATGATGATGATGATGATGATGAAGAAGAAGAAGAAGAAGAAGAAGAAGAAGAAGAAGAAGAAGATGATGATGATGATGATGATGATGATGATGATGATGATGATGATGAAAACATGACTTAAAATTTTTTGAGAAATATACTTTCAAGGAAAAGAATCTATAATCTTCAACCTTTCTCAAACTTTAATCCTTCCTTACTTAAGAGAAACAAGGGAGAAATAAAGTCAATATTAAAAAAAAGAAAAAAGGAACAAGAATTCAAATAAGGAAGGGGAGAAAACAAGAGCAGTCTCTATGTTTTTTTTTACAACAAAGGGAAAAGGGAGAAGAATGGGGAATACTTGACACTTACCAATTTTCACTAAGGGAATAGAAGAAGATAGTAAGAGAAATAGGTAATAAATGAAAATGAATTAGGAATAAAGGGTATAGAAGGGACGGCTATTCAATCCATAGGAGGGAGAGAGTTAAGACTAGTATGGTTGAGTGTGGGAAACTAAGGGGTAAGGGCAGACGTGATGGTGTAATGAAGGTTGAGTGTAGTTAGGAAGATACATGGAAAAAGGTTTGTGAGTAAAAGAAGGATGGGAAAGAAGTTAAACACTCAGGTCACCTAGCCGAAAAAATAGAGGGATGTAAGGGAGATGATAAAAGGTGAGATATACCTCAAAAAGTTCTTTTTAAAGAAGTTTAATTAAACAAAATCATAGAAAGATCTAACTAATGTAAAAATAATCTCAAAGTCCAAAAATATGGTGATTAGTACAAACAGATTCTGATTAGAAGTTTTCATAAACATTAGAAAGAAATTCAAATCAAAATCACAAAAGCATATGATATTGTAAGATAACAAGTTAATCAGTTTCAGCATAACAATCAATTGGTTAGGCAAGCTAGTTCATCACTATTCCTCAAATTCACATTTTTATTAGAATTTTAAGCCCTTTTTAAAATTAAAACTAATTTATTTTATATTAACATAATTTTAAATCTATTTCAAAGGATTTTAGGATGAGATATTACATTTTTGAGCCTCTCAATTGGTTTGGCCAAACCATAGGACTGTAATAAGACCAGTCCATCGATTCTACTAAGCCAATTGATAGGTTTAAGTAGAGAGTAACCAAGGTCACAACAGAACATCCAGTTAATCTTTTTGGGTCAACTAATCAATCAGTTTGACCTAACTAGTTAATTTGTGTGCTCTAAAATAACATAGAATAGAACTTTTTCATATGAATCACACTCTAAAATCCTACCAAATTTAACCCAAAACATATCATAGAATCATGCCAATATATTTCCAAATCATAAATTGAATATTGCTCCACATTTAAGCAAATCAACCCTATTTTCTCTTAAATCATGC
Organism: Tamarix chinensis; assembly: GCA_030549775.1. Lineage (NCBI taxonomy): Eukaryota > Viridiplantae > Streptophyta > Magnoliopsida > Caryophyllales > Tamaricaceae > Tamarix > Tamarix chinensis. Next base: position 35,441,363 of record CM060181.1, on the reverse strand, counting down.
ATTTTTTAAGAATTCACTAGAATTTCAGCATGAATTAATATGAAGCTAAACTCTCATGTAGACTTATAAAATTACCACTTTATAGAATATATCACATCACATGATTATTTAGACCACATTTCAATGGTAAGAATAACTTACTTGATGCTAGCAAAATTTCCAATGATGGAAAAAACTCAACTTTAAATATTTTCAACTTCTAAAACCATTAGAACAACAAGTTAAAACATCATAAATAATTAACTTTTTTCACAAATCAAAACTCAAATTAGAAGGAAAAACAAGATTGCTAAACCTAAGAGAAGAGGAAGAGGAAGATTATACTGAATGAAACTCAACTTCTTACTAAATCTAACACTCCCTATCTTAGAGATAAAATACTAAGGATCAAGAGAAAGAATTGAAAGAGTGGATAGAACTCGAAAGTAAGCTATAAGTGGTGAGGAAAGGGAAGAGGTGCTAAAGAGCTGAGATATTTTGAAGGCTAAAAGAAAAGTGAGAAGAAGGGGTGATTGGGGTTATTTATAGCCAACAAATTGAGTCAATAATAGTTGGGGCTATGTAACTAATCAAAAACACAAACTTTACATTTCATATCTGAGGCAAATGGTTATATTTAACAATGATAGGTTCATTTGCATTCAAGAGCTAAATTGGTATTTTTTAGAGTATACAAGTCAAATTCATCTGGAAAATATAGACGTAAAAAATGTAATGGAAGATCAGCATGAGAAGGAATCGCACAGTGAAGTAGAGAGATTATTGAAATGGAAGCAATGATTGTAGAGGTGTGCAATGGAGAGAGGAGAAAGAAGATAAGGGTGAGGTCATCCTGCCCCTTAATTATCTAAATCAAACCTACTAATTAGTTTGAGGTAGTAGCTATAGCCGAATACATGATAAAAAAGGGTTGAGAATCCTTGAAGAATAGCTTGGAGCTAGATTATCAAGATTCCATTTTCATATAAGAAAATCCTCTAAATAATTGAGTTTTAAAACAAATACTCAGCCTAGCCAACCACTTGATTTGTTTGGCTTTCAATTCGGTTATTCTACATATCAACTGAGTGGATGAACACCTCAACAAACTAATCCAAAAATTATCGAAAGGTCTAGTTCATGAGGTACAGGAATGTGTTTGGCACATTAGTTACTCTGAGAGGCATTAATGTGAAATTTTAATGTCTATATCATGTTCAAAATGTCATATTAGGAATATCCTTCTCTTCATTCTCACCTGATGGTAGCCTAACTGGAGACCAATCTTAGAGAATACCTTGGCTCCCTTGATTTGGTCTATTAGGTTGTCAATCCTTTGCAATGGAAAACCATTCTTTACCATAACCTGATTCAACCTTTAGTAGTCGATTCACAATCTCATGTTCCCATCCTTTTTCTGAACAAATAAGATTAGCACTCCCCATGGTAATATACTTGGTCAAATGTAGCCCTTCTCCAACCACTATTCTAACTAAGCCCTAATATCTTTTATTCCTATAGGTGCCATACTATGAGAAGCTTTAGATACCTATTATGTCCTAAGTAGTACGTTTAAGGTATACTCAACATCTCGAATAGGAGGCATACCTAGAATCTCATTAGGGAAGACATTAGGATACTCTTGGATTATTATAATTTTCTTTGATGGTGTCTCATCAAACTCAGTATCTCAAACACTGCACAAGAAGAGCAGATACACTTAGAAACAAGGGTGCTCAAAATGATTATCGACACAACCTTAATAGAGGGGTTAGGTTCACTCTTCTAATACAAGACGCTAACACCCTTTGGTACTTGTTGAACTACACATTCCTCGGCACAATATATAAATAATTGATACTTCCACAACATATCTATCAAAGTCATGCAACTCGAGCTCCATGAGATCTAAGGGAATCTCTACTCCGAAACTATTAAGGTCACCCCTTTTATAAAGTCTAGAGCATTCAATCTTGTCCCTTGAAGTCAACAAAATAGAAGAGGAAATAATACGGTCAAGAGAAGAAGAAACTCTAGCTACAAATGTAGATTTCACAAAAGAATATGAGGCGCACAAGTCAAATAACATGCATGCTAGAAAGGTAGAGATAGTAAGCATAGCAGTTACCACACTAGCCTGACATTCCACTTCCGACTGGCAAATCACATTCAAGTGTCCTCCTGACGGAACTTCTATACCATTACCTAACCACTGACCCTACGAAAATAGGTGAGGCTTTAGACCTCTATGTTGACTGGTGTGGCTGACACCACTAGTTGGTGATAGAGGAACCCTCAATGTTTGCTACTACAACTATTTTATATATCCGTTCCTCTAAGCTCAAGAATAACCTCTCTAAACATTACCACCTCTGACATAACACTCATAGGCTCTATATCTGACCATACCACATCCTTGGCAAGTCACCTTATTACCTCCACAATCTACTCCAGGAGCTCCACAAAGCCTATAGTGGTAATACCTCTCCTCGGCATATTCCCCAAACTAACCTCCAACTTGGGGTGCCGACCCTATACTCCTACCATACTTAGGTGCCATACTACCTCCATAGAAAACCATCTTCTATTACCGGGATGTTGATGACCCTCAAACTTTATATTGCCCCTAACTTGCCAATCTAGGCATGAATGACTTGAGAAGCCTCCGAACCCCACTCGTATATTCGCACCATATCTAGCAAAGTAACTCCCACAAAGAACTCTTTATATCTTATCCTCAGGTCAATCTTAAAATGATGAACCCACATCACCTCATTAGCCTCTACCTTAGGAGCAAACTGGACCAGTTCTATGAAGCTTGTGTAATACTCCTCTATCGACATTCTTCCTTACCAAATGACCATGAGTACATAATACTCCTTTGTATGAAGATGAGTGGGGTAGAATAGGGCATGAAGTGCCTCAAAGAAGGACCCCCAACTAGTAAGATCCTTTATAACACCCCCAAATTTTACTATTGATAAATTTTATTTTTATAGTGGAAGCTTATAACTGTTGTGGAATATCATGGATTGAAAAGAGTCTAAACCAAATCAAAATTAACAAGATTATGAACAATTGAGAATTCAATCACAAAAAAAATAATTGAAGAAAAAGTAGAGATCTTTATTTGTGCTCTTGTGTAATTATAGGAAAATTAAACTAATCAATCAATCAGTTACATATATCTATAATTATGTTTGAATGGAGAATTTTATGGAGCAGAAGAAGTTAGATCATATGACTTGATGGATAGGGTTTCATTATGTTGCCTTTTATAGAAGATAAAACCTTATGGGGCAAAACAACATGCTTCAAAAACAAAGAAAAAATATGGTATATGTTTAGGAAAAACGGGACCCCCATGATTATTTCCTTACTCTCAACTTTTACCCCAAAAAACACATCAATGTTTTTAGTAAGAAACACTATTTATGTTAATAAACATAGGACCTCAGTGTTTCTCATATAATTCACCTTTTATACTTAAACTTCTTTAACACCTGCATGGACCAACACATTTATATGTTGTACTTCAAATACTAAGGCAAAACACACAACTCTCTAGCTTGATGCAATATTTGTGACCCATGATATGTAAAGATCTCTACAAAAAAAACCCTAGCCCAACGAAGGGCCTCATGGCTTATAAATACCAATCAAGTATGAAAAACACTCAAACTTACTCATGGTCAGCGACTTCGTTAGCATATCAGTCGAATTATCCAAAGTATTCAATTTCTTTAACACAAATTTTCCTACAATAGCAGTACCCTAGAAAAAGTGATACCTAATGTCAATGTGCTTCATTTGATGATGGAAAGAATTTTGATTCTCCCCTAATCAGATAGCACTCTGGTTATCACCACGAATGACTAGAGCACTATAACCAAACCACAACTATCATACTAAACCACCAAGTCACAAGGCTTCTTAAAAAGCTTTTATCATAGCTATACACTCTACCTGGGTAGTGGACAAGGTCATCATGTCATGCAAAGATAACCTACAGCTAATAGCTGAACCATTAAGATAGAAAACATATCCATTTGTGGATCTCCTTTTATCAAGGTCTCCACTATAATCAAAGTCCACAAACCCAACTAGCAATTCAAATGATGTCCCATACTTAATACTAGGTGATGTCATTACCTTCAAGTACCTAAGGATCCACTTCACTGCTTGCCAATGAGCCTTTCCTAGATTTTCCATTTATCAACTCACAACTCTAACAACTACAGTAATATCAGACTGGATACACACGATAACGTAGATGATACAACCAACAACAATTGAATATAGAACACTCACCAATAACTCCTATTCCTCTTTAGACTTAGGATAATCCAAAGTAGATAATCTAAAATGAGTATCTAATGAAGTGATCACCATCTTGGAATCCATTATATGAAATCTCTCCAGCAGCTATTCACACAGGACTCTTGTGATAAGTACAAAAGCTTCTACTCACAATTTTTAATGATCTCCATGTCAAGGATCCTCTTCGCACCTCTAAGATCCTTAATCTCAAACTCACTCTTCAAAATTCCATTCACTTATCAACATCAGACATATCTTTTGCTACCACAAGTATGTCATTAACATATATCAAAAGATTCAAAAAAGAACTACCCTCCATGTCCTTAAATTACACACATCCATCATGCTTAATCCTAGACAAATGATGCTCAAGCATAAACTGATCAAATCATTTATAAGACTGGCTTGAAGACTACTTCAGGCTATATAGTGAACTCTTCAATAGGCACACATGATCACACATCCCCAAAACAATAAACCCATCATGTTATCGCATGTAAATCTCCTCCTTGAGCTCACCATGCAAAAATGTAGTTTTAATATCTAAATGCTCCAACATAAAATCAAGCATAGCCACAAGTGCAAGTAAGGTATGAATAGAAGCATGTCTAACCATAGGAGAAAATACCTTATTATAGTCCATGCCTCGAATATGATTGAATCCATGTGCAACTAAATGAGCCTTGTACCTTGATCTCTCAATTGGTAAAGCTCCATGGTTAAGCTTGTACACCCTCTTTTAATCAATAAACGTTTTCTTCCTTGTTACCTTCACAAGTTCTTAAGTTTGATTCTTCAATAAGTATTCCATCTCCTCCTCTATAACACCACACCACATAGCAGAATCAATACTCTCAATAGCCTTTGAGAATGATGTTGGCTCAAACATATCAACAACATTCTTTATACTAGATAAATCATAGGCAGCCAATTCTGTATAACCTTACATGACATTGTTGGAGCAATGCCCCTTTGCTCCACTTATTGCCTAGATCCACCCATTTCACTAATAGTGGGTCTATAAGAAGGGTAATTTCCATCTAGATCAACCTCAACCTTCACCTATCCCAAAGCACTATCCTATTCCATATTCTTATAATCACCATCACAAGACTAACACTTTTAGAGGAACATATACTCATTAAAAGTAACATCCTTAATGGTCAAGAACTTGGATGTAGCTATATCCCATAACCTGTACCCCTTCACTCTAGATGTAAAGATAAGAAAGATACATTTTATTGCACTAGGATCAAGTTTATCATCATTCGCATAAGCATAATAAGGGCAACCAAGCACATGCAAATTAGAGTAATCAGCTAGCTTACCAAACCACAAATCCTTAGGTGCCTTCAAATCAATTGACCGATCTGGTGACTGGTTCATTAGGTATGCTTCCATGTGAACCACCTTAGCCCAAAACTCTCTACATAGCCACCCTATGATAACATACATTGAACCTTCTCCAATAAGGTTATGTTCATCTACTCAAGCACTCCATTCTACTTTGGTATTCCAATATAGATGCGGTGTCTTGTTATCCTATGGGCTTAGTAGAGATCAGTAAAACTCTACTCAACAAACTCAAGATCATTATCTTTCTTGAGACACTTAACGTGATTCTCAATTTACTTCACTATCAAGGTCTTCCTCTTTTGAAAATTAAAAACACATCATTCTTATACTTTAAGAAATAAACACATACCTTTCTAAAAAAGTCATCAATAAATGTGAGTAAGTGTCACAAACCTCCTTTAGAAACCACTATTAGCGGACCTTATAAATCTGAGTAGATATACTCAAGAGCCCCTCTCATACCATTCTTAGAATTTAAAAAGCTAACCCTCTTCTGCTTATCAAACACAAAGTGCTCACAGAATTCCATAGTACCTATACTCGTTCCATCTAGTAGCCCCTTCTTAGAGAGTTCATTCAGACCCTTGACACTCATGTATCCCAGTCTTATATCCCAAAGTCTCATAGCATCCAAGTCTAATAACCTTGGTAGTGTCACATCAGTTATCCCCATAATAGTGGAGTCTACCAACTCATACAATGTCCTAACCCACTTACCCTTCATCGCCACGAGAGCCCCTTTTATAAATCTTAGGGTACCATCGTCATTAATACACCAGTACCCATTACAATCTAAGTAACTCAAAGAGATGAGGTTCTTTTTCACCTCTAGGAGATGTCTCACATTGGATAGTGTCCTTACCACACCGTCATGCTTCCTCACCTTCACCTTCACCTTCCCAATCTTAGCAACTTTTCAAGAACCATTGTTGCCTATCAAGAAAAATCCACCCTAAGTCGCCTCAAATTTCTAAAACCAACTCCGCTTGGGACATATATGGTAAGAACATGTAGAATCCAAGATCCATTTATCACTAATCTTGTTCTTTCTATCAGTGGTTGTCAACACATCTCCATCACTATCAACATGGGCAACTGTAGCATCATCCTTTGTACCGGATGACTCACTAGACATAGCAACAACTTCTTGTTAGGAAAAAACATCCTAACATGCTCCTTCTTGTGATACCCATATCACGCCATATTCTTTTATCAACTCATCAACTTAGATCTAGACTTCTTACAGCCACCAAATCCCTATTCCTATGTCTTCCCTCTGGCTATTAATCCCTCACTATGTGAGTCCTTGGAAGTGTCGCGACTAGTCAACTAACTATCAATCAACTCCTATTATACCAGAATTGATTCACATCCTTAAGGAATAACTTGTCCTTCCCATAAAAAATAGTCTCACAAACATGCTTAAAGCTTGTAGGCAAATAACATAAAAATATAATAGCAAAATCTTCATCATCTAAATTAGCATCTATATTATGTAAATCCGTAACTATAGAGTCAAATTCATCCATATGGATTTTTAGAGATTAACCCTCACCTAATTTCATGTCATGAAGTATGCTCTTTAATAGTAGTTGATTTGCTATTGATTTTGTCATATACAATGACTCAAGCTTCAACCACAAGGCATCTATCATTGATTCCTTTGCCACTTCCTGTAATACCTTTTTTGACAAACATAATTCTATGGTAGATGAGGCTTTCATATCTAAGTCTTCAAATCTCTCATCTATCATCAATTCGAGCTTGTTCAAATGATTAGATAATGCTTTCTCCATTTCGTTATAAATTAGAATCTCCCGCACCTTCAATTTCCATAATCCAAAATTGACGGATTGATTTAACTTTTAATATCGAATCTTGTGTCCATTATGATTGCTAGATATCTTCAACAACGCAGCTTTGATACCAAGTTGGTATAGAACAGTGTGGATTGAAAAGGATAAAAAAATGTAATTAAACAGATTATGAACAATTGAGGATTCGATCACAAAATAGAATATTTAAGGAAAAAGTAGAGATATATAGTCATACTCTTGTATAATTATAGGATGATTAAACTAATCAACCAATCAATTATTTAAATCTACGATTCTCTTTGAATGGAGAATTCTATGGAGAAGTAGAAGATATTGGAACACATGACTTGATGCCTAAGGTTTCATCATGTCTTCTCTTCTAGAAGATAAAACCCTATGGGACAAAATAGCATGTTTCACAAATAAAGAAAAAACATGAGACGCCCGTATTTATTTCCTTACTCTTGAATTTTTTCCAAAAACACATCAATGTTTTTAGTAAGAAACATGATCTGTGTTAATAAACATAGGACCCCATGATTCTCACATAATTCACCTTCTACACTTAAACTTCTCCAACACCTATATAAACTAAAATAAATTTATGTTGTGCTTTAAATACCCAGTAAAAACTCAAAATAACCAAAATACTAGGTGTTACCACCTTAATCAATGTAAGCCTACCTTAGCATACCATCCTCACATTAATCACAAGGATAAAGCGATTAAATTACAACAAAGTAAATAAATGAGAATAGCTTTACAAACATAAATATGAGTTTATAGCTTTACTCTAAGTATAATAAAATATAAACAAAAAATATACCATTGAGCTAAGATTCCAAAAAGGTATCTAAATAAAACTATTATTTGAATATCATGACTTTATGTCCATGCCCTAATACATAATGCCACTTTACACCATACAATGCATCATAAGTAGCAAAATCATCCAGTTGTTCCTCAATGACCTACACAAAATCATCAGGGTCATTTATGCATGGGAATGAGCATAAACCATGAAAAGAATGGTTAGTATACTACGTATTGAGTAAGGTGATGATATTATCAAAATAGGGATTTAGTTAATTACATACATACACAAAAAAGAAGTACACATGTGAAATACATTAAATATCACAAAGTAAGCACTGATCCAAGCTTCTTTATTAGATATAAAAAAATTATTCTTTATTTATGTTGAGTCCAAGGACCCCACTATTCTTAAACTGGTGGAACGATCTAAAGAACATCTCAAGGTTAACACATCTGAGCCACTATTATCGTCCAGTAGAATGGGCCCAATACCTCTCAAGAAAAAGTGCTCTTGAGCCACTATTCTTAAACATATGGAATGGTATGAAGCAGATTTAAAGGATAACACACCTAAGCCACTATTATTTTTCGGTGGAACTAACTCAACACCGTAAGCTTAACTAACTTAATCTTCCACTTTAAATTATTAATATCTTATCTATTAGGTTACTTGTGTAAAATCATAATATCTTTCACATTGATTTTAGGTCCCTATTATTAATCAGGTGGAATAGACCGATGCACTTTTCAGGAAAAAATGCACTTGAGCCACTATTATTATTTGGTGGAACGAACTCCTAAAACACCTTGGCCTAACTCAAATGATTTTTCACTTTAAATGAATAATGTATTATTAGTGATTGATTTAAATAGCACTTAACATATTCAGAGTATGTAAAGCACATCACAAGGATTATAAGATCATTCTCTAGGGTTAAGACCCTTACGTTGCCCCAAAACCCTAGTTTCACATCTTAGTCATAACTCTTCTTTTATTCTTTTATCCACCAAACCTCCTCAAATATTGTCATCATTAATATACTCAAATTGAAAGGACTAACTCTAGGGTCTTGCACATGCGATAATAAATCTATCTCAAAAGTTATTGCTCCTGGAGCTTATAAACCCTAATTTCACAAATCCATCATAACCTTTTCTTTTAAGGCTCAAACAAATACCAGTTTGAAGATATATTTTAAGAACACTAATATTAACAACATATTCTAATTTCATGATCTCACTCTATCATTTTATATATGTGATAGTAACCTTCCTGTTTTAGGGTTCCTATTTCCAAATCAATACCTTTTCATACTTTAATAAACTTAGGTCTTTCATAACTTCTTTAAACATTTCATATAAGTATATTAACATATTATGAATAATACAACACAGTAAAATACCATTATTCCCAATATAAACCCAATTTAACCAAAATGCCCTTACTCATAACAAAAGCCCTTATTTCATGTAGATCTTAAATGTTTTGGTAACATTATTTTCAAATCCTCCATTTATCTCCATATACATTATGATACTAATTTAACACTAATAATATCCTAATAAACCCATATTACTACCATATATCACACCAAGGGTCTCCACACATAATATTATCTTACGATATCATAAAATTTTAAATTACTTATTTTTCCATTATAAAATACCAAATCTCATATCATAGCATTAACAATCATTAATTTAATCATATAATAGAAATAACATTGTATCACACAAAGTTAAGCATAATGCTTAGCAACAAAAATCACAGATTACGATAAGTATCCTTAAAAAATGACTATAGTCTCTAAACATGTAAATTCTATCCTCCCTCTTCCGGAACCTCGGGAATTTCACCTAAGAAACCACAATTGTAACACCCCCCAAATTTTTGAAACTTAAAAATTTTTGTTTTAAAGAGTTATTAGCGAAATCCAAAACACAAACTGTAGGGGTGTCACGTCGCATCCAACATAGAAGAGGCACTCCCTATGCCCAGTCTATGTCGGGTGTATGGCAAAAGTAACCTTATACCTAGGAATCAGGTGTGGGAAGCACTTGATTCCATCGCGATACAGGATACGAAATAAAGAGAAGGGAATTAGTAGTGAAAATAGAGGACTAAGAGTCCAAATAGAGATAGAGATATCTGGATAACCATACCCTTTACCAATTCATTTAGCACTCACCTAAGGCTAGCACATCCAGCTAATAATCATCAATCACTTGTAAAATAGGGAAGATCTGCTCGTTAGATTGAGCACCACCCATGAAAAGGATAATTAGTACACTACATACTGAATAAGGTAACAATACAGTCAAAACTGGAAAACATATCATTACACACATTCACAGAGGAAAGTAGTATACATACGAGATACAAAATCAACACAAGGTAATTACTATTCTAGATTTGTAATATTTAAATATGATATAACCCATTCTTTTATTTACGTTGATTTTAGGGACCCCACTATTCTTAAACTAATGAAATGGTCTGAAACACCTCTTAGGGCAAAATGCTCCTAGCCTTTATTATTAAGCCAGTGGAACGAACTCTACACCTCCCAAGGTAAAACACTCCTAGAATCTATTCTTAAACTGGTGGAACGGTCTGAAGCAAGTCCCAGGGCATAACGTGCTTGGCCACTATTATTAAGTCGGTGAAACAAACTCCTACACCTCGGTCCTAACTCACATAATCTTTCACTATAAGTGATTTGTATCTTAATCATTGGTTACTTATCTCAGACTCATATTATCTTTCATGTTGAGATTAGTCCCCAATATTCTTAAATCGATGGAACGGTCTAACACACCTTCTAGGGCAAAACGCACCTGGCCACTATTATTAAGTTGGTGGAATGAACTCATAAAACACCTGTGCCCAGCTCATGTGATCTTTCACTTTAAATTATTAGTGTTTTATTAATGATTGAGTTATGAGTAATAAATAATTAAGGCAAGTAAAGGCATCAACATAAAGATAACAAGACTGTTCTCAAAGATTAACATGCTCATTTTCCTCAAAAACCCTAAATTCACAATTTGAGCATAACTTTCCCTGTATTGATCATTTATCCACCAAATTTATTATATGTTCCTCAAATAATAGTATAATTAACATACCCAAATTTCATGTTCAAACTCCCACATCTTACACATGCGATAATAGCCCTGTGTCAAAAGTTATTATTCATAAAGCTCCAAAACCCTAATTTTACAAGTAAGCCATAACTTATCCCATAAGAATCATATAATTACAAAATTAAATATAAATCCTCAAAATACCCATATTAACAAAATATCTAAAATTTGTGGCCTAACTCCAATATTTTACACATGTGATAATAACATTACCGTTTTAAGGCTATTATTCCCAAATTAGGCTATTGTCTCATCTGAAGAACTTATAACCTTCATAATCACTCCCAAACACTTCACATGATATTATTAGTATATTTTAATCCATATAACACATTAAATTTCTAAAATTCCCATATTAACCCATATTGGCAAAAATGCCCTTAAAAGTAGCTCATAGCCCTTATTTTACGAAAATCTTATATCTTCAATATCATTATTTCCAAATCCTCCTTTTATCAACATATATATCAAATATAATTATTTCACACTTATAATAATTTATTAGGCCCATATTACTCTCCCACAATTTATACTCATCCACAAAAATACGACTTAGCATAATATCATCATATCAACATATCCTTCGATATTCTCACCTCCTTTCTATCATATAATTTATATTAATATATCATGTCATCATCAACATGCATTTTAATAATATAATAAAAATAATATTATAACACACATAATCATACAAGCATTTAACACAAAACCCGAAACATCGACTAGTATCCTTACAAATAAGGCTCATATTTGTAAGCATGCTTATCCTAATCCGCTTCTTCTAAAATTTTCAAAATATCACCTAATAATAATTAAAAAAATATAATTAAAGTTAATAATATAATTAATTAATTTTTAAGGTAATGGAAAGGAAAAATAATGGGGGAAAACCAAACTAGAGTTCAAAGAACGTGTGGCCGGCCAAGAAGTCTAGCAACTGCACAAACTATCATTGCTAGGGAATGGGCAACGGCAAGGAGGGCTGAAAGAAAGGGGTAGGCAACGTTGAGGGCTTCTGGAAGGGGTTTTAGGCTTTGGAAATTTTTTCTGAAGCTAAGGGGGGAGTTTTGGGCGATTTTGTCGAAAGGTAAGGGGTGATTTTTTGTGAGTTTTGCTGATAGTTAAGGGTGTTTTCGGTTGGTTTTTGCTACAACGTGGGGTGTTAGGAATGGGTGGTTTTTCTGAATCTAGGGTTGTTGTTTTGGTGAGTTTTTCTACAGCTAATGGTGAGAGAATGGAAGGTTTTTCTAGTGTTGGTGGATGTGGTGCAGTAATGGTTGCCAAAGGTGGGTTTTCGAGGGTATTTTTGGGCGGTTTTGGCAACAGTAAGGAGGGGTGTTTGTGGTGATTTTTTGACAAAAAATTTGAGGAATAATGAGCTATTTTTTGTTGCATTAATGAGGTACATGTATATATATATATATATATATATATATATATATATATATATATATTTACACACACTGAGAGGAAGAGGAGGGAGCTATCATAGGGCAAAATTTTCAAACCCCAACTCACAATCCCAGAAGCTGGGAATTGATGGGGTAGGGGTATGGTATGAGGGTGGCGCGAGGGTGGTGTGTCAGGTTAGAGGGAGAGCAGGGTAGGGGTAATTTATTTAGGTATAAAACCAGGCAAAGTATTCGGGTAAAAATTATCCGGTTAGCGGAATAGGTTTATTGGACGAAACGGATATCGGTTACGACCCACACCTAGGTTTAAATTTTAATACGCACCCTCTAGCATATTTTAGCCTAGTTAAATTTTATAAATAATAAGTCGTAATAATATTACATATATTAATAATATTTTTAGTACAAACACCCTATAATAATTATTATAACTAATACATATAATTATCAGTTATAATTATTAGGGTTTTTTGAAAATGGGTTATTACAACAATAAAACACCATAAAGATTGAATAGAATAATTAGGTAAAATATAAAGGATGGATGATAAAAAAAATATAGGAAAACTTAAACAAACCAAATTTCTGATTTGGGAAAACTTCTTGCAACCAAGTAGAGAGGAGAGTCAACAAGTGCCAAGCCAAGGGGTTGGAAAGGGGTGGAAAGGGCACAAGATATCAGTTCTAGGTAGTGAGAAATGATCAAAGGGACCAAAGGGTAAAGGGAAGTAATGTGGAAATGGATAAAGCAAGGGGCAATGCAATGGTAATGTGTGTCATTGATAAGGGGCTCCTGCTTGGTGGTTTGCTAAAGGCGGAGTGTGGGCTACAATTGGTTGGCCAAATGGTGGGGGTGGTATCTAATTATCGGTGTTGTAGCCAAGGAAGAAAATAAAAGGGGAGGCTACAATGATTTTAGGCTAAAGTTATGGTGGTGCACAAGTTGTTTTAGCCATTTCTTAGGGAAGGAATGACAAAGGTGACCGAGAAAGGTGGGGGTGTTTTGGTTGAGAATCCTAGTGGTGAGTTTTGTTGTTGTTTAGGCAACAGAAAGGAGGAGGGAATGGTAAGGGTTAAGGATGTGGTTGTTGTGGTTTTTTGGCATAAAAATTGGTGGGAGAAGGAGATAGTTTCAGGGCATTAAATGCATGTGATATACACATATATGCATGTAGGAAAGGAGGTATGATCAGCCAAAAAAAATTAACTGCAACCCACAATCGTAGGGGCTGGGAGTTGATTGGTTGATGGGGTAGGGAGTGGCTTGGTAGCTGATGGGGAGGTGATGGTGTTTGGTTGGCATTGTCTAAGGATACTGTTTTACACAAGAAGAAGGAGGAAAGGAAAAAGGAAAAAAAAAGGGTTAGCTAAAGGAACAAGATGGATAAATAAGAGAAAAGGGAAAATAAGAAAAAGAGGGAAAAGAAAAAAATGATAATAGGTTTGGTTTTTGGATTAGAATAAGGTTAATATAATTTGGTTACGATATTAGGATAATTTAATTATTGATTAAAAGGATTTGGCTAAAATTTTAGGTTTAGAGAGTTAGATGAGGTGGGAATATTAATTTCCTAGGATTAGGATTAGGTTACAAAGTAAATAAGTTTGGATTAGGTTTAGCTAAATATTAGAGTATTACATCGCCTCCTGTACGATGAATGATCATCCACTATGCATCTACTCTCCCCCTTAAATAATATATTACCATATCAATCTAGTTGTCCCGTGGACATCCACAAGTGGTGAATGTCTTCTCCATGTCCCAAACCCATCTCTCTATAACTTTAGGGTCCTCCTGACCCTCAAATATCGGTAGGTGATGATGCCCAACCCTCTTAAGCTAATCCTTAGGAATGGTTGCAGATAGTGGCACTAATGTTAGTTGTGGTGTTTGGATATAGCCTTCCATGTATACACCAATAATATCCATAAACACCTTGATGTGCTTATAACAGTGGTTAGTGCATCAACTCCAAAAAGCTAAGATCAATTAGAAATAGTTATTGCACCGAGTACTTAGACTCGCACAAAAAATCAATATAAATGTTATTAATGGCACATTCCTCAATTCACTCTCAATCAAGAACATTCTAAGTTTGAGAAAAACTTTAACTTTCAATTAAACACTTAAATAGTTAGGAAATCTTGTAAAATAACTTGAGATATCTTCTGAAAAGTACTTGAAAGTGAAACACCTTTAACCAAACACTCTAATACCAACCCATTATATCATCTTAAACACTTAAAAATTGGAGAAGATTTTTAAAGTGGCTCTCTATCAGACCTAACATAAAATAGGCATCAGCCACAAGTCCTATGTTAGATATAAGGCTAAGAAACTAAACAAGTGAAAAGTATAATAGAGTGTGCAAGAAATGATACATACATGTTAAGGAAAATGGTCACAAGAACGAGACCTTGATAGTCTCCTAATATTCAAATACATGAAGGATGTTAAGTTGAAGTATAAAATTTCAATTGCAAAAAACAAAACTAGGGTGTAGCCCTAAACCCTAGTCCATCAAGGACCTTACACAAGTCTCTAAATATCCACACTCTCAAAACCCATGCCTCACACAAGGTATGCCAACTACAAACCCTCCCCAAGAACTTACATATGGCCCTCTACTCATGGAAATAAGCAGGTGACCAAATAAACAGGCACATCAGTATGCTTCGTACTGATTAAGCCAAGTTACCTCCTCAACAAAAGTCACAAGCACACAAGGTTGTACCATAATATGGTGATCATGTTTATATATTTTATGCTTATGCCAAATAAATAGATATATATGCTCTATCATGGTCATATAATGCATAAAAAACTCAAAACATACATGAGTCATCATGCTTCTCAATATAACACAATATCATAGATAGCCACATGCAATCTACTAAGCAAATTATCCAAACTATTATTAGCACTTCTATCATCCATTCACATAGTTTCCCATTGATTACATTTTTTTTACTTACATAATCCATTATGTCATTTATTTATAAGCTATTATCTCTCTTCCTTTTTTTCCTATTTATTTTTCTCTTTACCCATATTCTCATTTCAAATTATTATTGACATATGGACTGTGGACTATCCTATAGTCTCATATGCCATAAATGTTTATCCAAGCCAAAGGACATAAAGACCAGCGAAAACCAAAAACCACCTAGGTGACCAAACCTTTTAGTATCAATACCCCTAGTATATCATCGGTGTCTATAGTAGGTAATGCATCAAGATCTACTAGGATCCCACATAAAGGCAAAGCTTGAAGGCACCAATAAATACCTAAAGATAGACTAAACTCTGATAGCTAATCAAGGATAGGGTAACCCAAAGCCATACATAACTCGATCATACTCCACTTTAAGTGATTAGTGTATTATTTCCAAAGTTACTTAATCAAACAAGGCCCATACAATATGCAAGTAAGGCATCCACATAATTATTCCATCTTAACCATTTTTATTCCCCCAACCATGGGGTGGGATTCCCATTAGTGCTAAAACAATATTAATCAATCCCTTAGAATAATCCATTTTAGGCCAATAATCCAAGTTACATTGCCCTTTAAAGTCATAAAACTCTTATTCAGGCTTTTCCACTAAGGCTTTTACAAATACCTATTGAGTATACCATGAATTATGTTCCATTTAATCCATCCATTAGGTTATCAATCCATGCCAAAAGATGTATTTCCATCATTAAATAATTGTATAGAAATATTAAGCATATTCTCAAAGCATATGAATGCCAAAGGATCAAAATCACACAATCTGGGCTAACTAGTTGATCGGTTTGGTCCAACTAGTTAATTAGTTTGGCTCAACCAAACCTAGGTCTCCTTTGAACTAGTTCATCCATTTAGTTAAACTAGTTGAATTGTCTGAGACTAATTCATCGATTCTCTTAAACCAATTGATGGGTTTAAGCAAAGAGTAACCAAGGTAAACACAAACCCACTGGTCTATTAGTTTGGGTCAATTAATCAACTGTTCTAAGGACCAATATATTGGTTTGATCTAACTAGTTGATTGGTCTAACCCCAAACAGCATAGAACATACATTTTTCATCAAATCACACTTTAAAATCCTACGTAATTCAACCCAAAATATACCATAGCATCACGCCAATATATTACCATCTCATAACTTGAATGACTCTTCACATTTAAGCAAATATACCTTATTTTCTCTAAAATCATGCATTTTTCTCATAATTCAAAAATAATTCAACATGCATCAATATGAAGTCAAACTCTCATGTAGACCTATAAAATTAACCCTTTATAGAATACATCATGTTACAAGCTTATTCAAGCCATATTTTAAAGGAAAGAATGACTTACTTGATGCTATAAAAAATTCCACTATTGGTAATAACTCAACATAGGAGATTCTAAACTTTTAAAATCATTAAAAGAAATAAGTTAAAACTCAAAAAATAATTGAATCATTTCATATAGAAGAACTCAAATTAGAAGGAAAAATAAGCTTACCAAACCTAAGAGAAAAATAGAGGAAGATTCTATTGAGTGAAACTCAACTTCCTCCTAAATCTAATCCTCCCTTACTTAAAGATAAAACAAGAAGGAGATAGATAAAGGATCAAAAGAGTGGATAGAAATCGAAAGCAAGCTTGAAGTGGAGAAGAAAGAACATGGGCGATAGAGAGTAAAGATATTTCAGAAGCTGAAAGGAAAGTGAGAAAAAGGGGTGATTAGGGTTATTTATAGCCGACGAATCGATTCAAGAATATGTGGGGTTATGTAATAGATTGAAAACTCTAAATTTACCATTTAAATCTAAGTTTAATGCACACATTTATCAAAGAGAGGTTGAATTCCATTATAGAGCTGAAATGGTAATTTTCTAGAGAATACAGGTCGTATACATCTAGAAACTATTGAACACTAGAATGGTAATGGAAGATCAGTGTGGGAAGGAATCTGCCAGCCAAGTAGAGACAGTATAGAAGAGGAAGCAATGATTCTAGAGGTGTGTGGAGGAGAGAGGTGAAAGAAGACTAGGATAAGGTCATCCTCCCCCTAATTTGTCCAAATTGAACCCTCAAATTAGTATGTGGCAACAGCTAGAGCTGAATACATGATAAAAAAAAGTTAAGAATCTTTAAAGAATAGATTGGAGTTAGATTATCAAGGTTCAATTTTAATAAAAGAAATTTTCTTGGAAAATTGAGTTTAAAAAAAAAATACTCGTTCTGACAAACCAATCGATTGGTTTGGCCTTGATTAGTCTACCTAGTAGTTGATCGATTCCCTATCAGTCGATCGGTTCATTCAAACAAAACCCTTTAGCTGAAACGACGAACTGGTTGATATGTCAACGTGAAAAATTATTTTATTCAATCTTCAAACTTTATTCAAATTCATCTTTATCTCAAACCCAGTTATAGTTCCAAATCAAAAAAACATTATTAAATTATATTAACCACCTTAACTTTACATTCAATAAATCTTACAAAAGATGGGGTATGATAGGGTGAGTGGTGCTTCATGTAGCATAGTGTGTAGGGTTAGGATTAATTCTAAAATAGATTTGAATGGTTATGATTGAATCTCAAAAGGTGAGATAAGATTCAAGTACAAAATATTGAGTTTAGAAGATTATTTTGCACGAAAAATGACAAATTTATCTCAGAATAAGAAAAATCAAGATAAAATATTTTTTATTTATTTGTAACTTTAGAATACAAAAATACAATAATCCTTGAAGTTTTATGAATTTTAAATAAATAAAAAGATCGTTTAGAAGTATAAAATATGATAAAGGCTAGTTGAAATGACAATGACATTTTTCATCGATATCTTTTTTCATCATTATTATTTATAATTGCCATGGAACTAGAATAAAAAAATCAAAGGAATTAAAATATGATCAATCTAGAATGATATCTAGGAGAAGTTAGATGAAGAAAAGTGGCTTGAAAAATCTCACAACACAAAGTTGTGAGTAAAGAAACGAATATTAGAATGAAACGCGTCTTAATTGTTGCTAGGGTTTGAAATTCTTTCAAAAAGTATAAGAAATAATTAAATAACATACTTTTCTCAATTTCCTATTATAATTTATAACTTTGAAAAATGGGGTATAACAACAAAATTCTTTTCCATAAGTTTAAGACTATTATTTGTCATGAGGTGCTTTATGGGCATCTTAATTAAGGTCTTTCAGCATTTAAACACAACAAACATATCAATTTTACCTTTACTAAAATTAGTTCAAACCTTTGCTAGGAGAATCATCAATGAAATTAATCAAGGACCACCAACTTTTAAAAACCTTCCAAGAGGGATTTCCTATATCTGAATAGATATAATAAAGATTCCCCTTTGTGCTATATGTATGGTTGTTGAAAAACTCGCTCTCTTTTACTTTACAAACACACCTTGTAACAAGCCCAGTATCACAAAACCTAATAATTAACTTAAAGATAAATGAAAAGGTATTAGCCTGTTCGTAGTATAAGTCCATCACCTTTTTCATATTAATTAAAAGGCTCGTATATTTTCCCAGTTAAACAGTAACACAGTTATGAGGAAAGAAAATCAATATCATAATAAAGAGTCACCCACTACTGCCCACTTGGTTCCACAGGTATCAATCACGCGTGGAGATCATATAGTTCACATTTTTTTCTTTTCCCTTTTTTGGCGGGGGGGGGGGAGGTGGTAAAAACAGAAGGAAAAAACTGTTAACGAGAGAAGGCGTGCAAACCGTTGACTTGCTATCAAGTGTCATTGTATATACTAATATATATTAAGGAAACCTAATGCCTTAGCCCGACAGGAAACCCCCGTTGACTATTCTACAATCAACGGCCACGATTTCATCTCATTAGATATCATCACAGTTAACTAGGAACTCGACTCACCCCAAGATTCGTGTCTCCCAAACGTGGCACCCACACAACACAACACAATACATCTTCCTTAGAAGCAAGCCCGTTTATGGCGCACGTGGCATGTGCGCAGGGGCATAGTTCTTCCCCTGTCTATAAAAAGGGCCTGAGGCTGGGTGGGTTTGATTGCCAGCCTCGTCTAAGTCCACCTTACCGGTCCCAACTCCGAGGCCTAGAGTGAAGGTCAGGTCAAAAGAGAGAGAAAACAAGACTGAGATACAAAGAAATGGCAGCTGCTGTTATGTATGGGGGAGGAGGAGTTGCGGTTCGCCTTTGGTTTCTGTTGTTGCTTGCTTCTACCATTCTTTCTTCTGCTTCTCGTCCCACCCCTTTCCTCGCCGGTAACCAACTTTAAAACCTTGAGCTCTCTGCATTTTTATGTTCGTATTATTCCATCATTCCATGCATTTCAGTATAAGTACTGTATATAGTATATGGATAGAGCCGAGCAATATTGTGTATATTTCCGCTTGCTTACCCGTTTCATCTTAGCAATACTGCATGATTAGAACAGATAGGGTGTTTATTTGGAAGTCTTATAGCAAACCCTTTGATGACTAATGAGGCTGTTTTTTCTTACCTTCATACTTGTAACTTTTTTAGGGTTAGTTATCAAAAGTAGTTATCTATAATAATTATTTATTTTTGAAATTTATTAGCCTAAAAAAGTTATATAATAAGTAATTATCATTGATAACTACTTTTGATAAGTAGCTTTAAATATAAGCTTACTCATTTATACAGATTTAAAAATTTACGTTTCATCCGTTATATGCTTCGGCTATGTATGTACCATACTCATCACTTGATAAGAAATAACAACATATAATAAATAAAAGTAATATCAATTGATCGAATCTCGCTAGTAAAACTACACTCTTAACAATTTATATTTTATTTGGAACTAGTTATTTCAGATTTATAAAAAAAAAATGAATAGATTATTTTTTTTAAATAATTATTTTAATTAATAACTTGAAATGTAAAGTTAATTATTGGATTCAGATCTACCTTTACGTAATATGTAATATGTTATTGACGTCCGAGGAAGCGAGAGAAGAGTGATTCGAGCTCCATTTAATTTTTAATTTTGACTTTTTTATTTTTAATATTTTGTGGGGATTCATGAACCTAGGTCTCATTAAGTTATTATTTTTCTGCTTGAGCTGTAACAAGTATCTTCGTAGAATTTGTCTTTCCTCACAATTAAGCAGTACCGCGCACTTGCAAGTCGCAAACCATCGGCCGAATTATTAAAGAACATATAAACTCGAAGCTTGTTTTAATTAGTGCGAGCAACGAGGAAATAGAATAAGCCAGCTAAAGTCGGTACATGACAGTTTTATGGTGTGTCTGTATTTTGTATTTGTTCACACTCTTATTATGTTCACACAATATTGTTTTTTAATTTTTAATTTCCTTAGTCTGAACCAAGTCCGGAGGGTCCTTCCCGGATGCACACACCTCCTTTGAGAACATTACTGCATTTCCATTAGTTCACACTTTGAGTAAGTAGTGGCAACAGACGCCCTACTATTAATATGCGTTGGGATAAACACAGTCCAATTTGCTAAAGTTCTGTGTATTTTAATGAACTCAAACTATGATCTTATGTTTAAAATTTTCTTTTAACTAAATCAAACAAATTTTAAAATATATAAACTATATTTATACGGTTCAGTTTTATAAGTAAGCGGTTAACCAATTTATATGTATATGTGTGGATGGATGGATGGATGGATGGATGGACGTATATGTGTATATGTATATGTGTGTATATGTGTATGTGTGTGTGTGTAATCCTATCTGTAAAATAAAAAATAATTAATACCTTCCTTGTATAGATTTAGATTACAGCATTATTATTTGCTTAACATCATATCAAAATGACTTCTCAATTGTAAGTTTACATAATTATATTTTATGTTGATATATAATTATTTGTGGAAAATATATCTATAGTTAACAGTTGATTACTCATAATTTTATTCTATCTAACATTAATCAAATCATTTTAGAAAATACCAATCTTAATTTTTTTTAATCATAAATCAAAATAAAAGTCTTCAAATTTCACTATATGATTTGATTTGGATAAGTTTTTTCACTGTATTACAAATGCCTCCAGAAATATGTATGTATAGTTTATAATGGAAAGAATTATTACTATATGTGAGATCGAGGTTACTCTTTTAAATTTATTTTTGTTAATCACAAAATTATGAGCTTGATATACACATATGCTATAAATCTCCTAGTTGAAGTAAAAAAAAAAGTCTCCAAAAATTCCATTCGTAGCTATTTTAGTCACTAATTAAGTTGTAACAACTAAAAAATAATACAAATTATCAAAATATAAAAAAAAGTACCATTCCAAAATGTATTATATTTTTCATACTCTATAGCTAGAGTTGTGACTCATTCATAAGTATTTTTATTTCCAAATATCAATTGTGTTTCCATATTAATATTATTCATGCTCAGTATATTTAGAGTTAGACAATAAATATAGTGGGAATAAAAAAAATCATTTTACTACAAATAGATATATATATATCATTGGTACATTAAATTGTAAGACTTTGTTGATTATACATTGGATTGTATGATCGTAATGTGACTCTATTACTTTAACATTCTACTAAGGATCATTGATTAATTTTCTCCTTTTGGATCAATTAATTGTAATATACATAAGGGCAATTTAACAACTATAGGTGGAGGTTCTTTGCATCAATGGGAGTTCTCTCTTCGGTATTTGAGTAAATGGATAAAAGTAAAAATCATTCTAGGTTAACATGAAGGGAAGAGAGAAAAAGGTATATATGGCGTCAAAGTGAGTAGATAACTAGGGAGTGTTCTTCTTCTTCTTCTTCTTCTTCTTGCTCCTCCTCCTCTTTCTCTTCCTCTTCTTCCTCTTATTTGTCTTCCTCTTCTTCCTCTTCCTCTTCAAAAGAAAGATGTACAACATTGGAAATAAAATTAATCAAGCTAAGGAAAAAAGGTCCAACATTTTAGAGCTAGGACCACACATGCACATTTTACGGTGAAACAGGTTTGTCTAGCTTAATGTTGTCCACAAATTGATTGTGGAGAGTTTACAATACAATCTTGAGGTTATTGAAAAAGACCATACAATACAATCTTAAGTTTATTGAAAAACACCATATAATCTTGAGTTTATAACTTTATATATCTAACGACATTGTCTATTTTGAAATCTGACATCATATAATCCTCACTTTTTAAACGAGAGGATCATCTCATGCATGGTGTAAAGATATTTTCCTACAAAGTTAATATTATATTGTGTACTATATCTAAACTCATTGTTGTTTATTACATTATCCAAAATATCTATCGAATATCGTATTATATATTGATTGAAATTTAAAATTTAAAATTTATAAAATAAATAAATATAATGTTCATAATTTTCATTTTTTATTTTTAAATTATATAAAAAATTAAAAACTCATGGAAATCTACAATGTTCTTTATTTTTCTAAAAATGTGTAACTGCTAAAATTTCTTCTAAAAACCTACATTTCTGTTTTATATTATTTTATGAGAACAAAATACCAACTTTATACTTTTCTTACTCATTGAAGTTAAGTTACAAAAATCAAATTTCTAATAAGAAGTCTAATTTTTATATGAAATAGTAGAAGGTAGGAATTTTACAAATTATTATAAGATATAAAAAAATTATTATATAATATTTACAAATTATCATTAATTATAAGATATAAAAAAATTATAATTTTTTGGTACTATATTACATTTTTTTTAATAAAATCAAAGTAAATTATTGATTTTGTCTAGTATAATTTCTTCTTTTTTCCCAAATGTATACCAACCTATTAGAACATAATAAATCCTAGCATCCATTTTGTATAATTTACCCAAAAAATATATCCATCTTGTGTAAAATCTCATACGCTGATTTTAGGAAAAATTAGTATCAACCATATGTTCATAAAAATCTCAATCCTCCTACATGTAAAATGTAAACTCTGGGGCCTAATGACAGTAGTAGGCTAGAGTAATGAGTAGTCTAATGCAAGTTTCACTATTGCATCATGTGGGTAGTTAATCAACAATGTATGACTTTTATCAAGGAAGACAAAAAGGGAAAAAATTGCTTGATGTTGATAGAATTAGATGGAAAAATATCATGTAGTGCATTCTACTTTTATATATAGTAAGATTTCTTAGTATGCATTGTAAAACCTAGTATATATAAGAACTTGAAAAGGGTTCGACACTCTTAAGACCACTAAACTAAGAAATCTATGCAAAAGATGTCTTTGTCTTCCTATATATATATATATATATATATTTGAGTTGATTACACTACTCATCGTAGGTTGTAGAAACTGTTGTTAGTAAGTAGAGTATGTAAGTAGTTCAAAAAAATATAGTATTTGAGTGTTAAAAAATTACGCTGATATTTTTATAAATATTATGTATTTATACTTTATCTTTAGAAACCACGTAATGTATGCAGTGGAAATTAATTTTAATAGGTGGAAGAAAATACTATAAATTTCTCATGGAACTATATTATTTGATTGTTAAAAAAACGGGGACATTTTTATAAATATTAGGTATTTATATTTCAGGTTAGAAAGCTACTCACGGTAGGTAGAGGATACTATTGTAAGTCTCTCAAAAAAATATAATATTCGAATATTAGAAAAAAATATGGTGGTAAATTAGTAAATATTAGATATTTATATTTGAAATTAAAAAATTATGTACGATAGGTAATGGAAACTACCCACAATATATAGTTGATGAAAACTATTGTCATTATGTTAAGAAACTAGTGTCGTTTTCATTTATCACCATAATGGTAGGTTCTGACTATATATATGTATACTAGAGATAAGAAATTTGAGAAACACTAGTTTAATGCATGGCCAGACAGATTTACATGAGTGGATATATATTATTACTACAAGTACATATCATTTTTGATACTCAAGACTGGTCATTAATCGATGCAGGAAAAGAAACAGCGGTAGATCTAGAGGGTAGATCCCTAAGGATAAGTGTCAATGATTATGATGTTCCCTCAGCAAATCGTGGGCATGATCCT
Organism: Tamarix chinensis; assembly: GCA_030549775.1. Classification (NCBI taxonomy): domain Eukaryota; kingdom Viridiplantae; phylum Streptophyta; class Magnoliopsida; order Caryophyllales; family Tamaricaceae; genus Tamarix; species Tamarix chinensis. The sequence continues at coordinate 35,416,486 of CM060181.1, read as the reverse complement.
GTTCGTAGTGGCAACGAAGGTCGCCGTGGTAGCAGAGCAAGAGATGGGAGGCATTGAAATGTGTTTATTTTCTCATGTTTCCGTGTCACTGTTGAGTTTTTTCTCTGGTAAATGGTATTTGAAGTGGTACCAATTTATCAATAAAACACGATAAATAAATTCTCATGTTTCTGATGAGATGGTGGCTTAATTATCAAAACAGTCTGTCTTTTTAGATCCCACGATAAAATCCCTTTTCTGGTACTTTTTTTTTGTGTAAGGATATAATATGTATAGTTTTACTTGTGTCAATTATTAGTGTTGCATGTATACAATAATTTCTTTACAAACTTACTCAAAATTACAGGAAAAAAATCATACTAAATTATTAGTACGCTTGTAAAAGTCATATTTACATATTGTGTATAAATAATTTATTTGTTGTGTGAAATCTTTATTTTGGTAGGCATACAAAACGTCACATGTGTTACATATCTTTGCACTAAGCAAGTTTTAAGGACATTGATGTATCAGTTCCAAATTTTAAACAAGAAAATTTTATTTTAAAAACAGTATAGAAGTATTTATAAAAGTAAAATTGAATAATATTATCGATACATCAACTATGAATAAGGTGTCATCATCACCTAACCCATATTTGTTGTAAAGAAAAATAGAACATCAATGAGAAAATGTGTGTTCTAATAATAATAATAATAATTCTAGGATAATAATGATGAGGATAGTAATATAGATAGAATAGAGAGTTTACAAATTTCAAATACGAGAATCAAAACTAAGAGTTTAAATAACCAAAAGGAATAAAAATCATCCTAGCATAATGGGTAAAATACATCCAACTAGTTAACCTAACTCTTAATTAATCTGAAATGTGATTCTCAACCCCAAGTGATGTCCAACTGTTGACCATGAAATCTTCCTCAATGTATTCTAGCTAAGAATAGTAGTCCTACCAATCTTCCTCATCTCACCACACTAAAAGACGGATCATCACAATAACCACATAAATGTAGTAACAACACGGTGAATTACTGGTAAAATAAACTACCTAAAATATAGTGAAGGCTCATGCTCTACATTAAAATCATATAGTAACATGGTGAGAGGAACACTAACAAATATATAATACTAAGGCTCGTGATAGCCATATAATAAGGTATACTTGCGAATCAAGGAATAATAATAATAAATATTATGCATTAGAATATCATAGTGGAAGTTATATTAAAAATCTTATTTAGTAAAAACATATTTTTTTAGTTATTAAAATAATTCATTCTGCTACACCCAATTCTATTCCATGAACAAAAGTTATGGAAACGTACCCACATAATGAGATACCACATCCACTACATGGGATCAAGTTACATTAAAATGGCTTTTCTTAAGGGCTACCACACCCACCACATGTCGAATATGCTTGCCACAAGGGCTAACACATAATGGGATACTACACCTAGTACACATGGTGAGACATCAAGGGGGATTGTACTATAATACCTTACCCACCACACCTTGAATGATTATGCTGCGACGGCTAAGAAAGTTAGAATATCACACCTACATAAAAAATGGGTAAAGCAAAGTGTAAGGGCTTGTCTTAGGATACCTCACCTAATTATATTAGATAACAATGTCTTACTAGCCTACCATAGTATAACGCTACATCTCAAAGATATATACATACCTCGTACCAATCGTAACTTGGTAGATAAGGAAGTAGATATAGAGTGAAAGTATAAAAACACAGGGTGACCTGCCCATTAACTTTCGACTAGCTACCATTAGAGTTGAAAAAAATAATTGAACAAAATTTTAATACATTACTATTAATTACCGAGTGATATCACACATCAAAATTTAATTCCAACAATAACCAATTTGGTGTTTCCAAGTGACAACACCAAACACATTCAAGGTATATAGGGCACTAATTGGGTGTTTCGAAGTGACACAAAACTTATCCACTCAAGGTACCATAGTATTATCATTTTTATCCATATTAAATTTAGGTCAAGCATGGTTGAAATCAAAGTTAAAATATCATAACTACATAAGAACATTAATATATAAGGCCTAAAGAAAGAATATTAAGTATCAAGCAAGTATTTTAAAATCAGAATTCTACCTAAAATTGATAAGGATCATCAGAATTGAATCATAGAATTGGATCGTAGGATTGTAAGATCTTACAAATATCATAAAATATGACCTAGATATACTTCTATGCACAAAAATTATACAATTGAAGCTAAAAAACATTAAAATATTCATTCTCAAACTTTATTTGGTTACTAATTAAGTTGTAGCAACACAAATTGTCAATTACATGCCTACAAAAAAAATTTATGTGGACTCAGTATATAACAAATCTAACAACACTACAAAAGAAAATAAATAGGACTATTACAAAATAAATAGAAATTAGTGGAAAAAATTCTCACAAATTTAATATATTTGATTTACTCTACATTTAGAGTTTAGACTTTTCATAAGTCTTTTTCTTTCTAACAATTGATTTCGTTATTATCTTTCTTGTGCATTCTTCGCATTGCTTGGTACTAAATATGTAATATATACAAAATAATAATATTGTTGATGTTTAAAGTTAGGGAAGAAATACAGTTAAAATAAGATGAAAAATAGTTGGCATATGGAATCATAAGATTCCACCTAGAATCATAATATTCTATTGTTCCTATATAGGATCATAAGATTCTATCATGATTATACTACTTTAATAAGCTTCCTAGAATCGTAGATGATTTAATATCTTTTAGATTGTAAAATCGTAGATTAAGATCCATATCGAGATTTTAACAACTATGATATCAAGCAAACATGGCAAAAATGTGGCGGACTAATAGACTGGTCCTTAGGACCATTTGATTGATCAAGTCATATTATACTTGAGAATAAAATAAAACCAACAAACCAGTAGATAGGTTGGATCCACCAATCAATTTTTCATCGAAACCTAGTCGGTGGGTTTATGTAGAGATTTTACCATACTAGTTCCAAGCCCAGCAATTGATGGGTTTGGTAAATCAATTGATTGTTCATGGGAACTAGGCAAGTAGTTTGTCAAACTAATCAATCGTTCTCCTAGCTAGCCTATTAACAATTTGAAACCAAGCGATTGTTCACATAACTAGTCGATTGGTTCACAAACTAATTAATTAGTCTAGCCAAAAGAACATACAAACATGTAATCCACTTAACAAAATTTAACTAGCTTTTCCATATTAATCATAGCATGTTTCTATGTCATAAAATATATAAAAAGGCATACAACACACATAGAATCACATGAACACATAGCATAATCAAAACTTAACAAGATCATTCTCAGAACTTTCAAAATCATGCATAATAGCAAGGAAATCGAAACTTGCTTAAACTTACAAGATGGGAACTTTACCGCATGATCTAATTGAAGGACTCATTTAACTCATACTTGACTCTGAAAGTACACCGAGAACGTGAAACTACAATAATCAACAAAAGACTATATTCATATTAGAGATAAATTTGTCTTACCTTCAAGCAAATCTTCTATCACAAAATACTCCTAACTTCACGTTTTTCTACCAAGACGTCAACTCCTAAGAGAATCATAAGTGAAAAAATTTAAAATTATTTTTCAAAACATAATAAAACAAAATTAGAAGAAAAGAAATGCCATAAGTTAACATTTTCTTGAAACACAATTTCAAGCAGAATGAAGTTAAGATCTTCTACCTTTCTCAAAACTTTAATCCTTCCTTAAGAGAAATAAGGGTGATTTAAAGCTAAGATTAGGAGAAGAAAGAAGAGATAAGAATTGAACCAAAGGATGAGAAAAACTATAGAGAATGTCCAACACTTAAGAATATTTCACAAAGGAAAAGAGAGATAATGAGTAAGTAGGGGAGAGTCTTGATTGACATACACAAGTAGGAGAGAAAAATTTATGAGTTGGGTTGAGTGTGGGCAATGATGGTGTAAGGGAAACATGTGATGAGGTAAGGAAGGTAGAGTACAACCAGAGAGAGGCATGATAGAGGGTTGGTAAGTTAAGGACGATGTATTGAAAGTTAAACACGTAATCATAACTACCAGAAGATAGAGGATAGTGAAACAGAGGAGGGAGAAGGTAAGTAATGTCTCAAAAGTGCTTTTGAAATTTTTTAACTAAATAAACTCATAAATTGTTCCAAATAATATAAAACAATTCCAAATCAAAAAAATATACTCATTAACACAAAATATATTCTAATAAGTAATTTTCATAAACATTGAAAATAAAGTGAAATAAAGAAAGGATATAAAATTATAAGATAACCAGTTAATCGATTTGACCAAATCAGTGGACTGGTTTATCATGTAATTAAGTTACCATTTATTGAGTGTACTGGTTGATTCATGCAAGAAAATCAGTTGATTGATGGGCCTCAAATTCACACATAAATTATTTTACTTTAAGGGGAATCATGAACCGAGGTCTCATTAAGTTATTATTTTTTGCTTCAGCAATAACAAGGATCTTCATAGAATTTGGCTTTCCCAACAATTAAGTAGTACCACATACTTGCAAGTCGGAACCCATCGGCCGAATTATTGAGGCATAAATAGACTCGAAGCTTATTTTAATTAGTGTGTGCAACGAGGAAATAGAATAAGCCAGCTAAAGTCGGTACATGACAGTTTTATGGTGTGTCTGTACTCTGCATTTGTTCACACTCTTAATATGTTCACACATTTTTATTCCTTAGTCTGAAACAAATCCGGAAGGTACTTTATGGATTTACACACCTCATTTGAGAGCATTACAACATTTCCATAAGTTCACTTTTTTAATAGATGGTAACACACGCCTTAGTGTTAATACACGTACCGATAAACACAATCCAGTTTGCTTATTTTAATAAAATCAAGCTATGATCTTACGTTCAAAATTTTCTTTTAAATATATCAAACAAATTTTAAAATCTAAGAACTATAATTGTACTGTTCCATTCTATACAGTTAGCGGTTGATAAATTTCCAATATATATATATACATGCACACTAAGGGCGCCTGTGGATACAGAGAAGTACAATCAAGAATAATGAGTAAAAAGAGGAAGATTTGTAGAGTATAAAAAAAATACTAAAGGAAGAAGGTAGGGTATGAAATAATAATTTTTATTCATTAGAAATGGCTACAATATTGTAAGTAATGTTCAACACATGACCTTTGTAATTTTTTTTATGAAGATAGGTTAAAATTAGAGTTTTGTGAATAAGGTATACAACTAAAAACGAGAGAAAATTATATGATACCTAGCTCTAGAGACTCAGTCCTCTATTTATATGAGTGAGAGTTTGATAATCGTACTGGCTAAATTATTACAAAGTCATAATTATTACAACTTTTGAAAAGTAAGATGACATTATTACAATTTTTTTAAACGTAAGATGAAATCACCGAAAATATATTCACCTAGGCAAAGAAGAGTTAGGAAAGTCAAAAGATTCCTTGTCCTTTGTTTATTTTACTTTCGGCTGCTATAGTAACTGCCTTTTCTTTTTGACTGATGCATCATTTTGGGGTTGCCTTTTATCTTGTTTTGTTGAATGATACCTATATCAGGAATTACAAAATACTAGGGAGTATTCCATAATAATTATCTTCATTCTCATCACTATAATCAAGGGAATCTAACACAGGTGGTGATGAAGTTTTGTTCTGTGAAAGAGTTTAGCTGAGGATAGAGATATATGCTTCCTCAATTTTTGTTGCACCAAGCCTTGCTACGATAATGGATTTTTGGGCTAGGAAATGGGTTTGTGAATGACCCATTGGAATTTGGGGGACTGGATTTGTAGGCTTATGGGTTTTTACGTAGGTTTGGCTGAATTACTTTGAGATATTATCGAAGGCTTGAAACTTGTTCCACCATTTTATTTTGAATCGACAAACAAGTGTTGTAATACCTTTAATATCATGATGTTCAACCATCCAAGAACATACCGAAGGACAAAAGAATTTTGAACAAAAATGGAAGATGGGCGGTAACCATCTTTGTTTTGAAGAGGGGTAAAAAAGGGTTTTGAAGATATCTAAGGCTTCAAGTACTTGAGAAGGTAGGATAACAGGGGGAAATCCAAAATCTTTCCACCAATTGATGAATCATATTAGTACATTGGATAGTGAGAAGTTTTGGAAAAATATTAGCCAAGAAGAAAATATTGTACAAATCTTGTTGATAGTCATAGTAAATAAAGGATATGGTAGAATTTAGAGAAGGTTTGTATGAATCAGGGAGCCATTTGGGGAGTTCAAAGGCTCTACCCCAGTCTGAGGGGAGAAGAATTATAGGTCAAGTATACTAGCTCATTGTGGGAATCACGATGGACGAAGTATTTGAAAGAGGCATAGTTAGTATATTCCAGAATTTCCATATAATATGGCTCTAGTTTTTTAAGATCCCGAGGTTTGAAACACTAACTAGAAAAATAATTTTTGTAAAGATAAAAAAGGATCAAGGTAATAATACCCATCCTCACAGTTGGTAATAATTTGAAAACGAGGTTTTTTAAAATAATCAATTTTTTTTTGAAATCTCTGTGTTTTTAAATAATCCATTTTGAAGTGGGATTTAGTAAAATAGTAAGATATGTTAAAGATGGTTTTGAAATCAGGTTTTGAGAATGAGGATTTTTAGAGGAAGAACCCTCCTTAATTTTTAAAATAGGGGAAGAAAGTATACCTTTCCCAAGAGACGGAATGTTGTATATTAGCTACTAGAGCATTTTAAAGGCTTTTGGAGATTTTGATAATGTGCTGATCAAAGTTTGAAATCTTCTTGTTTGCTTGCGTGTTTTATTTGAGATGAGGAAGAAGTTTCAATCTCAGCTTCTGTCATTGCCTCATACCATTATTTGATGGGGTTTTTTATGTGGGATTTTGAAATGGGTTACATACCCTTCTTCTTGGAGTCATGCTTCTATTTTACCATCTGGCAAATATCTATTTTGAAGCGATATTTTGAACATCCTTTCAAAGGACTTCTTTAGCAGATTTGCAGTCTATCCAAAGAAGAAAATTCTGATTGAGGAGGTCAGAATGAAATTTCTGGATACAAAGAATAATAAAAAAAATTCTTTTTGATGATGGAATAATTATTTTAAGTATTGTTCCAATAAGAAAAAGTGAATTGGATTATCTTCTCCTTTCGGTTTTGAATTTTTTTAAGGATACTGCCGTAACCAATATCAGGGGCATCAGCTTTGATGATTTTAGGGAGAGAGGGATCAGCAAGATGAAGATAAGGAATATGCTGGACTTGATTTTTGATAAGTTTGATGGCATGAGTGTGTTTTTGAGACCATGGAGTGGGATTCTTTTCGAGACACTCATGAAGGGGTTTTGCTATTTGGTTCATATTTGGGCAGAAATCTAAAATATAATTTAGACTTCCTAAAATTCTATGTAATTGGCTTTTATCCAAGATCCTATCTAGGAACGTAGATGTAAATTCTAGAAACCTTTCTATTAGAGTAATGGTTCCTTGGGAGATGTAATGACCTAGGAACCTAATTTATGTTTGGAATAAGCAAAATTTTAATTTAGACATGATTAGACCACTTCTTCTTATGACTGCTAAAAATTTCCCATCTCAAATGTTAGTTTATGGGATGAGAGAAAATGAGAATATCATTTATATAAACATTGCAAAAGTTTTAATAAGGATTAAAAATGTCATTCATACTTTTTTTTTGGAATTCAGAAGGAGCATTTTTTAAGTCAAAAAGGCATTACATTCCACTGATATTAATCAAAAGAAATAGTAAATATAGTTTTGTATTAGTCATTTGGTTAATTTTAATTTGCCAAAATATAGATTTTAGATCAAAATTTTAAAAAATTAAAGAAAAATGCAGTATTTAAAGGTTTGTAATTTATCACTAGACGAGGGTTTCCTCATTCTATTTCAGATTGTTTATCGACATAGAAAGCAACATAGGACTAAGGGGATCGAAACTTGGATATTAATTTTTTATTTTCTAGGTCACTGATATCATATTGGCAATGATTTTCTAGGTCAGAATTCGTCCAAATAGGTTTGGCTTTTGTGGGAATAAGCTTTTCAAGAAAAATATTTCGTATGGAAGACCCATAATGTGTTATTTTCTTGATCAGAAAGCATTTGGTAGATTTGAACAGACTTCATTCTTGATTCGGTGTTGAAAATCAAGAATCTTTGTTTTGATAAGTTTGGATTCTAATTGGCTTTGAATTTTTTCAAGGGAGACATCTTGTTTGAGAAAATAGGCACGAGTTTGTTTACCATAAATAAGGAGGTTTATTTGGTTATGGTAGATTGATTTTTCTTTGAGGAGGTTTAAGTTTCTAGTTCTAGGGATTTCCAAAAAAGAAAGAGAATTTGTTTTTTCCCTTTTCATTGAAAGAGATTCCTTCTAAAGTAACTTGATATAGAGTAATTAAGTTTATGAAAGAATTTCCTAGAATTATGTTATAGTTGATATCTGGAGTTACAAGATAAGTTAATTTTATTTGAAGATTGTTGTAAAGAACAGATGTTTCACATCTGTTCTTGATATCTATTCTACAATAGTTAGATATAGATAATCTTTTAGATGCTAGGGAGAGGAATCATTTTGGAATGATTCCATTTTTTATATAATTTACACCAGCATCTGTGTCAAAAAGAGCAATGGTGTTGATCTGGAAATCATCTAAAATCTTAAAGGTTATGTTGATGGTATATTTTTGGGATGTTATTTCCTTCAAAACATTAAGAAAATCTAAAGGGATTGGAAGGCACTGGAAAGATTGATCTTTGATATCATCCTTTTCATAGGAAATAGGAGAAGATTATTCTATGGTTTTTGAAAGGAGAATTTGAATGATATTGTTATCATTTGCCTACTTTTGCTAGAGTTATTTTTAGCTCCTTTCGAAATTCTTTTATTTCATTTTGAAGTTCAATGGTTGTAGGAGTAAGATGGTTTAATTTATGTTGTTGTTTGATAATGGAAGTTAAGTCATATGTGTTTGTAGGTTTTACTATATTGTTGATGATGATGGTTTTGAGTCATTATTCTCAAAGGATTCACAAAGTCTCTCAAGATACTCCTTTTGTTTTAAGGGATTATTAATGTGTTTAATCACCTCAAGCATTAGTTTCTGCTCTTTGGTGAGGACATTAACCTATTTCATGAAATATTTTTCCTCGCAATCTAATGTCGAGGAGGAAGATGATGGGAGTTCATTAATTTGAAGACCTAATTCAAAGAGATCTTCATATTGAGACTCATTTTCTTAGGACTCAATTAAGAGTTTTTGAATTTTTCCTAACATTTCCTCATTGAGATTTAATTCTCAATTTTTTTTGTTTAATCAAAAATATCTTGAGATAATGCCTTTCCTACTACACTTGTAGCAAGTAAAATTCTTACCAGGAACTCTACGAGAAGTGGTTTGAGGTTGTTTCCTTTGGGATTGTGATTTTTTATAATAAGGCAATTGTTGCTGTGTTTGCGGGGAAAGCAATTATTTCTTTATTTCTTTGTATCAATGATATGTAGGTTTGCACAATTCGTTGCAGGTTTTGGGTTTATTTGATCAACCAAGAATGTCAAATTGTTCATAGAATGAACTAAGTTATTGTCTGGTTTTGTTTGTTTCCCATTTTAGATGTTTTTGGAGTTTAAGGTCTTGATAGTTTCTAAGACCTTATTTTTGAGTAAGGCTAATAAATTCTCCATAGGTGAAATGATTATAAGGATTTCGATTACCCTGGGATTCTTTGATTTTATTTTTAACTCTTTCATTGAGAAGTGGTGGAAGACTAGGACGGAAATTTTCCTTCAAGAATGGTTGGTTCGAGTAATCCTAAAGCATAAATCTGGTAAGAAAGGTGTTCTTATACCACTTGAGGTCACTAAGATGTTTATAGTAGAGGTTTGAAATAAGTTCTATATTTTTATCTTTGAGGTGGGAAGGGTCACCAACAAAGTGTAGAGATATGGAAAGGATCAACATGGCCACCGCATCAAAGCATACATCATCATTTTCGAATATGATGTTGTTATCTTCATCCATTTTGACTACATCAAGAATGGAGTTTTGCTCTTCTGGGGTGAGATGGAAATTCCATCAAACTTTTTGTTGGCCTAAGAATCTTGCAATGAGGAGTTCTACCATGGCCTCATTCAAGGTTCCAGATCGGGTTTTATAGGCATTAACTGTCATTTTCATTTGTTGAAGGAGGTTAAGAAAATGGATCCACTCATAAAGAGAGGAATCCTAGTAATTTGGTTGACCTTCTTATTTGACCTAACCTCAAGGTTAAGGTTAAGTGTTTTTTTATTGAGGAATGATAGCCCTCAAGGACTAGATTTTCAGCATCTTCATCATATGTTTGTTGGGGTGATTTTGATGTTCGTAGAGTATTTATTTACGAATTTGTGTTTAGATCACGGGTGTTAGTCACCTAGGCCTAGTTTGAAGAGGACGTAGGTGAATTCTGACTAAGGTGGGTTTTGATAGCCTAAAGGAACCCAGTCTTTTCAAGTTAGATAATTTGTTGGCTGGCCTTAAAAAAGCTGAAATGGCTTTAAGACATGCAACTTCTTGCTTTCTATATCCTAGGGAACAAATGTAGCTTGGAACATAGGGAGAATAATTTTTTGAACTTGCTTATCTAATTTTGTCAACTACGATATGGTTATTTAACTGAATTTTAGTGTAATTATTTTGAAGAAGAATGTTTTTAAAATTTTCATGTTCTTATTCTTTTCACATCCTAAGAGGTTTTAATTGTAATGAATTCTCACCAAAAGTGAGCTTAATGTTTTGTAAGGGAGGATGGTCAGATTGAACAATTACTCTATCAGTTTGCCATACTTTGGTTGTGTTACGAGTTATTATAGGATTAATTTTTGAAAAGGGAAGTCTATGTTGTTTTGTTAAGCATATATCTCAAACAAGTTAAAGAGAATAACATTAACCCTTTTATTTTGCAAGAAGGTATAAGATTCTATTTGAATGTTTTTATGTTGGTTAAGAAAATATTTAAAAAATTGGGGTTTTTTATTTCTTATTTTTATAGAATTATACCAAGCATAAAAGTCTTTTTGTAGCAATTTATTATTAATTTTGAAATATTTCTAAAGAATATTTATGAGGTTTCAGTAATATCTAAAAAGTTAGGTGACTCAAGAGAAGAAGTTATATCTCAGGGGTGTTTCTGAATTTGTACTAAAATGTGTTGATGTTCTAAATTCCTTTGTTCCTTTCCATTTATAGGTTGATTTTTCATTTATAGACAAGGTAAGGAATCCTCATGTCATATTTTTTTTTCATTTGAATGGATATATTTTGGGGGTAAAAATGGAGTTTCTACGTTGGTCATAATAAAGGTTGATAACTGGTGGGAGATTTGACACTTTGCCTAAATCTATAGTATATGAGGTGAAGGCCGTATTAGAGTATCTCATACTCTAAGACCTTTGGAAACTAAATCTTACCGTTCCATCCAGGAACTAGGTAATTTGACTTAGCTTAATGTTTGATTCAGTATTGAGTTGGGACTGGTCATCTTGAGATGGAGTAACATTTTCTAGGAGCCAGTCCTCTGAATGGGTAATATCCCTCCATTTAATTGTTCGATGAACAACTACATTTTCTCTGCTAGGGTTAGTTTGGAGTAGGAGGGTTTCACCTTTAATGTTCCGAGTTTTGGTGTTTGTTTTAAATATAGTTTTTATTATTTTGTAGTGGATATAATAAATCATAGCCTCTAGTATTGATCCTTTCAATATCTCATACCCATGTGTTTTCACTTAAAGGGTAAGAGAATGTATAAGGCTACAATAATATAAAGCATGGGAGAAATTTGGAAAGAAATTGAAGAAAATAGGATCGTTATATAAACTAGATTCAATAGTTCCTAAAATTGAATCTTCAATTTTTTGAGTCTGCCATAAGATAGTAAGGATTGAAGTTATTAATTCTTCTTTGGTCAGGGCTTTGAATCCTATTTGAACGAGACCTAGATGTATGTATCTAAAGCCACTGCCATGATGTACTTTAATTGATTTTTTTAAAGAAGTTTGATTGTTTTGAAAGGTTTTAGTGTTTGAATATCTTTTTCCTCAATTTTGATGGTATAATTAGTTTGAAAACCATACCATTTTTAAGTTTTGTAAATCAGTTCCTTTTTAATTTTGAAAAGTTTCTAGGAATCAATTGATCCTCAGAAATCTTCAAATTTATACTATTTAGTATTAACTATATTTTCATCAGATTTTGTAGAATTTCTACTACTAGAGGAAGAAGAAGAGATATATCTAGAAAATAAATTCATACTTGCTTTATAAACAACGACATGCAATCTCTACGGAAGAGTAATATATGGATTTACTACCAACCCTTAGAACTTACTACCAAAGCTGAGAGGCTCTAAATTACTCAAAATTACAGATAGGAATAGATAAAAAAAACAATAAAATAACAAATCTTCACTACTTTTCCGCCAAAAACAAAAAATTACTACCTTCCTCGTATAGATTTAGATTATAATGTTACTATTTGCTTAACATCATATGAAAAAGTATTTTCAATTATTAAATCTTTAATAACGGTTCATAACCGTTATGAAAAATATACAAAAACCCGTGAATATGTGCGTAAACTTCAGATTTAATAACGGCTTTTACTTAAAAACCGTTATTAAAACCGAAGGTTTAATAACGGTTCTTAAACAAAACCGTTATTAAAACCTAAGTTTTAATAACAGTTCTATGAGAAACCGTTATTAAAGCATAGGTTTTAATAACGGTTTTCATAGAACCGTTATTAAAACTTAGGTTTTAATAACGGTTTTGTTTAAGAACCGTTATTAAAACTTAGGTCTCAACCCCCATTAATAATATTAATAATAATAGTAAACATGTAATAATTACCAAATCTGCAATCACACCATAATTTCAATCAATCTATAATTGGTATATATGCATGACTCAATACACCAACTATACTTAGGAATAAAAATTAGTGGGCATACCACAACTTGGTAGCTCTACACCCCAAAGTAAAGAGTTCACAGATCTAGGCTGGAAGACCGAAATACTAACATAATATTAAAAATTCATGTAGAACATATAGATCGCTACCTAATACCGAGTGAATGAGTGCACGTGCTTGGCCCATTGGTCTCTAACTTCATCAACATTATATTGCTCGTCTTCTTCACTTGAACCCTTAAAAACTTCAATTTCATCATCATCATCATCATCATCTAAGTTCCTTTGTCTCAAAGATTTTCAATTTTGGAGGTACCTAAAGCTCTTATCTCATTCATAATTACAATAGAGGATAAAGAGATAAACAATAACTGAAATCATGTATTACCCTACATACAAAATAATACAAAGGTAGGCAACATGTAATACCACTTTAATCAAGAGGTTATATAACACCCTCATACCATAGAATGTGAAAAAGGTTTTCAGGATAGTCTAAATTAAAGGTTCAATTTGTAAAAAAAGGCTCTAAAAAGGTTGTATGTAACAAAAAAAACCTCAATTTATAGGCCAAAATGGCCCTTTTTGGGCTCCGATATTGCCCAAACCGGCTCCGCCAATTTTCCACGTCATAGATCTCAAAAAAATACCCAAAATAGCCTCCTAGATCACCTAAATCCGAGGTCCCATGAAAAAGTTATGACCCTCCAAAGTTTACAGTTGAATCTAGCTCTAAATAACCTCAATAATGTCTTCTCTTTTGTTTATTATGGTTGTAGCTCTAAATAATGTTGAATCTATATTCTCCATACAAAAAAATACAACAATAATATGTAAAGCTCTCGGCCAACACATGCATTTGTTAATATATAACAATAACGCAACAAATTCAACAACAAATAGCAAAATTTTCAGCCAACAAATTCAACAACAAATAGCAAAATTTTCAGCTACAAACAACACATTTTCGAATGAAATCCTGGCGACATGAATTTATATAAGTAGATAAAAAGTTACAAGAGGAAGAACAAACACATACATAAAGTGAGCTAGCTACAAACACGACGGTGAGAATGTTCAGAGAGGCAAGGGCTTCAAACACGACGGAGGATGAAGGTGCAAGTGCCAGCTAGCTTCGGAACAATGGCAGAGGCGTGGTGGAGAGTTGGCGGTGCGAGGGTTTCCTTTACTTGAGAGGAGCCTGGTGGTGCGAGTTGGTGGTGCACGGTGTGGCGGTGCGAGGGTTTGCAAGGAGAAGGAAGGAGAGCAAGAGAACGAAAGTGCAGAGAGTCTGAAAACTTTGGCACGAAATAGAACCGAGCGAAATAAAAGTTTGATTTTGGGGTTTTAATAACGGTTCCTAAGAGAACCGTTATTAAAAATCTTTTAATAACGGTTCTTCCAGAGACCATCATTAAAAGCTTCTGACTTTTGACAACGGTTCTAATATGAACCGTTATTAAATCCTCTTTTAATAACGGTTTATATAAAACCGTTATTAAAACATCTGTCCAAATTTTGACGTTGCCCTTTTAATAACGGTTTTTAACTAGAACCGTTATCAAAACTTCCCGCCGATTAATTTTCACGCGTTTGACAACGGTTTTCGAACTACCGTTATTAATGTCCCGTTATTATTTCCCGTGTTTGTAGTAGTGTAGTTATAAATTTATTCTATCAAACATTAATCAAAACATTTTAAAAAATTACCAATTTTAAATTTTTAATTATTATAATAAATTTTTTTTTTCAAATTTCACTATGATTTAGTTTGGATAGGGATTTTAACTATATTACAAATGCCTCCAGAAATATGTATGTATATTTTATAATGGAAAGAATTATTACTATATCTGAGCTGTAATACCCCAAAATTTACTATATTTTTTTCTCTTCACAAAACCTTTAAATTTAAAACCCATAAATTTTGGGGATGCTACCGCCACACTTAGTACCACACTAGTTCACTCCTACCGTTCTAGGACTAAGTACTAAGACTAAGAAAAAAATTGCCATCATCACACATTAATACATAAATTAAAGTTCGCAAATCAATAATTAGAGTAGGCATGAGTTTTACATAATCCGAAATACGAGAGATAGTTCTTTAGAGAATAAAAATGGCTACAATAATAAAAACTGTTTCTAGAGTTTCAAACATAGTTAAAAGAGAAAAGAATAATAATCTTATAATGGAAAAACTTTCCACGCCACTCCAAGGACTTGATCCAGCCTAAATCATCACTCGGCCCCACCTGATGTCCCAAAGACATCAATAGCATTAAAGAATGCATCACCTACATGCAACATATTAGACGGGCCTTCTGCTCGTGGGAATGAGCAGCACCCATAAAAAGGGTGATCAGTACGCTTCATACTGAGCAAGGTAACTGAGTAATAAGGCCAACATACAAGCACATAAAATCATGCAGGACAATATTCAACTTACACACATTCAAACCCACACTTATAATAAATAAAGTCACACAGAATATTATACAGCTTAAAAATGATCAACCCCATACATAAAGACCCAAATAGTCCAAATTAATTATTTAATTAATCTCTTATCGGAAGTCAATTCACACCATGCCTTTTTATCAAATCCATGCAAGTATAGGAACATCCAACTATTTTAGCCGGTGGGCCAGTCATTTGCAAGACAACATGTCTACACCACTATTATTCGCCGATGGATCGGTCACTTGCAGAACAACATGTCCACACCACTATTTCTAACTAGTGGATCAGTTCGGTTCCTACTCATATAGTGTTCCACTGTAAGTAATTAGTATCTTTCAAGTGCCTTAGCAAACTCTAGTTTGTGTTTATTGAGCTCGGGTCCTCCACTATTATTGTCGGTGGGCTAGTCACTTACGGGACATCAGGTCCACACCACTATTATTCGACAATGGATTTGTCACTTACGGGACATAGGTCCACACCACTATTTCTAACCAGTGGATTTTTTCGGACCTAGCTCAATAATCTTTCACTTTAAATGATTAGTGTCTTAAGTATTTTATTCAGAAGCTTTCACCTAGATATGCATGACTGACTCCTACTGTTCTTATCGTCCAAACCTTAGTTGACCACCACAACCATAGCATACCCTAACACCCATGCAAACCCTAACTCCATGCAAACCCTAACTCCCATGCAAACCCTAACTCCATGCCAAACCTACTTCTATGCAAACCCTAGCTCCATGTAAACCCTACTTCCATGCAAACCCTACTCTATGCAAGCCCTACTTCCATACAAACCCTACTTCGATGCAAACCCTAACACCATGAAAACCCCAACTCCATGCAAACCCTTACACCATGTAAACCCTAACTCCATGCAAACCCCAACTCCATGCAAACCCTAACACCATGCAAACCCTAACACCATGCAAACCCTAACTCCATGTAAACACTAACTTCATGCAAACCCCAACTCCATGCAAACCCTAACTCCACATCATTACACTCCCATCATTATTTTACAAAACCTATCATGCATGTCTTATGGGCCATACCATACCACAATAATAACACAACCAATACACATAATACAAATGCCATAATTTAATGCACGATCTTACCTTAACTCCATATCATGCTGCATATATGATAGTTATACAACTACACATAAAATACATTATAATTTCAACTTAACATGGCATGCATGGCATATAAAGCACATAACACACAAACAACCTTAGCTACTCCTTACCTAAAACGTTATCGGTTTTGGAGCACACTCCTATACCTCTTTAGGGTTTTGACTGGTCTCACCTATTATGAGGGAAAAACTATAATTAGGTTCCCTCCTAAAATTACTATTATTTACTAACTTATCCCAAGACCAGGTTTTTAAATAAAATAATACTATACTAATAATAACTAACCAAAATAATACCAAAAATGCTAATAATAATATTAATATGATTCAAAACGGATGGTGGTATAAGGGCTTCTACCCTCCACCAAAAATAATACTAAAAATATCATTAAAAAATTATTAATAAAAATAGTACTAATAATAATAATCGAATTATAAAACAATAATAATGCTGATAATAATAATAGTAATAATAATAATGAAATGACTTAAACAAAAAAGTAATATAAGGTAGGGTTTTCAACTCTACCCTAAAGTAGTAAAAGTACTATTGGTAATAATAATAATAATATTAATACCCATTATTTATAATAATATTAAAAAAATACTGATGATAATAATACTACTACTAATAGTAGTAGTAGTAGTAGTAGTAGTAGTAGTAGTAATAATAATAATAATAGAAATGATAGTAATCGACTTATTTAAGTAAAATAGGGTCTCGGCCCTCTAAATAAATAATAGTAATAATAATAATAATAATAATAATAATAATAATAATAATAATAATAATAATAATAATAATAATAATGATAATAATACTAATAATAATCGCATAACAATAATAGTAATAATGACAATAATAATAGTAAAATAGTTATAATAATAATAATAATTTCAACATAGTAATAATAATAATAATAATAGTAAATAAAATAAAAACTCATAATAATACTAATAATATTAATAATACTAATACTAATAATCTACTTATCCAAATAGGGTCATCCCTAATAAGAAATATTAATACTAACAATATTGAACCTAATAGTAATAATAATAATAATAATAATAATAATAATAATAATAATAATAATAATAATAATTATTATTATTATTATTATAATGATAATAACATATTAATATTAATTAATAAAGATAATATCAATAATAAGAATAATAATAATAAAATCAAAAATCAAAAAATAATAGGGCTTCGGCCCTCAATAGAAATAATAATAATAACATTAATAACAATAATAATAATAACAATAATACTAGAAATAATAAGAATAATAATAATAATAATAATATATTTCGAATAAATGAAATAAAATAGATTAAGGCTTGTATAAATAATGAAAAAGGGTTGAGGGGGTTTAGGGTTTAACCTTAGGCTGGTGGTGATAGGCGGCATCGGCGGTGGTGCACAATGGTGGCAGCGGTGGTTGGAAAAAGAGAAGAAAAGAGAAAAAGTTGAGGGTTAGGAAAAAAGAAAGAGAAAGTGGGTGGAAGTAAGGGTGGTTATGGTTGTCTATAAGGAGAGGAATAGAATGATGGTGGCGGCGCAGCCAACGGTGGTGGCTTACGGCGGCAGTGGTGGTGGCCTAATGGAGAATAAGAAGAAAAAGAAAAGAGGAGAGGGAGGAAAAGGAAGAGAAAAGTAGGGGAAGGTAGAGGAGAGTCTGTAGTACAGATTGGGTGGTGAAAGGAGCAGCGACAATGGTGAAAGTGGTGGATAATGGTGGTTCAAAGGATGGCGGAGATGAAAAGGAAGGCTAATTGGGGAGGAAACTTTACACAGCGGGGGTGGCTCGTGTAGAAGAATCGAGGGAGAAGGGAGGCGTAGTTAGTTAGAGGGCGGTGGAGGGAGTACTCGGGTGGATAGAATGGGTGGTGGTGTTGGCTGGAGGCTGCGAAAATGGCGTCTGAAGGGGCGGCGGCGCACAAGGGGAGAATTTTTGGGTAAGAAATCAAAAGCTCAAACATGACTAATTATGAGGGTATTTATAGAGCTATGGAGGGAGATAAGGTTGTTGCTCACATTTTTCTTTGTTGTTACTATTTTCATGGTGTGTGGGAGTGGGATGGTGAGGGTTGCTTTCCTCTTTTTTTTTCTTTATTTATTTATATTTGTTTCTTGGAGGGTGGGAGTGGGATAGTGGGAGTTGGATAATAAAAATTTATATTTTATGTAAGTTAATATTATGAGGTTGATTCAGTTTATTTTAATATATCAAGCTATCTATATTTTAGATGTTAGTAAATTTTATAAAATTTGTTTAATGATTGTTCATAATTTTTTTTGATAATTTGATAATTTTATTTTTTATAATTTTTAGTACTTTATAATATCTTTATACTTTTTTTTTATTTTTTAATAATTTTTTTTATGTTTTATATGATTTTTAATGTTTAATATTAAAGAGTTTAGATAATAATTATTACCAAAAGATATAGATATAAGAAGATAAAAATTGAAGATGGAAAATAAAAATTAAATATGTAGAAAAATAAAAATCAAACACTAACGAGGTGAAATAATTAATTTTTTTTTAGTATTCACTTATACAAGAAAATTAAAAATAAACATATATTTTACTAAATAAAGTACTTTTTAAACAATAATTTTTATCTAAAAGTAATTGTTGAAAATAAGTAATACTAAATGAGGGCTAAATTGAGAAAATTACTATTTATAAAATTACATCATTGATGGTAAAAAAAAGAGTACTATAAAATTTAAAGGACATAGTTAATATCAATAATATATTGATAATCCTGCTGTAAAACATAAAATACACAAACCTTTATGATCTATATTTTTACATTAAATAACTATTCTCGAAAGTATATACTTAATATTTGAATAATGACATAACTGTAGTTTATCAAAGATATTTATTCTTATTGATAATTAACTCTTGAATGTGTTGCCGATGTTAGAATCATTAGATGTTTAGGTTAGTATATTGAACTACATATAGTAGTATATTTTTAATTTAGAATAATATGGTCATATTTACAAATATTTAGCATCTTATAATAATATTATGACGATATATTATGGTGCCTACTTTCATTAATGTCTAAAATAGTATCTTATGATAATATTATTGTCATATGCATCTTGTAGTATATTTATCTACATATGTATTAGGTACACTATCACATCAAGAAACGTCTTCGGAATTAATTAATGTAAAATGTCATACTATGTGAATATATAGAGTTAACATGTTTATTTCATATTCAAATAGACATGATATGTACCAAAAAAAGTATTATATACCTAAATTAATATAAAAATTATGGGAATGACCTAAGATAAAAAAAAATTAATCTTAAGCATTTGTCTGTTTAAATTAAATTCATATTTATCTACCAAATTTAATCTAATTTAATATCACCTCAATTCAAAAACTCCTTTAAAGAAAAAAGGGGGTATGAAACCAACATTCCTCTTGTAGTAATAGAGTTAAATAATATTAATAAATATTAGTTGTTTAAGTAGAAAATTGATATTTTAAATTAATGATCTGAAGTTTATCACTTAAAATAAAGAACTTAATTTATACTATTATTCTAACTTTTTATCTCTTATATTTGATATGTTTACGCTAACTTCTTAAACAAAAGTGATTTATAGGTCACAGGTGACCGATATTGGATACCCACCGAAAATATTATTCTTGATTATGTTGTTTGTTGATAAACGCATCATAAAAATATTAAAGTCGGTTTTATTAACTCATGAGAAAGTGAGTAGAAAACTAGAAATTTTTTTTTTTTCAAAAAAAAAAAACTTAGGAAGAGGAAGTACAACATTGGAAATAGAATTAGCCTAGCTAAGGAAAAAGGTCTAACATTTCAGAGCCAGGACCACACATGCACATTGTGCAGTGAAACGGGTTTGTCCACACCAATGTTGTCCACACATTGACTTGGGGATAAGGGTAGTATCGACTTTGTATCCTCCAACAAAAGGGAAACGAAATTGTCCAACTTTGAGTTTAACCACATTCGCGAATAAATAAAATGTGTGTTCTATTCCATCATTCTTAATTTCTAAGCATGCATCGTAAATCCTAGTAAATATAAGAACTTGAAAAGGTTTGACACCTTAAGTCTAAGATGTCGTCCTCTCCTTGTTTTCTTTAGTATATATGGATGTATAGACACATGTATATCTATTGAAAACTAACTCTCTTTGTAATAATTGAGAACTATTATTCTTAGTTAAAAAAATTATCCACCATAAGTGATAGAAATTACAGTAGGTAGTTTAAAAACTTATAGTATTGATTATTATAAAAAAAACAGTAGTAATATTTTTGTAAATATTATGTATTTATGTGGTGCGTTTGGAAACCACCTACCCTATGTAGTTTAATTTGCTCTTAATAGTTGGAAAAAACCACTATAAATCTCTCAATTAATTATAGTATTTTAGTATTAAAAAACACGGTAGCATTTTTATAAATATTATATATTTATAGTAGGTAGAGAAAACTAGTGTAAATCTTTTAAAATACTATAGTATTTAAGTGTAAGGACAAAATACGGTAATCTTTTTATAAATATTAGATATTTATATTTTAAATTGAAAATTAGATACAGCAGGTAGTAGAAACTATATAAGTAGACAGTAAAAATTATTGTAAGTATCTTCAGAAAATAATGTGGTTCTTAGGTATCACCATAACAGGTGGTTGTCACTATATATATATATGCTAGAGATAAGAAATTTGAGAAACACTAGTTTAATGCATTGCCAAACCAGTTTGCATGAGGTGATATATATTACTACTAGCACATATCATTTTGATATTCGGGACTAGTCATTGATGGATGCAGGAAAGGAAACACAGATAGAGCTGGAAGGTGAGTCACTAAGGAGGATTGGTCTAGATGATTACGATATTCCCTCGGCAAATCGTGGGCATGATCCCGTTCACAATGGCAACAAAGGTTGTAGTGGTAGCAGAAAAAGAGATCGAAGGCATTTGAATTGTGTTTATTTTCCCATGTTTCAATGTCATTGTTTAGTTTTTTCTCTTTTAAATGGTATTTGAAGTGGTACTAACTTATCAATATAAAAATTCTCATGTTTCTCACGAGATATGATGGTGGCCTAATTGTGAAGACTAGTGTCTGTATTTTTAGATCCCCACGATAAAATTCCTTTTCTAGTACTTTTTTCCCTTAGGTTACGGTGTGCATAGTTTTACTTGTATCAATTATTAGTGTTGCATGTCTACGACAATTCTTACAAAAATTACTCAAAATTATGAGAAAAAAATCATACTAAATTATTCTTATGATTGTAAATATCATATTTATATATTATAGATACATAATTTATTTCTTGCGTGAGATCTCTATTTTTTAAGGCATATGAAATATTATATATATGGCACATCTTTGCACTAAGCAAATTTCAAGGACTTTGATGTAGTACCCCTAAATTTTGAACTAAACAAATTTATTTTACAGATATTGCAGAACCATTTATAAAAGAAAAAATCAGAGAATGTTATCAACACATTAAATTTAAGAGAGGTGTCATCATCACTTATCCCATGTTTGATACAAAACAAAATGGAACATCAACCATGGAATAAGTGCTTCACTAATTATAATAAAAAAATTTCTATGATAACAGTGATGAGGATTAGAATACAAATAAAATAGAGAGTTTACATAATCCAAATACTAGAATCAAAACTAAGAGTTTAAAAAATCGGAAAGAATCAAAAGTATCCTAACACAATGGGCAAAATACATCTAAACGGTTAAACTAAATCTTAATTATTCTAAAATGTAACTCTCAATCCCAAGCAACGATTATCTACTAACTCACAACATCATCCTTAATGTATTCTAATCGAGAATGGTAGCCCTACAAATTTTCCTCAACTGACCAAACTAGAAGTTGAATCATTACAATGACCACACAAATGTTGTAATAGTTATATGAATTACTGGTAAAATAAACTACCTAAAGTATGGTAAGGGAACATGCCGCATATTGAAGTTACATAATAGCATGGTGACAAGAAAACTAACATAATATAATACTCTAGGCACATGATAGCAATATAACAAGGCATACTTGCATGGAATCTTGGAAGAATAATAATACAAGTCATGCATTAGAACCTCATAGTGGAAACTATATTTTAAATCTTCATCTAATTACCACATATTTTTTAGTTGTTAATATAATCTATTCAATTACACCTAGTTCTCTACCATGCATAAAATTCATGACAACATACGCTCACAATAGGATACTGAACATACCACACGGGATTAAGATACATTGAAGGGGATTTTTTCAAAGATAACATATCCACCACACATCAAATGCTCTTGCCATGAGAGCTAACACATTATGGGATTCTGCACTCACCACATGTGGTCAGAGTATATCTAGGGGGCTTGCACTAAGAAACCTCACCCACCATACCTTCAATGCTTCTTCTATGAGGGATAAGGAAGTTGGGATACCACACTCGCCTAATTAATGGATAATATAAAGTGCTAGGGGCTTTGTACTGGGATACCTCACCCACCCATACTTGATGTCGATGACTTGCCAGCCTTCCAAAGTATAACCACATGCCTCAAAGGTATACATATACACCCTATCGACCAAAATTTGGTAGAGAAGGAAATAGGTACATAGTGAAACAATAAAAACATAGGGCGACTTATCCATTAACTTTATGCTAGCTATTACAAGAGTTGGAGAAAAATTCTCAAACAAAATCTTAATCCATTACTATTAATTATTAAGTGATATCACAAGTTATAATTTAATTCCATTAAGAACTAATTGCTTATTTTCAAATGATAACACCAAACTCATCAGAAGGCATATAGGGCACCAATTGGGAGTGCAGAGGTGGCACCAAACTTATCCATTCAAGTAAACATAATATTATATTTTTGATACATATTGAATTTTGGTCAAGTATGGTTGAAATCATCATTAAAATGTTGTATATACATAGGAACGTTAATATAAAAGACCCAAAGAAATAACATTAAGTATCAAGCAAACATGCTGAAATGCTAGTGGACCAATCTGCTAATCCCTAGGAAAAATTTATTCATCAAGTTGTACTAGATTTGAAAAGAAAATAAAACCAACAAACTAGGCGACTGCTTGATTCCACCGATTGACTATTTATGGAAAACCAATTGACGGGTCTTTGTAGAGATCAGACCACTCTAGTTCCGTGGCCACCAATTGATGGGTTTGGTAATCCTATCAACTACTCATGGGAACTAGCCGACTGGTTAATCAAACTAATCGATTGTTCTTATAACCAATCGATTAAAAACTCAAAACCAAGTGACTTTTCACACAACTAGACAATTGGTTAACAAACAAATTTATTGGTTTAGGTAAAACAATACCCAGACTTGAAATCCACTTACTAAATTTTACTCAACATTCCCATATTAATCATAGTATGCTTCTATGTCATAAAACATATAAAAAGGCATACAACACATGGCATAATCAAAACTTAACAATATGATGCTTAGAGTTACTAAAATCATGCACAATAGCAAGGATCGTGGAGCACACTTAAACTTAAAAGATGGAAACTTCACCACATGCTCTAATCCAATAACACAATTAACTCATACTCGACTAAGAAAGTACACCAAGAACATGAAACTATAATAGCCAATAAAATACCATATTTATATTATTGATAAGATTGCCTTACCTTCAAGAAAATATTCTTGCACAAAATACTTCTAACTTGATGGCTGTCTACCAAGACCTCAATTCCTAAGAGAATCAAGAGTAAAAAAAAAGTTACAACTCTTTTTTCAAACATAATAAAACCAAATCAAAAGAAGAAGAGAAATGTCATAACTCAACCTTTTCTAAAAACAGAATTTCAAGGAGTATTAATTTAAGATCTTCAACCTTTCCCAAAACCTTAATCATTCCTTACTTAAGAGAAATAAGGGAGAGTTAATGGTAATATTAAGAGAAGAAAGAAGAGATAAGAATTCAACTAAAGGATGAGGAAAAGTGTAGAATGCCAAACACTTGTAAAATTTTCACAAAGGAAAATGGAGAGAATGAGTAGGTGAAGATGACATAGAGTGAATTAAATCAAGAATGATGTGTGTTGAGGAGATTGTTAGTTGACATACGCAAGTGAGAGAGAGAAAACTTGGACTTGGGTTGAGTGTGCGCAACTAAGGTTTAAGGGAAACACATGAGGAGGTAAGGGGGTGGAGTGAAACTAAGGAGAGGTATGATAGAGGGTTAGTAACTAAAGGAAGAGGTGTAAAAAGTTAAACATACAACCATAGCTATCCAAAGAGAGAGGACAATGAAAAAGAGGAGAGAGAAAGTGAGAATGCCTCAAAAGTGCTTTTGAGGAATTTTAGCTAAATAAAATCATAAAATGATCTAAATAATGTAAAAATAATCCTAAAAGACCAAAAATATGCTTGTTAACACAAAATAAATTATAATTAGAATTTTTCATAAACATTAGAAATATGTTGAATGAATTTAGAAAAGGATCTAAAATTGTATGACAATTAGTCTATCGGTTTGATCAAACCTATAGATTAGCTTCTCATAAAATAAAATTTTCAATTCCTGAGTATAATGGTCGATCAGTGCACATGAAATTCACTACTTTATTGGAAAATTAAATTCTTTCTAAAACCAAAGCTAATTTATTTTATATCAAAATAATTTTAAATATAATTTAAAGTATACCCCTTTAAAAAAGACTTGATCACCAAACTCCACTAAAAAAAAATGTTTCTATAACCCACAAACATGACAAAACCCTAAGCCATCAAGAAAAAATAAAATAAAAACCAAGAGTTAATACATGTGAAAAGGTTACTAACCCCTTAAAAAAGACTAAATTTTCCACGCAAAAAACTTAGATGAAAAGTTGTGGATACTTTTTCATGATCTCATCCTCGGACTCCCATGCAGATTCCTTATCTCCATGGTGTAACCACAAGATCTTCATTAGCAGGACGACCTTTGAATGCTTCTCATGAATTTTGATGTTGAGGATCCTCCTTGGTCACTCGCCATATGATCACTCAACATCGAGCTCAATCATCTCTGGCTAAATGATATGCGATAAATATGCCATGTACATCCTCACTAAGAGATTTGGAAGATGTTATACATGTATGAAATTTCAAAAACAAGGAGAGTCGGTAAGAACCTCTCTAATCCAAGACAAAATCTTGTTTGATCTAATATTTATGGTGGTAAGCTTACCCTTTTGACCAAAATGTATCTCCCCCTTGGTGAGTAAAACCTTTAAAAACACTTAGTCACCTACCTTAAATACATTTGTCCTCCTTCATAGATATAAATAAATATTTTTTCCTATTTGGAAACCTTCATATGATCTCGTATTAGCTTGATCTTCTTGGTAGTATCCTCTATCTCAATACAATTGTCTTGCTTGACTCACCCCATCACATAGGTATACGGTGTTTTTATTCATATAGTACCTTAAAAGGCGTTATCCTTATGCTCGTATGGTGAGTTTTATTGTAGAAAAATTCTATTAGATACAAAAGATCCTATCAAATTCTCTAAAACTCGAGGACATACACAGGAATGATAGCCTCTAAAGTCTGAATATTGTGCTCAATTTGACAATTTATAGATGGATGTAAAGCATTTCTCATCTTTTGCTATGTCCCAAAAGTTTCTTGCAACTTCTTCTAGATGTGCAACAATAATCTATAATCTTGGTTTAACACAATGTCCTTCGAAAACCATTGGTACTATACCACATGCTTCTTATAAGCATTGACCATCTATTCAATACTTGCATGTCGGCTTTATTGACATAAATACAACTAAATTGGTTGATCGATAAATTATAACCCAGATCAAAATACAAACCATTACAGGCCCTCGACAAACTAACTACAAATTTCATCGATATGGTGACCCACTTACGTTTAGGAACCTCTAATGGCTAAACAAACCCTATAGACCCTTGTGCTCAGCCTTAACCTTCTAACAAGTTAAGCATCTAGGTATAAAATTTGTAATATTTTACTTTATATGTGGCCATCAATAGATCCCCTTCATTTCCATGTACAACTTGTCCCCTCTAAGATGGATGGAATAATACACACAATGATCCTTTTCCTAAATCATCCTCTTAACCTCCCCAAAACTCTACAAAACGCACCATCTATGTTAGAAAAAAAATACTACTATTCTCATAAATCTTAAACCCTACTACTGTACCTTTTAATATAGCCCATCTGATCCATTTGAGCTTGAAATCTCTTAATTTACTAATTTGGATCTCGTTGAAGATTATTGATGTGATCATGAGAGTGCTCATCCTTATCTCAAGATCCCTAGAACAGATGATCTCAATGCCCATATCTTGAAGCTCCTACCAAATCCAGTCTAAAACAACCAATGAACCTAAGAAATGTGAAGTCTTCTAATATACAACATCTACTACAACATTGCCCCTACCCTTGTGGTAATTCAACTCCAAATCATAGTCCTTGAACAAATTCAGCCACCTTAATTTTATCATATTTAGATTATGTTGAGTGAAGATGTAGTTGATCCTCTTTGGTTAGTGAAGAACTTACAATACACTCCATATAGGTATTGTCTCTGTATTTTCAAGCTAAAAGCCACTATAATTTTCTCAAGTTTATGAGTACGGTAGTTCTTTCATGCTCTTTCAAATGGAGAGAAGCATACGTGATGTGTGTGGGAGGGTGTAATCTTCAATTATGTGGAACTAATGGTTTGAATGGAGTTTGGATGAGATGATAAAGGCTCAGTGATGGTGAGTTTAAAGACTAAAGCTTTGAAAGTGATGTAAATAAGATAACGGTGATTTAAATTACGGTAGAAGAATGATGATGGTCATTCAGTGATAAGGGTTTAACAATGATGATGGTTGGAATGGAACACACTAATTAATATATGCATTCAATGATGGATTGATGAAGATGCTTGGTGTCAAAAGTTATGGTTTGGTTCGAACGAGAGGAAATAAGGTGGTGTTTGGTTGGTATGGATGGTTAGGGTTTTGAATGAATGTTTTAGGGTTTCAGTTTTAGTATACCTATTTAGGGTTTGGGTTAAGCACGAAATAGAGTAGGAAGTTGATGGTAATTAGGGAAAGAAAATATGGATTAATAATAGTGGAAAATATATGGATTAATTTCTAATTCACACAGACAAAGAGATTAAAACTTTCAAGCCAAACCATTCACATAGATTAGATTTGCTTGAGCTTAAAGTCATACAAAATTCATTCAATGTTGATTTTTAACATCAATTCTTCATTCAATAATCATAATACATGCCATATGCTCGACATTTATGAATAATTTAACCTTTCTACCACTAGCTAAAGCATATTCCAAAAGATTCCAAGCTAAAATATATTATGCCACTTTTATGCTAACTTTATTCTCCTAATTTATTAGTTAATTAATAAATTAGCTAAATAACTTAATAGTGCCAAAAAATCCTTCCAACATCCTTCTCATGCACGTGGTTACTCCCTCCTTGCATGCCATGCACATACACGTAGAATTTAATTACTTGTTTGTCACATTTTGAGCAACGTAACCATCTGTTGGTTTTCAAATTTGAGGGAGTCACTTTCCAAATGAAGAATAATTGATTCTATAATTATGAAAGCCAAATCTTGAGTATTTAATCCTGCATCAATACAACACCACCTTCCTATGTTGCATCAACACACACCCTAGACCATACATGGATGTGCCAATATATACCTCGAATCCCTCCATACTTAATGGTAAGGTAAGCACTAGAGATAAAGCCAACCTCCTCTTGATCTCCTCAAAAGCCTTGGTACGCTTATTTTCCTACAGGAATTGCATTGTCTTCTTCAATAAGGTAGTTAAAGAATGATCAATCTTGAAAAAGTTATAGATGAAATACCTATAGTAGCCTACTAAACTAAGGAAACTGCATACTAACATGAAATTCACCATGCCCACCACTAATAATAGTTATAACTAAAAAGGATCCACTAACTCATCATCCTTTCATATAAGATGCCCAAGGAAAGCTACATCATTCAACCAAAACTCACATTCCGAGAGCTTGGCATACGA
This sequence comes from Tamarix chinensis, assembly GCA_030549775.1. NCBI lineage: Eukaryota > Viridiplantae > Streptophyta > Magnoliopsida > Caryophyllales > Tamaricaceae > Tamarix > Tamarix chinensis. The sequence continues at coordinate 35,387,701 of CM060181.1, read as the reverse complement.
GTCTTAGAGTAAATCAATATATCATTAATGAATATCATAATGAACTGATCAAGGTGATGTTGGAAGATGTGGTTCATGAGGGTGATGAATAGTGATGGTGAATTCATGAGTTTAAAGGAAATAACAGTGAACTCATAATGACCACACCTCATCTGGAAGGCTATATTTTGTTTGTCACTCTTGGTAATCCTCAATAGATGATGCCCCAATCTAAGATCAATCTTTAATAACACTAAAACCCCACATAGTTGATCAAAAAGGTCATTGATCCAAGGAAAAAAGATAATTCTTTTTCACCATAACCTCATTCAATCCTCGGTAATCGATGTAGAGTCCCAACCACCATCATTCTTCCTCACAAAAATGATTAGTGATCCCTAAGGTCATACACTCGATTAGATGTACCTCGTCTCCAATAACTTCTCCTACTGTGCATGCAACTCAACCATCTTAGTCAACTCCATGTTATAGGGTGATCCATCCTTGGTATAAGGTTTATTGTGTAGTCTATATCTTTCACTAGCAGTATACCTGAGATCTTATTAGGAAACACATTAAGAAACTCTCATATAACTAGAATATCCTCAATTGATGGTTCCTCAACACCCAGGTTCATAACATTACACAGGTAGAGTAGGACACCTTTCATACCAACATACACACGAGTGCAACTTCAAACACAATCCTTATCGAGGATCTAGGCTTGCTTCCCTTGTAAGATACCCTAAAACCACATGCTCTTGTGTATAATAGATCAAATTTTGATATCTCCAGAGCATATCCATCCCTAGTATTATGTCAAAGTCACAATGTTCAAGCTTTATAAAGTCCATAGAATGTCTAACTCCACTAATGGATAAGGCCACATCTCTATACAACCTAGTACATGGAAGTCTATCCCCAAACTAGAGAAAAACAAAAGTCTTTATCCTATCAGAAGAAACCATAACTTCCCTAGCTATGAAAGTAGTAGACACAATAGAAAGTGAAGCATCCAAGTTAAATAATATATATGTAGGAAAGGAAGATACCATAAATGTACTCCCAATGACATTTGCCTACTTGTTAGCCTCCAATAGACTCATCACATTTAGTTGATTGGCAAGAGGTGGTCCTACAACATTATTTGAACCTTACCCTGGTTGAAAAGTACAGGTTCTCTCAACCCTCTATTATAGAGTAGTTTTGGTAGCTCTGCTATCTAAAGGTTAAGCTCTCTAAGTAGGAAGCATCAGAGCCACTATTCCCTGATAACACACGTGCCCTTGTAGGACATTACCTTCGATAATGCGACACTCAAACTGACTATGCCCTATCTTACCACAACCATGTCACATAACTAACTTCCTACCATAATCTATTCCCAAGTGGTTCTTATCATACCACTAACATATAATGTACCTCACTATAAGCTAATTTAGGCCCCCACCATAGTGAGGTACCGATCCCAAATGACCTTCACTTGGCTTCTGATAGGGCACTATGGGCATGCACAATCGATGATTCCTTTAAGGCATATTCATGCATGTCCTACAAGTTAAGTGCACAAGTTCCCACTAGCATCTCCTAACATCTCAAGCTTGGTCCCAACTAAAATTACTGAAGGTTTATTCACTCATCAAAGTTAAACTCTAGAGTAAACTAGATCCAAGAAGCAAATATAGTACTTCTCCAAAGTAGACGTATCCAAACACAAGGACATGAACTTATAATACTTCTACTTCCTTAGACAAGTAGGGGAGAAACGTATCCTAAGCATCTGTACAAGAGTCTCCCACTAATCTATAGTGGTACCACTCAATTGTTGACCTCTCCACCACTTGTTAGCAAGACCACCCAAGTGGAACCCTCCAATAAATGTCCATTTTCTTACCTTTTGCAAGGCCACTAGCTAAAAATATCTTCTCGAAATCCCTCAAACATTGCTCCACCAAATCTAAATCCTCCTAACCGTCAAAGATTGATGCGTTGTGAAGTTCAACCTTACAAAGCCAATCTATTGGTTGTAGCATTAGGAAAGAAGGTGAATGTGGAGGTTGTGGAGACTTATGCTAAATCAACCTTTCCAAGTAGGCCCCAATAGTCTACATTAAATGCTCGAGATGTTAGTTCATAATCATCAAAATACTAAAATCTGAAAGTGCATTAGAAAAAGTAAACTACTAGCCATACAGTAAGTACTCTAAGATGAACAACATTATACATAAGGCAAGAAGTTTGCGATATGTTAGAAATTTAAGGCCAAGTCTGAACCCCAACAAACGCTTGCATGTGCACTAGAATGGAATCTATAAAATCTAAGTGGGCTAGAGATTTTTTTTCTTCATAAAAGCAATGTTAAGATTTAAAACCACATGCTCTCATACCAACATGTAATACCCAAAATTTTGAACTAGCAAATTTTATTTTAAAGAAAATGTGGACATGTTTAGAAAAGAAAAATTGGGGAATACTAATAACACATCAACCATGAGATTTGTGTGATAATCACCTAACCCATGATTGACGTAAGGTAAAATGAAACATCAACGAGAGAATATGTGCTCAACTAATAAAGCAATAATTATATGATAATAATGATTATGATATTAATATAGATAGTAGAGAGTTTTTCTAAAAACAAAATATAGGAATTAAAAATAATCATTTAAATAACCAAAAGGAATCAAAAGCATCCCAACACTATAGGAAAAGGATAATAAATTGATTAGAATAACTTTTAACTAATCATACATGTAACTCTCAACCCTAAGTAATGATTAGGATAGTAATATAGATAATAATGATTAGGATCATAATATAGATGATAATGATTAGGATGGTAATGTAGATAGAAGAGTGAGTTTCCAAAAATCAAATAAAGGAACCAAAGCTAAGAATTTAAATAACTAGAAGTAATCAAAAGCATCTCAACTTTGTGGGTAAAATATAACCAATTAGTTAGCCTGACATGTAACTAATCTTAATGTAACATTCAACCCCAAGAAATTTCTAGCTACTAACCCATGACATCATCTCGAGTGTACTCTAGCATAGAATAGTAACCCACCAAATTATTCTCTATTCATCTAACAAGTTAGTGGATCACTACAGTGACCATACAAATGTAGTATTAGTCTGGTGAAGTGCTTGTAAAATAAACTACCAAACATATGTTAAGGATTCATGTTGTAGATTGAAATTAAAAAGTAACATAGTGTAACACCCCCAATTTTTGAACAAAAAAATTTTATTTTTAAGACAATGCAAAAGAAAAAAATAAAACTAGGGAATTTTACTGCCAAATTAACCATAAGAGAGGTATGATCATCACCTAGGCCATACCTGATGTAAGGCAAAATGGAACAATAATAGAAACAATGCATACTTATAGCATTACTACAGAAATAAAAGATAATATAGGTGAGAATAATATTATAGATAAAAGGAGTATGATAGTTTCCAAATCCAAACACAAGAAGTTTATCCAAGATTTTAAATAATTTAAAGAACAAAAGCTTCCCAATGCAGTGGGCAAAACATCTCTAACAATTTAGTCTAATTCTTAGGCAAAAAAATAAAACTCTTACCCCAAGCAATGACCTACTAATGACCTACATCATCACCTTCTACGTACTTTAAATAAGAGTTGTAACCCTAGAAATTGTCCTTTACTCCCAAGATCAAAAGTCAAATCATCATAGTGACAACACAATTGTAGTATCAGTATGGTGAAGTAGTAGTAAAATATAATACCTAAAATATTGTATGGCTCATGCAGCACAATGAAGTTACATAACAACCTGGTGATGAGCATATAATTACAAATCAACACATAGTCTCATGGTTGTAATATACAAGACATACTTGCATGGAAATCATGGAAGGATAACAATAGGGTAAATGCATCCCAATATATACAATATAAAACATATTACGATTCTCCTTTTAGTGATCACACAATTTACAACTAATAAGATAATACATTTGATTGCAACTAGTTCCCCATCATGAAAAACAGTTAAGGTAGCATAAATAATCATAATGGGATACCATAACCACTAAACAAGGTCATGATACATCGAATGGGCTTTTCTTTGAGGATACCACACCCGTCACACATTAAGTGCACCTACCGTGAGAGCTCACACAAATTGGGGTACCATACACATGACGTGTGGTCAAAGTACTCTAAGGGGGCTTGTATTAGAATACCTCACCCACAACACCTTGAATGCCTCCACTGTAAGGGATAAAAAAGTAGGGATACCCCACCTATAATACCAAATTGTTTTACTCAATCTAATCCTATATAATTAATCACTTTCTAATCTTGAGAAAATTTTATTTTAGCCTTATCTAGATTCATAAATATAAAATCTTAACCAAATCTAAATCTTTGACCTAGATAAATTATATTTCATAACTTGACCATAATTTTAGTAGATCTATATATTTAACCTTATGTATTTTAGCTAATCAAAATTTAATCTAATATTAACCTTAAGCCTTTTGCTTTTTCCTTTTCTTTCTCGTTTTTCTTACCTTCTTCTTATGCAAAATTCCTACACTTCTCCACCTATCTTGCCTGTGTTTTTCTCATCTCCTACAATACACAACCATCACCTCCCACCATCTCTCCCTTGTGCCTCTTTTACCCTACCATCCTTTGCCTACTACTTATTCCATGATCATCATCAGTAGCATTATCATCTCTTGCCTTCCCCATTACCATTATACACACATATATATACTACTCTCTCTTCTTTCCCTCCCTCATTTATTTTGTAGCATTCTTCTTCTTCTTCTTCCTCTTCTTCTTCTTCTAACCATAAAGTGCCATCCACTAATTGGTATTGGTAGATCAACCACCACCACCACTTTATCATTCCCCCTCGTCATCACCAATTATCATTTTCCATCACTGCCATTGACGCCGTCTATCGCTGCTATCGTCACCTTATTTTCTCATGCACTTGTCACATTTTTGTGATGTACATGTCTCATGCATAGTATCTCATACGGCCATGCACTACTCATTTTCCTTATCTCATGCTTGTGCATGCTAGCACAATTTGCCCGTGCATACTCGCACGGCTTGTGCACAGCCATCACATGCTTGTGCATTCCTGTTCGTTATTATCTATACATGTGTTGTATAAGCACGATCATGCCTCTTTGTTTGACATACCTGTTCAAGTTCCTAGCTCATGGCCTAAGTGAGCACCATCTATTGTACACTCGTGTAGTCCTTTTTATACACCCAAACCTTACCCAAACACCACCAAAATTTCACCATAGAACCACCATACCTTCCACCACATTTCCACACAACCTAAGCTTCCATTTGAATTTGATTATTCCTCTTTTTACCCCCTTTACCATAAATTTTCCTTTGAGTATAATCTTTGAGACTAATTATCTTATGCTTATTTTTATAGGTGACTTTTCAATGATATCGAAGGAGGAGGTTTAGGATGTATGTACATAGATCTCGGTATCCTTGTTGGTAAGGATACATATCGAAGCTAGGAATTTATGTGTATGTGTATGTTCTTTTATATTGGACATGTTATATGAATAATATATTTATGAACATTCTATGATATGATATGTTGATAGTCAAAAATATTTAGAAGTACGTATTTGGGGAATAATGTTCGATATGGTCACTATATAAATAATTGAGGATATATGCCTCGAGTGAATATTGGAGATTTATATGTATTAACATCAAGATTTATAAGGGTTTGGGAGAATATGAGCATTTTTAGCTACCTAAGTGTATTATGGTTACTTGAGGATAATTATATGGTATTAATTATGTTATTTGATTATATGTATTGTATACCTATATGAGTCTCACATGATAATCTTGAACACACAATCAAGTCTAATAAGATACTAATAATTTAAAGTGAACTATCACGTGAGTCAGATCGAGGTGTTTATATGTTTTTGTTACAACAAATAATAATAGTGGCTCAAGCATGTTGTCCCTAAGAGATGGTTCAATCCATACCACCAGATTAAGAATATTGGGCCCCCATACTCAACGTCATGAAAATATGATTAAAAGATAAAGTATTAATGGAAAAGATACTAATAATTTAAAGTGAAAGACTGCGTGAGTCATAACTGAGGCATTGAATCCATTTCATCAAATAATAATAGTAGCTTAGGTGTGTTTTCTTTCACAGGTACTTCAAATGGCTCCAGTAGTTTAAGAAAAGTGGATCATAAGCATTTTTTCTTTGAGAGGTGTTGAGTTAGCTCCACAGGATAATAATCGCGGTTCAGTTGTGTTGTACCTGAGATGTGTTTTAGACCGTTTTATTGATTTAGGAATAGTAAAATTCATGAGCTCAATGTGAATAAAATATTGGAATATGATATATCTATTTGGCGAGACCTAAAATCAGTATTTATTTGGCACTATTTAAGTTTATGCACGTATGCATACCTTCTGCTGTGAACTCGTGTTTTATGTGTTATCCTAGTTTGATTGTACATTTACCTTACTCTGTACATAGTTCACTAATCATTCGTTTCATGGGTTCTACTAATTCCTATGAGTAGATGACCCAAATGTCTTTATGAAAGTCAAGGTTGATCTTGTGGATGAGTTTGCGGCCTTTGACAATTTATATATAGAGGAGTGATTTTTGTTTCAAAGTTTTGCATAGAGTCATGTTATTTGGATGTTATTTTTGACCGCATACCTTTTTGGACTTTTAGATCAATGGTATCCCTTTTTGTATTTTAGATTATTGTACTTAGAGCAAAACTCCAAACTTTTATCTAGTGTTTATGAAAGTTCCCTCAATTTCTATTTATCATGTTTTACTTTCTTATTGTTTTTCCTTGTCATTAATGTAAGGATGGAATGATAAGACTGACTTATGTCAATTATGGCTATATCACCTAGCTATTTGATAATATGCTTCCCCTTATAACAAAATTTTTTAGTAGTAGATTTTTCGAGTGTTACAAGTTAGTATCAGAGCCTTAGTTTTTATTATCATGATTTGTTTTCAAAATTATCTTTTCAAATGATATCTTGTCAGATTTTAATGGTCTATTTCACATTTTAGAGAAACCTAATTTTTTGAAAACTTAGATTAACTTGTGAGGAATTAAGGACAGGTATCCTAAATGGCCTTTAAAATGTGATTATGTGTATTATGTGTTAGTAAGTTAGGAATTTTTTTTCTTTACACATTTTCTGTCTTATAGTTAGATAGCTATGGCACTTAACAGCCACGTGAATCATTTAGAGGAGTCTTTTGAGGTGTTCACAGAGTTTGATAGACATCTACCTTATCCTTAGCCACTAGCTACACAACCACATTATCCATAGGAGGGTATTGGAGAAGACTAGTTAAAGAGGGTTACATGACATCACCCACCACCTTACACCAGCGAAAAGGACTTTATCATCATAGAGGGATAGATTTGGGACTTGGATAGGACATATGAGGTAATTTATTGCCCACCTACTCGAAAGGTAGCCATTGCCACTTTCTTTCTTCGAGGAACCGTTGACATTTGGTAGGTAGATAGTCGTGCTTAGGGAGGACTATTAGTGTCTTGGGAGGAATTTAAAATGACAATCCGTGCTAAGTTCTATCCTGAGAGTCTTAATAAGTAAAGGGTGAAGGAGTTCATGCAGCTTATTTAGGGATGCATCATAGTGAGATAGTATCACACACGATTCATTGCGTTGTTGATGTTTTTGCTAGGGATTGGAGCTAGCAAGTCTATAATGGTCTATTAGTTCAAGCAGGGGCTCCACCTCAACATTCGAAGGATGATGGGTATTGTGGCTTTCCATCACTTGGCCACATTGTATAAGCGAGCTTGTGTTGCCACTACCATGGTAAAGGAGCATGCTTCTATTCTAGGAAAGATGAAGCATGAGACACAGGGATTTGGGGGTCAGATTCAGTTTCAGGGAGGTGGACCTCTGAGGCATCAGCCCAGGGGTCAGATTAGAGGGTAGAGCATACCTATTAGACCCACGAGATGCTTTATATGTCTTTTCTATGGTCAGGATCATTTAGGGCTAGATTACTGAGGCACTTCTATTCATTGTAGGACGTATGTTTAGTTTAACCACTAATCTTTTGAGTGTTAGCGTTAGCAAGGTCATTTCTAGTAGTGGGGACTGCTTACACCTCAGTAGTAGGCATTTCAGTAGTGGACCTACCTGCATCCACAACAACACTTTTAGTAGAGAACACCTGCCCCATCTAGTGGAAATCCTAAAGAGATTCAAAGGAGATCACAAGGGCCTCACCCTTTCCTTCAAAAGAGTGGAGGATAGACTAAGGGTTCGAGAGGGTATCATGGAGGTTACTAGGGAGGATAGTCAGGTGCCACTTGACTGTCATTAGCTAGATAGAGGCCAATCATCAGTTAGAAGTAGTCATGGGTACATTCTCCATCCTCTCTCTACCAGCATAAGTGTTGTTAGATTAAGGAGCATCTCTATCTTTTGTGTCTACCACTTTTGTTGGTAGAGATACCTTATCTCCATCTTATACTATATCAATTTATGTGATGTTACCTTCTAGGGATAGATTTGATTGCACTAGGCTCTACTCAGACATAACCTTAGAGTTATATAGGGTAGACTTCTTAATGGATTTGGTTGAGTTAGACCTATAGGACTTTAACACTATAATGAGAATCGATATGTTGGGAAATATCAGGTAATGATAGGCTGGATGTAGGAGCTAGTTGTGTTATGGGGACGTTAGGGTGCTAGGGTCTCTTATAGAAGACACAAGCCTAGGCTTACAACGAAGGTCATATATGCCCACATGATATGTTCATTGGTGCAGAGGGGTTACCATATGTTTTTGTATGAATTTTAGGAGTTAAATAAGGATATATCAGTATTGGAGGATATCTCAGTGGCTCAAGAGTTTCCTAACTTTGTTTTTGGAGGAGATACCAAGTATGCTACCGGTATGAGAGATATATTTCACCATTGAATTGGTACCAAGGGTTGAACCTTTTTCAAAGGAACCTTTTTGGTTGACATTGATAGAGATACAAGAGTTGAAGTCTCATCTTGAGGACTTAGTGGTGCACGACTCGCATGAGTGTGCCCAAGTGTGCCTCCATAGGGAGCACCATTTTTTTTAAGAAGAAGGATGGTAACCTTATTTTGTGTATAGATTATCAGGGTTTGAGCTAGTTGATAGTGAAGAATAGCTATCCACTTCCAAGGATCAATGACTTGTTTGACTAGCTTTGGGGTGCTTTGATCTTCTCAAAGATCGATGTGAGGTCAAGTTATCATCAGCTACACATTGCTGAGGTAGACATCATGAGGACTACCTCTAAGATATGGTACAAGCACTATGAGTTCATGGTGATTCCTTTTGGGCTCAACAATGCATCTATATTATTTATGGATTTGATGACAAGAATTTTTTAGCCATTCTTTAATCGTTTTTTGGCGGTCTTCATTGATGACATTTTGATATACTCTCGGAGTAAAGAGGTGCATGAACAACATCTTCGTTCGATTTTGTCACTCCTTAGAGAGCATAAGTTTTATGCTAAACTTTCTAAGTATGAGCTTTGGCTTTAGAAGGTTGCATTTTTGACTCATATGGTGTTAGTTGGAGAAGTCACCATAGATTTGGCGAAGATTTTGGTAGTCACTGAGTGGAAGACGTTTACAAGAATTCTTGAGGTTCATAGTTTCCTGGGCTTGGCAAGGTACTATAAGAGTTTTGTGCAAGACTTCTCTAAGGTAGCCCATCCCTTGATGAACCTTTCGAAGAAGAATACCAAATTTTAGTGGGATGACACATATGAGAGAGCATTTTAGGAGTTGAAGCAGCAGTTGACTACAACACCAGCTTTGACTCTACCATCTGGTATAGAAGGATTTGAGGTCTACATCGGTGCTTTGAAGCACGAACTAGGATGTTTTTTGATGCAATATGGTAAGGTAGCAGCTTCTGCTTCTCATCAGCTGAAGCACTATGAGAAAAACTACACAACACATAATATAGAGTTGGCAACCATCATTTTCATGTTGAATATTTTGAGGCATTATCTATATGGGACTCAGAATAGATTCAACACCGACTATAAGAGCTTCAAGTATATATTTACTTAGAAGGATTTGAATATGAGGTAGAGGATATTACCAAAGTTGGTGAAGGACTATGATATAGAGTTAATCTACCACGAGAATAAGGTGATGAATTCTAACTACAAGTACACGGTGTTGAATTAGCATGCAAGGCCGATCCCATAGAGACTAGGAAGTGAGCAAAGGGATAGTGAAAAGATCTCCTATGTCTAGACTAACGACAGGGGCAGATGATGTCTAACTATAAATGAAAATAAAATGTGGAAAGTAAATCCAACAATAGTATAAGAACAAGTGAAATTTAGTTAGAGAAAATGCTAAGGTTCCGGTCAATCCCCTCAATCCTAATGTGATAGAATATTTACCCCAAATCCCAAATCAAAACACTTTGCTATGAATGCCAACTAAACTATGTAATATAATGCTCTCTCGAGCCACTACACCCTATTATCTATTAAGACTCATCTATCTCTAGTATGAATGCAAAAATAGGTAACACATTATTATGTATCATATTCCTTTTTTGTTAGTTGTAGAAGCCAATCAACGTCTCTTGACTTTGTGGTTTGATTTTTAGTCATGTTAATGGATCCCACTCCCACTCATCTCTCAAATCTCGCTGGATTTCTCTAAATAATAATAGAAAAGTGATCAATTTTCTCTGTTATTCCAATTAAATCATTAGCATAATACATATGATAAGAAATTAGATTGGGTAGGGTTTAGATTCTCAACACATCTGGATTAGGAGATTTTCCTTCACCTCAGTATAGATCAATTATCCAATCATGGCTTTCATTAAGCTTAACATATTAAACATAGAGAATTGCGTCAATTGAAAATAATAAATAAAATCCAAAGGAAAATACCTACAAAATATGATCAAAAGAAGTAAACAAGAATAAGTGGACTAAATTATGTAAGAAATAATGATATAATCACATTAAATCTTCATGTTAAAGTCTATATGATTGACATAATTCATACCTATCAACTCCCCCATGCTTAAATTATTGTTTGTCCTCAAGTAACCAGCACATAGTAGAAGTGATAGGTAAAAATGAGATCCCTTTCTCTATAAAGATTGTTCAAATACTCACATCACACCAAATCAAATCAACTCTTCAAGACCCCAAAATTCATCAAAATGTAAAAATAAAATTTTCAAAAATATTATTCATGTTGCATACTTAGGAAGGAAGTGGAAATATATTGTTGAGTTCTCAAGTCAAAATCGTGCAAAGAGGATCATGTAAGGATAACATATTGTGTGGGTTGCAGGTAGCCATGAGCTAAACTCATACATGACTCAAGTTTTAAACTAGCAACCTAACTTTAAGTATTTGGAACACTCCTATCTCATGTTTATTTATATGAATTAATTTTGAAGTTTTGCTCAAGTCCTTCCACTCATAAACATGATCACCTATATGATTGAAATACTTCTCAATTCTCCACCACTATAAAGATTTAGAACACACAATAATTAAGAGGTCTTATTAAGGTTGTAACGGGGTCAAAGGTAAGAAGGTTAAGACATTCGTTTTTCTTTCTTAGGCTACAAGTCTAGAACCAATGAGGTATGATCAATAATAGTTATGTAAGTCTCTTTCATCTTTTTCAATATGTTTTTTTTCTCCTTTTTTTTTCTTGCACTTTTTTTTATTAGTCTCAACGTCTTTAACATGAAAAAACAAAACCAAATTCGTTATTCTTATTTTTTTTACCTTTTCATACCTCCTCCCATACTTAAGATACACCATACTCATACCTTTGTTTTCAATATACTCATCACCCCACTAGCTCTAGACTAAGATAGGGATACACTGATAAAGGTTACAAGTGTGGTTAGATCAACAAAATAAGCCAAAAGCTTAAAAGGGTTAGAAAAAGATAAAATGTCAAGGTTAGGCTATTTGGCTAATGTAGGTTTTAAAGAAAATAAAACATGCCTTTATCATCTTAATGCATATCATAAGGCATATGTAATTTCAAAGAAAATTATTGTAAGTTCTAGTTTCACAAGCCATGGTGGGACATCACACACAAAAGAAATATTAAGACTTCTTTTTGATGAATCGGTCTTTTAGGCTTAAAATCTCACAAGGTCTAAACAAAAATGCCAGTTCTAATCCTTCAAATCATAGAATAGGTCACCACATTAGTTACACTGCAATGAACCATAGAAAAGTCTCAATGCATATATGACTCTGAATTTCACCAACATAATTACACTCATCCCTTAAGAATGCAACAAAAACATTTAAGCTCAAAAATCAAAATTATTTTCAAGAAAATATTAAGGGGTCTCAACAAGTCAACTCAACTTACTGCAACCTCATGTTAAATAAGCTTATATTATCATCATTAAAAGATCATTTCCCACTTTTATTCCTCTTTTTTTATTAATAATTTCTAATTTCAAAATTTTAATTTTTTTTAATTAAGTTTTTTTGAAACATATGAAATGCATAATTATAAATATGATGCAAGAAACACAAGCAAAGGAAAATGTAGTCATACAATTTCTTCCCCATGCACATAATTCACATTATCCCTAATTTGCTAACAAGGTAAAAGGGAAGAGATGAACTCATAGACCATGTTTACTCAGTGGGTGGTGGTGCAATAGTGATAGAATGTCCCCCACCAATTCTGGATCAATTTGGAGCCATGAGTAGTCTACAAGTGTTGTTGGGAAATCAAAAGCCCTAAAATCTCCGATCACTTCAACACTTAGATTTTTATCACTTCTTCATTTTTCTTCTTCCTTTTGTTGTTATTCTTTGTAACCCACATCCTCCTCTTTGAGACTTCATCACCTAGACTAATATAAACACAAAATATTTGTGAGTTAGTACGAGCTACAAAAAACAAAAGCGAAGAAAAAAAACTAAGTAAATGAAAGCATAAACGTGGGTTGCCTCCCAAGAAGCGCTTGTTTAAATTCATTAGCTAGACTCTGTAATGTCTAATTTTTATTTTTCAAGAGAATAACGGTCTTGAGTTTTTTAATACCACCACCATTATATGGTTTTAATCATTGACCATTGACCATTAACCATGAACATTCCTTTTTTAGGATGCGAAATTTTCACCGCACCGGAGGGATATAAGTTTACGATTGAGAATGGGTCGGACCATCGGGATTTCAAATTTCAAGAGAAAATCCTCAACCTAGAATTAAAGAGAAGCACCTGTTATCGCTTGCAAAAGTCACGCTTTGAAATATGCTTAATGTGTTACGTCTTGGTATGTTCTTTGTAAAGCTTTGCATTCTCATATGTGTCAAAACTAAACTCGTTCATTTCGTTCAACTAAAGTTTCCTATGCTTACCTGTATCACTCAAATTAAAATTTAGAAATTTTAATGTCTAATATGATTTATGTTCAAGTTTGATGGGGAGATGGCATGCCTTGCCATACACCAAACGGTAGGGGGACATACCAATTAGAGTTTTGTACACTGTTCTATAAGCCCAAAGTGTGTCATTTAATTTAATAGACCAATCTTTTCATGTTACACTTACAGTTTTCTCCAAAATACATTTAATCTCCCTATTAGTTACTTCAACTTAACCACTTATCTGAGGATGGTAGGGAGTTGCCACTTTATGCTTGACTCCATACTTAGCTAGGAGGGATTGAAATTGTTGATTGTGAAAATGCTTCCATCCATCGCTAATAATAGCTCTAGGTGTGCCAAATCGTGTGAAAATATTCCGTTTCAAGAATTTAACAACCACCTTGGCATTATTCTTGGGAAGTGCCACAGCTTCTGCCCATGTGGACACATAGTTCATAGCCACAAGGATATACTCATTATTGAAATAATAAGGGAACCGTCCAATGAAGTCTATACGCCAAATTTTAAACAACTCACAAACCATGATATTACTTAAGGGCAATTCATGTTTTTGGGATATATTCCTAGTCGTTTGACACCTATCACAAGTAGAAACAAATGTGTGAGCATCCTTAAAAATATCAGGCCAATAAAAGCCACATTGTAAAATCTTAGCAGTGGTTCTAGTTGGTCGAAAGTGACCTACAACCTCCCTACTATGACAGTGTTCTAGGATGGAATAAATCTCTTAATCATTCACACACCTCTGAATTACTTGATAAGCACAAATTGTAAATAGGTACATATCATCCCAAAATTAATAGTTTACCTTAGAAAGAAACTCCCTTCTTTGGTGATATGAAAGATGAGTGGGTAAGATGTTACCTGCCAAGAAATTGGCTATATTAGCATACCATAGAGTAGGTGTGATTTGAACTTTATAAAGGTGCTCATCTGGAAATGCTTCATTTATAGAATTGGTTGGCTCTTCTATGGCAAATTGAGGAAGTCATGAGAGATGATCTGCAACACCATTCTAACTCCCCTTTTTATCTTTAATCACCAAGTTGAACTCTTAGAGCACCAATATCCATCTTATTATCCTAGCCTTAGCATCCTTCTTGACAAACAAGTACTTTAATGCAGAGTGGTCAGTGTAAATTATGACTTTATTCAACAATAAATAAGAATGAAACTTATCAAACATAAATACTATGGCCAACAATTCTTTTTCAGTAGTAGTATAATTTTGTTGTGCAGAATTCAGAATTCTACTAGCATATTAAATGGTTCGAAAAAGTTTATCTTACCTTTAACCCAGCACAACACCAACAGAAAAATCACTTGCATCGCACATTAGTTCAAAGGATAAATTCCAATCAGGAAATGCTATAGTAGGTGCACTAATCAACTTTTCTTTCAATGTATTGAATGCATGCAAACTCTCATCAGAAAAAATAAAAGTAGCATCCTTAACAAGAAACTCACATAGGGGCTTAGCTATTTTTGAGAAGTCTTTAATGAACCTTCGATAAAAGCTAGCATGCCCCAAAAAAATCCTGATACCTTTAACAGTACATAGAGGGGGGAATTTTATCAATTACTTTATTTTTTTCCTTATCAACTTCAATCCTCTTGTTAGAGATTTTGTGACCCAAAAAAATCCCATCTTGGACCATAAAGTGACATTTTTCCCAATTAAGGACTAAACTTGTGTCTTCACATCTTTTCAACACATTATCCAAATTATTTAGGCATGCATCAAAAGAACATCCAAATGCAAAAAAAATCATCCATGAAAATTTCCATGAAATCCTCTACCATATCATGAAAAATTGCCATCATACATCTTTGAAAAGTAGCTAGAGCATTGCACAATCCGAAAGGCATTCTCCTTTATGCAAACGTACCGTAAGGACATGTGAATGTTGTTTTTTCTTGATCCTCAAGTGTAATAGGGATTTGTATGTAACCCGAATATCCATCTAGGAAATAGTAGAATTTGTGGCCTACCAGTCTCTCTATCATCTGATCAATGAAGGGAAGAGGGTAATAGTCTTTTCTAGTGGCATCATTTACTCATCTATAATCCATACAAACATGACGGCCTATTATGGTACGTGTAGGGATCAATTCATTCTTGTTATTAGCCACAACAATAATACCTCCTTTTTTAGGTACCACTTGCTCTGGACTAACCTACGCACTATTAGATATGGGATAAATTACACTTGTATTGAGTAATTTTATCACCTCTTTATTCACCACTTCTTTCATTGTGGGATTAAGTTGTCTTTGAGGATGCACCACTGGCTTACAAGCCTCCTCCATCAGAATTTTATGCATGCATATAGATGGACTGATTCCTTTTAAGTCTACAATGGTCCACCCAAAAACTCTTTTGTGCTCCTTCAATACCCTCACTAGCTTCTCTTCCATCATCCTGCTCAAAGAAGATGAAATAATCACTAGATGAGAAGTAGAACCATTTAAAAATGTATATTTCAAATGAGAGGGGAGAGGTTTGAGCTCAAGATGAGGAGGCTCTTCCATGGAGGGCTTTAACTTTTTTTTTTATCTCATCATGCTCCAAGCCTCTAAGTGGCGGCCTTAAAAATCTAGGATATGAAGGAGACACCTCCAAATAATGGATTGCTTTTGTAAGGCTCTCATCTTCCTCATGCTCACCAAGTATATTCATGAGGCATGCTTCTAATGGGTCATCTAATATGCTCACCTAAAAATACTCACTAATACACTCATCAATAGAATTAATGCGTAAGCAAGTATCTTCTTCGTGAAGGCATTTCATGTGATCAAATACATTAAAAATAATTTGTTCATCATTAATCCTCAAAATTAGTTTGCCTTCATGAACATAAATAAGAGTTCTACCTATCACTAAAAATAGTCTCCCTATAATTAGAGGTACCTCATGGTCCTCTTCCATCTCCAAAATGACAAAGTCCACAAGAAAGATTAAGTTATCAACTTTTACCACCACATCTTCAATAATACCACGTGGATACTTGATTGATCGATCCGCTAGTTAGAGAGATATGGTCGTGCCCTTTGGTTCACCTAATCCAAGCTTCCTAAAAATGGAAAAGGCCATGAGGTTAATGCTTGCACCAAGATCACAAAGAAACTTATCAAAATGTAAACTGCCAATATTTATATGTAAAACTCCCTGGATCTTTTAGCTTAGGTGGTAGTTTGCTTTGGAGTATAGTAGAACACTCCTCATTAACTTTAACCATCTCACAATCCTTTAGTTTCCTTTTTTTAGCTAAAATTTCCTTTAAAAATTTAGCATAACTAGGCATTTGGGTTAAAGCATCGGTAAATGGAATATTTATATGTAATTTCTTAAAAATTTGAAGAAACTTAGAAAATTGTGTATCCAACTTTTGTTTTTTCAAACTTTGGAAACATGGGATGCGAGGTTGATAAGGGTTTACCTCACGATGTGAACCCTAACTAGGTATGCGGTCATCTCTTACTTACTTTTGAGAAATAGAAATTTCTATAGGCTGTTCATCAACTACCTTTTTCTTATCCTTTTCTTGCAAGCTCGGAGATGGTATATCTGATAACTCTTTACCACTCCTCAAGGTGATTGCCTTTGCATCCTCTCATGGATTCCTTTTTGTATTCTTAGGTAAGGTTCCCTAGTCTATTTTGGAGATCATATTTGCAAACTGTCCTACTTTCACCTCCAAGTTCTTCAAAGAAGTCTCCTGATTTTGCATTCGAGTTTCTTGATTTTGGAATCTAGACTCACTTTGGTTTATGAACTTAGTAAGCAATTCTTCCAAACATGCTTTTGGTTCAAGGGTTGTGGTTTGGTATCCTAGAGGTGGGCTTACTTGACTTGGAGCCTAAATTGGGTTTTGATTTCTCCAAGAAAAATTTGGGTGATTCCTCCAGCTAGGATTGTAGGTGTTTGAATACAGATTGTTGTTGGTCCTACCAAAATTTGATACAAAATTAACCTAATTAGAAGATTGTACAAAAGGGTTACCCACCTGTTACTCACTTCTAATGTGAGATCTATCATATAAGTCACATCTCATAATCGGGACCTGCACAGTGTAAGCACTCAAGTTAGCCACTTGTTTAGTTAAAGCATATAACTGAGCTGAAAGAGTAGTGAAGACATTAACAGAATGGATGTCCGCACTCCTACTAGGTAATCTCTCAGCATGCCACTGATGACTATTAGCTGCCAACTCCTCAATCATATTATAGGCATCTTCTGGAGTCTTATTCATGATTGTCCCACCTGCAGCTGCATTAAGTATGGAATGATTAGTAGAAAAGAAACTGTTATAAAAAGTATGAAACTATAGCCAAATAGATAGACCATGGTGAGGAAATTATCTCAACAATTCTTTGAATCATTCCCATGCTTCATATAATGATTCTTGATCATACTACACAAAAGTAGTAATATTATTTCTCATCTTAGTAGTTTTTTATGGTGGAAAAAATTTAGCAAGAAATTACCAAGCCATATCATCCCATGTAGTAATTGATCCCATCGATAAAGAATGTAACCAACTCTTAACCTTATCCTTAAGAGAGAAGGGGAAAAGCGTAAGCCTTATGGCATCATCGGAAACCCCATTCTGCTTAAAAGTATCACAAATCTCAAGGAAATTAGCAATATGAGCATTCGGGTCATCGTTTGGCAATCCTCTAAATTGAGCTGTTGTTTGAATCATCTAAATAATGGCCAATTTAATTTCAAAGCTGTGTGCTTGCACAGCTGGCCGTCTGATGCTAGAACATGTGCCATCTAGATTTGGGGTGGCATAATCTTTAAGAGATCTACCCACTAGAGCTTATACTTATACCTAAAGTAGTGCCTATGGAAGAGCCGGATTGTGTTGTAATTTGGATTCAACACTTGTGGAGGACACATGTCTTATGGATTAAGAGCCTTTTAGTTCCCAGTGTTTTCCATGCCTTCAGCACATCTATCTAATCTATGCATCCTATGGAAAGTCCTCTCAATGTATGGATCAAATGGCTCTAACTCACCCCGATAAGAGCGGGTCATGCACTGGAGATCCTATGCAATGTCAGAAAACCACTCAAACAAACTTTTGAAGGATCAGATATAAAATAAAATAAAATAAAATAAAATAAATGGAAACACAAATGTCTAAAGCAAAGAAAATCTCTCAGATCCCAAGGAAACTTGTTGCCTAGTACCTAGTAGTGGCACCAAAAACTTGATGACTTCTAACGCAAGTGCACAGTATTGAAGTAGCATTTAAGGTCGATTCTATAGAGACTAGGAAGTGAGCAATGGGATAGTGAAAAGATCTCCTATATCTAGACTAATGATAGGGGCAGATGATGTCTAACTCTAAATGAAAGTAAAATGTGTAAACTAAATCCAACTATAATATAAGAACAAGTGAAATTCAATTAGAGAAAATGCTAAAGTGCTAGTTAATCCCCTCAAACCCAATGTGGTAGAATATTTACCCCAAATTCCAAATCAAAACACTTTGCCATGAATGCCAACCAAACTATGTATTATAATGCTCTCTCAAGCCACTATATCCTATTATTTTTTAAGACTCATCTATCTATTGTATGACTACAAAAATAGGCAACGCATTATTATGTATCATATTCCCCTTTTTTTAGTTGTAGAAGCCAACCAACGTCTCTCGACTTTGTGGTTTGATTTTTAGTCATGCTAATGGAGCCCACTTTGACTCATCTCTCCAATCTTGCTGGGTTTCTTTAAATAATAATAGAAAAGTAATCAATTTTCTATATTATTCCAATTAAATCATTAGCACAACACATATGATAAGAAATTAGATTAGACAGGGTTCAGATTCTCAACACATCCGGATTAGGAGATGTCCCTTCACTTCAGCATAGATCAATTAGCCAATCATGGCTTTCATTAAGATCAACATATTAAACATAGAGAATTGCATCAATTGAAAACAATCAATAAAATCCAAAGGATAAATACAATAACCTCTTTATTCAAGAGGAGAAATTTGTTGTTCTATCCATCCAACCGGGAATAAGAAATTGAGATCAAGAGGTGGAAGATTTTGGATGAATTAAAGGTGGGATTGGATTAGGTGATGCCAAACAAGTAACTCTAAATCTCTCTTTAGTGCTCTCAAAGGCACAGACTTTTTATTCCATCTGTTCCTCTTCCAAAATGAACGAAAAATATGTTTATATAGACATAACTGGCCATCAAGATGGTCGTGTAAACCAACACGGAAATGTTATTTCGATTCTTTAGCTTTGCGCTTGTTTTGTATTCCAGCCATAACTTCTTCATTTGACTTTGGATCGAGCTAATTTGTGATGTGTTGGAAAGATAACACAAATATATACCACTTTTATGCCTAGCACGTTTCCAAATTCATATCGTATCATGTTTGGAATTTTAAGTCTTTTTACCTTTTCATACTTTGAGCACTCATGTTTGCTTCTGTTTTGTTCCAACTATTGTGTTTTAGCTCCTTTTGATCCCATATTCTTGAAATACCTACAAAATATGATAAAAAGAAGTAAAAAAGAACAAGTG
The DNA here is from genome assembly GCA_030549775.1 of Tamarix chinensis. Lineage (NCBI taxonomy): Eukaryota > Viridiplantae > Streptophyta > Magnoliopsida > Caryophyllales > Tamaricaceae > Tamarix > Tamarix chinensis. Next base: position 35,367,682 of record CM060181.1, on the reverse strand, counting down.
GACTAAATTATGAAAAAAATAATAATATAATCACATTAAATCTTCATGTTAAAATCTATATGATTGACATAATTTATGCCTATCATAAGGCCAACATCGTTATAGATTCCTTGAGTAGGAAGACATCACACACTTTGAGTTCTATTGTAATGTCTAGTCAGTTGCTGGAGGAGCTTAGTAGGATGACGATAGATATGATCTAGCATGGTGACTTCGATATCTGTATCAGTGCATTGATGATAATGCTGATGGTTTTTGATAAAATTCAAGCAAGACAACCTTGGGATGTTAAGCTTGAGAGGATTCAACAAAATCTATAGGATGGACCAGTTGAGGGGTTTCAAATTCATGTGGATGGTATCATTAGCTATAGAGGTCTTTAGTGTATACCTCAGAGTTGTGTTGATTTGAAACACCACATTTTAGAAGGAAGTCATTGTACTTTATATTCCATCCATCCAAGAGTGGATAAATTGTACAAATATCTCAAGAGGATCTAGTGGAGGCCTCAAATTAAGCGAGAGGTAGCAGAGTTTGTTTTAAGATGTTTCACCTGCCAGATGGTCAAGATCAAGCATCAAAGGCCTACAAGTTTGGTCTATCCTTTAGATGTTTGGAGGTGGAAATAGGTCTCCATCTCAATGGATTTTGTGAGTGGGCTACCAAGGACTCACAAAGAGTGTGACATTATCCGGGTTGTTGTTGACTAGTGGACTAGTGTAACACCCCGAGTCGACACGACCACGCGGGGGCTACCTTGGAGTGCTTTCGGATTGATCGGCTAGCCTCACAAATCAACACGAGTCCTTTTAGCACGCTTTGTCCTCACTCACGTGCTTCCCGAGAAACTTTCAGAAAATTTCCGAAACTTCCCAGGAGGTCACCCATCCTAAAATTGCTCCACGGCCAGCACGCTTAACTGTGGAGTTCTTAGGACGGAATCACCAAAAGGATGGTATACCATGTTGATATAAGTAGCCGGATCAATCCTTATAATACTCCGCTCAAATTGGGGTATTAAAACAAGGTTCACGGTTTTTTTATTGATGAAGTTGACCTGTACTATACCTTAGCTGGCTAATGCATATATGTGATTTTTGGTGAGTAGGTATGGTATATCGATCAACATAGTCTCCGATCAAGATACATGATTCCTTTTGCATTTTTGGGGAAAGTTACAGGAGTCTATGGGCATGAGATTGAGGATGAGTACCACATTCCATCTAGCTATAGATGAGAAGACTAAGAGGAAGATTTAGACTCTAGATAATATGCTATAGGCTTGCATGTTAGACTTATAAGGTATTTGGGAAGATTGTCTACATTTTCTCAAGTTCTCATATAACAATAGTTATCATGCTAGGATAGGGATGGAACCCTTTGAGGCGTTGTATGGATGCAAATGTCGAACACCCATGTGTTGGAGCGACATCAGAAAGACTGTTGTACATGGACAAAAGATGATTTAGGAGACACCTTAGTAGTTTTGGTTGATTTAAGATTGGATGAAAGTAGCTTAGAGTCGTCATAAGAGCTACATAGATTAGAGACGTTGGACTGATGCATTCGAACTATGGGAAAAAGTTCTATTGAGGGTTTCACCTGCCAAGGGGGCATAGAGATTTGGTCGAAAGAGTAATTAGACCTTGAGGTACATTAGTCTAGATGAAATTCTTGATAGGGTTGCTAAGGTTGCATACTTCCTAGTACTTCCATAAGAGTTAGCTAAATTTCATAATGTCTTCCACATTTCTTAGTTGAGGAATTACATTGCAGATGCATCCCATATGATCATACAAGATGAGATTGAGCTTGAAAATTCTTTTTCCCATGAGGAGAGGCATTTGCAAACTCATGACACCAAGTTATGATAGACCCGTATGAACTTAGCACCGCGTGTGAAGATTCTTTGGAGCTGCCATGGAGTAGAAGAAGCAACTTGGGAGACCGAGAAGGTTATGCATGAATTGCATCCTGTACACTTTTTAGTTTAGGTGTGATAGGATGGGTTTCTCTCTCTTTTAAGGGGGTTGTAACTAGTGCATATTTTTCACTCTTAGATATTGACCATCGTAATTGCTTTCCTTACATCCTTGTTTCTCTTCTTCCCTAACATTGAAATTTTGACTTCCAGGATGAAATCTCTTTTAAGGAGGTAGTGATGTAATACCCCAAAATTTTACTAAACCTAATCCTTTATAATAAATATCTTAATCTAAATATAATTTTGAGAAAATTTTCTTATAGCTTTACCCAAATTCCTTCATCCCAAAATCTTAGCATAATCCAAATCTTTGACCTGGATAAATCATATTTCATAACTCGAACTTAATTTTTGGTAGATTTATATCTTTAATCTTACCTATTTTAGGTAATCAAAATTTAATCTAATCCTAACCTTATACCTTTTCCCTTTTTCCTTTTCTTTCTCCTTTTCCCATTTTCCTTTCTTCTTTCTCCTACCTCCTTTTTAGGCTAAATTACTTGACTTCACTTTTTATCCTAAATTTGTTTTTCCAATCTCCTACAATGCACAACCATCACCTCCCATTATCTCTCTCTCTCATACCTCTAGTGCCCTACCATCTTTCCCCTGCTGCTTCTACCATGATCATCACCATCAACCCCTAACTTCCTCATTTCACACCCTAGCATACAAATATATATAAACTACTCTCTACTCTCTACCTCCCTCATTTATTTTATAGCATTTAATGCCCCAAAACCTACTCGAGCCACCACTCCCTCTCTTCATCTTCTTCTTTTGTTGCTGTTGTAGCTGCCACCCTATTTTTGTCACTAAACTGCCACCTCTATCTCCACATACCACTATAGCCACCATGCTCTACTCACGGCTTGGTGAATCAACCACCACAACTACCTCATCACTCCACCTTGTTGTTGTTGAATGTCACTATCCATCGTCGCCATTTTTCTCCCATGTCATTTATATTTTTATGTCGCGCACAGCTTGTGTATGGTGTCTCGCATAGTCATACATAGCTCTTTTCTTGCATGTGCCTCTTCACACATCTTGTTCATGTAGGTTCCCAGCTTTCGATTTGAGTGAGCACAACCTATCGCACACCTGTGCAACCCTGTCTTTTTTTAAGTGCACCCCTTTTTACACACCCAAACCTCACCCAAGCACCACAAAATTTCACCATAGCACCACCATACCTTCCATCACATTTCCATGCAACTTAAGCTTTCCTTTGACCCCGATTATTCTAATTTTTACCTTCTTTTACCTTAGTATTTCCGTTGATTATAATATTTAAGCCTAATTACGTATTATCTTATTTTCATAGATGATTTTCAAATGACCTCAGAGGAAAAGATTTATGATATACATTCTTAGAGCCTAGTGCCCTTGTTGGTAAGGATACATATCATAGTTAGGACTTTTATGTGTATTTGTATGTGCTTTTATATTGGACATGCTATATGAATAATGTATATATGGAAATTCTATGATATGATATCTTAATATTAACATAATTTTTAAGTATGTATTTGTAGCATAATGTTGGATATAATATCTATGTAAATAATTAAGGGTATATGTCCCAAATGAATATTGGAGATTTATATGTATTAGTATTGAGATTTATGAGGCTTCATGAGAATATGAGCATTTTAACTATCTAAGTGTATTATGGTCATTTAAGGATAATTATGTGGTCGTAATTATATTATTCATTTATATGTCTTATATACCTACATGAGTCCCGCATGATAATCTTGAACACACAATCAAATATAATAAGATGCTAATAATTTAAAGTGAAAGATCATATGAATCGGGTCGAGGTGTTTATATGGTTCATTTCACCGAATAATATTAGTGGCTTAGGTATGTTGTCCCTGAGAGGCTCTTTAGTTCATTCCATTAGATTAAGAATTGTGGGGGCCTATACTTAATGTGAATGAAATTATTATTAAGAAATAAAGTATTAATGTATAAGATAATAATAATAATAATATAATTGAAAGACTACATGAGTCAGGGTTGAGGTGTTGAGTCCATTCCACCAGATAATGATAGTGGCTTAAGTGTGTTGTCCCTAAGAGGTGCATTAGACGATTCCAACGATTTAAGAATAGTGTCTCATGAGCATTTTTTTCTTTGAAAGGTGTTGATTCTATTCCCTTGGATAATAATAGTGGCTTAGGTGTGTTGTCTTTGAGAGGTGTTTAAGACCGTTCCATCAGTTTAAGAATAGTAGGATCCCTGAACTCAAAGTAAATAAAAAATTAGAATATGATATATCAATATAGTGATACCCAAAATCAATATTTATTGTCACTGTTTTTATTTACACACATAGGCTTACCTTTTGACGTAAACTCATGTTCTATGTGTAATCTTTCTTTGACTGCACCTTTATCATACTCAGTATGTAGTTTACTAATTATCCGTTTCATGGGTTCTGCTCATTTCCACAAGTAGACGACCCAAATGTATTTGGGTGTAGAGTCATGTTATTTAGATGTTAGTTCTAACCAGATTACTTTTTAGACTCTTAGAACAATGGTATCCCTTTTTGTATTTTGGATTATTGTACTTGGAGTAAACTTCTAAACTTTTGTCTAATGTTTATGAAAGTTCCCTGAATTTCTATTTATCATGTTTTACTTTCTAATTGTTTTACCTTGTGATTAATGTAAGGATGGTATAGTAAGCTAGACTTAAGTCAATTACGGTAATAACACCAAGCTATTTTATAATATGCTTCCACATAAAAAATTTTCTAGAGTAGATTTTTGGGGTGTTACAACACCCATCTAAGTAATGGAAAATACAAAATGCCAAGGGCTTGTACTAGGTTACCTCGCCCACTCGTATTGGACATCGATGCCGTGCTAGCCTAACACATTATAATCCTATCCCCCAAACATATGGGCATACCCCTTACCAATTGTAATCCAATAGATAAGGAAATATGTATGAAGTGAAAAAATAACTATAGGGTGACCCACCTATTAACTCCTAGTAAGTTACGCTAAGAGTAGGAGAAATATTCTTGAACAAAATCTTAATCCATTATTATATATTTTTAATCCATTATTATATATTTTCAAGTGATATTATAATCATAAATAAAATTCACAACTAACCAAATGAGTATTTCCAAGTGATAACACTAAACACAATTTAAATTCCATTGTTAGCCAAATTGGGTACTTCCAAGTGATAACACCAAACAAATCACAAGGCATAAAATCCACCAATTAGGTGTTTAGAGATGACACAAAAATTAACCAAATTCAATTATCAAATGCCATCATTGTGATTCATATTAAATTTAGATAAATTAAAGTTGAAATCACAATTTAAATGTTGTAATTGCATGGAGATATTAATAGAAAATGCCTAATAGAATAAAAATAATTTAAAACCAAAGCAAGAGGCATTCAGTTGAACCATTCAATTGGTCCATAGGACCCATTAATTGGTTCGATCATACCAGGCCTAAGCCAAAGCAACATTAGAGGACCAATCAACTGGTTGGTCTTACCAATAGACTATTTAGAGGAATCAGTTGATGGGTTTGGTCCAACTAGTTGATGGGTTTAAGCAGTTACCAAACCATTTTTATTTGTTGAGTCACGAGCCTATGGTTTGACAAGCTAATCGATTGGTCAAAAGGAACAAGTCGATTGGTATGGTCTAATAAGTTGATGGGTCTAAGTAGAGACCAAACCATTTTGGTCTATAGAGACTCCAGTGGATGGTTTTGACAAAACATTAATTGTTCATTGAAACCAATCTATTAGTTTAGCAAACCAATTGATTAATCTCATTACCAAATTATCCAAATTACCAAACCATTTGACTGCTTTCACAATTAGTTGATGGGTTTGGTGAACCAATCGATTGATCTAGGTAGAAAATTACCTATACTTGTGATAAAAACACCTAAAATTTACCAAATTTACCATATTAATCCTATCAAGCTTCTTTATCATAAAACACATAAAAATATATGCTGCACACATAAAATCACATGGATACTTGATAATGTAAATATTTGAATGAATCATGCTCAAATGGTCAACTTATGCATAAAGTTAGAGAAACCCAATAATGCTAACTTTAGGAAGAAATTCTACCACATGATCAAATTAAATAATATAAACTAGAACATGCTCACATAAGCACACCAAATACATGGAACCCTAATACAAAGCAATATTTAGGTTAAAGATAAGGATACCTTACCTTGAAGCAATTCTTCTAGCATAAAAGTTCCTCCTTGATGGCTATCTAGTAGAACCTTTATTCCTGAGATAATCAAAGTTAAAAATATTAAGAATCACCTTTCAAAAATTTATTAAAACCAAGGAAAAATTAGAAGAAGACGAAGAAGAAGATGATGAAGAACACAAAATACAACCTTTTCTTAAAAAAAGGGCATCAAAGGAAATAACTAAAATCTTCAACCTATCTCAAACCTTATTTCTTCCTTCCTTAAGGAAAAAAAGGGAAAAACATATCCAATATTAGAAGAAGAAAAAGGATATAATGCTCAACCCAAAAGGGGATAAAACTATAGCAAGTCTCTATTTTTTCTCAATAGAGAGGAGAAAGGGGAAGAATGAAGGGATGCTGAACACTTGGAAAACTTTTCCACCAAAAGAAAGGAGAAGAGAGAAAGATAATAGGTGAGGAATTAAAATGGATCATAAATGGAGGGTATATAGATAATGATTGGTCGACATTCATAGGAGAGACATAGATCAGACTCGTAAGGTTGAGTGTGAGCAACCATGAAGTGAGAGCTGAATTGATGGAGTGAAAGGGGTCGAGTGCAGTGAGGGAGAAACATGGTAGTGGGTTGGCGAGTCAAATGATGGGGCATGAAGTTAACAATGCACCCCTCACCTCTAAAAGAGAGAGGGATAGGTGAGGAAGAAGAGAGAAGGTGAGGCTTGCCTCAAAAGTGCATTTTTTGGGAAAATATAGTTAATTATGATCATATAATGATCTAATTGATGTGAAAATAATCCCAAAGTACTAAAATATTATTATTTGAATAATAGGCTCTAATTAGAAGATTTCATAAACATTTGAGAGAGATTCAAATCAAAATTAGAAATGAATATGAAATCATAGGATAACCAATCTATCAATTTGGCTAAACCGAACGACTTCTTTATCGAGAATAAAAAATCTCAATTTTTGAGTGCATAAGTCGATTGGTTAGGCAAACCAGTCAATCAGTACACTTGAAATGCATATTTTTATTATAATTTCAAGCCCATTATAAAATCAAAACTAATTTATTTTCTATCAACTTAATTTGAAACACATTTTTAATGATTTTGGGATAGGGTATTACACATGGTGATAAGCATATTAAAATAATATAATACTCAAGCTTATGATAGCAATATAGTAAGGTATACTTGCATGGAATCATAAAAGAATAATAATATAGATCATGTATTAAAATCTTATAGTAGAAACCACATTATAAATCTTCCTTTAATGAAAACATATATTTTTGATATTAAGATAATTCATTCGACCATATCTAGTTCTTCACCATGAGCAAAATTCATGGTAGAGTACACACATAATGGGAACCACACGAAACACAAGGTGTGAGGATACATCAAATGGGAATTTCTTTGGGGATTCCATACCCACCACACATTGAATACTCATGCTACGAGGGCTAGCACACAATGGGACACCACGCTAACCACATGTGGTTAGAGTACATCAAGGGGCATGTACATGAATACATCACCCACCACAACTTGAATGCCTCCATCATGAGGGCTATAAAAGTTACGATATTACACCCACCTAAACAATGGATAATACAAAATTCTAGGGTGCTTGTACTATTATATCTCATCAACCCGTACTAAATATTAATGCCATGCCGGCCTACCCCAGTATAACCTTATACATTAAAGATATGGACCCACTCCTCTACCAACTATAACCAAATAGAGAAGGAAATATGTACTAAATGAAAAGATAAAAATACTAGGCAAGTCAGCCACTAACACTCAACTAGCTACTCTAATAGTTGGAGAAAATGGGTTGAACAAAATCTTAATCCATTATTGTTAGTTACCTAGTGATATCATAAATCATAATTTAATTTCATTAATAATCAATTAGGTATGTCGAAGTTATAACACCCAACATATCACAAGGAATTGGGTTTTTAGAGGTGACATAAAATTTATCCATTTAAGGATCGATAATATTATTAATTTTATCCATATTGAATTTAAACCAAGCATAGTTGAAATCATGGTTTAAATTTCACAATTACATAGGAAAAATTAATAAATAAGTATAAAAAAAATATTAAGTATCAAGCAAACATGGCAAAATGCAGGCGGACTAGTCGATCAATCCTTAGCACCTACCGCCTAGTTATGTTATACCACAAATTTTATCTAACCCTAATTCTAAGTAATTCATATTGTAACCTAATTCTAATATTAAAAAATTAATATTTTTATCTTACCCAAACTCTTTAATCCTAAATTTGGCCTAGCCCTAATTTTTATTTTAGGTTATTAATATCTTTTCTAACCTAAACCTATCCTAGATAATCATTTAATTTGATTATCTTAATACCCTAAACTAATTAATTTAACCAAAAACCTAAATCTATACCCACCTTTTTCATTTCCTTTTTTTTTTAACCTCTCCTTACCTTATTTCATTTTACTTTATTACTTCCCTACTGATCACATACCATCACCTCACCTTAAATAACCTTTCTTCTCCTCTTTTCTTCTTCTTATATGCATGTCTTCCCAGCTAAGCCTATCCCTCTAACCCCCATCAAATTATGCTTCCCAATTTCACGGGTCAGGAGTAAAAATTGTTACCTCATCACTTCACTGCTCTTCTTTGTTTTCCTTCGTACATATGTGTATATAAGGCACATTTAATACCTACATCTACCCCTTTCTTCCTCTATTTCTCTATCAAAATTTTTCGCTCCAAATGCAAATTTTCCCCTCCTTCATTTCCTCTACTACCATCACCAAAACCTCCAAAGATCACCCACACAAGTGAGCCTAATTGAGGCATAAAAACCTCCATCGGGAACATTTTCTGTTACCTCACTCCTAGCACTAGCCACCATTTCCATTACAATGCCTAAGAAAAAAAAAACACCACAAACTTCCCCCAAGAAGTGGAAAAACTCCACCATTTCTACTCTCTTCATTTAGCCATTTTCACCAAACCAAACACATACACCCTATGCTAACAACCACTGCAACCCACCACTACATTTTGACTATTTCCATCACAACCTACCACCTTCCTTTGAACAAAGTCACCGGTCCTCACCAACCCCTTGGCAAAACCTTTCATTGCCAACCTCCTTGTTTTACCCCTTCCAATGATCCCCTTTTTGTTGCCCATTACTTGGCCAAGAGTTCTTTGAACCCTAGTTTGGTTTTTCCCCACTCTTTCACTCTTCCATTGCTTTAACCTCTCCTTAATTATATAATTTAAACTACAATTATGTTTTTTCAAATTTTTTTAGTGATACTCATAGGATAAGCATGCTTAGAGACTGAGGCCTTTTCCATAAGGATACTTGTTGATGTTTTAGCATTTTTGTGTTAAATGCTTGCATGGATATGTGAATTATCATGATATTGTTATTATATGTTTAAATTTATGCTATTTTTGATAATATATCATAATATGGATTATGTGACAAGAAGAGAGTATAAATAATGAAATATGTGCTCATATGATATTGCTACACTTGGTTGTGTTTTGTGGATAAGTATAACTCGTGGAAGAGTAGTATGGGCATAATAGAGTATAATAAGTGGAAAATAAGTATATTTAATATGTATGATGATAAATGGAGGATTTGGAAATAATGATATTGAGGATATAAGATTTTCATAAAAAAAAGGGCTTTCGACTATCTATAACATTATTTCAGTCAATATGGACTAATATGGGAATTTTGGTATTTTAATGTGTTTGGAGTATTAAAATATGCTAATAATATCATGTGGATTTATTGGAGTTATTATGAATTTCATAAGTTCCCCAAAATGAGAAAAATATCAAAGTTAGGAATAGTAACCTTAAATGGTAATCTTATTATCACATGTATAAAACGTTAGAGTTGGACAATGAATTTTAGATGCATTATTAATATTATAATTTTAGGGTTATATATAGAATTTTTTTAATTTTATGATCCTTATGAAAAATTTTATGACCTATCTATAAAATTAGGATTTTAGAAGTTTTATAAATAATAATTTTTGGGATAGGGATATTATTGCATGTGTAAGACATGAGATTTAGACCTTAAATTTTGGGTATGTTAATAAAAATAATAATATTTGAGGAAGATATGCTAAATTTTGTGGATAAATGATCAATATGGGAGAAGTTATGCCTAAATTGTAAAATTTGAGTTTTAGAAAATAAGGATCTTAACTCTAGAGAACGACCTTATGAGCTATGTGATGTGCTGACCTACTTTAATGTTTTCTGTGCCTATGAATCAATCATGGATAATATATGAAGCACTTAAAGTGAAAGATCATGTGGGTCGGGCCAAGGTGATGTTCTTTAGATTTGTTCCACCGGATGATAATAGTTATTTAGGAGTGTTTTGGGTTAAGAAAGTGATGTTTTTATATTTGTTTCACCAGATAGAAATAGTGGATCAGATGAATTGTTCCCAAGGAAGTCTATTTCATTTAATTAAGAATAATGGGCCTTACACTCATCATGAATTAGAATATGAATTGAATAACCAAATGAATAATATATTAATGATTTAAAGTGGAAGATTATGCGAGTTAGTGATATAGGATCATCTCTAGCTCACTCTCAATCTCATTCTTCAAGGGATGAATAACAAGAAGAATTAGCATACTTGGAGATGGAACTCATTGTGCTTAGAAAATTCTTATGCTTCTAATGCTTCGCTAAGTAATTTTTACATGTATTGTATATTTTTGCAAGAAATTAAAGCTATTGAAGATCTTTGATATACAATACAATGGCATCACAAGAATTACAAGTTTCATGGAATACAAGGTTACAAGACACAAATTTGGATTACATATATTAAATTTATGTATTACATATTTAGAGTTTATGTTGCTTTGTTATTTTGTTGTATAGTTTTTAATGCTTTTAAAATATCATTGTAACTCATATGTATATACTTTTTCTGTTCTAAAAGTTTTATTTTTATTAACAAGGCTGAGTATATAGGCTTATTAATGAAAGGGCTTTCATGTGTTCTTGTATATATATATATCCTTTTACACTTGATCTCGACATAGAGAGATGCATAACAAATGAATAAGAATTTTGAATAGAGAGAATTTACACAAAGGCCATGTGTTCTTCTTCTTGTTCTTATTCTTCTTTGAGAGAGCCTTGGAGAGTGTTAGAGTTAATTCTATTGAGAAATAGATGATACATCTTTAGAAGGTTAAAGATCTTAGGTTAGATCTTATCCACCATCTAAACACAACATAGAAATCAACTCCGATCATTTGAGTTCAAGGAAGCTTTTAAAGATTTTATAATACTTGAGGACCATTGAAAAGATATTGGTTTTGTAGATGATTATGTGTTGATAATATTCCACATCAAATTTCATATCACAGTGAGGTTAATAGTGTTAACAATTCAAGTGTAGAATTCAACTAGTGTTTTGACTTCAACATAAGCAAAATTGGATGTTCTTGTAAGATTCTTGATTCTATTGATTGAAATCTTTGAATCTTGATGAATTATTTTGTAATCCTTGGAAAAAATAGCATGTATTACGTTTCCTTGTATGTGATAACAAAATATTGCATGGTTCTTGCAAGGATCTTGATTAATCTTACATTAGAAGCTTGACACAGTCTTGGATATTTTCATACCTGTAGTGTGTGCAGAATTTTACGTGCTATGTGTAGCTTTAAATTATTTTTTTTGAATTTTTATTTTTTTTCATGAAAATTTGCATTCTTAAGTTGTCTTTGATGTTTTTTGATCACGTGTGGTGATCATAGGTTGGTATTAGAATTTACTAAGCGTGCATGATTTGTGAAAGTTGTATATGGTTGAAGCGTTTGTCTGATTAGGGTGTCTGTATTTTGTTTTGGTTTTTAATTGTGTATTTTGATATTTGAGTGTTCAAATATTAAGTTTCCTTATCTATTAGATTTAGTGTGGATTGATAGGCGTTTTTGCTTTTTTACTACATGAACTTAAACTTGAAGGGTTTGAATACATGCATAAAGTTTTAAGGGTTTTGGAAGGAGTTTTTGAAACTTACTAAATTCTAAATCAAGAATTTAGCAAGATAAGTGTTTAGGTGTGCCTATTTTGTTATGTGATTAGTATAATTATTTCTTATTGTATATTATATTCATTAGACTTAAATCATTGCACAATAATTAAACAACAATTACATTGTGGTGTTGGGTTGTCTTAGGGGTAACTAACTAAACCAAAAAACTAGTGGAATTTGAGTGTTTTAGGGTTGAAGTAGACAAAAAATGGAGGGGAAATTTTTTTTCCAAGCCATGTTTGATGCTATTAAAAACCTTGCAAAAAATTTAGATGTCACTAATGCTTTGCTTAGGCAAATGCTTGTAATATAAACTCAACTACAAAAGTTATAATCTAAGTTTATAGAGCAAGAATGGGCTTAAAACATTTAAGAGGAAAGGGCGTTTTATGGAGTCGGATTAGGAAGTGCTATAAAAGTAAATTATCCAGCTAAGGGAATGTATCTAAGTTCAATAATAAACCATGATGAATGGTTTATAAGGAGTGGAAGTAATCAAAAGTTCTATGACCATCAACCAAAGTATCATAAAAAGGAAGATAAAGAAATTAAGCTTGATCTTCCCAATTTTAATAGTAAACTTGATGTAAACTTATTTCTTGAGTGGTTACATGAAGTGGAGGCTATCTTTGAGTTTAAATATTATCAAGACGAGCAAAAATGTAGAGTAGTGACTTTTTAAGTTTAAGAAGTTTTTTAGGGTATGGTATGATAATCTAAAGAGGGCTAGGGAATGATAAGGTAAATCAAAAATAAAATCTTGGAAAAAAAAATTAAAAAGCATCTAAGGAAGAAATTTATCCCTAAAGAGTATGAGCAAGATAATTATATTAACTTAACTACTCTTATATAGGGACTTGTAAGTGTTGAAGAATACATTAGAGAGTTTAGAAGGTTGGTACGTGTATGTGATATCCATGAAAGGGAGGAACAAACATGTGCTAGATTTTTAGGTGGCCTTAACATGATGATTCGAGGTAAAATTGAGACTTGTCTATATGGCTCGTTAGATGACATGATTAAGTTATCCTAAAGACTTGAAAAACAAATTAAATCCACTAAGTCTTATGCCAAACAAAGTTCTCTATCTTTAAAGTACTAGTCAAGTACTCAAACTATAATGTGTGGACCAAGTATTTCAACTTCTACAAATCTTGTTAAAAAAGAAGGGATTACTATAGTAGAGAAAGGTAAGAATAAAGTGAACAAACTCTCTACTAGGCAATGTTTCAAATGCCAAGGGCTTGGACACTTTACTCTCAAATGTCCCAATCAAAAGGTATTATCCATATAAGAATTTGAATCCATTGAGACATGTGAAGAAGATCCTAAATTGGAGCCTATTGGGGAAGTTTATAATGAATCGGAGGAGGAAGAAAGTGCTTGTTATATCTTAGAAAGAGTGCTTCAAGTCCAAGCAAGGGAGCAACTTACTCGAAGAGAAAAGATATTTAAGATAAAAGTAAGTGTAGGAGATACAGTTTGTTGTATTACCATTTATAGTTAATCTTGTATGAATGTAGCCAATGAGAGGATGGTGAAGGATTTTAGCTTGAATACTACACCACATCCAAAGCTATATTCTATATAATGGATAAATAAGGAAAATGGAATTAAAGTAATTAAACAAACCCTAATATGATTTAAAATTGGTAATTATCCTAATGATGTACTATGTGATGTCTTACCTATGGATGCATGTGGAATTTTATTAGGTAGACCATGGAAATATGATAGAAGTATTATTCATAATGGTATTACTAATGAATATATATTTGAGAAGTATAAGAAGAAGTATAAACATAAGCTTCTAAATGTGATAATGAGAGTGTAGTCAAGAATAAAAGGAGTTTATTCTTATATAAAAAGGCTATGGTCAAATGTATTCAAGAAGAATGAAGTTTCTATTCTATGATTGTGAAGACAAGAGGAGAGAAATAATTATAATCCTCAAATAAACAAACTTCCTGATGAGGATCATGATATTTTTCCTAATGACTTATCACCTAAGAGAGAAATAGAACATGCCATGGATTTGTTTACTAGTGTATTTTTACCTAATAGACCTGCATATCGATGTAATATAGAGGAGACTAATAAAAAAAAACTATAAGAACTCATAGAAAAGGGTATATGAGGGAAAACATGTGTCCATGTTGTGTGCCTGCATTACTTGTCCCCAAAAAGGATGGTACCTAGCGCATGTCTATTGACTCAAGAGCTATGAATAATATAACTATCAAATATCAATTTCCTATGCCAAGATTGGATTACATGTTAGATGAGTTATGCGGAGAAAACATTTTCTCTAAGATTGCTCTAAGAAGTGGATATCATAAAATGAAATAACAGGAGGGGATTAATGGAAAACTATATTAAAAAAAATATGGTCTTTATGAAGGAACTGTGATGCATGTTGGTTTATGTAATACACTTAATTCACTTATGAGACTAATAAATGAAGTTCTTTGACCTTGTCTTGGATTTTTCATTGTGGTATACTGTGTATAGAAGAAATGAGCATGATCAACTTATTATTTTAAGGAAGTTATTTGATAAGTTGAGGGAAACTAAAATCCATGAAAAATGGAGAAATTTGATTTAATGCTTTTCAATATTGGTTTCCTTGGATATAGTGTGAGTAGCGGAGGTATTAAAGTTCATCTCACAAAGATTGAGGCTATTAAAGATTTGCTGATACCTAAGGATATTTATGAGGTGAGGATTTTTAATGGCTTGGAAAATTTTGATAGGAGATTCATTAAGGATTTTTCTATAATTGCTACACTAATAACACAACTCATGAAGAAGGATGAATTTAATTAGAGAGAGGATATAACTAAAGCCTTCCAAAATTTGAAAAATAAGCTATGTAATGCACTAGTACTAGCTTTACCTGACTTTGATAAATTATTTGAAGTTACATGTGATATAATAGGGGTAGGGATAGGAGGTGTACTTTGAAAAGAAAAAAATGAGCTATAGAATTTTTTTAGTGCAAAATTAAGTAGAGAAAAACTAAACTATTCAACATATGATAAAGAGTTCTATACCATCCTAAGAAGTTTAGAAACATGGATTCATTACATAAGACCTACGCCATTTATTTTGCATTTAGACCATGAGAGTTCAAAATATTTGTATGGGCGAAAGAGGATTAGTCATAGGCATGTCAAATGGGTTAGTTTCTCACAACCCCTTGTGCATTTTGTCAAACATTTTGGTGTTAAAGAAAATATCATGATAGATGCTCTATCTAGAAGATCCAATATATCAGCTATGTTGGATGTTAAATTATTAGGCTTTGAAATTTTAAAGGAATTATATGCTAAATATGAAGATTTTGTTGACATCTATAATGCATGTAAAAAGAATATTAATTGTCGTAATTATTTACTACAATATGACTCTCTTTTCAAACTTAATAATTTGTATATACCTTGATCTAGTGTACATGATTTACTAATTAAATAATTACATGGGGGTATAGCTAGTTATTTTTGAGTTCTTAAAACCATGGAATTATTATAAGAAAACTTCTATTGGCCACAAATGATAAAATTAGTGCAAGTTATTATTAGAAGATGAGCAACTTGTTAAAAGAGTAAAAATTTCTTCCATAAGGGTTTTGTATACTCCTTTACCAGTTTCTAATCAACCTTGGAAAAGTGTTAGCATGGATTTTATCTTGAGCTTACCAAGGACAAAAAATGGTAAGGATTCTATTCTAGTGGTAGTAGATTCATTTTCTAAAATGACACATTTCATACCTTGTAATAAGATTGATAATGCAAAACATGTAGCAGCTTTATATTTTCAAGAAATAGTAAGTTACATGGAGTTCCCAAAAGAATAGTATCAAATAGAGATGTTAACTTCTTAAGGTACTTTAGGAAGACACTTTGGCATATATTAGATACTAAGTTAACGTTTATTACTCCTCATCATCCCCAAATGGATGGTCAAATTGAAATGACTAATAAAACTCTAGGAACTTTTCTATGAGGATTAGTAAATAAGAGTACTAAGGATTAGAATATAAAGCTTACACATGCTGAATATGTATATATTAGGAGTTCTTCTAATACAACTAATTTGACTTGTTTTGAGGTTGTCTATAGGGTTAATCCTTATATACCCATTGATTTGTTGTCATTCAAAAGAGGAGATATTAAAAATTATGATGCATGGAAAGAATAAAATTCTTTAAAAACTTCAACAACAAATTAAAGATGATATAGAAATATCTAATGCATTATACCAAACTCAAGCAAATAAAAGTTAAAATTCATAAGTGTTTAAACCAAGAGATTTGGTATGGTTGCATTTAAGAAAAGAAAGATATCTAAACTATAGAAAAACAAACAAATGAAAAAATCATATGGATCTTTTAAAATCTTAATAAAATCTTGAAATAATGCATATGAACTTAAATTGCTTGAACATTATAGAGGAGTATCTAAGACTTTCAACATTGGTGATTTATCTCCTTACTGTAGTGATGCTAATTTGAGGTCAAATTATTATTTACAAGGGGAGAATTATCTAGGAGCATCTCTAGCTCACTTTCAATCTTATTCTTTAAGGGATGAATAACAAGAAGAATTAGCATACTAGGATATCAAACTTATTGTGCTTGAAAATTATTATTCTTCTAATATTTTGCCAAGTAATTCTTGTCGGTATTGTATATGTTCAAAAGAATTTCAAGCTATCGAAGATCATTGATGATTGAAACCTGTTAGGGTTTCTCAAAAAAATTTCGGATCGAAGTATAATCGAGCGCGGGGTTCGATTCGCCAAGATCAGCCTAAGGAATTTTCCAAAGGAAGATCCAAGAACTCAAAGCGCAGTATTAAAACGGCTACTGAATTTGAGAAGTGAGAACGATTAAGAACAGATCGAAGAGAAGAAGCAGAAGAATGCGAGCGAGAAGATCACAAGAGAGAGAGAGAGAGAACAGAGCAGAAGAAAATTCCAGATCACTTTTCATTCGACCAAAAAGTGTCGGTGAGCACCGTATAAGGCCGGCCATATTTATATGGCGTACAAATACAGCAAGGATCGTACAAATACACATCGTAGGCCATACATACTCAGCCCAACAACAGCCCGAACAACAATCGAAATAAAACAAAGGGGTCGACGGCTGGATCAAGCAAACAACCCAAGAATTACAAGCTTTCATGCCCTAAAAAAATACAAAGAAAGAATAATACAATTAATTCCCATCAGCTAAAATAATTTAGTTAAGTATGTTTACAAAGGGATGATTAACCCACAGTCCAACTAACCCATTTAATTACGGGTCGGGTGGCGGGTCATACAGCCAACTTAATCCCCATTAGCCAATTTTGTCGGCGAATGCATCACATGGGATTTCCTAACTTAAAATAAATTTCTGCAACAAAAGCCTCACCAGCTACAACAACTTTAAGTCCATTCTCCCTGTGCTGCATTAATTCCTTTAATCAAGCACATAATAAGAAAAACAATTATAAGCACAAAATGATTTATAACAATTAACAAAATGAATTAAATATAAATTTTGGAGATTCATATCAATTGATGTACAAGATAATGGAATTACAAGAAATATAAATTTCATGGAAGACAAGGATATAAGACAAAACGTTAGGTTACATATGTTAAATGTAGGTCTTTGATGACTAGTTGGATGAGTTTGTTGGTTTTGACTCATTATCTGGGGAGAAGTGACTTTTATCTATACTGGATGTTTGTGTAACACCCCCAAAAATTTACAATTGAAATTTTTTTCATTTATACCAAAAATCATGCACTAAAAATGGGAGTGCTACCATTGTGATCAACACAAGATTGATCCTAGCCAATCTCATACTAGCCATAAAGCTAAAGAAACTAAAAGTATTAATGAGAGTAATAAATAAAAACCATAATGGTTTCAAGAGTTCGTAAATAAATAAGTGTACACAATTGTTAGTGTTGATGCAAAAATGGAAAGCAAATACAATAATTCCCACTATGGGAAAAATAAATGATAAGTGAAAGGACAAGGGAAACAGATAAAGATAGGTTTGGATAACACCTTTTTGAACCCCACAATAAATGCAACAAGCCATCACTCAGTCTCGTATAAGGCATCATAGACATCAAAGTCATCAATGGCATCATCTCCTACATACACAAACTCAGGAGGGGCCATTCCTCATCAGAATGAGTAGCATCCATGAGAGGGGTGGTCAGTACGCTACATATCGAGTAAGGTAACTATATGGATAAGACCATACATAACATGAACAAGCAGATATTACATGCATTATGCCATTCAGAATAATCATCATTATTAAGGTATAGGCCATTAAATTCATCTTTACACATCTCTCGAATTATATCCACGTGTGTTCGAGAACCCCACTATTATAGCCAGTGGATCATAAATGATACTCTAGGGTAAAACACACCTGACCACTAATATAGCTGGTGGACCAAAATTCATCCCAACCTAGCCCTAACCCACGAGATGTTCTCCTATAAGTAGTTAGTGTCTTTTCCATGATTTATTAACATACAAGATTTGGTTTATCGAGCTCGAAATCCCCACTATTATAGCTAGTGGACTGGATAAGATACTCTAGGGTAAAATATGCCTGGCCACTATTATAGACGGTGGATTGGAATACACTCTAAGGCAAGAAGGCTCCTGGCCACTATTATAGTTGGTAGACCAGAAAACACTCTAATTAAGGCTTGACTCGATAATCTTTCACTTTAAGTAATTAGTGTTTTACTCGTATCTTATTCAACATGTAACCCCAACTAGACTAGCATGCCCTCAATGGACTCCCATCTCAGACCCCAAACTTCCTAAACTAATCCTATATCTTGGGACCTCTACCCTCACCAAGACTTCTGGTGCACCTTTCCCCTACTCACCATGAATCCAAACACCCCCATACAGATGGTCTAGGCCCACTTTCCCATCTCTCCACCTTAACTCACCATCAACTGCTAGGGTTTCCCATTAGAAACCCTAATCTAGCCTATGTGGCCCTAACCTCTCTTTATAATACATGGCCCAACTCCCTTTTATTTTAACACCATCACTTCATTCAACCCACATCCAACATCACAATCGTACTCCCCATCTTCCATATGTGATAAGAAAAACCCTAGTTGGCCACACCAAAACCCTAATACTCATTCTTTCTTTTACACCATCCCTTCACACATACACTCCATCCTCTTTACCACATGACTCAACCCCTTCATAAGACACCCTTCTAATCCCAACCCTAACTTTTGACCAATCACCATCAACCCTTTCACACACTCCCCTACTTAGGGATTTTCCCAAAAACTCTAGTTAAGCCCCATGCACACTTCTACCAACCCATGTATATTTTTGACCCATAGATTCTAATTACCCTAAGCATTCTTCCCTCAACTTGCTTAAACCTTAAACCACTTTTTTTCACATAAACTTTACCTCTATATAAAGGCTAACCACCCCATGCAATCCTTACACACCCATACAAGATTTACTCCATCCCTTCATTTTACTATTATTATCCCTTTATTTTGTTGACCATAAATCATAAGGTAATTAGGATTTTTCTCACTTCTCTCTAATCACTCCACCCTAATTATTCCTTTTAGCTCCCCAAAAACTCATCTTTCCACCTAAGGCCATCTTAATATATAGGTTATTTTATAACAACTATACATAAGAGCATACCATAAAATACAAGTCATATCACCCATATCACACATATCATAACACATACATCGCTTACATTAGCTTCATACAAACTAAGTAGCACTACACACATTTTAGTCCATACTCACATATCATACATAGCACATATCAAAACATCCATGAGACCATAAAACATATAATTTAGCTTTAACCATATCCTTACCTAATAAGACACTAGCTTAGAGCACGAATCCTACGCCATCTTATGTGAAGGGTTTGGTTCACCTATAAAAATGGAACACTAATATTAACTTTCTTCTTACTTATTTTCCTTCTTCTTTCATTAATTTGTAGCTAAATGTTACTAAATAGGTTCGTGATAATAATAATAATAATAATAATAATAATAATAATAATAATAATAATAATAATGATGATGATGATGATGATGATGATGATGATGATGATGATGATAATGATAATGATAATAATAATAACAGAAAATATTTAAAATAAATTTTACTTAAATAAAAATAAAGGTTAGGGCACAACCGGAGAGGATGTGACAACTAGGGTGGCGACGGCAGTGACATAAAGGTGGTTGATTTGATAGTAGTAGAAAAGATGGAATTTTGGGGTTAGAAAAGGGAAGGGGAGCGGTTTTTTGTTAGGTGGTAGGGTTCCTAGGATAGAGGGGGTTGTGGTGGTGTCGGTAGTGTGCCATGATAGAGGTGGTGGTGGTGACTAGAAGTGGAGGAAGGGATAGGAGGGGAAGAAAAAGTAAAAGGAGAGTATGGAAAGGGAGAGGGAGGATTTCTAGATAGAGAGGGAGCTAGTGGAGATGGTGGTTATGGGTGGAGGTGGCACAAGGGGTGGCGAAGGGTTCAAAAGGGCAACTTGAGCTGCACACTTTATACAAGTGGGGAGATAAGAGGAGGGAGAGTTAGAGGTGGGGAGGGTAAACTTTGGTAGATGATGGTGTAGGGAAAAGAGTGGGTGGTAGTTTGGATGGTGACGTAGTGCAGTGATGGTAGTGGCTGTGTTTGAAGGGGCAACTAGAGAAAATGGTTGGGAGTTTCTTGGTAGGAAAAAAAAGAGAGGAGAAGAATGGTGGGGGAAGCTTTTGTAAAAATAGGGGAGAAGAAGAAGAAAAGGAGTAATGAGAACAAGGGAGTGGGTGGGGAAGGTGCCTACCGACTAGTGATGGTAGGCTGGTGTAGGCCTACAATTATGCAAGTTCCGAGGGGACAAGGTTGGGCCTTTCGTAGGGTTACAAAGGGGTTAGGTGGGGTTGTTAGGGATGCAAGGGTGAGAGGACCAATGTAGGGTAGTGCTAGTTGCATGCCCTGTAGGTTAGGTTGAGGGGAAGGTGAGGGGAGAAGGAGAAGACGATGGAAAAAAGGGAAGAAATGGAAAAAGGAAGAATGGGGTAGGGAGAGCTGGGTCATGCGTGGGAAAAAAGAAGGGGTTGGGGGAAGGAATGAAAGGAGGGGAAGGGGAGAGGAAGTGGGCTTCACTGGGTAAGGCTGGCCCAGACTGATGACAAGGAAGAAAAAGAAAGAAAAGAAGAAAAAGGAAGAAAGAAAAATAAAAGGAAGAAAAAGAGAGAAAAAGGAAAAAAATGTGGTGGTTGGAGTGTTTTAATTTTTTTGAATGTTTGAGAATGATAAAATTAGTATAATTAATCAATTAATTTTTCCTATTTATTTAGAAATTATGGGTAAAATTTTCTTAAAATCTATTTTAGTTTATCAAATTATTCTAATCTCCACTAATTTGATTCCTACATTATTATCCTCCTTTTTGGCTTTAGTTATTTTTATTATAATAACATTATTTTATTAAAAATTGTATATTTAATTAATCTCACTTATTAATTCCTATTTTGTTATTAATTCCTAAATTAAGGTTTTGGGGTATTATATCACTATCTCCTTAAAGAAAGACTTCGTCCCTAAAGTCACTAGCTTAAATTCTAGAAGTTAGGAATAGGGAAAAGCAGTTCCAAGATTATTTAAATAATAAAAGCATGAAACGCAATGCTACTACCCCCTTAAAGAAAAAAGGGTTTAATAGGGACTACCATACCTGAGGTGAAGAGTTTTTTATATGCTTCATGCATTTCCTTCTTAGCTTCCCAAGTAGCTTCTTCGGTCCTATGGCAGCTCCATAGAATCTTCTTAAGAGGGATCGCACTTATGCAGGTCTTCCAAAGCTTAGTGTCAAGGATTTGCATAGGTCTCTCTTCATAGCCTTGGGAATCATCAAGTTTGACCTCATTAGGATAGATCACATATGAAGGATCAACCACATACGTCCGCAACTACATAATGTGGAACATATTGTGAATTTGTGCTAACTTTTGTGGGAGTGCCAACTAGTATGCAACCTCTCTGATCCACTTCAAGATCTTATACGGACCAATGTACCTCAAGCTTAGCTTGCCCTTTCTACCAAATCTCTGCACACCCTTAGTGGGGGAAACCCTCAACAACACTTTTTCCTCAGCCTCAAAGTTTCCACTCTGGCCCTTCTGCTCTACATAGATATTGTGTTGGCTCAAAACAGCTCTAATCCAATCTTAAATCTAGTGGATCTACTTGGTCATCCCCCCGATTTTCTTAGGTCCCAACACCATTATCTCACTGATATCACTCCAGCATAAGGGGGTCCTACACTTCCATCCATACAATGCTTTGAAAGGAGCGATCCCTATGCGGGGATGGTAGCCGTTGTTGTACTATAACTCTATCAGATGCAAGCGCTCATCCCAAAAATCTTGAAAAATCCAATACACAAGCCCTCAACATATCTTCAAGGTTTTTTTGGTCCTCTTGGTCTGCCCATCTGTAGTGGGATGGAAAGCTGCACTCATATATTCAAATTTGCTCCCAGGAATTCTTGTAGCTTTCCCTACAAATGAGAGAGGAACCTCAAATCCCTATCTGACATAATGTCCTTTGTTACCCCATAGCAACTAACCACGTACTTCATATAGGCACTATCTAGATGATCTATGATCCAAGTGGACTTCAATGGAATATACACGGCCGACTTGGTCAATCTATCCATGATGACTCGGATAGTGTCACAGCCACTCTATGTCATTGGTAACACACCAACCAAGTCCATGGAAATCAAATCCCACTTCCACCTTAGCACTTTTAATGGCTGAAGTAGCCCTGCATGTCAACGATGCTCTATGTTGACCTTCTGATAGGTTAGACACTAGGAATTGAACTCAACCATCCTACTTTATACGAGGCCACGGGTACACCTTCCTGAGATCCTTATATAACTTGTCCCCTCTTTAGTGGATAAAGTAAGGGATCTAGTGTCCCTCTTCCATGATTTGGTGCTTCAACGCTGGGCATCCCTACAGTACACATCAATAGCCCTTATAGCAAAGGCTATCATTCTTGTATACCTAAAACCCTTTGGCATGGGCTTCCTATAGCTTCTGATGGATCCTCTCAAGCATGACATCCCCAGCCTGACCACTCAGATTTCCTCAAATACTGTGGGAGTGATCATCAAGGGACTTATATAGACCTCGAGGTCATCTTGCTAAATCAACTCGATCTCCAGGCTAGACAACTCTTCCAACATCCAGTCACAAACCACACAGAAGTTCAAAGAGTGTGTGCTCTTCCTATTGAGGGCATCTACAACCACGTTGGCCTTACCCTCATAGTAGGTTAACTCAATGTTGTAGCCCTTAACCAGCCCCATCCATCTCCTTTGCCACATGTTCATCTCTTTTTGGATGAAGATGTACTTGAGGCTCTTATGATCTATGAAGAATTTACACTTAGTCCCGTACAAGTAGTGCCTCCAAATCTTTAAGGCAAAAACCACTGCTGCTAACTCTAGGTTATGAGTTGGATATTTCAGCTCATGCGGCTTTAACTATTGGGAGGCATTTGCAACCACGTTGCCAATCTACATCAGCACACAACCAAGTCTGTGTTTGGATGCATCATTATAGACCTCGAAACCATCAAAACCTTCTAGTAGAGTCAAGACAGGTGTGGTGGTCAACCGTCACCTTAACTCCTTGAAGGCCTCATCACAAGACTCTCATTGAAACTTGGTGGTCTTCTTCAAGAGTTTGGTTAGGGGGCAGGTAATCTTTGAGAAGTTCGGCACGAAATGTTTGTAGTACCAGGGCAATCCCAGCTAACTCCGAACCTCTGACATGTTTGTAGGAGCCTTCCACTTTGTGATTTCTACAATCTTTGATAGGTCAATTAATACTCCCCAGCTAACACTATATGCGTAAGGAACCTTACCTCCTGAAGCAAGAACCCACATTTGGATAGCTTCGCATACAAACAGTGCTCATATAGTAAGGAAAGTATGGTATGGAGGTGCTGCTTATGCTCTTCATTCCTTTGGGAGTAAGCAAGGATGTCATTGATGAACACCACCACAAATTGATCAAGGAAGGTTTTGAAGATCCTCGTCATCTAGTGTATAAAAACTACAAGAGTGTTGCTGAGCCAAAATGGCATCACCATGAACTCATAGTATCCATACTGAGTCCAAAAGGCGGTCTTCAAAATGTCAACATCTACTATTCGCAACTGGTGGTATCCTAATCTTAGGTCATTCTTGGAGAAAATAGTGGAACCCCTTAATTAGGTGAGACGCTTGGTTATATGTACCCATGCTCCAACAATTCCATCAATTGGGTATTTAGTTCCTTTAGTGCTCTTAATACAAGCTCAGCTCCCAGCATTAGCTCGATAGTGAAATCAATCTCACGAACTGGGGGCATATCTAGTATTTCCTCTCGGAATACATCTGGGAACTCTCTAACTACTAGAATGCCCTCTAGAGCTACTAGTTCCTTATTCATCTCTTGCACACCACATAAGTACATTGGGTACCCCTTCTAAACAAAGAAGTGTAGTGTAACTACAGACACCACTTTGGTAGTGGGTTAGGCTTGTCCTTCCTATACAAAACCTTAATATCCTTAGGGACTCTTAATACCACATGCTCTTGAGAGCAATTAATCACCATCCGATATCTTCCAAGCTTATCCATCATCAGAATCACTTTAAAATCCTATAAATGATCCTTTTTAGGTACACTAAGAAGTCTACCTCTCCTATGACTAAGATCACATCTGAATATAACTCAATACAATCCATCCTATCTCCCAAAGGAATCATCATAGGCAATGCTATACTAAAAGATGGTGATATCTCAACCTTAACAACAAAAGAGGTGGACATGAACGATAGGGATGTACTCGAATTGAAAAGAACATGCATTGGTAAGGATAGTATGGTGAATGAACCAGTGATGGTTTCTAGCTAACAATCAGCCTCTATCTAGCTAATCACATTAGTTATCCGCCTAACTTACCTCCTCTCTAAGGCCTTCCCTTAACATCCTGAACTAGTGCATCAGCTAGGGTAGGGGTTCTTTGTTGGAAATACAGGGATAAGGTCTGTGCGTGTAACTTGTAGGCCTACTACTAGCGAATTAGGGGTTCCCTCTGCTAGTAATGCTAGCCTTAGGGCTATTAGAAGCCTTGCCGATCCCAACAATCAAAAAGAGCAGTGACCCAGTGTGCCATAGATTGAATAGGCCACGAGTCTACCCCCACAGTCTCTGCCTAGGCGTCTCCTACCACATAGTTTGTAAGATGACCCCTTTGATGGTCTCTGCCTTTGATCTAACTCCTTTGCTAGTGTCTAAATGGTCCTCCTACACGTGGCTGGGTTTTGCTCCCAAATCTCTAGCCCTCTAGCCCTCTGGTCTCTTCTTCCTCAAAATAGATGCATGCTCCTCGACTAGAGTGGCAACAATACAAGCATGCTCATATAGGGTGGCCAAGTCTGTGAAGGCACCACTTCCATCATATGGTGGATGCTGAATGTCAGCCCCTGTTCAAACGGCAACACTATCGTGGACTCACTGGTGGTAATCCCATGGCAAACTAAAGTAGCTTGGTGAAGCGAGTGTAGTATTACCTAACTGTCATGTTGCCTTGGGTGGGTTGCATGAATTATTTGAGCTTTCCCCTCTTCAAGCTCTCTAAGTAGAATCTAGAGTGCAGGGCAGCCTTTAATGCCTCCTAAATTATTGGGGGACCATCCTGAGTATGGTGCTTTACCCACCAGGCATCTACTATGCCCCTAAAAAAGAATGCCACGATTCTAGGCTGTTGAGCTAGAGGGCAGTCCACAACCTCGATGGTGCGGTCCATGTATCAAATCCACCCCTCAAGGAAAACGAGGTCTTCCTCACCCATGTACAATAAAGGGTGATGCTCGGTGACCCTCTAGAGCTAATCATCCCTGGAACCCGTAGAGTGATGTGAGTGTTGGGGCTGCATTAGTAGCTAGCACTAGATGCACTCTATAAAGGCCTCAAAGACCTACTCCAATTTCCCTATATGGCCCTAAACTCTCTTTATCATTACCACTCTTTATCATACATGGCCCAACTCCCTTTGAATATTACACCATCACTCCACTCAACCCACATCTAACATCACAACCTTACTCCCCATCTTCCACACATCTTAAGAATAACCTTAGTTGGCCACCCCAAAACCCTAATACTCCTCTTTTCTTTTACACCATCCCTTCACACATACACTCTTCCCTCTTTGCCTCTTAACTCAACCCCTTCATAAGACACCCTTTTAATCCCAACCCTAACTCTGACCAATCACCATCAACCCTTTCACACACTCCCCTACATAAGGATTTTCCCAAAAACCCTAGTTAACCCCTCCACATACTTCTACCAACCCTCGTACTATTTTTTACCTATGGATTCCAATTACCCTAAGTAATCTTTCCACATCATGCTTAAACCTTAAATCACATTTTTCCACATAAAATTTACCTCCATGCAAAGGCTAACCACCTCATACAAGCCTTACACTCCCCATACAAGAATTACTCCAACCCTTCATTTTATTATTATTATTGCTTTATTTTTTCACCCATGGATCATTAGGCACTTAGCATTTTCTCACTTCTCCCTAATCACTCCACCCTCTTTATTCATTTTAGCTCCCCACAACCTCATCTTACCACCTAAGGCCATCCTAGTATGCATGTTATTTTATAACAACTATACATAAGAAAATGTCATAAAATATAAGTCATATCACCCATATCACACATATTATAACACATACATCACTTACCTTAACTCTATGCAAAGCAAGTTGCACTACACACATTTTAGTCCATACTCATATATAATACATAACACATATCAAAACACCCATAAAAGAAAAAAAAATATATAATTTAGCCCTATCCATATCCCTACCTAGTATGACATAGGGCTTGGAGCATGAATACTACACTTCCTTATGTGAAGGGTTTTGTTCACCTATAAAATTAAACACTAATGTTAACTTTTTTCTTTCTCCTTTTCCTTTTTATTTTATTATTTTATAGCTAAATATTATTAAAGACGCTAATAATAATAACAATAATATGGTGAATAATAGAAAATATTTAAAATAAATTATACTTAAATAAAAACAAGGGTTAGGGCTCAACTGGAAAGGATGTGATGGCTAGGGTGGTAGCAGCGGTGCACGACGGGGCAGTACAAGGGTGGTGGAGGTGGTGGTGATAGGAAAGATAGGATTTTGGGGTTGTAAAAGGGAAGGTAAGTGGTGTTTTGTTGGGTGGTATGGTTCATAGGTTTGTGGGGGTTGTGGTGGTAGTGGTGTCATGCCACGATGGTGGTGGTGGTGGCCGAAAGTGGATGAGTGAAAGGAGGAGGAAGGAAGGGGATAAAAAAGAAAGGGAGAGTATGGAAATGTAGAGGGAGGATTTCTAGGAAGAGAGGAATGTAGTGGAGGTGGTAGTTGTGGTGGCACTAGGTGGTGCAAGGGGTGGCAAAGGGTACAAAAGGGTAGCTCGAGCTACCCATTTTGTACAAATGGGGAGAGAAAAGGAGGGAGAGTTATAAGGAGAAGGGTCATGTTTTGTAGAGGGTGGTGTAAGAAAGAGAGAGGGTGGAAATTTGGATGGTGGTGTAGAAAAAAAGAAAAAGAAAGGGTTAGGTTGTGCAGGAAGGAATGAGAGGAGGGGGAGGGGGAGAGGAAGTGGGTTGTTTTGGGTGTGGCATAGACCGGCAAGAAGGAAATAAAGGAAAGAAAAGAAGAGAAAGGAAGAAAGAAAAGGAAAAGGAAGAAAAAGAGAGAACAAGGGAAAAGGAAGAGGGAAAAAAGAAAAATAAATATAAGGTGGTTAGGGTGTGTAGGATTGTTTTTTGAATTTTTAGGAATCATAAAATTAGTGAAAATATATAAATAATTTTTCCTTTATTTAGAAATTATGGTCAAATTTTTCCTAAAATCTATTTTCGTTTAGCAAATTAGTGTAACCTCCATTAATTTTATTCTTACATTATTTTCCTCCTTTTTGGATTTAATTATTTTTACTATAATAACATTATTTTATTAAAAATGGTATATTTAATTAATCTCACCTATTAATACCTTTTTTATTATTGTTTCTAAATTATGGTTTTAGGGTATTATAGTTTGAGGGAAGAGTTATGTTATTAAGATAATATTTTATCCAGATACTTTTTTGGATTCTTTAATCCATGACATCCCTTCATTTATATTCTATTATTGTAACTCAAAATAAATTTTCAAACTCGTATTTGTATTTATAAAAGCTTCTCTCTCGTTAATAATTACCTTGTTTTAATATGAGTGGTTTAAGGCATGTGATTGATGTAAGGATGGTTTAGTAAAATAGAATTATGTCAATTATGGTTGTAACACCCAATATTTTGATTATATACTTCTATTGTTAATAAAAAAATATTAGTACTAACATTTCAAAAGTTATAGGTTCAATTGCAATAGACCTGAGAAGAAAATAAAACTAGTAAAAAAGTTGACTAATTGGTCCCATCGATCAATTGTTCATAGGAAGCTAGTCGATGACTTTGACCAAACCGATTAATGGGTTTAAGTAGAGACCAAACCACTATGATCATGAATCCACAAGTCGATGGGTTTGGCAAACTAATTAAATGTTCATTGGAACCTATCAACTGGTTCATCAATCAAATATACTATTCTTGCAACCAGCTAATAAAAAAATCTAAACTATGCTACTTTTCGCACAACAAGTCATTGGGTTCACTAACCTATTGACTTGTCTGGGCGAAACAACACCAAGACTTGTGATCCACTTAACAAATGTTTTACCCACCTTTTCCATACTAATCCTAGCATGATTTTATGTCATACAACACATAAAAAGACACTGAACACACATATACTCACATGAACACATGGAAAAGTCAATACTTAAACATGATTATGATAAGAACTACCAAAATCATGTATAATAGTAAGGAACTAAAAAAATGCTTAATCATAAAAGATAGGTACTTTAATACATGATCAAATCCTAGAACTCAAATAACTCATAATCAACACAAAAAGTACACCAAGAACATGAAACTACAAAAGATAACAAAAGACCTTAATCACTAAGTCCATAAAAGTGATATATATATATATATATATATATAAAGATGATGGAAAACTACATATATAAAGTGGAAATATATAAGTGATGAGTTGAAAGTCTCATTGTCCATCACTTTATACATAAAAGTGATGGATCAAGAGTCTTATCACCTAGCACTATAAACATATCTGATCGCCTAAAGCTAAGTAGAGAATAAAGTAAATACTATTATACACCCAATGTTAATGGAGGGCCAAAAAGATGGCTCAAATTTTTCCATGAACAGATAAGTGATGGCATAAGTTTCACTAGTAGCATAAACTGCCCCATAAAGGTTTTTTAAGAATGGTTTTAAACCTTTATTGAATTACACATTATTAAAGCTTTAGTAATGATCTAACACCTTCTTAAAATTTATGAAAAAATTTGTGAAATTTGGGTAAAAATTAGGGTTTTCAATAACGGCTCCAACTTAAATCTACTATTATGAGCAACATTTTAATAATGATTCCTCAAATGAAAAGTCGTGAAAAATGTAAAAATCCTAAAATAAATGATGATAAAGCATCAATGAAAATAATAAGTAATATCAGCATAAAATGAATTATTTAATAACAATTTTTCCCCAAAACAGTTTTTAAAATTTAAAAATGTTGCCATTACATATGTGACTACGGAGTAATATAACCCTAATTAGAATTTAATGTATTTTTTAATATTTGTTTTAGCTAATAATTGTTGTTAAACCTTATTTTAATTATGGTTATAATAAAAAATATTAGAAATCACCTAAAATAAACTAATCCATTACGGTTTTAATATCAATTTAAGCGAGAATCATAAAACCTTATTTTTTTATTCATACAAATTGTGCAATTTTGTTCAAGTCCAAATACAACATTGTATGCTCAAATACTTAACAAATATGAAATGTGAAATATAACACTCATTCTCGCATATCTTCCGCCCTAATGATAAATATATACGTGTTAAAGCTATAATTGATACATCTCGGTACACTAGTCACACTTAGAAATCAAAATTAATAGGTGTTCCATAAGTTGGTAGCTCTACACTCTAAAGTTAAAGTTAATAGATCATAAAAGCTAACTATCAATAACTAACAAACACTTGGATGCATGCATGTGCATATCTTATTTCATAGAAGAAGAAAAGACATACAAGATACAAACCTCAACATGCATGCAGATCTCTAATACTGAGAGTGTGAGTGCATGTAATAGACACAACATCACATCCAAATACATTGTCACAATTAGTTAATGTAAAATGACATACTATGTGAATATATAATTTATAATGTTTATTTCTTGTTCAAATTGACTTTGTTTGTACAAAATATTATTATAAACCTAAATTGATATAAAAACTATGCAAAACACCTGAGATAAATGAAATCTTAAGCATTCACCTATTTTAATTACATCCCTATTCATCTACGAAATTTATTCTAACTTGAATTAACATCAATTTTAAAAAAAAATCATAATATAAAAAAGTGTGTATACAACCGAAATTCCCCTTATAGTAATGGAGTTATTAATTGTAATAAATAGTTGTAGTTTAAGTAGATAAATGATATTTAAAATTACTAATCTTAAGTTTAAAATATCTAATTTATAATATTATCCTCACTTTCTATCTCTTATATTTCATATGTTGATCATGACTTCTTAGGTAAAAGTGGTTTATGGGCCATGGGTGATCGATATTTGATACCCACTAAAAACATAGTTCTTTGAAAAAAAAACAATATGCTGAATGTTATGATATTTGTTGATAAATGCATCTTAGAACTATTATTGTCAATTTTATTAACTCAAAAAAAAGGTGAGTAAATTAATAAGAAGTTTTCTTTCTATATTTTTTTATTTACTTTATAGAGGAAGTGCATAACTAGAAAAAAAATTAGTCAAGCTAAGAAAAATGGTCAATACTTTAGAGCCTGGAGTAAACATGTACGTTCTATCGTGAAATGGGCTTGTCTAGCCCAATGTCATCCACACATTGAATTAGAGAGAAGGGTAGTACAGATTTTGTGTCCACCTATAAAAAATAAAGAAAAAAATCCAACTTTTAATTTAGCTAAATTCATGAATACCTAAAATGTGAGTTTTATTCCTTCATTCATAATTTTTTAGCATTTATTGCAAAGCCCAGTGTATATATGAACTTGAAAAGGGTTCAAGACCTTAAGTCTTAAGACAAGAACTAAGTAACTTAGGTAGAAGATGTCATCATCTCATTATTATCTTATATAGGTATATATAAACACTTTTCAACATAAAAATATACGAAAAACAATTCAACCATTAACTTAGTATTTGATCAATAATCAAGAGTAAGTAAATACCTAACCTAATTTCCAACCCAAACCTATATCCAAGACTAAGTCAAAACAATGAACCTTGAACCCTTAACTTAAACCCTAAACATTAAACCTTAAACCCAAAAAAATAAACCTTAACCTAAATCCTAAAATATAAACCCTAAACCTTAAAGTCTAACCATAAAATATACTATCAATTGTAAACCATAAATAATTTTAAAAATCAAAAAATAAATGAAAAAAAAAACTTAAACCTTACTAGATAAATTTAAATGTATAAACTATATAAAACTTAAAGTATAATATATAGATTAAAATATATGTAAAATGTATAAACCCTAGATCTATAAAATGCTTAATATAAAAATGGGAAAAATAAAATTAACCACAAATAAAAATAAATGACTTAAACTCAAATGATTATGACATATAGCTTAAATTTTGAATACAAATAATCTTAAACAAAAGAAAACAAAAAATAAACACAAATTCATAGAAAATAAAATAATTTAAAGCTAAAAGTATAACACCCCCATTTTTTACGATAAAAAAATTCCATTTACAATATTTCAAAATTTAAAAAATACACCTAGAAAAAATGGGGCATTACTGTCGTACCTGACATAGGTTAGACTTTCGCTACCTACCCTATTTTAGACACAAGGCTAAAACCAACCAAGACATTTGAAACAATTGAGTGCATATATAAAAGATTACATAAATAACATAAAAGAGCGTTTACAATGGAGGACCTTAACAATCCTCTACAAAATCATAACAAAACACATATAGATTGAAATACAGGGCTATAATAAATATATGATGAGGTGATGACACCCAAATTAAAATCAAAGTTTTCCATAGACCCCACAAAAAATCTCTGGATGTCCTTACTCTCAAGCCCCAACACAACTGTGGTAGGCCCTTTACTAGCCATCGCCAAACACTTGCACAAGCCCTCTACTCATGGGAATGAGCAGGTGATGTAGAAAATGGGCACAACAGTATGCTACGCACCAATTAAGCCAAGTTGCTCCCTTATTGTAAACATAAGTATGCCAATCAATCTTACATAGATATAAAATACAACATGCGTAATATAAATATATATAAATGTAAGAGTACTTAAGGACATGCTATTATGCATAAATCCAACAACGTAGAATATATAATTCTTGGTTTCACATTAACATCAGATAGGTACTCACACATACAATAGCAGATAAAATTTGAGGATCTATAGGGTTTATTTCCAATTTCTCAATCTTTTAGGTTATACCATTTCCTTAGCCACATATAAATCAGGTAAATCACCCATTAACTATTCCATTCAATAACGAATAGGATATTTAAGTCATTTTCCATGTGTATAAACAAGTTTTTATTCCGTTTTGGTCATTCATGCCATTATTTCCATCCTTATCCAATTATTAACTATTCATTTGGTTATCATTCATACTTTATCAACCAATTACTTATCTTCCATACATTATTATTATCAAGCGATGAACTATGCACCACCTCATGGTCTCACATACCATAGAAGCTTATCCAAATAAGAGACATAAGTCTAGGCTAAAGCAAATCAATAGAATAGACATAAGTCTAGGTTAAAGCTAACCAATATGGGCATAAGTCCAGTCCATAGCCAACCACCTAGGTAACCAAACCCTTTAGTATTGATACCCCCTAGTACATCATTAATGTCTATAGTAGGTAAGGTAATATAACCTCTTAGGATCCCACCTAAAGGCAAAGCTCAAACACACTAAAAATACCCAAAGGCAGAAAAACTCATGGTAGCTAATCGAGGATCGGGTAACCTAGACCTATACTTAACTCAACAATCTTTCAATTTAAGGATAAGTGATCACACAAGGCCAATACAATAATAAGTAAGGTAATTTCCATGTTTATTCAATATCGATCCTTCCTTTTCCATTTTTCTGACCATGTGGGACCCCATTTATCATTGTACCATACTACTTATATGCATCTTATCATTTCATTCCTGCATATGCTGAGTTTTATTACTCTTTTCTCAATACCATCACCAATCATAAGTGGAATACCTATTTAGCCTTTACATAACATGTAGAGTATACCATAAATTATGATCCATTTAATCTTTTCATTAGGCCAATAATCCATGATAAAATTTGTATTTTATCTGATTAATAATCATAGTATAGTACCAAAGATAGCCTCAAAGCATAACCAAATCAAAAGGAAACAAACCATGGTAACAAGTCAAAGTAGTGGATTAGTATGGCCCATCCAATCAATCAATTTGGATTAACATGTCGATTGGTTTAATTTAACTAGATAATGCTTTTCCACAAATTGGTCTATTGATTTAGGTAACCTAGTTGACTATTCATAAATTAGTCGATTGATTCTACACAAAAAGTTGATGGGTTTAAGAAGAGATCAAGAACATGGTCTCTACGGGCTTATCAAATGATGGGTTGGGTCAACCAGTCAACTGTTCTAGAAACTAGTCAATTAGTTTGACTTAACTAGTTGATCAGTTTACCTAAAAACAACACCAACCATTAAATTTAATGCAAATTCTTTCATATAAATCATCCACGACCACATTCAAATATGTATCAACATAGTGCAACACATTTCCAACTGAATTGACTTGCATCTCATAACATGGAATCATCACATCCAATTTTTATATCTTTTCAAGCTTTTACTCAAATTATGTCGTCTAACAATCCATACCGCTTATGTAGGTTGTATACACATATGCCAACATGCAGAAATAAACTTAAAGGAACACATGATATGCAATAATACTCATTAATCATTTTAGAAGCAAGAAATACTTGGCAAAAATTCCTCTTTAAATTAGAATTTCCAACTATAATATTCTTAGCTTTTAAATCATAAAATCCATAATCTTAAACTCAAAATTTAAACTAAAACCTTTTTAAATTATTGAAAATAAAATAGAGAGAAATAAGAATGTACCAACTTGAAGCAAAATAGGGAAATGCTTAGCTAAACCACTCAACCCCTTTCCTAGAATCTAACTCATCTTTGCTTAATAATTCGAATAAAAGAGAGCTAGAGACAAGATTAAAAGTGTGTAAGAAAATTGATTAGAAAGGCTTGAAGTGTATAAAGAAGAGAGTGAGTACCAAACTTAGAGAATTCGTTAGCTGAAAGATAAGGTGTATAAAAGGGATGATTTGGGTTCTTTATAGCCAACCAATCGAAGGAAATTAGAGAGGGTTCGGGAAGAATTTGAGTTAAACGGACGAATTTCATCCAAGATATGCTTACCTAATCTCTAGAGCTCAAATGGTATTTTTGGAGAATGCATGTCAATTATACTAAAATTAGCATACATGAGTGAAGTAATCTATGATTAGTGTGGAAATAATCTTCTGTTTGCTTAGAGGTATGCCTGAGATCGAAGCATTGATCTCAAAAATGTGTAAAGGACATAGCTGGAAGAAGACAAGGTTGACGTTATCTCTCGCCCTTAATTGTTCTAATTGACCTCTAGATTAATATGAGGCAATATTTTGGGCTAAATGCATTATGAAAATAGTAAGGTATCTATTAGGGACAATTTATCATGGGTTGGTAATGTTCCATTTCAGTATAAGAGATTTTTCAAAAAATTAAGTTCTAAAAATATGAACAACTCAACATAGTAGTCAATGGATTTGGGCATACCAGTTGATTGTTATAGAAACTAAGTGATTAGCTCATCCAACAAGTCAATTAATTTAGTTGAAAAAAACCATTTTGCTATAATGACAAACCACTCTATCCATTTGTGGAACTAGTCAATCAGTTTACCTAAAAAACTCAATAAACTCCGTTTTCCAACATGACTTCAAATCAACTTTTCCTCAAACCAAATCATAACATTAAATTAAGATCAAAAGTCCAAAAATTAGCATAATTCTCATTCAACCATTTATTAAAATATAGGGTTTATAGCACTACTCCTTTAAAGCATCTGTGTCACTAAATCTTATAACAATCTAATCACATTGTTACACATAAGGTAAACACACATCATATTCACATTCAAGGAAAAGGGGTAGTACACCCTAAAAGAAAAAGGTTTATACTTAAGGTGCCAACTACAAAAATATCTCTGGGTACTTGGCTTGAATTTCCTCCTTTGGCTCCCAAGTAACCTCCTTTTTAACATGTCGTGGCCATTGAACTTTCACTAAAGGAACAATCGACGTACGCGTCTCTCTCATCTTTGTGCCTAGAATGCTCATCGGTTGCTCCTCAAAATTAAAATACTTATTAAGCTCTAGCTACTCTGAATGGATAACATGCAAAGGACCCTATGCAAAATACATTGCACACGTATGATAATTCTATAGGTAAATCTAAGTAATGAGTGACTTCACCAACATGGTCTAGAATCTCATATGGTCTAATGTACCTCAGACTAAGCTTACCCTTCCTATCAAACCTCATAACTCCTTTGGTGGGAAAGACCCTCAATAGGACTCTATCACATACCTTGTAACCATCAATTGGTCCTTTTAGATCTACATAGCTCTTCTATCAATCCAAGGCAGCTCTCTTTTGGTCTTGAATCAAACAAATGTGCATAGATATATCCTCAACCACCTTAGGTTTTAACATGAGAATCTCATTGAGGTAACTCCAACATAAGGGACTATGACACTTCCTCCCATACAAGGCTTCAAAAGTTTCCATCTTGACACTAGCGTTGTAACTCTTGTTATAGGATAACTCAATCAAGTGCAGAAGATCTTCCTAACTTCCCCCAAAATCTAACACATATACTTAAAGAATGTTTTCTATAGTCTGAAAAGTCCTCTCTATCTAACCATCCATAGTTGGGTGAAAAGCTGTACTCATCTTCAGTTGATTACCAAAGGTTGCTTGAAAGTTTTTTCCAAACATATGAGAAAAGCCTAGAGTCTCAATTAGACATAATGTCCTTAGGTTTTATATGGTACGGAGCCTTAGATACTGGCTCTATTCCTGGTAGTACATCCATAGTGAACTCAAATTCTTGAATTGGTAGCATTCTTGGATGTCCATAGGGAATACGTAAGGAAACTCATAGACCACTATTATCTACTCCAATGGTGTTTCAGTTGCTTTGGTGTCCTTGACACTACACAAGTACAGTGGATATCCCTTACATTCAAGGTTGCTCAATATGATTACCGACATGATCCTTGCAAAGGGATTAGGTTCATACTTTTGGTATGAAATCATAATACCCTTTACTTTTCGTAGAATCACGCATTCTTGCACATAAATGATCACTACTCAATACTTCCCTAGTATATCGATCCTAACAATCACATCAAAAATATATACCTCTAGCTCTATAAGGTCCAATGGAAATTATATTCCTCCAACTACCAATATAACTCGCTATAACCTAGAGTATGCAATCCAATACCTTGAAGATAACACGATAGAAGTAGAAATACTACTAGAAGGAGATAAGGCCTATAAATTCAGGTGGGAAAAAAAGTACAATGTACTAAAGTCAAACAACGTGCAAGTAGAATGACTAGAGACAGTAAGCATACCAGTCACCACACCAGCCTGGCATTCTATCTCTTGTAACTCATCACGTTTAGGTATTCAATTCATGAAACTCCTATGGCACTACATTATCCTTTCCCTTACTATAAAAGGAGAGGCCTCAGACCTCTAGGTTGACTAGCTCGGCGTGTCAAACTAGATGGCAATGAAGGGACTATTTGAATCTATGGCTATGGTTGTTGTTTAGACCCTATGCTCTCATATATAGTCTGTCTTCTCCAAATCTTGCCATTATCAACTTGGCAGTCATATGACTTGTTCCCCACCATGCCACACCTATTATATGCCACCTTATTGCCTTTATAGTCAACCTTGAGGTGATTTGATCTGCATCCCTTACAATGATAGTGTGTCTCCTCAGCACGACCCCTAGATAACTCTCTAGCTCGAGGGTACTGACCTTATGCTTCATCCAAATCTAGACAGCAAGATACCTCCTAAAAAGCCCTTCTTCTATTCACTAAGATGTTGGTGGCCTTTAAATTTCCTTTTACTCCCTAACTAAGCACTCCGGGCCTTGATGACTCAGGATGCCTTTAAGGCCTACTCGTACATCCCTCCCACGTTTGGTGAAGTGACTCCCACTAAAAGCTCCTGATATCAGATTCCCAACCTAATCATGAAGAGGTGAACTTACATCATGTCATTAGCTTCCACTTCCATGGAAAACTCGACCAAGTCCATAAATCAAGAATAGTACTCCTCAATGGACATGTTCCACTTGTCGAAGTGCTATAAATTCATTGTACTTCTTTATGCAAAGGTGAGTCTGGTAGAAATGAACTCACAACACCTCCAAGAATGTTCCCCATCTCGTTAATTCTCCACCCCTACATTGAATGCTCCTCCACCATATATTTGCCCTTCCTCTTAAATAGTAGACCATCACATTTACCCTTTTATCTCTAGGGGAGCTACCAATGGTGAAAGTCTTCTCCATATCCCAAACCCATTGTTCTATGATGTTGGGGTCCTTTTAGCCCTCATATATTTGTACGTGATGATTCCTATCCTTCTTCATCCAATCCTTAGGAGCAGCTTCAACGATTGGTACCGATGGAGGTTAAGGTGCTCGAATCTAGAACTCTATATAGGCTTTGATGATCTCCATGAATGCCTCGATGCATTCTTATCAGCAGTTAGCAGCCATCACATCCTAAAGACTAATAGAAGTTAGGGATGGAATTCAGTCTACTGAGTACTAAAACTCGCACAACAATAATTATAAAGCTATCAATGGCACATTCCTAACCCCACTCTAACTCATAGATATTTTGGGTTTGAAATAATTATACTGATTGAGAAAATCAAGGAAAAGGATTTAAAATCAAGACAGATTGATGTAGGAGAATCTCTTGAGAGCTCTCAATCTTCTTCTTTTTACTAATGGAGATCAATAGGAATTAACATATATGGAGATAGAACCAATTATGCTTGAAAATTCATATACTTCTAATGTTTTGTCAAGTCATTCTTCTTGTAGGTATTGTGTAAGTTTGCAAGAAATTCACGAAGTGCATGATGGATGAAGATATTTAAGATACAAGGAAATGACAAGGGATTAAAATATTATAATGTGAAAGGAAGAATAAGGCTACAAATCTATAAAGTTTTATCATATATGATTACAACTATATATAGCATTATTAAGTTGTGTAGCTTTGTTATTTTTGTTGTTTACTTTGTAATTATTGTAAAATTATCATGGTAACTTTCTTTGTAAGCCATGGAAAGTGAATTAGAAAGGTTAAATCATTGATGAGATAAATAATAGCTTCTTAATGAAAAGGCTGGCAAGGTTACATGCCTAAAAATACTCGTACTCAACAGTGTCGACACATATTATGTCATAAAATTAAAGTTCATTCAAAACTTAGGAGAGAATAGCACAAGTGTTTGTTTTTTATTATTCTTATCTTCTCCTTTCTCAAGTTTATATCAAGAAGTAGCAAGTTTGATATAGTGAGAAATAGAAGGTTCTCATTAGAGGAGTTATATGGTTGATTAGATCTACTTTAATTCTATTATCAATTGAAAGCAATCGAAGACTACACAAGAGAATTTGAGTGTTGGAGTTCATTTTGAATTTTTGTACTCCTTTGAACAAGGTCTTGAATTCTTGTAGATTATTTGAATACAATATTCTGCATCAAAAGTGGTATCAAAGCCTCCTTGAATTCAAAGCTACAAGAGGTGCAAAAATATAACCAAGAATCAACCATCTTCATCACCATACGTGGAGTTCAAGTAAGTTTCTTGAATAATCTTGGTAGAATCTTGTGAATCTTGATGAGTTCTTGTTGATTCTTATAAAAAAAATATATTTTTCACTTGAGTCTTGAATACTCTTACATGGTTTTTGCATGATTCTACGATTTTATTGCATGTTACATTCGACATTAGGTAGTAATCTTTAATTGAGTTTGTGTGCAATATTATTTATAATATGTAATGTTCTTGATTTGTATGTGTGTTCTATGAATTTTGTTTCTAGAATCATGATTTTTTATGTTATTTTTTCTTCTAATAGGACACAATTGGTGGTCCTTTATTATGGTGAAAATTTCCTAAGTATGGATGATAGAAAACATTGGTGTTTTGGTGTTAAATGAGAACCAGTTTTGTGTGCATGTATTTGAGAGTGAGTGATGTATATTTGTGAGGAAATACTCAAGAATAAGGTGATATTTTCATGTGGTATTAATGAAGATTGGATCATATTTTTTTTCTATATGTAATGTAACATGAAATGTTCGAATGCACATGAAGATGTTTTGAATGCTAGAGTAGGGTTTTTCGGGAAATTTTTGCATGTTTTATGATAAGCGTTTTACAAGTTTGATTTCATGTATGTCTTTTATTTTGTGTGTATTTATTTTTAGTTTTATTTATAATTTATTTTTTTGTAAATCATTGAACTCTAAATTAGAAAACAAGAATTGACTAAGAAAACATTATGTGAAGATGAGAAATTTAGCTTTAAACCATTAAAACCAAGTGAAATTTGAGTGATTATGATGGAAATATTCAATCATGGAGGGGGAAAAAATTTTCCAAGACATGTTTGAATCCACTCAATAACTTTCTAATAAATTGGATTCCACTAATGCACAACTTATACAATTATTGGGTACGCAAACCCAACTTCAAAGGTTAGAGTCTTGGTTAGCCGAATAAGATTTGGTTCAAAATGTCCAAGAGCATAGAGAATTATATGGGGTTAGGTTTTGGAGTTGCTATTAGGTCAAATTTCCAATAAAAGGGAGGAATTTGAATAATAAAATGGACCAAGAAGAAGAGTCTTAAGGGATTGGAAGTATTAGGAAGTTCCATGACCATCAACCTATGTATCATCAAAAGGAGGATAA
Source organism: Tamarix chinensis (assembly GCA_030549775.1). NCBI lineage: Eukaryota > Viridiplantae > Streptophyta > Magnoliopsida > Caryophyllales > Tamaricaceae > Tamarix > Tamarix chinensis. The sequence goes on along the minus strand of CM060181.1, from coordinate 35,326,898 downwards.
GGGCATTAAGCTTGATCTCCCTGACTTTGATGGTAAGCTAGATGTAGATTCATTTCTTGAGTGGTTATATGAGGTGGAAGCTTTTTTAAAATTTAAGGATTATTAATACAAACAAAAGTGGAAATTAGAAACTCTTAAATTTAAGAAGTTTGCTAGAATTATGTATAATAATATAAAGAGGACTAGGGAACGAGAAGGCAAATCCAAAAGTAAATCTTAGGGGAAAATTAAGAAAAATATAAAAAGAAAATTCATTCTAAAAGAGTATGAACAAGATAATTACATCAAATTAACTACTCTTAGTCAAGGACTATTAAGTTTCGAGGAGTATGATAGGGAATTTAAGAGATTGGCACCAGTATGTGATACCCATGAAAGGAAGGAACAAACGTGTGCTAGATTCTTAGTAGACCTTAACATGATGATTTAAGACAAGGTGGAAACTTGTCTTTATTATTCCTCAGATGACATAATTAAACTTTTCCTAATATTTGAAAAGAAAATTAAGTCCACTAAGCTTCATACAAAATAAAATAATCCATCTACTAAGTACGACTCAAGTAACCGAACAACTAAAATTGGAGTGAGTACTTCAACTTCTACTAATCTTGAAAAGAAACTAGGAATTACTAGAGACACTACCCCAAAAAGTAGTTTTAATAACGGTTATTTAATAGTTTTAATAACGGTTTTCAACCGTTATTAAAACCCCCGTTATTAAATCTTTAATAACGGTTCATAACCGTTATCAAAAATATAAAAAAAAAAACCCGCCAATATGAGCATAAAATGCATTTTTAATAACGGTTTTTGAGAAAAACCGTTGTTAAAAAAGAGGGTTTTAATAACGGTTCTGATGAAAACCGTTATTAAAATGAAGGTTTTAATAACGGTTCTTATGAAAACCGTTATTAAAATACCAGAGCTTTAATAACGGTTTTAGAAGAACCGTTATTAAAACATCCTTTTAATAACGGTTTTCATAAGAACCGTTATTAAAACCTACCTTTTAATAACGGTTTTCATCAGAACCGTTATTAAAACTCCAGTTTTTTTTTAGTTTTTGCAGTTTTGTTCCTGCCCACTTACACAATTGTATGTTCAAATAATTACCAAATCTGCATTGTAAAACAACATCAATTGATAACATATCTGCAATCACACCATAATTTCAATCAATCCCTTGTTAATACACCGGACATATATACTCAAGAATCAAAATTAGTAGGCATACCACAACTTGGTAGCTCTACACACCAAAGCAAAATGTTTATAAATCTAGCTTAATTACAAGACTTAAAGACATAGACAAAATACAAGCCTGAACATGCATGTAGAATATATAGATCTCTACCTAATACCGAATGAATGAGTGCACATGCTTGGCCCATTGCTCTCTCACTTAATCAATTTCTTCAACATTGTATTGCTGACCTTGTGCATAATCATCGGTGAAAAACTACAAATCCCAAGTTTTGATTAATATACAGTTAGCACTTACGTCAAGTATCAAACATATATGTCATGATTCATTAATGGAAAAATATCGAAAAGAAAACATACATGGCTTGGATCTATGTTGACCGATCTATTTTGGACTATCAGATCCATTGATCTACATACATAATATCCACAATCTTTGTCGTTTTGCTATTGTGGACACTGTCATATAAATTCAGTTAGCTCTCTAACTATTAGATATTAATTTTAATTAAAATAAAATACGAAATAGTTACCTTCCTACTTACTATGACAGGCTCGTATTGAACATTCTTTGGGTCTGGGACACCATTCCCACCTCTCCTTTGATACGCTGTCCGTAGTGCCCTAATAAATAGAGTTGGATACACAATATTGTAAGTACGCATATATACCTCAAATAATGAAAGCTAGGCGAATATATGTATAAATAAGCTAATGAAGTAAGAAGTGAAAAGTATACTAACGTGTCGATAAATTCCTTCCCACCACGATGAGCGACTTCAAAAGGCACGTCATAGGTTCGAAGGGAATCAAACACATAGACTTTATTAAGATCAGGTTGGACGGTGTACAAAACCCAATGTTCAGTTGCGAGGTGAGGAATGAGATAGAGCTTGTTGTGTCCCTCAATTAAAATGCGATCTGCTAAATAGTTTATGTGCCTACCATCTCTTATTGTACTACCGTCAGCTATGTAGTATGGGCAAAGAAACACAATAGAGGACAACATTCCCTCCATCGCAGCTTGAGTAGCTACCAACCTATGGACGAAAAAAACAATGCATATTTGTTAATAACTAATAACTCATATAAGAGGTCATAAAAATTCCAATTGTATAAGTTAAGAGTACTAAAATCTCAAAATGAAATAATACTTACGTGACATAGACGGCGACACTTATGGTTGACATCCATTCTTGATTATAAATTTCGCTTATGTCAGCCGTCGATACCATGTAACTAGCATCGTCCCTCCCAACATACTCAGGACGACAATCAATGAAAATATAATTGTCCTTTAGGTAGTTTTGGGCATAAAAATATAATAAAGCTAATGCTGGTGGAGGTTGGCTTTACTGATCTGAAGAAGGAATCTTTTGTGGGGCAACTGATTTTTTAGATTTAGCTCTCTTTCCTTTAGCAGCGCCCTGTTTTGTGTTGCTCGTTCTGCTAGTACCTCTCTTGGTTTTACTAGCAGAAGCAGTCTTCTTTTTTTATTCCTTTTTTGATTCCTTAATTGATAATATTAAATAAAATATATATTGAGCATATAAATATATATATGAAAAAGATATGAATAGTATAACTACTAAACAAGGTCTAATGAAGATGTCAAATGTCAATACCTCTTCAGTAGCGAGACGTATTTGATCCGCAGGCCATGCCACGAAGCTTCCATGAGCTTCTAGTACTATGGTTGCCTCATCGCCCTCTTTATAACAAGGCAAGTATGCACTGCCAATGATTGGAGTGTCAATACTCATCGGCATTGTATTTAGGGCTAAATTGTACCCGTGGATTGTCTGTGTTTCGGTACTGTGACAGATACAGACCCTTCCTTTTGCCAAAATTGTTGAAAGGTCATTCGCTAATAAATCACATTTATGCAAACCCTAAACAAAAATATTACACATTATTAATAATTTATTACACCGAATACATTTAATAACAATTCATAGTTTGTAATGCTTACCTCGGGAATAGTAGAAAGAAATGCATCAACTTCACAACTATCTCTGATGCTATTTACATTAGGTATGTGAAGCTGATCATGGTCTACTGAATCAGATGGCTTATACCCTTGAGATTTAATAAATGACAACTCTTGCTCCATTGTTGCCATCCGTTCAAATGCCACGTTCAATTTTTTGGTGAGGATGGCGACTTGCTCATTAATGCTACGAGAACCACGAGATCGACCACATATGTTCGTTCTCGTAACACCCAATCCAAGGCCCCTGTGTCTTCCAGGGTGCTCTACAATTCCTGTAGCCTAGGACACAATGCTATATTGGTCCATCTCCTCACCTTCTGACGTTTCAAGTTCGTTATGTAAATTTAACTTATAGAAATAAGCATAATATAATAGTTTTCTAAAAGAAAACTAAGTAGGGTTCTACATATCTACAAACTTACAATTTTTTTGGCTACAACATTAACATATTCATTAACATATCCATCTCTTGTAACTCTAGCCTTCTTCCATAATGTACCAATATTGATGGACGAGGTACATGGGTCCAAGTCTTGGTCTAGGAGCTTCAAATCAAAAAATATTCTTAATTAAGAATATTATTATAAAATTCAACATTTACATGTAAATAGATAATCACAAAATGCATACCAACTCCTCTTCAAGGCCCGCATAGCCTTTGCGAGCCATATTATGCCGGTATTTATTTTTCTTGGCAATCTCTTTATTTTGGGTACTTTTTTCCTATGTGACAAGCCAAAACATAATGACATGGTTATTTCAATATTAAGCATAATACTGGGATTGATACAAAAAATTTAATTATTATCTAACAAGTACCTTAAAATTCCCCGTAAGACGATAAGCAATGAATTGGTTCCAACTTTCTTGATCGATGAAACCGTATCGTTTGGGTAGGTTCTGTTGTAGAGAACCATCCCTCTTTCTATACATTTTTCTACAAGATAAATATGACCTAAAGGTTCTTAGACGCTCCCCACAATGTCTAAGAAGCCATTTCTTCCTACTCTCTAGGACAGGAACATCTGAACACTCTCTGCAAAATAAGACATGTAGATGTATACCGATGTTAATGTAATAAAATTAATAACATTTGACATAAAAAAATGATTACATAAAATAGCATATTTACCGTGATTTCCTGCCAAATATGCTCCTTATGACCCTATGGAACCTGCTTCCAATTATTATAGGAGATAGGAACACGGTTACGGGTCACAAGTGAAATGTAGGTCAAGAACATATCTACATAAGGGCCGATGGGAAGATTGTAAGTATTCCATTCCAACTCGACTACTTCTCCTCCATTCCTCATGTCTATGATAGTTCTTATAATCGTAGGTCCTCTCTTCTCTTCTTCATCACTGCTATCCCTGTCAATGTTTTTGTTGGCCATATCTCTACAAAAAATAAATAAATAAATTATGTTAGAATGTTATGTATTGAGCATAATATTGTACCATTATATTATCGATACGAATCATGCTTAGAACGAATTAATCTCAAATGTATCATGCTATTCTATATATATATATACGAATCATGTTAACACGTTTCCAAACAGATATTAATACTAACCCTAACCCTAACCATAATTAACCATAATAAACGATAAACCCTAACCCTAACCCTAGCTAATTAACCAGAATTTATTATAATAAAACCTAACCCTAAACCAAAAAAAAAACGTAATCCCTAAACCTAGCTAAATGTAATTAAAGCATAATATATAAATCATATTAATTATTATTATTATTATTATTATTATTATTATTATTATTATTATTATTATTATTATCATACACAATTATTTCTCTCTATTTAATTATTCACTTTTATATATTCCTTATTCTCTATATCTATTTAATCCTCATCATCAAATAGCAATAATTAACATATGCATATGTAAAATATATTTGCATTTCATTATATGAAATTTCCTATCTCTTATTGCTAGTCTCCTATATTTATTAATGAAAGTGTGTGTGTGTGTGTGTGTGTGTGTGTGTGTATATTTTTATGATTGAAAATGTATATAATTCTACACTCACATTCATATTATATATATATATGTATTGGTCTCGGCCAACACATGCATTTGTTAATATATAACAATAACGCAACAAATTCAACAACAAATAGCAAAATTTTCATCCAACACATTCAACAACACATTTTTGAACGAAAAACCACAATCTTTCAATAACAAACAAACAAAACCCTGTAGCAACATGCATGCATTTATATATATATACATATATAAGTAGATAAAAAGTTACGAGAGGAAGAACAAACACATACATAAAGTGAGCTAGCTACAAACACGACGGTGAGAATGTTGAGAGAGGCAAGGCTTCAAACACGACTAAGGATGAAGGTGCATGTGCTAGCTAGCTTCGGAACAATGATAGCACGCACATGCAGAGCCGACAATGGCAGAGGCGTGGTGGAGAGTTGGCGGTGCGAGGGTTTCCTTTACTTGAGAGGAGTCGGTGTGGTGGTGCGAGTTGGTGGTGCGAGGGTTTGCAAGGAGAAGGAGAGGAAGAGAACGAAGGTGCAGAGAGTCTAAAAACTTTGGCACGAAACAAAGCTGAGCGAAATAAAAGTTTGATTTTGGGGTTTTAATAACAGCTCCTGAGAGAACTGTTATTAAAAAGAGGATTTAATAACGGTTCTTCCAGGAACCGTTATTAAAACCTTCGGACTTTTGACAACGAGTCTAATATGAACCGTTATTAAATCCTCTTTTAATAACAGTTTTATTTGAACCGTTATTAAAACCTCCGTGCAAATTTTAACGTTACCCTTTTAATAACGGTTGTTAACTAGAACCGTTATCAAAACTCTCCCGCCCATTAATTTTCACGCGTTTGACAACGATTTTCGAACCACCGTTATTATTTTCCATTTTCGTAGTAATGTGAAGGAGGTATTTTAGGACACTTTGGAGTTTACAAGACTTTAAAGCTATTGCAAGAACATTTTTATTGGCCAAGAATGCAAAAAGGAGTGCAAGCTATGGTAGCTAAGTGTGCTAAGTGTTAAAGATGCAAGAGTTTCTTTCACAAACGGTCATACATGTCTATACCCATGTCGATACCCATGTCTACTCAACCATGGAAAGGAGTTAATGTGGATTTTATCTTGGGATTACACAATATTGTAAGTACGCATATATACCTTAAATAATGAAAGTTAGCTAGGCGAATATATATATAAATAAGCTAATGAAGTAAGAAGTGAAAAGTATACTAACATGTCGATAAATTCCTTCCCACCACGACGAGCGACTTCAAAAGGCACGTCATAGGTTCGAAGGGAATCAAACACATAGACTTTATTAAGATCAGGTCGGACGGCGTACAAAACCCAATGTTCACTTGCAAGGTGAGGAATGAGATAGAGCTTGTTGTGTCCCTCAATCAAAATGCGATCCGCTAAATAGTTTATGTGCCTACCCTCTCTTATTGTACTACCGTCAGCTATGTAGTATGGGCACACAAACACAATAGAGGACAGCATTCCCTCCATCGCAGCTCGAGTAGCTACCAACCTATGGACAACAAAAACAATGCATATTTGTTAATAAATAATAACTCATATAAGAGGTCATAAAAATTCCATTTGTATAAGTTAAGAGTACTAAAATCTCAAAATGAAATAATACTTACGTGACATAGACGGCGACACTTATGGTTGACATCCATTCTTGATTATAAATGTCGCTTATGTCAGCCGTCGATACCATGTAAGTAGCATCGTCCCTCCCAACATACTCAGGACGACAATCAATGAAAATATAATTGTCCCTGAGGTAGTTTTGGGCATAAAAATAAAATATAGCTAATGCTGGTGGAGGTTGGCTTTGCTGATCTGAAGAAGGAATCTTTTGTGGGGCAATTGATTTTTCATATTTAGCTCTCTTTCCTTTAGCAGCGCCCTTTTTTGTTGCTCGTTCTGCTAGTACGTCTCTTGGTTTTACTAGCAGAAGCAGTCTTCTTTTTTGATTCCTTAATTGATAATATTAAACAAAATATATATTGAGCATATAAATATATATATATATGAAAAAGGTATATATAGTGTAACTACTAAACAAGGTCTAATGAACATGTCAAATGTCAATACCTATTCAGTAGTGAGACGTATTTGATCCGCAGGCCAAGCCACGAAGCTTCCATGAGCTTCTAGTACTGTGATTGCCTCATCGCCCTCTTTATAACAAGGCAAGTGTGCACTGCCAATGATTGGAGTGTCAATACTCACCGGCCTTGTATTTAAGGCTAAATTGTACCCGTGGATTGTCTGCGTTTCAATACTGTGACTAATGCGGACCCTTCTTTTCGCCAAAATTGTTGAAAGGTCATTCGCTAATAAGTCACATTTATGCAAACCCTAAACAAAAATATTACACATTATTAATAATTTATTACACCGAATACATTTAATAACAATTCATAGTTTGTAATGCTTACCTCGGGAAGAGTAGAAAGAAATGAATCAGCTTCACAACTATCTCTGACACTATTTACATTAGGTATGTGAAGCTAATCATGGTCTACTGAATCGGATGGCTTATACCCTTGAGATTTAATAAATGACAACTCTTGCTCCATTGTTGCCATCCGTTCAAATGCCACGTTCAAATTTTGGGTGAGGATGGCAACTTGCTCATTAGTGCTATGAGAACCACGAGATCGACCACATATGCTCGTTCTCGTAACACCCAATCCAATGCCCCTGTGTCTTCCAGGGTGTTCTACAATTCCTGTAGCCTGGGCCACAATGCTATATTGGTCCACCTCCTCACCTTCTGACGTTTCAAGTTCGTCCTGTAAATTTAACTTATAGGAATAAGCATAATATAATAGTTTTCTAAAAGAAAACTAATTAGGGTTCTATATATCTACAAACTTACAATTCTTTTGGCTGCAACATCAACATATTCATTAATATATCCATCTCTTGTTGCTCTAGCCTTCTTCCATAATGTACCAATATTGATGGACGAGGTACATGGGTCCAAGTCTTGGGCTAGGAGCTACAAATCAAAAAATATTCTTAATTAAGAATATTATTATAAAATTAAACATTTACATGTAAATAGATAATGACAAAATGCATACCAACTCTTCTTCAAGGCCCGCATAGCCTTTGTGAGCCATATTATGCCGGTATTTATTTTGCTTGGCAATCTCTTTATTTTGGGTACTTTTTTCCTATGTGACAAGCCAAAACATAATAACATGGTTATTTCAATATTAAGCATAATACTAGGATTGATACAAAAAGTTTAATTGTTATCTAACAAGTACCTTAAAATCCACCGTAAGACGATAAGCAATGAATTGGTTCCAACTTTCTTGATCGATGAAACCGTATCGTTTGGGTGGGTTCTGTCGTACATAACCATCCTTCTTTCTATACATTTTTCTACAAGCTAAATATGACCTAAAGGTTCTTAGACGCTCCCCACAATGTCTAAGAAGCCATTTCTTCCTACTCTCTTGGACATTGAACACTTTCTGCAAAATAAGACATGTAGATGTATACCGATGTTAATGTAATAAAATTAATAACATTTGACATACAAAAATGATTACATAAAATAGCATATTTACCGTGATTTCCTTCCAAATATGCTCCTTATGACCTTGTGGAACCTGCTTCCAATTATTATAGGAGATAGGAACACGGTTACGGGTCACAAGTGAAATGTAGGTCAAGAACATATCTGCATAAGGGCCGATGGGAAGATTGTAAGTATTCCATCCCAAATCGACTACTTCTCCTCTATTCCTCATGTCTATGATAATTCTCATAATCATAGGTCCCCTCTTCCCTTCTTCATCACTGTTATCCCTATCAATGGTTTTGTTGGCCATATCTCTACAAAAAAAAATAATGTTAGAATGTTATGTATTGAGCATAATAATGTACCATTATATTATCGATACGAATCATGCTTAGAAAGAATTAATCTCAAATGTATCATGCTATTCTATATATATATATATATATATATATATATATACGAATCATGTTAACACGTTTCCAAAAAGATATTAATACTAACCCTAACCCTAACCATAATTAACCATAATAAACGATAAACCCTAACCCTAACCCTAGCTAATTAACCATAATTTATTATAATAAAACCTAACCCTAAACCAAAAAAAACGTAATCCCTAAACCTCGCTAAATGTAATTAAAGCATAATATATAAATCATATTATTAATTAATTATTATTATTATTATTATTATTATTATTATTATTATTCTTATCATACACAATTATTTCTCTCTATTTAATTATTCACTTTTATATATTCCTTATTCTCTATATCTATTTAATCCTCATCAAATAGGAATCATTAACATATGCATATGTAAAATATATTTGCATTTCATTATATGACATTTCCTATATCTTATTGCTAGTCTCCTATACTTATTAATAAAAATGTGTGTGTGTGTGTGTGTGTGTATATATATATATAGTTTTTATGAGTGAAAATGTATATAATTCTACACTCACATTCATATTATATATATATATATGTAAAGGTCTCGTCCAACACATGAATTTGTTAATATATAACAATAACGCAACAAATTCAACAAAAAACAGCAAAATTTTTAGCCAATACATTAAACAACCCATTTTCGAACGACAAACCACAATCTTTCAATAAAAAACAAACGAAACCCTGTACCAACATGCATGCATTTATATATATATACATATATAAGTAGATAAAATGTTACAAGAAGAAGAAAAAACACATACATAAAGTGAGCTAGCTACAAACACGACGGTGACAATGTTGAGAGAGGCAAGGGCTTCAAACACGACAGAGGATGAAGGTGCAAGTGCTAGCTAGCTTCGGAACAATGACAGCACGCACATGCAGAGCCGGCAATGGCGGAGGCGTGGTGGAGAGTTGGCGGTGCGAGGGTTTCCTTTACTTGAGAGGAGCCGGTGTGGTCGTGCGAGGGTTTGCAAGGAGAAGGAGAGCAAGAGAACGAAGGTGCAGAGAGTCTGAAAATTTTGGCACGAAACAGAACTGAACGAAATATAAGTTTGATTTTGGGGTTTTAATAACGGTTCCTGAGAGAACCGTTATTAAAAAGAGGATTTAATAACGGTTCTCTGAGGAACCGTTATTAAAACATCTTTTAATAACGGTTCTTCCAGTAACCGTTATTAAAAGCTTCTGACTTTTGACAACGGTTCTAATATGAACCGTTATTAAATATACTTTTAATAACGGTTTACTTGAAACCGTTATTAAAACATCCGTCCAAATTTTAACGTTGCCCTTTTAATAACGGTTTTTAAATAGAACCGTTATCAAAACTTCCCGCCGATTAATTTTCACGCGTTTGACAATGGTTTTCGAACTACCGTTATTAATGTCCCGTTATTATAACCCGTTTTCGTAGTAGTGAGAGGAGAAAGGAAAAAACAAAATTAATGAATTTTATCCTAGGCAACGTTTCAAATGCCAAGGGTTTGGACACTTCGCTCGTGAATGTCCTAATCAAAGGGTTTTCTCAGTCTAAGAGATTGAAGCCATAGAGACAAGTGAGGAAATTGCTGAAATTGAACCTTTTGAGGAAGCTTCTAGCGAATCTAAGGAAGATGAAAGTTCTTATTACATCGTAAAGCGATTAATTCAAGCATAAGCTATTGAACAACCTACTCTAGGGGAGAAGATATTTAAAAAAAGGGAGAGTAGGAGATACAATTTATCGTATTATCATTGATAGTGACTCTTGTACAAATGTAGCCAATTAAAGGATTGTTAATGATTTAGGATTGAAAACTAAAACACATCCAAAACCTTATTCTCTTTAATGGTGATAAAAAAAACCTTGATAGCATTAAAAATTGGTAATTACAACAAAGAGGTGCTATGCGATGTTTTACCTATGGATACATGTGGAATCTTACTGTGTAGACCATGGCAGTATGACTAAAATGCTATTCATAATGGTATTATTGATGAGTATCTAGTTGATAAGGCTATAAAGATGCATAAGCTTAAACCTTTTAAGAATGATAAGGAGAGCATAGTCAAAAATAATAAGAGTTTGTTCTTACATGATAAGGATATGGTCAAATATATTCAAGAAGAAGGGAGTTGTTATGTTGTGGTCATGAAAGAATCTCTACAGGAAGAGAGAGATAATGATTATCCTCAATTAAATAAACTCCTTGAAGAGTATCATGATGTTTTTTCTAATGAATTACCATCTAGATTGCCACCTAAGAGAGGGATAGAATATGCCATAGATTTACTTCCTAGTGTGTCCTTACCTAATAAGCCTGCATATCATTATGATCTAAAGGATGCTAAGGATTTAAATAAACAAATACGAGTGCTCGTAGGAAAAGGGTATGTGAGGGAAAAAACGAGTCCATGTTGTGTACTTACATTACTTTTTCCTAAAGTAGATGCTTTGTCTTGTAGATCCATGATATTAGTAATGTTGTATGCTAAGGTATTGGGATTTGAGATGTTGAAGGAGTTGTATGATAAGGATGAAGATTTTGTTGACATATATAATATGTGCAAAAAGAGTGATAGTTTTGGTAATTATTTCCTACAATATGATTATCTCATTAAATTTGATAAGTTGTGTATACTTCATTCAAGTTTATGTGATTTACTTGTTAAAGAACTACACGAGGGAGGCATAACTAGTCATTTTGGTGTATGTAAGACCATGAAAATACTACAAGAAAACTTCTACTGGCCATGGACGTAAAAACTACTACAAACAATTATAGGAAGATGTGTAACTTGTTAGAAAATTAAAATTTTCTTCCATATGGGTTTGTATACTCCTTTACTAGTACTATAACCACCTTGGGAGAGTCTTAGCATGGATTTCATATTAGGATCTCTAAGGACGCAGAGGGGTAAAGATTCTATACTTGTGGTAGTGGATAGGTTTTCAATGCAATAAGACTAATGATAAAACACATATAGCAAATTTATATTTCTGAGAAATAGTGAGGTTACATGGGGTTCCCAAAAGTATAGCGTCGGATAGCGATGTAAAATTCTAAAGATACGTTTGGAAGACACTTTAGCACATGTTACATACTGACTTGTTGTTTAGTACTTCTCATCATCCATAAACATATGGTCAAATCAAAGTGACTAATAGAGCTCTAGGTACTCTACTACGAGGCTTGGTAAATAAGATTACAAAGGATTGGGATATAAAGCTTTCTCATGCTGAGTTTGCATACAATAGAAGTCCTTCCAGTACAACTAAAACAAGTCCTTTTGATATTGTAGACGAGATTAATCTATATCTACCCATTGATATGTTTTCATTTAAGAAGGGGATATAAACAATTATGATGCTAAAAGAATGAATTGAATTCTTTAGAAAAATTCATCAACAAATAAAAGGCAACTTTGAAAAATAGAATGCTAAATACCAAGCTTAAGCTAATAAAAATATAATTCATCAAGTGTTTGAATTGGAAAATTTGGTATGGTTGTATTTGAGAAAAGAGAGATTTCCAAACCTATGAAAGAATAAACTAATGAAAGAATTTGATGGCCCATTCAAAATCTTAAGAAAATTTGAAAATAACACATGAACTTGAATAGCCTAAATAGTATGGAGGATTATCTAGGACTTCCAACATTGGTGACTTATTTCCATATAATAGTACTACTAATTTGAGGGAAAATTCTTCTCTATAAGGAGAGAATGATGCAAGAGAATCTCTTGAGAACTCTCCTTCATCTTCTTCTGATGATGGAGATCAAGATGAATTAGCATACATGGAGATAGAACTAATAATACTTAAAAATTCATATACTTCTAATGTTTTGTCAAGTCATTCTTCTTACATGTATTGTGTATGTTTGTAAGAAATTCATGAATTGCATGATGGATGAAGATCTTTGAGATATAAGGCAATGTAAGGGATTAAAAAAATTAAAAAGTGAAAGGAAGAATAAGGTAACAAGACTATGAATTTTTATTACATATAAGTATAACATTATTAAGTTGTGTAGCTTTGTTATTTTTGTTTACTTTGTAATTCTTGTAAAAGTGTCATTGTAACTTTATTTATAAGCCATGAACATGCATTAGGATGGTTAAATCATTAATGAGGATGATAATGGGCTTCTTAATGAAAATTCTTGGAAGGTTCCATGCATATAAATACTTGTACTCAAGGGTGTCGACATATATTATGTCATGAAATGAAAGTTCATTCAAAACTTGAGAGAGAATAGCACAAGTGTGTGTTTTTTCTTCTTCTTCTCTTCTTCTTCTCTTCTTCTTTCTACAGTGTGTATTGAGAATTATCATGGTTGATCTAGTGAGAAATGGAAGGTTCTCATTAGAGGAGTTAGATCTTGGATTAAATCAACTCAACTTCTATCATCATTCAAAAGCAACCGAATACTACACAAGTGAATTCGAGTGTTGATGTTCATTTTGCATCTTTGTACTCCGTCAAACAAGGTCTTGAACTTGTATAGAAGATTTGAAGACAATCATTTACATCACTAATACCATGATGTAATATCAACTTAAAAATTATTACCAAAGTAAGGCTCTTTTCATAAAATGCTTTGATAAAACCCTATTGTGTGAACTTAAGAATTTTTAAAAGTGGAAAGTTTATAAGAAAATCGCTAATACCAATCTGTCACACCCCTACTTTTTACTACTAAAAAATTTCATTTAAAATATTGGGATGCTGAAACACACTAAGGAAAAACAGGTTGTTACCGCCATACTCGACATAGGTTAGATGTTCGCTGCCTACTCCATTTCAATTATAAGTCTAAAACCAACCAATACATTTAAAACAATAGAGTGTGCAAATAAAAGATTAAAAAAAACTTAAAAGATTGATTACATTAAAGGACCCTATTGGTCCCCGACTAAAACATTACAAAATACATATAGATAAAAATACGAGGATAAAATAAAATAAGATTAAGGGATGACAACCTAATTAAAATCTCAGTCCTATGGACCCCACCAAAAATCTTCAAATGTGCTTGCTCTCAAGCCCTAACATAATTGAGGTAGGCCCTTTACTAGCCATCGCCAAACACCTACATAAGTCCCTCTACTCGTGGGAATGAGCAGGTGATCGAACAAATGGGCGCATTAGTATGCTATGTACTGAGTAAGCTAAGTTGCACCCTCAACGTAAACATAAGTGCACCAATCTATTGTATATAGATAAATAATACTACATGAGTTATGATAAAACCATATATATATATATATAAAGGTAAGAGTACATAATGACATGCTATCTTGCATAACTCCAATAAGGTAGAATCTATCATGCTTGGTTTCACATTATCATCACATAGATACTCACACACATAATAGAAGATAAAATTCAAGCAACCCCTAGGGTGTTTTTTTTTTCAATTACTCAATCCTTTAGGTTATACCATTTCCTTAGCCACTTATTATTCTAGTCAATCACTCACTCAATATTCCATTCAATAACCAATGGGTTATTTAAGTTATTTTCCAAGTGTATAAACCAACTTTTATTCCTTTTTGGTCATTCATGCCATTACTTCTTTCCTTATCCACTTATTAACCATTCACTCGGCCATCATTCATATTTTATTTACCAACTACTTATATTTTATATTTTATTATTATCTAACAATGTATTGTACCCCACCCTATAGTCTCACATAACATAGAGGCCTATCCAAATAAGGGACATAAAGTTCATGCTGAAGCCAATCACCAAGAGGACATAAGTCCAAGCCAAAGCCAATGACAACAATGGACATAAGTATAGACTAAAGCTAACTAATATGGACATAAGTCTAGTCCAAAGCCAACAACTTACGTACCTAAACCCTTTAGTATCCATATCCCCTAGTAGATCATTAGTATCTAAAGTATGTAAGACACTAGGACCTCTCAAAATTCCTCACAAAGGAAAAGCCCTAAGGCAGACTAAATCCCTTTAGCTAATTGAGGATTGGGTAACCTAGACCCATACTAAACTTTATTGTCTATTTATTTATGTTATTAGTATATTATTCATAAGGATAAGTGATCACACGAGGCCCATATAAAAGCAAGTAAGGTAATTTGAATCTTTATTCCATATAGATCATTCCCTTTCCATTTTCCCAACCATATGGGTTCCCATTAATCAATGTACTATAGTATTCATAACCTTATTATCATTTTGTTCTAGCCCATGCTGAGTTTCATTAATCTTTACTCAATATCATCACTTATCATAAGTGGAATACCCATTTAGCTTTTACATTACTTATAAAGTATATCATAAATTATGATCCATTTAATTATTTTATTAGGCTAATAATTCATGAAAAAAAATTTATTTTATCACATTAATAATCATAGTATAATCCCAAACATAGCCTTAAAGCATAACCAAACCAAAAGGAAACAAAGTATGCAAACTAGTCGAATTAGTCAATTGGTCTGGCCCAACCAATTGATTAGTTTGGGTAAACTAGTCAATCGATTTAACTCAACCAGATAATGTTTTTCCTCAAACTAGTCAATTAGTTTAGGTAAATAAGTCTATTGTTCATAGATCATTCAATCAATTCCACCAAACAGGTCAATGGGTTTAAGAGGAGAGCAAGAAAAGGTCACCATAGGCTTACCAGCCGATGGGTTATGTCAACCAGTTTACTCTTCTAGGAACGAGTCTATCAGTTTTCTTAAACACATCACCAACAATTAAATTTCATACAGATTCTTTCATATAAATAATCCTTAACCACATTAAATCATGTATCAACATAGTCTAACACATTTCCAACTGAAGTGACCTGCATTTCATACCATGTAATCATCACATCCTATTTTTACCTCTTTTGATGCTTTTAGTCATATTATGGTGTCTAACCATCCAAACCACTTATGTAGGCTATACATACTCATGCTAACATAAAAAAATCAACTTAAAAGAACACATAACATTTAGGAATACTCATTTATTATTTTAGAAGAAAGAATCACTTACTTGATGCAGGTAAAAATCCCTCTTTAAACTAAAATTTCAAACTATGAAATTCTCTTCTTTTAATCATTAAAAAACGTAATCTTAAATTTAGTATTTACACGAAAAACTTATTAAATTATCGAACTTAAAACATAAATAAAGAAGAACATACTAAATTGTGGCAAAAATAAGGAAACACCCAACTGAACCACTCAACCTTTTCCCCATAATCTTACTCCTTCATGCTTAATAATTGAAATAAAAGAAAGTTAGAGATAGGACTAGAAGAGTGAAAAAAGTTAGTGAATACCAAACTTAGACAATTTGGTGGCTTTAAGAGATGGTGCATAAAAGGGATTATTAAAGCTCTTTATAGCCAACAAATCGAATGGAATCAGAGAAGGTTCGGGAATAATTCAAAAACCCTACAATTCACCATTTGAATTCTAGCTAAATGGATGAATTTCAATGAAAATATGATCACTTATTCTCCAAAGCTCAAATGGTTTTTCTAGAGAATACATGTCAATTAGGCCAAAATTAGCATACATGAGTGAAGTAAAGGAAGGTCAATATGGAAGGAATCTTCCAGGTACTTAGATTCATTCCTGAGGTGGAAGCATTGATCTTAGAAACATTCTAAGGAGAGAGGTGGAAGAAGACAAGGCTGAGGTCATCTCTCTCCCTTAATTATCCTAATTGACATCTAGATTTATCTGAGGTAACATTTCAGGGTAAATGCATCATGAAAATGATTAGAAATCTCTTAGGGCAATTTGGCATGGGTTGGTAAGGTTCCATTTTATTATAAGAGATTTTTTAGAATATCAAGTTCCCTAAATATGACCAACTCAACATAGCAGTCAATGGGTTTGGGCCCACCAGTTGAATGTTATACAAACCAGTTGATCGGTTCTCCTAAATAGTCAATCAATGTAGTTAAGAAAACCATTTTGTTGAAAAGATAATCGAGCCCATTTGTTCATGGAATCAGTGAATCGGTTTGGCTGAAAAACTCAATAAACTCTATTTTCCAACATGATTTTAAATCAAATTTGCATGAAACCAAATCATAACATTAAATCAAGATGAAAGGTCCAAAAATTGGCATAATTCTTATTCAACCATTCATAAAAATATCCTTTTAAAAATATCTAAAATATAAACCATAAACTTTTATTAAATTTAACCACATCTTAGTCAAGAAACCTAAAGTTATGAAACATGCAAACCTATCCTATACGTATAAGGAATTAACCATATAGAAAAAATAATCATTACTTAACCATTAATTTAATAATAACGAAACATAAAAAATAACTATAAAGGAATAAAAATCCATCATTATTGCCATACTTGGGAGTTGAATAAAAAACATTGAGATTAATGTTGAGTCCTAAAAACATTACGAAGCATTAAATTTTAAGACATATTAGACAATATAAAGTTAAAAATAGTCATTCATCATCTTCCCATCCTTGGTATTACTACAAATTATTTAAAATGGTTTTCCTCATTATAATTGTATTACTGTCACTTTTTTTATCTTATAATCCAAATGTCTACAAATGTTTCCACATTTATATTTTAGATAGTTGTTTTCTATTGTTCCTCAATCTTTATAAATATGTTTATGCTATAGATAAAAATTTTGAGAAACACAAATTTAATCGAGGGCTAGACAAGTTTACCTGGGTGGAAATATATTACTATTAGTACATATCACTTTGATACTCATGACTAGTCATTTATTGTTGTAGGAAAAGAAACAATGGTAGAGCTAGAGGGTAGGTCGTTAAATATATATGCATGATTATGATAATCCCTCACCAAATTGTGGGCATGATCCCATTCATAGTGTTAACAAGGTCGAGGTGGTAGTAGGCCAAGATATGGGAGGCATTGAAGATCGTTTATTTTCCCATGTTTCAGTGGCATTGTTGAGTTTTATCTTTCTTAAATGGTATTTAATGTGGTACCAATTTATCAATATAATGTAATAAATAAATTCTCATGTTTCTTACTATGTGAATTATTAGAGTTATATTTCTACAATACTTGCTTTAAAAACTTACTTAAACTTACAGGTAAAAATTGCACCAAATTATTGTTATAGTTGTAAAAATCATATTCAAATATCGTATATAAAAAATTTATAAATGTTTATTGTATGAAATCATAGGTCTAATACTTCCATTATTTTCATTAGTTGGAACAACATTTTTCATTATCACTCTAACTTTTTAACTCTATCTCTCCTCCACTACCTTTTATATTCCTTAACTCTCTTACTATGATGCAATGTGTATGTGTTAAGATATAATTTATTTGTTATATTGTGTAGTAACATACATAACTATTTATCTACCCAAATCCACAGTGAATTAGCTAACCTTACTCGTATCCTTCTCATGCTTAGGAAGACAACAACTATAGCCATAAATAAAGAACTTACATCTTCCAACTTATACCTTATATATGATAATTCTCTCATCAATAAAATAATCGATTCCCTCCAATTTATATGGTATCAAAACAACTTTTATATCCAAATGGATTACTCAATCATAACCTATTAATCATAATAAATGGCTATAATAAGTATTTGATCTTTTTCAATAGCATCTATGCTCTAAGTATGAATCTATCATTCACATTTATAACTATAAAAATGGATCATCACAACTTCTATAGATGGAGCACCACCATCAAATCAACCTTGGAAGCCTTATAGTTTTAACCATTTTATTTTATCGAATCTACCAACAACATTAATAACGTCATTAACAACCACCACCAATTAGAACATACTATACAAAGTGTTGTATCTCTGGGAGATTAAGCACTAAAATGATGTATCACACTATTAGAATCAATATGCCAAAGGTTGAGTGGAAGTCATTTGTATGGAATCACAGTGGCCTAGAAAAGCACAAATTCATTACTTGGCTGCTTTGTCACAATGCCATCCCTCTTAAATCAAAATTGTTTAACTAGGGGGTTACTACAAATAACATTTGTGAGGTGTGCAGAAATGATGAAGAAGACATCAACCATATGCTGCTCTACTAGTATAGGGCTAGAGTCCTATGGAATTATGTCCTAAGATGGCTGAAATTGGTGAGAAATACCATCGATTGGAATAGTTGCAAGGATTGGCTAATTAAAAAGACCACATGGAAAGGGAAAAAGATTATTTGGAGAGCTATTTTTAATGCCCTTCTGTAACACCCCAAAATTCACTACTTTTTTTTTAAGCGGAGCAATTAAATTAGAAACATTGAAAACCTATGAATTTTGGAAATGTTACCGCCACACGTAGTACCAGACCGGTTCTCTTCGACCGTTCCAGTACCAAGTGCTAAGGCTAAGAAAGAAATAATCAATTATAAATCAATACAATCCAAATTCCAAATAAGCATTAAACGGTTGTAAACAAAATCAGAGTACGCATCAAGAATCACGAATTAAATAGAAATCAGAGTACAAAATTAAAATTCCTCGAAGGGAATACTCTTACAATCAATAAAAGCTTCATTTGAAATACTCAGTACAAGGTAGTAAATCAAATAAGATAAATATGATACAAGAAGAAATAATAGAAATAAATAAGATAACAAGAAGAGTAGATCTGGCCACACTACTCACGAATTTCCAGCCAAACATGCTCAACACTCAGCCCCGACTGATGTCTCGCCCACCTGCACAAGTCCGAAGGGCATACTACTCGTGGGAATGAGCAGCACCCATGAAAAGGGTGATCAGTACGCTACGTACTGAGTAAGGTAACCGAGCACTAAGGCCAACATATAAACACATAAATCATGCGGAACATAAAAGAGCATAATCATAAATGCATATGATCAACCAGGTAAAAGTACGTACAACGGCCCATGAATAATCTGAATTAATCACTTAATTAATCTCTTATCATAATTCGATTCACACCATGCCTTTTATCAATCCATGCGAGCATAGGAATACCCCACTATTATAACCGGTGGGCCGGTCACAATAGAGCATCATGCCCTAACCACTATTATTACCGGAGGATCGGTCACAATAGGGTCAAACCCTAACCACTATTTTAACCGGTGGATCAATCACATATAGGGTAAAACCCTAACCACTAATCCTAACCGGTGGATCGGTTCGGTTCCTCCTTGCATGTTGTTCCACTGTAAGTAATTAGTGTCTTTTATTTGCCTTAGCAAAACTCTCGTTTATTTTCATTCTGATCAGGATCCCCCACTATTATAACCGGTGGGCCGGTCACATATAGGACATCATGTCCTAACAACTATTATTACCGGTGGATCGGCTGGTCCCGTCTCAATATCTTCCACTTTGAGTAATTAGTGTCTTAAATATTTTATTCAAAGGCTTTCACCATGGACATGCATGAATCATAAATCATAAATTCCATATTCATCATCATACTTTATTCACCAATTACACATGTGCTACCACCAAACCCTAAACATGCATGGATCGCTCCCTTTACACTTATCCTCCAATTCTACTTCACATCTCACTCTAGGGTTTTATCCCGAAACCCTAATTTAGGCCTTAACATCCCCTCTTACTCCACCTCACATCACCCAAATCATTTTAACACTCCACACATCACAAATCATCGATTCCATTCTCATAATTACATCTTAATCACCAAAAACATATGATACAACAAAAACCTTAAGCAGCCACATCAAACCCTAATCAACCACCACAAACCATAATTAACCACTCCAAACCTTATTTAACCATAACAACCATAACTAGCCATTCCAAACCTTAATTAACCACGACAGTTCACAGTTAGCCACTCCAAACCTTAGCTTCGTCTCCTACGTACCCAGATAATGTTCCACGTATTATTTTCCATCCAAAGTGTTTAACTACCCAAACAACGCGTACATTACCTTCCTTACATCCCAAATTAACTTTTCATACGTAAATTTTACTCCCATGCAGACTTTACATATCCCATGCGACCATTCAAACTTTTCATGCAAACCCTAAATTCCATGCAATCATTAACTCCCATGCAAAACCCTAACTCCACCACGCAACCCTAATACCACCATGCAAAACCCAAGATTCCGTCATACAATACCCTAAATTCAATCCATACCAACCAAATATTCATCCTTACCAAACCCTAGATTCAAATCACATAAAATCGAAGATTCATCCTTACCTTACAATTGATTAGATTCTCCCGCATAAAATCATAAATTAGAATTTCCCAAGAAAAACCATAAATTGGATTCCCCCAAACAAATCATAAATTAGATTCTCCCAATTAAATCATAAATTAGATTCTTCCATATAATATCATAAATTACATTCTCCCAAATAACTTCTTACATTAGATTCTCCCAAGCAAATCATAAATTAGATTCTCTCCCATAACACCCTACATTTCCCATTTTATTTTTCCACCCATAAATCATTAAGATACTTAGGTCAACTCACATCTCTTGGTCAACTTCTTTCTCCATCCTCATTTTTCATCCTTTTCCCCCGCACAAATCATATCAACATCCTCACATGCATGTCTTACAGGGTCACAACACATATTATCATACATAAATAATACACATGCCATACAAAACATACTTCAACTCCATGTCATATCATATACGACATAATTAATAATCATAAACATAGAATGCATAGCATATGAAGCACATAATGCATATAAGCACACAATGGCCTTAGTAAACCCTTACCTAAAATGTCACCGGTCTTGGAGCACACTCCTACGCCTCCTTAGGGCTTTGACCAAATAATAACATACTAATAAAATAACCTTAACAAAATTCTAACTTTGCTAAAGACATAAAAATAATAGAGATATTATAAACCTTGATAATATAGGGTTAAAGACTTTACCCTAATAATAATAATGATACTAATATAATAATATCAAAGATAATAAAACTAATATCAATGAGAATATAAATAATAATAACAATAATAATAATAATAATAATCCTAATAATATTAAAAATAGTAATAACAATAATAACATTATTAACAATACTAATGGTAAAATATTTTCATTAATAATAATGGAATAAGAATAATAGAAATTCAAAATATAAAATAATAATAATTATTATTATACCTATAACATATTAGTATTAATAATAGTAATAAAAGAAATAATAAGGGGAATAAAAATAAAATCGAATTAAAATACAATAAGGCTTCAACCCTCAACATAAATAATAATAAAACAATAATACTACTAATAATAATAATAAAACATATTAAGAATAATAATAATGGTATTTATATGCAAATAATTGAAATAATTTAAATCAAAGCCTATAATAATATGGAAAATGGTTGAGAGGGTCTAGGGTTCAACCTTAGGCTGGTGGGGATAGGTGGCACCGACGGTGGTGCACGGCGGTGGCGGCGGTGGCCGGAAAAAGAGAAGAAAAGAGGGAAAGATGGATGTTGGGAAAAAGATAGGGAGAATTGAGGTGAGATAAGAGGTGTTTATGGTTTCCCAGGAGGAGAGGGACAAAATGATGGTGGTGGTGTAGCCAAAGGTGGCTGCGCACGGCGGCGGACGGTGGTTTAAGGTTTTGGGGTAAAATTCTGGCGAGATGAGCAGCAAACTTTACACGGTTATGGAGGCCCGTGCAAGAAGAATCGAAAGTTGAAAATGGTTTAGTTAACTAGAGGGCGTTTCAGGGAAGAATTTGGGATGTGGCGGTGGCGTTGAAGTTGGCTAACGGCGGAGAAAAACACGTCTGAAGTTGCAGGGGTGGGCAGTTCTCACTTAGGGTTTCGAGGAAAAAGAAGCTCCAAAAACTCCTACCATTAGGCTATTTATAGATGGTAGATGAGATAATAGGGTGTTGAAGCTCGACAGGGAGGTATTAAGTGCAAGAATTTGGGTGGCCGGTGGCAGTAATGGCTCGATGTCCGTTTTGGGGTGGTTCAAATTTCGCACACCAGGAGAGAGAAAACGGGCGAGATTTAACGTCCAATAATTATACCAATTTATTCCTGGAGTTAAGAGGAAGACAATGAGGCAAGAAACGGCCGGTGTTAATCACCGTAGCCGGAGAGGCCATTGATGGCGGCCAGCGTTGCAGCGTCGTCGACGATGGGGAATGAAGGAAGAAGGAAGAAGAAAGAAGGTGAACCGGTCGGCCGGGGAAAAGAAAAGAAAAAGGGAGAACCGGGGCGGTTGGCGTCGGTTTCTAGCTTCATTAAACTGAGCATGTCGTTTCATCATTAAAGAAGAAAAAACGCTACGTTTGGGCGTATACAGGAGATGCCAGCGGCGCCGGGCTGCGGGAAGAGAAAGAAGACAGTGGGTTGGGCCGCGTCCAGGCCCAACTAGGGAAGAAAGAAGAAAAAGAAAGAAATAAAAAGAAAAAGAACAAAAGAAAAAGAAAAGGAAAAAGAAAAAAGAAAAAATTTAAGGTTTTGGGTTTAAATAAATTAATTAGAATATTTTGGGTATTTAACATAAAATATTTATTTAATAAAAATATTAAATTTCCTTTTTAGGCTAATTTAGGGTTTTTAAAATATTTTCCATAAATTCTATTTTAATTAGTAAAACACCCTAATTTTCTTCAATCAAATTATTTATAGAATTATTATTAATTTCAAACTATTTTTCCCTTCATATTTTAAATAAAATAATTTATTTAGTTATTTTCTAAAATAAAATCCTTAATTTAGCTAAAATACCCAAATTTCTCGTAATTAAAATACTTATAAATTTATTCTTGATTTTCCCTAATTAATTTCCTTTTATTTTAAATAAATTAATATACTTAATTAACTTTTATAATAAAACATCATTTAAATATAATATTTAAAATTAGAAATTTTCGCGGCATTTCACCTTCTTTATCATATTTGGATTAATAGAAACAAGGTTGTTTTCTAGCTTATCCAAAGGAATCCTATAGCTACTATTAAGTAGATTATTTCTGAGATTTTTGTTAGATCTAGTGATGTAAGAAATATTCATATTAAAAAGTACCTAAGTAGTCTTAATATATGGATAGTATGAACTTGCTAGGGGTATGCCCCTTGGATTCTTGTAATTAAAACTCTTTGTACCTCTCTCATTTTGGAAATAAATCCTTAATGTATTACCAAAAAAACCACCACCAACGAATCAATAAACTAGGAAGTGTCTAGAATGAGTTAGGCTAGGTGTGACAAATAGGTACTTCTATGGCTTTATTCCATTGTTAGTGATGAATTGTTAGGGAATATCATTAGGGGCAAAACAATAAGAGAAACATGGGATGCTCTTGAGAAAAATTTTAATTTTCAAACTAGGGTTAGAGACATGCAAATTTTCATGCAACTTTAAACACTTATAAAGGGTTCAAATTCAATGATAGAGTACGTTGAATAAAAAAAATCTTGTAAATGTATTAGTCACAAATCTCTAACCTATAAGTCTATATGTTATGGTTGAATAAATCCTTATGTGACTTGGTGAAGAATATTCTGCTTTTTACAGTTTTATTATCAATTATAATGATTTAATTTCTTTAGAAACTCTATTAGTAATGCTTTTACAGAAGGAGGATAATATAAAGCAATCTAATATTATCCTTCTTCAAGATAATGTTGCTTATCAAAATATTCGATCCTTGAACTATCGAACATCAGGAGCAAATAATACCAATATGTACACATCACTTAAATCAAGAGTTGGTTGTGCTAGAGGTAATCGAGGTTATGGTCGTGGGGTTTATTCTATATACAACAACATGTCTGGGAACAACTCGCACACACACAATTCTCACCTTCAGTATAAAATATGAACTCACTTTAGCCATTCACCATTATAATGCTAGAATGAGTTTGATCATTCAAATATACAGTAGAGAATGCCTCATAGATATATTCTAAGATATTTAGTCCCAAATCAAATACACATCCAACCTGGTACTTTGACTCTAGAATATCAAACCATGTCACTACTGATCTTAACACCCTTTCTAGACATGGTTAATATAATTGTTCAGAAAAGGTAGTTATTGGTAGTAGTATGAAGTTACTTATTACACTTAACTGGTTTATTTAAAATACACACTCATGATAAACAACTCTTTCTATCAAAAAAAAAATTTATGTTCCTCAAATCTCAAAAATAATTATGAGTAGATCTCAGTGAGCTAAAGATAATAATGTATCCATTAAGTTTTTTACTAACTCATGTATTATCAAATACTTTTAGGGTCTTCTATCACTCAAGGATCACCTTTATAATGATCTCTAAAAGGTGTTAACATCTTCTCCATGTGCCTATGTTGGTGCTAAAATTGATATTTATAGATGGCATGCTTGGTCATGTCACCCTAACAACTACATCACCAGGAAGTTTGTATCACCTTTTTTTTACCTGTTGCATCCACTAAGTCTCCTAATTTGTGTGAGCCACATCAATTTAGCAAGGACTATTGTTTTCATCTATCTAGTTCTCATAGCTCTTTTCACTTTGTGTACTCAAATGTTGGGGCACAATTCCCTTTTCTTCATTCAATGGAAATGCTTACTACATTTTCTTTATCGATGAATATTCAGAATATATACAGATATACTTCATTAAACATAAATAACTATTTTTCAATATATTCCACATATTGTATACTATGATTCAAACCAAATTTTAGTAGAAACATAGATATGTTCAAAAAAATTGGAGTGAATATTATACATATGGGATATGAATTCAATATATATAAGAAATGATGAATTATACATGTAAGAATTCTCATTTATATGAATGAATAAGAGACTTTCTCTTCTCTTTCCCTCTATTTTGTCTTATTATTTTTATTTTAGTTTTTCAATAGTGCAAAACATTATGAGCATGATTATGTTCTAAAAGAATAAATAATCATATGTGTTTGTGTTGATCTTTGTCAAGGATGTTGGCGTGCCTATAAATAAGTGATCATATAGTTGGTGTTAAGTATGATCAATGCTTAATAAAAAGGAGTGGTCTATTTTTGTAGTTATCAATTTTTATGGATTTGATTACTATATATCACAAATCACTAATATACATCTTCTTCTTTTTTTCTTATGTGCGATCTTTAATTTTACAAGCATATGAAAGGTCATATATGGGACATATCTTAGATGTAAGTAAAATTTAAGGGCATTGATTGTCCACTTAATATGGGTTTATTAAATATTTTAATAAGGATATAATATGGCCTAAAATATTCTTGGAGAAAGAGAATCTTAAATTTCTCTCCCCCTTTGCTTTATTTTTAAGTTAATTGATATTTTTATCAATTCCAATTGTAAATGCTGGAAACATGTATTTTATATGGTTATATCCATATTGATTGATTAATTCCCTCCTAATAATGAGATATAAGGTAGAGGTAATTAAATGTAGAAGGCTAAAAATTCACTCTTCAAGAAACTCAAATTGGATGTAATATGACCAATTAAAATTTCAAAAGTGATAGATTGGTAGTGACATTACATATGGCCATATGTCTATTTGTGTCACTTGAAGTTGATGGAAAACTACCAAAAGTGGAAACATATAAGAAAATTATGTAAACTTAAACATGATGTGTTCACACTTGCTTTACCCATTAATTTGTACATAAAATTGATGGATCAATGACCTCATCAGCAATCACTATATATTTATCTTATCACCTAAAATTGATTGGATAATTGTAAGACCATTTCCTAAAGTCCTTCAAATTGTGTTTAAAATTACGCTGATGTAAAATAAATTAGTTTCTATTTTTTAAAGGTCTTAAAATTTAAAATTTAGGCTAATTAATTGGCTCGTTTTCCTATTTGATCAACCATTACACTTAAGAGCTAAAAACTTTTTTTATTCATAAACCATTCAACTAGTTTTCTCAAACCAATCAAATATTGTTCTAGAAATTCAGATCATTCTCTAATTTTGATTCAATTTTCTTTCCAAGAATTATGAAAACTTTTAATTAGAAGACATTTGAGCTAATAAGCATATTTTTTGTTATTGGGGATTATTTTTTCCATTAATTAGATCATTTTATGATTTTATTTTCATAAAATTTCTCCAAAAGTACTTTTAAAGCATGCCTCAAATTTTCTCTAATGCAGAAGCAAATTATCAAGACTTAGCATTTATTATTATGGAACTTATTATCCTCTATTTATAGAGGGTCCTCTAAAAATTTGAAGGCAAATGAATGACTACATTGCTAGTTATGGATCATACTTACAAAACAAGTCACTAGTGATAGAGGCATCTACATGGTATGCATAGAGGACAAAATGTGTTGCATAAAAGGGATGAATGTGGTATCTACATGAGGAGACTTTAACCAACAATTTGGATGTGAAATATGGATTATTATCACATTGATAATTATTAAAAAGTTACGAAAGTTGAATTAGTAAAAAAGTAGCTTAATTCTATTTTTTTAGGGTTATCTTATTCTATCTTTTGACTGTTTTTAGATTAGGGAGCATGCTAATGCTTTTTGTGTTAATTATTATCAGATTTTTAGCTAGATTATTTTGTAATATTAAGGAGGTCCGATGTTTCATGAGGTATTAGAGTTGATCCTTCAAAGATGGAAGTTATTCAAACATGGCATATTCCTACTAATGTTCATGAGATTCAAAGTTTCCATAGTTTGGGTTCATTTTATAGGAGGTTTATCGAAGATTTATCCACAATTGCATAACCTATTACATAATTGATGAAGAAGGGAGAGTTTTAATGGAATGAACATACAAAAAAAGCTTTTGAAGACTTAAAGAAAAAGCTTTCAAAAACACTGGTATTATCTTTTTCTTGCTTTTATAAATTATTTGAAGTAATGTGTGATGCTAGTGGTGTAGGTATTGGAGGGGTACTTTCATAAGAGAAGAGGCTAATTGTATTTTTCAATGAAAAGTTGAATGGTGCGAGACTCAATTATTCAACTTATGATAAGAAGTTCTATACTATTGTTCGTTATTTAGAAACATGGAGTCATTATTTGAGACCCAAGCCATTTGTACTTCACTAAGATCTTCAAAGTTCGAAGTATCTACATGGTCAAAGGAAAGTGAGTCCAAGACATGCCAAGTAGATTAATTTTTTTCAAACATATCTGTTCTCTATAAGATACGTGGATGGCAAAGAGATTGTTGTTGCAGATGCATTATATAGAAGGCCTATGATACTTACAATGATGGATGCAAAGATTTTAGGTTTTGAGATCTTAAAAAGTTAACATGACATTGATGATGATTTTTCTTTGATTTTCAAAGAGTGCAAGAAATAAGGAAGTGATGGAGCTTATGTTCTTCAAGTTGTAGTCTTATTCAAGCAAAACAAATTGTTTGTACCAAATACCTCAATTTGAGATTTACTAATCAAAGATGTTCATGACACTACCCCAAAAAGCAGTTTTAATAACGGTTATTTTATAGTTTTAATAACGGTTTTCAACCGTTATTAAAACGCCCGTTATTAAATCTTTAATAACGGTTCATAACCGTTATCAAAAATGTAAAAAAAAAACCCGCCAATATGAGCATAAAATGCATGTTTAATAACGGTTTTTAAGAAAAACCATTGTTAAAAAATAGGGTTTTAATAACTGTTATAAAAAAACTGTTGTTCAAACATCATCCAACTACACTTTCTAACATTATTTAGGTTTTCATAAGAATCGTTATTAAAACTCCAGTTTTTTTATTTAGTTTTTGCAGTTTTGTTCCTGCCCACATACACAGTTGTATGTTCAAATGATTACCAAATCTGCATTGTAAAACAAAATCAATTGATAACAAATCTGCAATCACACCATAATTTCAATCAATCCCTTGTTAATATGCATGTCTTAATACACCGGACATATATACTCAAGAATCAAAATTAGTAGGAATACCACAACTTGGTAGCTCTACACCCCAAAGTAAAATGTTCATAAATCTAGCTTAGAAGACTCAAAGACATAGAAAAAATACAAACCTGAACATGCATGTAGAATATATAGATATCTACCTAATACCGAATAAATGAGTGCACATGCTTGGCCCATTGCTCTCTCACTTCATCAATTTCTTCAACATTGTATTGCTGGCCTTGTGCATAATCATCGGTGAAAAACTACAAATCCCAATTTTTGATTAATATACAGTTAGCGCTTACGTCAAGTACCAAACATATATGTCATGATTCATTAATGGAAAAATATCGAAAAGAAAACATACATGGCTTGGATCTATGTTGACCGATCTATTTTGGACTATCAGATCCATTGCTCTACATACATAGTATCCACAATCTTTGTTGTTTTGCTGTTGTGGACACTGTCAAATGAATTCAGTTAGCTCTCTAACTATTAGATATTAATTTTAATTAAAATAAAATACGAAATAGTTGTCTTCCTACTTACTATGACAGGCTCATATTGAACATTCTTTGGGTCTGGGACACCATTCCCACCTCTCCTTTGATACGCTGTCCGTAGTGCCCTAATAAATAGAGTTGGATACACAATATTGTAAGTACGCATATATACCTCAAATAATGAAAGCTAGGCGAATATATGTATAAATAAGCTAATGAAGTAAGAAGTGAAAAGTATACTAACGTGTCGATAAATTCCTTCCCACCACGATGAGCGACTTCAAAAGGCATGTCATAGGTTCGAAGGGAATCAAACACATAGACTTTATTAAGATCAGGTTGGACGGTGTACAAAACCCAATGTTCAGTTGCGAGGTGAGGAATGAGATAGAGCTTGTTGTGTCCCTCAATTAAAATGCGATTTGCTAAATAGTTTATGTGCCTACCCTCTCTTATTGTACTACCGTCAGCTATGTAGTATGGGCAAAGAAACACAATAGAGGACAACATTCCCTCCATCGCAGCTTAAGTAGCTACCAACCTATGGACGAAAAAAACAATGCATATTTGTTAATAACTAATAACTCATATAAGAGGTCATAAAAATTCCAATTGTATAAGTTAAGAGTACTAAAATCTCAAAATGAAATAATACTTACGTGACATAGACGGCGACACTTATGGTTGACATCCATTCTTGATTATAAATTTTGCTTATGTCAGCCGTCGATACCATGTAACTAGCATCGTCCCTCCCAACATACTCAGAACGACAATCAATGAAAATATAATTGTCCCTTAGGTAGTTTTGGGCATAAAAATATAATAAATCTAATGCTGGTGGAGGTTGGCTTTACTGATCTGAAGAAGGAATCTTTTGTGGGGCAACTGATTTTTTAGATTTAGCTCTCTTTCCTTTAGCAGCGCCCTGTTTTGTGTTGCTCGTTCTGCTAGTACCTCTCTTGGTTTTATTAGCAGAAGCAGTCTTCTTTTTTTATTCCTTTTTTGATTCCTTAATTGATAATATTAAATAAAATATATATTGAGCATATAAATATATATATGAAAAAGATATGAATAGTATAACTACTAAACAAGGTCTAATGAAGATGTCAAATGTCAATACCTCTTCAGTAGCGAGACGTATTTGATCCGCAGGCCATGCCACGAAGCGTCCATGAGCTTCTAGTACTATGGTTGCCTCATCGCCCTCTTTATAACAAGGCAAGTATGCACTGCCAATGATTGGAGTGTCAATACTCATCGGCATTGTATTTAGGGCTAAATTGTACCCGTGGATTGTCTGTGTTTCGGTACTGTGACAGATACAGACCCTTCCTTTTGCCAAAATTGTTGAAAGGTCATTCGCTAATAAATCACATTTATGCAAACCCTAAACAAAAATATTACACATTATTAATAATTTATTACACCGAATACATTTAATAACAATTCATAGTTTGTAATGCTTACCTCGGGAATAGTAGAAAGAAATGCATCAACTTCACAACTATCTCTGATGCTATTTACATTAGGTATGTGAAGCTGATCATGGTCTACTGAATCAGATGGCTTATACCCTTGAGATTTAATAAATGACAACTCTTGCTCCATTGTTGCCATCCGTTCAAACGCCACGTTCAATTTTTTGGTGAGGATGGCGACTTGCTCATTAGTGCTACGAGAACCACGAGATCGACCACATATGCTCGTTCTCGTAACACCCAATCCAAGGCCCCTGTGTCTTCCAGGGTGCTCTACAATTCCTGTAGCCTAGGACACAATGCTATATTGGTCCATCTCCTCACCTTCTGACGTTTCAAGTTCGTTCTGTAAATTTAACTTATAGAAATAAGCATAATATAATAGTTTTCTAAAAGAAAACTAAGTAGGGTTCTAGATATCTACAAACTTACAATTTTTTTGGCTACAACATTAACATATTCATTAAAATATCCATCTCTTGTAACTCTAGCCTTCTTCCATAATGTACCAATATTGATGGACGAGGTACATGGGTCCAAGTCTTGGTCTAGGAGCTTCAAATCAAAAAATATTCTTAATTAAGAATATTATTATAAAATTCAACATTTACATGTAAATAGATAATCACAAAATGCATACCAACTCCTCTTCAAGGCCCGCATAGCCTTTGCGAGCCATATTATGCCGGTATTTATTTTTCTTGGCAATCTCTTTATTTTGGGTACTTTTTTCCTATGTGACAAGCCAAAACATAATGACATGGTTATTTCAATATTAAGCATAATACTGGGATTGATACAAAAAATTTAATTATTATCTAACAAGTACCTTAAAATTCCCCGTAAGACGATAAGCAATGAATTGGTTCCAACTTTCTTGATCGATGAAACCGTATCGTTTGGGTAGGTTCTGTCGTAGAGAACCATCCCTCTTTCTATACATTTTTCTACAAGCTAAATATGACCTAAAGGTTCTTAGACGCTCCCCACAATGTCTAAGAAGCCATTTCTTCCTACTCTCTAGGACATTGAACACTCTCTACAAAATAAGACATGTAGATGTATACCGATGTTAATGTAATAAAATTAATAACATTTGACATACAAAAATGATTACATAAAATAGCATATTTACCGTGATTTCCTGCCAAATATGCTCCTTATGACCCTATGGAACCTGCTTCCAATTATTATAGGAGATAGGAACACGGTTACGGGTCACAAGTGAAATGTAGGTCAAGAACATATCTACATAAGGGCCGATGGGAAGATTGTAAGTATTCCATTCCAACTCGACTACTTCTCCTCCATTCCTCATGTCTATGATAGTTCTTATAATCGTAGGTCCTCTCTTCTCTTCTTCATCACTGCTATCCCTGTCAATGTTTTTGTTGGCCATATCTCTACAAAAAATAAATAAATAAATTATGTTAGAATGTTATGTATTGAGCATAATAATGTACCATTATATTATCGATACGAATCATGCTTAGAACGAATTAATCTCAAATGTATCATGCTATTCTATATATATATATATACGAATCATGTTAACACGTTTCCAAAAAGATATTAATACTAACCCTAACCCTAACCATAATTAACCATAATAAACGATAAACCCTAACCCTAACCCTAGCTAATTAACCAGAATTTATTATAATAAAACCTAACCTTAAACCAAAAAAAAACGTAATCCCTAAACCTAGCTAAATGTAATTAAAGCATAATATATAAATCATATTAATTATTATTATTATTATTATTATTATTATTATTATTATTATTATTATTATTATTATTATTATTATCATACACAATTATTTCTCTCTATTTAATTATTCACTTTTATATATTCCTTATTCTCTATATCTATTTAATCCTCATCATCAAATAGCAATAATTAACATATGCATATGTAAAATATATTTGCATTTCATTATATGAAATTTCCTATCTCTTATTGCTAGTCTCCTATATTTATTAATGAAAGTGTGTGTGTGTGTGTGTGTGTGTGTGTGTGTATTTTTATGATTGAAAATGTATATAATTCTACACTCACATTCATATTATATATATATATGTATTGGTCTCGGCCAACACATGCATTTGTTAATATATAACAATAACGCAACAAATTCAACAACAAATAGCAAAATTTTCATCCAACACATTCAACAACACATTTTTGAACGACAAACCACAATCTTTCAATAACAAACAAACAAAACCCTGTAGCAACATGCATGCATTTATATATATATACATATATAAGTAGATAAAAAGTTACGAGAGGAAGAACAAACACATACATAAAGTGAGCTAGCTACAAACACGACGGTGAGAATGTTAAGAGAGGCAAGGCTTCAAACACGACTAAGGATGAAGGTGCATGTGCTAGCTAGCTTCGGAACAATGATAGCACGCACATGCAGAGCCGACAATGGCAGAGGCGTGGTGGAGAGTTGGCGGTGCGAGGGTTTCCTTTACTTGAGAGGAGTCGGTGTGGTGGTGCGAGTTGGTGGTGCGAGGGTTTGCAAGGAGAAGGAGAGGAAGAGAACGAAGGTGCAGAGAGTCTAAAAACTTTGGCACGAAACAAAGCTGAGCGAAATAAAAGTTTGATTTTGGGGTTTTAATAACAGCTCCTGAGAGAACTGTTATTAAAAAGAGGATTTAATAACGGTTCTTCCAGGAACCGTTATTAAAACCTTCGGACTTTTGACAACGAGTCTAATATGAACCGTTATTAAATCCTCTTTTAATAACAGTTTTATTTGAACCGTTATTAAAACCTCCGTGCAAATTTTAACGTTACCCTTTTAATAACGGTTGTTAACTAGAACCGTTATCAAAACTCTCCCGCCCATTAATTTTCACGCGTTTGACAACGATTTTCGAACCACCGTTATTATTTTCCGTTTTCGTAGTAATGCGAAGGAGGTATTTTAGGACACTTTGGAGTTTACAAGACTTTAAAGCTATTGCAAGAACATTTTTATTGGCCAAGAATGCAAAAATGAGTGCAAGCTATGGTAGCTAAGTGTGCTAAGTGTTAAAGATGCAAGAGTTTCTTTCACAAACGGTCATACATGTCTATACCCATGTCGATACCCATGTCTACTCAACCATGGAAAGGAGTTAATGTGGATTTTATCTTGGGATTACCTAGAACACAAAGTGGCAAAGATTCTATCATGGTGGCGGTGGATCAATTTTCCTAGATGGCTCATTTTATTTCATGTAACAAGACTAATAATGCTATTTATATCACGGATTTGTATTTCAAGGAGATTGTGAGATTACATGGGATTCCAAGGAGTATAGTTTTAGATAAAAAATGTGAAGTTTCTAAGTTATTTTTGGAAGACATTATGGTATATGCTAGGAATGAAGCTTCTATTTAGTACATCACATCATCCTCAAATGAATGGTTAAACAGAGGTTAATAATATAACTTTGGGTGCTTTGCTAAGGGGATTGGTGATTAAGAGTGCTAAATATTGGGATGCTAAGTTAGCATATGTGTAGTTTGCTTACAATCGGAGTCCTTCAACTACAATAAGCTCTAGTCCATTGGAAATAGTATATGGTGTTAATCCATATATACCAATTGATATAGTACCATTGAAATAAAGGGATGTGAAGAATTATGATGCACAAGAGAAACTGGAGTTCTTTTAGAAACTTCATCAACAAATCAAGAACAACATTGAGAAGACAAATAAAGTATACAAGATAAGAGAAAACAAGCATAGAAGTCAACATATATTTCAATCGGGGGATTTGGTATGGTTGCACTTGAGGAAGGAGAGATTTTCTAATCTAAGAAAAAATAAGCTTATGCCAAGGGGCATATGGTCCTTTCAAAAAACTTAAAAAATTTAGAGAGAGTTCTTATGAGCTAGATTCACCCGATTCATATAGTGGGGTGTCTAGAACATTTAATCTTGGAGATATCGGTCCTTATTATAGAGTTACAAATTTGAGGGCAAATTCAAGTCAAAAAGGGGAGAATAATGTAGGAGAAAATGGTCAATACTTAGCATCTATTATTATGGAACTTATTATCATCTATTTAGAGAGGATTCCCTATAAATTTGAAGGCAAATGGATGACTACATTGCTAGTTATGGATAAACTTTGTTAAAAAAAAAAGTCACAAGCAATAAAGGTGTGTGCATGACATGCATGGAGGGAAAAATTTTGTTACATGGAAGGGTTGAATGTGGTATCTGCATGAGGAGACTTTAATCAACAATTTGTACATGCAATATGGAGTATTATCTTGTTGATAATTGTTAAAAAAGATAATAAAGTTAAATTAGTAAAAAAGTAGCTTAATTCTATCTTTTAAGGTTATCTTCTTCTATCTTTTGAGTGTGTTTAGAGTAGAGAGAAAACTAATTCCTTTTGTGTCGATTCATATTAGATTTTTAGGAGGATTATTTTGAAATATTAAGGAGGTCCAATGGTTATAAAAACCATAGGAGTACATGACACAAAATGGAGACACTATTAATGAAAGTTGTAAGTTTTTACTTTATTGATTTCTGTGTGAATTCCTCTCAATTGTAATCATTTATATAAGAATGATTATTATTGAAATCCTTAATCTATTTGTATGTATGGATTAGAGATTAATATCCATCCTTCAAACTCCACAAACCCACTCCATTCAAAACCCTAAACACTATATACAATCGCCATCATCATCATCTTCAACATTCATGTTAAACCTATTTTTCTTATTTGATTTAATCTATTTCCAAACTTAATTTAATAATAATATTATTATTATTAAATGATCATCCTAAAAATCTTAACTTCATAATATAATCATCATATTTCTAATCTTTCATCATCATAATATTCATATCAATATTAAACCCTAATCATAAAGCCTAACCCACGAACCAAACCATTCTAAACCTTTTATCATTCAAACATTATCACCATTATCTCTTCTTTGTCAAATCATCATCATCATATTTTCATCACTTTTGAATCATCATATTCCTTTTAAAACCCTAACCGAACCATAATATCACTCAAACCATGAGTATATATTCCTACACACATCATTCTCTCTTCT
Organism: Tamarix chinensis; assembly: GCA_030549775.1. Lineage (NCBI taxonomy): Eukaryota > Viridiplantae > Streptophyta > Magnoliopsida > Caryophyllales > Tamaricaceae > Tamarix > Tamarix chinensis. Next base: position 35,290,735 of record CM060181.1, on the reverse strand, counting down.
TTTTTCCCCTCTTCTAGAATCCTTGATTGCATGTTTAACTTTCTACACTTCTTTCCTAACTTATGTACCCTCAACCATGCCTCTCTCTAGTTATAATCCACCTCCCTTTTCTCACTATGTTTTTTCCTTATACCTTGGTTGCCTACACTAAATCCTAAAACTTGGTAAGGCTTCTCTCTTTCCCACTTATGGATGTTGATCAGCCATCCTCTATATACCCCATTCTGAATTCATTCTTGATATATTTTTAGGTTGCATATGAGTAGCTGAGTTCTTAGATTTTAGCATGTGGTAAATTTTTCTTCACTGAAGTTTAAGTGTGTTTCAAGTTCTTTGAGAATATGAATTATTTTAGTAGTTTAGAGCTCAATTTTGATAAGTATCGATTATAATATGTCATATGATTTTATATGTGAATTATGTCTTTTTATATTTTTTATGACATATAAGCATGCTAGGATTAATATGAGAAAGTTGGGTAAATATTTTTTAAGAGGATTGTTGGTCTAGGTGTTGTTTCACCTAGATAATTTGATAAATTTGTCGATCTATCAATTGGTGTTGTGAATAATCGTTTAGTTTGGAAGTTTTTATTTGCTAGTTGTGAGGACAGTCAATTGGTTGCCATGAGAAGTCGATCAATTTACTAAACCCCTTGATGGGTTGCCTTATGACCAGAGTGCTCAAGTCTCTACTTAGCCCCATTGACTGGTTTGATCAAACCCATCTACTAGTTCCTATGAACAGTCAATTAATGAGACCAACTAGTCAATTAGTTTGTTGGCTTTATTTTTATCTCAAGCTAGTCCGGCCTAACTAGTTGGCTAGTCCTAGTGACTGATTAATTGGTCTGCCTTAATTTTCCATTCTTATTTGACTAATTTATAATTTTATTTTTTGACTTCTATCTTAATTATGCCATGTAATTATAATATTTTAATTATGATTTCAATCATGCCTAATAAGAATTTAATGAGAATCAAAATGATAATATTATAGTGCCTTGTTTTGTTGATTTTGGTAATCCCTTGAAACACCCATAGGTGGCTCATATACTTTAGTTTGTGTTTGGTGTCAATACATAAAACACCTATCTAGAATAATTTTTGGAATTGAATAATAGAATCATAGAGGCCTTCCCTGTGTGTATATTTAGGTTTTGGTTATCTTTTATGTCCTTTAACCTAGGCACCCAAGTGTTATGGATGTTTAATAATTCATAGAAAATCCTCTTGGCACTACCTCTACTGTAGTGGGTGGTACAGATTCCAATTTGAGTGTATGCCCCACACTTAGGCACCTAGGTTTCGTGGATGCTGAAGCTCTCTTAAAAAGCCCCTAGTATTAGTGTGATGTGGTGGTAGGAGTTGCAGTCCTACATCCATATCAATCTAGGGTATAAAAATTGTTTTGATTTCAAATAACTTGTTCTTTTGTTCCCTTTAACCTAGGAACCCAATTGTGGTGGATGTTGAAGATCCCTCAATAATGATTCTTATTACAAGCTTTATTGTGGTGGGTTTTTTAGATTCAAAATTTACCATATACATCCTCACCTTAGGTTTGGTGGATGTTAAAGATCCCTTAGAAAATACATTAGCACTAGCGTGATATGGTGATAAGAGTTTTAATCCTATGTTAATCCCCATCATGGATAATGACATGTTGTAGCTTATTCTAGAAATTTGTTTATTCATATTCTATATCCCTTGCTATGTCACATGTGTATCTATGATTTAATGCACCAATTTCCTCTTTTTAATTATGATTATATACCTTGTTATTATATAACCTCAATATACAACATAAACCCTTACTATGTTTTATGTAGTATGTTTTACCAATATTTCATCATTCTAATAATCCATTTATAAGGTCAATTTGATAATTAAGCCTTTGTTCAAGTGAAAAGAAGATGATTTTGAGGGATATGATTCTTTTTTAGAGTATATTGAGGATGATAACATGGGTCAATACTTGGTCATTGCTTGGAGATTTAGGTTTATAGTTTCTTGGTTAAGAGTTAGTTTAACCAGTAACATCTATTTTATCCATTGAGTGAGGATATTTTTATTCTTTTAGTTATTTAAACTTTTGGCTTTGTTCCTTTTACTTGAATCCAGTAATCTTTTTTATCTATATTATTTCATCTCATTGGTACCATTGTGGTATTGGTGCTGTGTGAATATTTTAATGCATTATTCCATTTTGCCTTGCATTATATATGAATTAGGAAATGATCACAAATCTCTCATAGTTAATATGGTGGTAACATACCCTAGTTTTGTTTTCATAAATGATTACACATTGTCTTTAAAGAAAAAGTTTCTACTATCAAATTAGTGGATGTTACAAGTTAGTTTCAAAGCCCATGGCTTTAACATCCAAATGTTACTTTGCAAATATGATTTTCTTTGGTGTTGTCTTAGATTTTAGAATCTGCTATATTCTATGAGTGAGCATTGGTTTGGGTAAGGATTTAGCCTTAAATGTTTTTTTTCCAAACTAAATTTTAACCTTTTGTGAAATGTGCTACCTCCATATGTACTAACTGAATAACTAGTAGTTGGTCTTTCTAACTCGATTTAGTATTTTATAATCTCGATGGCCTCAAATAAGAGACTTGGGAATTTTTATGTAGATCATTGAGACTTACATGGAGTGGTAGATTCAAAGTGAGGAGGCTCCTAGCCACCTCTACTACCTCCTTTTTGTGTGCTTCCAGTAGAAGAGTATCTGCATAGGGTTGATCATCATGATCCATCAATCTCTAAGGGTTAGAAAGACTAGGATGTGTTCAAACATTAGCTAAGGGATTTCAAGAAGATATTTGTGGCTAGTGGTTGCTAAGAGTGTAAGGGAGTGGGCATTATATGGTTCCATTTATAAGATCCTACTAATGAGCATTGGAGAGGTCAACACCTAAGAGGTGCCACTACAAAAAAAGTGGGAGACTTTTTTAAGATGCCTATGGCATGTTTCTACCCTACATGGCTAAGGATGGGGAAATTCAATGAGTTTATATTTTTGCGCTAGGGTACATCTACGGTGGAGGAGTGCCATAACCACTACTTGTATCTAGTCTACTTTTCTCCAAAGGTCAACGTTAATGAGGGGATGAATGTTCACCAATTTTAATTAGGGCTGATTCTAAAACTTTAAGTTATGTTAGTGGGAACTTTTATGCATGACTTGCAGGCTAGTATGGTTATGCCTTGGTGGTATCATCGATTACATAGATTTATAGTTCTAAATTAGGGGTGAAGCGAAGGTTTTAGGATGATAAAGGCTAATGGGGAGAAAAGTGATTCCAAGCCATAGATAGTTACCATTTAGGCTTCGCAACTCATTTTGGGGAGGCATTTGAGCCATTTATTATAGAGGAATTTTTTATGATGATGGTTGGTAATAATCATTTGAGAGAAATTTGCACTTGTTAATTAGTATAATGTTATGGATATGGTAATTTTAGTTATTAGCATTTTAAGTGTCAGCCTACTCGAGGTCATATTTATTAAGGGTTGACATGTTCTCAAGGTACCTTAACTCAAAAGTTGCAAGTTCTAAGGGCTCGACCAACATATATTGTAGCTAGCATGACTACTCTATAGCTAAGGGTTTAAAGACCTCATACTTTTTAGTGAGGGCAAGGTTCAGACAATACCATAGAGCTACCTTAAGGAATCCATCTAAATGTGATGAGTTAGTTGGAGGTTGATCGACATTCAAACTTCGTCATAGGTACATTTATAGCTTCTTCCTTCCCCCATGTGTATTGTGCTACTTGGGTGCTTTACATTCTTTTTTGTCCACTACTTTTATAGCTAGGGTAGCTATATTTCCTTTTGATAGTATAAAGAATTATATTATGCTCCTATTCGGGGTTAGACTTCCATTTACTAGGCTATATTGGGATGTGACCTTATTCACTTGTGGAGTTGAACTTCTAGTAGACCTCCAAGAGATTGAGCTTTAAGACTTCAATGTGATTTTGGGCATGGATATGCTATCGAGATATTAGATTATGATTTATTATGCATAGGAATGTGTTGTCCTCAAGGGATTAAAGGGTTCTAGGGTCTCCTACTAGAGATGCAAGCTTAGGACCTAAGTGAGGATGGTACATATAGTTGTAATTGGTACATTGGTATGGAAGGGAAACTCACTCTACCTCTGTAACATTAACAACTTGCGTGTTGAGGTTCCATCAATTGAGGATATGCCAATGATGAGAGAGTGTTTTTGGAATTTTTCCTAATGAGATCCCGAGTATGTTACCAGAGCATGAGATAGATTTCATAACATATCTTCTACTAGGGATGGAGCTTGTGTTGAAGGCAACCTATCACATAGTGCCGACTAATATGGAAGAGTTTCATGCACGATTAGAGGAGTTATTGGACATGTGATACATTCAACCAAGTGTATCACCTTAGGGAGCACCCTTCCTTTTTGTTGGGAAAAAGGAAGGTGGGTTTAGGCTTTGCAAGATTATCGAGGATTGAACCAGTTCATGGTGAAGAACCATTATCCTTTGACACAAATTAACAACTTATTTTATTAGCTATGTTGGATTACAATGTTCTTAAGTATAGATATCAGATCTGGGTATGATGAGTTGAGGATTAAAGTGAAGGGCATATTAAAAACAACTTTAAGGAAGAGGCATGGCCATTATGAGTTCACTATGATGTCCTCTGGACTCACAAATGTGCTAACGGTGTTTATCGTCCTCATGAACTATAATTGTCTGCAATACCTCAATTAATTGTTTCTAGTCGTCATTGAAAAAATCATGATTTACATTTTAACTTATGAGGAGCACAAACAGAATTTGAGATAGGAGTTGGAACTATTAAGGGGCACATTAGTTGTATGCTAACTTCTAGAAGTGTGAGTTTTGAGTGGATGAGGTATCATTCCTTGAATATATCCTCTCAAAGAGGATGTGCCAATAGATCATTTGAATATCAGTGTAGTTTTAGAGTGGTTAGCACCGATGAACATTAGGGAGATAGGAAGTTTCTTCTGATTATCATGCTACTTTTGTCAAAGGCTTTTTCAAGATTTCATGTCCTTTAATTACCTTGTTAAAGAAGAATACACATTTTCATTGGGTTGATAAATGCACTACGACTTTTGAGGAGCATAAGAGGAGGTTGAATTTTGCTCTATTGCATACCTTGTTGTTGGGTACAGAAGGATTTGAGGTGTATAGTTATGCATCCAAGCATGACTTAGGGTGTATATTGATGCAACATGAGAGGGTAGTAGCCTATATGTTGCATCAATTAATGGAGCATGGGTAAAACTATTTGACTCGCGACCTTTATTTAACTATGGTGGTTTTTACCTTAAAGATATATAGAGGCATTATTTGTATGGAGTGTAGTGTAATTTTTTCATAGCCCATAAGAGCATTGAATATATCTTCACTCAATAAGAGATAAAAATGAGGCAACATAGATGGTTATAGTTGGTTAAGGACAATGGTTTGGAGTTAACCTACTACTAGGGTAAGGATAACATCATAGTTGATGCTCTAAGTAGAAATACTTTGCCCTTCTTAGGTTCATCGGTTGCTTCAAATTGGATTTGCAAGAGATTTAGGATATGGGTGGTGATATTATTGGGTTAGGGATCTTAAGAAGAAGATGATTGCTATCACAATCATGCTGGCCATCTTCAATGAGATTTCAATCTCAAATGGATATAGCTAGCTATAACAAAGGGTAGAGCAATAGGGTTTCAGATGTTTGGGGATAGTAGTATCTGTTACCAAGGTAAGTTATGTGTTCAGCAAACTTGTGAGGAACTTAAGCTTAACATTCTAGAGGAGGGTGATCATGGACCTTATTATGTCCATCTCAGAGGGGATAAGGTGTATAAGGATTAAAAGAACATCTATTACTATAGCCCCTATAAAGGAGGAGGTTAGAGACTTTATAACAAGATAATTAACTTCTTAAAAGGTCAAGATCGAGCGAAAATCGTCTTGCGTGATTGGTTCATCTATTGGGAGTGCCTGAGTGGAAGTGGGACACTATCTTAATGGAATTTGTCATCTTTTTTTTTTTTGAGGTCTTATAGTGGTTCAAATTTGATCTAGGTTGTAGTTGGCTAATTAGGTAAGTTAGCGCATATCGATGAAATTGAACAAGAATATGGAGCAGATGGCTAGTGCTTACAGGTTGTAATTAGTATGGTACCATGGAGTACCTAAGGATACTGTGCCAAACTGAGATTCCATATTCCTATAACACTTATGGTAGAATTTGTAAGTAGTTTTCATGATAAAGTTGAAGATGAAAACTAATGTCCATTTAGCTACCAATGGTCAGATGAGCGCACTATTCAAATTATGGAGGATATGCTTTGAGCATGCATACTTGAGTTTCAAATAACTTAGGAGGATTCGTATGTATCTGATAGAATTTCCTTACAACAAAAATCATTGTGTGAGCATAGGGATGTCACCTTTCAAAGCACTCTATGGATGAAAGTGCCATAGTCCTTTGTGTTAGAGTGACTTAAGAAAGACAATGGTGTTGGGACCAAAGATGAGTGGGGACATTACCTACTAGATTTTGCCAATTTGGGATAGGATGATGGCATCACAAGAGAGGAAGAAGAGTTAGTCAGTCCTATGGAGGACTATAGCTGGTCATGAGTTAGATGACCCAAATCTTTTAAAGGTCTCAACCACTAAAGGAGGCATGTGTTTTGATTAAAAAGGAAAGTTTATCCCAAGGTATATTAGACCACAAGAGATTTTAAATAGGGTTTGAGAGGTTTCTTACCAACTTTCCTTGACTCTTGAGCTTTCACGTGAGCATAACATCTTTCGTATCTCTCAATTAAAGAAGTTCATTATAGATCCATCTCACATCATTATACTAAAGATGATTGAGGTCAATGATGTGTTGTCATATAAAGAGAAACAGCTAAGGATCCTTAACAATAGGAGTTGTGAGATGTGTTCAGAGATCATCCCACTGGTGAATGTCTTGTGGTCATGCTATGGAGATAAGGAAGCCACCTGGCTAGGCTGAGGATATAATCAAGACGAAGTATCTAGAATTATTCATTTTGATGTATTGCGCAGGTAACACTACCTCTTTCCAATAGGGCAGTGCCCTTCTCCCGTGAACTAAATCTTGATTATTATTTTATCCTTTCACAGTGGCTTAGGTTTATATATTTTTTTGTTTAAAAAACATTTTCTTTTGTCGTCTTCAAAGATAAAGTCTCTTTTAAGGGGATAGTGATGTAATATCCCATAATATCCTTCAAATTGTATTTCTAATTATGTTGATATAAAATTAATCAATTTTTATTTTGGAAAAGGATTGAAATTTGAAAAAAATTTGAATTTTAGACTCATCAATCGACTAGTTTCTCTAACTAATTGACCTATACGATCAAGAGCTTACAACTTTATTTTCCTATGAAATAGTCAATTCATTTGCTTAAACTGATTGGCTAGTCATTGTACAAGTTCATAACCTTATCTATTTTGATTTGAATCTTTTTCCAATGTTTATGAAAATTTGTAATTATAATTTATTTGTGCTAATAAACATATTTTGGTGCTTTGGGATTATTTTTACATTATTTAGGTAACTTTATGATTTTATTTAACTATTTTTTTTTTCCGAAACCACCTTTGAGTTATCTTTCACCTTTTGTCTCTTCTTCTTTTATTTCCTTTATCTTTCAGAAGCCATGGCTATTTGTTTGACTTTGTAGACCTAGCCCCTAACCTCTTTCATGCCTCTCTATTGTTACAATCTACTTCCCTTTCCTCATCATGTATTTCCCTTACACCTTGGTTTTCCACACTCAACTTAAGTTAGACTTATTTCTCTCCCTTTTGTGGATGTTGATTATCCATGCTATATACACCCCTATATTAATTCATTCCCACTCCTTACCATATGCACTTACTCACCCTCTCTTTTCTTTATGAAGAAAAAAAAATCTCAAGTAGTTGCCATTTCATTATTTTTCTCCCTTCTCTTTTTCTATTAAAAAATAAAAGGATTTTTCTCATGTTCTCTCCTCTTCATTGTTGATTCTTATCTCTTATCTCTTCTCTTAATCTTATATTTAACTCTCCCTTATTTATGGTAAGCAAGGAAGGATTAAGGTTTTGAGAAAGGTTGAGGATCTTAGTTTTGATCTCCTGATTCTATTATGAGAAAAATGTTGGGTTATGGCATTTTATTCTTATTTCATTTTATTAAGTTTTGGGAAAGCAATTTTAACTTTTGAGAAAAGCATTTTTCTACCGATTCTCTTAGGAATTGAGGTCTTGGTAGAGAGTTATCATGGCAAGAGTATTTTATGCTAGCATAATTGCTCTGATGTGAGGAATTCTTATCTCTTATATGAATACTGACTTTTGTTCTCTATTATGATTGCATTTTCTTGGAATGTTTTTGTGTTTCACGTGAGTAATCAAGTTCTTGGATTCAAGTATATGGAAATGTTTTCATCTTTAAAATACAATCATAGTTTGAGTTCTATGTTATTATGCACATTTTTTGTAGTTTTGATCATGATTTTGTTAATTATCGATTACAGCATATACCCATGTGATTCTATGTGTGTAATGTGTATCTTTTATGTGTTTTATGATATACAAGCATGCAAGGATTAATATGGAAAATTTACGTAAAATAATGTTAACGGGATAGCTAATTTAGGTACTAGTTCGCCCAGATTAGCCGATCAGATTGTTGGACCTATCAACTAGTGGTGTGAATAATCTTGTAGTTTGAAATTTTATTTATCTATTGGTTGTCTGAGTAGTCAATTGTTCTTATGAACCATTCAAGTGGTTGCCATGAGTAGGTAATTAATTTACTAAACCCCTCAACTTATTACCTTATGACTAAAGTATTATAACCTCTATTTAGACCCACCGACCAGTTTCATCAAACCCATTAATTAGTTCCTATGAATAATAGATTTATGGGACCAACCAATCAATTTCCTATCTAGCTTTATTTTTACCTCAGGTCTTATAGAGCCAAACCAATTTGCATATTCTAGCGACTGATCAACTAGTCCACCTAAATTTGCTATGGTTGCTTGATTAATTGATGATCTTACCTTTTGAAATCTATCTTAATCTTGCTATGTAATTGAAACATTTTAATTCTAATTTCAACATTTCCTAACCTAAATTGAAAAAATTATAATATTGTAGTGCCTTTTTTTTGCCAAGTTTGTTGTTCTCTTAAAACACCTAATTTGGTGGCTAGTATGCTTTGTTTAGTGTTTTGTGTCAACACTTAAGAAACCCAAATATATTGATATTTGGAATTAAATAACTGAACCATAGAGGTCTTCCTTGTATGCATACTTAGGGTTTGATTATCTTTTATTCCCTTTAACTTAGGCATCCAAGTGTGGTGGATGATGAAGATCCCATAGAAAAACTCCTTAGCACTAGTGTTATTACGATGGGTGTAGTAGACCCAAAATTAAGTGCACGCCTCCTCACCTAGGCCCTCTAGTTTGTTAGATGTTTAAGATCCCTTAGAAAATCCTCTGACACAAGGATGATGTGGTTTTAGGAGTTGCAGTCCTACACTCATCCCAATCTTGGATATACATGTTGTATTAATTCAGAATAACTTCTTATTTTTTACCTTTTGACCTAGGATCCCAAGTGTTGTATATGATGATGATCCATGAGAAAATATCTTTGGCACTAGAATTATTGCAATAAGTGATGTAGACCCAAAATTCAGTGTATTCCCTCCTTATGTAGGTGCTTAGGTTCAGTGGATGTTAAAGATCCTTAATCGCTAACGTGATGTGGTGATGGGAGTTGTAGTCCTACACTAGTCCTCGTAATGGATAATGACATGTTGTGGCTTGTTTTGTAAACTCATTTATGTGTATTACATATGCCTTGCTACATCACAAGTGTACCTACAATTTAATGCATCAGGTTCCTCTTGCTATGTTTGAATATATAACATATTATTATGTGATCTCAATCTATAACATGAGCCCTTACCATGTTTTTAGGAGTGTGTTTTACCACTAAATCATCATATGGATACTACATTTGTGCGGTCGTTCAGATGATACGAATATAGTTTCGGTGAGTAGAGGATGATTTGCAGGGGTATGATTGTCAACTAAAATATGTTGAGGATGATGGCATAAACCAATAGATAGCCATTTCTTGGGGATCAATATTTATTTTTTGTTTGTTTAAGAGTTAGGTTCATTGCTCAAATGTATTTTGCCCATTTTGTTGAGATGTTTTTGTTCTTCAAGTTATTTAAACTCTTATCTTTGGTCCCTGTATTTGAATCTTGTAACCTTTGCTCATGTATATCATCTCATCTCATTGTTTTCATTGTGGTATTACTATAGCATGCATAGTTTAGTTTGTTGTTCTATTTTGCCTTGCATCAGATATAGGTTAAGTGATGATCATATATAGTGGTAGAACCCCTAAGTTTTACTTTTATAAACGCTTCCACATTGTCTTTGAAATAAATAAATAAAATTCAATATTTGGGGATATTATGAAAACATAAAACATTCTGACATTACTCAAAGTTAATGGAGGGCTACCAAAGGTAGCTAAAATTTTCCCAAGGACTAGAAGTATGGGTAGGTGATGACACAGGTATGAATATAAGCATGCACAATCCAAAAAAGGGGTTTTAATAAAGCTTTTGAAAGAAATTCAATAATAGTTTAGAACTAGCATTAAATCATGTGTAATTAAGGCTTTAATATTGGTTCCAAAATTTCATAAAAAAAGAAGAAGAAGAAATCTATAAAAATTTGGTAAAGTTGTTGGGGTGTTTAATAATGGTTCCAACTTAAAACTAATAATACAACAAATTTTTTATTAATGATTAAAAAAAATGAACCATCATGAAAACACTAAAAAGCCCTAGATAAAATAAAATAAAGCATGAATGAAAATACTAAGTAATAATTACCATTTAATGCATGATTTGATAATGGTTTCACTAAAAACTATTATTATATCATAATAGTGTTAACATTAAATATGCAATTATGTAGTAATGAGAACCCTAATATCCTATAATAAGCCTTTAATGCACATTTTAAAAAATTATTTTAACTAATAACCATTATTAAAACCTAATTTTAATAATGGTTATAAGATAAATAAAAATTAAAAACACAAGAAAGAATTTAATTATTTAGGGTTTTAATATAAATTTAAGCAAGCAAAATTATTAAAATCTATTTTTTTAAATGAATTTTCCAATTTTATTCTAGTCTACATATATCATTGTATGTTCAAATATTTACCAGATAATTAATGTTTAAAATTACACAAATTCATGCATATCTTCCTCCACAATGATAAATATATACGTGATAAACCTGTAATTGGTACATTTTAGTTTATTAGGCATATCTAAGAATCAAAATTAGTGGATGTAATATAATTTGGTAGCCCTATAATCAAAAGTTATAGTTGATTGATCATTAAACTTAGCTATCAAGGGCTTACAACACTTATAAAAAAGCATGTGTGACTCTTATTATATGGAAAAACAAAAGGAATATGAGATATAATCCTCAACGTGCATATAGATCTTTGTTACCAAGTGTGTGAGTGCAAGGACTTGGCCCATGGATCTCTAACTTCATCAATTTCATTATCTTTGTATTTCAGGCCTCATGCATATCCATCATTGAAAAACTACAAATTGATATAATTCAATCATTCCATTTGTAATTAATTTTATCATTACATATATATGTCATATATTAATTAATGAAAACATATGGAAAAAGAAACATACATGGCTTCGATATATGTTCACAAGCTTATTTTGGAGTATCAAATCCATTGCTCCACATATATAGTATCCCAAATCATTACCATTCTACCATTGTGACAATTATTAAGTGAATTAAGTTATTTCTCTAACTATTAGATATTAATTGAAATTTAAATAAAATAAAATAAATACTTGTCTTTCTATATACCATTAAAATCGCATATTGAAGAATCTTTAGGTCAAGGATACCATTTCATCCTCTCTTTGTCTATAGTTCCCTAATAAATAATGTTTATATGCAAAAATGAAACTATGTGTACCTAAAAAAACTTAAGCAAAATATATTAATAAAAAACTAAATAAGTAATAAGTATACTAACATGCTAATTACATCCTTCGCCTCAGAAATAGTAACAAAAAAAGGAAAGAAATATGTTTAAAGAGAATCAAATACATATACTTTGTTTTGATCAAGACAAAAGATGTAAAAAGAACCCAATTATTTTTTTTTACTTGGCGGATGAGGGAAATTCTTTTGTTATACTCCTTGAATAAGATATGATTTAATATATATTTTATATGCATACCCTCACTTATTGTACTACCGTCAGATATGTTATGTGGACATAAAAATAAAATAGAGTTCAACATCATTTTGGTGGGAGCATGATTCACTTCCAAGCTATGGATGAAAAAAATGATGCATATTTATTAATAACTAATAACTCAGATAAGAGGTTATAACAATTCTAAAATAACAAAATGTGCTAAAATATATCATATAAAACAAATACTTACTTAATGTATATGACAACACTCATGGTTGATATCCATTCCTTATTAAAAATTTCACTAATAAGCTCTGCCAATAACATGTAAGTAGCATCGTCCCTCCTAACATACTTAGAAGGACTATCAGTTACTAATACATCATTATTAATGTAGATTTTATGACACCCCAATTTTTTACAACAAAAAATTTTCATTTTAAACATTGTCGAAGCATAAATGTAAGATAATCTCTAAAGATTGGGTACAACCGCTATATCTAACAAAAATGCTAAGTATCTAAGAAACCAAACACAAGGAAAACTAGAGTGTACAAGAAAACACATAAACATATGAAAATCAAGGTTTAAAACAGAAAGCTATGCAAGCATAAAATCTTTACAGAAGTTATATAAGAAGAAAATGTTAGCCATAGTAGATCAATTTTAGTAGAGGATGCCATGACCCCTAAAGGACCATAAAAGAATGTATTCGAAAATAACTACACTCATATAACCCAACTAAGTAGATGAAGAATATATATTAATAACTTTCCATCTTTGAAAAACTACACAAGATCATTTGATCTTGGGATTGAGCAAGGGATTACCAAATCAACCCCATCAATATGCCTTCATAATGTGCATACCAATATACCACTATTAGGGACGACTAGCCCAAGAAAGTCGACAAAACATGCTCATGATACCAAAATGTACATGCAATGGTGATATTATGCCATTCACACACTATTACACAAGGGTATGCTTGAAGTGATTATATAGATGTATGTATAAAATTATCGATCAATAGATTGTGGTTCCATTTCAATACAGATTAGGTGATATGTCGCGAAGACATGTCTGAAAAAGAGGATTACATTACCATGCAACACTCAAGGGAAATACATGGTAGCACATGTTGTATGTATATATATACAATGATAAGTATGCCACATTATACATTCAAAGGAGCACATGATTGATAGAACATTTATGGAAGTTAAATGTGTGTTACATGACATACTTATAAACCATAGGTTACTACCTTTGGTTAAAGTGATAATATCATTCCTTTGTACCCATTTATTGGGAAATGAACATGATTATGCCATAATTCATGACTTAGGTTAGACATGAGCTCTAACACTTTATAAGGACAAAATCAATTAGCATATTAATGAAGTAACCTTATTAGGTTTGAGCATAAGATAATAGAAGACAATTTAATAGGCTTTTAGTGTAATACTCCACTTTAGAAACCATAATTATAAACTAGTAATTATGTATCATTAGTTATAGTAATTATTGTAGGATATTTTATATTAAATATTTTAATGATATATGTATTATTTTAAAATATTAGGTATATATTTAATTAGGTTAAAATAGGATAGAATATAGATTACAAAATTAAATTATAGTCATGACCCCAACCAAACTTCGATAACCCTAATTCTGGTAATTGGATAACCTTCAAAAACTATTACCCTTTCCTATACTAGATTCTAATTATACCTTACTTCCTTTACCCAGTGTGACCTTCCTCTACACCACACCATTATATCAATTACACATCTCCATCTTCCATTGTTTGCTTGACTATTCCCTCCATGCTATTATCCTCTTAAGCCCTCCATTCTTCCATTTTTGTGTCATGTATTAACTCCCAAGCAAAGCCTATGTCCCTCCCCTTCCTCTTAAGCTCTCTCAAGCAATAAAAAACCTATTTATCTCCATCGTTTGTCTTCTCAACCACTACATCTTCACCATCGTTTTATATGCAATGCATGCCACCATCACTCCTCCTTCCTTAGCAAATTCCACTATTGGAAAAACCCCCAACCTTTTCCCAAACCCACAAAATCCCTACAACTCCATTCGGTAAAATGCACTAACTACCTCCGTTCTCCTTCAGCAATTTGTGTTCAATCCCCTCCTCTATGGCTTCAAACAAACCCACTATAGCCTTCCTCCTTAGCTTTGGCCATTCTTGTTGGTCACTCCCCCTATCAAATATCAAAGGTTTTTTTGCTCACCCCCTTTACTTAATACCTCCCACCATTACCTCATCTGTTTGTTTCATGGGTTGTTATTGTACCTTATTTGGCTAATTAGTTGCTAACCTTTTCATGAGTGGTTTAGATTAATATTTTAGCTATTTTGGTGTTGGTTTATATGCTACTACATATCTTATAGAATGTTAATTTCTTAGGTAACCCTTGAGGATCTTGAAGAGGACCATTTTTGTACTTTTTGTGTAAGATTGGATTTTGATAAATCTAATCACTGATGAGATAATATAAATTATGTGCAAGCATGTTAAGATTATTTAGATTTAGATTTATGCTAGGTTTTATATATTTAAAGTATTATGAAATGTAATATAAAATGATAACGACCTAAATTAATTGTACATACAATGCTTGTTAAGGAAATATATATGCAGGGGTAATTTGTTAAATGATTTACGTACACATGTCTAGGGTTTGCAACTTTGTAACATTATGATGTAAATGCTATGGAAAATATATTAGGATCATCTTTGCTTGGTATTTAGGGTTTTTATAAATATAATGGATTATGCACACATGATTAGGGTTAGAGAATGATAATTGTTATTCGCATATTCTAGGGTTAGAAATGTCTTGTTACATGCACCATGATGTTAATTGCACTATTAAATGCCATATCATGCTACAAAATTTACGTACATGTTGCAAATAATTGAGGACAAGTTAGAAACACATGATTAGGGTTTATGGGTGTAACTTATTAAATGCATAAAAATTAAAAATATAGGCAATCACTAAATCATAAAGATTTCCTACATTATATCATAATATGAATTATTTTATTCTAGTCTTCTCATGAAAAATTTCTCATAATAATGATATTTGGTAAGAAACTAGATAAAAATGGCAGAATTAAGGTTTCACTTTGTTAATTTTTTATCTAACCCATCTTTTGTGAATAATTTGGCATTATGATGGCCTTAAACTTTTGATAGGTTAACCATATTGTTGACTTCTGCTTGACTTAGATCTATGACCTTAGGATTTACCTTATAATTGGATATAAAAGAAAAAAATGGTTAAATATGGAAATGAGAACTGTTGTGCATTGTATGATATTTGTAATTACCTTATAAAATATTAATATATAAGTTCAAAGTCATTGAGTTGGGAATGGTAGCTCTCTAAGATTAGCTACCCTAAAGATGAGGTGTACCTTTCATTTGGTTTTAGTTCTCTAGTGTGTTAATATGTCTTATTAAGACCCTAGTTTACTCTATAGGTGATTTATAGGCCCTAATATGTGGCTTGCTACGTTTTAAATAATTTAATTGGAATGTTTATAGGCTTTGTGGATGCAACCTATTTAAAGGGGTAGTGTTGTAATACCCCACTTTTTTGTAAATGTTTTGAATGAGAAGTTATACTATTTATTGATTTTTTACTTTGATTTGGGACTATGATTGGGTTGAGGTAAATTTAGATTTGAAATGAGGTTGGAAAACTAAATTAAGCAAGTTTTTAGGTCTACCAATCGATTAGTTCCATGAAACGATCAACTAGTTTGTTATTTTAGCACAATGGTTTTTACTCAACCAAACTGATTAACTAGTTGAGGAACTGATTGACTGTTACATAAATTAGTCGACTCATATGCCAAATTAATTGACTGGTGTGTTGAGCTAAGTACATTTTTGAAAGTCAATTTTTTAGAAAATTGTCTTATGGTAATGGAACATTGATAACCAATTCCAAATTGTTCCTAAAATATTCTTAACCTTTTTCATGATGTATTTAGCTAGAATTACTGCCTCAAATCGATACGAGGAGTCGACTTAGATAATTAAGGAGGAAGATGACCTCATCGTTATCTTCTTCCACCTCTCTCCTCTTCACATGTCTAAGATCATTATTTCAATTCCAGACATAATTATGCTTAATTGGGAGATTCCTTCCATGTCGGCTTTCCATTTTCCCTCTTATGTTTTGCATTTTTGGACCAATCTTTCTACACTTCTCCAGAATCACCATTTAAGCCCAAGAGAATAATCAACATATCTTAGACAAAATCCATCCATTCAAATTAAAATTTGAATAGTAATAATTAGGGTTTTTGATCTCTTCCTAAATACAATTGTAATATGTATCAATTTATTGGCTATAAATAGCCCTAATCTCCCCTTCTATTCACCTTTCTTTCCACCACTGAAAATATCTTAGCTCTCTAGCATTTGCCTTCTCTCTCTTCACTTGGAGCCTTACATTCAGATTCTTTTTCTCTTCTAATCCTTTCTATAATTCTCTCTTATTTTAATTGTTAAGCAAGAGAGAGTTATATTAAGGATAAAGTTGAGTTGTTCGGCAGAATCTTCCTTTGTTTTTCCATTGGGGGTGGTATGTCTCTTTTTCCCTTTTTATTTCAAGTTTTGATTTGGAAAATTTATCCAATGATTTATAATTTAAAATTTTTTTTTTAAGGTTTTAAAATTTGAGGATTTTTCATAGGTTGATTTTTCTTATTTGTTGAAAGTTTTACCTAGAGTAAGTCATTCTTACTTATGAAATGTGTTGTGATTAAGCTTACATGTTATAAAACCCTTAAAGTTTGATGTTATATGTTGGTATGAGTATATAGCTTTTTAGAATTGGTATTAAATGGTTAGACTATGCATATTGAGAGAAAAGCGTGAATTTTTGAAGGAAAAAATAGGTTGGGATGAATAGTAATGAAATATGCAACTATTGTAAGCTAGAAATGTGTTATGTGATGTTAGACCATGTTTCAATTTGGTATGATAATGAATTGTAAGCATGACCTACATGAAATTCCTATTCTGTTGTTGGAGGGAAAACTAATCGATTGGTTAGATCTCATAGATAGACTAGTTCCTAAAATAGTTAACTGGTCTACACAACCCATCGACTTATAGGCTTGTAGGGACCTTAACCTTGCTATCTACTTAAACCCATCGAATGGATAGTATAATCAATCAAATGGTCTATGAACAGTCAACTTGGTTACTCAAATCAATCAATTAGCTTGAGGAAATCTTGGTTTGGTTGAGCCAAATCAAGTAATCGGTTGGCCCAAACCGATCAACCAGTTAGGCCATACCGATCGACTTATTTATATGATTTTGTTTTTTTTTTCAGCTTAGACATGCTTTGAGATTGTGTGTGGGACTCATATATGACTATTTAATGGATAAAATACATATATTAGCATGGATCAATAATCTAATGAATGGGTTAAATGGACCATGATTCATGACATGTTCAATAGGTGTTATAAAGGCCTTGATGGGTAAACCAAAAATGAAATGTGATGGTTTTGAGGAAAGGGAAATGAAATATAGAATGTGTTTTGGATGGACTAATATAATGGATATGGTTGATATAGAAAATTATAAATGGAAATCCCACATATAATTTTGGGGATGGGAAGCATTAATATGAAAGAAACAACCGAATGTCTTGTTAACTGTTATATGGGCCTTGTGTGATCACATAACTTAAGAATAATGTACTAATCATGTAAATAGAAAGATAATCAAGCTATGTATAGGTTTGGGTTATTTGATCCTTGATTAGCTACTAGGGTTTAGTCTGCCTTTGAAGATTTATTGGGATTATCGCTACTAAAGGGTTTGGTTACCTAGGTAGTTAGCTTTAGCCTGGACTTATATCCATTGTGATTATTGGCTTCGGCCTAGACTTATGTCCATTGCTGTTACCTTTGGCCTAAAATTTATGTTTCTTGGTTTGGATAGGAATCCATGGTATGTAAGACCATGGCATGGTGCACAATCCATCACTCTATGATGATAATAATGATAAAAAGTTGGATTGAACACTTGGATAGTAATTATAATGACTACTTAGATAATGATTTGAATGAATAATTAGATAATGATTGGAATGAATGACTGCATGATAAGTTGGATAGGTATACGGATAAGGAATAGAATAAGTATTTGAATAAGAATAAAATAAGGATGTGATAGAATTAGAAGATAAAAGATAAAGAACACAAGGGAGAAATAATGACCGTAAATGAATAACCTAATTGATTGAGCAAGTTGGAATATATACCCTAATGTTCATATGCCTAATCTACTTAGTATGTACGTGTGGCTATGTATGACATTGTACTATGAAAATGAAAATGATGCAACTTGAATTTCCTGAATCGTGCTTGTAGTAAATCCTAATGTATTATCTGATTATGATACAGCAGGTACACTTAATTATATATCATTGACATGACGCATGTTACATATGATTTCCATGACATGATAGAATCTTGTATGCTTGTGACTTATGTTAAGGAGATAATTTAGATTACTCAATATGTAGTGTATTGATGTGTCCGTTTTCTCAGTCAATTGCTCATTCCCACAAGTAGAGGGCCATGTGTAGGATTCTGTACATGGTGAGTAGTGAGTCTACCTTGTCATGTGTTCGAGGCTTGAGAGAATGGAGATATGGAGGTTTTTGTGCGGTCTATGATGGACCATGGTTTTGGAGTCATGCCCAAACCTATTTTCTACTATAAATGCCTTGTATTTTTAGTTAATCATTCTTCCTATATTTGACTATGTCGGAGATTATCAAGGTCCTATAATGTAAGCGCTTTCGTTAAATATTCATCTAACTTGATCTTGTTCGCTCTACTTTAATTTGGTTGGTTTGGTTTTCAACCTTGTATCTAATATAGAATAGGAGGATGATGTCAATCATATGTTAAGTACAACAGTAGCACCCTATTTTTTCTAAGTGTGTTTAGTACTTTCTACTTCTACACCATTTTAAAATGAAAATTTTGGTAGTAAAAAATAGTGGTGTTGCAATAATCCTCAATATCTTTAATTAAATTGAAAATAATGACGTAATATTTTAATTCAATCTATTCCATACACACAATAAATGGTCTTATAGTGCTACACCCATCATGCATACATAATATATCACAATTAGTATCATGCAACCCATAAGTGATCTAAGAAAATAAATGAATGCACAAATATCCATGATTAGAATTATTGTCTCTAAGTCCTAATCACTTAAATCATGTTAACCACACATGATACTCAAATTTAGGTAATCAAGATCCTCCAAACATAACCTTGACATGGGAACATAACCATGGGATAAAGCACAAAAAATGGGGTTACATAACACATAACATGACATAATTGTGTAGTACAACATGACTGTGTTACGCTACACATGGGTTACCCCATGTTTGTGAACATAACCCATGTTTTACCCTATTGAAAATGTGATTATCATGAATGAGTGAAAAATATGCCCCTTTAACCCAAGTTAATAAACACGGATAATGTTTTCTCTAAAAGCTATACTTAAGAGCACATAAGTAAACACATGACCTAATAATGTCCATAAACACACCTGTGTTCATGTATAACAAAGAAAATCTTCGTAATTTCTTTCTATGTTGACCATTAAAACACACCAAATCCTTTCATATATGGAAAAATTAATCAAGGTAGAGGTAATTCATGCTCTGGCTCAAAATGTTAGATGAATCTATGACATGAATCACGATAAAAACATAATTATATACATGAAACCATGTACTTTACATTCAATCATCATGTGGAACCCTAATCACATAAGATCATAGTTTTATGTATAATGTAATTAATCATATACATTATAATAATTCTATAATGCATACCTTGAGTCATTAATCGGATTGGTTATGTCAAAATATCACAATCTCACAACTCAAACACAAACACATGAATGGTTCTACACCCTTCCTCTCTAAAATGGATGGTATATGTATCTTATGAAAAAGACAGGAATAGGGACCCTATATGATCTCCGCTATCAACTACTTAACTGAATGGAGAACTAAAAACCCTTAATCATCTCTTCTCTTTTTCAATATATATGAGCATTCATAGAGGAGTTGAGGAGAGGAAAAGAACCATACATAAATCAACAAGTGTTAATTTGATTTTTTAAAAGACTTGGTGGTTTTATGAATAGGCTTAACCCATTAACCATTTCAAAAACACATTCAAAATAAAAACACCACACCAGTTTCTTCCTCCTTTTCTCTATATATGTGTAGTGCACATGTTTTATTGTTGTTGTTGTTGTAGTTATCCTTATATAACTCATATACACCAACCACTTTTCTACCATATGAAATATGAGAATAGATAATTAAATTATATTACTAACTTGAGACCTTATTAACATAACTTTATGGTCAAACAATATGTTTAATAATGTATTAAAATAATTTATATTTAAAAACAATAATAGTAATATATATAAAACCCAAAAAATATTAACACTAGGAATATTTTTCAATATTTTTATGTACATGATCCATTCTTTTTGTTAATTGTCCGAATCTAATAATATAGGAAGAATATATCATATATAAATTACTTCCTTGCTTCCTTTAGCTTTAGTTTATTTGGATCAAGAAGATGATAAATATTAAAAATTTATTTGGATAAAGAGTATAAAGTTTAATGAAAATAAAATTTAGATAATATTAATTTAATTTGGATAAAAGTTACTTTAGAATATATTTGGTTGAACATTCAATTTTCCAATAATTGTTTTTCAATCATACTTTTTTAAAATTTATACTATATTTAACACATTTACTTTTCAAATATAATAAAATAACTAATAATAACAACAAATAAGTGTCACATATCTTTTCGGAAACATACACTTAATTTCGTTTGAATTAACATAAGCTGAATAAAAAAAAGTTATATGATTTAATTTTTAACCGACCATTTTATTATCTCAAAAATAGGTTTAATAAGAAATGAATTATTAACCCCAAATAATTTAGATTAAACCTTTAAATAGTTATAAATTATTTTAATAGTTAAACAGTTATCAATCCCCATTTAAATAAGAGAAATACTGGACACCTAAATTTAAAATTCAAACTAAAAACTAAATTCATCTTAAAATAAATATATTAATGCATCAAATTTATTTTTTATTAATAATTAAGTAATATAAATTAATAATTATATAAAATAAAATAACTTTGTGGCATAAAAAGATACAAAAAAATATTATAATAATAACAAAAAAATGAAGATAATAATAAAAATAATAAATTTATCATGTTTTTTATGCCATAATTTTTTATTTTATATTATTAATAGTTTGTATTAATAAATTATCAAAAATAAAATAAAATAAATATATTAATATATATATATATATATTTTTTTTTTAAAAAATTAGTTTTTAATTTAATTTTTGTGTTTGGATGTTTAACATTTCTCTCCAAACAGATGCTTTAACCGCCTAACTCAACTCTATCCACCGAGATCCCGCACCTCCTCTCTGCGGCAGCATAAAACTTGAACCTGTAAAAACTAATGTTTTAGTTTCGCTGTTGATTTCCGTGTTCTTCTCAGTAAAAAACAAAAGTATACTTTCAGCGTCTCCTCCATAGTCAACGTTCAGTCTTCTTCCCTCCGTCCCCTCCCTTTCACACCTTCAAAGTTCGAAACGCGGCATCCTCCGAAACAGCGACACAGCAAAACAGAAAAATAGAGACTCCAGAATTCTCATCTCCTCTCACTGATGCAGAATTCATACTCCCCGGTCACCAGAGTATAATCCATTCCGTCACTCTCTCCATGACGGCGAAACCATCGACACTACTACCAGCAGTAGAAACAATCAACCGCGCACTCTCTGACCTCTGCTCAGTGCCTGAAGAAAGCTACCAATGGGAAAATCCAAGACGTTTCACTTTCTATGCTCGTCGACTGCAGCTTGTACTGAACCAGTTGTTATTAATGTCGGATAATGCTCCTTCTTCATCTTCTGCCTCAATACAGACAGCGTTGAAAGGGATCGCAGGAGATTTAGTCAAGGTAGTTGAGACGGTAGGGGTTTATAAGGATAAGAGTAAGATTTTTGTGCTGATTAACTGTAAGTTATTGTGTACTGGTTTGCAAGAGAGGACGGCCGCCATTGCTGTTTGGTTGGCGTTGTTGGAGATTGCGTTGGAAGATTGTGAGGATTTGAGGAAGAAAGTTGGGGATCTTTCTAGGGATATGAAGTTGGCTCAATTTCGAGTAAGTTTATATTTGTAACACACTTGTTATATCTGTTTGTTTGTCACTTCTATAATTGGTAGTAGTATAATTGTGTGCGCTGTTACTTGCTTCGAGATGAGATCTCATGTAGGTATAGTTTGACTCAGAATTTGGGAATTGAAAATTCCTTTGAAAGGGAAATATGCCGAATTTGTGGAGAACTTAGCTGGTATCATGTTGAATGGAGAATCTATTTTCAGTTTCTCCACCTGCACTTGAGCACAATTTTGATTACGAACACAATGTCTTCTTAGTTTTATAAATTGTTTTCTTGCCAAATTTCTATTAGTGTGCTTATAGTCTGCTTTTACACAACTGACATTGGAAGTCTGCAAGAAGTGGAAGATGACTCTTTCTTTGCACAATTAAGCGTGATTAATTGTACTTATTATGGATGGCTTTAGGTGACCGAGAATGAAGAGAGAGTACACTGCACTTTACAGAGGGAAGGAGAAGGGAGACCAACGACCAAACCTATTCAGAGTGCTATAATTATGGATTTAGCTCGAGCACTTGGGATTGAACCTGATAATTACATTGAATTGTCCCAGCAGATCAAGTTACTAAAGAATGATTTGGGACGGTCAAATTCTGTGTCACATAGGAGGATTTTGATCTCCTTAGAAAGAATTATGGATAACTGGTCAATTGAGCCAAACATACCTTTTATAAATTCAGATTTCGATTATGAAGATGATTCACAAATGTTGCCATTCATGAATTTTCTGTGTCCATTGACCAAGGAAGTTATGAAAGATCCAGTTGTGTTGGAGTCAGGACAGACATATGAGAGGGCTGCCATTGAGTACTGGTTTCAACGTTGTTTGGAGGATGGTCGTGATCCCACTTGCCCTGTCACAGGTCAACTTCTTAAGTCATTGGAGCAGAAACCAAATATTGGATTGGCGGGGGCTATTGATGAGTGGGTGAACAGAATTACTGATGTTCAAATTAAGTTGTCTGTTCAGTATCTTAGTGAGAATCCTTTGCTAGTGGACCGTGCTGAGCGGGTCTTGGATAGCATCTATAAGATATCTGAAGAGCATTCCTCCAGCCGATACAAGATTAGGAATGCTGGAATTCTTGTTTTGATTCTTGATGTGCTCAGGACTTGTTCAAAGAGTAGTGGATCAGATATGAGGGGAAAATCACTAATGGCTTTGCTTAGCATAGCAAAAGATGAAGAAAGCAAGGTGAGCAATCAAATTGTTTTTTTAAGTAAAAATTGTCATATATCATGCCAATCATCATACACCCATAAATTTAAACTTGTTTTTCATTATATTCTCATTGAAAGTCATTGTACTGTTTAGCACCTATGGATTACCATAAACTTGGGACTTGTGTAAGATTTTCAGTATCGTCTTCATGTGCATGTGATGTCTTAGTTTATCTACAGAGCTACTTCCTGATCTGAGAGTGTTGTTGGATTAATTGCTTGTGTGTTATATTTATCATCCTTGGAGCTAAAAAATCACCAAATGGGACCTCAACTTTTGGACTTCAAATGGTAACACTCTTCCGGTAATATTGATGAACTATTTAGGAAGCCATTTTACCAAGATTCTTGGAAATGCCATGAGTTTGACTTTTAGTTATTAGCAATTTGTGAACTTAAATACCAGATTAGCTGACCCATATGTTGCCTTCATAGTTTCTCAATGGTTTGTCAGAGATCCAGAACTGAAACTATTATTTGTTCATCCAATGCTGAATGCTGGAAATATTCTCCTGCAGCCAGGGTCCACATGGATATATACTAATGGCAGATGCTAAGCATAAAAAAAAAAAAAAAAAAAAAAAACACACCAATGAATTCTGACATGCAGCTGCAACAGTAGCTTGTTCTGGCAGTGGCTATGACATGAATTTTAAAGGGAACTGAAAGCCATGGTATGCAACTATGCATCCCCATTTACAGGTGGAATTTGTGTTGGCAGTTCAACCCTTTTGGCCACAGGGTGGAATGTAAGACCTTAGGGAAATTTTGGAAAAATAGCAGGAAATAACTATGATGCTGACTCCTCTAATATTTTGCATTCCATTTTTTTTTTCTGTCTCTTAAGTTCCCTGATACATGATCTCACTCTTCCTAAAGAATTTGTCTTAAAGACAATCAGTACGGCCTGGCTTAAATCAATTGGAATGGCTAGCATGAGTGTTTCTTCTCTCACTTCTATTTCAGAAATAATATACTTTGTCAGACAAGCACATGCCTAGGTACTTAATGTCATTGTCATTCCATTGCCTGATGACATTTGTCAATGCTTTTAGGCAGCTATGATGGAGGGAGGTGTCACTAAATTGGTGATACATACTCTTCTTGGAAATGGTGAGAAAGAAAAGGAGTGTGCTCTGAAATTATTGCTGGAGCTTTCAACCAATGAGCCCTACTGTAAGAAAATTGCATCTGAAAAAGGTGCATTGGTTCTTCTCTCAAGCATGGCTGGAAATTTGGAGAACCCTGCTTTGTCCAATATAGCAGATAATGTATTGAAACGACTTGAAAATGTGGAGGATAATGTAAAGCATTTGGCAGCTGCAGGAAGATTTGAACCTTTAATTAATCGGCTTTGCAAAGGTATGGCTGATTGTGTCCTCTTTCTTTTTTTATGTGAATAATTTTCCATTATCCTGATCTAAATATATAGTGTGTAGAATTTCCTGTCCCAATTCTTGACCCCCTGTCAGAGTTCCGAAAGCTGTGGCTGTCAAATGAGATATTCTTTGCTGGATTTTTATCAGCCGTATGCCTTCTTACCTATGTGGCTGATATGTGTTCATCTAATCTGATATGCATTTATCTTGTCTGGAAACAGGTTCTGAGCCTGTGAAAATAGAGATGGCATTACTGGTGGGCAAGATGACTTTGACTAATAACAACAAAGAGCAGATTGCTCGGTGCTGTGCTAAAGTACTGGTTGAAATGCTGGCCAAGGCCAAAACAAGGCTTCCTAGCTTGCGAGCATTGTATAACCTTTCAGCATTGGATGACAATGCCACAATTCTTGTTGATTCCTTTGTTATTCCAGCTCTTACAAGCATTGTTTTCATCGACCAGGGTGCTCAATCTGAGCAAGAGTTGGCTGCTGCAATAATTGCTAACATCGTATCAAAGCCTGGGCGTTGGGAATTAGCAGCAGCCAACAAGGACGGTCAATTGCTGCATTCAGTACCAATTGTAACTCATCTTTTGCAGCTTCTATCCCAGACAACCCCCCATTGCCAAGTAGCTGTTCTCCAAATCCTTTGTGGAATTGCATCTTCTCCCCGGGCATCAGGTTTGACCCTAAATTAACTATAGCTACACCCTCCAGAATGAGGCTGCTCGTATTCTGCTGTATATTTGTTGGTGCTTTTTAACAAGAGTGGCAGAAAAGAAAATAAACTGCTTCTTGGTTGAACTGTTGGCTGCAGTGGAAATGTCTGGCCCTGGTGAAAACATGAAATAATCAAAATGAATATGGTGCATCATACGGAGTAAATAATCAGATGACCTGGAGTTTTTCTTTAAAAGATGTCTTTGTGTTCTTCACCATTAAGTATTGACATTATCACATTATCTTGCCCATATTTTGAGCGTTCATGACTCATAATTTTGTGCCCTCAGTTCATTATCTTCTGTATTGTATAAATGATGTGCTTGTTGGCTGATAACTAGCCTTCTTTTCTCTGGATTTATGTCATACGTGCTACAGTTTTTAGAAGTTGCTTCAACTCTTTTTCTGAAGTAAATAACATATTTATTGGTATGCTGCCATTCTTTTTGCAAAGATTATCTGGTGGAAAATTTATTCCTGCAGGAATCATTTATTCTGACAAATTTGTAGTGGAAATCAAATCTATAAGTTAGTAACAAAACTTTTCGCATATCTTCTTTCTGTACTTCTGTCAGAGCCAGTAGCAAGTCAGATAAAATCTGGGCACGGGTTCGAGACCATTATCCGATACCTTGAACATCCAGAAACCGAGCAACGGATTTTTGCTTTCAAGCTTATTAAGATATTATCTGAAAGCTTGGGTGAAGATCTGTCTCGTGAGGTCAAACGATTAAACAAACTTCACTTGCTGAAAAACACGTTGCAAGACGACAAATCAAAAAATAGTGAAAGAACTGATGCAGCATGTATATTAGCCAACCTCTCACTTTCAGAGGATGAAGTGAGGACTATCCTGGGAGATGGCTTCCTAAGATGGACTGTCACAACCCTTAAAGAACATCAGAGCATCTCAAATGGAAGAACTTCTCTGTCACCATCAAACATGGTGGAAGGCATTATGGGTCTGCTACTGCACTTTGCAAGGACCACAGATCCACAAATCCTAGGCTTGATTAGAGAACACAGACTCATGATGATTTTCCGTGAACAACTGACCTTACCTCAACCTAGATCCAAACAACTAGCAGCTCTTGGCCTGAAATACTTATCAGACTCTGGTAGAGATCTTCTTGTTGATGGAGAGTCCGAACCACCGCCTCCACATGGATTTTGCTCGTCATTGGTTTTCATGTGTGGAAGGGCTGCTCCCGAACTCGCCACATGTCCCATACACAATGCTCCATGTGACGAAGAAAGTCAGCTATGCCTATTGAAGAGCAACTGTATCAAGCCCTTGGTTGATCTCCTGAAAAATAGTGAACCCACCAATGTTCAGATTGCAGCTGTGGAGGCACTTTCTACTCTCCTCACAGTTGTTTCTCATAGTTTTTGTCATGCAATTGATGAGCTTGAGGATATCGGTGTAGTTGATGCATTAATTACGGTTTTTGTGGAAAGTCGGCCTGGAGAACTCCAAGAGAAGACAATGTGGATGCTGGAAAGATTGATGAGATATGAAAGCGTTAGCCAGCGACACTCTGTCAATCAGTCTTTAGTTAGGGCTTTAATTGAAGCCATGAAGCATGGGAGTGCAGACACGAGAACTTATGCTCAAGATGCTCTGACAAACCTAGAACAGCTGTCTGGTGCTAGCGGAAAGATTGTTAACCAAATACGTATGAGAAGGTAGTGCGTTATTGTTTGTTGTAGTACAAGTGTTCCGTAATAGGTTGATATTTGTTGTATAAAGCTATTTATTTCTCGCCATAGGTGTAGATTATGATGCTGAAGTATCATAGTGCTATATAAAATGTTTCGGATAAATCATTTTGTAATACATGTCTTGTTCATCTTTCATAAAATTATTGGTATTTATTGGATATAGTAACGGGAAGTCAGTTCAACAATATTTTCCTCTCTGCCATGTCTTTTTCTTTATTTTTATTTATTTCCTACTTCAATTTGGTGCGCAGGGGGAGGGGTAATTTTGAAAGAGGGAAAGTGAGTGATGAGAATAACATGCAGCATAGATTTGTGATTTGGGCAGATTAGAATGTACTTTGGTTTTATTTTGCCTTTTTTTGTTACTTTATATATATATATATATATATATATGGGACACAAAGCCCATGGATCTTTCATTAACCAATATGATTCAGGGCTACATCAGTGATCTTCAGAGGACAATTATTAGTCCAAACATAAGCATCATCATGTGAGCTAAACCTAGCTATAGCATCAACAACTTTAACCTTCCCGATATCCTTGGCCAGCACGAGAATATCTGCTATGTTAAAGCTGACCCTTGTCACTGCCTGCTGATTGGAGTGCATCTTAGACACCATAGGTAAACAATCCAACTTAACTTCCTCATCTGTCAGCTGCGAAGCCTTCACTATCCGCAGAGCTTCCACAATTGCCGTTCCTTCTACTTCTTCCGGCAGCCAGTTGCCATGCATTACACGTCTGCCAGCTAGCTTTGGATCCCAAATGATTACAGCAAATCATGCCCATGTACCAACTACTTTCTACGTGCTTGTCAGCATATATTGACCTTCAACATCCCCAGGGTCGGGGGCAGCCATCGGGTAAGGGATAACATCCTCTCACAGATATTTTTCAAGTTGGATCTTCTCAACGCATTCCTCAAAAGACCTTATCATCACTACAGTAAAAATATTAAATAGCGACGGTTAATTCAATATTTAGAGACAGTTAAAAATCATCGCTAAAACTTTATCAACAGCTAAAACAATCGTCGCTAATCGCAATATCGCTAAATTATTAGCGACGGTTTTTAGATGTCCCTAATTCTAATATGCACCATAAGCTAAATTTACCTTATAGCTCCCACATAAACAACCTGCAAGATATATATTAATATTAACCTACAATAATTTACATTTAACTTTTTTATAATAACACGCATTTGGTAATTCATAAACCTACGTCAATAATATTTAATTAAAAATTATATATACTAATATATGTTCAATAATGTCCAAAATGACATAGTAGGTACATCAATTTCTAGATTATGTTTATTTGAAATGTACATATATATCAGTTCAACACCTATGATCATCCATTATAAAATATCTAATACAAAATATAGTATCTAGATCCAAAAAAGTCAGCATTTGCCTCCATTATAAATGTAGACCTAGCTTGATCTGTATATGTCTTAATCTCTTATATAGTATCTTGAAACACTTCATTGTAGCAAAAAATATATATTTATAGTTAAACAACATTATAAATAAATATAATCTAACTGGTGTGAATCAAAGGGAGGGAAGCGATGATCGTGAGTTTCTTTGGTTTATCTTCAAGCAGGTTTGAAGATATAAAGGAAACAATGCACGGTTTAGAAAGAATCTTCAATCTAGAATTCAAGGAAGGGATAACTTTGAATGAATTAGTGGATACATTCAAAGGTTTCTAAGTAGGAAGATACCCTGGGCAATCTCCTATCTAGAATGCAATCTCAAAAGAGAGAATACTCAAGTGTGTAACTTGTGAATTTTATTAAAATGGACTTCAAGCTTGTGTGTACAATGACATAGGGGGTATATATAGGAGTCTTAGCCGACTAAGTTAATAAAAACTAGCCGTTAACCTCCTTAACTCAAGCTAGTCTTAACCAACTTGAATTAATATCCTATAATACCTAACCCTAGTCGTAATATCATCATTTGAATGATATTAATGACAAACATTACAAAGCATTACAATAAACTATGATACATACATGGAATAACAACAGAACCCTAGCTTATATGAAATATATCTTAAGGTTTACAACAAGTCTTATATAACTAATGAGATCACCATATCAAGCTT
Source organism: Tamarix chinensis (assembly GCA_030549775.1). Classification (NCBI taxonomy): domain Eukaryota; kingdom Viridiplantae; phylum Streptophyta; class Magnoliopsida; order Caryophyllales; family Tamaricaceae; genus Tamarix; species Tamarix chinensis. The sequence continues at coordinate 35,260,869 of CM060181.1, read as the reverse complement.
GTTGCATTGTCATCCCATGTATGCCATAGCTTTGCATGCTTTGAATGCATTGTACACTTTAAGTATCTTCATGTATCTTGACTTCTTCACCTTGCAAATATGTAACATACCTACAAGAACATCTTAAAGTCTTTTCAATATCAATGATAGAAATATTATCAAGAATGTTTAAGATGATCGGCTCCATTATTAGAAATGTTAATTCCTCATTATTTTGAGGATCACTAGATGCTCTTGCATCATTAACTTGCCTGAGGATTTGTATTAAAATTACCTGAGGATTTTTTGCATCAAACGGAATCCTATAATGATAGATATTCATGATAAGAGGATAGAAAATAAGGGAGAGTAGAATTATGTGAATGTGGTCAGAATTGATGGATGCTTACGTGCAGTAGTTTCTAATGGATGCTTCTATGTCTGATTGCATGTAGTTTCTGATTTCTCAAGTGCATTTGCAGAGTGTCATCAGCAGCCTTCCTTTCAGTGAATAATTTACCTTATTAGTATTAGCATAACCTATTCACTAGTTCCACATGGTAGCTATGTTTTCTGGAACATTTCTACATCATATTCTTTATTTTTGGAACATATCTGCATCATATTCTTCATTTCTAATTACATGCGCATATGAAATTTTTGATAAAATAATGGAAAAAGTAAAGTAACGACCCATTACAAACATTTCCTCATTAAAAGCAAATTGAATGGTGCATACCTTTTCTCACCATTAGAGTTTACAACATTTAAGATCTACGTATGAAAAACAAGTAAACATCATAACACATAAGGCTTTAAGAGTTAATAATTACCGTTAACTTATGGTATAAGAATATACAGTTTATGTCCCATATATATCTCTATAAAGTTGCATGTCTCACGTCGTTTGTTAGGACCACTAATTAATAAATGGATCTCGCAGTCAGCGATTTCATTATGACATTCATGTGCATTGTTGTTTATTGGAAGCAAGAGAAGGTCATTAGGTTGTAAGGTTCATGTATGCTCAAAGCTATAGATTCACCTGCGCTATTTGCTTTATTTCAAATGTATAAAATAAAATTCATGCAAGGTTACTACCATCCAATCTATAATATTACTAATCCCTTGATGACAGTAAATTACTACATTTGATACAAACTAAATATTATATTAATAATCTCACATATGTCAATACCATCCAATCTATAATATTATGTTACAAAATTTGAAAGAGTAAATTTTATGTTTACCTTATTTTTTTCTCTCTCTCCATCCCTCCCTCTCATTCTTCTTCTTCTTCTACACATTTATGGTTATGCTATTTTTCAATCAATTAAGTAATTCATGGTTATGCTTCGTGTTCTTTTTTCAATACTATTTAGAATTTATGATCAAAATTTCCACTTCAATATGATCTATCTAGGCATGTTTAAGCAAGTGATATCTTACCATTAATTGACTGACATTTCTCACTATTCCATTTCAGATTGTACTTACTAGTATAAATCCTAAGGAGCTATATATTAATCTGTTTGCTAAACTTCCATTTTTAGTGAATAGACTTTATGCTTCTAACTACTATTCACCTCATGGACCCAACTTTGATAACCTGTAACTTGAAAACAATAGATGTCCATGGACCTTAAGGTAAAAAATAAAAATAAAAACCTTGCCCTAATATTTTACTTCTCTTCATTCCTTCATATCTAGCATATCACATTTTAACCACCATTTGCCTTCTTATTTTATAAATTTATAGTTCTTAGTCTTCTATGATTTCTTACTTTCTAAGAACCCATCCCATTTATAATTAGATGTGAATTAATTATGTATTATGAGTCCGTGGAGAGGCTAGACTAATCAAGGTGAACATGCTAGAATATTTTTTGGGCTATGATCAATGGAGGTGAAGGTTAATAGATAGGTTTCGTAGATGATATGTCATATGCCTACCCAAATGTGCTAGAACAAGGGCATATTTTCAGTTAAAAAGCTAAGCCACTTCCTGTCAAATAAGTTAATTCAAATGATCATCAACACATAGTGTTAGCTACCATGCATCATGTTTATATTATGAGTGATCTCATTTCCCAAATGTTTTGGATAATTATCAAAAAAATAATGTATGGTAATCAATAGCTTAATTAAATATACCTGTGTGTTGCTTGTTCTTCTCATCAAATCATTGACTCTTTCCATAAAAGTTGCTTGAACTTGTTTCATAGAAGCCATTTCTTCTTCAGTTTTTTTGTAACTTAACTGTATTTTTCTGTAACTTCTCTTCAGTTTTCTCAAATTTTTCATAGTAATAGCTAATTTCTTACTTACCTTTTCAATTTCTTGATTTTATTGTCATACATGTTGATTACACATATCTAACTTTGACGGTGTAGCACCATGCCCAAATCTAAATGCCCTACCACTATGATTTTTTTGCATATAGGACTAGGATGGCTTACTTTTCTACATCAATGGTAGACCCTAACAACTCTGAACTACTGCTTTTATCATTGGCATAAGCAATGGCATCATCCTATATTAAAATAGGAAAAATAAAATACACAGAATCAAAATCAAATAGATCCAAAAAAAATTAAGGATACTAGTGAGTAAATATGTGAATATATCACTTCATACCACAAACTCTTTTGATGTTGAATTCTACGAGTACCTCCCATCACGTCTTTTAAGATTTTGTATAAACATTTCAAGGTTACAAGGATCTCTTCGTGCCAATCTCCTCTAAAGCATCAAATAAAAATAAATCACATAGAAATTCTAAAATACACTTAACTATCAATCTTTTGGTTTGTCATGAATTACTCACAAATTCATGTCTAGCAATAGCAAAACTTTTGAAAATGAGATGCTTTTTTCTCATAGTTTCTCCTCACTTAGTAGCACTCTAGATCAAATAAATAATTAGGTGAGTATATATTCAATTTATATTATAACTATATATATAGTAAAATATTGTACCTTTCCTTCGTTAGAGAACCAATATTCAACAAGTTTGATCCAATGAGCCTCAGTAAGTCCTGTTTTATCCCATTTTATCAAGCACTTGATCTTTAGTCTCAAGTGGAAGGTAACAAAGAGCCTTCAACTCATACTTCCTTTGTCTTAATTTCACTCCAATATTACTCAGGAAGTATTTTTCCATCATGCTTCTTGAAGGAAGAATAAATTTCCCCTATATAATGAACAGAATAAGATTAATAAATAATAAGAAAAATATTAATAAAAAATAATATAAAAAAAGCTAAGAAATACCTAAACTAATTTCTTCAAATCATCTTTGAATATTTTATGGACATGATGCCAATCATATTCTTCATAAGGACATCATTCTAGTTTTTTTGCTAAGTCCCCTAGCCAACGATGGAAGTAATGTCCTAAATTTGTAATTAGTTGAAACATTTCATTGACATCTACTATCATCATCTCACCATTTCTAATATTCCAAATATCTTTCAACTCAATTTTTTGTTGTCTTCGAATAATCCTTCCCTCACATGTGAATGAAAAATCAGTTAAACACAGGAAAAAGAATTGCAGGAAAGAAATACAACACTAAATAATATAATGAATTATCCTTGCCAATAAATTTCACAAAGTCATTATCAACTATGGTGGTGTTATTTTCACTTCTACCACTACCCTTTCCACTTCCACGTCAACTACCACTACCAATTATATTTGGTGTATCATGCTTATCAGTGATGTGCTCATCATGGATGTGCTCCTCTAATAGTGGAGCTTTATGCATACCACTATCAGGTATAAATGGTAAATGTGCATTTGGAGATCTCTCACTTGATGATGTTGTATCAACAAAAGCTTAAACAAGTGTGTTTGGTGAAATAGGTGAGCTACTATCATTTGTGACATATTTTAAAGGAGGAGTGACAGTAGATGGTGTGCAAGGATTAGATGAAGATGCATGCAAATCAGACATTAATCTCTTTCTTGCATTCTTTGAGCAATACATGACCACAAAACATATGATTTAAACACACTAAAGATAGTCATATATATGTATGGTAATAATAAAATGTTTGCTAATAAAAAAATAATGGCATCCTACAATCACTAAGTCTTATCAAACCAATATTACAAGTATGGTCCATAAAAATTCATAGCAATGAAAACCAAATACAAACACAGACAAAAAAAATACTCATCCAAGTCCATCCTAGCTAAATATGTTATATCATTAAAAGTGTTAATGGAAGTAGAAGGAACAAATAGAGGATAAAGAAGATCAAATTCAGCATCATTTTTTCTATTATTTTCTCCTTGGACACATGCTCCTAACTGATAGTTGTTTCTTAGCTTTGTTTCAACAATGTGAAACCAATCTTCTTGTTTCCCATCTTTGACATAAAATACTTGTGTTTCTTAAGATGCAAGAATGAATGGATCATCTTTCAATACTTTGTCCGTATAAATCAAATGGTTGAAATTTACTAATGTAAAGCCATTGTTATCTTGCTTCAAACCTCTACTTGGATTAATATTTACCCAATCACAAAAAAAATTACAACTTGGAAACTCCCACAGTAATCCAATTTATAAATGCCTCTAATCCTTTCATAGTATTTTATTCCATCAACGAATATCATCACCCCTACATTTTTGAGTTTTCCTCCTCTCATCATGTTTTTTTTATATGGAACCTATATCCCCTCATGATGAAAGAATCTATCGATCTACCTAATTTATTAGGTCCTCGTATCAAAGCCTTCCAAATTTGTCCACCCTCTATAGTGTCATCAAAGTGTCTTCCTTAAAATCATATTAAAAAAATTACACCATTAATATTTAATTAAAGAGTTTTGTTATACATGTTACTAAAGCTATCTTTGATTGAAGCCATCGAGAGAATTCTTCAATCACCCATTTGTTCTTAGTATTCTCATCAGGTCAAATATTCCTATTAGCCTAACGCTTTTCACATATGAATTTGTTAAAACCATATAAGAGAATTAGATTTAATATAAAAAAAATATTCCACTAATAAAGTTACACAAGTACTATACTACATGTGATATTACCTACGATGTGCATCGAAATAGTCATGTTGGATAAGCACGCAACGATGAGCTTGCTTGCGACTTAAATCATATAAATTAAGATGATGAATCTTACCTAATGATCGTCCACCAGTGTTGAACAAATACTTGTTAAAACCTTAAACAAATTCATTATTTCTTGGTCCTCGATTAAATTCAATTTCAACATCTCCAAAATAACGTGAACAAAATGTCAAACATTTATGGATATTATATCCTTTAGCGATCAAACTCTCAGGATGAGCTTTGTTACGAACCCTTGATTTTAATCATACTAAGTCCCTATCAAATAAAACAATTAGGCCATATGATTTTAGCCATTGAAATATTGAAAACACAAAGCATGTGAATATGGAATATTACAAAGGTCCTTATCGTTTAATATTATACATCCAATTATAGTGAATTGGACTGGTGAATTTCACTTGCTCCAAAAGATGCATAATTAAATGAACCATGCTTGTAAATAAGCTTGTAGAAATACTTTTCCCATGTGACACAATGTCAAAAAAATGCATTGTTATAAATTATCAAGCTCTTGTAAGTCAAGTTTTCTGCCGCATATAGATTTGAAAAATAAAGACAACTCTGAGATAAGTCAAAAAAATTCAATACTCAAGATGATCTTAATACAATTGGAAGCAAATCTTGCATTAATATATGACCATCGTGGCTTTTAAGGTTGAATAACCTTTTATCTTTCAAACTAATGCATCTTGAGATGTTAGATGCATATCCATCAAGAAGTTTAATCTTTTGTAAAACTGATAAGTAACAAACCTTATCAGTGGCATTCATGTTATAAGAAGTATCAGGTAAAATATACTTGTTGTTGGGAAGTTTGATTGGATGTAAATCTTGTCATATCCCAATATCCTTAAGATCCATGCATTCTTGATAATTATCTTTTGATTTCCTATTAATACCCAAAAATGTTCCTAACAAATTATCAAATATGTTTTTCCCTATGTGCATTACATCCAAATTATGATAAATGAGGTGATGCTGCTAATATGTAAGATAAAAAAATACATCTTTTCTTCCAATTATATTGCATAGGGCGATCATAAAAAATCTCCTCTTCCTCATCATCATTAGTGTCCTCATTAATCTCAAATACTGGTGGTTGCTTGACATTAGATTGAGCAGATCTTGTAGGTCGATTTGATGACTTGCCATAAACATGATTGATGACATCCATTTGCCTACTATTAGCAACTCCTGAAGGTGTAGCTAAAACCCTATAAACCTCTATCGTTCCATCAAATTGTGAAGGCTGAAACCAAAATAAGTGATCATCCAGTAACCATCGATGATGCCTCATATAACAAAACTTTTTACCGAATTTTAGCCATCTTGAAGAAGTATCACTTCCACAACAAGGCAAGCAAGTGCACCCTTTATACTCTACCCTGATAAATTTGCATAAGTTGGAAAATCATTTATAGTCCATATAAGAGTCGCTCGCAATTGGAAGTTTTGCTTAGAAGCTACATCAAATGCATTGACACCCTCCCACAGCTTCCTTAACTCACGTATGAGAGGTTGCAAATACACATCAATGTGATTACCTAGACCCTTTTGCCCTGATATAATCCTTGATAAAATAAATAATGATTGTTTCATACACATCCATGGTGGGAGATTATAAGGGACTAGAATAACTGGCCAACTGCTATGATTAGTGCTCAATGTCCGAAATGGATTAAAACCATCACTAGCAAGTCCAAGAGGAATATTACAAAGATCAAGAGCAAAATTAGGATAGCAAGCATCAATATCTTTCCATACTAAACCATCAGCCATATGTATTAATTTCCCATTTTTCACATGATCTCTATCATGCCATCTCATATCTATGGCCATCTTTGATGACATGTATATTCTTTTTGGTCTTGGAATCAATGGGAAGTACCATAGAACTTTCCTTGGTTTTTTTCCTTCTATTAGAATCTCACTCACTCTCATCACTGCAATCCACTTCAATCAGATTCTCCCAACATGAAGTATTACATAATAAACAATTGTCTAACATTGTCCTATCATTTCTTCCACCATCTAAATATAGCATGCAATCATTTGGACATGCATCAATATTTTCATATCTAAGACCCAATTCATTTATCAACTTTTTTGCTTCATACCAATAATATGAAAATGGACACAACATAGGAAATGCATTAAGCATCAGTTCAAGCAGCATAGTAAAAGACTTTGAAGACCAACCGTTCATGCTTTTCAAATGAAACAAATGCAAAATGAATGATAGTTTCGAATGATTATGGTACCTAGGATATAATTCTTCCTCACACTACTTTAAAAACTTATGATAGCGAACCTCTTCATCACTAGGAGTATTCATAGTTTGCTTTTCAGGTAAATTATCACAACCATGGGAATCATAATTGAATCTTGGTTGACATGGACTCAAAGATTCAATGGTATGATTTCCAATTCCTTGATCTAATACCCCAAATGCCTCCCTCACAAGTGCAAGAATTTGACCTCTATCCTCAACGTTTGGCCTAATGTCATCCATACTAGTAGACACATCACTAGCCAATTCTCAAATTGGTTCCCCATGAAGAACCCAATTGGTGTAATTTTTTAGAAATTCATTTTTCATAACATTGCCAGTAACAACATTAATCGGATTACGATATCTATTGTGACACTTTGGACATGGGCACCATATTTTTCTAGTTATAGCCGCCTTAGAAGTTGCAAGCTTTAAAAAACTATCAAATCCCGCTAGAAACTCAGTATTGGTCCTATTTAAATCTATCAAAATTGTATCCATGATGAAATATATTTCCAATTTACCTCAACATTACAAATGATATCAATTAATAAATAAAAATAATAATATTTTATGTTTAAAATAAAAGTTCTTAACTCTAGAATACCTATTACCATCCAACATTCATAAGCATGTCATATAAATTTCAAAACTATGTTCGAGAATAACAAAATTACCAAAGACAATAATATAACACTAGATGGAGTAACAATGACCAAAATTCCATCCCTTCAACAAAAATTCACAAGATTGATGCTTGTCACAATTATTTCAAAGAGCCATTGCCACACTCCTACCTCATACGTAGTATATAGGTTCATAGGCATTATTATGTAATTAATTTTATTATCATCATCATCATCATCAACTTTTTTCTTTTATGATATGTAATAAGCTTGAGAAGAACATGATATGGCCTTTTTGATAATGTAAAGAGTGATGAAAAGAAGAGGATGAAGGATCTCAAAATGCTTAAATTAAATCTTGAATCTTTTAAGGCTTCCCTCCTCAACTATTGATAAGTCAAAAAATGTAGGCCATGAATAATTTTTAGATGAGTGCTTATATTATGTTCAAAATACACTCGTGTCATAGTATTAAAACATAAAAAATTCCTTAAAGGTAACATCTTACCATCTAACCTCTTGAACCATCAAAATAAAGTCTAATAAAGAAAATTATATTTTAGTAAATGTTAACCCAAATAGGATTTCCACCATAATTACTCTCACCATCATGATAGCCAAATTTGGCACTTATTGTAGTTATGTATGATAGGTGAATGATTGGGCTAGTTAACGTAAGCCAAATTTGGATAATGCTTGGACTAATAGAGGAGGTGAGAGTCAAAAGATAATGTGTAAATTACATAGTTTTATGAGAATGTCCATTGGTTGAGTGTGTTTCCCTCTTCATATGGTGATTTTTCCCTTGAGGCACATCTAACCATAGTCCAACCAACATGCACATAAAGCACACCATGCCTGTTAAGGTAAGCATATTTAAATTTTATTAATATGTGGTGTCAACCTGAGGAGTCCTTGTTACTAGTAGAGGAAGTTTGGGGGTGTTTGTGTAACCAATATACTTGATTCCCAAATTCTAGTGTTATTAGACAAACCTAAACCAAGTTTTAACAAGATAAATTTGGCAAAGTGTGGGGATATAAATAGGAAAGCAAAAGAAGTTCATCTCAAGTTGGAGAGAATCAAAGGAATAAACTATTTAAGTATAAAGAGCCAAACACGGCTAATGCACACTAATTGTTGCAACGTTTGATTAAAAAGTTGTTCATTTTCTAATGATTCATGTAGGCATCGTGCACACAGGTGTATTAGGTTAAGAAATAAATAAATAAAAATACACAAACCTGATACATAAATAAATAAAGAAAGAAAGATGTATGCATGATATCAGAACAACTAGCTATTTAGATGTGGGTATATGTATATTCAAAAATATTCATTTTCATTAACATGAATTCATCCATGTTAGACCATTGACTCCATACATACATAGATATATAGATAGATACATGCATACATACATAAATAGTATAGATATATAGATACATACATACATTTATACATACATAAATAGATACATACATATATATATAATTTGGTCATAGAAAAAGACCAATATTAGCCAAAATTAATGTTAATGATTGATTGCAAATAAATACTAGTAGTTTGTGTGTGTGTCTGTGTGTGTGTGTAGACATATACTCTCTTTCTCTACCACCAAATAAAGAAAGGGAGATCTTATAAAAGCTAGATTAATTAGTCTCTAGCTTTCATTTTAGTAGCTATCTATTTTTAAATAAATGGATAATTAGAATCTGACAGAATACATCTATATACACAAATAGAATACAATTTATACAAATTTCAAGTCCCTTTTAAATCAGAGTAGTGCGTTAAATTTATTACAAGAGATAAAAATCCACTACTAGTGGTTACAAGAGTAAAATCATTTTAAATAAGGAAATAGAAGGTTATAAGAGAAACCCTGAATTCTTTCCAGACAACCCTTACGCTCTTACCCAATAATAGCTTGAATAGCACCTGTAATAATCCTATAAGGGACACTGCCCATAGATTAGGCAGGGCCCACAAACGGAACCCTTCAATACTATGGTACTGAGTAACCCCTTTATACCAAACTAAAAGGCAGGGCCTACATGTAACACATCATACTTAAAAAAAAGTAAGGACAATGTCATACGCAAGCATATAAATAATCATACCCACATAAGAGAGATTACACACATCAACCAATAAGATTCGTACAATATGGAGTCTATTTACTTAACACCTCTAGCACTTAGCAAGAGTGACAGGCACCAAGGCATAATTATATCATATCAATAGATCATGGGGATGAAAGTGACACTTATGGTTTTAAGCCATTAATTAAACATCATTCAACATCATCTCTTGAATTATATCCATGTAAGTGTGGGAGCCCCACTATTATAGCTGGTGGACTGAAAATAAACTTTAGGGCAGAACACACCTAACCACTATTATTCATCGGTGGACCACTCTCTAGGGAAAAAGGCTCCTAGCCACTATTATTGTCTGTGGATTGGTCTGGCCTCGACTTATATGGTTACCCACTATAAGTGATTAGTATTTTTACATGATTTATTCACATCCAAGGTTTGGTTTATTAAGCTTGAGATCCCCCACTATTATAGCCAGTAGACCGAAATACACTCCAGGGCAACATACACCTGGCCACTATTATAACTGGTGGACCAGTAAACATATACATCTTCCAAGGCAAAGTGCTTCTGGCCACTATTATAACTGGTGGATCGGTACATATGATATAATCCATCTAGGCCCGGCTCAATAATCTTTCACTTTACAATATTAATGTTTTCCATTTAATTAGCACAACAATTTTATTTATTTAACTCGAGGGGGAGATCAAGAATCCGGAGACTCAAAGGTACACTAGTCATACTGGTGTATATAAGCAACATATTACCCTTCAACCATCAACCAAGGATGCAAAGGTACCTTGGTTGCACTAGCGCATGAGGACACATAGTACTCTACCAACACAGACACCTAATCTATATGTATGCATACCCTCTAAATTAGTTTGTAGAGCTAGAAAGAGTAAGATGTAGGGCATGGCTAGGGCACTAAGGCACACCAAAAAATACCAAAATAATCGTGGGCTAAACCACGTCTTTAGGATAATGACCCCTAATGAGCCTCCATTATCGATCTTGAGGTCTTCCACTTTAATTATTAGTGTCTTAATTAAGGTGACCACAAGAAATACAATATCCCCATACTTATTCATTTCCATTTGTTAATGATATTATTAAGTAATCTTTATTCATAAGGTTATCCATGTTAACCTAAGGAAACCACTAAGGCCATCCTTATATCATCCATTTCCATGTCAAAATTCGTTTCCACTTATTCACATGCCATAAAGGATTATCACATCATAATCATAATACGGTCTTAGATTCTGGTAGTCTACATCAAAGGATCATGGAACACTTAATCCTAATCTGTCCTTCTATCACATCCAACATACATTACCATGCATAATTAATGATTAAGGCACCTCTTGCATGAATATAAGGTAAACACCATATCACACCCTTAATTATCCATCCAACCCTCTGTTATGCCATGTTCTTGTGATACTCACTGATTTATTAAATACATTTATTTTATTATTCAATATTAGTTATGTCTTATTATGGAGACTTATTTAATCCATTGACATGTTATATGTAAGTTATCAATTTACCCCCATCATCTTACAAAATTATTAAAATATTCCTTGTTTATAAAATTACCAAGTCATCCCTTTTTATTTGCTAAATTACCATATTACCCTTCATTTTTGTATAATTACCAAAATACCCCTTGTATTTATTAGACTACCAGATTATCCTCCATACTTATTAAATCACCCACTTTACCCCTCATACTTGTTAAGTTACCAAATTATTCTTCCAATTGGTTAGATTACCGAACTACCCTTTATACTTATTAAAATCACCAAAATATCCCTTAGATTTATTAAATTACCAAATCACCCTTCATACTTGCTACATTTACGAGATTGCCCATTTGGTTAGTTAAATTACCAAACTGCTCTCCATAAAATATCTTATCATGCTTGCATATAAAATTCTACTATCTTATGAGTGAGTGGATTTACCTAATCTAAGATTACATAAAAAGCCTTCTTGAAGATTCTCAAGAATTACCTACAAATTTAAAAACCAAAAACATATGTATCATCATTCAATATTACATAACAATAACCTAAAATTTTGAAAAAAAAAACAATGCAAGGATCACTAACCAATTGAACTACAGGAAAGGAAGCCAACCAAAACTCATGCAACAAAAGAGGAAGAATTGGTGGATGTGGTGGAGAATTAGAGGAGGAGCAATGGTGGAGTTGGTCAATGCACTAGGGACTTAGAACTACAGGAGTGGTAATTGTAGGAGGGGGAAAAATAGCATGGAAAGATGCACTAAGGGGGAGCTATGGTAGGGAAAGGTGCAACAAGTGGAGGGGGATCGATATAATTTGCCAATACAAAGGAGGAAGGGTTCAACACTTTTTCCCTAAGGTTGGGGTAATTTTGTGAGGTTACGGGGCTTTAGTGTTGGTAGATGTAGCAAGGAGGGGAGGTGTGGTTGTTTTAGCCAAAGGAGAGGGGAGTTTCGGTGAGTTTATCTAATGGTGGTGGTTGGTGTTTTGTGAGGTTTGGACGAAAGTAGAGAGTGTGGCTCTGGTGAGCTTGGACAAGGGTGTTGGGATATTTTGGTGAGGTTATGAATTGGTTTTGAGGTGTTTTCAACAGCAATTGCCAATGTAGGGGGTGCGGGACAAATGGAGATGGTTGGTGCTCGAAGAAAGGGATAGGTGGTGTTGTGAGTAGTGGAGAAATAAATGGTGGAAATGAAATGGGCAAAGAGAAATGAGGAGGCTCTGCGTGAGTGAAGGAGCTCAGGTGGACGGGAAGGAAATGGAGGGTGCTAAGAGGAAGAAGGCATGACACAGGATAAGAGGGAGAAGGGCTTAATAATAGGATGGCATGAGGGGAAAATGGGGAGCAAAACAAGGAGATGAAAAAATGGGGGAGAGAGAGGTATGGTGTAGGTAATTATTTAGTTGAGGAACTGAGGTAAAATATTTGGTTATTGAAAGAGTAGTTACTTAACGTATCGGATACCGGTTAAGGTCTAATTTAGGGAAAAACTTAATAACGCACTCTTTAATAAATTTTAAACTATTTAAAATTTATACCTAATATGTAATAATAATAATAATAATAATAATGCATATTTTAACAATATAGTTAATACAAAACACTCTAAAATAATTATTAAAACTAATGCATATAATTACCTATTTATAATTAGGGTTTTCAAAAATAGGATATAACAAGTATTCTTTGTATTTAGTAAACCAAGTTACCACCTTAACGGGAATCGCATACATACAAGGCCATGGGAAAAAATAAAAGCCATATTGAACATAGTAGCATGCTTACACGTTGCACTTAAGTATACCTATAATACCATAGTCATATAATGCATGAGGACTTTATGACATGATGATTCCTGTCTCATAGTGCTAAATAATGCAACATAAATAACATGGATAGGAGAATATGATTTAATAACAAGTTATTCCCTTAGGTCCATTTCAAACCTCATATGATCCGTTAGATTAACCATTTATAAGACATTATTCCTCTTGCCCTTTCTTTTTTACTTTTCATTATCCATATCCTTATTCTTATTCTTATCAAGTGATAGACTGTTTACCGCTCCATGGTCTTATTTACCATGAAAGCCTATCGAAACTGGAGGATATAAAGTCAGTCGAAGCCATGTAACCACCAATAAGCATAAAGTTTAGTTGAAGCCAAATAACTACTAATAGACATAAATTCTGTTCGAAGCCAAAAACCTTCTATCTAACAAGACCCTTTAGCATCAGTTTCCCCTAGTACATCATTAGTTTCTATAATAGGTAATGTATCAAGATCTACTAGGATCCCACTCAAAGGCACCAATAAATGCCTAAAGGTGAGTCAAACCCTATAGCTAATCAAGGATGGAGTAACCCAAGCCTTTGCACAACTTGATCATTTTCCACTTGGAGTGATTAGTGTGTTATTTTCCAAGGTTATGTGAGCACACAAGGCCCATATAACATCCAAGTAACATATCCACATGCTCATTCCATCTTAACTATTATTACCCTCCAACCATGAGGTGGGACTTCCATTAGTTCTTAACTAATATTAAATTAATCCATCATGATAATCCATTTAGACTGAGAATCTTGATTACATTATCTGTTTGAAGTAAAAACATACTCATTCTGATTTTTCCACTAAAGCCTTCCGAAGAACTTATTCAAAATACCATGAATTATGAGCCATTTACTCAATCTAATAGGTTACTTAATTTATGCTAAGATGTGTATTACCATCATTAAAGAGTCATATAGTAGCATTGGGCATAGTGTCAAAACATATCAAGTCCAAAAGATCAATCAATAGATCAATTTCAGCTAATCGGCCGACTAGATTAGCTCAACCAAACCCTAGAGTTCCCTCAAACTAACTAATCAATTTCGTACAATTTGAATCTTCTAAGCTGAGTCGATTGGTTTTGACAAATAGATCAATGAGTTTAAGTAGAGAGAAAACAAATTCACCACAGACCATCTAGTTGATCAATTTGAGCCAATTAGTCAATGTTTTGAGGACTAAACGGTGGGTTTAGCTTAACTAGTTAATATGTTTACTCCCAGATAGCACATAATAGACATTTGATATGTGATTCTCACTCTAAACTCTTACCACATCTAAACTATAATATGTCACAACAAAATAACAATATTTAATCTATTCATAAACTTAATCATGCTTTATTTTCAAGTACTCGACACTATTTCCCATAATTCAATTTCTTTTCATAAGAAATATCAATTAATTCAACATGCATCATTTAAGAAGCCAAACACTCAGACATACATATAACACTAACATTTTATAAAGTACACTAACTCATATACTTATTCATGCCAAATTTCCAAGATAAGAATACTTGAAGTATAGCAAAGTTTCCCAGAAAAAAAGGGGAAAAACTCAAGATACAAGATTTCAACTTCCAGAACATTTAAATTCAATAGGTTGAAACTTAGAAACTATCAAATAACTTTCACAAATTAAGAACTCAAAATAGGGAAGAAAATGGACTTACCACTTCAAAGAGAAAGTAGAGAAATATTCAGCTAAGATTAACTCAACTTCATCCTAAATCTAACTCTTTATTGGTTAAGGATAAAATAATAGGGAGTTAGAGAAAGGATCAAAAGAGTGAATGGAGTTCAAATATAATCTCAAAGTGGAGAGGAGTTAACATAAATGCTTGAGGACTCAAGAATTTAAGAGGCTGGAAGAATTTTGAGAAAAGGAGGTAATTAGAGTTATTTATAGCTAAAGAATTGGTTAAGAAGTGAGTGAGGTTATGCAAAATATTAGAAACCCTAATTATATCACTCAAATCAAAGTTGAACGAGTGGATGTATCGAGAATAGGTTAACTTTCATATTAGAGATCAAATGGTGATTTTTTAAGAATGTCAGTCGAGCTTATCAAAAAAATATCAAAAACAAAAAGGGAAATGGAAGATTAGCATGAGAAGGAAATATCCTAGCCATATAGTGACAGTTTGAAAATCAAAGCATGCTGCAAGAGTTGTGCAAATGAGAAAGGAAGAATAAGATAAGAGTGAGGTTATCCTCTCGCTCCTCTGTTAAAATTGAGTCCTTAAATATATTTAGGGAAGAAACTAAAGCTAAATAAATGATCAAAAGGGTTAAGGATTAATCAAGAATAGATTGGTATAGGATTATCAAAGTTCTATATTGATGTAAGAAATTTCCCAAAAAATTGAGCTTCAAAAAGCACTCATCCCAACAAACTAATCAATAATAGTTGATCAGTTTCCCCAAACCAATCAATTAGTTTGTTCAAATAAAAACCCTAAGCTAAAACGTTTAACCGGTAGATTAGTTCACTAGAAAACTTATTTTATTCAATTTTCCAAACTTTCCTTAAATCATTAATACATCAAACCCAATCGATAGTTCCAAATTAAGATCAAGCATTATCAAATTTATTAAACACAAAAAAAAAATGATTTTATAATTCTCACACAAAATATAGGGTATTACATAAGGCAAACATGTTTTCATAATGTTAGAATGGCACACTTAGAAACCAATTCAACCCCTAAAGTATACGAACTATAATATTTATATGAAAACAAGTCTATACATCTCAACCTCTCTTATTATACATATACATCATGCACAATTAATTCCTAAAATTAAACCTATTATAAAAACTCTTGTATAACTAATATTATAAATAACTTAACATGCTTAATGATACATAATTTAACGCTATCATGATTGGGAAAATAAATAAAACATAACAAGGATTTCATAGGGTAATAGTAACAACTTAATATATCAATGCCCTAATATACTATCATGTGATTTTCACATTTTAGAGATGCATATGGGATACCTAATTTCTAGAAAAATAGCAAAATACACACAATAAATCACAAAACAAGGCTCTAATAAAAACCTCCTTATTCACTTAAGGAAAAAACACAACAAAACACATATTGTCCATTGAATAAAAAATAAAAATCTTTAAAAAACTAAAAAATAATTGTTAACCAAAATAAAATAAAGTGGATGAACCAAACCAAAGAGGGTTGTGCATATGCTCATGTTGTAACATTAGCATTGCAAGATGGATAAGTTGCACAAGATTGGCATCAAACACCAAATCTTGGCAATTTAAGGCACAACCTCAACAAGCAGCAACACAAACTCAACACACAAGGCTTGTACAAAACAAAAGCTTAGTGATACACACATAAACTTAGAAAATCCACTACAAGCTTAGAAATGATAGCATAAGCTCAATACTCTAACACAAGCTTAATAATGTACATAGAATCTCGGCAACATGCATGCAAGATCAAAAATATGCATACATAAGATCGATAATAAGGCTCGTATGCAACACAAGCTCACCACACATATGTCTTGATTGTGTTTACGGAAAATGTTGGAGGATAGAGACAAGTTTGAAGGTTAGATGCGGCCTAAGAAGGGTAGCATAAGATATGGAAAGGAAGGTGGTGGTGTTTTAAATAATAAAAGATGGCAGAAGATGTAAAAGCCTAAAATTTCATAATTTTAATTTAGAATGTTTAGCCATTTATCTAAAAAATGTAACCTTTAAATATTAATATAATTAGCTTTATTAACCTTTGATCCGTTAATCTAGATAAATTATTTAATAAATTATTATAATTTTTTTATCTCACCCTTTTTATTTAAACCAACTCTAAATGGAGAATTTCACTCAAGTTATTTTTTTCTTAATTTGATGCCCTAAATTTGGATGAATTAATATTATCCTAAAAACATTAATTTAACCAAATTTTGATTCTGACTCTAAATCTATTTTCTTTTTCCCTTTTCTTCTTTTTCCTTTTTTCCTTTTTTCCTTTTTCTTACTTTTATCTTTTCTTTTTTCCTTCTACTTTCTTTTTCTCCTCTTCCCAAGGCTAGCTCACTTATCCATCTTTCTTTTATTTCATCTTGTGCTCGGCCCAACACTTCTTTCTTTTTTCCTCTTCTTCTTCACCGGCCAGCTGTCTTCCTTTCTTTTCCTCATCCAACACCCAACCCACCTACTTTATTATATTTTCGTTCATCTTCTCGGCCTACTAAGCCCAGCTCGTCACCATCTTTCTTTTCTTCTCCAACCCATCTCTCTCTTCTTTTCCTTTTCCTCTATCCTCTTGTAGCGAAACAAAGCCTTTCCACACACTTCTACATGTTGCCCTACATCTGAATGATCTCTACAACATACTCCCCTTGCACTCTCTCTCCCCACAGGTTAGCTTCCTTTCTTCTTCTAACCTAACCAACCTCACCTACTACCTCTACCCTATATTACATTCATCCCATAGCAACTTGCATCCCCCTTACCTATTACTGCACCCTACCTTCGTCCTTTCCTCTTCTACCCAAACCATCCCTATCCTCTCCTTCATGCATGCCTTCCCCACCTTCATGTACATATAAGTACAGAGCTAGACACTAGTCATCTCAACCCAACTCCCATGATCATCCCTAAAACCCTCTCTCTCTGGCTCGAAGAACACCACCACCCTTCTTCTTTTCCTACCTACTAACCCAAATCCATGGGCCTTTCCCTCTTCCTATAACCACACACCCTCCAAACACTCGAGATATACCACCCTTCTTCCTCCCTCTACCACCTTCTTCTATCATTGTTTTTCTCTCCCACACCACCATTACTAATCTAAGCCCATCTGATGCCACCACCATCCAGCCATGCCATAATTCCCCAACAACATGCCTCTTCTCTCAACCAGCCCCTACACAACCCTCCCTACTATCGAGGATCATGACCAGCCCCTCACCTTTCTTTCACCATCACTATACCACAACCTCACCACCACACAGCCACTTCTACTCTACTATAAAAGCCCCATTTTTACTACTAAAAAATTTTATTTAAAATAATGCCAAAGCTGAAAATACACCTAGGAAAAATGGAGTGTTATCGCCATACATAACATAAGATATGTCCACCACCTACCCAATATTAGATACAACGCTAAAACCAACCAATACACTTAAAGCATAGTGTGACAATGTAAATTACATAAAAAATTTCAAAGATTGTTTATATCAAAGGACTTCAACTACCCCCAATCAAATTGATATAAGAATACAAATAGATAAAAGTACAAGGCTAAGTTAAAATGAGAATAGGGTGTGAACCTAAAACCAAACCATGGTCCACCATAGACCTAACAAAATCTATAAATGTCTATGCTCTCAAACCCCAAACAAATGTTGAGGTAGACCCCCTACTGGCCTTCCCCAAAAACTTGCACATGGCCCTCTACTAGTGGGAATGAGTAGGTGATAGAGACTATAAGCATATAAGTATGCTACATACTAAGCCAAGTCACTTCGCTAATGAAAACACATGTATGCAATGCAAAGTCTATCATAATATGGATATCATATTTAACATATGTCATGCTAATGCCATATAAGTAAGGGTAATAGTGCACTAGAATATACTATCATGCATATTCGGACATCACAAAATATGTCATGCTTATCTTTATATTAAACTCACATAGATATTCACACCTTTAATTAATAGATTAATCTAAGAAACCACTAGGGTTCATTTTCCTATTGCTCAATCAATTAGAATATACTATTTCCTTATCCATATATTGATATAGGTTAACATCCAGCCAACTATTTCAATCAATAACCAATTGGTCATTTAAGTCATTATCCAAGTGTACAAATGAGCTTTTATCCTTTTTGGTCATTCAACCATTGTCACCATCAATATCTAATTATTTGTCATTCCACGTATTCCTTAATCAGGTTTTTATCATCCATTTACTTATCATCTAGATTTTATCATTGAGTGATGGATTATGCACCACCCCATGATATCATATACATGGAAGGATATTTAAAGAAGGGACATAAATTCTAAGCTAAATCCAATCACCAGAATGGATATAAGTCTATGTAGAAGCTAGTTACTAAGATGGACATAAGTCTAGGCCAAAGCCAACCAATATGGACATAAGTTTAGGCTGAAGCTAACCACATAGGTAACCAACCCTTTAGTATCGATACCTCCTAATACATCATCAGTGTCTAGATTAGGTAAGGCATTGGGACCTCTAAGGATCCCACCCTAAGGAAAAGCCCAGATGCACCAATAAATACCCAAAAGCAGACTAAACCCCGGTATCTCATAAAGGATTAGGTAACCTAGACCTATACACAACTTTTTTTTTACTTTACATGATTAGTAAATTATTTGTAAGAGTAAGTGATCACACAAGGCCCATACATGAATAAGAAAAGCATTAACATATTTCCTCCATATTAATCCTTTCCATTTCCTAACTATATGGGGTTTCCATTTATCCTTTTCTAACACTATTCATGTCCATCATAATATTTTATTCAAGCATACATTTTCTCAAAACCATCATATTTCATAAGTGGTATATCCATTTAACCTTTACAATATTCATAGAATAGGTCATACATTATGATCCATTTAATAATTTCATTAGGTTATTAACCCTTGATAAAATATATATTGTGTCCTCTTAATAATCATAAAATATTCACATGCATAGCCTCAAAGCATAAACAAAGTGAAAGGAAACAAACAACATAAACCAATGAAACCAGTTAATCAGTCTGGCCTAACTAGTCGATCAACTACACTAACTAGTTGATTGGTTTGGGTCAACCAGTTAATTAGATTGATTCAACCAAACCATGATCTTCTTCAAACAATTTGATCAATTTAGGCAAACCAGTTGATTGTTCATAGACCAATCAATTGGTTTTATCTAACCAGGTGATCGATTTAAGTAGAGAGTAAGACCCAATACTCTACAAGCTTACCAATCGATGGGTTAGATCAACTAGTGGATTATTCTAGGAACTAGTCAATCAGTTTAACCTAACCAGTATATTGGTTTACCTTACAACAGCATCAAACCATCATTTTCATATAGATAATTCTTATAGATTATCATTAAACCATATTGAAGCATGTATTAACATAGTATAATACATTTTTATCTAACTTAACTTACATATTTGAACATTTAATCATCACATCCCATTTTTTTCAAGTTTTATGCTTTTTATTCAAAATGTAAAATCCACCCATCTAAATCAATTTTGTAAGCTATATACATTCGTGCCAACATAAAAAATCAACTTCAAGAAACTCATATCATAAATAAATACTTATAATCCATATTAGAAGCAAAAATCACTTACTTGATGTAGGCGAAACTCCCTTAATCCAAAAATCTTAGTCTGTGAAAATCTCAAATTTTAAAACCTTATAACAACAATCTTAAACACAAAATTTTGTACAGATTCTTAATAAATTTGAACTTGAAATAGAAATGAATGAAGGGACATACAACACTTAAAATAAAAACATGTAATGCTTAGCTAAACCACCGAATCCTTTTCCTAAATCTAACTCTTCCTTGCTTAATAATTAAAATAAGAGAGAACTACAAAAAGGATTAAAAGAGTGCAAGGAATCGACTGCAAGTTTTGAAGTGCAGAGAGGAATAGGGTAAATACATAATGTTAAGGATTTTTAGTGGATAAATGAAAGTTGCACAAAAGGGGTGATTGGGGCTATTTATAGCAAACCAATCAACATGAATCATAGAGGGTTCAAGAATAATTCAAAACCTTAATATTTACCATTTGGGTTTGACCTAAATGAATGGATTTTATCCAAGATATGCTGACCTATTTTCTAGAGTTTAAATGGTATTTCTGGAGAACGCTGGTCAATTAGACTAGAATTGAAATTTATAAGATAGGTAATGGAAGGCCATCATGGAAGGAATTTTTCAGTTGATTAGAATCATGCCTGAGATCAAAGCATTGATCTTAAAATTATGTAGAGGTGAGAGGTGGAAGAAGATAAGGTTGAGGCTATCTCTCCCCCTTAATTATCCTAATTGACATCTAGACCTATCTCACAGTTTTTTGCGCTAAATGCATCATGAAAAAGCAGAAGAATCCCTTAAGAACAATTTGGCATGGGTTAACAAGGTTCCATTTCACTATAAGAAATATTTCTAAAAAAATTGAGTTCAAAAATATGCCCAGCTTCACAAACAAGTCAATCAATTTGGCCTACCAATCAACTGTTCTATAAACCAATCAATCGTTTTCCCAACCAGTTATCAGTTTAGTCGAGAAAACCTATTTTGTTGAAATGATGAACAAGTTGATCATTTCACCTAAAAATTCAATAAATATCATTTTCTAACCTTGTTTCAAATCAAACTAGGCCTCAAACCAAATTATAATACAAAATCAAAATTAGCTTAATTCTAATTCAACATTTTATAAAAATATAGGGCATTACATCTACATCTTGCCCTGCATCGTACCTCCCTACCATGCCTTCTTTACCTGCCTCACTTACCTTTCCCCCACCAACCCCCTTCACAATGGCAATTTTATCGTCGATCTCCCATCCACTTCGTCACTAACCTTTTAGCAATCCCCTACACCACACTTCTCTGCCCGATACCACTACAACTACTTCCAATTCTCTCTTCTACCTTTGTCCTAGCTCCCCCATCTCACCACCTACTTATCCTACTCCTCCATCTCACCTTATCCCTTCCATCCACTTTCTTTACCTTATTTACTTCTCGTTGCAACACCTCCACCACTTTCACTACCTCCCTCATTGTCATCGTTGCCACCCACCACCGGCCAGTACCCCAACTAGCCAACCAAACCCCCAGCTTTGACACAACACTCATCCAAGGACTCATACGGCATGGGAAGCATGAGGTTATACCATGATGATGGTGGTGGTGGTGGTGGTGATGGTAATAATAATAATAATAATAATACTAATAATAATAATAATAATAATAATATTTCAACCTATCTTTCAGTCAAGAGCAATTTGGTAATTTTTCAACTTAATAAATACTTTTTAAAATATTTTATTAATTAAATATTAATATGGTAATTGTGATATTATTTTTAGGTTTAAAGTTTGTTTAGTAGGCCTAATCATTTTTTGAGTTTATCGATAAAATTATATTTTTTCTAGAAAGTAGGTAATTCTTATACTATATTAATGTGTGAGATATTACATGATAGCACATTAGGGTTTTTGATGTGTAAATTTTATTAATTATGCTCATTACGTTATCATTATTTGGATAAAATTTTTAATATGAAATTTAGAGAAATGGATCATGTGTAATTATTATGTGTACAAAACCATTTTAAAATGGATTTTATGTCGGGAATAAATTATATATGTTATGTACGTCTATTATGATAGGTTTAGCATGCCTAAGTGTATTTTAGTATAAATATTAGTATTGTGTGCCCTATGGATAGTTTGGTCATTCTAAGCATATCATGATATTTTCTTTGATAAGTATGCCTTAATGATTGACAGTTGTATAAGTATGTGTTTTGAAGTTTTAGACAGACTAAGGTCTTACATGCTAAACCATGTGTAAAGATACATGTCATGGTTATGTACCTATATATATAATTGTGGTTACACAAATTTTATGATGATAGAATGCATGGGAGGTTGAAAGTCATTCATATTGGAAATCAAAAATTTAGGTGGAAAAATAGGTATTTTAGTTACTTTAGTGGCATCATGGTTAATATGGGTTAAAAATGGACTATTGGATATTTTAATGTGATAAGTGGTTTGAAATTGCTTAAGTATATTGTGTAGAGAGTTTATAAAAATATTAATGGTTTAAGTCGAATAAATAATGAAAATGGGTTAAATGGAAATATAAATCCTAAGGGTAAAATTATTATCACATGTGGTCATTGTTTGATTTTGAACTTTATTTCTAGATATGGAGATTATATTGGTATTTTAGGAATTCATATTGAATTTGGGGGTCATGTGAGTCTCATGGGAAAACTTATGTTTAAATTGAGAAATTATGGTTTCGTGTGAAATGTAAATAGTAACTCTAAGGGTAGGCTATTATCATATGTATGAAATGTGGAATTAAGATCTATATTTTCATATATGATGTCAATAATAATATTTTAGGATTGTATATTAAAATTGGGAGTCATATGAATCTTTTGGAAAGAGTTATGATTAAATTGTGGAAACTAGAGTTTCATAAGGGATTAGGGTTCATCCTTAGGAGGATATGTTGGGATATATATCTTTCATGTTACATATATGTTTGTATGATGACCTTAAAATAAATAACCATGAATAAGATACTCACTTATAACAAAATATCATATGAGTTGTGACCAGTTGTACCTATTCGTTCCACTAGACGAAAATAGTGGCTAGGAGTGGTTTGCCCTAGGTTATATATCATTCGAACCATTCCACTATTATAGAGTAGTGGTCAGGAGCATTTTTCCCTAGTGTTTTACTTATGTTACTGTTTCACCAGTTGAGAATATGGGGGCCCCAAATTTAAATTAGATAAATCATTTGAATGATTGTAACCATTAAAAAGATACTAATTACTTAAAGTGAAATACCCTATGAGTCAGGGCCGGTTGTACCGATTCGTTCCACTAGATGAGAATAGTGGTCAAGTGCATTTTGCCTTGTGTTTATATATTATTGGAGTTATTCCACAAGTTGAGAATAGTGGCTACTAGAGTATTATCCTAGGGTTGCATATTGTTGAAACTATTCCATCAGTTGAGAGTAGTTGTCAATAGTGTATTTTACTGGGGTTATATTTATGTTACCATTCCACCAATTGAAAATGGTGAGGTCTTTGAAATCAAAGTGACTAAATAATTGGAATGATTATAATTAGAAAATAAATTATTAATGTAAGGTTTAGTAGTATCCTTTATATCTACCTATATTTCGGTAGCAGCCTTCGTGTTTTCCTGTGATGCTAGAAGATGTTATTGGCCTGTGTTGGTGAGTCTACCTATGATTGATATATTTTGGTATTGATTGTGACACCCCCATTTACCAGCTAATAAATTTTTATTTTTTTGAAAGCATTAATTACTAAATTAGTGAGTTTTACCACCACATTGAGTATAAGTCTGGCTTACTCACCTTTCTTATGCCAAGTGGTAAGGCTAAGACAAAACATAACAAGAGTAAATTAGTAGAAATAGAAATAATATATAATAGAGTTATAAATAAATGACCTAGTTTAACAGTATATCCACGGTATAGTAAGGAAGATAAGATTCCAAAGAAAAATCGCTTGTGATAAAAACCATCACCTAAAGGAAAAATTCCAATTTTCTCTAACTCTTAGACCTAAAGGCCCATTTTAAAAATGGAACCTCCTCTAAAGGACTCTATTTGTCTTGGCTATTCTTATAAACTTTATGCCACTCCATAGCCCTCACATATTCATCTATAAAATTAGTTTTAGTATGACTTCCTCAGAATAAGTAAATAATAATACCTCAAAAGAGGTAACATACCCAAATTTCATATAGTCACACAAAGACCGAAAAGCATACTTGAACACAAGGCATGAACCATAACCACGACAATATTCATTGAATAATATGTATAAACATCTAAACCTCAAACTCAAAAGTAAACATACCAACCCAATTTTCATCATCTCAAGATACCAACTCATACTCAATTAGTTAAGTACATTCTAATCATAGTAGTAGAGCATTGAGGCATCTACTAAAACAACAATCCAAAACAATACTAGGGAAGGGAACTTTGGAATCAACTAAACCAAAAAAAATACAAAACAAACTAAGGTAGGGAATTAAGAAAACTACCAAACCAACAATCCATCACAATACCAAGGTAGGGCACTAAGGCAACTTCTAAACCAACAATCCATTCCTTTCAGTTTATTACACAAAAAATATTTCCATTTTTTTACTTTCTTACTTGAGGGGGATACAACTCAACCTAAAAGGAACATAATACCCTTTCCTCAAACTAAGGGGCATATTAATATGCTTGGTCATACCAGCCCATAAAGGAAACAAAGTATTCTCCCAACCTCTGTCACCTAGCCCTTAAATATCGATACCCCCTATAGGGCCCATAGGTCACCTATAGAGTAGAGTAGGGCCTTAAAATAGGATACAGAGAAACACCAATGAACTAAAATAATGAGAGATAACACCTCACCTCTAAGGTAGAAACTCCTAAAGAGAAACTATTCCCAACTATAAGTTATTCACTTTTAGTATTAATATCTTATAAGTTGATCACATATGACATGAAAATTTCCAATTTCCATACTTAACCATTTTTCCTTTTATTTATAATTATTTATATAATCCCTTAGGTCATAGATCTATGTCAAACAAAATCCAAACTAAGTTCAGCCCATTAAAAGTATAAGGTCATCCTAGTATTTAATTATTTATAAAAGATAGATTAGGTCAAAATTACCAAAATACCCTTTAAAACCCTAGTATATACAACAAAAGTTAACATTCCACATTATTTTAGTATGTAGGTAATCTTTGCATTTTAGTGATTAACTATATTTTTTTATTTTTCATGCTTTTATTGGGTTGTATCCACCAAAACCCTAATCATACAACTATCAGGTATCACATCTTTCATGAAGTATATACAAACTTATTTAAAGAATAAAACATCCTTCCAATAGGAATATTATCATCACAATACATGTGGGAGAATATCTCTAACCCTACACTATGTGAATAGGATTTATCATAAGCTAACCCTAATTATGTGCATATGTGTCCATGTGAATTATCATAACCCTACTTCCATCCAAGAGAAATCATGAGGCATATATCAAGGAATTTGAATCATAAAATGATAAGGATGAAAACCCTAAAAAAATTAGAGACATGCAGATGTAAAACAATTAACATATTACCATACATACAACTTAATTATCAATAATCATGTGTATCACCCCTTCAACATATTATCATTTTATCATGCATGGTAAAATACTCAAAAAAAAACATAAACCCTATCATTATTGTAGGTATAAAAGTTCCTATCATGCTCGCACATAATTTTCTACCACCCTATGAGTGATTGGATTTACCTAACCTCAGCTTATATAAAAGAGGTATTCTCTAAATCTCTAAAAAAACATAGGAATTTAACATCCAAACATATACATATATCAGCATAAAGTATTATACAATAATAATACACAATAAATAAATTTATTTAGGGTAACAAATTGGTCAAATAAGCAAGAGGAAAGCCAAGGAAAAAAACCTTAAGACCAAAGGAGGTTGGCGAGAAGATTGGAGGGTGGCAACAATGAGAATTGTTGGTGCTAGTATTCCAAGAATGGTGAAAATGGTAGAAGGTATGGAGGGTAGAATAGTAGCAATAGTGAAGAAAACAGAGAGAAGGAGAAGTGAAGCATAAAGGGCCAAATAAGGGGGAGGAGTTTCGGTAAAAATGGGTGTAATAAAATGGTGGAACTTCAACTAAAATGGCTAAAGGTGAGAATGTGGAGTTATGGGAGTTATGGCCAAACAGAAGAGGGGGAAATGGTAGGATTCGATAATGGATATATGAAGGAAAGGAAGCTATCGTTGGTGGTGGGGAGGTTGAATCAGTGATGGGTACCGAAGGTAAGAAAGGAAGGAAAAATTTTCAAAGGAAAGGGAGGTCGTAGGGTGTTTAGGCATAAGTGTAGGGGAGTTTACTTCATGGGTGGCCGGTGTGGGGCATGGGGATTTAGTGATTGTGGCCAATGTTTGGCTAAGGAGGCCGGTATAGGTTGGTGTTGCAGAACAAAAATTGGTGGAGGAAAGGAGAAACAATAGGAAGAATGGAAGATTTTTGTGCGAGAGTGGGAGCTTTGGCGAGGAAAAATTTTGATAGGATGCTAAGGTATTTTGGAAAAACACGGGAAGGGGAGAATTGTTATAAGTAGGGGGATGCATACAGGTAATAGAGGAGCCAAACTAAGAGAGTAAAATATGGGGAGAGGGGAGGTGTAGTGTAGAGTGATCATAAGAAGGTAACGCGCTAGGGTAGGAGGCTAGTAGGGTGATGGTTAGGGGAAATCTAACATAGGTTAAGGATAGGTTAGAATGAAACATATAGGTAAATATTTAGGGTAAAATATTTGGTAGAATTTAAGGTTATTGGACTAGGTTTATTTGACAAAATGGATATAGGTTACAACCCAACCTAGGTTTAAATTTTAATACATACCTTCTAGCATATCTTAACCTAATTAAATTTTATAACTAATAAGTTGTAATAATATTAAACATATTAAAAATATATTTATTATGAAATATCCAAAAATAATTATTACAATTAATAAGCATAATTACCAATTATAATTAGGGTTTTATGGAAAGGGAGTACTACATTGACAATGAGATTTGTTGTGGTGGTTATGGTTTGAGGATGATGTTATTTCTAATTATACTATAAAGAGCATCTCTTGGATGTTCCACTAGTAAGTTTTAGTTAATTTTAGATGAACTATCATGAGTAGTATGTGGCCTTGGTGGTGATGAGTTCATATTTTGACATATTTTATACCCTTTCAATCTTAACATGTAGCCTTAGTGGTTATGAGTAAAATGTAGCCAAAAAAACACCACAATAGAAGAGCAATAAAACTAAGAGAGTAGGTGTAGAGTCTTGACTTGCACTGTTAGAGGGAGAGAGAGCCAAAGAAGGGATACGGGCGACAGTGGTGAGAAGAAGAAGTTAGAAGGATGAGGCACAAAGAATGGAGAACCTAGATGGTATTTATGCATCGCCATCAAAAAGAAAAGAAAGGAAAGAGCAGCTCAAGGTGCATCGCAAGAAAAGAAGCCTAAGAAGAAAGAATAGAGAGAGAGAGAGAGAGAGAGAGAGAGAGAGAGAGAGAGAGAGGTATAAAAATCCATGCAATTAAGAAAGAAAACAAGAGAGAAAAAGAGACCTAAAAATTTATTTTAGATGAAATTAATCAATTTTTCATATGAATAAATTACTGAACTTTCATCCATAATTATTTTCAGTTATTTATTTCTCTATTTCTAATATATTTTTTTGTGTAATTAATTTAATTATTATGACTTGTTAATTATTTATTGTTGGGTAATAGATTGAAACATTAGGTTATAGTTTGATATATAATATTATTTTTCTTTTTTTTATGATATTGCTCTTTGACTCTATTTTAATTACTACCATTTATATATATATGATTCTATCGAGTATGTTTTATATGGCGCATGCCTTGTTATGGTTTTCTCATAGCGATAGTATGTAGGATTATATGCCTTCTAGGTGGTCATATAAATGTACTAGAATTTATATGAATAAATTAGAGACAGGTTAGATAATAATTTACCTAATAGCTTTGTAATTCTACCTAGAGTAGTGGAACGTTTAGATACATGTGGGTCAAAGGAGAGAAATACAACTATAGATGCTTATTATACTAGTATGGGTACTTAGATTGACATACTTCCACATGTGCTTAATGCTTTAAATCTAGTTAAATATCGGAGCCCCTTGTTGTGACTATACTGCTAGTATTTATTAGGATTTAATATTAGAACTTTGTTATATTAATTATTTTAGGGAAGTAATATAAACTGTATCAACCTACTTTTGACTTATAACTTAGTCAGTCTCCTTCTCGTGATTAAAAGATGACATAGAAAATATTATTAAATTTTGACCTAATCTAGTGGTGAATTTTAATTTTCATAGCACATTTATTATATTTGCAGTTATCTATTATTTTTATTATTTTATTTTATTTAATATTTTTATTATTTTCTATTTTTAAAGCCCCCATTATTATGTTTTTATTATTATTTATTCATGTGTGGTTTATAGGCTTTTTTATTTATTAATTTATTTTTATTATATGTGAGCTAGTTAAATAGAAGTGAGCCCTCTTAATTTCTGGTATAGAACGATAACCTTATTTACTAAAACTGTAATTAACTATAAGAGAGTTTAAATTGTGTGACGACTATAGCCATACTAATTTTTAGCACTATTGTCGGGGATTGGTAACTTTGCTTGTATTTTACTAGCAATTTTTTTAATATTTTGTGTGTTTTTCTTTAGCCATTTTATTATTATTATTGTTGTTATTTTATGTGTTCTCCTTTTATTTAGTATTGTTTACTCAGTTATAGTGTTTTTTTTTATTTTAGGTACTCACTATTGAATACATACAAGAGGGAAACCACTAGGAGAGCTTATACCATTAAATCTTAAGTTAGAGACCCATCCAAGCAATTAGAATGTTAAGAATTTCTAGTTCTCCTTCATCACCAAAACTCAAATATGAACTTTTTGGTTCTTCATCATCACCAAAATTTGAAGAAGCGACTTTAAATATCAACACATCATTACCAAAAGAGCTTACCTACTTCACTCACATGGTAGCTAACAAGAGCTCACTAGAGCTGGCAACCCATAATGTAGCTGAAGTTGTATCTACATGCATTAGCTACCTTGATCCTACTGATGGAAAGGGTAAAAATAATCCAACCTACTTCATCGCCTTCCTCCTTTCCATGAGCTCCCAATCAAATATCCTAATAAATTCCTAAAGGAATTCCAATTTGTATGTTCCTCCATGTGCCACAAGGAGACAAACCTTTAAATCTTGAAGCTTAAGGCATTTCCATTTGCCTTGATGGATCATGCAAAGGATTGGATTTATGAACTACCTACTAGGTAGATATACTTATGGGACACCTTGTCTTATGCATTCTTAGGCAAGTGTTATCTAGGTTCACATGTCACGTTACTAAGGAAGAGGATCATTGGGATCTAGCAAGAGCCTAATGAAACATTCCATGCTTACTATAAAGGTACAAGGCCTTGCTATCACAATACCCATAACATAAGATGAAGGAAGAGAATTTTTTATAATACTTCTATGAGGGCCTCACTCCACTCAAGAGGAATATGTTAGATACAGCAAGTGGTGGCTCTTTTATGGATATGGATCTCACTTTAGCTTAAGCATTATTAAAAAACCGAGCCTCTACTGCACAACAATATGATGGCCTTTCCACTAGTGCAAGAGTAAATGAGGTAAGTGTAAATGAATGTAATGATAGACTTAACCAACTCAGTACTCTTATTTTGCATATTGCGGAGTATTTTCAACGAT
Organism: Tamarix chinensis; assembly: GCA_030549775.1. Lineage (NCBI taxonomy): Eukaryota > Viridiplantae > Streptophyta > Magnoliopsida > Caryophyllales > Tamaricaceae > Tamarix > Tamarix chinensis. The sequence continues at coordinate 35,230,198 of CM060181.1, read as the reverse complement.
AGGTCATCCTCATGATAACTGCCCACAAATGATTGGAAGAGAGGATTATATGTAAGAAAATGATATTAGATTTCCAAATACTTATCATCCAGGTATGTGCAACTATTCTAAATTCTATTGTAAATATAATAATAATGTTCTTAATCCTCTAGGTTTCAACTATGTGGCACCAAGTTTTTGTCAAAAACTACAAGGAGGATCCTCTCAACCTCAAGCTCCAACCATTGACAAATATGACAAGATGTTCGAGTTGCTGACAAATGAACATAATTAGCAAATATAAAGACAACTAAACATAGACAAGAGAGTTTTGAATATAGAGCATTAAATGGGAGAAGTGGCCACTGAGCTAATCTAATTACATGATCTAGGAAAACTACTTAGTATAACCATTCCCAATCCAAAGGGAAACTTTAAATCAACTAATGCAGTGGTAACAAGGAGTGGTAAAACATGTGAGACTACTCCAAACAAAACCAAGGAGAACTTAGAGAATTTGGAAGAAGATCGAGCTATAAAAGAAGGGGAGATCGTGAAAATCAAGAGAATAAGAGCAAAAACAGACAATCAATTAATCGACCCACTATTCAGTAGAAATCCGAGAGTTCTTCAAGTGATAAATTCTCTACTATTCCAAATTTTATTATTACTAATCCTATTTATGCTACTCCTTTTCCTCGTAGGCTATCCAAATCAAAGAAGGACTAGAATGATCAAGCTATATTGGACACATTCAAGAAGGTGCATGCCAACATCCCACTCCTAGAAACTATTAAGCAAGTGTCCAAATATGCAAAATTCAAGGAAGAGATTGTAGGAGAAGAAATTGTTTAGGATGAGTGAGCAATTTTCTACTATCATACAAAGGAATTTACCTCTAAAGTGCACAGATCCTAGAAGCCTTACTGTCCCATGTATAATTGGTAGAAATAGGTTTGAAAATACCATGATAGACCTAGGTGCATTTATTAATGTCATACCACATTCTATTTATGCATCTTTAGGTTTAAATAAGCTTAATAAAGATAATGTTATCATTTAACTTGCTGATCATTCTAATGCATTCCCCAAGGGGCTTGTAGAAGATGTTCTTGTGCATGTTAGTACACTTATATTTCTAATAGACTTCTACATGTTGGATATGGATGAAAGTAGCTTGAGTCTAATGTCTTTGCTCTTAAGAAGGACTTTCATGATAATTTCTTTCATAAAGATAGATGTTCATACTAGTTATCTTACTATGGACTATGATAGGGAAGTCATAAGCTTCAAAATCTTTGAGGTTATGAGTTACCCCATGAATGACCATTCTTGTTATACTATTAACACCATTGATCTTCTGGCACAAGATTACTCTGAGGAGTATGAGGAAGATCCATTCGTAATCACTCTTATGAAAATATTAGGATTAGATAAAAGATGAGAAGATAAATATTTAGAAGAGATAGAGGAGATAATTTTCCCACATCTTGTGCATATCATAGTACGCATGGAGGTAAACCCTCCATATCGGTATGGATCCCCTCCTTTTTCAATTCCTCTATCTACTAACAAACCTATAACTTATATGATTCAAGCCCCTAAATTAGAACTCAAGTCATTATAGGATCATTTGAAGTATACATACTTAGAAAATAGAGAGACCCTTTTGGTGATCATATAAGTTAACAGAGAAGCAAGAAAGTAAGTTGTTAAAAGTATTTAAATCTCACAAAATAGCTATTGGATGGATATTAGTAGAGATCAAAAAGGTAATTCCTACCATTTATGTTCACCATATACTGCTTGAAGAAGGAACTAAACCAACTAGAGAACCTAAACGCAGACTTAACCCTCCTATGATAGAAGTAGTAAAGAAGGAAATCATCAAGCTTGTGGATTGTAGAGTCATCTAGCCAACTTCATATTCTAAATGGATGGCAGCATAGTGAAGAATGAAGAGAATGAGCTTGTCTCACAAAGGGTAGTAATAAGACACCGGGTATGCATTAACTGTAAGAAGTTGAATGCCATAACAAGGAAAGATCATTTTTCATTACCATTTATTGATCAAATGCTCAAGATATTGGCTGGTAATTCCTATTATTGCTTCCTTGATGGGTAATCCAATTACAACTAAATTCATATAGCAGAGGAGGATCAAGAAAGGGCAACCTTTTATATGCCCATTTCACACATTTTCTTATGGACACATGCACTTTAGCCTATGCAATGCCCCTGGTACATTCCAAAGATGTACAATTAGTATTTTCTCTAATTACATTGAGAATAGTATTAAGGTTTAAAGGATGATTTTAGAGTCTTTGGTGATACTTTTGATTCTTGTCTCAACAATCTAACTTTGATTTTCAAACAACACGAAGAAACTAACATTGTACTTAATTTGGAAAAGTGTCATTTTATGGTGACACAAGGAATCATACTTAGTCATATTGTTTCATCTAGGGGGTTAGAAGTTGATAAAGCTAAGATAGGTGTTATGTGCTACTTACCCTCTCATAATTGTGTAAGAGAGGTGTGTTCTTTTCTTGGACATGGAGGCTTCTATTGATGATTTATAAAGGAATTCTCTAGCATTCCACAACCATTGACATGCCTTTTATAGAGGGATGTTCCTTTTAATTGGATTAAGGAGTGTCAAAAAGCATTTGATGAACTTAAAAAGCACCTAACGATAGCCCCAATGATGCTACCTCCATATTAGTTCCTACTATTTGAGACCATGTGCGATGCCTCTAACTATACGATTACTGTAGTATTGGGGTAAAAAAAAAGGATAAAATCCTTACATCATCTATTACACTTCAAGGAATCTTAATGACACTTGGTTGAATTACTCCACTACCAGGAAAGAATTGTTAGTAGTGGTATTTTCTCTTGAAAAATTTAGATCATATTTACTTCAAACTAAAGTTATCATTTTTACATGTCATGCAACATTAAATTACTAATTATCTAAAAAGGAAGAAAAACCCTGGTTAATAAGATGGGTTCCCTTGCTCCAAGACTTTTATGTGGAGATAAAAGATAAGAAAAGGGAGTGAGAACATAGTAGCCAATTATTTGAGCCACAAGATGTAAGATGGAAAACACATACCCTTGATTGAGAATTTTCCAAATGAATAGTTCTTTAGGATATAGGTAAGTATACCATAGTTTTCTGATATTGTGAACTATCTAGCTACTCATAAGCTACCCACTAATATGCCACCATCTATGAGAACTAAAATTATAAAGGAGGTATACTAATATTTTTGGGATGAACCTTATTTGTGGAAATTTAGTATTGATGATATAATGAGGAGATGTGTTACTAATTCATAATTTGAGCATATTTTACCACATTATCATACATTGTATTGTGGAGGAAATTTTGGTCTAAAAATAATTCCTTTCAGGTTCTTGAAGGAGGTTTTTAATAGCCTATATTATTTAGAGATGCTAACACTTATTGCATGAGATGTGACAGATGCCAAAGATTAGGAAACATTAGTCCTAAAGATCAAATTCCCTTAACCTCTATTATAGTTGTAGAATTTTTTTATGTGTGGGGCATTAATTTTATGGGTCCATTTCCATCTTCTAAGGGTTATGTCTATATTCATCTTGCTTTGAATTATATATTAAAATGGGTGGAATTAATTGCCACCTGTACTAATGACTCTGATGTAGTTGCAGGTTTCCTCCAATCTCACATCATTTCTAAGTTTAACATGCCTAAAGTGAGCATTAGTGATGGAGGATCACACTTTTGCAATAAGACAATCAAAGCTTTTCTACACAAGTATGAGGCTACACATAAATTTTCCACACCTTATCACCCTCAAAATAGTAGGCAAGTAGAAGTCTCTAACTAAGAAATCAAGAAGATACTAGAGAGGACCATGAGCCCAAATAGAAAGGATTAGATCCAAAGTCTATATGATACATTGTGGGCTTATAAAACTGCCTATAAAGCACCCATAGGCATGTTTCCCTTTGAGCTTATTTATGTAAAAGCATGTTATCTACTTGTGGAGTTTGAATACAAGGCATGGTGGGCTATGAAGAACCTGAACATGAGTGCTAACTCCACTAGAACAATAGGAAGCTGCAACTTCATGAATTAGAAGAAATAAGGGATGATACATTTGTATGGTATATAAAGAGAAGACACAAGCTTTCCATGATAAGATGATTTGTGGAAAGTCATTTATGGTGGCCTAAGAAGTGTTACTATGCCATTATCATCTTCGCTTATTTGTAGGTAAGTTACGTTCTAGATGGGAGGGTCCTTCATTGTTACTCATGTTTTCCTTCATGGTGCCATACAGATTAGAAGTGATAATACATAAAATGAATTTAAGGTTAAGAGTCACAGGCTTAAACCCTACTATGAAGCATTCACTAAGCATAATTTTAAAGAGGTTTAATTACAAGAAGCACCCACCTTAATTGTGCAAACTAAGATCACATCAAGAAGAAGATGTAAAAACAAATGCTGCTTAGGAGGCAACCCAATGTAATAGGGGAGTTTTCAAATGTTTCTATTTATATATTTTATCTCTTCATAATCAAAATTACAAGTTTCCTTAGTTGTCTACACATTAAGGATAATGTATGATTTAGTGTTTCAAGAGTCTTAAGATCCATTAACTTGTTAATGAGGATCGTATCTTTGAAATCTAATGAAAAGATGATCATAAAATTAAGATAAAGTGAGTGGAGATTTTTTGTGTTAATTTTGATATAGGGAACACATATCTACGTGTCTAGATATGAATAGAGTAAGAACATGTATGATTTTATAACCACCAACATGACATGTTGATATTCATCATGTTCCTCAGTGTGCTTTTGAACCATATATACCTTCTTTTTTCTGAGTGAATTCACATGAAATTATCTACTTGTCTTGGCTTAAAAATTTCTTTATGAACCTCATATATGTCTAATTTATTTAATCAAATTACTTATCATAGCTCTTGTAATAAACTCTAGAGATTATTAGAACTTACTCTTGTACTAGCCAAAGCTTATAGTCAAAACATGCTCTGATTGAGAAAATGATAAAGTCAACATAGGATTTTCCGCCACATGACCAAATAGCTTGAGTCCTAATTTGTGTACACATAATCAACACCCCATAGAAGCTCCTTTGAGCCTATATACTAAACATATATTTTTATTCATTACCTACATTAAATAACCCTCGGGCCTTATCCTTACCTTACTTAGATCTAGTGGAAAGGGAATAATTCATTATGGATATAGAGTGGTTGTGTAAGAAATATATGTATTTATGCTAAGAAAGGAATTGTTTTTGTTTTGTTGTGGAGATAATATATATATATATATATATATATATATATATATATATATATATTCGTTATATTATCATCATTTTTCTTTGTTTAAAAAAATAAAAAATTTTGAATAAATAAATAAATAAATAAGAAGAAAATGATACAATATAAGTGAAATACCCCAAAAATCCTAATTTAGGAATTATGGCAAATAATAATTTATTAGAGAAAAATTAAGAAAATAGGTGAATTTATTAAATAAAGAGGAAATTTATTGAGGAAAAAATAAGGAGAAATTAATAAATAAGTTATTTAGAAAATTTTGGACATTTTACTAATTAAAATGGAAGTTAAGGACAATTTATTCAAAATAGCCTAACTAATCTAAAAATGGATTTAATTATTATAATTAAAATAATTATTATTAAAATTAAATATATAAATTAATTATATAAATAAATAAATACCCAAATACCTCCAACCCAACCATTTTATCATTTCTCCATTTTTTCCTTTTTCCTTTTCTTCTTTCTTTTCTCTTTTTTCCTTCCTCCTCCTTAACTTTTTTTCTTTTTCTTTCTTTCCCCCCCGGACTGGGCCGGCCTGCGCAGCCCAGACCCCCCTCCCTGCCTCTCCTTCCTTCTTCTCGCCCGCGGCCCAGCGAGCCAGCCGCCCGTGAAACCAAACGCTGCGTTTCGACGCTATAGTCGCCGAAACGCCGCGTCACAATAAGAAAAAAAGTAACCGTTGTGAGACCGACGAGGATGCAGCGTTTTTTCCAAACAATCCTCAAAACGCCGAATTTTGTTTTAAAACTTTATAACGCCGCTGAACCGGCCGGTTCCCCTTCCTTTTCTTTTCCTCCCCTGGACCGCCGGTCCTCCTCCTTTCCCCTTCCTTCTTCCTCCCCGACTTGCAACTCGACTCTGCAACCCCCGAATATCGCCAGCCACCTCTGCACGCCGACCGTCCTCCCCTGCCTCTCTCCCTATCGTTTTCTTTCTCTTTTCGACCCCGACCAAGTCCCTCTCTCCCTTTCCCACATGCCCACCTCTTTCCCTTTTTCCTCTCCCCTTCCCCGACCCAGCCTGCCATGGCAGGACCTGCACCACCTGCCACCGGCCGGCCACCTGCACACCTGCCTCGCATGCCTCCTTCTCCCTTCTTCGTTTTCCTCCCCCCTTGGCCTATAAATACCCCCTCCCGAACGGCCACAACAAGTCCCTTCCTCTGGACCTTGCTGAAACTCTATTCCGCCGCCGCCAGAACAGACGCCATTCCTGCCGCCTCCAGCCACCGCCGAAACCACCGCTTCCCACCGTTATCATCCTTGCACCTCCCTTGACAAAACCAAGCCACCACCACCCTCCTCCTTGCCCTGCACGTGCCTCCCTAGCCGTGCAAAGTCCACTGCCCGAAACCACCTCTTCCAGCCTTCGCCGCCCTTGCGCCGCCTCCCAGCCGCCACCAAAGCCTCTTCCACCCTCCAAAATGCCCAGCAGACCTCCCTCTACCTTTCCCTGCCTTCAACTTCCCCTGCCTCCCCCTCCTCCTTCCTCCCTCATCTTCCACCTCTCTCCACCACCCTCGGCCGTCGCCATCGCCGCCGCGCGCCGCCACCCCTTGCCACGCCACCACCCTCACTCCACTCCCCTTCACCTGCTCTTTCTTTCCCCACCTTAAACTCCTCCTTTTCCCCTCCCATCTAACCGCCACCTCCATCTTTCCCCATCTTCTCCTCCTCCACCGCCGCCGTCACCGCCACCCGCCACCGCTAGACCACCACCGACCCTAGGTGGTTCTCCACTCATCCAAACCCTAATATCCCTTTTATATAACTACTACTATTTTCTACCAATATTAATACTATTATTATTATTATTATTATTATTATTATTATTATTATTATTATTATTTCTTTCATTACTATTACTATTACTATTATTATTATTATCATTATTATCATTATTATCATTATTATGGTCTCTATTATTAATGTCTTATTTTCTTACTAATACTAAAATCCCTTTTTGAACCCTAACTTTTATTATACTTAACTCTAATCTTAATTTTTATAATTATTGGTATTAACATTATTAGTAATATTACTATTATTACTTCTATTATCCTTACTAAGGTTATTATTTTGGTTGCTAAACCTTACTTGGTTGTATTATTGTTATTATCATTACTACTAGGAGTATTACTATTATTATCATCATTATTAGTATTATTACTATTATCATTATCACTCTTAAGAATAGTTTACTTGTAATATTGTGACCTTATAATATTATTATTTCAAACCTAACACCATTGTTGGACTTAATCTTAAAAACGCTAGAGTTCTATTACTTGAAACATAAGTATCACTATTAGTAGTCTTATTATTATTATTATTATTATTATTATTATTATTAGTATTATTATTATTATTATTATTATTATTATTATTATCACTATTTTACTATGACCAGTGAACACTAGTACTACAAGAATGGAACTAATGGGCTCAATAAAATAAGTGTAACAATAAGTATCATAAATAACTATATTTTGACTACTAATATTTAGTATACTAATTCTAAGGTAAAAACCCTAGTTTTTGTATAAAACCCTTTTTAGTAATAAAAACCCTAACCTTAAACTAGAATGAGGATTGATAGTAATTATAATGGGAAACTAATACTTAGCATTTTCCCCTTTTATAGGTAACCCCGACCAAATCCCTAAGGAGTTAGAGGAGCGTGCTCCAAGCCCGGCGTCGCCTTAGGTAAGGACGAAGCTAATGGCCTCGTGCTATGTGTGACATGGATGTGTTGAATGTTGTGTATGCCATGCTACGCCATGTATTATCTGATTTGTGGATAACTTGTCTTATGTGTAGCGCAGCTTGGAGATTGAGGTATGTTGTATGTGCTTCCGTGACATGAGCATGACATTTATATGTATGATGTTTATGATGTATATGTTATGGCCCACTAGGACGTGCATGTTAAGATAAATGGTAATATGAGTTGGGAACCATCATGGGAGTCTTGAAGTTTGTATGGTGGGATTAGGGTTTGTATGTGGGCATAAACGTTCGTATGGTGGTACTAATGATTGCATAGTGGTATTAATGGCTTATGGTGGTATTCGGGTTTGTATGGTGGTATTTATGATTTTATGGAGGTATTAATGTTTGTATGGTGGTATTTATGATTTTATGGAGGTATTAATATTGTATGGTGGTATTACGGTTTGTATGGTGGTATTTATGATTTCATGGAGGTATTAATGTTGTATGGTGGTATTAATGTTTGTATGGTGGTATTTATGATTTTATGGAGGTATTAATGTTGTATAGTGGTATTAGGGTTTGTATGGTGGCATTTATGATTTCATGGAGGTATTAATGTTGTATGGTGGTATTAATGTTCGTATGGTGGTATTAATGATTGCATGGTGGTATTAATGGCTTATGGTGGTATTAGGGTTTGCATGGTGGTTGTGGTTTGTGTGGTGGTATTAATGTTGTAGGGTGGTACTAGGGTTTGCATGGTGGAGTATGGGGTTGAGAGTGAGAACTCACTTATATAAAAGATGAGCGGGGGTTTCTAAAGGAGAGAAGAGATTTTGGGGTGAAAGAGGGAAGTTACTTGTTGAAGAAGTAAAGTGCTAGGGTTTGGTGCGGCCAACTAGGGTTGGTGTGGTCAGATAGGGTTTTGAATGGCCAACTAGGGTTTTGTCGATCACACGTGAACTTGGGAGATAAAGTAACACATTTGGGGAATTTCCTAATAAAAGAATGAGGTGCGAGATAGAGAATAAAGTAACGTTTGGGTAAGTAAGAAAGAGTTGGGCCACATAGGTCCGATTAGGGTCTCCGAGGAGGAACCCTAGAGGGATGAGGACATGCGGAGTCGACATCATATGTAATGGGATGGCCTATATTCTTGGAGATTGTGCCTTACTATATGCCACTATGCCTAAGTCTACGGGGGATGGATGTCGGGTGTGAGAAGAGGTACCAGTCTCAACATATGGGACGGGCCCTCTTGGAAGGGAAAACAATGGAATGTAGTGGGCATGCATGTTAGGGTGTGATGTGATTTAATAAGACACCGATAAGACATTAATCACGTAAAGCGAAAGATGTCGAGCCGAGCCTGTGATCCGGTCCACCGGCTATAATAGTGGATCAGAGGCGTTTTGCCCTGTGCGTTTATTTCCGGTCCACCGGCTATAATAGTGGATCAGAGGCGTTCTGCCCTGTGCGATATCTTCCGGTCCACCGGCTATAATAGTGGGGGATCTCGTGCTCGACAAACCAAACGTATAAGTTAATCCATGGGAAAGATACTAAGTACTTAAAGCAAAACACCATGTGAGTCGGGGCTGTGATCCGGTCCACCGGCTCTAATAGTGGATCAGAGGCGTTTTTCCCTGTGCGTTTATTTTTCCGGCCCACCGGCTATAATAGTGGATCAGAGGCGTTCTGCCCTGTGCGATATCTTCCGGTCCACCGGCTATAATAGTGGGGCTCCCGCGCTCACATGGATTAATGAAGAATGCTTTGAATGAAAATGAATGAAGTAATTCATGGGAAAATACTAAGTACTTACAGTGAAACACCATGTGAGTCGGGGCTGTGATCCGGTCCACCAGCTATAATAGTGGATCAGAGGCGTTTTGCCCTGTGCGTTTATTTTCCGGTCCACCGGCTATAATAGTGGATCAGAGGCGTTATGCCCTGTGCGTATATCTTCCGGTCCACCGGCTATAATAGTGGGGCTCCCGCGCTCACATGGGTTATTGAAGAAATGTGTGGAAATGGACTTATTATCATCAATGAGAATAAAGAATAAGTCACCAGAAAAGTATTCAGACCTTACCTTCGCATGTTGTCTACATGATTGTGTTATACGTGCTATGTGGTATGACTGTATGCTTGGCCTTAGCGCACCAGCGTCCTTACTCAGTATTGGACCCGTACTGATACTACATTGATTGAATGGGTCCTGTGATGATCCACCAATGGTGGGGAGAAGACCTCCTATGTAGGTTTGATCGGTTACAAATTGTGGGGTGGAAGGCTTGGCTTGAGTGAGTAGGCGATCCGGATATTGGTCCCTTGAGATCTGTTTCATTTAGCTATATTTTGTACTACGCTTCTTGTTTTGAAACCGTACTCTTAAGTTGTAATCTTAACGATATTTTAATTGTTGTTGACTCGTGGTTTTCGTGAATGGTCTATGTTAACTATGGACCTATGTTTTGATGACTCTTACTTAATGATTGTTTAGTTTAGCCTTAGCACTTAGTATCGGAACGGTAGGAGTGAACCGGTCTGGTACTAAGTGTGGCGGTAATACCCCCAAGTTTATGGTTTTAATTCTTTCGCTTCCGCTAAAACCTTTGTCTTAAACGAAATTTTTCAGTAGTAAATTTGGGGGTGTTACAATAAGGGGGAGAGAGAGATATGGAGATGAATTTGAGAAAGTTATATTCATGTTTTATTTTTATCTCATTGTTTTTGTTTGATGTTAAGGTTGAGATGTGTACTACTGATCATCATTTATGTGGAGTTAATGCTTATATTTCATCTTTATTATTATAGTTCTACCCGTTCTCGGCTATTTTAGCACCACAATCCTAGAATAATTTGGACCCTTCTATATTTTAAACCTGTTACAACCTATAAGTAAGTCATATTTGATTCTTGAGATGAGCAACATTTGATGTAATGGAGATTGGTTACAAGAGTTAAACATATGGTTAGGCCTATTTGGCAGATATTTGATATCTTTCATGAGGTTTTATCCATAAAAATATGAGCCTTCTTTGTTAGATATGTGATTTGCCTAGTATATTTATCATCTTATCTCACAAACCCATGTTTTTCTATACACTTGTAGCCAGGAATCTGAAAGAGAAAAATAGAGGGTATCTATTATGAGGATGGATCTTAATATGACTAAGGCATAGTAGATCTTCATCCATATTAAATGTGTGAACAATATATTAAAATTGATTCCTTAAATCTCCCAATATTGAAACTTGGTTAATAGTTAATCTTGTTGTTATACAAGTAAAAGATCCTAGGACAACTTTGGTTAAGGGTGTGAGGTGTGAATTATATTTATTTGAATTGTGTGTCATTCTATAGGTATATCATCTGTAAAACCCTGACGAGACCTTACCTGTCCTTTAAGAGTGAGCTAGGGGTTTAAAGGGTTCGTTATACAAGTTAAGTGCAATCCGCGACCTATAAAAGTGGCTAGTTAGTTTTATTTTTTTCAGTTTTAATCATAACTTGTTTGAGAACAAGAAACAAGCAAAGTGTGGGGTATTAATGAGTTTATATTTTGATATAATTTACACCCTTTTAATCTTTATTTTTTATCCTTTATTTAAGTAATATAAAAGAATAATTATAAATTTATACTTAAGTGATAATAATCTTATAAATTTTATAAATTATTTCATAATTTTTCTAATTTTATTTTGTAGTTAAAATAAGAAAAAGTAGTCGGTGCATAAAGGCGGTGAGATAAATAAATAAAAAAGTTATAAAAGATGACGCAGGGCTAGCGAACCAATGAAGACATAAAACGAAGGAGGTAGCAGCTAAGGGAATTATGTCGCAGTAGAAAAGGTAGCGAAAAAAAATAGGAGAAGTGGAGAACGGGGAGTCGAGAGAGGGCAGCAAAATGTAGCCAAAGAAAAAAAAATTCTACCATAGCAAAAGAGCCAGCGAAGTAGGAGAGTAGGTGTAGAGGCCTGACGTGCACTGTCAGAGACTCAGAGGGATAGAAAGCCAAAGAAGGTAGACAAGCGGCAATAGTGAGCCGAAGAATTCTAAAGGCAGAGGTACGAAGAATGGAGAAGCCTGATGGTAGTAGTGACGCATCAAAGTTTAAAAAAAAAAAAAAGGGAGCAGCTCACGGTGCAGTGCGGAAACCAAAGCTGAAGAAGAAAAAAAGAAAAAAAGAGAAACTGGTACAAAAATCGACATAGCCGAGAAAGAAATGAAAAGATTAAAAAAAGACCGAAAAGTTTATTTGAAATGAAATTAAAGTTTTCACATGAATATATTGCTAAACTTTCGTCCATAATTAGTTTTGGCTATTTATTTTATTATATTTACTATATATTTTTTATTTAATAAATTTAATTATTATGACTGGCTAATTATTTATTACTGAGAAATATATCGAAACCCTATATTATAGTTTGAGAAATAATATTATTTTTCTTTGTTCCATAAAATTGTTCTTTGACTCTATTTTAATTGATATCGTTTATATATATGATTCTATCATATATGATTTATTTGGTACATGTCTTGTTCTTGTTTTCTCATAGTGATAGTATATAGGATTATATGTCTGCTAGGTAGCCATATAAATATACTAGGATTTATATATATAAATTGCAGCTATATTAGATAACAATGTACCTAATAGCTTTGTGATTCTAATCAGAGTAGTAGAATGTTTAGATAAGTGTGAGTCAAAGGCTAGAAATACAACTAGACATGTTTTTTATAATAGTATGGATACTTAAAATGACATCCTACCACATGTGCTTAATACGTTAAATCTAGTTAAATATAAGAGCCGCTTGTTGCGACTATACTCTTAATACTTAATAGGATTTTATATTAGCACTTTGTTATATTAATTATTTTAGGGAAGTGATATAAGGAATATAGACCTACTTTTGGCTTAAAACTTGATTAATCTTTTTCTTGTGATTAACAGTTGACATAGAAATTATTATTAAATTTCGACATGATCTAGTGGTGGGTTTTGATTTTCCTAACACATTTATCATACTTATAGTTATCTATAATTTTTATTATTTTATTTTATTTAATCCTTTTTGTTATTTACTATTTTTAAAGCTCCTATTATTTTGTTATTATTATTATTATTATTTATTTGTGTGTGATTTAGAGTTTTTTTATTGATTAATTTATTTTCATTATTTGTGAGCAAGTTAAATAGTGTTGAGCCATCTCAATCTCGTATATAGAATGATAACTTTAATTACCAATACTTCAATTGACTATTAAAGAGTTTAAATTGCGTTTCGGTTACAAGCACACTAAGTGGTATTTTTTTGTATGAATGATTATCGAATTCAAATAATGTATGTATAGTTAAATGTTCTATATAATGTATTGGTGTGACGTTGTTTATGTGTACCATGTGAATTTTATATATTAGTTTTGTATAATGAGTTACTTAGTACTATTGTACTGAAAGCTTCCTTTCTTGGGTTATTACTCATTCAATAGGCAATGGCCTTTGTAGGTTAGCTTGCAAGGTCAATTGAATGTCATTATCTGGGTTGAGAGTTTAGGGATATCCAGTGATTTTCCAGATATCTTTTGATACGAGATATTTCTTACTCTTAATATCTTTATGTATTTCCTTTCAATGATATTTTGTAACTACTAACAACTGACTTTATTTGAAATGATTGCTTTAACTCTCTCATTATAACGATTTATGATTTTATTAATTATTTAAGTTGAGTAACACTCTATCCTAGGTTCATTCTAATTTGATGATAACCACTTTATAAATTAATTTCAAAAACACTACAGCCCCATGTAGTTGGTCTAACATCACATCAAGCCTAGATATAGGATACCTATACTTAATGGTTATTTTATTGACAACCCTACTATCTATACACATCCTCCAACTTTCATCCTTCTTAGGGACTAAGAGAACAAGTACAGCACAAGGACTCACAGACTCTCTCATATATCCCTTATTTAAAAATTCAGTCAGCTGCCTTTTCAGCTTCTTTTCTTCCTCAAGATTAACCCTATATGTAGGCCTATTAGGTATAACAGCCCCTACAATAAAATCAATTTTGTTTTCTATACCTCTTAAAGGGGTAATCCATGGGGATTCCCTTCTGGAAATAGATTAGAGTACTCATTCAACAAATCCCTAACACTACTATACCAAACAAGGATATGTGTCCAGCTTACTAAAATATAATCGGCCCAATTACAATTGATACAAGATAATTACAATAAATGTTACACTTTTTCTTAAGTTCCCATCAACTACAATTATATTTCCAATTATAGAAGTTAAGGGCTACATAGGCAACAATTCTACTAACCTAATGTTAGTCGGGTGGCTGCCTATGTGGGTTAGCACTTAAATCTACTAGCGTCTAATCCGACGATTGCATTATATGGGAATATAACATTTTTATCTAACAGTATCAGCTACATGATTTTTCCAGTAACTACAACATAGCTACCTTATTTTTGTAGTAAACCACAAAAAAGGAAAATTCGTTAAGTGTAGTTAACATATCACAATTAATTGAAAAATCACGAAAATAATAATTAAAATTATTAGGACACACATTATTTTCCTCTTCTTAGAGAGGTTTTGTCTTTGAAACCTTTGTTATCCTAACAAAGGACATAAATCAAAAATGTTAAAAAAGTTACTTACATTACCAAAATTAGTGGGTAAATCAATCTTGTATGCATTATCAGTAAAAAAAAATTAAGAATAGTGAAAGGTCCATCACCCCTTGGATCTAATTTAGACTTCTTAAGGTTTGGAAACCATTCTTTTCTTAGACAAACCTATACTAGATCCTCAAGTTGAAATATGACATTGTTTTTATCTGTATCAGCCATTCATTGAACTTTATGACAAATTTGCTTCCTCACTAAGTCATATCATGCTTTCATTTTGGTGGCACGAGATTCAGCATCAAAATTCTACAAATTAGAAGTCGGCAGTGGAACTAAGTCTAGACGAGTATGTGGGTTAAAACTATACACAACCTCAAAAGGAGATTTCTTAGTTGTGGAGTGTACAGCCCAATTATAGTCAAATTCTACTTAAGGTAAAATAGATTCCTATTATTTAAGGTTCTTCTCAAGTATGGCCCTCAACGTATTTTTCAAAGTTCTATTTACTACTTCAGTTTTCCTATTAGCCTGAGGGTGACAAGTAGTGGAAAATAGTAGCTTGCACCTAGTTTACCCCATAATACTTTCCAAAAATGACTTAAGAACTTAACATCCCTATCAGATACTATGGTGTTAGGTACTCCATGCAACTTAACCACATTTGCAAAGAATAAATCTGTTATAATAATAACATCATTAGACTTGTTGCAAGTTATGAAATGTGCCATTTTACTAAACCTATCAACCACAACCATATTTAATCCTTATCTTTATTAGTCCTAGGCAATCCTAAAATAAAATCTAAGCAAACATTATCCCATGGTTAGGTAAAAACTGGTAAGGGAGTATATAAACCAAAAGGTAAGGTAGTGGACTTAGCATGTTTACAAGCCACAATTTACACAATGTTTCAACACATCTCTTTTCATATGTGGCCAATAAAAATGATCAATTAAAACATCTAGAGTCTTTTGAAAACCACCACTATGTGCTTCCAGAATCGACAACTCTCTATTGCTCCATTTGGTTCAAAAAAAATTTAAAGAAAAGAAAGAAAATGATGAGGAAAATATTTTTTTGTGTTTGGTTTACATGAGATAATAAAATAGAAAAAGAAGATGGTATAAAATTGTTAAAGATTAAATATATAATTTTCTTTAAGAAAAATTTAAAGAAAAGTGTTTTGAATTTTATTTTATTTTCCTTAAACTTTCTTAAAACCAAATAGTGCCTATATAAATAGTTGGGAACACAAAGTCCACTTTCCCAAAATAAGTAACCAGCAAAGAGATAATATTTCCCTTGGGTAGCACTACTACAACTATTATTTAGTTCCTTAAAATTAGAATCATCCTCTTAAAGTGTCTTAATGTGATAAAAACCTAATAAATTGGCATCTACTTTATTTAGCAAAGCATATCATCTAGATAAAGAATCAACAACTATATTATCACCTCATTTCTTATACTTAATAACATAGGGAAAACTTTCAATAAACTCTATCCACTTTCCTTGTTTCCTATTCAACTTAGACTAAAATTTTGAATATATAATAGCCTCCTGATTAGTGTTAATAACAAATTCCTTAGACCATAAATAATGATGTCATATTTCTATGGCTCTTTTTAAGGAAAACAACTTTTTCTCATAAGTAGAATAATTTTTTGTACTACCAAAAAATTTCTCACTAAAATAAGCAATTAGTATGCCTTCTTAAGAAAGAACAACCCCAATTCCAAGCCTTGAAGCATCACAATTCAACTCAAACATCTTATCAAAATCTATTAGCATTAATATAGGTGTTTGAGTTAATTTTTCCTTAAGTATATCAAATTCCTATTGTTCTAACCCCCATTTAAACCCATTATCTTTCTTAGTGACAGCAATTAAGGGTATAACCAATGTACTAAAATTTCTCACAAACCTACTGTAAAATGAACATAAGCCATGAAAAAATCCTAACCTCAGTAATAGATTTAGGAACTGGCCAATACTTTATTGCTTTAATTTTATCCTTATCAACTGAGATTTCGTTCTTACTTATAAAAAATCCCAAAAAAAGATTACACTATCTAAATAGAATCTTAACTTATACAGATTAGCATAAAATTTTTCCAATAGGTTAGCATAAAATTGTGCCTTATTAAAGACATCCAAAACAATCTTAAAATGCTTTGAGTTTTTAGCCATATATATACTATAAATGAGTATGTCATCAAAGTATACAACTAAAAACTTTCCAATAAAATTTCTAAGGACATGATTCATGAGCCTCCTAAAAGTACTTGGAGCATTAGTTAACCCGAAAGGCATTACTAACCACTCATATAAATTAAAGTTCATCTTAAAGGCAATTTTCCACGCATCTCCTAGTTTCATTCTAATTTGATGGCCACATTTTAAATCAATTTTAAAACACACTACAGCCCTATATAATTGATCTAACATCTCATCAAGCCTAGGCATAGGATACCTATACTTAATGGTTATTTTCTTAACGGCCTTACTATCTATACACATCCTCCAACTCCATCCTTCTTAGGAACTAAAAGAACAAGTATAGTAAAAGGACTCATGGACTCTATAATGTATCCCTTATTTAATAATTCAATAACTTTCCTTTTTAGCTTCTTCACTTTCTCAAGATTAGCCCTATATGCATGCCTATTGGATATTATAACCCCTAGAATGAAATCAATTTGGTGTTCTATACCTCTTAAAGGGGTAATCCATGGAGATTCTCTTCTAGAAATAAATCAGAGTACTCACTTGGAAAATCCCTAACACTACCTAGTAAAGAATTTATTAAATCAGCTAGACACTCATAGCATTCCTTAAACACCATCATATATATAGTTTTATGTTCACCGAAAGCATGTTCAACCTCACTTTTCTAAGCATAAAATCCTGTAAATTTCTTAAACTCCTTAGAATTATCACTAAAAACTAAATTCTACTTGTTTAGCTCCTCATAATCAAATTTCATCTTTACTTAATCATCATAAATTTTCTTTGGGGTGAGGGGTGCTAATGTAATCTTCCTATCATCTTTATACAAAGTATGCCTATTCTTGTATGCATCATGAGTAACTTTCCTATCATACTTCCTGGGTCTTTCTAATAATACATGGGCAACATGCATTGGCACTATGCCACACAACATATAATCCTCATATTTCCCCAATTTCAATTTTTAACAACACTTACCTATTGATCTTAACATCCCCTAATTAATTTCACCACTAAAGTCTATATGGTTTAGGGTGTTTGGTAGTTCATAATCCTAACTTGGACACCAAAAGTGTGCACATAACATTAATGCAACTTCCAACATTGATTAACATATAAGAACATTTTTCATTGATCAAACATCTAGTATGAAAGATATTCTGTCTTTGCACTGCATTAAGATCAAGTAACTTATTACTAGTCAATGCCCTACATACCACAAAGATATCATGGTTAACAAGCAGCTCAATTTTTTCATTAGAAATGTAAAAGTTATTTCCCAACTCAGCACTCTCTAAATCCTCACTATCAGATTAAGAACCACTATTACCTTATTCCCTAATTAAAATATTCCTCGTATTAGGGCACTCAGAAGCTATATGTCCAAGACCACCACACTAAAAACATTTGACATCTCAAGCCCTCATTTATACTAGATGTAATGGTCTTACCCTTATAATTTCTATTCCCAAATTTAGAATCACTATTTTGACCTTTAAATTCATATTTCCCATTATTCCTCCAATTACCCAAATTTTTACCACTAGAATTCTTCCTAGAGTTATTCTTAAATCCAAAACCATGTGGTTTAAATTACCTAGTATTTTTGATTTACCCTTCTATCTTAACATTCTACTTTATCATAAATCTCATGATTCAACCCACTTAAGAACCTAGCTATAGTTGCATCTTCATCCTCAATAATACCCACCTTAATTAAATACATTTCTAACTCCTTAAAACATTCATCAATAGTCCTACTACCTTGATTTATATTCTACAATTTCCTATACAACTCCCTATAATAGTAATAAGGTATAAATATCTTTCTCAGTAGTGACTTGAACTCATCCCAAGTCTTTGTGGGTAGTTCCCCACTTCTACACCTAGATGATACTAGGTTATAATACCAAGATGAAGCATAATCTATGAACTCTATAGCTACTACCTTTATTTTCTTATCATTTGAGTAATTATGGCATTAAAATCCTAGTTATATTTTCCTCTCCCATTCAAAATAACAGTTTGGATCACTTCTTCCATTGAAACTCGGTATATTAAACTTAATATTACCTAAGTTCCTATCAATTTGATCCACCATGGAGTTTTCCATTTTGTATCAAAGCTATTTTTTTTCATGTTTTTTTCCAAGGTGGATTTTTAGAGTAAAACACAGCGGAACTGGAAAAAAATGCCAAAAAAGTTATAAGATATGATCGGAAAGCCAACCATGATCAACCAGTGATAAGAAAGATCAAAGGAATATCGAACAATTAGGACTCTATTGAAGATCAACAGCAGCTAAGAGAGGGAATTATCCAATAGAGAGTGAGAGAGAACAAGGAGTGAAGAGAGAGATGAGAGGGTTAGTATTATTGAAGGAAAAATTAAGAATGTACAAGCCATTAAAATAATCAACTTAAGGATCTTTTATAGTGAACTCCCAAACCCTGCCCTAATAGTAATAACCGAGGTGGCTTCTCGACTTATCAGCCCATTTACAACTTAACCAACTAAACAACGACAACTAGGTTATGACTCCAAATAAGGATATGGGTCCAGCTTACCAAAATATAATCAGCTCAATTACAATTTATGTAAGATAAATTTAATAAATGTTATAATTTATCCTAAACTTCCATTAGCTATAATTATATTATTAATTGTAGAAGCTAAGGGCTTCATAGGTACCACTCCTACAAACTCAATGTGGGATAAGTGGTTGCCTATGTGAGCTAGCACTTAACTCTACTAGCATTTGGTTAAGCAATTACATCATATAGGAATACAACATTTTTATATAACAGTATCAGCTGCATCATTTTCCAACAACCGCAACATAAGCTACCTTATTTTCCTAGTCAATCACAAAAAAGGAAAAATAGTTAAGTGTTGTTAACATATCACAATTAATTGGGAAACTACTAAATTAATAATTAAAATTATTAGGATATACATCAGATTCAGTTCTTACAACCCTAAATTTTTTAATTAGAAAATGTATTTTTCCCCTAATGTTTTCAAAACCCAAATCATTCATTTGAGCATTTGAGTGTGGGGTTAACTAAGTAGCACTTGATTTGTACTTTTGTGTGCTATGCTTAGGAAGCTAGGGTCATAATCCCCTGAATTTTTAAAAGCCTATATTTTAATAAATAAATTTTATTTTGGATAAATTAGCCTTTAAATCTATTTAATTTAATTATTATATGGATATTTGAGTAAATAAAATTGGATATAAATATTTAATAAATTAAAATAAATATTTTGTTATTTTACCACACTCTTATTATTTAAATAAATTTTCAAACCCTTATTTTACTAAAATTATCCTCTTTAAACCCTTGTATTTTAATTATATTAAATTAAATTATTAAATAAATTATTACCCAAAAATATTGCATTTTATTATTTTATAAATTAAATTATTTTATTTAATCCCATTTCCCCTTTTCTTTTTTTCCTTTTCCCTTTTCTTCTCCTTTTTCTCTACTTTTACTCTTTTCTTTCTTCTTCTTTTTTTTCCTTGGGCCGCCAGCCGGCCTACCTCTCCCTCACCCCCCTGCGGGATTGGGCCTGGCCTGTCTCTCCCCCTCCTCCCTCCTTTCCTTTTTCCTTTCCCCGACCTGGCTCCTTCTTCTTTCTCCCGCGCAAGCCGGCTGCCCCTTCTTTCTTTCCTTTCTTCCCCGACCAGGCCGACCCACTCCTTCTTTCTCTTCGGCCGGTCTGCTCGCTCATCACAAACCCAGCCCCTCCCCTGACTCTTTCTTCTTCTTCTTTATTTCTTCTTCCTCCATCACCAGCGAGAATCCCGACCCCGCCATCCCTGCCTGCAACTCTCTCTCCCCCGTTGACCTCCCCCTATCTCCCTCCCTCTCCTTCTCGTCGTTTTCCTGCCATACCGACCCCACCATTCTCCCTTCCCCACTCCCTGCCATCACCTTCCTTCTCCCTCTCCCTTCAAATCCCATCTCCCTACCACCTACCGCCACCCTCAAGCCTACCTATCCCCTTCTCTCTCTCCTTCTTCTTTTTCTTCTTCTTCCTCTGCCTCATTCTGCCATTTTTCGAGCCCTAAATGCCTTCCCCGACCCTCTCTTCTTTCCTTTCTTCTCCTCCCCTCTCTCACCCTATTTTTGTTTCACCACCTAGCTCCGCCGCTTCCGCCACCTTAAATGCCACCTGCACCACCTCCTGCCACCCTCTACCTCACCCTCAAATCATCCCAGCCCCCATAAAGCCACTCTGCAGCCCCCATTCTTCCTCCTCTCCTCTTTTTCCCTTCTCTCCCTCCCTTCTCGGTAGCCACCCTGCACCGCCATATTACGCCGTCGTTCCCCCGCCTATGCCGCCACCTGAGCCACCATAATAATTCTTACAACCCCCTCTACCACCCCCAATCCTATCTTGCCCGAAAGCACCACCTAAAGACCTTCATTTTCCCTCCCCATTTTCCTTCCTCACCAGCCTCCATCTCGACTCCCTCCTCGACTGCCACCTTCGTAGCCTTGCTGCCGCCGTCTCCGCTGCCCTTAGCCACCTTCAACCCATCCCCGACCACCACCTACACCCCCTCTACACTTCTACACTATTCCCTTGCCCAAATCCTTCCCCATCATGTATTTTTCTTAGCCCCAAACCTCTAACCCGAAAATGTCCATTATTCCCTCTCTTCACCACCTTCGAGCCCCTTGATATATGAGATTTATATGTTATTTTTCTAAGTAAAAATGTCATTTATTCCTCATTATTTTTATAACATGTAATCTTTTCTCGAGTTTTTCTCTTTTGGATAGATTTTGCAGGAAAAGATAAAAATGAAGAAATTCAAAGAAGAAATCGATGGAAAGAGAAAAGACCACAAATAACACATCAAGAGATATGGAATCAATGGAAGAAAAGACTAGAAATGAAGAATATATATCAAAGGAAAGATTGTGTTGAAATTTCATGAAGAAATAATGAAGAAACAAGAAACACGGCCCCCCCGTGTTTCCTAAACACGGCCCGTGTTTTTCTATCAGCACACAAGATTTCAGCATTAGGCCGAGAGCTCAAGAAAAAACACGGGGGTCCCGTGTTTTCTAACACGGACCGTGTTTTTCTCAAATTTTGTAACCGTTCGCGGAACGTTTCCCCGATATATTTCAAACGTTTGAACATTCGAAAGGGTGGTTTGGGGGAGTTCGAGAATGGGATTTTCTCTTTCTCTCTATACTCTCTAGATACCATATGTAATTTGTAATTCCAATTCTCTTTCTCTCCATTGTATTCAATTGAACAATCAACACTCTGCAATTCAATTCGATAAGTTCTTCTCCATTCCTCTTTTAATTGCAAGTTTTGATTTTTGATTGAATGCAATTCAATTCTCTTTGTTGCATTATTATTTTTCTTATGTTTGGTGTTTCGTTGTTAATTTATTTGTAAGCATTGGTGTTAATTATTGATTATTGCATTTAATTGTGTGTTATTGCAGTTATGTAGATAGTATAAGGTAGGAGGATTTGATGACGGAATTAGGGTTTTGGATTTTGAATTCATGATTCTAAATTAAATTTAATTGAATTGATGGACGAAATTGAATGATCTCGCATCATAGATTAAGAATTTAAACTAATTAGACTGATCACATATCTAGTTTAGATCTTAATCTACGCTAGGATAACGGAATTAATATGTAATTATTAATTAACGTATCTAGAGTAGCAAAAGATTAATTGTTAATCTTGTCCATTAATTCATACGATTGCATGATCCGAGCTTATGTGATTATGGTCGTAGTTGACTGCTTTCCATTCGTAATGCTGCCATTAACTGAATCTAGTGTTCTTAACCTAGGTTATTAATTGGTTAGATGATAAATTGAGAGCTTATTCAATTTATTAGAATTAAGAGAAGGCAAAGAGATGAATTATTATGAGTTTCTACAGGTCAACGTTAAATCATTTAGAATCTTTCATTTCTCCATGATTATTTGATATCCTAATTCCATAATCAATACCTTCCTATCCTTATTAATTAATTAGTGAGTACAATGTTTTATTATTTATCCATAGTTTAGATATTGATGATAGAATTATATGTTATTGCATAACCGGGGTTTTAACATCGATTACGGATTTATTGATTATATATCATTCCTTGTGGGTTCGACTCCTTCTTGCCATATACTACATATTTGGGAATTAGGATTTATTTATTAAATTTGTTGTGCATACGACAGTACATCAAATTTTATATAATCAATAAATCCGTAATCGATGTTAAAACCCCGTAATCAAAAAATTTGATGCACTGTCGTATGCACAACAAATTTAATAAATAAATCCTAATTCCCAAATACGTAGTATATGGCAAGAAGGAGTCGAACCCACAAGGAATGATATATAATCAATAAATCCGTAATCGATGTTAAAACCCCGGTTATGCAATAACATATAATTCTATCATCAATATCTAAACTATGGATAAATAATAAAACATTGTACTCACTAATTAATTAATAAGGACAGGAAGGTATTGATTATGGAATTAGGATATCAAATAATCATGGAGAAATGAAAGATTCTAAAGGATTTAACGTTGACCTGTAGAAACTCATAATAATTCATCTCTTTGCCTTCTCTTAATTCTAATAAATTGAATAAGCTCTCAATTTATCATCTAACCAATTAATAACCTAGGTTAAGAACACTAGATTCAGTTAATGGCAGCATTACGAATGGAAAGCAGTCAACTACGACCATAATCACATAAGCTCGGATCATGCAATCGTATGAATTAATGGACAAGATTAACAATTAATCTTTTGCTACTCTAGATACGTTAATTAATAATTACGTATTAATTCCGTTATCCTAGCGTAGATTAAGATCTAAACTAGATAGGTGATCAGTCTAATTAGTTTAAATTCTTAATCTATGATGCGAGATCATTCAATTTCGTCCATCAATTCAATTAAATTTAATTTAGAATCATGAATTCAAAATCCAAAACCCTAATTCCGTCATCAAATCCTCCTACCTTATACTATCTACATAACTGCAATAACACACAATTAAATGCAATAATCAATAATTAACACCAATGCTTACAAATAAATTAACAACGAAACACCAAACATAAGAAAAATAATAATGCAACAAAGAGAATTGAATTGCATTCAATCAAAAATCAAAACTTGCAATTAAAAGAGGAATGGAGAAGAACTTATCGAATTGAATTGCAGAGTGTTGATTGTTCAATTGAATACAATGGAGAGAAAGAGAATTGGAATTACAAATTACATATGGTATCTAGAGAGTATAGAGAGAAAGAGAAAATCCCATTCTCGAACTCCCCCGAACCACCCTTTCGAATGTTCAAACGTTTGAAATATATCGGGGAAACGTTCCACGAACGGTTACAAAATTTGAGAAAAACACGGTCCGTGTTAGAAAACACGGGACTCCCGTGTTTTTCCTTGAGCTCTCGGCCAAATGCCGAATTTTAAATGCTAAAATCTTGTGTGCTGATAGAAAAACACGGGCCGTGTTTAGGAAACGCGGGGGGGCCATGTTTCTTGTTTCTTCATTATTTCTTCATGAAATTTCAACACAATCTTCCCTTTGATATATATTCTTCATTTCTAGTCTTTTCTTCCATTGATTCCATATCTCTTGATGTGTTATTTGTGGTCTTTTCTCTTTCCATCGATTTCTTCTTTGAATTTCTTCATTTTTATCTTTTCCTGCAAAATATATCCAAAAGAGAAAAACTCGAGAAAAGATTACATGTTATAAAAATAATGAGGAATAAATGACATTTTTACTTAGCAAAATAACATATAAATCTCATATATCACCCCTCCTCCCCAATTCTTTGCATGCAGCTCATACTGCATGAGCAACATGAGTCTCAGCATTTCTTGATTTAGTTGTTTAATGATTTTTAAGGTATAATAATATTTTAATTTAAGTATTTGATTAATTAAGCATTATAAAGTTTTATACTTTGATTTTATTATTTCTAATGTAATAAATATTGATATTATTTTTAGGTATTGGTTTTGATAATTAAATCTTGAACCTTTAATCGGAATACCGGTAAGGTTCGTTTTTACGGGAATCGAGGTAATCGTTAAATCCCTCTTAAAAACATGGATTAACGTATGCTAGCACATTAGGATTTTTAATATATTATTATGCTTGGTTTATGTTGTTTAATATGATATAGGTGATTCTTGTGTTGATTGACGAAAAGGAAGCATGATAGAATATTGCTATGTATGGAAATATTATTTAGGATAAGAGTTTGGTTGTTAATGAAAATGTTAAGTATTAACCATGTTATAGTATGCTATTGTGATTCTTAATGCATGATTAATATTTTGGAAGCCTTAGGGGATTTTAGTAAGGTATCTT
This sequence comes from Tamarix chinensis, assembly GCA_030549775.1. Classification (NCBI taxonomy): domain Eukaryota; kingdom Viridiplantae; phylum Streptophyta; class Magnoliopsida; order Caryophyllales; family Tamaricaceae; genus Tamarix; species Tamarix chinensis. The sequence goes on along the minus strand of CM060181.1, from coordinate 35,204,834 downwards.
GTATAAGAATATGGCCTAATATATATATATGGGTGCTAATAATGTTATATTAATTATAAGAGTGGTGGATGAGGAGTTAATATTAATATTTTATGTAGTAATAATAATAATTTAATATAAGTGGTGTACTAAGGGCAAAAAGGTAATTCTTAATTAAAAAGGGTATTATGGTAATTTTGGAGGCAAGGGTAAAATAGTAAATTTGTTAATATAAGGATAAAATGGTAATTTTGGAAGTAAGGGATAAATTGGTTCTTTTGGAAGTAAGGGGGTAAAATGGTAATTTCGTAATTAAATGGGCTAAATGGTAACTTTGTGAATAAAGGATAAAATAGTAATTTTGTGATTGAATGGTAAATTGGTAATTTGTAATAAGAGGGCAAAATGGTAATTTTATAATAAAAGGGTAAAATTGTAATTTTGTAATTAAAGGGAAAAATAGTAATTTTGTGATTAAAGGGCAAAATGGTAATTTGGAAATTAAAAGAGGTAAAATATTAATTTCGTAATTAAGGATAAAATGGTAACCTTTATAAGTGAAAGGGTGTTATGGTAATTTTTGGAAGTTAAGGGGGTAAAATGGTAAATTTGAAAGTTAAGGGGTAAGATGGTAATTTTGTAAATAAAAGGGGTAAAAGTGAAAATTGGAAAGGAGTAACTTGGTAATTATAATAATTGAGAAGGGTAAAATAATAATTTAAATAACTAAAGGGTAATTTGATAATGTAATAATGGAGAAGGGTAAAGTGGTAAATATGATAAATATGAGGGGTAATTTGGTAATTTAACCGACTAGAGGGTATTTTGGTAATTTGATAATAGAGTAGGGTAGTTTGGTAATTATGACAATTAAGAAGGGCAATTTGGTAATTTAGATAACCAAAGGGTAATTTGGTAAATTTAATAATGGAGAAGGGTAAAATGGTAATTATGATCGTATAAAAGGGTAATTTGGTAATTTAACCAACCAAATGGTAATTTGGTAATTTTAACAATGAAGAATGGTAGTTTAGTAATTGATAATAGAGGAAAGTAATTAGTAATTAACTAAATAAAGGGTTAATTTGGTAATTAGGATAATGAGGAAGGGTAATTTGGTAATTTGACCAACTCAAGGATAACTTATTAATTATAATAAAGGAAAAAGGGTAAAGTGGTAACCTAACCAACTAAATGGAAAGCATATTAAGTGTAATAATTATGAAGGGGGATTAGTGACCTAATAAGTATGGGCGATAACTTGGTAACCTAAATCGAGTAAGGGGTAACTTGGTAATTTTGTAACAAGGAGGGTAATATGGTAATTTGCCAAGTAAGGAAGGGATGACTTAGTAATTATATAAGTAAGGGGTTAATGAGTTGTTTGTATCTAACATGTCGTTGTGATTGTGGAATTTCGTAATATGACTCAAATAACGTTGATTAGCGAGGTAAGAGTATTTGATGATTAGTAAGTATCACGAGAAATGAGATTAAGATGGCCTTAATGATTCTTCCGTGTTACCTTGGACAACCATTTGAATAAGAAATGTCTGATGAAATCCGAACGATTAAAAGTGAATAATTATATGATTGGTGTGCTTCTGTGATCACCCTTAATTAAGACACTAATACTTAAAGTGAAAGACCTCGAGATCGGGAATAGTGGCTCTTTAGGGGTCGCTACCTTAAAGACATAGTTTAGCCCACGATTATTTGGTATTTGCTGGAGTGCCTTTGTGCCCCAGCTAGGCCCTATATCTACTCTATCTAGCTCTACGGACCTAGTTAGGAAGTATGCATACTTAAGGATTAGGTGTCCTTGTCGGTAGGGTACTGAGTTAGCTTTATGCACCAGTATGACCAAGGTACCTTTGCGTCCCTGGGTTGATAGTTGAAGGGTACTGAGTAGCTTTTATGCAGTACGACCAGTGTACCTTTGTGTCTCAGGATCTTGATCTCCCTATCAAGGCAAATAAATGGAATTATTGTGCTAATTAAAAAGGGAAAACACTAATCGTTAAAGTGAAAGATTAATGAGCCGGGCCCAGTTGAATTATATATTATGAGTACCAATCCACTGGATATAATAGTGGCCTAGGAGGTTTTTCCCTGGATGGTGTTTATGAGTACCGATCCACCGGATATAATAGTGGCCCAAGATGTTTTACCCTGGATGATGTATATCTGTATTCCGATCCACTGGCTAGAATAGTGGGGGTTCCAAGCTCAATAAATTTGATTTTCCTGTGATTAAATTATGGAACATACTAATCACTTATAGTGGAATATGATGTGAGTCGGGGCCAGACCGGTCCACCGGCGAATAATAGTGGCCAGGAGCGTTTTGCCCTACATGACTTGTCCACCGGCGAATAATAGTGGCCAGGAGCATTTTGCCCTGCATGACCGTTCCACCGGCTATAATAGTGGGGTTCCCACACTCACACGAATAATTATAATCCGATATGATTGATAATGATGGATTAAGGGCTTAAGGCCTAGACATATCGATTGTTCTCTATGACCTATTAATATTCGGTTGCTTTGTTAAGTATGTGGTTGTAGAAATGTAGAAATTCAGTATTTACCTTTCATTATGTGTGTATGTAGTATTGTGTGTTACATTGCGGGTCTGCTGTTAAGTGTGATTTAAAGGGTTACTTAGTACCATAGTACCGAAGGATTCCATTTGTGGGGCCCCTACCTATTCAATGGGCAGTGTCCCTTGCAGGTCGTTTTCAGGTGCTATTCAAGTGGGCTCTCAGGAAAGAGTGTAAGGTACTATCCGGTAAACCCTAGGGTTGTACTCTTTCACCTTTAAAATTTATGGTTTTAACGTATTTGTTGATTTGTAACCACCAGTGGTGTATTATACTCTCATAAAATGTTTTAATGCGCTACTCTGATTTAATCATTGGTTTGAGTTTCTTGTAAGTTGTATTTTTCTCTTTTAGCCTTAGCACTTGGTACTGGAACGGTAGGAGTGAACCGGTCTGGTACTAAGTGTAGCAGTAATATCCCCAAAGTTCATGTTTTATTAATTGCTTAAGCTAGTTTTCATTTAATTAAACAAAATTTTTCAGTAGTGAATGTTGGGGGTGTTACAAAGGTTTTCTAAACATGGTTTTAGTTTTATAGATCAAGAAGGTGCGATTACCCATATCTACCACATTGTAAATCATAGTGAATCAATGCACCAACCCACATGGTCTCCACTCGAGACTCAAAATCCCTTCGCAGCTCTAAAAGGATTTATATGGAGGTTATAAGCATGAAGATGAGGATGTACTGCTTCTCCATCTAACTACAGATGATTAGCTAAGATGACGAGTTGTTTCCAACATCAAAGAGCAAGAGGTAACCCTATGGTAGTTTCAGATCGTGGTGTATCAAGCTGGGGATACCTTGTCCATTCTCTTCTTCTTTTCACACTTGCACTACACAATAGAGTTGTTGGTCTGAGTGTCTTTGTGTTTCCTTCTAACCCACATCATTATCCTATCCATTTTATCTCCATCAGTGTCACCTTCGTAGTTTCTATGAAGCATTTACCCCATCAATGTAATACCCTACATATTTTTTTAATGGTTGAATGATAAATTTTTCAAATTTTGAGTTTTTAACTTTGATTTAATATTATGAGTTGGTTTAGGATAAAATTTTATTTGAAATCATGTTGAAAAATAGAGTTTATTGAGTTTTGTAGACAAACCTGTCGACTAGTTTCATGAAATGATCGACTAGTTTGTCATTTTATCCAAATTAGGTTCCTAAACTAAAATGATCGACTAGTTATGGAAAACTAATCGACTGGTGGTAGTACAGTTGACTAGTCGACACAAACCCATTGACTAATTTGTCAAGCTAGTCACATTTTTTAGCTTAATTTTTCTAGAAAATTCCCTACACTAAAATGGAACCTTACCAACCTATGTGAGATAGTCCCTAAGAGATTCCTAACCATTATTATGATGCATTTAACTATAAATATTGTCTTGATTTGATTTAGAGGTTGATTGGGACAAATAAAGGGGAGAGATGACCTCACATTATCTTCTTCCACCTATCTCCTCTACATAATTCTAAGATCGAATGCTTCGATTGTAGGCTTGCTTCAAAGCAACTAGATGATTCCTTCCATGTTAATTTCCTATTATTCCATTCATGAATACTATTTTTGGTCTAAATGACCTGAATTCTCTAATGGCACCGTTTGAGCTTTAGAGAAGACGTTAGAAAATCTAAGATAAAATAAATCCATTCTGATTGAATTAAAATGGTCAAAGTAGGGTTTTGAGTCAATTTCCAAACCTTCAGTAATTCCCTTTGATTGATTGGCTATAAATAACCCCAATCATCCCTACATTTCACCTTTATTTTAGCCATCAAATTTTCCTAAGTCTTGAAATCCCTCTCTTTCTTCCACACTTCAAGCCTTGTTAATCTATTGTCACACACTCTTCTAATCCTGTCTCTAGCTCTTTCTTGTTTTGATGTTCAAGCAAGGTAGAGTTAGATTATGGAAAAAGGTTGAGTAGTCTAGATTAGCTCTTCCCCTATTTTTTACCACAAGTGGTATATTCATATTATCTTCTATTTTTAAGATCCAAAATTTGGTAAAATTTTGGTATAATGTCTGAACCTAAGGTTTTGGTTTAAGGTTTTCAATGCTGAGAATTTTTAGTGTTTTAATTTATATTTTTTAGAGGATTTTGCCTAAATCAAGTAAGTGATTCTTACTTTTAAAATGTTAAGCAAATGTTCCTACATTTTAAATGTTTTCTTTAGTTGATTGTTGCATGTTGGCATGAAGAAATGTAGTTGTATGTATTATTTGGATACTAAAATGACATAATTTGAGTAACAAATATGAAAATGGGTAAAACTAGGCTATGATGATCTCAAGTTGACAAACGCATGTTAATTTGGTTGGAAATATGTTAGTTGATGTTGATACATGTTTTAATATGGCTAAATATCATTTATATGAAAGAATCTACATGAAATTTATGATTTGATTTTGTATTAGGGTAAACCGATAGATTAGCTAGGTTAAACTGATCTACTGGTTACTAGAACAATCAACTGGTTAACCCAACCCACTGATTGGTACCCTTATACATACCTTGATCTTACTCTCTCCTTAAACCCATCGACTGGTTTGGCAAAACTAATCAACTAGTCTAAGAATAGTCAACGGGTTTGTCCAAACTAATCAAAAGATTTAAGAAAAAAACATAGTCTGGTTGAGTTAAATCGATCGACTAACCAACCTAAACCAATCAACTTGGCGATTAGCTTCGGCTTGAACTTTATGTCCCTTATTTGGATAGGCTTCCATGATATGTGAGACGAGGGGTGGTGCATAGTCCATTACTCGATGATAATAAAATATGCATTTTAAATATTGGGTGATAATTATGAATGGTAACCAAGTAAATTGTTGATGATTGGCTAAGAAATGGAAGTAATGATATAATTACCCAAAATAAATAAAGTTGGCTTATGCATTGACTAATTAGTTATGGAATGAAACATTGATTGAATGAATGGTCTATCTCTTACATGGATAAATGAATGGTATGGCCTAATGAATTGAATATTAGAAATAACCCTAAGGGTTACTCGGATACTCTCTGCTATAACTTATGTAAGTGTTTATGTTGTGAATCTATGTATAATGTATTCTACTATACTAGAGTTGTATACTACGGCATGTCTTTTTCACTCTTCCCTTTATATATAGTATTATTATAATGCATGTTTAGTCTATCTTCTTCTATAGTAAGTTGGCATACTTGTGTAAATTGAGGGGGAAACTTAGCTTATTCAATATGTAGCATACTGATGTGCACAGTTGCTCGGTCACCTACTTATTCCCATAAACAGAGGACCATGTGTAGGTCTTTGGGGATAGCTGTTAAAGGGCCTACTTTAGTTGGGAAGGATCTTAAGAGCAAGAACATCCAAAAGGTTTCAATGGGGTCCTTAACGGACCATGGTTTTAATTTAGGTATCATGCCCTCAATTATGTTTTGTAGCTACTTACTTTATTCACATTATTTTGTAATGATTTAGTGGGAACCCTTTTGGGTCCTTCATGTAATCACTCTTTAAAGTTGTTTAAATTAAATTGTTATTTTGTGCTCTCTATTGATTTAAATGTTTTATTGGTTTAGCCTTGTATCTGATATGGAGAAAGCGACGACCATCTATCCTATGTCAGGTACGATGGTAACACCTCATTTTTTTCTAGGTGTTTCTTGCTTCTGCAACTTGTTTTAATGAATTTTTTTATAGTAAAAAATGGGGGTGCTACAATCAAATACCTCTTTTAAGGGGGTAGTACCCTGGCTTGTCAACCTTGATTTCCTTATAGTGTTTACCTTGTAATCCTTGAAGACCATCGCCCATTCTAATTATTCCACCTCTTTCCTCACCAAAATTTGGTTTCATTAATCACCTTTCCTTACATCATTTTTCTCTTCTTCCCTAATCTTAACATTTAACTTCGAGGATGAAGTCTTTTTTAAAGGGGCAGTGATGTAATATCCTGGAATATCGTAATTTTAATTTAGAACTTTTAGCCTATTATCCTATAAATTTAACCATTAAATATTAATTAAATTATTTTTTAACATTTGATCCACAAATCAGGATAAGTTATTTAATAAATTATTATAATTATTTTATCTCCCATTTTTAATTAAACTAACTCTAATTCAAGAATTTTACCTGAGTTATTTTTTTCTTAATTTGATACCTAAAATTTAGATAAATTAATATTATCTTAAAAACCTAAATTTAACCTAAGTTTTATTCCAACCCTAAATCTATTTCTTTTTCCTTTTTTTACTTTTCTTGCTTTTCTCTTTTCATTTTTCCTTGTCCATTCTTTTTACCCTCCTCCCTAGGCCAACCCACTTCTTCCTTTTCTTTTCTTTCTTCTTGCGCTTATCCCAACACTCCTTTTTTTCCTCTTCTTCATCCCTAGGCCAACCCCCTCTCATGCCTTTCTTTTATTATTCTTGCTCCTAACCCACCTATTTTCTTTTCTTTTCCCTCATTCTCCCCAACCTGCTAAACCCAACCCGTTGCCCTCTCTATTTTCTTCTCGTGTCTATCTCCCTCTTCCTTTCCCTTTCCCTTTCCCATTCCCCTATTCTCTTCTAGCAAAACATAGCCTTACCCCACCCTTCTGCATGTCATTATACATCCAAATGCACCCCCTACAGTTCCCAATTCCCAAAACAATCCATTTTAACACATTCAACCCTACGCTCTCCCTCCCTACATGCCAATGCTTTTTCTCCTTCTAACCAAACCAACCTGACCAGCTGCCTCTACCCCCATCCTACATCCATCCACTGCCAACTTTCATCCCCCCAACCTACTCCTACACCCTGCCATCTTCCTTTTCTTTTCTACCCAAACTATCCTTGTCCTCTCCCACACACTTACCTTTCCCTCCCTACATGTATATATGCATACAGGCACAGGCACTCCTCATCTAAACCCAACTCCTCCAATAGTGCTTAGCTCCCTCTCTCTCTTAGGCTCAAATTCCAACACTACCCTTCTTTTCTTACCTAGCAACCCATACCTATATGCCTTTTCCTTTGCCTACAGTGATACACCCCCGAATCATACTACCCTTCTTCCCCCCACTGCCACCTTCCCTTGTCCCTATTTATCTCTCACTCACCACCACCATTTATTAGAGGCCATCACACACCACTATCCAACATCATATAACCCCCATTCAAGCCATAATTCCCCAATAACTTGCCCTTTATCTTAGCCAAATCTTACACCACCCCCCTAAAGCTAAGCCTTATGACCAAACCTTCACCCCTATTTCATTCACCATCACAGCACCACAACCTCACCACCACTTAGCCACCTCCGCTTTACATACTATTCATTAACATCTATCCCTACCATGCCTTCTTTTCCTTCCCCATTACCCTTTCCCGTAGCAACCTCCTAGCCAACGGTAGTTTTTTTCATTTCTCTCCCATCCACTTTTTTGCCAACCTTTCCACAGCCCATACACCATGTTTCTTTATCTAGCACCCCCATCCCTGATGCCTATTATCTTTTCAGCTCTCATCCTATCTCCCTTATCTCACCACCACCCTTTCATTCTTTCTCCACCGCACCCCATTCCTTCGATCCCCTTTTCTTACCTCATTTCCTTCTTCTTGCAACACCTCCACCACCACCATTTCCTTCCTCACCATCATCGTTGCAACCCACCACAGGCCAGCATCCACACCTAGCCAACCAAACCCCCAAACTTCAACACTACCCTCATCCAAGGACTCACACTACATGGAAAACGTGAGGTTCTAACATTATCATAATGATGATGATGATGATATTAATGATGATGATGATGGTGATGATTTATTTACCCATCTTTAATTTAAGAGAAATTTGGTAATTTTCCTACTTAATAAATATTTCTAATAAAAAATTATTATTTTATTAACTAAACATTAATATGGTAATTATGATATTTTCTATAGGTTTAAAGTTTGTTTAGGGGGGTTTAATCATTTTTAGGAGGTTACGGATAAATTTGTGTTTTTGTTGGAATATGGGTAATTATTATACTCTACTAAAATGTAAGATACTAAATGATAGCACATTAGGGTTTTTATGTGTAAATTTTATTAAGTATGTTCATCACATTATAACTATCTACCTAAAAGTGTTAGTATGAAATTTGGTGAAATGGATCAACTACAATTTTAATGTGTATGAAAGTATGTTAAATTAGGTTTTAACTCAAGAATGAATTATATATGTTATGTACTTTAGTTATGATAGTTTGAGCATGCCTAAGTTTATTTTAGTATAAATAATATTATTGGGTGCCCTATGGGCGGTTTGTCATTTTAAGCATATCATGATATTTGCTCCAATAAGTATACCTTCATGATTAATAAGTATAAAAGTATGTGTTTTGAAGTGTTAAAAAAACATGTTAAGATTTTACATGCTAAAACATGTGTAAAGATATATAACGTGGTTAAGTACTTATATATATAATTGTGGCTATGTACTTTTTATGATGATAGAACGCATTGGAGGTTAAAAGTCATTCATAATAGGAATCGTAAGATTTAGGTGGAAATTGGTATTTTAGTTACTAGGGGTATCTTGGTTAATATGGGTTAAAATAAAATATTGGCTATTTAAATGTGATAAATGGTTTGAAATAGGTTAAGTATATTATGTTGAGAGTTTTGAGTAAATATGAATGGCCTAAGTCCAATAAATAAGGAAAATGGGATTTTGTGGAAATAGTAATCCTAGGGGGAAGAATTGTTATCACATGTGGGAATTGTTATATTTTAACCTTGTTTATAGGATATGGTAGTTATATTAGTATTTTAGGAATGCATATTGAATTCGGAAGTCATATGAGTCTAATGGGAAAAGTTATGATTAAATTGTGGAATTAGGGTTTAGTAGTGAAATATAAATAGTAACCCTAAGGGTAGCCTATTATTATATGTGTAAAATGTGGAATTCGGATCTTTGTTTCTTCTATGATGTCAATAATAATATTTTGGGGGTGTATATTAAATTTGGGAGTTATGTGAATCTTATAGGAAGAGTTATGATTAAATTATAGAAATTAGGGTTTTATAAGGGATTAGGGTTCGTCCTTATGAGGATATGTGTCTTACATGTTGTGTATGTTTTTGTATGATGACCTTGAAATAAAGAACCTTGAATAAGATACTAGTCACTTATAGTAAAAAGATCATATGAGTCAGGACTAGTTATACATGTTCGTTCCACCGGATGAAAATAGTGGCCAAAAGCATTATACCCTAGGATTGTACTTATGTTACCATTCCACTAGTTGAGAAAATTAGGATCCCCAAACTCAAATTAAATAAATCATTTGAATGATAATAACCATTGAAAAGATATTAATCATTTAAAGTGAAATACCACATGAGTCAGGACCAATTATACATGTTTGTTCCACCAGATGAGAATAGTGGCCAAGTGCATTTTGCCCTATGGATATATATTGTTGGACCATTCCACCAGTTGGACCATTCCACCAATTGAGAATAGTGCTAGGAGTGTATTGACTTGGGATCATATAGTGCTAAAATCCTTTCACAGCTTGGGAATAGTGGCCAAGACCATTTTTCATTAGGGTTATATTTATATTACAGTTCCATTAGCTTAAAATTTTGGGCTCACTAAACTCAATGTGAATAAAAATTATTGGAATGATTATTATTATTTGAGTCAAAATGATTAATGGATGGTTTGGTAGTAACTTTTCTGTCTATCTGTGTTTCGGTAGCATCCTCTGTGCCTACCTGTAATGCTATGAGTTTATATTGGTCTATGTTGGTGAGACTACCTATGATTGATATTTGTTGCTATTGATAATGATCTTTATGACTATGGTTATGGTTTGAGGATGATTTTGTTTCTAAGTATACTAAAAAGAGCATCTCTTGGATGTTTCATTAGTAATTTTTAGTTAATTCTTGATGAACAAGCATGAGTATGTGCCCTTAATAGTATTTGGTTATGTGAATGATTATCATATTTCAAATAATGTATGTATAATTAAATATTTTATATAATTTATTGTTGTGATGTTGTTTATATGTACCATACGGGTTGTTTATAGTAGTTTTGTATAATGGGTTACTCAATACCATTATACTAAAAGGTTCCTTTTCATGAGTGATTACTTACTCAATGGGCAGTGGCCTTTGCAGGGTAGCTTGCATGGTCATTTGAATTCCATTACTTGGGTTGAGAGTTTAGGGCTTTCCAATGATTTGCTCTATATCTTTTGATCTAGGAGATTCTATACTCTTAATATGTTTATGTATTTTCTTTCATTAACATTTTTCAACCACTAACATTTGGTTTTTTTTGACATGATTGTTTTAACTCTCTTGCTACTTTTAGTTATGATTGTATTAATAATTTAAGTGGAGTAATGCTTTTAGTCTTAGCACTTAGTAACAGCATGGTAGAGGAAACCGGACTTGTGCCAAGTATGGTGGTAACACCCCATGATTTATTATTTTAGCTTCTCTAATCAACTCTTTAAATAAACTTTTTTAGTTCGTAAATTTGGTTGTGTTATATAATATAATTTGGGAGAATGATGTTACAAGTGGTGGCTCCAGCAATGAAGCTTAGGTGGTGAGGTGTTGTATGCAAATAGAAAACATGAGAGGTAGATGTAAGATGTTGACTAAGTTAGGAGAGGCAAAGACTGAGAATGGAACAAAAAGAAGGATGGATTTTGGGTTGATAGATGGCTAAAAAGATGGTGGCATGGCTATGGAATAAGCTAGAGAGGAATAACCAAGGGAGAGGAAGGAGAATGGAGGGAGAATAAGGGGTAAAGATTTATTACAAGAATGATAAAAAATAATTGAAAGGGGAAGGGAGTAGTTACAGGATATGGTTACATAAACCAAAGAGGACACGTGAGGGATCATATGCATGGGAAAAAGTAGAAGGCATGGGAGTTGGTGAGGACAACAAACAGATACATTTCACATAGAAAACCAAGCAATCTAAGAGCTTGCATGAAAAAGGAGTGGCCAGGGGAGTGTAGGTTAGGATTAGATTGGTGATTTGGTTAGCATAACTAAATTGAGAATAAAACTAGTAAGGAAAAGGAGTAGAAGAAGGAAAAATATAAGAAAAGGTTTAAGGTAAAATATTTAAGAAAAAATAGGGTTACAATTTAAAGGTTAAAAAGGAGAATCAAGGTTTAGGGTTAAGTTTTTAATAAAAGGCTAAACACAAAAAAAAATTATAAAGTTTTAGGGTATTACAATAATCATACCCTTTTAACCCCATTGACCTATAGTTCCCTCTTTCCCCCCATGCAAGTTAAAGCTTCCATTTTTACAACCCTTACTTCCCCTATCAACCATTCTTTCCCTCCATTTTTCATGTTACCCATGCTTAGAAACTTGAACCCAAATTGTGCTCTTAAATCCTTAAATACCCTCATATATTTTTCCTTCCCATACAACAACCAAACTTTCCTCGTGTCCCAACCATCCCCTTGCCCAAGCCAATTTTTCCTACTAAAGCCCCTATTTTCATCTATTTCCTACCTTGATTTTTATCCCCTTAACCCCCTAACTTCCCTATCTTCCATTTTTGCATATAGTCTTCCTTCTTGGGTCCTTAAGCCTGCATTTTTTTTCTAGTAACCTAGCAGCCTTATGCGTGTTCTTCCTAGCTAGCAACAACCAACATGTTCCTTCCTATTCTTCCAAAAAATCAGCACGTCTCACCTTTATTTTTTGAGCTTTTACCATTTTTAAACAACCCTTCTACTTTAGCTATTAACCTAGAGCAAGCAGCTCCATTTTTTGTGGCCCTTGGTTGCATTGTCATCCTTATTTTTACTTTTTAACTAATAGCAGAGTGGCGTGGTTGATTAAGTTAACTACTTCTCATGCTTCTTGCCACTTTGTTTCTCAACTATATATCTTGAGTTTTTAAATTTTATTCCTTTTGATATTTAATCCACAAAAATACATAATGTTATAAAAAATCGGTGGTCCATCCCCCATATTCTCTGCCCCTAATTACCTCTCCTTACCTATATCTATGTTGTTATTGTTGCATGAATTATTACCTCCAAACTTTCATGGAAGTGCTTTCCTAATCCTTCCTATATTTTTATTTATATTCATTCCCCAACACGTTCCCTCCATTACTCAATATTTTCCCTTTATTTTCATTGTGATATTTCGCCTTCTTGTTGTATTGTTTGGGGTGTCATACATAAATTACCTACTATATTTTAGCCTAGCTTCAACAGCTTCTTCCTCTTCTTCTTCAAGTTTTGTATCACTAATTCCTACCCTTCTTCCCTCAATTTTCTATGTTAAGTTCCATTAATCTTCTAATTTATTATTGTGTCCTCATAGGTGATTCATTGGGGGGAAGAGAAATGGTTGGGAGTATTATTTTTCATTCTAAAAGATTAGAATTTTTGTGACCTTCACTTAATCGCTAGGCATAAAAGTTATGTACTTTGAATTTGCATATTCTATAGCGTTATATGAGAATTTAATAGTTTATAATATATATTTTATTATCATGATGGGCATACTATTTTATGATCTATCATAGTTTTATTTCCTATGCATTTATTCATGTTTTATATGATTTTTATCATTTTATGTGAGTATAGCTTAAGTAGAGAGCATGTTGGATTATTATGGGTATATACACATACAATGTTAAGTTGTTGGATTTTTCTATAACATGATAAATCCATGTGTTATTATGTAAATAAGCACGTATGGTTAAATTTTGAACATTTTTACCTTTTAGTTAGCCTTTGTAAAAGGGAATTAGGGATGATTTTATGTTGATTTAATTTTTTGCAATTAATTTCTTAATATAAGTCTTAGTATTTAGTAGTGTTAGTATAGTTTTGGGTAAATTTGGATTTAATTGTATTTTGGAAAAATTCAAACTTAGTCACTATTAGGGGAAAAATGGTCATCATAGTGTGTTTTTTGTGAAATAAAAGCTCAACAATTTGTTCATTATGTCCTTTCTATATGGTTCCATAATTATAAGTCATGATTTAGAGTTTTATAAGTAGAGTTGTGATTAAAACAAAGTTAAGATGTCTCAACCAAATTGAAGGCTATTTTGGTACTTTTGCGTAGTTATGTCACTTGAGGGTGTTAGAACATGTTCTACGGTTATAGAGGTTATGATAATGTTGAGTAGTTAGCCTTGGTTAGTTTGGTTAGCCTAAAATAATTAATTAAGTTAAAAGGGCTTAAATGAGCATAAAAAAACCTTAAGGGCAAAGTTGTTATTTTTTGTGCTTAATTTTAAATTGAGATCTTTTTTTAGCATAATCATATTAAATATGAGGTGTTTAAATATTATCTTGAATTTGGTAAATTGATGATATTAATTTAATTTTAAATGACGTAAGTTAAGATTTAGGGTTAACAGGGATAATTTGGTCTTTTACCCTAAATATAATAATCATAAACCATGTTTAGATTTAGGATAATCTTAAGGGCCTTCCTAGGTAAAACTCTTCAATTAAAAAGCTTGTTTCATTTATTTATATTATCCTTAAGTATTAGTTTAGTACTTCTATGAATTCCTTATTACCTTATTTGTTGCTTTAAGTGGAGTTTTCATTAATTGACCTTAATATATACAATTGTTGGAATGAATTCACATAAATGATAAATGTATAATAAGAATATAAGTGTTAAAATTTTGTGAACCCTCAGTATTTCATATAACAAATGATAAGATGGTTTCCCATTTGATAAGAATTATAAGATGAGGGGAAAGTACTATGATAACAAGTAAGACAATTAATTTAGTGTTATGTACTAAGTGATGGTTAATGAATAAATATGTAATTAATAATTAAATGGGAAGATCATATGATTCATGATCAAACTCCATCTCCATTCTACCGAATATAATAGTGGCCAAAAGCTATATGTTTTGGAAGGTGCATTGTGATACTATTATTTATGCCTTGGTTCTATGAAAGTATGGTGATCCTGATCTACTCTATACTTATATGTTCCACTAGCCTATCAGGGATATGAATATTAAAGGATTTTGCCCTACGATGGTGATTTTATGCCAATCTCCAATCCACAATATGCAATAGTGGAACAGATGTGTTATTCCCAAGGAATATGTTTTATGCCTTTATCATCTCCTAAGTACTCGATGTGATTAAAATTTTAATGTTATGACCACTAAGTAAAGATAATAACCTAGTTATATAATTATATTTTATTGCATGTTTTAATTAATGTATATCATTATTCATGAATGAACCTACTTTCAATTTTTTTCTACCCATACTCACGCAATCAACAAAACATTCTCATACCCATACGTCATCATCAAACTAAAATGATTTTTTTGGATGCAATTTCCCTAAGAGGTAAATTTATGCCTTAGCATGGAAATCAAGGTTAACTAATTCAAGTACAAGAGAGGAAAAGGAGACAAAGAGGTAGCTAACTAGCAACTTAGCATACCACCCAATTTTTTAAGCAAATTATCACCAGTACATAGAGAAGATAGGTGAGGAAGTAGAAAATAATAAGGCGAGGTTATCAAATGCCACTTTTGAAAAATCTTGTCCACAATATGAGTTTAAGTTGTTAAACATGTGAATTAAGGATCATAAAATCTTGAAAAATGATTTATAAACCTAATCATGACAAAATCATAGAGTTTTATAGTAATAAGAAAAAGTGTAACACCTCTAAATTTTGAACAAAAAAAATTATTTTTGAAGACAATGCAGAAGCATTTAAAAATAAAATCGAGGAGTGTCACTACTACATAAAATATGAAAGATGCGTGATAATCACCTGATCCATGACTAATGTAATGAAAATTGAAATGACAAACAAAGGAATGCATTCCCTAATAGTATAATAATAATGATAATAATGATGAGAATAGTAATATATATATATAATCTTATAAAATCTAAATACAATAACCAAAGCTAAGAGTTTAAATAACTAGAAAGAACCAAAATCATCCCAACACATTGGGTAAGATATATATTAATTAGTTAACCTAACTCTTATAAAATGGGAATGTAACTCTTGATCTCCAAACAATGGCCAACTACTAGCCTATGATACGATCCTCCACATACTCTAGCTAAGAATCAAAACCCTACAAATCGTCCTCTACTCATTAAACAAGGAGCAAGATCACCACAGTGGTCCCACAAATGTAGTATTATTACCACGAAGTACTAGTAAAAAAACATAAAGCATGGTGAGGGCTCATCTTGCACATTGACATCACATATTAATATGGTATAACACATACTCAAATAGCATAACTTCCAAGTGCATGAATGTAATATGATAAAACATTCTTGCACAAGAATCATAGAAGAAGTAATAATATAGATCATACATCAAATGCACATAGTGGAACCATATTACAAATCTTCCTTTAGTGTCCACAAACTTTCTAGTTATCAAGATAGAGCATTCGACTACACCTAGTTCTCCACCATGAACCAAATTCATGGCATCATACACATATAATGGGATACCACACCCACCCCACGTTAGGATACATCAAAGAGACTTTTCTCCGAGGATACCACAATAACCAAGCATCAAATGCACATTCCACTAGGGATAAAAAAAATTAGGATACAAAACCCACCATACGTGGTTAGAGTACATAAAGGGCACTTGTATTAGGGTACCTCACTCACCATACCTTGAATGCATCCACTGTGAAGGCAACACGTGTTAGAATACCACACCTACCTAAGAAATGGATAATATAAAGTGTCAAGTCTTGTACTGGGATATATCACCCATCAGAGCTAGACAATGATGCCATGTCGGTCTTATCATATTATCTTACCCTCAAATATATGGACATACCCCCTATCGACAGCAACCAGGTAGAGAAAAAAAATTACTAGGTGAAAAGATAAAAATAGAAGGTAACCCACCCACAAACTTCTGGTTGAATACCCTAAGAGTTAGAAAAAAAAGTCTCAAACAAAATCATAACTCCATTAATGTTAAATTCTAAGTGATATCACAAATCACAATTAACTCCATCAATAACCAATTTGTTGTTCCATGTGATAATACCAAACATAATAGAAGGCATAAAAGCTACTAATTGAGTGTTTAAAGATGAAATCAAACTAAACCACTCAAGGAACCATAATGTCATAATTTTGCTCCATATTAAATTCAGGTTAAGTGTGGTTGAAATCATGATAAAAATTTTGTGATTTCATGGAAACACTAATATAGAAGTCCAACTAAAAGAGCATAAAATTAATAATCAACATAATAAACTCAAGCAAACCAGTCGATCGGTAGCTAGGACTAGTCTACTAGTCTGGCCTCACCAAACTTGAGGAAAAATAGTTGTAATGCCCCATCTTGTTTTAAAGTGTTTAATGAGAGATTATGCCAATTTTTGGTGTTTGATTTTGATTTACGATTATGATTGGGTTTGACGTAAAATTGGATTTGAAATAAGGTTAGAAAAGTAAATTAAATAAGTTTTTTAGGCGAACCAGTCAACTGGTTCAATGAATCAATCGACTAGTTCATTATTTCAGGGAAATAGTTTTTACCATACCAAACTAATCGACTTGTTGGGGAACCGATCAACTCGTATATAGAATAGTCAACTGGTAGGCTAAATCAATTGATTAGTTTATGAAGCGAGCATATTTTCAAAACTTAGTTTTTTAGGAAAAAATCTTATACTAAAATAAAACCTCATTAACCCATTTCGAATTGCTCCTAAGAGATTCTTAGCCCTTTTCATAATGCATTTGGCTCGAAAATACTACCTTAGATAGATATGAGGAGTCAATTAGGACAATTGAAGGTGGAATATTACCTCATATTTGTCTTCTTCCACCTCTCTCCTCTTTATTATTTTGAAATCATTGCTTCAATCTCAAACTCCATTCTACACTGTTGGGATATTCCTTCCACTCTATCCTTCTATTTACCATCATTATTGGACCAATTCACCTTCCTTCCTCTAGAATCACTATTTGAGGTCTAGAAGATAGGTCAATATATCTTAGATAAAATATATTCATTTAAATCAAATTCAAAAGGTAATAAATAGGGTTTTTGATTTTTTCCTAACCAAACATGTAAATTATATCCACTTATTGGCTATAAATAGCCCTAATCGCCTCTTTTAGTCACCTTTCTTTCAACCATCAAAATACTTAACTCTCTAGCATTCACCTTATCCCTCGGCATTTTGAGCCTTGAATTCAAAATTCTTTTACTCTTTTGATCCTTTCTCTAGCTCCCTCTTATTTTAATTACTAAGCAAGGAAGAGTTAGATTTAGCAAAAAGGTTGAGTAGTTTAACTAAAATTACCCTCTATTTTTTTCCTTTGGGTGTGGTATGTTCATTGTTTTTATTTTATTTCAAGTTTGAATTTATAAAATTTATCCACAAATTTATGATTTAAAGCTTATTATTTTTAAGTTTTTAAAACTTGAGGATACCGCAGGTTAAGTGTTCTTGTTGAAGGAAAGTTCCGCCTATATCAAGTAAGTAATTCTTACTTTTAAAATTGGCTATGAGTAAACTTGCCTATAATGGAACTCTTTAAGTTGATATTACATGTTGGGATGAATATATGGCTTGCAAAATTAAATTTGGATGGTTACATTGTGCATTATAAGTGAAAAGCATGAATCGTAAAGAAAGATCGGATTGTGATGATTAATGATGAAATGTGTAACTAAAGTAAGATAAAAATGTGTTATATTATGTTATAACATGTTCTAATGTGGTATGATAAAGATTTATAAGGATGATCTGCATGAAAATGACTGTTTGATGCTATTAGAGGGTAAAATGATTGACTAGTTAGGTCAAATTGATCGATTAGTTCATAAAATAGTTGATTAGTTAACCCAACCCATTGACTGGTACGTCTAAAGAGACCTTGGTCTTTTTCTCTACTTAAACCCATCGACTAGTTAGGTGGAACTGATCAACTGGTCTATGAACAGTCAACTAGTTTGACCAAATTAATTGATTGATTTGAGGAAAAGCATGGTTTGTTTGAGTCAAACTGATCAACTAGTCAGCTTAAACCGATACTTTAGTTGATGCAATCGATCGACTAGTTTAGCCAAATCGATCAAGTGGTTTGGTTGGTTTATGTGATTTGGTCCTTCTTGGTTTGGATATGCTTTAAGGCTATGCATAGGATTGTTATATGCTTATGGATAAAATATAGATATTAATATGGATTAATGACCTAATGAATTGATTAAATGGACTATGATTTATAATATACCCAATGGGTATTATAAAGGCTTAGCAGGAGTACCTCATATGAAATGGAATGATTCTTGAGAAATAGGGTGATGAAACACAGAATGTGCTTGAATGAAATAATATAATGGCCATAATTGATATTGGACAAGTATAAATGGGAACCCTACACATGGTAGGGGGATAGAAATGGATTAATATAGAGGAAATATGCCAATATCTTGCTTGTACTTTCTATGAGCCTTATGTGATCACGTAACATCATGAATAATGTAATAATCACATAAAGTGAAAGAAGATCAAGCTGTGTATGGTTTTAGGTTATCCAATCCTCAATTAGCTACCGAGGTTTAGTCTGCCTTCAGGTATTTATTGGTGCCTTTGGATGGGATCCTAGTAGATCTCAGTTCCTTAACTACTCTAGACACTAATGATGTACAGGTAGGTATCAATATTAATGCATTTGGTTACCTAGGTGGTTGGCTTTAGCCTAAACTTATGTCCATATAGGTTAGCTTCACCTTGACTTATGTGCATTATAATTAGCTTTGGCCTGAACTTATGTCCATTGTGGTTATTGGGTTCAGTCCAAAATTTATTTCCCTTGGTATGGATAGGCTTCCATGGTATATGAGACCATGGGTGGTGCACACTCCATCACTTGATGATGAATAATTGGATAATTATTGGAATAAATGAGTTAGATGATAATAATGGTAAAATTTGAAGTAAATACTTGGATAATGGCTTAAGTGAATAACTAGCTAAATAATTTGAAAGATTGACTGGATTTTTACCTATATCAATTTATGGATAAGGAAATGGTATAACCTAATTGATTGAGGAAGATGGAAATAAACCTTAGTGGTTATCTAGAATAAATGCTTAGTACATGTGTGTGATTATCTGTGTGATTATCTATGATATTATACTACGAGAATAAGAATTATACTTTTTGAGTTACCTGAGTTATACATGATAGAGACTCCTGATGCATTATCTGATTCTAATAGAGTATATACACATACTTATATGACATTGACATGACACGTGCTAAGTATGATTTCCATGTCATGATTGGACTTATATGCTTGTGTCTTTTGATGAGGAAGTAAATTAGCATACTCAGTACGTAGCAATTTAGGATCAAAATTTGATCCCATTATAACTTATCCCTAAAGTACATTACGCCTATCTAGGTGAGTTTTCTTCTTCATATGACTACTTGGAATACACATAAAATATTGGTATCAAAGGAAAAGTAAGACATTGCATGTTACCACTTATTTTATGAATCCATAATTCATATTAAATATAAAATCTTTTCATAACTCATAAAAGATTTCATTAAGCTTGTATGAGAGATTCTATTAAAAGCATAGCAATATAATAAATAAAAGGTACACCTCTTTATGTTATTACTTAACATCTTGTCAATTTTCTATCAACATAATCTAGCCTAACATGGCTTTTTTCTTACACCATTTAATGATAATTGAAAATTAAAGATGAAAGGAAAGGATGCTAAGACAAGTAAATACAAACAAACCCACCAACTAATATTTAAAAAATATAGATTAGTCACTAAGTTTAACCACATTACATAATATGATATAATTATAACCCAAAAATAAGTAATAAATATTATAACGTAATATGTAAAGGCTAAATGAATGTTAATAGAAAAATTAGTAATTTTTCCATGAAACCCTATACTAATTGTCAATAGCAACTAATATTAACAAAATATTAATAATGGCTGAAAAATAGATATAAAAATAAAATTTGTTTACCATAAAAGATACCAAATTCAAATAACTATGTGCATTCTTAAACCACGCAACTAATAATTAATGGCATAATCAAAAAAATTAAAAGTATTATAATATTAAGGATATAAATTACCATTAATATCTTGACATTTAGATGGTCCAAAATCAAAAAATTCTAAATTATTTAAAATTATAATTGTATTTGATGGAAAATAATGAAGGTAATATATTTTGTAATACACTGATGTGGAAGATTATAGATGAATAATCTTCTAAAATGTATGACCTTTATTTGGTTTTCATAAGTTGTAAAACAATTCCATGAAAAAGTAGATGTGTCAACTTGTATTGGTTGATTTCAACGGCTTTTATAGTTTAATATTGATCTAATCTAATATCAAATCAATTTAATAGAGAAATCACTTATTTTCTATAAAAAATAATCTACAACTTCTTAAATAACTCTCACTTGAAGAAGAAGAGAAGAAGAGGCTCGAATATAGCTCTCAAGTTGTCGATTTTCATTTATTAGTTATTCTTCCATTACAATGTAAATCACCCTACACACACACAAACATGCAGTCGTTAGTTTACTCCTAATTAATCAAGCCCATATAATCGGAATAATTAATAAAGACTAACTATATGCATGCCTATATCACATATATAGTGATTACAATGACAAATTAGAAACATTACAAAGTATACAATAAAATAATAAAACTTTCATATGTAATCAATCTTTGTGTCTTATAGCCTTATCTTCCATGCAACTTTGTAATCCTTGTAATGACATTATATATTATATATCTTTGATGGATTGATCTTCTTGCAAACATATATAATTCCTACAAGAGTTACTTAACAAAGGATTAAAAGTATTAGGATTATCAAGAACAATTGCTACCATTTCTAAGTATACTAATTCTTGTTCATCAATATCAGAAGATTAAGATTTTCCTACATCATTCCCTCCTTGTAAAGAAGAATTTTTCCTAAAATTACCATCACTATAGTAAGGAGATAAATCATCAATATTGAAAGTCCTAGAAACTCCTCTATAATGTTTAGGTAATTCTAATTCATAAGCATTATTTCTAAATTTTCTTAAGATTTTAAATGATCCATCAACTCTTAGCATAAGTTTTTTTTTGTAAGTTTAGAAAATTTTCTTTTCTTAAGTGTAACTAAATAAAATTTCGTAGTGAAAGCACTTGTTGAATTCGATTTTTGTTTACTTGAGTTTGGCATCTAGCATTAGATTTTCCTATGTTATTTTTAATTTGTTCATGAAACTTATTATATAATTTGACTCTTTCTTTGCCATCATAATTCTTAATATCTCATTTTCTTAATGACAACATATCAATAGGTAAATTAAGAGTAACCCAATAGAAAAATTCAAAGGGACTCGAATTAGTTAAACTTTAAGGACTCCTATTATAAGCAAATTTAGCATGTGCCAGTTT
The DNA here is from genome assembly GCA_030549775.1 of Tamarix chinensis. Lineage (NCBI taxonomy): Eukaryota > Viridiplantae > Streptophyta > Magnoliopsida > Caryophyllales > Tamaricaceae > Tamarix > Tamarix chinensis. The sequence continues at coordinate 35,182,750 of CM060181.1, read as the reverse complement.
TACATTCCAATCATTAGTACTTTTATTAACTAATTCTTATAGTAAAGTTTCTAAAGCTTTATTAGTCACTTTAGTTTGACCATTCATTTGTGGATGATGAGATGTAATAAATAACAACTTAGTACCTAACATATGCCAAAGTGTCTTCCAAAATTAGCTCAAAATTTTCACACATCTATCTGACACTATACTTTTGGAAATTCCATATAACCTTACTATCTCTTTAAAATATAACTCTATTATATGAGTTGCATCATCTATTTTACTACAAGGTATGAAATGTGCCATTTTAAAAAACCTATCTACTACCACTAGAATAGACTCCCTTTCTGTTTATGTCCTTGGTAAGCCCAAGATAAAATCCATACTAACACTCTCCTACAATTAATTAAGAACTAGTAAAGGAGTGTACAAATATATAGGACTAACCTTCTTTTACCCATGCAAATATTTTAAACTTTCATAGTCTGAATGCAAAACAAATGGCTTAGGTCTCAAATAATGGCACCATATTTCTAGACTTCTTATAATGGCATAAACTTTTTTATCATATATTGAATAATTCAATTTTTCCCCATTTAATTTTTCACTAAAAATATAGTGGCTTATTTTTCGTATAAGAGTATACTTCCTATTCCTACCCCACTAACATCACATATAACTTCAAATAATTTATCAAAGTTAGGTAAAGATAATACCAATGTATTACATAGCTTGTCTTTTAAAGTCTAGAAGGCTTTAGTTATATCCTCACTCCATGAATTTGCCTTTCTTCATGAATTATGTTATTAGTGCAACAATAGTTGAAAAATTCATGATTAATCTTCTATAAAAACTTGTCAAGCCATGAAAACTCCTCACCTCATGAATATATTTAGGTATTGGAAAATCTTGAATAGCTTGAATCTTTATGGGATCCACTTTAATACCTTCACTACTTACAGTATATATAACGAAAACAATATATGAAAGCATAAAATCATATTTCTCCATTTTTTCCATAGAGTTTAGCTTCCCTTAGTTCATCAAATAACTTCTTTAAATGAAAAAGATGATCATGCTAATTTTTATTGTAGAAAGGTATATCATCTAAGTATACCACAATGAAACCTTTAAGAAAAGGTCAAAGAACTTCATTCATTAGTCTCATAAATGAATTAGATGCATCACATAAACCAAAAGGCATCACACTCCATTCATATAGACCATATTTTGTTTTAAATGTAGTCTTCCATTCATCCATTTCTCTTATTCTCATTTGATGATATCCACTCCTTAGATCAATTTTAGAGAATACCTGAGCTCCACATAATTCATCTAACATGTCATCTAGTCTCGGCATAGGAAATCTATATTTGATGGTAATAGTGTTTACAGCTCTAGAGTCAATACACTTGTGTCACCTACCATTTTTTTTTAAGAATAAGTAATGTAAGCATACAACATGGACTCATGCTTTCTCTCACATACCTTTTTCCTATGAGTTCTTTAATTTGTCTCTCTAATTCCTTAGCCTCTTCTAGATTACATCGATAAGTAGGTTGATTAGGTAAAGAAACACTAGGCATTAAGTTTATAGCATGTTATATTCTTTTTTTAGGTGGTAATCCAGTTGTTAAGTCATCAAGAAACACATCATGATACTCATTAATAAGATCGTTTAATTGAGGATTATTGTTATTTTTCTCCTCTTGTTAGGATTACTTAATAATCATAGCATAGAAAATACCTTCTTCTTTAATACATTCTACCATAGCCTTCTCATGCAAAAATAAATTCTTTTTATTCTTGACTATGTTCTCATTATTGCACTTAGAAGGTTTAATTTTATGCTTTTTCTTATCCTTCTCAACTAGATATTCATTAGTAATACCATTATGAATAGAATTTCTATTATATTGTCATGGTCTACCTAATAAGATTTCACATGCATTCATAGGCAAAACATCACATAACACATCACCATGATAATTACCAATTTGAAATGAGATTAGGGTTTCCTTGGTTACCTTGATTCCTTTATCCTTATTTAACCATTGAAGAGAATAAGTTTTTGGATGTGGCGTTATCTTCAATCCCAAATTCTTCACCATCTTCTCATTAGCTTCATTCATAGAAGATCCACTATCAATGATAATAAATTGTATCTCCCACTTTGCCTTTAGTTTTGAATATCTTTTCTCGTTGATTGTGTTGCTCACTAGCTTGCACAAGTAACATTTCCAATACATAAATAGCATTTTCCTCCTCCTCTGACTCACTAGAAATTTCTTTAATAGGCTTGAATTTAGGGTCATCTTCACATGTCTCCATAGCTTTAATTTCTTATAGAGACGCCACTCTTTAGTTGAGACATTTACGAGCAAAATGTTTAGATCCTCGGCATTTAAAACATTATCTTATAGAGACCTCATTGACCTTATTATTTCCTTTATCTTCTCAAGTAGATCTTTGCTTCTTATCAACACTTACAGAGTTTGAGGTACCAGTTCCATACTTTGTAGCTTAAGTACTTGATTAGTACTTTGTAGACGGAATACTTTGCCTAGCATGAGACTTGGTGTAATTGATTTTCTTTTCAAATCTCAAGGATATCTTAATAATATTATCAAGAGAATTATATAAACAAGTCTCAACTTTGTCTTAAATCATCATGTTAAGGATGCCTAAAAATATGGCACATGTTTGTTCCTTTTTTTTATTGATATCACATATAAGTGTTAATCTTTCAAACTCCTTAACATATTCTTCAACACTTAGAAATCCTTATCTAAGAGTAGTCAATCAAATATAATTATCTTAATCATACTCTTTAGGTATAAATTTCTTCCTTATATGCTTCTTAAGTTTATCCCAAGATTTGATTTTTGACTTTCCTTCTCTTTTCATGGTCCTTTTCAAATTATCATGCCATATCTTAGCAAACTTATTATACTGATGAGTAGCTAGTTTACATTTGTGTTCGTCATGATAATCTTTGAAATCAAATATAGCCTCTACTCATGTAAACACTCAAGAAATAAATCAACATTAAGTTTACTATCAAAATTAGGAAGATTAAGTTTAATACATTTATCTTCTTTTTGAAGATGATTTGGTTGATGGTCATAGAAAATTTGATTGCTTCCACTCTCTTGTGACTCTTCATCATGGTCTACACGTGAGTTTAGGTATCTTCCTCTTGTTCGATTAGTTGCTTTTACTACACTCTCCATTCGGTCTCTATAGAACTCCCTTTGTTCTTAGATATTTTGGACTGATTTTTGTTTGACAAATCTAGATTTCATTCTTTATAATTGTATTTGTATTGTAGGAATTTACCTAAATTGATCCTTAGTTATATCTAGATTGGTTGAGAGCTTTTGGATGACCTCAAAATGGCTTAAAATTTTGGTTCCCCTTCCATGGTTTCGACTCACTATCACAAGTTAAAATATTACTTAGGGTTTCTGTTAGGAAACTCGAATCAACACTATATCACCCTCTAGTCCTTGGTTGGTTCTTGCATAAAATTTTGATTATAATGAATCAAACACAGAACAAGAAATTACATATACTACTTACCCAATTAAATTAACACACTTTAAACCTTTCTTGCTAAGTTATTTATGTAAAATTTAGCAAATTCAGAATCATTCAATTTGAAAACCCTTACCAAGTATCATGCATGTTTCTATATTTTTTGTGTGTAATTTTATCAAAGTAAAAACAATACACTAATCTAAACTTATTCTACTCAATTATTCTATAGATACATTAAACTAATCTAAAACACACGAATCAAAAGTTAAGGAAAACACACAACTTTCGACACTACTCTAATCAACTAAGTAATGTCATAAAGTAAAACTCCTACTTGGTCGATTCTACACATATATTGATCACCACACGTGATCAGCTAGTACAAAATCCACAATACACATGTAATACTTCATGCAAAATGTGTATTATGAATTCTACCGGAATACACACAACATGCACACACATGATTTCCTTTATGATCATGACAAAATATTTTCATGCAAGTTTGTGTCAATTCTTTACATGTGTTTTCTCAATATTTTTTTTCAAGTTTCATACATCAACTCCTCTACACCATGCACATACTACTTGAGATCATTTGAATGGTTTCAAGATTCAAAGAATGACCATCAAGATTCAAAGAATTCGATCAAGAAAGATCAAGAACCTTACTAAGACTTTTGATGTTGTTATTTGGTGATGTCAAACTTGGTGATGAAACTTTACACCTTATGATATCAACTCCAAACTAGCTTTGATATGGAAGATCATAGATGAATAATCTTCTACAATGCAAGACCTATATTTGGTTATCATAAGTTGCAAAACAATTCCAAGAAGAAGTAGATGTGTCAACTTGTATTAGTTGATTTTGATTACTTTCGTAGTTTGGTATTGATCTAATCTAAGATCAAATCAATTCAGTAAAGAAATCACTTATTTTTTTTCTATTGAATAATCTGCAACTCTTCAAGAAACTCTCACTTGAAGAAAAAGAGGAGAAGAGGCTTGAATATAGCTCTCAAGTTATTGATTTTCATTTATTAGTTTTTATCCCATTACAATGTACATCACCTTATATATATACATATACATACATACATACATACATACATACATACATATAGAGAAATATACACACATGCAGGTCTTACTTTACTCCTTATTAATGAAGCTCGAATAAACAGTCTAACTAACAAAGATTAACTATATGTGCTCCTATATTATATATATATAGGGATTACAATGACAAATTATAAACATTGCAGAGTATATAATAAAATAACAAAGTTACATAAAACTCTAAGCATGTAATACATTAAATAATCATATGTAATCAAATTTTGTGTCTTGTAGCCTTGTCTTCCATACAATTTTATAATACTTGTAATACCATTATCTTGTAGATTACATATCTTAGATGGATTGATCTCCTTGTAAATATATATATAATACCTACAAAAATTACTTAACAAAGGATTAGAAGTATTAGAATTATCAATAACAATTAGTTCCATCTTTAAGTATATTAATTTTTATTCTTAATATTATAAAAGTAAGATTAAAATGCTCTTACACCATACACTCTAACTAATGACCCAAAGGTTGAACATTTCAAGGACTATTAAGTCAATCAAGTAAATCCCAACCACTTATTAACCTATATAACACCTCAAAATTTGAATATTAAACAAGAGCATATATATATATATATATATATGATAAATACTCTATTTAAATTTTATATATAAAAACATCCAACAAATTAAATTTATAATTTCTCTATTCATATTTTTTATCTAAACAATAAATTTATAGCTATGAAATCTCAAACTTCTAAATCAATTCCGACATTTCATCATTTTTAAAATTGCTTCATTAATAAAGTTTTTCCTCCAAACAAAACCAAAATGAATACAAAGTACCAGAGCATACCAGCTCTTACACTTGCATCAGAGTTTGCAACCAGGATGCAATCAATAACAAAACGCGCTATTTTCCGGTCTTCCTTCATAACCTACTTCAGATGATTTGAAGACCAAAAAATACATAGGCTAATTTTCGTAAGGTGATTACTTCCACAAAGTGGCTTCGATAATACATGACAAAATAAGACCCGTACAAACCTATCTTCTTTGTCTGTTTATCCGCTTCGCTTTCTCTTAACTTTTTTATGGATCTGTAAATTCTTATGTGATGAATCTCTACCTATTTTCTGCTTGTTCTGTCTCTGATTCATATATCGCTTTGGCTTGTTCTGCTTCTGATCCGTTTGCAGCTTCTGCTTGTTCTGCCTTTCAACACCTGCTGGTTTCCTCTTGTTCTGTTGCTGTGTCAAGGATTTCCCTTTCACTATTTTCTCAGGGGAAAGCGTGTCGCTCAAGGATTCATCTTCTTCATCCGAGCTAAGAACCAAGTCTTCAACAATGTCTTTGTCCTCCGCAACTGGATCTTCCTTCTCCACTTTTCTTTTCTTGTTCTTGTTATTCACATCTTTAGACTGCTCAGCCCTGTATAACCAAAAACAGCAAACACCAGGACATGTATGAAAAGAAAACTGGAACCCCAAATGTCACTCTTTGGATATCACCTTTGATCACACTATGCTAACTCCATTTTATTATGCATATCTTCAAACTCAAGAGTAGTACATACCTGGAATCCTTTCCAGGTAACCAGGAGGAATTAAAGACTCTGGCGCCTTTGTCATTTATGGTTTCGTCTTCCTCATTACTCTCTGCTCCTTCCTTCCCAAATATAGAGGATTTTGCACCAACAACAACACTGGGTGTTGCATAAGACAATTCAGAGCCAAGGGGTCGAAGAGAAATATACAAATATGCACACAGAAAGTGTGATAATGCACCTGGACTCGATTAATGACTTATTCCTCTGTAGTTCTTTCTGGCGCAAAATGACAACATACTTTGACAGAGGGCTAGCTCCAGACTTCTTTTCATCCTACAACAGAATGATAGGTACCGTCACAATAAGGTACAAGTAGTAAAAACATTGCAAATAATGAAGAATTATATGAAATCATGTTAGTGGAAATAATCACAGCTTATCACGTTGCTTGACTGAGACAGTTAACAGATGTGAATTAAGGAAAATGACGTAAAACAACTCCACCTTTGAAGCAAAGGAAGATGATACCAGACTAATCTATATAGCATCATGTGATAAAGCAAGTGCTCAAATGTGATCACCTCAAGAAAAAATGCTGCAGCAGGATCATTTGGTAGAAAAGAAATTGATGCACGCTTTTCATTTGTAAACTGTAAGTTGGCCTCAATCTGCAATATAAGAAAATAGACACATCACAACATGTTCCACAGCTATACAAGCAATCAACAGCCAGATAATCCTCCGATCCACCAGACAAACCTGACGAATCAACTGCTTTATTTCCCTTCGAAACCTTTCTACTTTGGTATGCTTGCAAAAACTGCGCAATCTTGTCATCGGTACAAATGAAAGTTCAAAGAATGCAACAGAATAGCTCCATTGAGACAAATGCTCAGCAAGCACTTCCAACACAGTGAAAACACAAGCCTCCTGGAACGATCGTGTTTTTACTATTGATTTACTGACCTGCAATAAGAGTTGCAGCACCAAAAAAAAATAGTAATATATATAGAAAACCAGGCTCGAGATGGAAAAAAATTAAACAGTATAATAAAAATTACACACCTTCAATTTAGCATGCAAATCAACAGCTTTGCCAACACCACCAGTTGGAGGTTGATTCAACTCTTTCATCTCAAGCATATCCAACAGCTGAAGCGAAAGTGGTATAAAAGTATTGGTGGCTACAGCGATTCGATTAAGCATTCTCACACAACGTAATCGAAGAGGAAAGTATCTAGCAGTTGGCACCAAACGTGCTACACCAGAAATGATTTGGGTCAAAGGATAAGCTAAAGGTCTGAAATCAGCTTCTGCGCTGTATGTACAGACAGCTCTGGTCCAGAGCTCCAGGCAATTAATGTACTTCCACTCATAAACTTTTCTAGATGCTTCCTGAAAAATACAAACAGGCAGAAAAAGATGGCTGCTGTCAAATGTATCCAACGTCAATCAGCAGGATATCACAACACTAATGACCACTATTTTTTCTTCTTCCTTTATTATGGCAAAATCACTGCACAACCACAATGTCCTCTCTCAGCAACAGATTTTAGATATGTATGATGCCTCACAAGCAGACATCCAGTAATAATAAATTGACATATGATGATTGTAAAAAATTCAACAAATTACTTATTCAGAGGCCCGAATACATGGCTCAGAAGCAGATTGTACAAGATTTTTCTTAAAGTAAATAATATTTGGCAGATTTTGCGCTTGAGACCACAAATTGATGCTGTAAAATGAGATATACAATAGCAAAAAGAACAACTGACCTTAGTATTGGTACTCAGTGCCTCCCGCAAAATCATTGCTAGCTGCCGGATGAAAAGAAAGGCATGTTGATATGCCATTGGAATATCCACCCCAAACAGTTCAATAACACAATTACCAAGAAAATGAACGTGTTGCAAATGTGTTGCGGTTACAAAATGGCAATTTAAGACATAAGTTTTGTATATCCCCTTAAAGCACTCGTCTACACAGTCAGAACCAATGCGAACACAGAGATCTCTTAAGAATAATAGTGCAACAATTGGAAGGGTACCTGCTCCAGTACCCCAAAAATGAAGAGCAACCTGTACAAAGTGACACGTTTTACATTATTTAATTAGCTCCAATACGGACACAAACTGCCAGAAACACACTGACTCCAATAAAATCAGATAACTGAAACAAAATTTTGACAACCAGCAGCCTATGTCATCCAAGGAAAGGCATGACAGGCATAACAGCAAACTGACATCAATCAACTTACATTATATTCAAAATGCAAAATTTAAGAATTGAGTCCAATCAGACATCATTAACATGTTACAAACCCATACAAAGCTTTGTCATTGTGCAAGCAGAGGGAACTGGACATGTGTTGTGCTTAGCCATCCTGGTTTAGAGGGAAGCTTCTAGTTTAAAACAGTCAAGACCAAGAGAAATGAATAGCTCATTGCTTACCTTGATATACTTCCGTAGCAAGCTTGGGAACGCAGCCAAAAATACAGATGAGTACCTTAAACGCCGTAAAGTGAATGATATCATCTCAGCATCTGTCATTTGATTCAAAACATGAAGAGAGTTTGCAAGATATGATTTCACCAAATGGTTGTACTTCTTCCATAATTTGGTATTCTTCACTTCCATGATGATTTCTTTCTTTCCTCCAGAAGGAGGGAGTCTCATCAAATTCCTAAGTATCCGATCCATTTCAGTCAAAACAAATGACATGACCCTATTGAAGACATGGCTGGACATGACTTGCAACTTAGAGGAGGAATCATCATCGTCATCACCATAATGGCAAGCTGTCCGGAAGGCTTTCATAAGATTACGAATTGGTGCAATTTTTCCATCCTGAACTGACTTACACCAGGATTCAACCATTTCCATAGTGATAGCACTTTTAGAAGTTTTCTGTCCCACCTTTGCACTGATATCAAGATTTTTCAGATCGTGATCATCAATGTCATCCTTGTCATGTATATCTGCATCTACCATGCCAGGTTCAGTATCATCCTGTACAAAAGTAGGAGCCAACTGGTCATGTCTTTTCAGTGATATAAGGCTGCGAATATTGAGTTGATAAACTTACACCAACATCTTCATCTTCGAACTCTAAAAGCTCATTGTCATGCTCCTTCAAGAACTCATAAAATTCTGGATCCTACATTAGAGTCCATTAACTTATTCAAATAAAAATCTGAAACAAGAAAAAGGAGAATCACGTCTTTGCATTATTGACAGAACCCTTCAAGGAAAAGCACCAATGATCCATAAATCTATCATGAAAAACTTCAAGTGGAGGTCTCAGTTACATAAAAGAACCAATTACAGCCAATAAGATCGCTATGAAGTAGAACAATATTTTCATAATTGATTCACTTCCTTTTTATTTATTGGTTGCAAAAATTGAGCGATGCTTAAATCATTGCCATAACTAAAATCTAAACAGGCTCCTCACCTTTTCCTTTAGTCTTTCTAACTGCTCTTTATGTTCTCGAGCTTTTTCTTTTCGAGAAGAAGTCAGTTCCAGGTTTGAAGTTCCATCTTCTTCTTCCTCCTCATCCGACATTTCATGCTCCAAACTCACAACTACAAGATCATGCAGTAAAACATAACAATCAAAAGAGCAATACAATCATGTGTTTAAGGAGAGAAAAGAGGGGACTGGGGAGGAAGGAAGAGTGAAATTGCAAAGAAAAATATCAAACCTTCATCCATTTCCAAATCCATCATGATGAATCAGGAGAAGGCTGCAAAGGTAGAGCAAATATTTAAGAAAAAATGCCCAGAGGACCAAGTAATTCAACCAAGGATCAGGAAAAGAAAATGCAAACATCTTAATCTCACAGAATGGCATCATGCAACTCAAAATTGTAAATGCATTGATAAAGATGGCCTCACAACCTGTTTATCAGAATGAATCCAACCAAAAATTCAAGTTATAATCTCTCAAACATGAGTGGAAAAGTAAAAGCAACAGTTACTCAATTGCTGCTCAAACTTGGCATAAGATAATAGCAAGTTCACACTACAGATACAGATAGCATATCAGCTAGTTGGATTATTTGATTCACTACAAATTCATGATTTTAAAATCATGATGTCACCATATAATACAATACTCTTAACATAACATCACCAATAACAATATATTGCAATAAGAGTTACAATTTTACATAGTTTTACAAACATATTCCTTGAGTTGTTATAGTCTGAAAAACAATCCATGATAGTATCATACTAATGGCATTAAATACATCTCACAGTATACAACTTCATTTACTGGAATAGAACCACTTTTGTGACAGGATAATCAATTTATTGAAGGAAGCCAATATTCATTAAATATGACAATATAAGCACATTACGTAGGTAAGTTGATTTATTGGAGTTACAGAGTACCATAGCATATATATATGAATGTGACTAGATTAAGTTACACAAAATTAGCATTGAATAATATCATCAAGTATCAGATAAGAAACATAAGTTGTGGCTATACTAATTTCAGAATTGGATCACTAACTTTTAGGGCCAATCCTGATGGTGATGGCTCAAGGTGGAAAAAAATAGTGAGATTCCATTTCTAAAATAATTTGATAGTGCGAAGAAACGCCTATAATATGATTTGAACATCAATAAATAATTTAATTAATAACACAATAAAAATAAATGAAAACTCGTGTTTCAAGTTCATCACCGAATAATTCCCTAAAACCCAGTAAAAGTATACGGCTATTAATGAGCTGAAACCCCTGTTTACAGTTTTGTAAGGCTAGAGCTTGAATCAAGCAGAGAAGTGAGGCTCAAGAATGACTTAGCTGCTTGGCAAAGTGAAATGAGCCAAAACAACTCGTTAATATATGGCTCATTTACCTATTCGGCTCATCTGATTTATAAACAAGCCCAATCAGCTCAATTAACTATTCAATCTAACAGCTCATTTAGGTTTTTGGCTTGTCTATTAACTAAATCGAAAAAGTAGCAGTAGCAGCCACTGCCACCGTACTATGTCTAAAGTGTAACATCATCCCCACCTCCAATTCTGAAGCCAAAATCAACACAGGTCCTCAGTAACCAAAACTCATACACTCCACTATCCTCACTAGTACGCTTATCAACGTTATCTTATTCAATGAACCTACAAGACGCCATATTCAAATCCTCCAAAATCACACCACTAGAAAATGGAAGGAAATGGATTTCCAAATGTATCAGCCATACTCCACAAAGACAGAGAACTACACAGGGTGAGCCATGCACAGGGCCCCCACCCTGCACAGGGCCCCCATAAAAATATTAACTAAATTTTGTTTCAGCCAAAAGTAAAAATATAGCACGCAGTGGAAATTTTGTGTCACTTATATTCTATTTTGTTTCAGCAGATTATGTGGCCTCATTTGCGGTTAGCATGATGCTGAATGGTTTTGGTATCTCATTTTTTCAAAAATCAACTACTTCTTTATTTAGCTTCACACTTGGGAGATAATTTTTTAATTCAATTTTATATACTACCACCACTGGTCATTTAAGTTATTTTTCCTTCTTTCCACATACTTAATTAATTTTTTATGCGTTCTTATTTTGTTTTAATTTTTTTTTAATAGTTTATAAGATATCTTATTAATTATGAAAATCTTTTTAGTTAGTCGTTTAGCTATTTTATATTAATGTATCAACGACATACATTAAAAAAGTACTAACGGCCCGTTTGGTAAATGAGAATGGGAGTTTGAGAATTAAAGAGTGGAATGAGGATGGGAATTAAGAAGTGGGAATTAGTTTATTCAGTCTCATTTCCATGTTTGGTATTTGATGGAATTAACTTGGGAATAAAAGTTTCCTGTGTTTGGTACGTGGGAATGAAATTGGAAATATAATTATAAATTTACAAAAATATCCTTCTTATATTTATAATATTTATAGTTTTGTATATATATATATATATAACCAATTATTATTATTATTTTTCCATTATTCGACCTTGTTTTTCTCATAATAGATCATATAACATCAGATCAGATCCGATCAGGTTAGATCCGATCCGATCCAATCAGATTAGATAATAGTAATTATTATTATTATTATTATTATTATTATTATTATTATTATTATTATTATTATTACTATTATTATTATCTTTATTATAATTATAATTATTATTATATTTTTAATTATAATTAATTATTATAATAATTAGAATTATAATAAAGATAATAATTATAATACAGTTATAACTATCCATTTGGTAAATGGGATTGGGAGTTTGAAAATTAAAATTATTATAAAGATAATCATCATCATCATCATCATTATTATAATTAATATTATTAATATAATTTTATATATAATAATATAAGGTCATTTTGGTAATTTTATCTTCTACTCCCATTCCCATCCTTTTAATACCACCTCCCCCCTAGGAATAAATTGATGGGAATTGGCACCTCTAAATCCCATTCTCAATCCCATTTTAATTCCCACTCCCTCAAAACAAACAATAGAATATTTAAATTCCTCCTCAAATTCTCATTCCCACAATTTTATTCCCTCCAACCAAACAAGCTGTAATTTATAAATTAAAAAATAATAATAACAAAAGAATAATGGCATTTGTCAATATGAGTAATCATAGTCTAATATTTAAATAGTCTCATTTGTTATATTATAAAATCGTAAGGTGTTTTAATATTATACAATACCTTATAAAAAGTCAAGAAAATTATTATGATTATTATTATTATTATTATTATGCGTTACTCATGTTCCATAACCATTATACGATAATACCGCAGAAATTAAATACTCAAGTCGCCACTTTTTTTATATAATGTCAGAAGAATGACATATTTAAGTAAATTTGTAATATATTTAAAATGTCATTATCTAATATATATTTAATAATATTTTAATTTTAGGAACGTAAATTTTTATTTGCACGGCCCTGATTATTTGCACACAGTCATCAATTAATAAACCCTAACTAACTGAAAATTTCGCCCTATTAAGAAAATTGACACAAAAACATTACGACAAGAAAGTTGGAAACTTGAAAAGAGAGAGAGAGAGAGAGATTAATCTGAGAAGAATTCAAAACGAAGCTCGACGAAGAGTGTCTACAATGGAATAAATCGAAGCATTAACCTTAAGGGAAGACAAACTCGAAGTGATATCAAATTTAGATTAAACTCGAATAGAAAATCAAGCAAGTATTTAAAGAAATTTGGCAAATATTATAGAAGACCGTAACGAGAACTGCAAGACGCTCTGTGTATCGCACACGCAGCCGGGAGAAGACGAAGAAGAGAAGCTGAGCAGGCAAAGAAGATGAGAAAACTGACCAGAGTAGTTGTAAGAGGAAGAAAATGACGCGTCGACGACGGCAGTCGCAGGCAGCGACGCACAAAGACCGAGCTGAGAGAAGAGAACCAACTCTAACGACTACATGAAGATTGTAGGGTTTTGTAAAGATACTCTGCAAAAATGATAGAAAGCCCTTCGTCTCTGACAACGTCAAGGTTTTTATTTTATTTTCCCCACCTATTTTTTTTCACAGAGTATTTTGTTATTTAGAAAACTTAGAAAATATCTTTTCATACACCGAGGCTCCATTTTATTTTCATAAAAAAAATTAAAATATTTTCTTTTAAACATTCTTCAAAAAAATCAAATGACTAATATTTAATAATTATATTCATCATTTTTTTTATCTCCCTTATTTATGTAAACTAAATTAAAAAAATATTTTTCTCTCCATTTTTTCTTTCCTTTAAAACTTTTCAAAAATAAAATGGAGTACAATTGTAACACCCCAAAATTCACTAAAATTTTTTTTTTAAAAGCGGAAGTAATCGAATTAAAACCCGTGAATTCTGGGGATGTTACCGCCACACTTAGTACCAAACCGGTTCTCTCCGACCGTTTCATTACCAAGTGCTAAGGCTAAAAAAAATAATCAATTATAAATCAATACAATCCAAATTCCAAATAAGCATTAAACGGTTGTCAAACAAAAATCAGAGTACGCATAAGGAATTATTATTCAACTTAAAAAAAAAAGAGAAATAGTTACAACCGATAAAATATTAACAAAAAGAAATAGAATTACATAAAAACTGAAATATGGCCACAACATTCCCGAACTTCAAGCCAAAACATGCTCAACACTCAGCCCCGACTGATGTCTCACCCACCTGCACAAGTCAAAATGGTCTACTACTCGTGGAATGAGCAGCACCCATGAAAAGGGTGATCAGTACGCTACGTACTGAGTAAGGTAACCGAGCACTAAAGCCAACACATAAGCACATAAAATCATGCAGGATAATAAAAGAGCATAATCATGATAACATAACCCATGTGATCATCTAGGTAAAAGTACAAAGGACCATTTATAGTCTGGATTAATTACTTAATTAATCTCTGATCATAACTCGCTTCACACCATACTTTTTATCAAATCCATGTGAGTACGGAAGCCCCTATTATTATAGCCTATGGACCGGTCACACATAGGGTATCATACCCTAACCACTATTATAGCCGGTGGACCGGAAACACATAGGACTACGCGTCCTAACCACTATTCCTAACCGGTGGATCGGTTGGCTCCAACTCGCATGTTGTTCCACTGTAAGTAATAGGGGCTTATAACCGGTTTGTGTTTTAGGCATTTTAGCAAAACTCAGGTTTGTGTTTGTTGAGCTCGGGAACCTCCACTATTATAACCGGTGGATCGGTCACACATAGGACATCGTGTCCTAACCACTATTATAACCGGTGGATCGGTCGCACATAGGGTAAAAACCCTAACCACTATTCTGAATCGGTAAATCGGTTGGTCCCGTCTCAACGATCTTCCACTTTAGATAATTAATGTTTTAAGTATCTTATTCAGAAGCTTTCATTCTGGACATGCATGAATCATCACAAATCATAAATTTTACCATCATAATTACACTTTGATCACCAATTACACATGATACAGCAAAAACCTTAAACAGCCACACCAAACCCTAATCAACCACCACAAACCATAGTTAACCACTCCAAACCCTATTTAACCATAACAACCATAATTAGCCCTTCCAAACCTTAGTTAATCACAACAATCCATAGTTAATCACTCCAAACCCTAATTCAGTCTCCTCCATACCCATATAATGTCCTACGTACTATTTTTCACCCAAAACTTCCAAACACCCAAATAACTCTTCTATTACCTTCCCTACATCCCAAGTCAACGTTCCATATGTAAATTTCACTCCCATGCAAACTTTACACATCCCATGAAACCTCTCGAACTTTTTATACAGACCCTATATCCCATGTAATCATTAACTCCCATGTAAAACCCTAACTCCACCATGCAAACCCTAAATTCAATCCACGCAAAACCAGAGACTCATCCATACCACACCCTAGAATAGATCCTCTCATACAAAACCATCAATTAGATTCTTCCATACAAAACCATAATTTATATTCTCCCGCATAAAACCATAAATTAGATTCTCCCAAATAGAACCATAAATTATATTCTCCCACACAAAACCATAAATTAGATTCTCCCATACAAAACCATAAATTAGACTTCCCCATATAAAACCATAAATTATATTCTCCCACGCAAAACCATAAAATCATAAATCAGATTCTCCCACACAAAACCCTAAAATCCTCCATTTTATTCTACCACTCATGAATCATTAAAATAATTAGGTCAACTCACCTCCCTTGGTCAACCTCTTTCCCCATCCTCCTTTTTCATCCTTTCTCCCACACAAACCACATCAACACCCTCACATGCATGCCTTACAAGGTCACAACACATATCACCACATATACATAATACACATGCCATACAAATACACGAAAACATATTTCAACGCCACATCATACCATATACGACATAATTAATAATGATAAACATGTGATACATAGCATGCGAAGCACATAATGCATATAAGCACACAAAAGGCCTTAATAACACCCTTACCTAAAATGACACCGGTCTTGGAGCACGTTCCTACGCCTTCATAGGACTTTGACTGGTTTCACCTATTATGAGGGAAAAGCTAAAATTAGACTCCCTCCTATCAAAAATACTATTAAACACTAACTTAATATAAGACTAGGCTTTTGATAAAATTAAAAAAAAAATACCAAAAATAATATCAATATTAATATTAACAAGAATAATAAAAATAGGATCAATAATAATAAAAAGGAACTACTCAAAAACATAGTGAAATAAGGGCTTCAACTCCTTTACCAAAATAATACTAATAATATTAGTAAAATAAATAACCAAATTTATTAATAATAATAATGATGAAATAATAATAATAATAGAAAAACTAATAGTAAAGTAGTTGTAATATTAATAATGAAATAATAATAATAGTAATTCGAAACAATAATAATAAAAATAATAATTATAATAATAATAACATATTAATATTAATAATAGTTATAATAGAAATAATAAGAAGAATAATAATAAAATCGAATTAAAAATATAATAGGGCTTCAGCCCTCAACAGAAATAATAATCAAAACATTAATACTACTAATAATAATAATACATATTAAAAATAATAAATAATAATAATAGTATTTATATGCAAATAATTGAAATAAAATAATTTAAGGGTTATAAAAATAGGGAAAATGGCTGAGAGGGTCTAGGGTTCAACCTTAGGCTGGTGGGGATAGGCGGCACCGGCGGTGGTGCACGAAGGCGGCACCGGCGGCCAGAAAAAGAGAAGAAAAGAGGAAAAGTTGCATGCTAGGAAAAAGCTAATGAGAATTAAGGTGGGAGTTGGGGTGTTTAGGGTTGTCCAAAAGGAGGGGGACAGAATAGAGGTGGTGGCGCAGCCAAAGGTGGCGGAGCACGGCGGCGGCAGGTGATGGCCGAATGGAGGAGAAGAAGAAAGAGGGAGGAGGAGAGGGGGAAAGAGGAAAAGAGAGGTAGGGGAAGGTAGAAGGTGATCTGCAGAACATTTTAGAAGGTGAAAGAATTGGCGGAAGAGGTGGCTAAGGGCGGCGCAAAGGGTGGCGGGGGTTGGAAAACAGGTTGGTCGAGAAGGGAAGTTCGCACAGTTGGGGAGGATTGTGCAGAAAGAATCGAGGGTGATGAATGGTTTGGTTAGCTAGAGGGAGGTGCAAGGAAGATTTTGGTGGCCATGGATGGCGGCGAAGTTGGCCGGAGGTGGCGGACGAGGCGTCTAAAGAGTCGGCGGTGAAAAGGGTCAAATTCTGGGTAATGAAATCAAAGGCTCGATACAGGTTATCATTGGGGGTATTTATAGAGTGTAAATGATAGGTTAGGGTCTGTGGATCGGCTAGAGAGTTGGGTAAGTAGGGTTATGGTCACCGACAGCGTTGTTTGGCCGGTGGCAGCAATTCGGGGTTGGGGTTGCGCAGGACATGGGAGAGAAAAAACGCGCGAGAAAGGGGATATTTGGTTGGGTCAAAGGTTGCCGAAACAAATGGAAAGAGAAAGGAAGGAAAAGGCCAGTCAAAGGAGCGAGATCGGCGCCGGAAGCTTCGGATGGGCGGTGGCGATGGCAAGTTGGCGGCGTCGAGGCTGGGAGGTGCGAAGGCTGGGGGAGGAGAAAGGGGTTGGGCCGGGTGGTTCGCGAAGGAAAAGAAAGAAAAGAAAAGAGGGGAGACCAGGTGGTTCGGCGATGCAAGTAGCGTTTAAATGAAACGTTGCGTTTTGTTGGAAAAACAACCAAAACGCGACGCTGGAAGGGGCACGAAGGGTGCGCGGCGCGGGCTGGGCCGAAGGAAAGGAAGAACGGAAACTGGGCCGCGAGCTGGCCCAGTTCGGGGAGAAGAAGAAAAAGAAAAAGAAAAGAAGAAGAAAGAAAAAGAAAGAAAAAGGAAAAAGGAAAAGGGAAAAGGGAAAAAATAATCAGGTTAGGGCCAATTAAATTAATCTGAATATTTAGGATATTTAAAAATAATAATATTTAAATAAAATAATCTTTAAATCTCTTTTTAAGCTAAATTAGGATTTTTAAAAGATTTTCCATAAATTCCATTTTAATTAACAAAACACCCTAAATTTCCCCAATTAAATTATTTATAAAATTCCTATTAATTTGAAACTATTTTCTCCTTCTTATTTTAAATAAAATAATTTATTTAATTAATTTTCCAAAATAAAATCCCTAATTACCTAAAATACCCAAAACTTTTCTAATAAAAATACTTATAAATTTCTTCTTAATTTTCCGTAATTAATTTTCTTTTTATTTTAAATATAATAATTTATTTAATAAAATTTTAAAATAAAATCCTTAATTATTTAAAATACCAAACTTTTCTAATAAAAATTATTTATTATTTTCTTCTTGAATAGCCCTAATTAATTATACTTTTATTTTAATAAAAATAATTTATTTAAATAATTTTTCTAATAAAATCTCATTTAAATATAATTTATAAAATTAGAAATTTTTGGGGCATTTCAACAATAGTTTTTGTCCTCACCCTCCTGCACAGGCACTCTTCAATCGGTATTTTACGTAGTTTCTTCCTCCCCAACTTTTCCTCCCTCAATTGACATTGTGTGTTGTCGCTCGTTCCTCCATGATATTTTGTACCAATTATAGACCTACTCTTATCATTCCAGCATATTAATTTTCTATATTATTATTCATTATACAATTATATTTATGTTCACTTATTTTAAAAATAATTACATTATATACAATAAATATTTGTAAGATATGAAATACATATTTCGTATCTACACAGAAATGCATAACAAATGTTTACTAGGTATGGCGGCACATATTTTGTATCAATAGAAAAGTAGAATATGAGTATATAATTGTAAGGCATTGATATAAGTATTGGTAGAAGATAATATTTTGTCAAATATAAATAGACCACTATGTTTTGTGCCATCTGAATTTATAACATCCCTACTTTTTACTAATTTCATTTTAAAACACTATAGAAGTAAAAAATATATATATCAAACACGACTAGGAAAAATAGTATTACTACCGCACCTAATATAAGATAGCCGTCAGTTGTCCATCTCACGTTAGATATAAAGCTAAGAAAAAAAAAACTAATAAAAAAATAAATTCTAAAGAAAACACTTACAAAACAAGACATTGACAAGTCTCAAAATACTTAAATACATGAGAGAAGATTAAACTAAAATACAGAACTCCAATTAGGGGGAAAAAAAAGGTAGGGCATAGCTCCAAAGCCGATTCTATTAAGGATCGAACAACAATCTTTAGATATCCATGCTCTCAAGTTTAACACTCCAATCTATCGACTAAAAATTTTATTTTTCTAGAAGAGTTAATTACCAAATTAGTGGGTGTTATTGCCAAATTTAGCATAAGTGTGGCTCTTCGCCTTTTTTACGCTAAGTGCTAAGGTTAAAACAAAACTCAGTCAAAGTAAATTACTAGAAATAGAAATAATACATAATAGAATTATGAATAAATGTCGTAGTATAACAGTATAACCAAATTATAGTACTGGACATAAGAGTCCAAAGGAAAATTGATTATAATAAAAACCAATATCCAAAGGTACAACTCTAGTTTGTCCTAACTCTTAGATCTAAAAACCCATTCTAAAAATGTAACCTCTTCCCAAAGACTTCACTTATCCTGTCCGAGCTTATAAGCTTCATGTCATTCCATGCCCCTCACATAGTCATTTGCAAAAGTAGTATTAATACAACTTTCTCATACCGAGTAAATCACAATACCTCAAAGGAGGCAGCATACCCACATTTCACAAAGTCATACAAAACCTGAAAAGCATATATATGCACAAGACATGAACCATACGAACAATATTCATAGAGAAACATATATTAATGTACAAGTCTCAACTCAACAATAAAACAAAAAAAAACTATTTCTCATCATTTTAACATGCAAAGTCATATTTGATTAGTTAGGATATTAGGTTTATCTCAAGGAGCATACATCAATAAAGTGTTAGAAAGAGATAGGATGACAGATGATACATTAAGTGTTGCACTATTATCAAGGGTGACAAATTATAGTTAAGTTAGTGTCCTAATAATGACTTAGAGAGAGATCATATGAAGAACATCCCATACACTTGTATAGTTGGAAGCCTTATATATACTCAAGTTTGCACATAACCTGATATTGCATATGTCGTTGGGGCATTGGGATGTTGCAAGAGTAAGCTAGGATTTGACCATTGGAAAGCCGCAAAGAAAGTTATGAGGTATCTGATTGGAAATAGGGACTACATGCTCATGTATAGTCATGTTGAGGATTTAGAGATAGTTGACTATTTAGATGATGACTTTGGTGGCTATGTAGATTCACACAAATCTACTTTTGGATTCATTTTCCTATTAGCTTATGGAGAAATATACTGAAAAAGCAAGAAGCGGGATTGTATAGCCACTTCTATCATGGAAGAAGAACTCATCTCATATTTAAAAGCTACAAAGCATGGTGTGTGATTAAGTAATTTCGTATCGAGTCTTAGAATAGTTTATTCCATTTCTAGACCTTTGATGCTCAAGTGTGACAATTATGTTGTTATCTTTATGTAACACCCCAAAATTTACTACCAAAAATTTTGCTTTACAGCGGAAGTATAATCAAAATAACCGGGGTGTTAGCATCGTAATTGACATAAGTCGGGCTTACCATCCCCATCTTACAACAATCACAAGACAAAACAATTTAAAATGATCAATAGGATAAATAGAAAACGAGAAGAGTTTCATAACACAAATACGAGTTTGGAGATTAACTCCGGTTACAATAACAAAATACAACATAAGGGATATTGTATATCAAAGAGTCCAAAGAGGTATCCGCGTAAAAACATCATCCGGATAACATAACTCTTCGCCCAAACACCTAGTATAGATAAAAGTCACCCTTCCCCACACAATGCATCAAAAGTAGCGAAATCATCAACTAGGTCCTCAAAGACCTACAGAAGACCATTAGGGTCATCTTCTCATGAGAATGAGTAGCACCGATGAAAAGGATGATTAGTATGCTACATACTGAGTAAGGTAATAATATTGTCAAAATCGAAAAAACATATAATTATATACATTTACAGTGGAAATTAGTATACATGCAAGATACAAAAAGCAATACACAATAATTACTGGTCTGGTTTCATATTATTAGAATATATCAGGATCTATTCCTTTGTTTACGTTGAGTTTAGAGGCCCCAATATTCTCAACCGGTGGAACGGTTATTCCACCCCAGGGCAAAACACTTCTGGTCACTATTCTGACCAGTAGAACGGTTAATAAAATACAACCGCAAGAAAATACATCCGACCACTATTCTTACTGATAGAACGGTTAATAATATACATCCTTAGGAAAGAATGCTCCCAACTAATGCTCTCGTTTGATGGAACAGACATATACAATCGGTCCTAACTTACATAGTATTTCACTTTACGTGATTAGTGTCTTATCAATGATTATAATTATTCTCGGAATTTATTTTAAATTGAGTTCAAAGACCTCCACTATTCTCAACCGGTGGAACGGTTATTCCACTCGTGGGCAAAACGCTCCTTGCCACTATTCTTACCGATGGAACGGTAATAATATACAATCCCAAGGTAAAATGTGCCCCGCCAATATTCTCGTCTAGTGGAGCAGAGATATATAATCGGTCCTGGCTCATGATCTTTCAATTTAAATTAATAATATCTTATTCATGATTGGTTGAATGAGTAAGAAACACAATTCATGCAAGCGAGACATCAATATACATATAATAAGACTGTTCTCAAATATTAAGATGCTTATTTTCCCCCAAAACCCTAAATTCACAATTTAAGCATAACATCTCCCATATTAACCATTTATCCACCGAATTTAGTATATGTTCCTCAATTAATAGCAACAGAGGAGGTTGGTGGTGGTGTGGAGGGGGTTTCAATAGGGAGTTTTCGATGGGGTAAAAATGGTGGAAAACAACGGTGACGGGGTTTTTTTCTTGCTTGCAGGAGCTCAGGTAAAGAGAGAAAGTGTGGATTGTTTTGGAGGTTAATTTACGACACAAAAATGAAGGGTTGCAGGGGTTAAGAAGAGGATGGCGTGTAAGGAAAGGAGGAGCAAAACAAGGAGAGTAAAGCAAGGAGGAGGGAATTGTGCATAGCAGGGGAGGTGTGTGGTATGAGGGTAATGTGCCGGGGTAGAGGAAAAGTAGGGAGAGGTAAGAAATAGAATAGGATATGAGTAATTTATTTAGGTAAAAAATTGGGTAAAGTATCCAGGTAAAAATTATTCGGTTACCGAAATAGGTTTATTTGACAAAATGGATACCGATTGTGACCCAAACCTAAGTTTAAAATTTAATATGCACCCTCTAACATGTTTTAGCCTAATTAAATTTTATAACTAATAAGTCATAATAATATTACACATATTAATAATATTTTGAGTACAAACACCCTACAATAATTATTATAACTAATAAACATATTACCAATTATAATTATTAGGATTTTCTAAAAATGGGGTATTACATTATTGCCCCTTTAAAAGAGACTTCATCCCCAAAGTTAAGAGGTCGAGGTTGGGGAAGAAGAGAAAATGGATGTAAGGAAGGTGATATCAATAGTTAAATCTACCGAAGTTGACACTATACTACCGAGGACTACCCCCTTAAAAGAGAGAGAATCCTAAAGCGTAACACACACATGCTAACAAGCTCAACATGCCATTCGCACATGTCCTTCTTGGTCTCCTAGGTTGCCTCATCTACTCCATAACAGGTCTAAAGAATCTTCTCTAGCGAAACTGAGCTCATCCAGGTGAGTCATACCTTGGTGCAAAGAATCTGCAAAGGCCTCTCCTCGTAGAACAAGGAATCGTCAAGCTTGATCTCATCGGTTCTGATCACATGGGGTAGATCTGTGATATACTTCCTTAAAATGATAAAAAGCTAAAGGATTAAGGGTTACAAGGATCGAAGAAGTGATCAATGATGCAAAGGTCGACAAGGGTAAGAGTGGAGTGTACAAGACCAGAGGTGGTCTCTAAGGTTACAAGGCAAACATTGTAAGGGATCAAGGTCGATAAGTTGGGTACTACCCCCTTAAAAGAGGTATTCGATAAGGTAAGAACTTTATAAAAAAAACCATGTGAAGAAGATGGTAATGGAGGTAAAAGTGGAAAGGACAAAGACGCATAATAGAATAAAAGCACAACAAGGCATCGAACAAGAAGCATTATATAACACCCCCAAAAATCACAGTTAAAAATTTTAATTTAATTAAAACAAATACAAGCACAGGGGATGCTATTGTTGTGATCAGTACAAGTCCAGCCCCTAGCCAATCTCGTACCAACCACAAGGCTAAGGAAAAATTTTCACAAGACATTAGACACACTTAAAACAGAGATTCATAGAAAACTAAAATGTTCATAACGAGAGAATTAGAGTGCGCAATAAAAAGTTATTACAATCCAAATAGAGTACATAGTCAAAGTCTCCAAGGGGATAAAAGGATACAATACAATAAAACGAAATGGAAATAAATGAAAATATAAGTAAACAAAGATAAAAGAGAGTCTGGTGTACATCTCTCTTGGGCCCCCATGCCAAGTCCAACGGTTAACTTTCATCCCCGTCTAACGCCTCATAAGTATCATAGGCATTGAAAATGGAGTCTCCTACCTGCACAAACTCAACAGAACCCTCTACTCGTGGGAATAAGCAGTACCCATGAAACGGGTGGTCAGTACGCTACGTACTGAGTACGGTAACCATGGAGTTAAGGCCATATACAAAATGACATATAATACAAGCAGGATCATACATATAAACCATACAAGCAAGGGAGATAGTAGAGGTTGTGATACAGTCTGGTTAAACTTAATCATTAGATCTTTCGTCAATATTCCCATTTCACACCATTCTTATCATAAATCCATGTAAGTATGGGAACCCCACTATTATAGCCAGTGGACTGGAAAAACACCTAGGGTAGAACACACCTAGCAACTATTATTCATTGGTAGCACAGTCTTTAGGGCATAAGGCATTTGGCCACTATTATTCGCTTGTGGACCGGTCTAGCCCTAACTCTCATGATGTTTCATTGTAAGAAGATAGTATCTTTCCATGGTTTAAAATAATTAGGTTTGGTTTTGTTAAGCTTGGGACCCCCCACTATTATAGCTGGTGGACCAAAAATACACAGGAGCAGAACTCTCCTAACCACTATTCACCGGTGGAACGGTCTCCAAGGCACCCCGACACCTAGCCACTATTATTCACCGGTGGACTAGTCTAAACCTAGCTCAATAATCTTTCTCTTTAAGTGGTTAGTATATTATTCGTGTCTTATTCAATAAATATTACCACCCTAGACATGCATGCTAGCTCACATAATCTGTCTACTCTATTTCTCCCAAATGGGCCCATCCTATATCTTAGGACTTTTGCACCTCCTAATATATCTCAACATCCTTTCCATCTTCTCCTCACTTACCATGAACACCCAGCTCCTAAGTGCATGGATTGAGGTCCACTTTCCCATACCTCTAAGTCAACTCACTATTACCCTCTAGGGTTTTCCTCCCTGAAACCTTAATCTGGCCTATATGGCTCAACCTTCCTCTATCTCACCCAACTCATTCTCCCTTATCCCCATCTCATCACTTCAATTAGATTCAACCCCAATCATCCCACTTTACTTTCCATTTTGCACATGTGACCATGAAACCCTAGTACTTCTCTTTTCTCATATGTTATCTCTCCATTACTCTCACCTACCATCCCCTCTTCCACATGACACACACACTCACCCGCCACGTGACATCCTTCCACTCTTACCCCATATTCCAAACCTCTCCATTATTTCTCCCTTCCACAATTCCTCCACTTAGGGTTTTCCTCCCAAACCATAGCCAAGTTCCCTATGTACCCTTATATTAACCTACATACTACTTTTTACCGATGGACTCTAATCACCCAAACAACTCTTCCTTTACCTTACTTAAACCTCGGGTCAACTTTTCCCACGTAAAGATCATCCCCATGCAAACACCATCCATCACATGCAAACTCTAGACTTTCCCATGCAAGATTCACTTCACTTTCTTATTTTGTCTATATTATACTTTTATTTGTCCTCTCATAAGTCATGAGATCCATAGGTCAGTCTTACTTCCCTCTTTGTCAACTAATTTCCCTTTTTTCCTTTTCATCCTTTCACCCCCACACTATATCATTAAAGAATTCTAGCATGCATGTCCTAAAGGACCATATCACATAAGCACCATAAGCACAACATACATATCATTTTACACATGTCATAAGGGAAACACATAAATGTACCTTAGTTCTATGCTACGCTATAAGTAAGTGGTCATAATCATATAAGATACACAGACATATCATAACACATGACATACAAAGCATATAACAGACATAATGGGCCTTAACTACATCCTTACCTAAAACGATATTGGGCTCGGAGCACTCTCCTATACCTCTTTAGGGTTTAGACTTGGTTTACCTATAAGAGGGAAATATTAGGGTTAACTTTCCTCTTACCAACATTATCATTATTTCCTACTTTATCTTTATCATAACCTAGTATTAGGGTTATTAACAATAATAGCAACTTTATTAGTAAAAACAAGGGTATTATTCTTAAAGTAGCTAATCATGCTATTACTAGTCAAAATAAGTCTAGGTAGTTATATTGGTCCATGTTAAGGTATTATTAGCAATATTGATAATACTAAAGATAATAAATTTAATGATAATAATAACAATAATAATAATAATAATAATAATAATAACGATAATAGTGATAATAGTGATAATAATAATAATTCGGATAATAATAATAATACTAGTAAAAAATAGTAGTAATAGTAGTAGTAGTAGTAGTAGTAGTAGTAGTAGTAGTAGTAGTAGTAGTAGTAGTAGTAGTAGTAGTAGTAGTAGTAATAATAATAATAATAATATTGGTAATGATAATAATAATACTAGTAAAAAATAGTAGTAGTAGTAGTAGTAGTAGTAGTAGTAGTAGTAGTACTAGTAGCAGTAGTAGTAGTAGTTCGAATAACCCTAATAATAATAATCTTAGTAATAATAGTGCTAGTAATGTTAATGTTAATAATAATAACCATAATAATAGTAAGAGTAATAATAAGAATGATAAGAATGATAATAACACTAATAAAATAAAATAACAATTACATTAATTATATTTAAGGGTTAGGAAGGTTAGGGCACAATCTAGTGGTGGTGATAGCTAGGCAGCTACAACGGCAGCTCATGGTAGTGGTGGTGGAGGAAGTGGGGGTTGGAGAGGTAGCTTTCTAGACTAAAAGAGGGAGAGTGAGATAGTGGTTGTGGTGGTGGTGGATTCTCTAGGTTAAGAGGGTTGGAGTGGTGGTGGTGGTGCAGCAAAGGTGGCGGCATAAGTGGTAGTTGTTGTGGTAGCCGAGGGAGGTGGAGAAGGAGTAAGGGTAAAGGAGAGGGAGGTGGGGAGAAAGAAAGGCAGGGGAGGCAGGGGAGGCTTTGCTAAGTGGTTTGGGTGGCAGGAGAGGCAGTGGTTGAGGCCGAGAGGGGCGGTGATGGGTGTAAAGTGGCAGATCTAGTATCTAATTTTGCACAGTTATAACTCATGTAAAGGGAACTAGGGGTGGTGAGTGGTATGGTTCGGTGGAGGGTAATGTAGGGAAGGTTTTGGGTGGTGTTTTGGGCATCGGTATTGGGCAATGACGGCGAGGATGGTGTTTGAAGCAGTGGTGGCCTAAGGAGGGTTGAAATTTCTAGATAGGGGGAAAAGGGTCAAATGGGGATTAGAGGGAGGATAAGACAAAGGGAGAAGAGGATAAGGGGCATGTATGGCAAAGATTGCTTGGTGGCGGTGGTAGGCTGGTACAAGCCTGTGATTCTGTAAGGTTGATTGTGTTGGAGAGGAAAAAAAAGGAGGGAAGGAGGCATGCGTGAGGGCAGGTACATATAGGTCAGGCTGGAATTAATAAGGAAAGGGACGGGGAAGAGAAGGGAGATGTCAGGGCGGCGGTATGATGGCTGGGTTGGTTGGGGTGTAGAGTTACAAGTCACTTACAACACATGGGAGGGGAGGAAGAAGAAGAGACAGGTAGGTCGGTCGGTTTGGGGAAAAAGAAAAGAAAGAAAAAGGAGGGGAACCTAGCAAGTGAGGCAAAGAGGGAAAAAAAAGGTTGGCGGGTTTGGCTGTGTGGGGAAAGAAGAGAGGGAGGAGAGTTGGGCCACGAAGGGTGCAAGCCCAAACCGAGGAATAAGGGGAAAAAAAGAAAAGGAGAAAGGAGGAAAAGAGGAAATAAAAAGGAAAAAGGAAGGAAAAGGGGGGAAAAAGAAAAAAAAGGAAAAAATAGGTTGGTTGGGGTATTTATAATATTTTGGTATTTTAAAATATTTTAGAATAATAAAAATTAGTAAAATAAGAATTAGATTCCTTTTTATATTAATTTAGGATATTTGTGTAATTTTTTTTCTCCTAAATTCTATTTTAATTAGCAAATACCATAATCTTTCATAATTAAATTCCTTATTATTTTGCCTTAAATACTCCATTTATTTTAATAAAATAATTTATTTAATTAATTTCTCCAATAAATTCCTATTTTAACATAATTTTCTAAATTAGAGTTTTTGGGATATTTCACCTTAGTCTGAAGTGTGTCCAAGCTAAGGATCAAGCGGTTAAGCAACAGGCCCATGCGCAATGCAAACACGAAAAGAAAAAGGGGGAATGGTTAGATTATCCCTAGCTCGATGCGTACTAATTCAAAGGCTACCAAAGGGTCACTTTTTGCTCCTTGATGATCTCTTTCTAGTTAAGTTGATGGCTTGTATGGTTACTCTTCGTGACTGACTCCTAGGGCTCATGGTCCAATGGTTGGTATCACATTTGCATCCATGGTGGGGACTCCTGGAAGCAAACATCTTGGTGCTCACCGTCTTCACAACACCAAGGGATAGACTCCTCTTCAAGCAGCTATGTCATCAAACAACCTACTAAAATTGTATTATCACGTCGTCGGGCTCCTAAAGCTAAAGTACATAAGGGCTCTTCTATAATGCCAACTATCATCTTTGTGAAACCAACCCGCTATCTTTTTTGACTCACTATAGCTAGGTAGAGAGTGATACATCCTCAAATTCATACCCATAGCCTCCAAGTGACTCCTTAAGATGTAAAGGGATTTCGAATCCTAAGCGGAGACCATATCAATAGGTGCATCGGCTCTCCACGATTCATGATGTGACTAATACACATAAACACGTCTTCTTGAGCTACAACACTTAAACCATGTTAGGAAAACACCTAGCTTACTAAGCACATCACATCAAACACATATAATAAGACCAATCAAGCTATCCATTTCCCTATTCCTCACACAGTTAATCTATATTTTTAAAATAGATTGGAAAATTTAGAAACATTTAGGATTGTGAAAACCAAAGTACGATTCTCAACAACCAAAAGCTTTGATACCATTTGTAAGACCCCAAAATTTACTACTGAAATTTTTTGTTTTACAGTAGAAGCATAATTAAAATAACTGGGGTGTTACCATCATAATTGACATAAGTTGGGCTTTTTATCCCCATATTAGATCAATCATAGGACAAAACAATTTAAAATGATCAATAGGATAAATAGAAAATGAGAGAAGTTTCATAACACAAATACGAGTTTGGAGATTAACATCAATTATAATAACAAAATATAATAAAAGGGATACTATGGATCAAAGGGTCCAAAGAGGTATCCAGGTAAAAACATCATCTGAATAACATGACTCTTTGTCCAAACACCTAGTACATATAAAAGTCACTTTTCCCCATACAATGCATCAAAGGTAGTGAAATCATCAACTATGTCCTCAAAGACCTACACAAGACCATCAGAGTTATCTGCTCATAGGAATGAGCAGCAGCAATAATAAGGATGATCAGTACGCTATGTAATGAGTAAGGTAACAATATAGTCAAAACGGGAAAAACATATAATTACATACATTGACAACGAAAAGTAGTATACATGTGAGATATAAAAAGTAATGCACGGTACTTACTAGTCTAATTTTATATTATTAGAATATATCAGGATCCATTCCTTTATTTACGTTGAGTTTAGGGACCCCACTATTCTCAACCTATGGAATGGTTATTCCACCCTAGGGCAAAACACTCCTGGGCACTATTCTGACCAATAGAATGGTTAATAACATACAACACCAAAAAAAAACATCCAGCACTATTCTTATAGGTGGAACGATTAATAATATACATCCTCAAGGCAGAATGCTCCCTGCTAATGATCTCGTCTAGTGGAACGAATATATACAACCAGTCATAACTTACGTAGTATTCCACTTTACGTGATTAGCGTCTTATTAATGATTATAATTATTCTCGAAATTTATTTTAAATTGAGTTTAGGGACCCCACTATTTTCAACCGGTGGAATGGTTATTCTACCCCAGGGTAAAACACTTATGGCTACTATTCTTACGGGTATAATGGTAATAATATACAACCCTAGGGCAAAACGTACCCAACTAATATTTTTGTCTGGTGGAACAGACATATACAACCGGTCCTGACTCATGATCTTTCAATTTAAATTATTAATATCTTATTCATTATTGGTTTAATGAGTAAGAAACATAATTTATGCAAGTGAGATATCAATATACATATGACAAGATTGTTCTCAAATATTAAGATGCTCCCCGAAAACCTAAATTCACAATGTAAGTATATTTTGCCCTATATTGATCATTTATCCCCAATTTTAGTATATGTTCCTCAATTAATAGTATCATTAACATACCCAAATTTTGAGGTCTAACTCTCACATCTTACATATGCGATAATAGTCCTATCTCAAAAGTTATTATTCATAAGGCTCCTAAAACCTTAATTTCATAAGTAAGTCATAACTTTTTCCATAAGGCTCATATAATTACCAAATTAAATATACATCCTTAAATTACCCATATTAACAACATATCTGAAATTCATGGCCTAAATCTAATATTTTACACATGTGATAATAACATTACCATTTTATGGCTACTATTCCCAAATTAGGCTATTTTCTCATCTAAAGAACTTATGACCTTCAAAATCACTCCCAAGCCCTTCATATGAGATTATTAGCATATTTTAATCTACCTAACATGTTAAAATACCAGAATTTCCATATTAACCCATATTGACTAAGATGCCCTTAAAGATACCCGATAGCCCTTATTTTACGAAAATCTCATATCCTCAATATCATTATTTCCAAATCCTCCTATTTTCAACATACACCTTAAATATAATTATTTCCCACTTATAATAATTCATTAGCCCCATACTATTCTCCCACATTTTAGACTCATCCATACAAAAAATACGACTTAGCGAAATATCATCGTATTAGCATATCATTCATTATTCTTACTTCCTTCCTATCATATAATTCATATTAATATATCATATCATCAAAAAAATGAATTTTAATACTATAATAACAATAACATGATACCAATATAATCACACAAGCATTTAACACAAAACCTAAAATATCGACTAGTATCCTTACTAATAAAGGCTCTGGTCTTTATACACACTTATCCTGATCCGCTTCTTCTGCAACATCTAGAATATCACCTAATAAAAATTAAAAAAAATATAATTAGAATTAATGATATAATTAATGAAGGTTTAAGGAAAAGGTTGGGGAAAAATCAAATTGGGGTTTGAAGGAGGCCTCGGCTAAAATTGTATAACAAAGGGGGGATTGCTTGGGGTTTCCGAGCAAGGGAGGCTAGCAATGGCATAACCTAATATCACTAGGGGGTTGTAGTAGCAATTAAGGCCAAAGGGAGGGGGTAGGATAAATGGAGTTGGCCAAAGTGAGGGGGTGAGTAACAGTGGAAAATGGTACAACACAGTGTGGAGCTATGTTGTTATGGCTGAAGGTGGGTGTGTTGGGCTTCGATGGATGTTGCTGTAGGTTGGGGAGGGTTACAATAGCTCTTGCTGCAGCTAGGAGGTTATAAATAGTAGCTCTTGCTATAGCAAAGGCAGGGCTTTGGTGAGGGTTGGTGTAGCAAAGAGGAAAGGTTTGGTGGAAGTTACCGATAGTTGATTTTGTGTGTGGCTTGGGGGTGGTTACGAGGAATTTTTCTGTAGCTAGGAGAGAGTTTTAGTAGCTCTTGCTGCAGCTACGGTTGAGGTGAAAGTTGCTAAGAAAATGTGGGCGGTGGAGGAGTGCACTATAGGAAAAAATGGTGACGCTGAGGGTCGATAATGGCAGCTTCTTTCTTACATGAGGGATCTTAGGAGAATGAGGGAGTGTGTGGGCTATTTAGGGGGTTAATTTATGACACAAAATGAAGGGGTGAAAGGGTTAAGAAGAGGATGGCGTTGTAATAACCCATTTTTAGTAACCATAATTATAACTGGTAATTATGTGCATTAGTTATAATAATTATTTAAGGATATTTGATATTAAATATATTATTAATATATGTAATATTATTATAAATTATTAGTTATAAATTTTAATTAGGCTAAAATATGCTAGAGGGTGCGTATTAAAATTTAAACCTAGGTTGGGATCGTAACCAGTATCCGTTTCATCAAATAAACCTATTATGGTAATTGGATAATTTTTACTTGGATATTTTACCCTAAATCTTTACCTATATAATTTAACCATGCCCTATACTAAATTTAATAAACTCACCCTGCCCTTCCTCCCTGGTACACCTATTCATCATGCCATTCTCCTGCCATACACGATTCCCTCCCCTTTGTTTTGCTCTCCTTGTTTTGCTCCTCCTTTCCCTACATGCCATGCTCTTCTTAACCCCTACACTCCCTTCATTTTTGTGTCTTAAATTAACACCCAAAACATCCCACACTTTCTCTCTTTACCCTAGCTCCCGCAAGTAAGAAAAAAAACCCAATGTCGCCATTATTTTGCACCATTTTTACCCCATCGGAAACTCCCCACCAAAACCCCCTCCACACCACCACCAAATTCCTCTGTTGCTACCTTCCATTTTCTGCAGCGATAGATTCCATTCCCCATTCCCAAGATGCAGCAAAATTAGCCAAAACAACCCCAAGCTACACACAAAATCACCATAACCCCCACCCCCTTTTCGGTCATTTTTGCCGATCCCTTCCCTTTAGCTTCAACCAAACTTCCCGATCATTCCCCATTGCTACACCTTCCTTTTCTGAATAACCTACCTTTAATGCAGCATTTCCTAACATTCCTACCCCCTAGCAACACAAAACACCACCATTTCCCCTCCTGTCCTTCTCGACAACTTCTGCCGATTACTCCTTTGTTTTGTGAGTTTTAGTGAGTTTTTTGCTACCTTATTTTAACTTGTTAGTTGTTCTTGAGTTAGTTTAAGTAATTTTGATTTAATTTTATGTTATATTAAATACTAATATGTGTTATTGGATATTAGTTTATGAGATAATATTTGAGGATCTCAAAGAAGATGGATTTTGGTGCTTTTTGTGTAAGCTTAGATTTAGGTAAATACAATCACTCTTAAGGCGGTAGAATTTATGTGCAAGCACACTGGGATTTTTTAGACCTATAATCATGCTAGGGTATTATATTGTTCAAGTATTATGACATACATAATAAAATTAAAACATGTTACATAAATGGTACACATGATTATTGAAAGTGAAGTATATGCATGCGTAATATACTGTATGGCTTACGTATGCATGTATAGGGTATTTCTAGGGTTTTATGCTTGTCAAGTGAGGATTTAAATTCCATGCTAAGTATTCTATTATTATCATTGCATGGTATTTAGGGTTTTATGTTAGAATGCAATAATTGTTATTCACAGCATTAGAGATTTTTCCCTACATGAACCATGATTATAATTACCTTATTAAATGTCATATTATGCTTAAAATATATACATACATGCTGTATGGAATGTGTGACACATGAAGAATGCATGATTAGGGGTTTTTAGGGCGCAACTCAATAAATGCATAAAAAGTGAAAAATACAATCAATTGCTAAATCGTAAAAATTACCTATGTGCTAAAATGTTGTGAATAATTATATTTTAGCCTTTTAATGACAAATTACTTGTAATAATAATGTTTGGTATGGCATTGGATAAAAATGATGAAATTAGGGTTTCGAGGGCATTTTGGTTATTTTTAAACTAATGCACCTAATGTGAATAACTAGACATAGGGTGTCCTTAGACTTTTTACATGTTGACGTTAGTGTTGACTTTGACATTGACATAGACTGATGACTTCAGGGTTTATTCGAATAATTAAAAATAATGGAAAAAAGGTTAAGTATGGAAATGGAAATGATGGTGCGGTATGAAATGTTTGTAATCACCTTATAAAATACTAATAATTAAAGTGGGAAATCTCAAGTTTGAGAATGGTTGCTCTTTAGGGTTAGCTACCCTAGAGACAAGGAGTTAGCCTCCATTTAAGTTGGTTTGCTGGTGTGCCTCTATGCCCCAGCAAGGCTCTTATCTTCTTTATAGGTGACCTATGGGCCTTATAGGGGGTATTGATACTTAAGGATTAGGTGACTGAGGTTGGATGATACTGTATTGCCTATGTGCACCGATATGACCAGGCATACCGATGTATCCCTAGGTTCTAGAGAATGGGTATTATGTTGCCTTCGTGCACCAATATGACTGGGTGTACCTTAGTGTCCTTAGGTTGATTGTATCCTCTCGATTAATATAAAATAATAAAGGAATACTTGTTGATGGCCTTAGTATGTATTATTGGATTTGGTAGTTGCCACAATGCCTTACCTCATTTTTGGTATATATTAGATTGATGGTTCGGTAGTTGCCTCAATGCCTTACCTCAGTTTTTGGTATATATTGGATTGATGGTTTGGAAGTTTCCTTAGTGCCCTATTATATTAATTGGAATTGATTTGATTAGTTGGCTTCAGCCATCGATTTTGATATGGTTATTATGTACCTTGAAATGATGTGACTTGGTTTAGTATGGTTGCTAAGACTCTAATGGAATATAATTATATGTATGTATCGATCCATGATTTATTATATATTGTTATGGTATGTGCTTGTTTTTTAGCATGTTTTGGATCATTGCATGACTATTTGCAACTTGGATATACTACCTCTTGTGAGGTATTGTGATTTACTCAGTACGAAAAAGTCATATTGATACTACTTTTGCAGATGACTACGTGAAGGCCATGGAGTGGTATGAAGCTTATAAGAGTGGTCAAGATAAGTGGAGCCCTTGGGAAGATATTCCATTATCAGAATGGGCATATGGGTTTAAGAGTTAGGCCAAACTGGCATTGTACCTATAGATACTAGTTTTTGTTGTATTGATTTTCCTTTGGACTTTTATGTCCCTAACTGTATTTTAATTATCGTTGTTATATGGACATTATTTATCCATAACCTTTATTTATGTAATCTCTATTATTTTCGCTGATTTATTTTTGGTTTGGTTGGTTTTAGTCTTAGCACTTGACATAAGAAAGGTGAGGGAACGAGACTTATGCTATGTGTGGTGGTAACATCCATTATCTTTGGTAATTAACGCTTCCGCAAAACGAAATTTTTAAGTACTAAAAATGGGGGTGTTATAGGCGTGTAGGGAAAGGAGAAGCAAAACAAGGAGAATAAAGCAAGGGGAGGGAATCGTGCATGGAAAGGGAGGTGTGTGGTATGATGGTGGCATGAGAGTGGTGTGTTGGGGTAGAACGAGAGTAGGGAGAGGTAAGAAAATAGAATAGGGTAGGGGTAATTTATTTAGGCACAAAACCGAGTAAAGTATCTGGGTAAAAGTTATCTGGTTATCAGAATAGGTTTATTTGATGAAATGGATACCAGTTAATACCCAAACCTAGGTTTAAATTTTAATACGCACCCTCTAATATATTTTAACCTAATTAAATTTCATAACTAATAAGTTGTAATAATATTACACATATTAATAATATTTTTAGTACAAACACCCTACAATAATTATTATAACTAATACGCATAATTACTAGTTATAATGATTAGGGTTTCTAAAAATAGGATATTACACTTTATCTTAAGAAACAATAAAAGTGGTGGTCATGCTAAGGGCATAAACATTAAGTACTTGAAGACAAAGGAACATGTTTCAAAAGCATAAGTAGTCATGGAACACATAGGCACTGATTATATATTAGCTGATCCTTTAACCAAGGGCATGGCACCAAGTAAGTTTAAGGATCATGTTTGTAATATGAATGTTGGATCCTCTATGTGATATTATTTTTGTAACACATTATGTTATTTGTAATAAAGTTGTGATACATTTGTTTTTCAATCAGTTTGTATACATATATTTTATTGAGAAATAATATACTAAGTGTAGGACCTTGAATAAACATTAGGTTTATTCATGAAGTTAATGTTTTGTGTGAAATTAGTACATTATGATAAATGGAAGATAACTTTTTGAATGTCGAAGGCTTGTCACCATAATCCATGTATTAGTTTCATCATTTAGTTTGTACTAATATAATGAGACCATATTGAGAATCTAATATATAAGGACGAAGTGGCAGAATGTTAATATATTTTTATGCTTATAAAAGCATTGTTATTATTTTATAAATAAAGTGTTTCATATTTATGTATATATTAACCTTTAATGTGGTTCATATTAAATTAGATATAAAGTTATCGGCCATCAAGTATATTATATGGTCTCTAGTTAGTAACATCCCCTAAGCAGCTACTCTACTATTTCTTGATGGTAGAATTAGTTTGTATATGGCAATATTTGAGAACAAAGTATCATGTGTGTGGCACATGTATAAAGAAGAAGAAAGAGAGAATTAAGAGGTTTTGTTTTAAAGGTTTTTTCAAAATAAATGGGCTAAGACCCACATGGGTTTTATCTGACATCCATATTGAGTTAAAAATACGCTAACTGACAGGTTTGAATTTTCATTTTTTTAAATCTACTGTTCTCATTTTTTTCTCTTTTGAGCGCTCTTATACATTGCATAAGACATTAGAGATTAAGGTTTGAATCTTTATCAAATCAAGTACGGTAATCATCAAAAGTCCCTATGCCTAATCATATGAAAGAGACATACACTATCGAATTGAGGATTGAGGGAATATAACCATAAGATTGTGTTCAGTTCATTGTTATTTGTAATTTTAATGTAATCAATTTCGTTAATAACTGAAGGTATATTTCTAATGATCCATAACAAACATTGTATAATTGAATTCTGCATATTGAATGCTTGTACTTTACATTAGGATTTTGCGCGTTTTATCATTAAATTATGCATGAATTATATTTGTTAATTGTAAAAAATGATTTATACCATTAAAATTCCGTCTAACGGAAATAAATGATTATATATATTAAATTTAAAAAAGTTTATTGTAGTGGTAACTTTTAATGAATATCAAATTTTATATTTGGTATTGAAAGTTGCGTTGGGCTCCGAATATTAATCCTTTTTTTTTGGCTCTTAGGAGGTCCACGACCGCACCCCAATAGATACAATTGAGCTGAATGCGATGAGCTCAAATCCTCACCGACAAAAGTCATATCAACAATAAAAATAGAATTGATGCAAGAAAAGAGTCGGCGCAAGGAAATGCGAGAGACGAGAGGAAGAAAGAAAATGGAGAGTTTTTGGTAAAGTTAGTAATAGATTAAAAATATTTTGTCGTAAAGGTAAATTACGTACAATGGGAATTAACATTTACTTCTTGGCATTGAAAGTTGCGATCATTTCCAAATATTAAGCACTTGTTGTTAATAATTTTAGTGTCTATTTGGCACCATGTTATAATCTATATTATTAGTTATTATAAAATTTAGACTGTTTGGTTTATATATTAGTTTTAAAAACTCATTATCTATATTATATACTATATTATTATTTTATAAGTATGCTCCATTATTTTCTTTTAAATATATAAACTATTCTAGCTATAACTTGTACACCCTTATTAAATACATTCACTCATCACAATTTATTAAATAAAAAATGTATAAAATTATAAATATACATTAATTCATTTTATATTATATGCATCACACCTAAATAAGATATGTGTATGCAATATTATTATTACTTTAAATATATTATTACTACAAATCAGATTAGATTTTTTATGCTCCACTAAATTTAATTTATAGTATTTTGTCTCACTTTTATGGATCTAATATGGTGTAAAATAACATAATATCATATGATATAATATGATTAAAAATCTTTTATGTGTTATAATTACTTTATTACTGTTAGTATCATACTTGATATATTTTTTTTTTCCTTATTTCTACTCTTCTTACTGTTATTATTACCTTCATTATCATTCATTTTATGAAAGTTTTTAAGACACTATTGGTTTGCTCTCAACTTACGTAAACTTGAATCAACTCAATGAACTTTAAAATATAGATTAAGGAAAACGTAGTCTGGAATTCCCACCTTGACTTAATGGTAGAAGGCGTCGCTCCTCCCACACCGATCCCTCCACCATTGGTGATTAGGTTCAAATCGCATCGAAAGGGTGTTTCTGTTGATGCAAATGGTGAGGCGTCATAGAATTATCTTATCCGCTTTCATTCAAGCGCCTGAATTATCTTTTTTCTTATTTCAGGGCTCCCTCCCCCTTCCCATGGCGTCGTGGTCCCTTGTCGGACCCCGAAAAAGAAATGAAAGGAAAGAAAGAAGAGAACGTACCCGTTGTATCAAGAGAATCAGAGTAAGAAAAAATAAAAAAGCAGGCCTGCTGGGAAGCGAACGACAGCGTTGTTGGTCAAATATTCAAAATATAACGGTTGAAGACGAATAGCGAAAGAAACACCGCAGCAAAGAAATCGACTTTTCAAAGGGCTTAGGAAACATAGACCTTCTTTATTCCCTGTCAACTCTGGCATCTCCATTCGAATTCTTCTGCCCGCCACGCCATATTTATCTACTAATATCGGCACATGCATCAGTGTGACAGTGTCACGATTTAGGCACGCAAATAGTCATGACTGACTCCCGTCTACGTTCAAATTCCTAGTCTCCATTCTGCTAGTCATAAGCTAGCCAGTACAATACGATAGATAGACACCCCTTTTTTTTTTTTTTTTTTTTTCTTTCTCTTTTTTAATAAAATAGGCAGGCGTTGCCTTTTTCTTTCTGCCACTTTATCTCTCTTTTGTTACTGCTGGTGTATGATTGTTTAGTAACTCCATGCTGCTACTATCCCTTTTGCTAATCAGCCCCGGAATTTGAACAGTCGCTGAAATCAACAATCCCGACTCTCGTCATCACTCATTACCCTCTAGGATTAGGTTTCATAGCTTCCTTTCTCTTTTTTATCAGTTTCTCTCTGTCACTCTCCCATCATTTTACTGAACCAACATGATTTACTTTTCCTCAAACCTTGTCTCACCCTTGATAATTTTGTGAAGGCATTCAAACATACTGTCCTACTTTTTCCCCCTTTTTCTTTTTCTTTCCCTCTCTTTACTCGGCTTGAGGGATCAGGATTCCCATTTCTTTTTGTTAATACCAAGGAACTTCACCTTCAAACTATTAGAAACATCAGTGCCACTCACACTCACTGCAGTCCTTAATTTCTTCCCTTTTTCTTATCTCTACTCATGAACATGAGGTTCACGCCTTCTTCTCCTCCTTTCTCTTCCCCTGCTACTTCTTCCACCACTTTCAATGACAACTTCTGCGCTGATAAACCCTTCATCTCCAGCTGTCTCTCTGGCTTCTTACGCCGGTTCTTCATGTCTAGGACTCTCCCGACCTACCCGTCTGACCAGATTAACGAAGAACAACTACTAGTTCAAGATCATAATGGCGAAATGGGGATCCAGAATCATGCAGATCAAGGTTCAGCAACTCCCACTATAGTAGCTAGGCTCATGGGTTTGGATTCAATGCCTGAGGTCACTTCATCGTCCAATGCCCAGAAAAATCTCGATTCCACGGATTGGGTACCGGAGACGATGACAGCAGATCAGAACATCCAGCATCGACGAACCAAGACATCGGTATCGTTTAGGGAGATGCCGACATATTTTGAGCTTCAAGACGATGATTTCTTTATTCTTGATTTTGGCAATGGTGATACACGTAAGAAATTGAGGTCGAGGAATGTGAATTCTGAGACGGGTGTGGGGAAAGGTCGACGGCGGAGAAGAAAGGGAGGGAGAAACAGAGTAAAACTGAAGAATGCAGCAGCAGGGGATGATGGTATTGGTAGGGGATCAGCACCTAATAATCATTATAATAAAGAGGAGATGCTTCGTTTGAGGATTTTGGGGGGAAATTCTTACGATGAAGTTCGGTATAATAATGTAAGTTCTGCTAGTGGAATTGCTGGCAGAAGGAAGAAAATCAGTGAATATTGTATTGCGGATCGGAAAGTAGAAGTAACAGAATGTGACCCAGAAAATTATAGTCCTGTTTCTGTACTTGATCATTGTGAATTCAATGATCTTGAAGTTGCAACATCATCAGGTACACGCTATCTTCATTTAATGACTTTATATATATTGCAAAGATCAAGATAGAAAGAAAAATTGATATTGAAAAGGCACCAGTAAAACCAGAATTGGCGGAAAACTCCCATGCCCAACGATGTATCTTTTCGCCTATAGAAATTTAAAAAATACATATTCTTACTTGTTCGCAGCATATTCCGTCCTATACCTCATAAGACCTGATCATCACAGATTTATTTTGCATCTTTAAAGAGAATACTCTTGCTTAGACGAATGTATTACCTTTTGAGATTATTTTACATCATTGGATAAGACATGGTCCTTGGTTCTTGCTATTCGTTTTATTAACTTACTTTAAATAAGGACTTTCTAAGTATAGTTTAAAATTTTAAAAACTAAAGTACAGTTAAATATATATATATATATATATATATATATATATATATATATTGAAGGCCCAAAAGCACCCTATTGTTGTATCTTTTGTAAATTGAACATCCAAAGATACGACATTATTATTTTTGTGTAAAATGAGTGTTAATGAAATAGATACAATAGGATTATTGTCTAGTTTAAGATAGATAATTTCGTTCAATGCTAAAATTTTTGTAACGAAATGATTTTGGTACAGCAGTTATATAACATGGGAGTATGAAAACTTAGTTTCATGTTCCAGTTTTCATCATACAAGATATATGTCAAGGGTTAGGGTGATGAAATGTTTGGGCAATTTTTATTTTATTTTATTTGCTGGGTCATTTGTTTGACTTGGATTTTCAGAATAGATTTTTGTTCCTCCCTAGCTATCTCTTGTTACTGTATATAATACATGCATATTATTTGATCTCACTTTTGTTGTGCCATATTCTATGAATTGGTTCTCCTATTTCTGATTATTCGGTGGTGACGAATTTTTTTCAGAGGAAGATTCAAAATTACAAGTGTCAAGAGCTACTAGGAAAGTATCATCAGAAATTTTATGCCAAGATTACCCATCTGATTATTCCAACTCCATTACTGACCCTATTAAGCTAGACACATCAGAACCAGATATGGCAAATGAAGGAAGGCAATTTGGAAAACAACAAAGAGTTCATCAGAGGCAAAAGCATTTTGACATGTTGAATCACAAAATTTGCAGGTTGGCAGAATCAGAGGTAGCTGGTTCGTGTGTCACGTACGGAAGAATATGGAAGAATAAAGAGTGGGAAGATGTTGCAGCAACATTTGGTCATTACATTTTTGACCAATTAGTAAATGAGTTTGTGGATCAACTTCTTAAGCTTTGAAAATTTTATGTAGTTATATGTACTTTTTAAGCATATCCTTACATGTAAAGTATTTGCATAAAGAGTTCAATATAGAAATTATTCATGCCCACTTCTGTATTCTGTTCTTGTGACGTCAAGAGATAATTTAACGAGATTAGTATATATGAATGACACTTTCTCATGGAGTAGTTGATCAACAAGTGCACTCGGAAAAAATATATATTATTTAATGAATAAGCAATGCGAGCTTAGGAATTGCATGTAACTATATTTAGTATGGAGTGAAGTTTTCAAGACCATCTTTATATTTGGTAGATATCTTAAAATAGCCTCTAAATTTTTCGAGAGCATTTCTTTGGTTAGGTTATAAGATTTTTGATATGGGCAATTTCCAAACAAGACTATCAGATCCTTGAACACCAACTTAAATGACGAAAATTAGCCCTTAAAATATCGTTGTTGTTAGACGCCCCTCAATTAGCCTTAGGCTTGGACTGGCTTCAAGCTAGACCCATAAAGCTTTTTTGCTTGGCTAATTCTCTATATGACATTCACAACACCCTTATCACTGACAATATACTATCTTTCATTCTCTTTTCCCCTTATTTTACTCCTATATATAGAGAGAGTCTGGTATCCATTCTTGAACATAACAAATCATGATACAACTTTCATCTTTTTCTACCGCTGCTTTCTTCTCTATTTTACCTTTGGCATTTTATCAATGTTGATTCTTATTCATGTCCTTAAGTTGTAACACCTTGTAATAATATGAAAATTTGAAATTCTAAATTTTATTTATCAAACAATTAATATAACCTAATTTCTAAATTTCATTTTATTTTATGATCCTAAATTAATTATAGATAAACTATATTAATTTTATTTATTTATTAATACTAATAAACAATTTTTACTCTAAAAATTTAACCTAAATCCCACACCCAAAATTTTATTTTCTGTTTTTCCTTTTCTTTTCCCCTTCTTTTTCTGACTTTTCCTTTTTCTTCCTTTCTCTCCTCCTCCTTCTCCTTCGGCCGTGCCATCACTTCCTATAATACCCCGTATTTTTAAAATTCAGATTTATTGAGTTTAATGATTTTATTAGCGTAATTTGATGTAAATAATTAATCATTTTAATTTCGATTAGTTTTTATGAATTTATCGACGATGTCGAATTCATATTTGAATTTAATTAATCGTTGTCGTTATGAATCATTTTAGATAAATTCGTGCACGATCATGATTTTATTATATTCTTATGATTTTGATGTTCGGCTAAAAATATGTATTCCCATTCTTTCTTGTATTTTGATTTTTAATATTTTAGATTTGTTTCCGATTATAACTTCGACGTGTGATTAAAACTTTATTTTGGAGTTATATTTCGTTAATGAAATATATTATTTAAATTATGAAATTTCTGTTTAAATAGTTAAATTTATTTTAATGATTTTATCCGTAGAAAATATTTCCGACTTTAAATTTATTCATTTCTGGAAATCGTTAATATTTTCGGGAAGTTTTAATTTAAAAGGATTTTCGGAGCTTATTTATGAATTTCTTTCCGAAATTAATTTTCTTTCGTTTTACGCTTTTTGGTTTGCGGAAAATTGGTTTCGGAAATTATTAAAATTAGTCTCGGTTTATTAGAATTTAACTTAAATATTTTATTATATGTTTTTAAATATTATTTAGGGGTCTTATAA
Organism: Tamarix chinensis; assembly: GCA_030549775.1. NCBI lineage: Eukaryota > Viridiplantae > Streptophyta > Magnoliopsida > Caryophyllales > Tamaricaceae > Tamarix > Tamarix chinensis. Next base: position 35,140,051 of record CM060181.1, on the reverse strand, counting down.
TGTATTTTGGTAAATAATATAAATGTTTACGTTCGTTGCTAAATTCTTCAAAAAATATTTCTGAAATTCTGTATGTAGTTCTTTTATTTATTTTAAGCTTTCGGAACCTTACGAAATAAATTTTGTTTAATAAATTTTAGATAAAATCATCCAATAATAATACTTAAACATTTAGTATTTTATTTTATATGTATATTTGTATTTAATAAAAAAAACAGCCAACCCAGCCGATGCCCCGACCCCCTCTCTTCCTTTCCATTTTTTTCCTTGCTTCCCTTTCTCTTCTCTTTCCCGTCAAACCCTTGCTCCCTGTTCTTGTCTCGAGCCAACAGCTGCCCAAACCCTAGCCGCCTCCTCGTCTCTGCTCCGGCCAACCTCGCCAGCCTTCGTCGGCCTCAACCTGCAGCAACAACCGCTGCAGCAGCAGCCAAAACATCAGCCACCGAAGCAGCCGCGCAGCACCAGCAACGAACTATAGTAGGGCAGCGACGAGCCGCGCAACTCACGCCACCGATCGGTCACCGGCGAGCCACCCCTTGCCTCCGACGAAGCTTCTCCGGCCTTCCTTTGTCCCGATTTGTGTTGGTTTCGTTGGTATAAATTTCCGAAAACCCTAATTGTGCTAAATTGTGTATTTCTTTTATTGGTTTTGAGCAATTGATTATTTGATATGTTATAAAATATGTTTAATTGCATTTCTAAACATTCAATTTGAGTGAATTAATGGAATTCAACCGAATTGTATTTTCGGGCCTAAAACCCTAGATTTTAAGTGAGATTATGAAATTGGTTATTTGTATAGTTTTTTTGCTAAAATTAAATTTATAAAAGTAGTTGAAATGATCATAATTGTATTTTAATGCCTTTAATTGGAATCAATTGATTTGAATTACCAGAGTTTGTGTCGTGGGCTTTAAAACCCTAATTTTGGAAATGGATTGTCTGGAATTGGTTAATCGGAAGATTGTTTGTTGAATTGATTATTGGGATTTATCTAAAATTAGTTAATTGTGTTTTAAAACTATCAATTTGAGGTAATCGAAGTGATTTGGTCGATTCGTAGTTTAGGGATTAAAAACCCTAATATTTGGGGGTTGTTTTATAAAATTGATTTTGCTATGCGTCTTTTATCTAATCGATTTCTGTCTTTGGGTTTTAAATAATTTAAGTTATGTTTTAATCTAATCGGTTTGGATTTGGTTCTATGCAAATGGTTGGTTTACCTATTTTGTTGTAAAACCTAATGAATAAGTTATTTTCGATAAATTAATTTATGAGCAATTTTTCTTTCTCGGTCTTTCCAAATTAATTGGAAATGTCCCAAGTGGTATTTGTATTAATTCGTTTTGATTTATATTTAATCTTAAATATTGATAGAGCTATACTTTTGAGTCCTAAGTTTTGGACACGTTTTCCAAGAAAGATCGTTGTTGTTCGTTTGCGTTTATTTAATTATAATATGTGAATTATTAATTGATAAGATAGTTTCTAACCTAGTTTCGATTTCTATCGGCGATCTAGGAACGCTTTATTGTGGATCCTCGAACTAGTGATCTCTCTCTCCCTCTTATCTTGATTAGCTAGCTTCGGATCCAGGTAAGTTTCTACTTACCTCCACTTATGGGTGTTTCGTAAGGATGTGGCTAAGGTTCCTACGTGTTATGTGACTTGTATGCCTTGGATGCTTTGTATATATACCATGTCCTGTTGTGTATCACATGATTATCCTTAACGTGTTTTATGCATAGCGCAGCTTGGAGTTAAGGTATATGGTATGTGTTTTTCTTATGACATGAATGTGATATCCATATGTGGTGATTATGATGTGATGTGACATGATATAACCCTCTAGGACATGCATGCTAGGGTGACTGTCATCATGATATGGGAATGAAAGGACAAAGAGAAATAAATGGGAAGTGAGTTGCTAAGGGGGATATGAGGTTGACCAAAATGAATAAGAGATGAGAACTACGCATGGGAATTCTAGGGTTTGCATAGGTTGGAAAAAACTTGCATGGGGATGATCGTTACGTGAGAAAAGTTATATGAAGGTGTAAATAAGCCAAAGGGAGAGTTGTGGAGTGTTTGGAGACTTGGGATGAAAAATAATACATAGGTTGGTGTAGGGGTGTATAAGGGACCCGATTAGGGTTTTGGGAGAAAGTAGTAATCTGAAAAATGTGGAAGTAAAAATGATTAAGGGAGAGTGGAGTACGAGTTAAGAGTAGAAATTGTTGTATAAGGGGTGATTATGGGTGTCATGGGAGAGAAGAGATATTGGGTGAAAAAGAGAGGCGTTACTTGTGGGAGAAGAAATGTACTAGGGTTGAAGTGGCCAACTAGGGTTTTTCGGTCACATGTGGAATCAAAGGGTGAAGCGATATGATTTGGGATTGGATCTAAATGAGATGAGGTGTGGGACGATAAATGGAGTAATGGTAGTGTAAGTGAGAGAAAGTTGGGCCACGTAGGTCCAATTAGAGTTTCCAAAGGAAAACCCTAGAGGGAGATAACATGTGGAGTGGATGTCATGAGGTGTTGGGCCTTAACCCACACCCATAGGAATTGGTTCCTATTATGTGTAAGTGTAAGGGGGAAATAAATATCGTGGTGTGATAAGGGGCGCAAGAGTCCCAAAATATGGGGCGGGCCCTCTTAGGAGGATGAGTGTGGATATAGTTAGCCATACATGTCAAGGGTAAAATACTTTCAAATAAGATATGTTAAGACACTAATCACTTAAAGAGAAAGATTGTTGAGTCAGGCCCAGACCGATCCACTGGCATAATAGTGGCCAGGTGTCGGGGTGCCCTGGAGACCGATCCACCAGTATATAATAGTAGTTAGGTGCGTTCTGCCCTATAAGTGACCGATCCACCGGCTATAATAGTGGGGGATCCCGAGCTCAACAAACCAAACATTAAGTTACAAGTAAATCATGGGAAAGATACGTTATACTTACAGTGAAACACCATGAGAGTCCGGGCTAGACCGATCCACCGGCATAATAGTGGCCAGGAGTGTTGTGCCCTGGAGACCGATCCACCGGCATATAATAGTGGTTAGGTGCGTTCTACCCTATAAGTGACCGATCCACCGGCTATAATAGTGGGGTTCCCATACTCGCAAGGATTAACAAAGATTATGGTGTGAAATGACTTACAAATAAATCATGGAAAGATACGTTATAATTACAGTGAAACACCATGAGAGTCGGGGCCAAACCGATCCACCGGCATAATAGTGGCCAGGAGTGTTCTGCCCTAGAGACCGATCCACCGCCATAAAATAGTGGTTAGGTGCATTCTGCCCTATAAGTGACCGATCCACCGGCTATAATAGTGGGGTTCCCGCACTCTCATGGATTCATAACGATTATAATGTGAATCGACTATATTTACCAAAGATCTAAAGAATCAATCTACCCGGACCATAGCCGGCTTTTATAATCTGTATTACCACATGCTGCTTATGTGCATAACGAGTTACTTTACATTTTGGTCATACCACCCTTATATGTTTAAATACGATGTTACATATGTTTCATATGTTACTGTAGGTGTATGGTAAGATTCATGCTATGGGTTGTGAATATGCATGATATTGTATCCACGTGTTGTACCAGGATTTAATATGCACTTGATGTATTGAAATGCCCCGAAATTTCTAATTTTAAATAGCATATTTAAATGAAGTTTTTTTAATAGTTAATTAATTATATTATTTATTTAAAATAAAGAAAAATTTATTAGGGAAAATCAAGAATAAATTTATAAGTATTTTAATTAGGAGGAATTTGGGTATGTTAACTAATTAAATATTTTAATTTGGGGAAATAAATAAATAAATTATTTTTATTTAAAATAAGAAGGAGGAAATAGTTTCAAATTAATATTAAGTTTATAAATAATTTAATGGAAGAAAATTAGGGTGTTTTGCTAATTAAAATGGAGTTTATGGAAAATCTTTCAAAAAATCCTAATTTAGCCTAAAAAGGGATTTAAATATGATTTTATTCAAATATTATTATTTCAATAGCCTAAATATTCAGATTAATTTAATTGGCTTTAACCTAATTATTTTCTCCATTCCTTTTTCCCTTTTTCTTTTTCTTTCTTTCTTTTTCCTTTCTTTTTTTTTCTTTCTTTTTCTTCTTTTCCCCGACTGGGCCAGGTTGCGGCCCAGTTTTCCTTTCCTCTCCCTTTTCTTCTGCACGACCCAGCCCGTGCCCGTCACCCTTCTTCCGCCCGCCTAAGAGCCGCGTTTCGTCCGTGTTACGGCCGAAACTCGTCGTTTCATTTAATGACCCCCTCACCCCGCCGACCGGCTCGGTTCTTCCCTTTTTCTTTTCTTTTCTCCGGCCAACCGGTCCACCTTCTTTCTTCTTCCTTCTTCCTCCTTCCCCCGTCCTCGACGACGCTGCAATGATGGCTGCCATCAATGGCATCTCCGGCTACGGTGATTAATACTGGCCGTTTCTTACCTCATTGTCTTCCTCTTAACTCCAGGAATAAATTGGCATAATTATTGGACGTTAAATCTCGTCCGTTTTTTCTCTACTGGTGTGCAAAATTCGAACCACCCCAAAACGGAAGTCGAGCCATTACTGCGACCGACCGCCCAAATTCTTGCATTTAACACTTCCATATCGACCTCCAGCTCCTCATTATCCATTCCAACATCTATAAATAGCCTAATGGTAGGAGTTTTGGATTTCTTTTCTTACCTGAAACCCTAAGCGCAGGCTGTCGCCACCACAACTTCAGATGCCGTTTTAACCGTCGATAGTCAACCTTAGCGCCACCGAAGCATTCCAATTTCTTCCCTAAAACTTCCTCTAATCAACTAAACCATTTCAACCCTCGATTCTTCTTGCACGGGCCTCCATAGCCGTGCCAAGTTTGCTGCTCGTCTCACCAGAATTTTCACCCCGAAACCCTTAAGCCGGCGTCCGCCGCCGTTTCCGCCACTTCTACTGCCCTCTGAACCGCCCAAAAACTCCCTCTAATCCTTCTCCATCGAACCATAACCTTATTTCAAGTTCTCCCATGCTCCTTCTCTTTGTTTCTTCATCTTTTGCCCTCTTAGACCCATTTTTCAGCCACCGCCGTGCACCACCGCCGGTGCCGCCGCTTCCGAAGACTCAAGGTGAAACCCTAGATCTCCTTAGACTTCCTTTATATTTATTTACCTTTATTTTGTTTTATTCAAATTAATTCATGGTTAATCAAGTACTTTTTATTTTGTTATTATTATTATTATTATTATTAGATGAAATATTAAGGCTAAATTTTCCTTGCAGATATAGAGAGCATGAATAAAATAATTAGTTTCGAATTTAGGGTATGATTTGAATTATTATATGTTTTATTATTTTTCTCGTTTTTATTATCCTTATTATTTTAATATTATTATAAATAATATATGTTATTAATATTATTGAATGGTATTTTATTAATTAGGGGTAGAGTCGAAACCCCACTTTAAATTTTAAAGCTTATGCATTATTATTATTATTATTGTTATTATTATTATTATTATTCTTGATATTATCTCAATTTTAATAGTTAGTTGTTATTAGAATTATTATTATTATTATCTTTACTAATATTATTTTGATGAAGGGTAGAAACCCTTATATCACCTTTTTGTTTTGAATCACATAATTAATTTTAATATAATAATTTTTGATTAAAAATAAGGTCTTGGGATAAGTTAGAAATAATGGCACTCTTAAGAAAAAACCTAATCCTAGTATTTTTCCATAGTAGGTGAGCCCAACCAAAGCTCTCAAGTGGTGTAGGAACTTGCTCCAAGACCGGTGACATTTTAGGTAAGGGGTGCTAAGGCTATTTGTGTTATATATGATTTATATGCCATGCATGCCTTATGATATGATCTATCATGTATTTCATGCAATTATTATGTAATTGTTATGAATGCAGCATGATTGGAAGTTGAGGTGTGTTTCGTTAAATGATTGTGGCATGAGAATGATGTGTATAAATATGTTATTATTACGATGTGATATGGCTCGAGACATGCATGATGGATTTACAAAATAATATTGGGGAGTTTCATGGGAGTTGGATTTTTTGCATGGAATGAATATATTGTACGGTGTTAGGGTTTCGCATGGGTTGTACGGTGTTAGTGTAACACCCCAAAATTCACTACTTTTTTTTTGCGGAAGCAATTATAATAGAAATACTTAAAACCCGTGAATTCTAGAAATGTTACTGCCACACTTAGTACTAGACCAGTTCTCTCCGACCATTCCAGTACCAAGTGCTAAGGCTAAAGAAGAGATTAATAATCAATTACAAAATTAATACAAACTAAACTCCAAATAATCATTAAACGGTTGTAAAACAAAATCAGAGTACGCATCAAGAAATGTAATTTATTTCCAAAAGAGAATTAAACTTACAACCGATAAAAGGTTCATTAAAATACTCAATCGAGTAATGAATTAGAAAATGGTAAATACTATACCAAAGAAATAACAAAAAGAATGAAATCGCGTAAAGAATGAATACGACCACAATACTCTCTAACTTCGTACCAACCATGCTCAACACTCAGCCCCGACTGATGTCTCGCCCACCTGCACAAGTCAAAAGGGCATGCTACTCGTGGGAATGAGCAGCACCCATGAAAAGGGTGATCAATACGCTATGTACTGAGTAAGGTAACCGAGCACTAAGGCCGACACATAAGCACATAATCCATGCAGAATAATAATAGGGCATAATCCAACATAACAACATAAATGCATATGAACAACTCAGGTAAAAGTACAAAGGCCCATATAATCTAGATTAATTGTTTAATTAATCTCTTATCAGAATCCGATTCACACCATGCCTTCTATCAAATCCATGCAAGCAGAGGAACACCCCACTATTATAACCGGTGGGCCAGTCACAATAGAGCATCATGCCCTAACCACTATTATTACCGGTGGATCGGTCACAATAGAGAATCCTGCCCTAACCACTATTATTACCGGTGGATCGGTCACATATAGGGTAGAAACCCTAACCACTATTCCTAACCGGTGGATCGGTTCGGTTCCCCCTCGCATGGTGTTCCACTGTAAGTAATTAGTATCTTTTAAGAGCTTTGACGATTTTGGTTTGTGTTTAATGAGCTCGAGTCACCCCACTATTATTACCGGTGGGCCGGTCACATATAGGATCTCATGTCCTAACCACTATTATAACCGGTGGATCGGTCGCACATAGGACTACGCGTCCTAACCACTATTCTTGACCGGTGGATCGGTTTAGACTCGGCTCAATAATCTTCCACTTCATATTATTAGTGCCTTAAGTACTTTATTCAAAGGCTTTTCACCCCGGACATGCACGAATCATAAATCATAAATTCCATATTCATCATCATACTTACACTTTAGTCACCACATACATATGATAACACAAAAACCCTAATCAGCGACATCAAACCCTAATTAACCACAACAACCCATAGTTAATCATTCCAAACCCTAATTCAGTCTCCTCCGTACCCTTAATTTGCTCCACGTGCTATTTTTCATCCCAAGTGCTCAAACACCCAAACAACATTTACATTACCTTCCTTACATCCCAAATTAACTTTCCACACGTAAATTTTATACCCATGCAGACATTAATCTCCCCATTTTATTAGATTCCACGTGAAACCCTACATTTCCCATTTTATTTTTCCACCCATAAATCATTAAGATACTTAGGTCAACTTACATCTCTCAATCAACTTCTTTCCCCATCCTCCTTTTTCATCATTTCTCCCACACAAACCACATCGAAATCCTCTCATGCATGTGTTATAGGGTTACAAACATATCGTCACATACATATAGTACACATGCCATACAAAAACATACTTCAACTCCATGTCAAACCACATACAAAATAATTAATAATAATCATAAACATAGAATACATAACATATGAAGCACATAATGCACATAAGCACACAAAAGGCGTTAGCACCCCTTACCTAAAATGACACCGGTCTTGGAGCACGCTCCTACGCCTCCTTAGGGCTTTGACCAAATAATAACATACTAATAAAATAACCTTAACAAAATTCTAACTTTGCTAAATAAAAATAATAGAGATATTATAAACCTTGATAATATAGGGTTAAAGACTTTACCCTAATAATAATAATGATACTAAATAATATCAAGGATAATAAAACTAATATCAATGAGAATATAAATAATAATAATAATAATAATAATAATAATAATAATAATAATAATAATAATAATAATAATAATAATAATAAGCTTTAAAATTTAAAGTGAGGTTTCGACCCTACTTATAACTAATGACTTACCACTTATTTAATATTAATAATAAAATTACTAACATATATAATAACATTAAAATAATAAAGATAATAATAATAATATTATCAATAGTTATAAGAACAATAGAAATAATAATACTAAAATAAATAAGTGTGAATGTTAATACAAAATTAGGGCCTAGGATTTTCGAGAATAATTAATAAAATGATAATAATAATTATTCTAATAATTATAATATTAATAATAAGAAGAAGAATGATAATAATCATATAATAATAATGATGATAATAACAATAATAACATTATTAACAATAATAATGGTAAAATATTTGCATTAATAATAATGGAATAAGAATAATAGAAATTTGAAATATAAAATAATAATAATAATAATTATACTTATAACATATTAATATTAATAATAGTAATAAAATAAATAATAAGGGGAATAATAATAAACTCGAATTAAAATACAATAAGGCTTCAGCCCTCAACATAAATAATTATAAAACAATAATACTACTACTACTAATAATAAAACATATTAAGAATAATAATAATGGTAGTTATATGCAAATAATTGAAATAAATTAAATCAAGGCTTATAATAATATGGAAAATGGTTGACAGGGTCTAGGGTTCAACCTTAGGCTGGTGGGGATAGGCGGCACCGGCGGTGGTACACGGAGGCGGCGGCGGTGGCCGGAAAATTAGAAGAAAAAAGGGAAAGATGGATGTTGGGAAAAAGATAGGGAGAATTGAGGTGATATAAGAGGTGTTTATGGTTTCCCAGGAGTAGAGGGACAAAATGATGGTGGTGTTGCAGCCAAAGGTGGCGGAGAATGGCGGCAGACAGTGGTTTAAGGCTTCGGGGTCAAAATTCTGGCGAAACGAGCAGCTAACTTTGCACGTTTATGGAGGCTCGTGCAAGAAGAATCGAGAGGTGAAAATGATTTAGTTAATTAGATGAACTTTCAGGGAAGAAAATGGAATGTTTCGGTGGCGCTGAGGTTGGCTATCGGCGGTGAAATATGCGTCTAATGTCTCGGTGATGAACAACTCTCACCGAGGGTTTTCGGGGAAGAAAATCTCCAAAACTCCTAAAACTAGGCTATTTATAGATGGTGGATGGGATAATAAGGTTTTGGGGGTTGGTAGGAAGGCATTAGATGCGAGAATTTGGGTGGCCAGTGGCATAAAATGATTGGGCATCGTTTGGTTTGCTTTGAATTTTCGCGAGGCTGGGGAGAAGAAACGGGTGAGAGATAACGTCGAATAATTATGCCAATTTATTTCTGGAGTTAAGAGGAAGACAATGAGGCAAGAAATGACCGGTATTAATCACCGTAGCCGGAGATACCATTTTTGGGGGAGGGAGTTGCAGTGGCGTCGACGGAGGAGAAAGGAGGGAGAAGGAAGAAGAAGAGGAGGGGGACCGGTCGGCCGGGAAAAGAAAAGAAAAGGGGAAGAACCGAACCGGTCGGCGCGGTGAGGGTTCATTAAACTGAACGACGAGTTTCAGCTGTAATACGGACGAAACGCAGAGCTTAGGCGGGCGGAAGAAGGGCGACGGGCGCGGGCTGGGCCGTGGCGAAGAAAAGGGAGAGGAAAGGAAAAATGGGCCGCGACCTGGCCCAGTCGGGGAAAAAGAAGAGGAAAACGAAAAAGAAGAAAAAGAAAGAAAAAGGAAGAAAGAAAAAGAAAAAGGGAAAAAGGAAAGGAGAAAAATAATTAGATTAGGCCAATTAAATTAATTTGAATATTTAGGATATTGAAAAATAATAATATTTAAATAAAATAATATTTAAATCCCTTTTTAGGCTAAATTAGGATTTTTAAAATGTTTTCCATAAATTCCATTTTAATTAGCAAAACACCCTAATTTTCTTCCATTAAGTTATTTATAAAATTAATATTAATTTGGAACTATTTACTCCTTCTTATTTTAAATATAATAATTTATTTAGTTAATTTCTAAAATAAAATTCTTTTTTAGCTAGAATACCCAAATTCTCTCCTAATAAAAATACTTATAAATTTATTCTTGATTTTCCCTAATTAATTTCCTTTTATTTTAATTAAAATAATTTATTTAATTAATCTTTATGATAAAACCTCATTTAAATATAATATTTAGAATTAGAATTTTTTGGGGCATTTCAGTTAGGGTTTTGTATGAGTTGCATGATGCTTGGGTTTTGCATGGTGGTGCTACTATTGCATGGAAGTTGAGATTTGCATGGGCGCAGGGTTTACGTGAAGTTAGGGCTTACATGGGAAGTAGGGTTTATGTGAAGTTAGGATTTACATGGGGGTAGGGTTACATGAAGTTAGGGTTTGCATGGGAGTAGGGTTTACATGAAGCTAGGGTTTGCATGGAGTAGGGCTTAGGTGGAGTTAGAGTTCTCATGAGAGTTAGGGAAGGTCGGGATTAATGTTAATGGTGGAGTTTAACTAGGATTAGAAGATGAGGAAAGTAGAAGCCACTCATGCGTGTCTGAGTCAAAACTTGTGAATAAGATACTTAAGATACTAATTACTTAAAGAGGAAGATATTGAGACAGGACCAGCCGATCCACCGGTCAGGAATAGTGGTTAGGGTTTTACCCTATGTGTGGCCGATCCACCGGTTAAAATAGTGGTTAGGGTTTTACCCTATTGTGACCGATCCACCTGTAATAATAGTGGTTAGGACATGATGTCCTAATGTGACCGGCCCACCGGTTATAATAGTGGGGGTTCCTGATCTCAATGAAAATAAACCAAAGTTTTGTTAAGGTAAGTAAAAGACATTAATTACTTACAGTGGAACACCATGCGAGCAGGAGCCGAGCCGATCCACTGGTTAGGAATAGTGGTTAGGGTTTGACCCTATTTGTGACCGATCCACCGGTAATAATAGTGGTTAGGGCATGACGCTCTATGTGTGACCGGCCCACCGGTTATAATAGTGGGGTGCTCCTGTGTTCGCATGAAATTGATAAAAAAGCATGGTATGAAATGAGATCTGATCAGAGATTAACTAAGTAATTAATCCAGACAATGAATGGGCCTTTGTACTTTTACCTGGTTGATCCTATGTACTTATGATTATGCTCCTCTATGTTCTGCATGATTTATATGTTATGTGTTAGCCTTAGTGCTTGGTTACCTTACTCAGTATATAGCGTACTGATCACCCGTTTCATGGGTGCTGCTCATTCCAACGAGTAGAAGGCCCATCTGATTATATGCAGGTAGGAGATATGTACTATGATGCCATTGATGTCTATGGGACATCAGAAGGGATTGAGTGACGATGGGGCAGGATCTGTTCTTAGAGTGTCGTGGTTGGCTTTCCTTGGGATTTTATTTCTATGTCGTTTAATTATGAATCGTACTTTGGAACAATTTTATTATTACTGTTTTCCCCTTCCTAAATGAACTACTGCTCGTACTTTGCATTGTGTAAGGACTATTGCATATTTGATCTCAATAACCATGAATTTGAATTATTATTAATGTTTCTTTCAAGCATTCATCTTAGCCTTAGCACTTAATATTGGAACAGTAGGAGTGAACCGGTCTAGTATTAAGTGTGGCGGTAACATCTCCAAAATTTACAGTTTTAAGTTATATAATGTTTTTTAAAAAAAATGTAAATTTTGGGGTGTTACATGTATAGTTATGTCTCTCCCATAAAATAGGGTAGTGGAACTTACTCAGTATTGGACCCGTACTGATACTACCTTGGTTGAATGGGTCCTATGATGATCCACTGATGGTGGGGAGCAGACCTCTTGTGCAGATTTAAGATCGGATACTGTTTTGGGGTGGAAGACCTGACTTGAGTGAGTAGGCAATCTGGATATTGATCCTTAGGGATTTGTTTTGTTCAACTGTATTCATCTATGGAAGTTATAAGTTTTGTATTTAAATTCCCAAGGGATTTGTAATTGAGTTTTAATTTCTCGTACTCTGATAAGCTTTTAAAATTTGGATTTAATTGTTTGACAGGTTTTAGCCTTGCATCTAATATGAGATAGATGGATGACATTTAGCTTGTGTTAGATGTGGCGGTAACATTTCTCAAATTCTCTCCTAGCTTCCACTTTATTTCTTCAAAAAACAAATTTTCAGGAGTGAAATTTAGGGGTGTTACACTGACCTTGTCCCTTCTTTTTTTTTTCTTCCCACTTCCAGGCCACCAGACTTATTTTCCCTTTTTTTCCCTTTATCCTTTTCTCTTTCCTTTTATTCTTTTCCCTGTTCTCCCTTTCATCTTCTTCCTACATGTCCCCTTCCTTATGTAACCTTCCCTTTTCATTTTTGTACCTTCCCTACACCCTTGCATGTTGCCCTATCCATCTCACCTTTCTTCTCTCGGCCATTTAGTGCCACGCACACTAGCCTTCACCCTGCACCCTTACCCTTACGCCCTTGCACCCTAACTCTTGCAACCACCTTCCTCCCTTGTAGCCATGCACGCTGAAGCTACAAGCTACCCTTGTCATCTTCCCCTCTCCCACCTGCACTCACCTCCCTTGTTTTCCTTACCTCCCCCATCCTTTCTAGGTCTAGTGTCGTCGCTGCTGTTGACGCCCAACTAGCCCCTTGCCACATCTCATATATAACTACACCCTTCCCTCGCTTACAGAGCCACCCATGTCCATTTTCTTCTTTCCATTTTCCTTCTCTAGTGCCTACAACCATAGTAGGATGCATTTCCACCACCACTACTATTGGAATTTCTCCTCCCTCCTTGCCATCATCATACCAAAGCCACCTACATAGGTGCCCCAGCTTGTGCAATCACCCCAGCAAACCTCCTTTCTCCTCCTTTCTCCTTTATCGCTCTCGGCTGTGCACCACCTTGCACCACCTTGCACCACCGCCGACTGCTAGCTCCACTACCACTAACCACCACCAACTCCAACCAATATGAGTGCCACCACCCCCTCAACCCTAAACTACCAACCCTCACTCATTCCACCAAAATCAACCACCGTTGCCGTGATTGCCATTGTGCACCACCTGCACCATTTTCCCCCCTACTTTTATCACCTCCATTTCCTTTTTACTGAAAATTTCCTTAGGTTAAGTTTTTTTTTAAAAAAAAATTAGAAGAAAGGAAAATCTAAACTAAAAAATAGAAGAAAGGAAAATCTAAACTATGTATATTCTCATTTCTAGGTAATATTTTGGTGATGGAGGAAGAGGAGATGTAGGTTGTGTGTGCTTAGAGACCGAAGTTTCTTCAATAAGGATATTGTCATAGATAGGGTTTTACTAGGTTTAATTTATGTCTTTACTATTTGTTATGTAATGGCATGCATAAAATGATAAATAACTCTAGTGTTGTATATATAGTTTTATCTTGAAAGCAGCTAGAGGTAAGAAAGCTATGTATCATGACTGTATTGATTTCAAGTGTTTGTGTATATCCATGTCCATGATATATGATATTGCATGTGTAGAAAGTTGGAGAGTTTTTGTGTTGGATGTCTTGTGACTTCAGTAAGGTTTTTGAGATCTAGGGATATTCTGGTTAATACTATGAAAAAGTGGCATGTAAGGTACAGTAAGGTGTTAATTAACATAAAATAGGTTGGAGATATTTCATGAAATAACTTGGGTAAAAATAAAGAGGTTTATGGTAAATATAGTATAGGGAGAAAGACCATAAATAGGATGAGTAAAACCTAAGGGGAGGTCATATGTTAGTAGATTGGGGCTTTGGTACTAGGGAGTCGATATGAGGCTAATGATGGTGTTTTAGGTATTCATGAAAATTAGGAAAGTCCTTTGAGACTTGATAAGTGTGAATTTTGCATCTTATTCCTAATTTTTATGAAAGTTTTTACCTAAAATTTCAGTTAGAATTCTCCCTTTTTGTCCTTGTTACTGCCTTTATGTTGTGAAAATTTGTAGGATCTTAAGGAACAAACAAGTATGAAGGATGGAAGCAAGAATAAGCTTAAAAGGAGAAGAAAGAAGAAAAGAGGAGAAAAAGTTAAAGAGAAAAGAGATTTAGAGCTAAAGTGTATATTCTAAAATAAAATAAAAGCAAGAATGCATATTCAAAGGATATGGGCATGAAATAAGTGGAATTCATACCAGGATAGAATCTAAATGAAATAAGTGGAATTTATACCAAGATAGAATATGAATTTGGAGAATCTTTCAACATAAAAGTTGTATATCTTTTCAATAAATTTCCAACGCATCCAAAATTATCTCAATCAGAGTCTTGATGAAAGATTTATAGTTAAAATACCCAGCACTATCAAAGGTGACACTAGAAGCCCGTGTTTATCAATACCCTAGGGATTCGAGAGGCCGTAGTATTTAAACTATCATTCTAATTTTTCATCCCAGCAGCCTCCACTCCCTCTATTTTCTCTCCCCTCCATCTTCTTCCCCAATTCCTCAAAAATTCTCTTATAAACTTGAGATCTATGTGCAAAAAGTTGAACACTTATAATAATCATTGGATTTCAAGGGTATTTTCTTTTCTATCTTATCTATTTATGGAATCTTTTTTTATTATTAATGTTCTTACTATGAGTTTGAATGGATAGATTTTCGTGATAAGGTGAAGGGGAGTTTCCCTTAATCTAAATTTGTTGAATATTTATAGTTTTTTTATTCAATTAATGATCCTTATGTTGTGTTGTTGATTGATTGACAGATTGATGAATTTTGGCTAGGTACCAATTTTTGGTGTGAGAAATACTGGCGCGATCTAGAGATAATCAGGTATTAGACCCAATAGCACAACTAGAGATTCAATTGTAGGGCAAGAGATGATCGATTTTACCTCTAGAATAATAAAAGAGGAAACTTTGTGGACTTTAAGGCATTACACTCCATTAGACCCTAAGGTAGAGATAATTAGGGCCATAGAGATATAATAGTGTATTTGTGGCTTTAGAAAGAACAACACGTTCTATCCTTTTTGGCATGATTGATTATGATTGTTGAATCAATTTGTGATTTGGTGTTCAATTACATGGAGGATCGGGGGCGATGAACCTGAACCTTAACTTTTCTATTTGCTTGAGTCACTTGAGTGCTATTTTCCTTTCTTTTTAACTTAGTTAGTTATTTTAGCCTATAATTTCTCACTTCTTATCATTTTTTAGTCTAGATATAGCTAAGTTCTATCATCGTTTTAGTGGTCATTCACCAATCATTGTGGGATCGACCTTGACTACTACTCCGACCCCATGCACGTGTGGGTAGGAATGTGTCAAGACTAGAGCAAGAGATACAACCAAAAGGTGAAATTAGGATTTTAGGAGGCGAAGGTGCAAAACCCTAAAGTTAGGCTATTATCGCATGTATAATATGGGGGAGTTGGATTGTATACTTAAAATATGATGTTAACCATAGAACTTTGGGAATGTGTAGCCACATGGGGTAGAGGGGAATAGTTAGGATATGGATTGTACTTGTGCTACATTTAGCATGGTTTGTGTTCTATTTTACCTTTGCCTTATAGTTGGTATAAGAATGTTTTTTTCCCAAACTTATACCGATTATGGTGGCAACACCCCTCTTATGTTTGAATGTTCTTCTACTTAACAAAATTTTTTAGTTATAAATTTTAGGGGTGTTATAAATTGGTATGAGAGCTTAGGTTCTAACAACCGTGCTTTATTTTTAGAAAAAATTGGTTTCAAACAATTTTCCCTCTGAATTTCTTATAGTTTTTTTTTTAATTTAAAAAAACCTCAATTATGCTTAAACTCATATTAACTTGTTAGAAAATGAAAATGAGAAGCCTAGGTGGCCTTTGATTGTGACCTTTGTTATAGATATTAGTAAACTATAAGGGTATAATCTAACATACCTTGGTCTTGCAACTAGTTGATCACAAGATGAATGGATGACTAGGATGATTAAAGTAGGCCTTTAAGGCCTTCATGGAATTAGTGCAATGCTAGCCTTAGCCTCAGCCACCACCCCCACCTCCACATCATCTTCAAGAGGGCATTAGGGAGACTTAGCTCTAGAGGGTCACTAAACACCACCCTCTAATGTATGTTAGCAAGAAGGAGCTAGTAATTTAGGTGGGGTGGATTTATGATATGGACTGCACCTACAAGGTGGTTGATTGCCCACATGCTAGGAAGTTGAGTATCTCAACGTTATTTCTCTATAGGGTCATAGACACCTAGTGGGCAGGCTATCATACCCAGGACAAGTTGCTGATATCTTGGGAGGATTTTAAGACGATAATCCACGCTAAGTTCCACCTAAAGAGCCTCAAGAGGGAAAAACTAAAGGAATTCATATAGATTACTCAAGAAAGCATGAAGGTGAGGTAGTACTATGCTTGATCCACAGTGTTTCTAAGGCTTGCTCTCAGCATAGGGACAAATGAGTCAATAGTGGTTTATCAATTCAAGCAAGGGCTCCATTTCACCATCCATTAGATGATAGGTATGATGAATTTCCCTAATTTGGATACCTTATTTGAGTAGGCATGCATTGCAGCCGCTATGGTCAGGAGCAAGAATCTATTCGGGGAAAGAGAAAGCCATATATACAGGGTTCTAGAGGTAAAACCAAGCCCAAAAGGAGCAGACCTTCAAGATTTCATTAGAGGGGTCTTGTCGGGAACCAGGTGTTGCCAAAGGGTTTTTCCTACCGGTAATGTTGCATGAACCATATTGGATGTGACTATAGGGGCAAACCTATGATTTTCTGACTCTATAGAAGGCTAAGCCACCGACCTTTCAAGTGTCACAATAAGAGGAACTCCTACCAGCCTCAAGGAGGTCAGTTCTAGTAGAGGGCCCCACTAATGTTGCAGCAACAAGCCTACCAGATGTCGCCTTAATAAATTTAATAGAGGACACCTACCCTAGCCAACACACAAAATAGAGAGACTAAAAGGAAAAAAAGGGGTCCTACCCTTTTCCTTAGAGAGGAAGAAATGCCTAGGGTACCAAAGGATACCAAGGAGGTTATTAGGGAGGGGATTTAGGTAGGTGCTTGGACTTCATCGCCAAGTAGAGGCTGATCGACAACGGGAATTAGTCACAAGTATGATCACCATACTTTCTTTACAAGTGCATATACTCTTTGATTTGGGTGCTTCTTTATCATTCATATTTACTACTTTTATTGCTAGTGCTACCCTATCATCATCTACTAATGTAGACATATATCCCTCGGGGGATAGATTAGATTGCACTAGTCTCTACTCGAACGTGGCCTTAGTGATAGGTAGGGTAAACTTCCTTGTGGAATTGGTTGAGATGGACCTATAGGATTTTGATATTATACTGGTGATGAATATATTAGTAAGATACCTGACAGTGATAGATTGAGTGTAGGAATGCATGGTGTTACGTGGCTCGGGGGGTACTAGGGTTTCTTTTATAAAATGTAAAGCTAAGCTAACAACCAAGGCCATATTTGCATACATGCTATGTGCATTGATGCGAAAGAGGCATTCGATATATCTGTGTAGTATTTAGGAGTAGAATAGGGATTTGACAACCCTAAATAACTCTCTTGTAGTCCTAGACTTTCTTGATATGTTCCCAAAGGAGATACCAGGTATGTTACCAGTGAGTGAGATCGACTTCTCCATCAACCTAGTACTAAGGGATGAACTTGTGTCAAGGGCCTTTTACCAGATGGCACTGGTAGAATTAAAGGAGTTAAAGGCTCTATTGGTGGAGTTACTAGCTCACAGATACATCTACCTAAGTGTGTCTCCATGGGAAGCACCAATCCTATTCATGAAGAAGGATGGGAGCCTCCATCTATGTATTGACTACTGAAGGCTGAATCAGTTGACAGTAAATAACTAGTATCTGCTTCCATGAATTGATGACCTTTTTGACAAGCTTCGAGGCACTACTACTGTCTTGAAGATTGACTTGCGGTCAGGCTACCAAAAGTTGTGTATTGCTGATGCTGACATTATAAAGATAAAATTTAGGACATGGTATGAGCATTATGAATTTATGGTGATGCCTTTTAGAATCACCAATGCACCTATTGTCTTTGTAGATCTAATGAAGAGGATTTTCATGCCATTCCTCAACTAATTTATAATTTCGTTCATCGATGACATCTTTGTGTACTCTTAGGGAAAGGAGGAGCATGAGTGAAACCTATACACCATCTTGTCCCTCCTTCGGAAGCATTGTCTATATGATAAACTCTCCTTGTGTGGAGTTTGCCTTTTTGGTATATGTACTATCAATAGGAGGATTCATTATGGATTAGGTGAAGATTGTGGTGGTTATATAGTGGAGGACACCTATGAAAAATATCTAAGGTTCATAGTTTCCTCAGTCTGGCTCGGTACTAGCGATGATTTGTTCAAAATTTCTCAAGGATTGTACACCCTTTGAAAAAACTATTGAAGAAGACTACTAGATTCTAGTGGGATGATACTTGTGAGGGAGTATTCTAGGACTTGAAGAAGTGCTTTCTTATAGCACTAATTCTAACTCTACCAATGAGATCAGATGGTTTTGAGATCTACAGTGATGTGTTGAAGCAAAGGACGAAGTGTTTATTGATGAACACTAGTAGGGTAGTCGCCAATGCTTCCCACTAGATAAAGTAACATAAGCATAATTACCTAACTCATGATCTTTAATCAGTCGTGGTTGTCTTCGAACTAAAAATTTGGAGGCACTATATGTATAGAATGGAATGTTTATTTTTTACTGACCACAATAGTCTCAAATATATATTTACTCAAAAGGAGTTGAATATGAGGTAGAGGAGATGGCTAGAGTTGGTAAAGGACTATAACATCATGTTGAACTGCCACAAGGGTAAGGCCAACATTGTTGTAGATGCCTTGCGTAGGAAGACATCAAATTTTATAAATTCTCATGTTATAGTTAATGGAATGATAGAGAAATTTTGTGAAATGGTAGTAAAGCTCATTCAACAGTGTGACGAGTGCCTTATTGATTGCACTAATAGTGTTTGATGAGATTCAAGATAGGTATCCATGAGACATAAAGCTTGAGAAGATATAACAAAAGATATAAGAGGGTAGGGCCAAAGGATTTTGGATACATGAGGATGGTAGCATTTTCTACAAGAGTATTGGTATATATAGCAGAGTTAGGTTGATTTGAACCAAAGAATTTTGAAGGAAGACATTATACCCTTTACTTTGACCACCCAGGAGGGGAGAAGTTGAACAAAAACCTTAGCATATCTATTGGTTGCATCGCATGAAGCAAGAGGTAGAGGAGTTTATAGCAAGGTGCCTAACCTATCAGAAGTTGAAGTTTAAGAAATATAGATCTATAGGGTTAGTACAGTCTCTAGAAGTGCTTGGATGAAAATGGGACTCCATATCCATGAATTTTGGGAGTGGATTACCGAGGAATTGTAGTGGGTGTGACACCATTTGAGTCATTATAGATTGATTAACTAAATCAGTGGTTTTTGTACTAATGAAATTGATTTGGAGCATGGATCAATTAGCCAATGCCTACATGAGGTTCATAATTATTAGGTATATTACACCTATAGACATTATCTTCGACAAGGACTCAAGGTTTCACTCTCATTTCTAGGAGACATTTTAGAAGGTTCTAGGCACTATAATGAAAATGAGTAGCACATTTCACCCAACTACGGATGGTTAAATCGAGATAATGATCCAGACACTTGAGGATATGTTGTGGGCTTTTTCTATGGATTTTCAAGGTTATTGGGAGGACCATTTGCATTTAGCGGAGTTTGTGTACAATAGTAACTACATGCCAACATAAGGATGACACCCTTTGAGGCACTGTATGGATATAAAAGATATTATTGTACTAGGTTATGAGATGATTGAGGAGATGACCTAATATATCTGGTTGATCCAAGATATAATGAGATTGTCTTAAAGTCATTATAAGAGTTATGCTAATTAGAGATGCTGTAGTGACTGTTTTGAGCTAGTTGATAGGTTTTGTTGAAGGTTTCACCTACTAAAGGAGTGTAGAGGTTTTATGGTAAGGGCAAGTTAAGCCTGAGGTATATTAGCCCCTATGAGCTTCTCGACAAAGTTGATGAGGCTGCTTATTTTTGAATCTCTCGTTAGAGATAACATAAGTCTATAACTTATTCCACATTTCACAACTATAAAAGTATATTGTAGATCCTTCCCATGTGATATGGCTTGATGAGATTAAGCTCGACAATTCTTTAACCTATGAGGAGAGGCCTTTTGCTAATTCTCGATACCAAGTTACAACTAACCCAGTAAAGCTTAGTTCTACTCAGGAAAATTCTTTGGAGCGGACATGGAATAGAAGAAGCCACTTCAATATTAGAGAAGGACATGCGTAAGGTATATCCTGAACTCTGTATTTCAAGTGTGTTAGATTTTGGGACCACTTTCCTTTAAGGGGGTAGTATCTAGTAGCATGATGTCCTTGCCATTAGGGTTAACCATCAGAATTAGCTTTTTCCTCATTCCCTTCCTCTCCTTTCCAAGCCTTGACTTGTGACTTTGGGGAAAAAGTCTTCTTTTAAGGGGGTAGATATATAGTACCCTGAAATATTTAAATTATAAAATTTATGTATCAACAAATTAATTTAACCTAATCTCTAAATTTTATTTTTTTGATAATTATAAATTAATTATATGTAAATTATATTAATTTTATTTATTAATTACTACTAATATAAATAATTTTAATCTAATAACTTAACTTAAATCCTACACCCAAAATTTTTCTTTTCCTCATTTTTATTTTCTTTTTCTCTTATTTTACCTTTATTTCCTTTTTCTTCCTTTCCTTTTGTTTTCTCTCCTTTCTTTTTCCCATCCTTCTCTCTAGGCTGTGTTGTTCATAGCTAAGGCCATTTTTTTTTTCACTTTCTTCCCTCCTTTGGTCGGTAGTTCTATTTTCTTTTTTCTTTCTTTCCTTTCTCCTTTTATTTTTTTCTTTCCCCCTTTTCTCTCTTTCTTCATCCTCCTACCCGTCTCCTTCTTTACACCACATTCGCCTCTATTTCTACACATTCCTTGTGCCCATGAACGCTACTCCATCCCTCTCAGCTTCCCCCCTTATCCATGCAGTGACATAAATTCTGGCAAGCACCTTGCACCCTTATCACTGCGCCCCTATTCCCTACCACTTGCGACCACCATTCCATCTACAACCATGTACGCTAAAGCTACAAGTCTCCCTTTATCGTCTTTGCCTCTCTCTGAACCTCTCCCATCTATAAATACCCTATTTAGCTAACCTTCCTCTCCTCTCCCACCTTCCCTCATATCCCTTGTCTTCTATACCTTCCCCACGCTTTCTAGATCTAGCTCCACTACTAACATTGATACCCAACAAGCCCCCACTCAATGCTTATAGAGCCACCCCTCTCCCTTTTTCCTTCTCACGTGCTTGCAACCATAGCAGATTGCCTTCCCACCACCACAACAATATGCTTTTCTCCTCCCTCTTTTCCACCACCACACTTAAGCCACCCTACAACAGTGCCCCAGCTTGTACAACCACTTGGCCACCCTTTTCTCCCCCTTCTCCTCCCTTTCTGCCATGAACCACCCCACAATACTGTTGGTCGCCAGCCACACCATCACTAACCACTTCCAAATCTAGCCAATCCTAGTGCCTTCACCCCTTTGAATTTAAACTACCAACCTTCACCCATTCCACAAAAATCAACTGTCACCTCCTCCATGCCATCTTTTTGTGCCACTTGCACCATTTTCTCCCCACTTTGGTCACCTCCATTTACTTTCTCCTCCTTAAACTCCCTTTAGGTTAAGTTCTCTTTTGTTCATTTTTTTTATAAAAAAAATAGAAGAAAGGAAAATCTAAAGTGTGTATATTCCCATTCCTGGGTAATTTTCCTATGATAGTAGAAGAGGAGGTGTAGGTCATGTATAATTAGATACTAGAGCCCTTTTGGTAAGGATACAATTGTACATAGGGTTTTACTATGTCCTTGTTGTGTGTTTTGTGATGGCATGTTTGAAATGATACATGACTCTGGTGTTGTATATGTAGTTTGTCTTGATAATAGTTAGAGGTAAGAAAGCTTTATGGCCATGACAATATTGATTTGAAGTGTTTATGCATAACCATGTCCATGATATATGATATTTCATGTATGGAATATTGGAGAGTCTTTGTGTTGGATGTCCTATGACTTAGTTAGGATTTTTGAGACCTAGGGGTATTCTAGTCAATGCCATGAAAAGGTGGCATAAAGGGTACTTTAGGGTGTTAATTGACATAAAATAGGCTAGAGATAATACATGAAATATTTGGAGTAAAAATAAAGAGATTTATGGTGAAGACAGTATGTGGAGAAAGATCATAAATGGGATAAGTAAAACCTAAGGGGAGTTATGGTCCTATGTGAGTAGCATGGGGGTTTGGTACTAGGGAGTGGATATGAAGTTAATGATGGTATTGTGGGTAGTTATGCAAATTTAGAAAGTCTTTTGAGACTAGAGGAGGAGATATAACCAAAAGGTGAAATTAGGGTTTTGGGAACCAAGGTGCAAAACCCTAAGGGTAGACTATTATTGCGAGATGGGGGAGTTAGACTACTACCTCAAAATAAGATGTTAACCATAATATTTTGGGAATTTGTACCTAATTTTAGCAGCCATGAAGGGTAGAGGGAAGTAGTTATGACAAAACTAAGGAATTAGGGTTTTAGAGGGACTTAAATAGGATGGGTATTATCACATATGCAAAATGAGGGAGTTAGGCCAAGATTTTTTGTTGATGGTTAACTATAACATTCTGTGCATGGGTATGGAATTTGAGAGCTAGATAAGTAGTATAAAAGGGACTACGCCAAGGAAGAGAAGTTAGGGTTTTAGAGGGGTAAACCTAAAGATTAGTTAATATCATATGTTGAAAATGTGGGTGTAAAACTCCATCCAAAACTCCATCAAATTTTATTTAGAATTATGTTGATATAAAAGAAATGAATTTTAGTTTTGAAATGGACTTCAAGTTCTAATAAAAATGTGAATTTCAAGCGTACCTATCAACTTGTTTGCCAAAATCGATCAATTGGTTTACGTGTGATTTCAGATCCATTTTTGATTTTGATTAGAATTTTCCTCTAATGATTATGTAAACTTGTAATTTGAGTTCAATTATTCTAGTAAGCATGTTTTAGTATGCTAGTATTATTTTTACATTAATTAGGCCATTACATGATTTTAATTAGCGGAATTTCCCAAAAATTCACTTTTGGAGGCAAGCCTTCGTCCTCCTTCTCTTTCTCTTTTAGTAGATAAGGCAATGATTTTTAACTTTGTACACCCTTCCTTGAATTTCCAAAAACCTAGCATGCCCATCTTTGACTTTACTTAACCCCCCATAGCCTCATCAAGTCATCCCTCACTTTTTAGCTTTCCCATACTCAACTTCACCTATCTCATCCCTCTTTTCCTTGAGAATGTTGACCAAAATGCTCCTATACTTCTCATTTTCTTATCCATTATCATTCCTCACTTGTGTTCATGCTCTCTTCTTCCTTCTCCATGTGAAAATTTCATTAAGTGTTGAGCACCATTCCATTTACTTCTCATCTTCCTTCTATTAAGAAAAATAGAAATCCTATTTGGTTTTCTCCTTTGAATTGTTCAAGCTTTGTGTTCCCTTCTCTTCTTCTAATCTTGGTTTTAGTTCTCTCTTACTTTCCTTAAGAAAAGTTAGAGATTTCAACTTTTCTTTTTAAGACCCTATTTTGAGCCAAAGGTGGGGTTTTGTATTTCCCTTCTTATTCGTATGATTTTCTTAGTTTTTAATGAAGTTTTGGGAGATGATTTGAATGGTTTTGACTTTGATTCTCTTAAGAATCAAAGGTATGCTAGATAGACCATGCAATAAGAGTTTTGTTCTAGCAAAATTGCTTGAAGGTAAGACATTCTTATGTTTAACATAATTAGGTTTCTGAAGCATATTAGGGTTCTATGTGTTAGGGTTCTATGTGTTAGTGTTTATATGAGTAGGATCTAATTGTTTTCCATGTTATGAGTATGTGATTTTATAATCCTACAAAATGTGTTGTTGAGATTATTTAATTTTTAAGCATAACATAGGTTTTGAGCATGATTTTTTAAGTGTGCATATTACCATGTATCCATGTGATTCTATGTGTATAACATGTATTTATACATTTGTTTTGACATAGAATGATGCTAGGAATAATATGGTATTTTGTGGTAAAATTTAGTGGGTGTTTTGTAAGTCTGGGTTGTGTTTTACCTAGAACAGTCGATCGATTCCTCGAACAATTCAACTAGTTTTGTCAGAAGTGTTATGGTTTGGAGTTTTGAATTGATTAGTCACAAGATTGGTTTATTTGTTTGGTAAGCTAGTGGACTAGTTTTGATGAATAGTCGATCGATTGTTCAAACCCTTTAATTGGTGTCTCTATGGACCAAGGTGGTTTGGTCTCTACTTAGACCTAATGACTAGTTGTACCAAACTTGTCGACTAGTTACTATAACCAATTGATTGATTGGTCAAACCCATTGATGAGTTTTTTTATAGGCCAAAATGGGTTGGTCTCTCTTTATACCCATCAACCTCTTGGACCAAACAAGTAGACTAGTTTACATGAATAATCGACCGATGAAGCCAACAAGTTGATTAGTGCTTTGTTTTTATTTTGGTTCAGGTTTGGTATGATCAGACAAGTCGACTAGTTTGAGGACCAATCAACTTGTCTAACTAGAAGCCGCTTGGTTTGTTATAAGTTGTTGTGTTTCTCTTGGGCCTATTGTGCTGATCCTTTAATATATTTACAATATTTTAATTATGATTTCAACTAGGATGGACCTGATTTAATATGAATTGCTATAATGGTATTTGAGAGTTAATTTTTAGTTAAGTTTGGTGTTATCTCTAAACACCCAATCGGTGGCTTTTATACCTTATTGATGAGTTTGATGTCATCTTTAAATGCCAAAACGGTGGCTTAATTCCTTTTGAAGTCTTTGGTATTATCACTTGGAAACACCCAATTGGTTAAACAATAGATTTTAATTGTGTTTTTTTGTTATCACTTGGAAATACCCAATTTTGTTATGTGTGGAATTTGTTGTGATTTTTGACATTAGACATATATAAATTAATGATTTAAGATTTTGTTCAATCCTTTTTCTTTGGCTCTCGAGGTAAGTCTTGGGAGTTAGTGGGTGGGTTGAACTTGGTTATATTCTTTCACTTAGTAACTATTTCCTTCTCTAACAGGTTGCGGTCGGTAGGGGGTATGGGCATATCTTTTAGGTATAGGATTATACTATGGTAGGCCAACATAACATTGGTGTCTAGTAAGGGTTGGTGATGTATTGCTTAGACGGGTGTTGCATCCCATCTTTTTAGCCCTAGCAGCGGTGACATTCAAGGTATGGTAGGAGAGGTATCCCACTACAAGCCCCTCTGGTGTACTTCGACCATGTGTGGCGGGTGTGGTATCTCAATTTGTGGTGCACTTGTTGTCTTGTGGGTGTGGTATCCTTAAAGAAATTCCTTTTGATGTATCCTAACCTTGTGTTTTGGGTGTGGTATCCCATTGTGATTATCTTGCTCTTCAATGGCTTTTGTTCATGGTGGAGAATAGAGTGTGGTCGAACGAACTATCTTACTAACTAGAACTTGTGTGGTCACTAAAGAAAGAATTCTAATATACTTTAGATCTTTTTCTTTGCATTTATTACTATATTTCTATACTCCCATGACTTCCATGCAAGCATGCTATGTTGTACTTGAGTAGTGTCATTATAATATCATCATGCTATTATGTGACTTCAAAGTGTGGCATTAGCCATTCCATGTTTTAAGTAGTATCTTGTACCAATACATAAGCATACTGATCTTATGCTTATGTGGCCAGTGTGATAATATAGCTTCTGGTCATGGGAGTAGAGGATGATTTGTAGGGTTATGACTCTTAGTTAGAGTATGTTGAAGGTGATGATGAAGGCCATTAGCTGGTCATTGCTTGGAGTTCGAGGTTTATGATTGTGCCTAAAAGTTAGGCTAGTCGGTTATTAGTATTTGACCCAATACTTTTGGATGTTTTTGTATTTTTGATTATTTAAACACTTGGCTCAAATTCAAATATTTGATTTTGTAAACTATCAAGTTCAATATATCTATGATATGGCTATAGTCTTTATTTCTGTGTATTGACACATTATTATTATGATCATGCATTTTTTGTTCCTTGTTCTATTTTACCTTACATTAGACACGAGTTAGGTGATGATCATACCTCTCTCATGGTTGATGCAACAGTAACATTCCTATATTTTGCATTTCATATCGCTTCCACATTATATTAAAAATGAAATTTTTTAGTTCAAAAAATGTGGGTATTACAAGTTGGTATCAGAGCCTATGGTTTTAAATCTTGAAGGTGTTTTCTGAAAATGTATTTTTTCAGTTTCATCAAACTAGAAGAATCCAATTTAGTCTACAAGTGAGTGTTGCTTCATGTTAGGAGTTAGCCATAAATTTATAGAATATGACTAACTTTTGTCCTTATGTGCAATGTGCTGCCTTCATGTGTACTAATGGTGTAGTTAGTGTTCGATTGTTTCTAATGAAGCTTAGTATTCTAAGGTTTGATGGTTTCAAATCAGCATCTCAAGCGTGTCATAGAGACAGTTGGAGCTTTCATAGAGTGGTAGATTTAGTGCGAGGAGTCTTTGTAACCGCCGTGGAACCTCCTTTCTGGGTGCCACCATCAGAGAATTGGCTTTTTTGGGTATTCATTACCTTTTTTTTGAGGGTCAGGAGGACCAACCTTGTTGGAGCATAGGCTAAGAGATTTTGAGAAGATCTTTGCAGCCAACGGTTACCTAGAGAGTAGGTAGGTGGACATTAGAGTATTCCATCTATGGGGTCGTGTTGACAAGTTGTTGTAAGGTCCGTAGGTGAGAGTATCCACTATATATCAATGGGATACCTTTGTTAAGATGCTTAAGGATTGATTCTATCCTACTCGCCTGAGGATGGCAAAGTATGATGAGTTCTTAGCATGGCATCAGGGGACATCTTCGGTAGAGGAGTACTACAACAAGTATTTGGACCTGGTTCTCTTTGCTCTTGAGATTAACATTTATGAGATGATTAAGGTGCATCATTTCTAGCTAGGGTTGAGTTTGAGGCTCTAGGAGATGCTTATAGAGATGTGTGCACAGGACCTATAGGCTTTATATGATTATGCCTTAAAGTCATCAGCGATTGTTCTAGCACCTATCACCCTAGTAGGGGCTAAGAGGAGGTTTGAGGGAGGTTAGCACCACGGGGGAGAGAAGAGATTCTAAACCTCAAACAGTTATCAGTCGGTAGTGGTACCGCGCTTTGGAGGATAGTTTAGTCAACTGAGAAGGAGTTATTTCATTTATTAGCGGTGTTGTAATAACCACCTAGGGAAGGATTGTGTTATGCAGTTGGTTTAGTGCTATGGTTGTGGTTGGTTGGGTCATTGTTGATTCGAATATTATTCCATCAGAGGCATTACTCTACTAGGGTTGGTATGTTTCAAAGTTATTGTGGCATAGAGATCACAAGTTCTGAGGGCTCAGCTGACAAATAATGGAGCCAGTAGGACTGCTCTATTGCAGAGGATGCAGAGGCCCTATGCTTTGCTATAAGGGAAAGGCTTAGGCAGTGGTGCAAGACCACCTCCAAGTAGTTACCTAAATGTGATGAGCCAATTAAAGGCTGACCATTATGTTGTTATTGTGATAGGCATGTTCACAGTTTCTTCCCTTCCTGCTTACATATTATTTGACTCGGGTGCATCACTTTCCTTTTTGTCTAATGTTTTTGTAGCTAGGACAATTATGATTCCTTCTACTAGGGTAGAGACTTCTATTGTGACTTTGTCTGGGGATAGACTTCAATGTTCTAGGTTGTATAAAGATGTGGCCTTAGTTGTTAGCGACATCGAGATTCCAATTGGCCTTATAAAGCTTGAGTTTAGGACTTTGACATTATCCTTGGAATGGATATGCTCACAAAATATCAGGCTTATATCAATTATGCAAAGGTGAACGTGGTTCTTAAGGGACCATAGGGTGCTAGAGTGTCTTACAGGAGATTCAAGCCTAGGTCCATAGTGAGGATGGTGTACGCAATGGTGCTCAATACACTAATATAGAAAGGGTACATGCTCTTCTTATGTAGCATTCAGGATTTGGATGCCAAGAAGCTATTAGTTGAGGAGATTTCAGTAGTATGAGAGTTTCCAGATGTGTTTTCTGATAAAATCTTGAGGATGCTGCCAGTGTGTGAGATAAAATTCATGATAAACCTTCTACCATGGATAAAGCCTATATCAAAGGTGCCTTATCACTTGGCACCGATTGAGACGGTGGAGTTGCATACTCAGTTGGAGGAGTTGCTAGAGAAGGAGTACATTCAACTGAGTGTATCACCTTGAGGAGTGCCAGTCCTTTTTGTATGGAAGAAGGATGGTTGGTTGGGGCTTTGCATTGATTATCATGGGTTGAACCAGGTTATGGTGAAGAACTGTTATCCTTTACCATGGAATAACAACCTCCTTCATTAGTTACATGGGGCTATAGTGTTTTCGAAGATAGATCTTATATCAGGGTATCAATAACCGAGGATTGCTATGAAGGACATACATAAGACAACTTTCAAGACAAGGTATGGCCATTATGAGTTTATCAT
The DNA here is from genome assembly GCA_030549775.1 of Tamarix chinensis. Classification (NCBI taxonomy): domain Eukaryota; kingdom Viridiplantae; phylum Streptophyta; class Magnoliopsida; order Caryophyllales; family Tamaricaceae; genus Tamarix; species Tamarix chinensis. The sequence continues at coordinate 35,111,053 of CM060181.1, read as the reverse complement.
GATATCTTTTGGACTCACAAATACACTAGCAATGTTCATGGCTCTCATGAACTGCATCTTCTAGCAACATCTCAATCATTTTATTGTTATCTTCATCGACAATATCTTGATTTACTCTTAGAATCATGAGGAACACGAGAAACATCTTCAATAGGCCTTGGAGTTGTTGAGGACTCATTATTTGTACGCAAAGATCTCGAAGTGTGATTTTTGGCTAGACAAGGTAGCTTTCCTTTAGCATGTTATTTTAAGGGAAGGTGTGTTGGTGGATCCTTCTATGATCTGAGTAGTGTTAGAGTGGACTACACAAACGAACATTAGGGAAGTTTGTAGATATCTAGATTTGGTAGGCTGCTACAAATGGTTCGTACAAGGATTTTCTAAGATTTCTTGTCCTTTGACTACCTTGTTGAAGAATACGACTCACTTTGTTTGGGATGATAAGTGCATAAAAGCTTTTAAGGAGCTCAAGAGGATGTGGACTTTAGCTTTAATGCTTACCTTGCCATTGGGTATATAGTGATGTATCCAAGTTTGGTTTAGGGTGCGGGTTGATGTAGCATAGGAGGTTAGTGGACTATGCTTCTTGCCAATTGAAGTAGCATGAGTAGAAGTATCTTATGCATGACCTTGAGCTAGTTGTAGTCGTTATTGCCTTAAAGATCTGGAGACATTACTTGTATAGAGTATAGTGTAAGTTCTACATGGACCGTATGAGCCTCATGTACATCTTCACGCATCGAGAGTTGAACAAAAAATAGAGGAGATTTCTAGAGTTAGTTAAGGACTATGATTTAGAGTTAACCTAAAATGAGGGCAAGGCTAACGTCATAGTAGATGCTCTTAGTAAGAAGACTTCACATGCCTTGGGTTTGTTGGTAGTGTCAGCTTGGATCTTGTGAGACCTTTAGGTATTGACCATTGAGATCATTGGACTTGGGGATCTTGAGACGAGGATGAGTGCACTCTCGATCATCTTTGATAATATTTGAGCTTGTTATCTAGAATATGTCAAGCTTGAGTAGATTAAGAAGGCAATGTTAGAGGGTAGAGCAGCAGGATTTGAGAATTTTGAGGATGGCAGAATCTATTTCTGAGGATGGTTGTGCGTTCTATAGTGCTATGGGGAGATTAATAGGAGGATCCTAGAAAAGGGTCATTGTGCACCTTATTCCATCCATCTTAAAGTGGATAAGCTACAAAAGGATTTGAGACGGATCTATTACTAGCCTTGTATGAAGGGGAAGGTTGTAGACTTTGTGGCCTGGTGCTTGATGTGTTAGAAGGTCAAGGTAGAGCACAAGTGTCTGACAGGTTTAGTTCAACCATTGGAGGTCTTAGCATGAAAATAGGATAGTGTGTCAATGGACTTCATGATTAGATTACCTAAGACTAGTAGTTTTTAGATTCAATTTGGGTTGTGGTTGATGGGTAGACCATGTCAGTAGTGTTCATACTAATAAAGTCGACTAGGAGTATGGATCGCCTAGCCAATGCTTATATTAAGCATATGGTTTGGTACCATAGTATGTCTAAGGACATTGTGTTGGATTGAGATTCTAGATTTTTATCGCACTTCTAGCAGAAGTTGCAAGCTCCTTTTGGGATATATCTTAAAATGAGCACAATTTTCCATCCAACTACAGAAAGTTAGATCGAGCATACTATTCAGACCTTCGACAATATGCTTCAGGCTTGTGTTCTTGATTTTTATGGTGTTCTTGATTTGGTAAAGTTATCCTACAACAACAGTTATCATGCAAGTGTAGGGATGATACCTTTCGAGGCACCTTATAGATGGGAATTTTGTATTCCTATGTGTTGAAAAAACTCTAGTGAGATGATTATGTTGGGACCAAAGATGGTAGAGGACACTACTAGGTAGATCAAGATGATTTGAGACCAAATAAAGGCAACTCAGGATAGGTAGAAGACTTATGCAGATCTGCGACGGAGAACATATGAGTTTGAGGTAGGCGATAGAGTTCTTTTAAGGGTTTCACCAACTAAGGGATTGATGCATTTTGGTTATAAGGGTAGGCTTAGCCTAATATTCATTGGGTTGGATAAGATTTTGGATTAGGTTAGAGAGGTTTTTACCGTTTTACCTTACCGATGGACCTTTTGTGCTTGCATAACATTTTCCATATCTCTTAGTTGAGGTGGTACCAATTGGATCTGTCTCACATCATTAAGCCAGAGATGATTGAGCTCGATGAGCTATTGACTTATGAGGAGTGTCTGCTGAGGATTCTGGATTCTAAGACTTAGGAGACGTGTTCGAAGATCATTCCGCTTATGAAGGTCTTGTGGTCATGCCATGGGGCAGAGGAGGCCACTTGCGAGTGTGAGGAGGAGATCATGATGAAGTACCTAGAGTTGCTCACTTAGGTGTGTTGCACGGGTAACATCGCTTATTTAAAGGGGTAGTGCCCTTTTTTTATGTGTATTAACCCTTAGCTATTATAATCTTTTGTTTGATGGCTTAGGATTACTTATGTTTCGAGCTTATATTAATGTATTTCTTTTATGAACATCGGGGATAAATTCTATTTTAAGAGGGTAGTGTTGTAATATCCTTTGCCAAAATCCTTCAAATGGTAATTAGAATTATGTTGATATACAAGAAATGAGTTTTGGTTCTAAAATGGGCTTTAAATTCTAATAAAAATGTAAATTTTAGGCATACTAATCAATTGGTTTGCTTGTGATTTTATATCCATTTCTAATTTTGATTTGAATTTTCCTTTAATGATTATGAAAACTTTTTATTTGAGTTCTATTATGCTAATAGGCATGTTTTAGTGCTTTGGTATTATTTTTACATTACAAAGACCATTACATGATTTTAAATAGCAAAATATTTGCAAAAAGCTACTTTTGGAGGCAAGCCTCCTTTTCCCTTCTCCCTCACATCTCCATCTCTCTTTTGAAAGATGGGGCAACAATTTTTGACTTTTTGTATCCTTCTTTGACTAGCCAACCCACTAGCATGTCCATCTCTAACTGCACTCAACCCTCACCACCCAACAAGTTATCCCTCACTTCTTAGCTTGCCCACACTCAACCTTACATGTCTTATTCCTCTTTTCCTTGAGAATGTTGACCATATTGCTCCATTAATTCTCATTTTCTCTTCCATTATCATTCCTCACTTGTGTTCTTGCTCTCTTCTCCTTTCTCCTTGTAGAAATTTCGCCAAGTGTTGAGCATCTTTCTGTTCTCCTCCCTTCTTCCTTCTCCTGAGAAGAACTAGGATTTTATTTTATTTTCTTCTTTTAATTATGCATGATTTATGTTCCCTTCTCTTCTTATGAACTTGGATTTAGTTCTCTCTAGCTTTCCTTAATCAAGGACGAATTAAAGTTGTGAAGAGTTGGAGATTTAGGCTTCCCTTTAGCACCCAATTTTAAGTCAAAGGTGCTGTTTTGTGTTTACCTTGTTCTTCTTCTTTTGTTTTTATTAGTTTTTATTGAAGTTTTGGGAGATTATTATAATGGTTTTAACTTTGATTCTCTTAGGAATTGTAGTTCTACTAGATAAGCCATCCAAGAGGAGTTTTGTGCTTGGAAAATTACTTTAGGTAAGATATTCTTATCTTTAACATAATTAGGTTTTTGTGATATATTGGGGTTCTTTTTGTTGGTGTTTTTATGGGTAGGATCTAATTGTGTTCCATGTTATGAGAATGTGATTTAATACTCCTCAAGTAAGTGCTATTTCGATTCTATAATTTTTAAGCATAAAACGGATTGTTTGAGCATGATTATTCATGTGTGTATATTACCGTATGTCCATGTGATTCTATGCATGCAAGATGTGTTTTTATGTGTGTTTTGAAAAAGAAGAATGCTAGGATTAATATGGTGAAGTGTGGTAAAAATTAGCGAGTGTTTTACAAGTTTAGGTTATGTTTTACCTAGACTAGTTAATTGGTTCCTCGAACAAGTAGGCTGGTTTTGCAACTAGTCAAATGTTTTGGAGTTTTAGATCAATTGGTTGCGAGATTAGTCAATTGGTTTGGTAAAACAGTTGTTTATTTTTGACGAACAATTGATCGGTTGGTCAAACCATTAATTGGTGCCCTTGCATACCAAAGTACTTTGGTCTCTGTTTAGACCCATAGAGAAGTTGGATGAAACTAGTCTTTTGGTTACTATAATAGTCAATCATTTGGTCAAACCTATTGATCGATTTTTTTACAAGCCAAAATATGTTGGTCTTGGCTTCAACCCATCAATCGGTTGGACAAAAATAGATGACTAGTTCACATGAGCAGTCGACCAGCGAGGCCTAAAAGTCAATTGGCACTGTGGTTTTGGTCTTATCTAAGTCTAGTACCACCAGAAAAGTCGGCTGGTCTGAGGACCGTTTGAATTGTTGAATTGAAAGCTATCTGGTTTGTTGTAAAATGCTGTGTTTCTATTAGGCATTTTGTGTTGATCCTACCATGTATTTACAATATTTTAATTTTAATTTCAATTATAATCGATCTTATTTAATATGAGCCACTATAATGATATTTAAGATTTGATTTTTTTTGTTATGTGTTATCTCTAAACACCTAATTGTTGGCTTTTTATACCTGTTGGATGAGTTTAGTATCATCTTTAAACACCAAAATGATGGCTTAATGACTTGTGATGTGTTTCATGTTATCACTTGAAAACGTCCAATTGGTTTAATAGTGGATTTTTAGTGTGTTTGATTTTATCACTTGAAAACCCCAATTTGGTTATATGCTGACTTTTTTGTGATTTGTGAAATCATTTATACATAAATTATTGGTTTATGCTTTCATTCTAGCCTTTTTCTCTAGCTCTCGGGGTAGGTGTCAAGAGTTAGTGGGTGGGTTGCCCTTAGTTATATTCTTTCGCTCAGTACCAATTTCCTTCTCTATGTGGTTATGATCTGCAAGAGATGTGCATAAATTTGAGGTATAGGATTATATTGTAGCAGACTGGCATGACATCGGTGTACCTGCAATTACTCACCCCCACTAGCGTGGGTTATGCACTAGTGTACCTGCACTAAATCAAAAACTCCTACACCCTATATTAGTCAGCCACAATAAAAAAAATGCAAAAAGAAAAGGAAATAAAACAAAATGTATAAATCATAATAAATTCCTTAGGTCCTAATGTCACTCGCTGCCAATCCCTGATAACAGTGCCAACAACTTGACACGTTTCTACCTGTAAGTGTATAGGGTTGGAGTAGTAGTTAAGGTCGATCCTACTAGGATTGGTGAATGACCACTAAGAAAATGATGGAACATAGCTATGCCAAGATTACGAAATGGTAGGAAGTGAGAAATTGTAAGCTAAAATAACTAACAAAGCTAAAACGAAAGGGAGTAGCACTCAAAAGACTCAAGTAAATAGAACAACTAAGGTTCTGGTTCATCGCTCCTAATCCTCCATGTAATTGAACACCAAATTGCAAACTGATTCAACAATCATAATCAATCATTCCAACAAGGATAGAAAGTTTTGTGCTTTCTCAACCCACAAACATCCTATTACATCTCTATAGCCCTAACTATCTCTAGCTTAGGGTCTAATAGAGTGTAATGCCTTAAATTCCACAAAGTTTCCTCCTTTATTATTATTATAGATATCAAATCAATCGTCTATCAACCTATAATTTAATATCTAGTTGTGCTATTGGTTCTAATACTATATCATCTCTTGATTGCACTGGTATTTCCTACGCTGGAAATCGGAACCCGGCTAGAGTTTGTTATTCCGTTGATCAATCAACAACACAATGTAAGGACCAGAATTGAATAAAAAAAAAGAATGCAAACATTCAATACATTTGGATTGGGAAAAATTGCCTTTAACTTAGCATAAAAATCTAGCTAATCAAACTTATAGTAAGAATATTAAGAACAACAAGAGATTCCATAGATAGATAAGAGATAAAAGAAAATACCCTTAAAATTCAATGATTCTTATAATTGTTTAACTTTTTACACCTATATCTCTAGTTTAAAAGAAAATTCTTAAGAAATTGGGGAAGACGATGGAGGCTATGTGGATGAAAAATTAGAATAAGAGTTTAAATACTATAGCCTCTCAAATCCCTAGGGTGTTGATAGACACGGGCTTCCTGTGTCAGCTTTGACAATGCTGGATATTTCAACCATAACTCTTTCATCAAGAATTCAATTGAGATGATTTTGGATGCATTTGAAATTAATTGAAAATATATACAACTTTCATGTTAAATGATTCTCCAAATTTAGGTTGTATCCTGGTAGAAATTTCACTTCTTTCATGTCCACATACTTTGAATATGCATTCTTACTTTCATTTTATTCCAGAATTTGCATTTTAGCTCTAAATCTCTTTCTGCTTTATCTTTTTCTCCTCTTTGATCCTTTATTCTACCTTTAAGATTATTCTTGCTTCCATTCTTCATTCTTTTTTTTCCCTTGAGATCCTGCAAATTTTCACAACAGAAAGACAGTAACAAAAGCAAAATGGGAGAATTCCAATAGAAATTTGAGTTAAAAACACTTATAAACTTTAGGAACAAGATGAAAAAGTCAAACTTATCAACTCTCCCATGCTTAAAAATTTTCTTGTGCCTAATAAAATTAATACAAGAAATAAGCCATGGGGAAAAATAAAAGAAGTAAGATCCATTTCTTAGAAAAGTGTGTTTAGCCCTTTAATAGCACAAGAGTCAAGTCAGAAGCAATAAGACCCAAAAATATAACAATTGAAAGCTCCACATGTGTTTTTGAAATATTTTTTGGCTACCCCTTATGTGAGAAGTGTAACTATGCTATTGAGCTCTAGGGCCCTACCATACAACAAAGGATATCCAATAGTGGATAACAGGCAACCGCATACCAACTCACTCACTCCTCAAGGTTTCGAATTAGAATTCTTACTTTAGGTCTTGTGGACACACCTCTCATGTTTTTTATTGTATTTAAAAATTTCTCTCTAGTCTACCCACTAATGATCAAGGTCGTACATATTATTTCAATTATTTTTGATTCTCCACCACTAGAAAGAGATAAGACACACAAAAATCAAGAGGTCTTATTAGGGTTGTAATGGGGCCATGGGTTAAAAAGTTAGGACAAAATATTTTTTAGAAGTGGAGTTAAAAGTCTAGTACCAATGAGATATGATCAATTCTTTTTTTAATAATAATAACATATTTTTTACCATCTCAACTTTTCATCATGAAACACAAGCACCTTGAATTTCTTTTTGATTCTTTTTTTCTTTCTTTTTTTTCTTTAAAGAATAATAAGAGATAGATTGATTAGCTTTTTATCTTACACAACCATTCACTCTTTCACACCTTCCCCATTATTAGCTTAAATAACACTCCCAACCTCATTTTTTCAAATTTCATAACACCCATTGGTTTTAGACTCAGGGAAGGATGAGGGAAATTGGGTTACATGTATGGTTAGATCAAGAAAAACGGCCATAATCACAATGGGGTTAGCAAGAATAAAACGTGAAGGTTAGGCTATTTAGCTAATGTAGGTTATGACAAAAAAACAAGTGTCTCTATCATTTTAATTCATGTCTAAGTCATATGTGATTTTGAAGAAAACCATTGCTAGTTTTAGTTTCCCAAGTCATGGTGGGACACACACCAAAAAAAAAAAAGAGACTGTAGTGTTGTATGAGTCCAAAGGCCCAGTCTCACCAGGTCCAAAATTCTCCAATTCTAATCCCTTTTGGAAAAGAGTAAATCAACATAAGTGAAACTACAATACCATAATAATGGTAAGGCATGCATAACTCTAAAGTTCTCAAACACAGTTAAGCTTGTCTCATAATATGTTAATCAAAACACTTAAACACATAGAAATCCATTTTCAAAAGGTATTTTAGATGATCTTAACATGCCAAACTAAAAACTCCTACCATTGCAAGATAAAATATAGTCTTTAATATCATCAATGAAGGGTCATTTCCTTTTCTTTTCTTTGTTATATATATATATATATATATAAAGGAAATAACCAAAGAAAATACAACAACACTCATCAAAATAAATCAAGGTAGAAAAGAATACTAACCAAATGAAAAGGATAAGCCATCTTCTCTCCCATGCTTATGTATCACATTGTACTCAATGTGAATTAAGAAGCACATAAGAAAAGAGGGAGAAAAGATCCATGGCTCAATCTGACTAAGGAGTTGATGGAGGGTAGTGGATGACGTGATGGTGATCTTGGCTCTGTATTCCTCTATCCCTTTGCATAAAATCTTATGCCCTAAAACTATTCCTTCTAAAACCGTCTTTTCCCAATTTAGAACTAAATTTGTATCCTCACAACACTTAAGAAAAAGCTCAATATTATTTTATCATGCATTGAATGACGACCCAAAGATCAAAAAATCATTCATAAAAATTTCTATGAATTTTTTAACCATATCATGAAATAGAGCCATCATACATCTTTGAAATGTGGCTAGTTCATTACAAAGACCGAACAACATTCATCTATATGTGAAGGTGCCATAAGGACAAGTGAAGGTGATATTCTATTAGTACTTAGGGGAAATAGGAATTTGAATATAACCGGAATATCCATTAAGAAAGCAATAATAGTCATGCCCTACCAAACATTTAAGCATTTAGTAAATGAAGGGAAGGGGAAAGTGGTCTATTCTAGTGGCATCATTGAGCTTTCTAATATCAATACATACATGCTAACCAATCACAATTTTAATAGGTAACAATTCATTATTGTCATTCTTGATCACTGTGATGCCCCCTTTCAAAGGAACCACCTGGACAAGGCTAACTTAAGAGCTATCAGAAATTGGGTAGATCACACTTGCATCCAAGAGCTTAATTACCTCTTTTTTCACCACCTCTTGCATGGTTAAGTTCAATCGCCTTTGATGTTGGATCACTTTCTTGTAGTTATCTTCTACAAGAATTTTGTTCATGCACATGGAAGGACTAATCCCTTTAATATCAACAATGGTCCACCCAAAATCTATCCTTCATTCCTTGAGCACTATCATCAAATTTTCCATTTGCAAACAAGTTAATGATGAAGAAATAATGACAAAAAGAGTATCATTATGACCAAGAAATTTTTACTTTAATTGTTAAGGTAGCGGATTGAGCTCCAAAGAGGGATGTTCTTCAACATATGGCTTCAAAATTGGGATCTTGGCCTTCTCTAGTCCTTACAAGGGGACCACAGTGTGGCACCCATATGGTGGATGTGTAGTAAAATAATGTACAACCTCTTTTGCTTCATCTTCTTTCTCATATCTTTCTTGTTGAACCAAATACCTTTTTAGGGGGTCCTACACAACACTTCCTTGAAAATAATCGTCAATTACACTATCCAATATATTAATGCAATAGCAAGTATTATAATTGTAGGGGTATTTTAGACTCTTAAAAGCATTAAAAGTGACTTATTCGCCTTAGAAATGAAGAATGAGCTTACCCTCTTGGATATCTATCACCACAAAGTTAACAGGGAAGATAAACTTACCCAAATTAACTAAAACATCTTCAATTATACCCCTAGGATATTTGATATATCGATTAGCCAACTATAAGGACATATTCGTCAGTTTTGGTGTCCCTAGACCTAGACATTTGAAAATGGAGAAAGGTGTCAAATTAATGCTAGGGCCACATAACACCTTTCTGAATTTTAGATCCCCAATCACACATGGGATAGTGAAACTCCTTGGATCCTTGAGCTTAGGAGGAAGTTTGTTTTGTAAGATAGTAGAACATTCCTCATTTAGGCTTACCATTTCAATCTTATATATTTTCCTTTCATGAGTGATTATTTCCTTGAGAAAATTTCCATAATTGGGCATTTGTCTCATAATTTCATACAAAGGTAAGATAATGTGCACTTTCTTAATTATATCAAGGAATTTTATAAATTGAGCATCTAGCTTACGTTGTACAATCCTACTTGGAAATGGAGAAGGGGAACCATATGCTTTTAACTCTTAAGGTGAAGTGTTTATTACCTCAAGTTGTGATTTAGGTGCTTTCTCTTTAGGAGATTTTTTCATTATCTACCTTGGGCTCTTGAGGGTATGGTTCAGGTAGTGGTTTCCTACTCCTCAAGGCTATTGCATTGATTTTCTCTTTAGGGTTAATGATTTTATCACCAGGAAAAGCGTTAGGTGCTCTCCCTAAAATGGCATTAGAGAGTTGTTCAATCTGTGCCTCAAGGTTCTTGATGGATGCATCCTAATTTTGGAGGTGGGCATCTTATTTTTGGAGATGAGCTTGAATTAGAGTTTCATGTTTTTTGAAGTGTGCTCTCGGTGCTAGTGATGAACTTAGACATCATCTCTTCAAGGGAAGAAGATTAAGGTTGTTGGGGGCGGTAGAGGGGCCGAAGATGGTGGTTGTTGTTGTGTGAATCCTGGAGGCTTTGTAGGAACTTCATTTCTCTAACTAAAGTTTGGATAGTTTCTCGATCTAGGATTGTACACATTGGAATAGGAATTATTGGTCTCCTATAACTATTTCCCATGTAGTTCACTTTATTATAAGATAGTTGGAAGGGATTCCCAACTTGACATTCCCTGCTTAAGTGTGGTCGACCACATAGCTCACACACTGGTGCATTAGCTTGCACCTACATACAATAGGCACTACCCATATTGTTAAATTTATTAGCAAGCAAATAAATTTTAGCCTTTAGTGCCGTGATGGCATCTACAAAATGAATTCCCAGAGTTTTTATGTCAAGGCACCTTCATTGTGCCATTGGTGGGAATTCGAGGTTGCCTCTTCATTGAACTCCTAGACTTGCTATAGAGTTTTATTCATAATGGTAGCCCTTGTAGCTGCATCTATCAAAGACTGGTTAGTAGTAGAGATACCACTGTAAAAAGTTTGCATCTAAAGCCACATGGGTAGGCCATGATTTGGGCATTTTCTTAGCAAGTATTTAAACTGCTCCCAAGCATCATAGAGTGATTCAAGGTCATTTTGCATAAAATTAGTGATGTCATTTCTTAATTTTATAATTTTTGATGGTGGAAAATATCTAAAAAGGAAAGACTTCATCAAATCATCCTAAGTAGTAATAGAACCTAGGGCTAATGAGTGTGACCACCTCTTAACCTTTTCATGTAAAGAAAAAGGGAACAATCTAAGCCTAATTCCATCATTTGAAACACCATTTAGCTTAAAAGTGTCACAAATTTCTACAAAGCTGTCAATGTGGGTGTGGGGAGTTTCATTAAGGCTACCTCCAAATTAAGCTGATGTTTGTCGCATCTAGATGATAGCAAGATTGATCTCAAAATTGTTGGCTTGAATGGCCTATCTTTATATGCTTGAGACTGATCCATCAAGGCTCCGTGTAGCATAGTCCCAAAGCGACCTTGGAATGGGTGCTTGCTCTTGGATAGGAGCTTGTTCTTAGTGTAGGATGTGCCCTTGTGGTGGGATTTTTCCATCATGGGGTGGAGGGTAATTTTCCATTTCAATCCTTGTGGTGTGTGACTTGCGTAAATGTGAGATGATCCTCTAGATCTTGGGATCAAGTGGCACTAACTCACCCCCACTACTATGGGTTATGCACTAGTCTACCTGCACTAAATCAAAAACTCCTACACTCAATGTTGGTCAACCACAATAAAAAATGAAAAAAAGAAAATAAACTAAAATGTTTAGATCACAATAAATTCCTTGGGTCCTAATGTCACTCGCTGCCAATCCCCGACACCGGCGCTAAAAACTTGACACGTTCCTACTTGCAAGCACACAGGGTTAGAGTAGTAGTCAAAGTCGATCCCATAAGGATTGGTGAATGACCACTAAGATAATGATGGAACATAGATATGTCTAGAATAAAACATGGTAAGAAGTGAGAAATTATAAGCTAAAATAACTAAAATAACTAACTAAGCTAAAAAGAAACGGAATAGCACTCAAGTGACTCACGTAAATAGAACAACGAAGGTTCTGGTTCATTGTCCTCTATCTACCATGTAATTGAACACCAAATCACAAATTAATTCTATAATCATAGTCAATCATGTCAACAAGGATAGAAAGTGTTGTACTTTCTCAAGCCACAAACACCCTATTACATCTCTATGGCCCTAACTATCTCTAGCTTAGGGTCTAATAGAGTGTAATGCCTTAAAGTCTTCAAAGTTTCCTCCTTTATTATTGTAGAGGTCAAATTGATCATCTCTCACCCTACAATTTAATTTCTAGTTGTATTATTAGGTCTAATAACAAATTATCTCTTGATCACATTGGTATTTTCCACATCGAAAATACGAACCCAGACGACATTCATCATTCCATCAATCAATCAATAACACAACGCAAGGATCATGAATTGAATAAAAAAATAATGAAAATATTCAAAACATTTAGATTGGAGAAAAATCCCCTTCACCTTAGCAAAAAAATCTATCCAATCAAACTCATAGTAAGAACATCAATAATAGCAAGAGATTCCATAGATAGATAATAGAGAAGAAAATACCCTTGAAATCCAATGATTCTTACAAGTGTTTAACTTTTTACACCTAGATATCTAGTTTACAAGAAAGTTCTTAAGGAATTGGGGAAGAGGATGAAGGAGAGAGAAGAGAGAGGGAGTAGAGGCTAATATGATGAAAAATTATAATGAGATTTTAAGTAATACTACCTCTTGAATCCCTAGGGTGTTGATAGACACGGGCTTCCCTTGCTAGCTTTAATAATGCTAGGTGTTTTGATCATAACTCTTTTATCAAGACTCTGATTGAGCTGATTTTAGATGCGCTAGAAATCTATTGAAAAGATATATAACTTTTATGTTTAAAGATTATCAAAATTAATATCATATCCCGGTTGAAATTTCACCACTTTCATACCCACATACTTTACATATGAATTCTTGCTTTCATTTTATTCAAGAATTTGCATTTTAGCTACAAATCTCTTTCTGCTTTAACTTTTGCTCCTCTTTGCTCCTTTCTGGTCGTTTCTTCTCCCTTTAAGCTTATTATTGCTTCCATCTTTCATGCTTGTTTTTTTCTTGAGATCCTACAAATTTTCATAATATAAAGGCGGTAACAAGAACAAAAATGAAGAATTTAAACTGAAAATTGAGGTAAAAACTCTTTTAAACCTTAGGAATAAGATGAGGACGTCACACTTATTTGTTTGGTCAGTGAGGTATTACACTACAAGCCCCCTTGGTGTACTTCTACCTCATATAGTAGGTGTGGTATCCTGATTTGTGTTGGGTGCATTCGATGTGTGGTGGGTGTGGTATCTCCAAAGGAAGCCTCTTTGATGTATTCTAAACTTGTGTTATGGGTGAGAGATCACATTTTGATTATATTTTGCTGCTATGCATTTTTTTCATTGTGGAGAACTAGGTGTGGTTGAAGGAACTATCTTACTAATCAAAACTTTGTTGTCACTAAATGAAGATTTCTAATATGGTTTAAATCTTATGCTTTGCATGTATCATTGTATTTCTATACTCCTATGACTTCCATGTAAGAATGCTATATTGTACTTGATTTGTGTCATTATAATATCATCATGCTATTATGTGACTTTAATGTGCTAAATCAGCGTTACCATGTTTTATGTAGTTTATTTTACCAGTATATACCCATACTGATATTACACTTGTGTGGCCACTGTGATGATCCAGCTTCTAGTCTAGGGAGTAGAAGATGATTTGTAGGGTTACAACTCTTAGTTAGAGTATGATGAAGGTAATGATGTGGGCCAATTCTTGGGGTTCGAGGTTTATGATTGTGCTTAAGAGTTAGGCTAGTTAGTTAGTAGTATTTAGCCCAACACGTTGGAATGCTTTTGTATATATGGTTATTTAAAGTCTTGGCTCATATTCCTGTATTTGATTTTGAAAAGTATCAAGTTCATTTTATCTTTAATATGGCTATAGTATTTATTTCTTTGTCTTGAGACATTATTATTATTATGATCATGCATTATTTTTTCCTTGTTCTTTTTTTTCTTACATTAGACATGGGTTAGGTAATGATCATACATCTCTCATGGCTGATGTGATGGTAACATGTTCCTATTTTTCATTTCAAATTACTTTTGCATTATCTTAACAATGAAATATACTTGTTCAAAAATTAGGTGTGTTATAGTGGGTAACTGGCCATGACTCTTGAACATGGGTTTTCAATTGACATGATAGATTTTTTGGGTAGCTTGAGGACTAAAAGGGAAAGTAGAGGTGAGGTTATGCTAGGGTGGTGAGATTCAGGTTTTTAAGGGGAAATAGGGTTGTTATGGGGTAGTAGTTGGGATATAGCCTTGCATGAGTAGGTGTATATGATTGTGTGATTATTTTGACGTAAATAAAGTTCAAATAAGAGACTAATTGCATAAAGTGGAAGATCACTTAAGTTGAGCCTAGTTTTACTTGCCGATACACAGTTAAGAATAGTAGGCAGGAGTGTCTTGCTCTGGAAGTTGTACCCTATTACCATTTCACCTGTGGGAAGAATGGGGTATCAAACTCAATTAAACCAAAAAATTGGAAAATAATAACCCATGGTAAGACAATAATTACTTACGATAGAATTCCATGGAGGTTAAAACTGATTGTACCTTGATTACCAATCCATCGTTGAGAATAGTGGCTAGAAGCATTCTGCCATGGCATTTTACTGTAATTATTGATCCACTGGTGATAATAGAGGCTAGGAGCATCCTAATTTAGAGTTGTACTTTTTTACTTTTCCACTAGTTGAGAATAGTGCGATCATTAAGCCTAACATGAATAAAATCATGAGATAATTATTATTTTACTAATGTTGTATGTTTGGTATATATTAAATAAAGTTAGTATGATCAACTTATGCATGTGTCATCCCTTAGTGTGGTGTTATTAATTTATCTAACCTTCTTGAATCTATCGTTACCTTAATCAATATGTAGTATATTTATCTCTTATATTATAAGTGCTGTTCATTCCAACGAATAGATACCCCTTATAAGTCTATGTGTATAAATGAGAACTCACTAGATGACTTTGTGGATACGATGTAATGATCAGGGTAAAGTGATGTTATTATGATTGGGGCTAGGGACAAGAGAGTGTGTTATCTAGTTGTTGTTGTTTTTAACTAGTTTTCTTGTTGTTTATTTTCAACTAAACGTTTATTTATGTATTTTAGTGTTACTTTCGAAATGAACACTTAACTCATATTTATGATGTGCATTGTACTTCAGCAACATTTATCATGGTTTGCGTTGTCTTTTCCTTTTGCCTTTAAGTTTGTATACGGATGGTCAGTGGCTAGACATATACCAATTACGACAGTAACATTCCTTTTATGTGTGATTGTTCTTCTGCTTAAATGAATTTTTTTAGCAGTAAATTATGGGGTGATATAGCGTTGAATTTTATGAATCAAAAAATTATTTTTAGTGACTTAAGTGTGAAGGCTGAAACAATAAAAACAATGGATTTTACCACATATCTGGTATCAATCAAGTTTCCCTTTACCATTCTTGTAGCAAGTGCTTTGATTTATAACGTGATAACAAGAATTAGAAAGGCCAGAACGAAAGATCAGTATTTTTCTAGATAAAAGCAAAGTTAGCAGTTTACGAACTCAATGGGTGAAAACATAGAAAGACATAAACGTCTAAAATACAATTGAAAATCAAATATACAAAAAGACACTAGATTACCCTAGGCTTTTAAATCAATTTACTAGCTTTGATTGAACCTAGAAGCTTATCGACAAATACCATTTTTCATTAAATAAGCAAGGGCCCATGAAAACAATCCTTTAATCCAACGGTATTGAGAAATCATTCATACTAAAAAAAAATGAAAAAATAGCATAGAACAAATATAAGCCATCACAATAGTTCATGGTATAAAACAAGAAAACTGTACATGCATCAATTTAATTACAAAGATCATTCCTATACCACAAACCACTGAGGTGATATATTATTCATGCTCATATATTTGAAATTAACTAAAGCATAACAATGGAACATTCAAGAGATGCTCTTTTTACTATAGTTGGAAATAACATCAATAAAAATACAAGATAATCAGCATAGGCCACATACATCAATATCATTATAAATAATTCTTATAATACTATTAGGATCACAAGCACAGATCAATGACAACTCATTGCTTCATAGGTTGGCATAAAGGAAGCTATCAAAATATAAGTAGGCAAAAAGGCCACTACCAAACCACAAGTCAGAATAGAGGATACCACATAACTATAGGTAGGCACAAAGGTAGCTATTGAAATATAAGTAGGAACAAAGGCTAATACGGAAATACAAGTAGGCATAAATCCTGCTATAAAACCATAGGTAGACATAAAGGTAGCTACTGAACGAACCCAATAATCTAATAATCCATAAATGATTTATGTTTTTATTAACTGGAGCGGAGTACAACTAACTTAGAGACACTAAGGCACTCCTGTTATACTGGTACACTAAGGCATCACAATATCCTACAGACTATCAATCCAAGGATGCAAAGGTACCTAGGTTGCATTGGTATACAAAGGTAACACAATACTTTACCAACAAGGACACATAATCCTTAAGTATGCATATCCCCTATCAGTCTGCAAAACATAATGTATTAAGATATAGGGCCTAGTTAGAGCACTAAGTAAACTAGAAGAAATCTAGAATCAACTATGGGTTAAACCAAACGTTTAGGGTAGTACACCCTAAAGAGACACAATTTCCAATCTCAAGCTCTTTCACTTTAAGTTTTAGTATTTTAATATGGTGACCACAAAATTGCATACAAATCACATAGATCAAATTTCCATACTTTAACCATTTTACTCATTTTCAATTATTTTGAGACAACCATAACCAATATCATTACCAAGGTCAATTATAAAAATATCCTAATTCCATTCTAGGCTCAATTATTCACTTCTAGGTGCATTAGGCTAAAAATCACCAAAAAGCCTTTAAAATTAAAATTACCACATTATCATCCTCTTTAATTACTAAGTCCATTTTATTTATAATTTTGTCATGAATAGCTAAAGACTAATAATTAAACTAATGTGTCATACCATTACATTACTAGATAAGTGAAATGACCAATTTGCCCTTATTTTAGATTTTTCATATAAAATGCTAGCATGCGTATCTAATACATCCATGATCGCATAATCTTATGCTTACAATATATAATACACATTAGACATGTTGGTCATGTTAAAAAACATAATATAGATAAAATGACCAAATTGCCCTTAGGACACACATCTATGATTAATATTCCACAAATATATATAAGCATGCTCATCCTATCATTTCTCACATAAATGCCATACATTATCCTAAATATCATTTTACCATACTTTTGAACATTAAATATTTGCATATGATAGAATGCTCTTTTTATAGATTTTTAGGATATATATATAAAACATAATTATAATTTAATAGATCGTGCTTAACATATTTAAACACAAAACTTTAATGCACTATCATGTGAAATTTACCATTTTAAAAAAGTATAAAGTTATCTAAATTCTAATAAAAATGAAAAAATAGTGGTAGCCTACTTAATAAAATGAGATCCTACTAATCAACTTTTAGAAAACAAAATAATACCAAAATACCATATTAATATTTCAACTAACAAAATATTTATTTTTCTAAAATTATAAAATAACCTTACATATATATAATGGGCATAAAAATAACTTTAAAACAAAACAAAACCCACGTAGTATGCACAACATGAGCTATGTGCACATGAAGGCGGGAAGGTAGACTAGCCAGCTAGCTAGGTGAGGTAGGGGGAGATGATGGAAGTGGTGGAGACTTGTGGTGATAGTGGTAACAGGTGTTGGATCGAATGGTGGAGGATAGAAATGGCAATGGTAGTGACTCGGTGGGATGCTGTTGGAGAGGCAATTGCTAGAACGAGACATGGTGCAAGGAATGATTTGGTTGTAAGGAAGGGTGGCAAAGGGTGTGGTAGTAGTGCGATGGTCTTAGTCGGAAGTTAGGTGGATTTGAATGGTAGAAAATGTTGTAGGGGAGGAGAAGAAAAAAAGAGAAGAAGAAGAGGAAGAAGAAGGCTTGGTGGTGGTAGTTGGTGTTGTAGGAAAATGGAGGGGCATAAAGAAGAAGGATGGATGATGTGTATGCGTGTTGCTAGTGAAGAGATAGGGAACATTAGAAGTTGTGGTGGATAAGGGTAGGGCAATGGGTAATGATGGTGATGGTTGTGGCTAGAAATGGTGAAATGTAGGACTTCAGGATGGAGGTCAAAAGGTGGTGAGTGGTTGTTGGTTAAGGGTTAGGTATTTGGGGGAAATAGTTAGGCTAGTGGTGACTATTGGGTGCTGTGTTGGTTATGGTGCTTGGCTATAGTAATATGTATCAAAATTGAGGGACCAACATTGATAACAATTATCATTGTCTTAGGGGGACACTACGGGAGTGTAGCTATGTATGTATGTATATATATATATATATTGTTGAGGATTAAAGAAGAAGGGGAGGCTAGTGGTTTTGGTGGTGGATATAGGGGAAAATGTAGAGGGGTGTAGTGTTTTGTTAAATGAAAATGAAAGGGGAGTAGGTCGGGTAGGTTAGTGTATATATGTATGTATGTATTGCTAAGTATTTATTTATTCTTGAATAGGAAAGGAGATGGTAGGCTAGGTATATGGTTCATGTAGATGGGGAAGAGGGGTATTGTTTGGTAGAGGGTGAGGGATGGTTTGATATGCTAGGGGTATAGGTGTTGCTTGAGGGAAATTAAATATTAAGAGAGTTGGTCGGGGTAGTAGAGAATAATAGGACACACAAGGGTAATTTGAAGGTAAAAATGGTGGGATAGTTTTTGGAATATTTTATTATTTTAGTTATAGTTTTAGTTCATATAGATTAGGGTATCAGATAGAAAATATATCGGGTAAAAATAGTTAGGTTTAGAATAGGTCTAGTAAAAGGAAGAGAGGTAAAATAATTAAGAAAAATGTTTAGTAATTTATTTAGGATACAAGTTAAAGGTAATAAATAAAATAATCAGACAAAACGTTTATAGGGTTTGTTTTGAATAAAGTGACTAATACTCAAAAACAAAGGTTACAAAATTTTAGGTTGTTACATCACTAACCCCTTAAAAAAAAGACTTTGTCCCTAAAGTCTACGCCACACTACTTGAAAAACATGCATGGGTACGCAAGACACTTGGGGAAGAAACTACCCCCTTAAAAATAGGGAAACCTGCTACCACAAAAATGTTATGGAAATATGCATACAAAAAACTTAGCACATTCAAAACAATTAAGGAAAAAGTGTTAGAGTATCGAAAGAGAAACATTGAGATTTAGCACTTGCTCATCTACTCATGTAGGACTAGCCAAGTGGATTGCTCCAAACATGAGGTTTTGCTAAGCTAGATGTTGCTAGGTCCTATGAACTCTATCATGAGGCATGCTATAACACTCGAAGCTCTTATGTCCAAGATAACCACACTAGTGGCATTAAATCAACTTCTCTATGCAATCCTTTCATGGGTGATATCTTTCGCAATGGTGATAGTGGTAGTGCTGCATCGGCCTTTAACTAGCTCTACTATATAAACCACGCTAACCATTCTTGTGTTAAACTCTAGTATGATGCTGAATGCTCAAAGCTTTGACATTATGGTACTGAATCTTTCCCCTCTAACCTTTCATCTCACGTTTCCTCTTTCCAGAAATTAAATTTTGCGTTTAAACCAAGGTGTAAGTGACATGCTCGCTCATATAACTTAGCTAATTCATGAAAATAGTTATTCCCATCATCTTCCAAATACTAAAGTGAAGTGGTTGCTAAAATTAGAATACCATCATAATCTCAATGATAGATATAATTAGTGCAAACCTCAACAACTATGCAAACCCCATGTGATACTCAGTCACCGATAAAGTTTATTGAGTCAACTGCATGAATTCCTTGGGCTTTTCCTTCTTGAAGCTCTTAATGTAGAAACACATACAAAGGGGATTCTTGAAGTTTTCCTATGAAATTGATGGATCTTCTTAAAAATGAAAACCTACTCATTAGACATCTGTGGGTTCCTGAAGAAAAAACATGGACATGCTTGCCTTTCGCCCTTCTAGGAAATCAACGACATCAAATATCCTATCAAAATCCCATTCTACCCTTCAAGGATAAAAGGGTCTTCTTCTCTATTATATGTTGGTGGACGATGACCTAGAACTCTCTAAAGCCAATCCTATCCTATATTCTCCTATGGGTAATATAGAGTTTATGGAGGCTGAGACAGATGCAAATGTTGAATGAACTCCATGAAATCCTTAAATGCTCTTTCCAAATGGCTCCCATTTCCAATTAATGCCACATTGAACTAGCTATAAAGAGTAAATGCATTAAGAAAGGTCCTATATTACTAGTACATAACACATAAACACAAATCAAGACCACTTAGTATACCCACACTCGAATACTCACAAGACTAATCTGGGTTTCAAAAGACTTAGAGAAGGTAAATACATATTTTGGTTAAAACATTTAGGATTGTGAGAATTGAATATCTAACCAAAACATGATTATTTAAAATAAAAAGCTCTAATACCAACATATAATTCCACTATTTACACAAATTGAAAATTTTTGTTTAAAGAGTTAAATATGGAAGCTAAAATAATAAAAATAAAAGCTGTTAGTGCCACACTTGGTACAAGTCTGTTTTCCCTCTACTATTATTGTACCAAATGCTAAGGATAATATCATTATTGTCCTTAGATTTATAACATGATTACAAGAATAAAAAAGGAGGGAAGGAAAGACAAGTATTATTCTTGATAAAAGCAATGTCAGTAGTTTACAAACTCAAAGGAAGAAAATACAGGGGGACACATGCACCAAAAATATAACTAAAAATAAAATATACCAAAAGACACTGGATAGACCTAGGCTTTCAAACAAAATTACTAGCTTTGACTAACCTTAGAAGCTGACTTGCAAAGATCATTGTCTATTGAATAGGTAGAGACCCACAAAAGGAATCCTTTACCAAGCAACCTTGTATACTAAACAAAAATAAAAAACCAGCATAGAACACATATAGGGTGTCACAATAATACATGGTATAAAACCTCAAATTTGTACATATATCAATTTAAATACAAGGATTACTCTAGGACCATATACCACCAAGGTCATATACTATTCATTATCTTTCATCAGAAAATAACTGAAGCTTAAGAATGGAACATCCAAGAGATGCTCATTCCAATATAATTAGAAAAAAAATCAATTTAAAAACAAGATAATCACCACCAGCCACATGCCTCATTATCATTATCAATAAATCTTATAAGATAGGTAGACTCACAAGCAAAGATAAATAAAAACTCATCGCATCATAGGTAGGCACGAATGTAGCTATCAAAACATATTTAAGTATAAGGGCTACTACTGATGTAGGAGTAAACACTAAATAATTAACTTTCATAATTATGGAACCAATTATTCTTCATTTGTAATGTGTCTCCCACAAATTTGAAGATCAACAGATGGTTAAATGTAACAAACAAGCAATTAAGTGTCTATGTGCATGTGAATGGCATGCATGGAGGGAGTGGCCACGTACATGGGGAGTATATTAGCAGGATTTTCGAGCATTATTGAGTAATTTAGCTAATTTATTAATCAATTAGTAAAGTAGGAGAATAAAGTTAGCATAAAGTAGCATAAAATTAGTATAAAGGTAGCATACTATCTTTTAGCTTGGAATCTTTTGAATTATGCTTTAGTTAGTGTTATAAAGGTTATAATATGCATAAATTTCGAGCATATTGAGAGGGGGATGAATAATTGAAGTTGATGATGAAAATTGAATGAATTCTATATGAGTTCAAACTCAAGAAAATCGAATCTATATGAATGGTTTGGCTTGAAAGTTTTAATCTCTTTATTTGTGAGAATTAGAGATTAACCCATATCTTTTCTACTATTCTTAATCCATATTTTCCTGTCATAATTACCATCAAAATTCTATTCAAATTTGAAGTAAAACCAAGCCCGAAATCGGTATACAAAACCAATCCCTGAACATTCCCTTCAAAACTCTAAACCATCCATACCAACTAAACTCCACCTTATTCCCTCTTTTTGAACCGAACCCTAACGCTAACCCTAAACCATGATTCTAACCTACATCTAAGCCCTATATTTTGAAACTAAACATCATCATCAATCTATCATTGAATGCATAGGATAATTAGTTTGTTCCATTAGAACCATCATCATTGTTAAACCATCATCACCAAATCATCATCAACACTCTTCTACCATATTTAAAGCACCATCATCTTTATTACATCACTTTCTAAGCTTTAATCTATTAATTGACCATCACTGAGCCTTTATTATATTATATGAACTCCATTCTAACCTTGACTCCACATAATTTAGAATTACGCCCTCCCACACACATCAACTAGCAAACCACAGGTAGGCACAAAGGTTGTTATTGAACCATAGCTAGGCCCAAAGGCTCCTACCCAAGAGTAAGTAGGCGTAAAGGCTACTACTAAACCACAGATAGGCATGAAGGTTGCTACCAAATAATAATTAGGCACAAAGGCTAATACCGAATATAGGTAGAAACAAAGGTTGCTATAGAACCACAAATAGACACAAAAGTTGCTACCAAAAAACAAGTAGCCACAAAGGCTAATCTTGAACCAACCTAATAATCCAATAACCTATAAATCATTTTTTTTATTTACTTGTGGCGAGATCAACCAACCTAGATATACTAAGTTACTCTGGTTATACTGATATAATAAGGCAACATAGAATCCTATCAACTATTAAACCAAGGAAGCTAAGGGACCCTATTTGCACTGGTACCCGAAGGTAATACAACACCTAGTGACAAGGACACCTAATTTATAAGTATGTATATCTCTTATCAATGTGTAGAAAAAAATAGAGTAAGATATAGGGCATAATTGGGGCACTTAGGTAAACCATTATAATCCATAATCAACCATGGGCTAAATCACATCTTTAGGGTAGCTTACCCTAATATGCCAGCATTTTTGATCTTGATCTCTTTTACTATAAATATTAATATTTTCTTAAGGTGAAAATAAAAATGCATGTAAACCACATAGATCTAATTTCCATACATAAACCATTTTACTCATTTCTAATTATTTTGAGATAACCATAACTAATATCATTATAAAGGTCAATCATAAAAATATTCAAAGGTCATCCTAGGCTTAATTATTCATTTGTGGGCACATTAGGCCAAAAATAACCAAAATACCCCTAAACTCAAAATTACTAGATTAAAATCCTTTTAAATTAGTAATTTTATTTGATTTATAGGTTTGTTATGAAAGGCTAAAGCATAATAATTAAACTAACTTATCATACCGTTATATTACTATATAAGAAAAATGAACAATTTTGCTTGTATTCTAGGCTTTGCATATAAAACTCTTGCATGTGTATGTAATACATCCGTGAGTATATAATCTCATGCTTATAATATATAATACATATTATACATGTTGGTCATGCTAAAATTCAAAATATAGATAAATGACAAAATTACGTTTAGGGCCCACATCCATGAATAATATTCAATAAATACATCTAAGCATACTCTTTTTTATCATTATCCACGTACATGTCATACATTATCCTAAAAATCATGTTACCATACTTTCATCCATGAAATATTTACATATGATAACATGCTCTTTTTATAGGTTTTCAGGATATATATATAACATAATAATTTAATAGATTGTGCTTAACATATTTAAACACAAAACCCTAGTGTGCTATCATGAAAAAATTACCATTTTAAGAAAGTACAAAAGTTATTCGAATTATAGTAAAAATGTAAAATAGTGGTATCCTACTAAATGAAATGAGATCTCTCTAATAAACTTTCGTACAAAAAAATAATACCAAAATACCATATTAATATTTCAACTAATAAAATATTTATTTTTCTAAAATTAAAAAATACCCTTATATAACCATAATGGGTACCAAAATAACTTTAAAACCAAACACAAGTCATGCTGCATGCAGATCGTGAGCCATGCGCATGCGACCAGGGGGAATAGTTAGAGCTGGTTAGCTAGCTAGGTGAGGTGGGGGGTAGTAGCAGTAGTGGAGTCTGGTGGTGATGGTGGTTTCTTGTGTTGATTTGGAAAGTGGCGGGTGGCATTGGTGATGATAGTCACTTGATGGGTTGGTGTAGGAGGCACAATGGCTGCAACATGACGTGGTATAGGGAGAAAGTTGGCCTCATTGACGCGTTCCAAAGGGTGTGTGGAGGTGTTGTGGTTTTGGCTGAAAAGTAGGGGGATGCAACTGGCATGAAAGGACAAAAGGGAGGAGAAGAAGGAAAGAGACAAAAAAAGGAAGAAGAAGAAGGCTTAGTGGTGGCAGTTGGTGTAGTAGGAAAATGGAGGGGCAGGAAAGATAAGTGGAAGAGGAAGGGTGAATGGTGTGTGTGCGCATAATGTTGGTGCAAAGGTCGCGAATGGTGGAGGCTCTCATTGCTAAAGGGCAGGGTAACAATTTCTGATAATGATGATTATGGTTGGGAATGGTAAGATGCAAGGCTTCTGGGTTAAAGGTTAAAGGTGTTAAGTGGTTTGTGGTTGAGGGCTAGGGAGTTGGACAAATGGTCAGGCTGGTGATGGTTGTTGGGTGTTATGTAGGTTGTAGTGGCTTCCTATGGTAGGAGGCTCCAGGATGGAGGGAGAAGCAATAGAAAAAATTACCATTGCCGAAAGGGTTGCTATGGTTGAGTGATCCTTGGGACTAAGGAACTATTTTGTAAAATTTTCCATAGAGGAAGGAGAAGAAAGTAAAAATAGGGAAAAAGAAAAATAGATGGGTGAAGAAGGAGAAGAAGGAGGAGATGGATAAGGAGGAGGAGGATAAGGATAAGAAGATGGAGGGGAAGAAGAATGAGTAGAAATAGGAGAAGAAGGAGAAAAAGAAGGAGAAGAAGGATAAAAGGAAAAAGGAGAAGGAGAAGGAGAAGGTGAAAGATGAGGAGGAGGAAGAAGAAGAAGAAGAAGAAGAAGAAGCGATGGGGTTGTTTCCACTTAGGGGAAAATGCAGAGAGGAAAGAGTGATTAGTCAAATAATAATGAAGGTGGAGTAGGCTGGGTATATGAGTGTATATTTATATATATGTATTGCCGAGGATTTCTTTGTTCTTAGATGATAAAGGAGAAGGAAATCTAGGAATATGATTCACATAGATGGGGAATAGGGGTATGGCTCGGTAGAAGGTGAGGGATTATTCAACATGCTAGGAGTATGGGTGTTATATAAGGGAAATAAAATATAGTGGAGGGTGGTAAGTGAAGTAGAGAATATCAAGACATACAAGGGTAAGTTAGGAGGTAAAATTGGCAGGATAATTATAGGAATATTTTATTATTTTAGTTTTATGTTTAGTTTGGATAGATTTTGGTATCAGAAAAATATAATTACGTTTATAATAGGTCTAGAAAAAAGGAAAGATGAAAAATAATTATGAAAAATATTTAAGAACTTATTATTGTTATAGGTTAATGGTTATTAATAAAATAGTTAGGCCATGGTCTGAAGGGTAAGTTTTGAATAAAAAGGCTAACACCTGAAAAAAAAAAGGTTATAAAATTTCAAGATGTTGCAAAGAACCTCTTGGTTAACAAAACATTAATCACAATATGTGGCATTTTAGTTATATCATAAAAAATATATATCTTCCTATGATGGAACACTTAGTCACTATTACTCAAATCTAAGTAGGTAATGCTAAGCTTTTTACATATATTTAAGAAATGGTGTTTGGCATGCTATACCCTCTAACCTACACCCTTGAGAAGTTACCTCATCTTATCAACCAATAAAAACACATTCTATCTTAAGAACCTACTCCTCTAGAATTCTTTGATGAAGCTCTTAGTCTTCCAAAAAATGAACCAAGAATTAGACTCAACAACACCATCTTACAAGAAGAAGTTGCAATGTTTAAGGAATATTTCTAAGAAAAAGGAAGTAGATGCGACACACTGCAAAAGTTCCTTCACCCTCAATGATGGAGTAAAAGTGAAATATATTAAAGCCTAAGTCATGGGGCCAAAAAACATAGAGATAAAATAAACCAACATAGAGACGAAAGGTAAGATGTTCAAAAAACTTAGCTAAATGAAGAATATATGATTAATAAGGTGATACAAAAAAGGGTTCGAGATATATTGTAATCCATTAAAACCTTAGGGATAATATTCACTTTAGTCGATAAACACTTTTCACTAAAGATATATTCAACACGCCGATACAAAAAATATGAATGTCACCTTTTCTTTCATTTGATGGCTCCACTGAACCTTAATACCATTTGAATATGCTTAAGAACTCCATGTTGTTAGGTAGGGCTCAAGATGAAATATTATGTAAACCATTATTGGATACCCTAAAAGGAGTAACTTTGAGATGGTTTGGAAAGTTAAGAGCTAAAATAATAGATTCATTCTCATAACTCATAACAAATTTTTTCAAATAGTTCAATGCATGAAGAGGCCCCACAAAACATTTATCTTCATTAATGGGGGTTTCATACATACAGTGAGAATTATTTTAGTAATTTTTAAATCGATTTGATAAAGACATCCTATAGAATGATGAGTTAGATTTTGTTATTGCTTGATCATCTCCTCATAGAGGATTGAGTGATAAAGATTTAGAAAATAATTTATACTTGATAAAAAATAGACTTTAAACTTATCTTATAAAATATTTATAAGAGATGATAAATGTTAAATAAATGAGTAAGGTAATGTACTCGATGGAAAGAAGAGTGGTGACAGCGTTTGTGCTGAGATCAAAAAATGATAAGTAGATGTATAAGCATGACGGGGTCCATCTTGTAGATTTGATAAATATACGCCATTGGTTGTTAGTATCTTACATATATTCAACTTAAAAAATGGGAGGCAAAAATTTATAAGGCCCATTACTTTATTAATATACATAAAATACAAAAAATCTAATAGGTCGTGTGCATACAAAGAAGATATTTAACACATTATATAAGAATATCAAGTGTTAAGGGATATCATAAAAGAGTTTGTATGTAAGGTTTATTTGAAGTGATACACACATATACCCTAGAATAGAGAAGTAAATGGTGTCACTTGCTAGTTTCCTCTATCTCCTTACGTAAGGAGCCACAAAAGATTATTCATATAATTATGAGGGATATTTTTTTGGCAGAAGCTAGCAATCCGACTTTTAAGGTGTTTATTAAGAGAGTTCACTTCCATAAAACAAATAAGAGGGTAATAATGGGTGAATGGGAAATTTAGTTTCATATTGAAAGATGACAGATAGGGTATGGTAGAGCACCATGACAACCCCTTGGTTATTAAAGTACAAATAGCTAACAATATGATGAAAATGATCTTTGTAGATACCAAAAACATCATTAGATGTTATCTTTGAGGAAGCTTATATACAATTAAAGTTGCTGGAATGATGCTTGATAAATAAGACTTCAACTTTAGCAGAAGTCATCTAGAATATCATAAAGTTAAAGTGAATGTTAGACATTGATTTAATTATTGGTAAATCAGGGGAACCAAGGGGAATCAAAAAAGACTTTGTAGTTGTTCCTTGCCCATTGCCAGATAATATGATATTTGGGATACCATCCTTTAAAAAAATTTATAAAATAATTTTTATGGTTTGTGTAATACTTAATAAAGTTGAGATTTATGAAAAGTGAAATTATTTTGTTTAATGAGCTTTGAATGATTACATGATTTGGAAATATATCTTGCACCTGATTTGTAAAGGAATTGTAAAAGCTTGGTAAGTTTTAGAGGATTTGAGTTTTTCTAGCATATTTATTTTCTAGTTATGTGAACATATTGACTAGTCTGTATTCTTTAGCAATGGTTATAGTTCAATGAAATAATTTTATTAATTTATAAAACTGATTCCCTACTCTATGGAATAATCGATTGGTTGACCAAATTGATCGATTGATGTGTTGAGTTGTGTGATTTTCAAACCTGATTATTTTTTGGAGAAATTTTTCTAATGATTTAGAACTTTGGTAATCCACTTACGATTTATTTCTAAGTAATATTTTACCGTTTTGATCATTTACCCCAGCTTTATCCTTTCCTTAAACAAATTTAAAGTTATAAATTAATAGGAAAGGGGGAGTATGAGCTTATTCCATTTCTTCCTCTCTCTTTAAAATATGTTTTATTGGGTGATCTATTCGAAAAAACCAGTACAAATTTGAAAGAGTCGTTTCCTATGCCAATCTACCTCTTTCTCTTTTTATGTTCAACCTTTTTTTGAGAAGTTTTGAAGTACATTTTTCATAAAACATTATTTAATCTCTTATAATAAAGTCAATTATTTCTTGATGAATCCGCTCTATTTTGTCCAATTTAGAGCAAGACAATTAGAGTTTCATTCTGTTGCACCTCTTTTTTTCACTCCTTAAGCAATTCCTTATGTAGAAATAACCCAAATCCTCTTTCTTCATCACTTCATTTTAGGAGTCGAGATACCTTATTATATTACACAAGTGCTTACACTGATCTTGATTTTATGTGTTCACCATTATCCACTTCCCTCTTTTGATTCCACCTCTAACTCCTTCTTTCTTTTTTTTATCCTTAAGAAAGATAGTATTAGGTTTTGGAAAATTTTGAAGTTGCTAGTTAATTTTTCTTAGAATCTTCTTAGTGGTGGTAAAATGTAATTTTTCCTTCTTAAATTAGTATTTTTTTGATTTAATAGATTTTAGGAAAGATTTTAGATTTTTAACCTCTTTATTTAAGGTATTCGTGAGTTGAAATTCCCAACTAAACTCCTACCATGAGGTGTGGATATTTTCTAACCTTGTAATCTAGTCATTCTTACCTTTGAAATGTGGGATGAATGAGCATGTTTGTCAGTGTCGGTTGTGAAGTATGATTTTACCATGAATATACGATGATTTTAGTATCTTGTTAATTCATTCTAAAAGAACTAAGTATTTTGAGAAAATATTATTTCATGGGAATATGTTATTGATTCTTTATAAGTGTAGCATGATTGGTATATGATCATGTTAAATCTTTATTTTCTTTAGTTATAATGTTATGGTTTTATTTTAATTAGGTTTGGAGCTCTAATCCCATTTGAAATGATTGAATATGCTTTTGTTCCGAGTGATTAACCAGTTTCTAGAACAATTGATAGGTTAGCCTAACTGAAGAGTAGGGTTGTTTGTGGTAACTTTGGTTTCTCTCTATTTGAAAACATCGACTATTCATGACTAACTAGTATACTAATTGTTAAAATAGTTGAATAGTTTGCCCAACCAATCAATTGGTTCTCTAGTGATAATTCTTGGTGGTCTCCAGTAAACCCATTGGCTGGTCTTACTATACCGATTGACTATCATATAGTTGCTGACTTGTTTGACCAATCTAATGAAATTGTTTCAACAAGGAACTTTAACATTTAGCTGAGCCAAACCAATAGATTAGTTTTCCCAAATCAATGGATTTTTTTTCCAAACAATGCTCTTTTTTTTTTACCTTGGAAGGATTCTAAACTTAGTAATGTGCTATGGCATGATTCTTTAATGATTAGAACACACATCTTGGCATTAATGAACTAAGCTATTAGATAAGTTAATTGGTTTATAATTCAAGGTATTTTCATTAAGTGCCTTTGGAAGTTTTTTATTGGGAAAAGTGGAGTAAATATTCTTTGACGAAACACTTGAATACTATAATCAAGTTCCTTGGCATCAATGGATTTGCTTAATCGAAGTATTATAATTTTTCAAGTACTAGTGGAATTTCCATCGAATGTTTGGAATGGTAATTATGGTTAAGTTGGAATGATTATATGAATGTGACTGATTTTATTGTTATATGGGCCTTCTTTGGTGCATGACCTTGGTGAATAAAACACTAATCAAATAAAGTAAAAGATGATGGAGAAGTACATGAGTCAAGGTTATTTGATCTTACATTAGATACAAAGGGTTAGTCTGCCTTCAATTATTCACGATTCCTTCTTATAGTATCTTCGTTTATCCTAGTGCCTTATCAACTCTCGACTCGAATAATGTAATAGGGTTATCTATACTAAAGAGTCTATTTATATAGGTAGTTTATTTTGATTATGGTAGAATTTATGTCCATAGGTGGTTACTTATATTTGTCAGACTTTATGTCTATTCGTGTTTTTATTAGCTTGGGTTAGACTTCATATCCTTTGGTATTCTGTGTGACTTCCATGGTATTTAGAGTACATGAGGAGATAATAGAACTCATTAATCAAAAACGAATTATGGCTTATAAAAGATTAACATAATGGACTATCTATATAAGGAATATGGAACTAAAGGGTCAATTTTAGTAAATAGACCTTAGAGGAGCCTATTTAATTACTTAGATAACCTTCTCACTTAATTATATAATGCTATCCATGATATCTACAATGTTAAGATAATAATGATGGTTTATTTAGTGTCAAAGTTCGTATGTCTTGTATTCTTGATGCATTTTATGATCATGATAGGGCATGTAAATATACTTATATTATGAGTATTATCATGGCCACAAGTATGAATTCTCTATCATACATTGGTATTACATGCTACATGAACCACAATAATGAGGTAACTTGAATTACTTAGTATGTAATATATAAATGTGCCCCTCTGTTCAGTCACCTACTCAATCCCATAATCAAGAGTCCATAAGTAAGTTTTGAGGAGGGCTTGTAGTCAACCTATCTTATATTGGGCTAGGGAAAAAGAGAGTAGACATGTAAAGATTATTTTTATAGCTCCTTTTGGGACTAAGGTTTGGTTTTACTCTACTCTTTTTCTATTTCTTATGTATTTCACTAGTATTTGTTTACTCTATATATTGTGCTTTAGAAATATTAAAGACCTGACATAGTCTCATTTATAAAATATTACATTTGGTGACCTTATGATCTAACATGTGACAACCAATGGCTATTTATCTTATGATATATGCTACAGTAACACCCTAATTTTCTAGAAGTGTTTGTTCTTGCTACTTCTGCAAATGTTTTAAAAATAAAAATTTTTGATAGCGAAAAATGGGTGTGTTATATGTTGGTATCCAATCTTTGTTTAAAATTTCCTTCCCTTTATAAGTATTCTTAGTTGATACCTTTGATTTTTTTATGCCCTTTTAGCTATTTTGAGTATATAATAAAAAATTAGATTATTTTCATACCAACAATAGTCCGTGAGTGAGAGTGGGTTGGAAATGTGCTATTTATGGCTTTTGTATTAATTATGTTGTATGGGCCTTAATGATTAATAAATTGGTTGTTTCTGATTAGTCCTAGAATTTATGAATCTAGGGAATCCAACCACATCTATGAATGCATTGAGGCCTTTATGGAGACTGTTAGTGCCTATATAGAAGATTAGATTTTAGCTCTACGACCACTGTCGCCTCTTATCCCTTAACTAATATCAGTTCCAAAGGATTATATTAGGAGAGCCAGATGTCATCATCCACCAATCTTTGAGTATCTAGAGGACCATGACATTATAGAAAGATGGATATGACACATAGAGAAGATCTTCATCATTCATGGTTACCCATTGAATAGGATGGTTGTTGTGGTAGTGTACAACTCAAGGTGCTGAGCAAACATATGGTGTAGGAGCATTCAACATAGGATTTGAGAGCCTAATACATTGGAAATTTTTCTTGAGGTGCTTCAAGCCAGATTCTACCTTATTCATTTCAATATGAGAAAGTACGATGGGTTTGCACTCTAACATGGCAGTATGTTAGTGGAGGAGTACTAAATCAGATTTATGTACCTAGTCCTATTCGCTCTAGAGGTGGAAGCCAACAATGTCATGTAAGTCCACCATTTCAAGTTAGGCTAACTTATCAAGTACCAAGAATTGTTTGACAGATTTTCCCTAATAAACATGGTTGTTATGTATGATTAAGCCTTGGAGGCTTCTTTGGTCATTTAAGCCAAGAGTTCCAAGTTGGAGGTGTGAGAAGCATTGAGAGTTACCAACATCTTGGTGGTCAGAAGAAGGCCTATTCTAGAGGTAGATATGGTAGGAGTATGGGGTTAGAACCCTAATCAAGAGGCTAATCAGGGGGATGTTTAAAGTAGAGGCATTACAATTGCAAGTGTTGTGGAGTAGATCACCTGGGAGTAGATTGTGAGAGAAAAAAGGGAACTTACCATGGTTGTGGATGAAGGAGCATCTATAGATCACTCTAAATATTTTTCTTCATCTTATTCTTCAAATGATGAAGAACAAGAAGGATTAGCATACTTGGATATGGAACCCATTATGCTTGAAAATAATTAGCTTCTAATGTGTTGCCAAGTAATTCATGTAAGTATTGTACATGTTTGTGAGAACTTCATGTATTAAAGATCTTTGATTTACAATACAATGACAATGGAATTACATGGATTATAAAATTGAAGGAAGAACAAGGCCATAACACACAAATTTAGACTATATATGTTAAATCTATGTATTACATTATTAAAGTTATGTAGCTTTGTTATTTTATTGCATACTTTATAATACTTGTAAATTATCATTATAAATCCTCAAAAATATTCTTTTACCATGCATTATGATTCAAATTTCATTAATAAGGGCTGATTTATAGGCTTATTGATGGAAGGGACTGCATGTGTGCATGTTTATATAAAGCTTTGTACACATTGAACACTGTAGTATTAATTATATGCAAATGAAATAATTCAAATAGAGATAGCTACACCAAGGCTTTGTGAGTTTATTATTCTTCACTTATCCTTCTTCATTTGAGATATTAGGAGAGTTATAGAGTGATCTATTAAGAAAAAGAAGATTTCTCTTTAGAAGGTAATTGATATTAGATCAGATCAACACCAAGCTACCAAAGCCATTGAGTTTAACCAAAACAATTTGGAAGTGCAAGTGTTTTATGAGGATTTGAAACTTTTGATTTAAAAGAAAAAGTTCATGGTTTGTAGGAGATTATTTTTTTGATGAGCTTCCACATCAAAAGTGGTATCAAAGTTAGGTGTTTTAGAATTGACATTATAAGTGCAAAACCAACAAAAAGCTTTGACAACAAAAATATATCACCATTAAAGTTCTAGTAAGATTCTTCATTCTTCTTGATTGAATTCTATGAATACTGATGAATTAATTTTGAATTTTTATAAAATATGCATGTTATATGTGATCTTTGCAAGTGATTCTATGAGCTTGCATGATTCTTGAAGGTATATATGGAATTATATTGCATAAAATTTTCGACCTAAAGATAGGAAATTTTTGAGTTAAAGGTGTTTGTAGATTTTTTTGCATGTAGTGTATGTAACTTTCAAATGTGTTCAGTTTTAAATTTTTGCATGAGAATGTTCATATTTAAGTTATATTTGACTCTAGTTGATCATGTGTGGCGATCATAAATTGGTAATGGAATTGACTAAGTGTGCATGACTTGTAAAAAAATTATAAGGTTAAAGAGTTTGGCCGAGTAATGAGTTTGTGTTTTTTTCTTTTGATCATGTGTTTTGATATTTTGGTGTTGAAATATTGTGCTCCTTCTTATCAAGTAGATTTGGAGCAGATTAAAAGGTTGATTTCCTTGCATGAACTTGCGGTTGAAATGTTCGAATAACCTACAATTATTTCTTTGATTGAGTTTTCAAAACTTGCTGAATTTTATATCAAGAATTTTACAAGATAAATTTTAAGTGTCATTATTTTCTTGTGTGATTATTATATTTGATTTATTTTTTTGTGTTAGAATCTTTGGACTCAAAATATTGTGCAAGAATCGAACTAGAATAGTAGTGTGACATTAAGTTGATTTGGTTTATTCAACAAAAAGCCTAAGTGGAACTTGAGTTTGTTTTAGTGTAGCAGTAATCAAATCATGGAGGGGGAATAAAAATTCCAATCCATGTTTGAAGCTATTAAAAAAATTTCATACTATTTAGATGAATTTAATACTCAACTTAGACAAATACCTGCTATACAAACTCAACTACAAAAGTTAGAATTTAGGTTTGCCGAATAAGATTTATTTCAAAATGTTGAAGAACACAGAGAATTCTATGGAGATTCATTAGGGAGTGCTATAAGGTTAAATAATATAGCTAAGTTAAGGTACTTGAATTCAAGAATAAACTATGATGAAGAGTCTATATGAAGTGGAAGTAATAGAAAGCTCCATGACCATCAAGCTAAGTAACAATAAAAGGAAGATTAAGGTATTAAGCTTAATCTTTCCAATTTTGATGGTAGGCTTGATGTAGACTCAATTCTTGAGTGGTTACAATAAGTGGAGGCTATCTTTGAATTTAAATATTATTAAGATGATCAAAAATGGAAACAAGCTACTCTTAAGTTTAAGAAGTTTTTTAGAATATGGTATGATAATCTAAATAGGACTAGGGATTGAGACAGTAAACCAAATATAAAATGTTTGGAGAAACTTAAAAGACATTTAAGGAAGAAAATTATCACTAAAGATTAGGAAGAAGATAACTATATTAAATTTTTTATCTTAGCCAGGGACTACTATGTGCCTAAGAATATATTAGGGAATTCAAAAGGTTGGCACCTGTATGTAATATTCATAAAAACTTGTGCTAGATTTTTAAGAGGCCTTAACATGATGATTCGAGATAATGTAGAAACTTATCGTTATGATTCATTAGATGAAATGATTAAACTTTTCCTAAGATTTGAAAAACAAATTAAATCCACTAAGCCTCATGCTAATCAAATTACTCCAACTACTAAGTACTACCCAAGTAATCAAAGTACAAAATTTTAAGTGAGTACTTCAACTTCTACAAATATTAATAAAAAATAAGGAATTATTAAAGAGGAGAAAGGCAAAAATAAAGTGAATGAAGTATCGACTAGGAAATTTCTTAAATATCAAGGGTTTGGACACTTCAGTTGTGAATGTCCTAATCAAAAGGTGTTATCCCTGCAAGAGATTAAAGCTATGGATACATATGAGGTAGATCTTAAATTTATCCTTTTGAGGAAGTATCGAGTGAATCTAAGGAAGAAGAGAGTACTTGTTTTTTCTTGGAGAGAGTACTTCAAGTTCAAGCTATAGAGTAAACTACTAAAAGGGGGACGATATTTAAGATAATAGGAAGAGTAGGTGATACAATTTATTATATTATCATTGATAGTGGATCTTGTACCATAGTCACCAATGAGATTATGGTTAAGGATTTAGGGTTGAAAACTGCATCATATCCAAAAGCTTATTCTCTTTAATAGATAAATAAAGACAAGGGAGTCAAGATAATTGGTAACTATCATGTTGTATGTGGAATCTTATTAGGTACGCCATGATAGTACGATGGAAATGATATTCATATTGATATTACTAATGAATATCAAATTTAGAAGGATTAAAAGAATCATAAACTTAAACTTTATAAATGTAATAATGACAGCATAGTTAATAATAACAAGAGTTTATTCTTGCATGAAAAGAATGTGGTCAAATGTATTCATGAAGAGGAAAGTTGTTATGCTGTGATTTTGAAAGAATCACTATAAGGGGATAGAAATAATGATAATCCTCAATTTTATAAGTTCATTGATGAGTTTTTACCTAACTTCCCTATAAATTGATGTAATCCAGAGAAGGATAAGGAGTTAGAAAAAAAATATAGAAGCTCGTAAGAAAAGGGTGTGTGAGCGAAAGCATGAGTCCATGTTGTGTGTCTGCATTACTTGTCCCTAAATAGGATGGAACCTGGTGCATATGTATCAACTCAAAGGTTGTTAACAATATATGGAGCACAGATTGGATGATATGCTAGATGACCTATATGGAGCACAGGTCTTCTCTAAGATTTATCTAGGAAGTGGATATCATTAGATGAGAATAAGAGATGAGGATGATTGGAAAATTACATTCGAAATAAAATATGGTCTTTATGAGTGGACGATGATGCCCTTTGGGTTATATAATGCACTGAGTTCATTTAAGAGAATGATGAATGAAGTTCTTTGATGTTTTCTTTGCATTTTTATCTTGGTATACTTAGATGATATACTTGTTTACAGTATGAATGAACATGACCATCTTATTCATCTAAGGAAATTATTCGATAAGGTGAGTGAGGCTAAACTATATGAAAAAATGGAGAAGTGTGACTTTATGCTTTCAAGTATAGTTTTCCTTGGGTATATATTGAGTAGCAATGGTTTTAAAGTTCATCCTAGAAAAATTGAGGCTATTAAGGACTGGCTGACACCTAAGGATATTCATGATGTGAGGAGTTTTTATGGTTTGGCTAGTTTCTATAGCATATTAATTAAGGATTTTTCTTCTACTACCACATCGATAACCTAAATCATGAAATGGGGTTAATTTAATTAGAGTGAGGATGCAGCTAAGGCATTCCAAACTTTGAAGAATAAGCTATGCAATGCACTAGTACTAGCTTTACCTAACTTTGAAAAATTATTTGTGTTTATATGTGATGTAAATGGGGCAAGGATAGGAGTTTTACTCCCACAGGATAAATGAGCTATTGTATATTTTAGTGGGAAATTAAATGGAGCGAGATTAAACTATTCAAAATATGCCAAAGAGTTATATGCTTACATATGAAGTCTAGACACAATAAATTTAATAAGTAAATCCTAATATCCAAATATGTATTATATAGTAGGAAGGAGTTGAACCCACAATGAATGGTATATAATCAATATTTCTATAATCAATGTTAGAACCCTGGTTATCCAATATTGTATACTGATATTGCTAAGTTCTATACTATGGTATGCTTTACTCACTAATTAATGAATAAGGATAGTAAGGTATTGATTATGGAATTAGGATATCAAGCAATCATGGAGAAAAGAATGATTCTAAATGATTTAAAAGATGATGATCAAATTAGTTATTATGATTTAAAAAAATAGCCTTGGTAAAAGATTTAGTCCCATTACTTTCCTTACCCAATGAATGAATAAATCAAATCTAACACTTCTTGTCTAGACATGGAGCAAACAAACAAACACAATATCACATAATTAGAAAACAAGAAACATTTATGCAAACACATTACTATATATAGAAACAACATAAAAAACAAAAATAAAGATTATAATTACCATTCCCCGGAAACGGTGCCAAAAATTTGATCCGTTGTCGTGTACACAACAAATTTAATATATAAATATTAATTTCCAAATACGTAATATATGGTAATAAGGAGTCGAACCCACAAGGAATGTTATATAATCAATATTTCAGTAATCAATGTTAAAACCTCGGTTATCCAATATTGTTTACTTTTATGGCTAAGTTATATACTATGGGATTCTTTACTCACTAATTAATGAATACGGATAGTAAGGTATTGATTATGGAATTAGGATATCAAACAATCATGGAGAAAAGAATAATTCTAAATGAGTTAACGTTGACCTGTAGAAACTCATAATAATTCATCTCTTTTCTTTCTCTCAATTCTAATAAATTGAATAAGCTCTCAATTGATCACCTAACCAATTAATAACATAGTTTAAGAATTCTAGACTCAATTAATGGCAGCGATACTAATGGAAACTAGTCAACTATGACCGTAATCACATAAGCTTAGATCATGCAATTGTACGAATTAATGGACAAGATTAACAATTAATCTTTTGCTACTTTGGAAACGTTAATTAACAATTACGTATTAATTCCGTTATCCTAGCATAGATTAATATCTAAACTAGATAGGTAATCATTCTAATTATTTTAAATTATTAATCTACGATGCGAGATCATTTAATTCCGTCCATCAATTCAATTAAATTTCATCTAGAATTATGAATTCAAATTGCGTTGTTATATCCAAAACCCTTTTCCATCATCAAATCCTCCTACCTTATTCTGTCTACATAATTGCAATAACACACAATCAAATGCAATAATCTATAATTAACATCAATGATTACAAATAAATTAATAATGAAACACTAAACATAAGAGAAATAATAATGAATTAAAGAGAATTTATTGCATTCAATCAAAAATCAACACTTGTAATTAAGAGAGGAATGGAAAAGAACTTATCGACTTGAATTGCAAAGTGTTGATTGTTCAATTGAATACAATGGAGAGAAAGAGAATTGGAATTACAAATTACATGTGGTATCTAAAGATTATAGAGAAAAAGAGAGGATCCAATTCTCGAACTCCCCAGAACCGACTATCAAATGTTTATAACTTTAGAAATATATCAAGGAAAAGTTCGCGTGAATGGTTACAAAATTTAAGAAAAACACGATCCGTGTTAGAAAATACAGGACCTTCATTTTTTTTCTTGAATTCTCTCCCAAATGTTGAATTTTAAAAGTTGAAATTTTGTTTGCTGACAGAAAAACATGAGCTGTGTTTATGAAACACGAGGGTGTCATGTTTCTTGTTCCTTCATTATTTCTTTATGATATTTCACCACAAGCTTCCCTTTGATATATATTCTTCATTTTTGGTCTTTTCTTCCATTGATTCCATATCTCTTGATGTGTTCTTTGCTTCATTTTCTCTTTCCATCGATTTCTCCTTTGAATTTCTTCATTTTTATCTTTTCCTACAAAATCTATCCAAAAGAGAAAAACTCAAGAAAATATTAAATATTACAAAAAATAATGAGAAATAAATGACATTTTTACTTAGGAAAATGACATATACATCCCATCTATCACTAAAATATAGAACTATAGTGGTAGAAAAAAATAGGGCATATCCACACAATCTTGTCCACTAAGAACTCACCAACAGTCTCTAGATGTCCAAACTCTCAAGCTTAGAGCCTAAAATGAGCTAGGCCCACTATTGACCATCCCCAAAAACTGACACAAGGTCTTCAGCTCATGGGAATAAATAGGTGATCAAATAAGTGGGCATATCAGTATGCTTTGTGTCGAGTAAACAAATTTACTTGCTCAATGAGAATCACAATAATTCAAAGTCCTAGTATAATGCGGAGATCATTATAAACATATAACATGATTATGTCATAAAATGAGATATGCATGCTCTATCATGGACATATAATGCATGGAAACTTCATTCCACACATGGCTCTAACAAATTAGGACTTACATTCTTATCAACATAACATAAACATCATAGATAGCAACCAAAACATTTAATAAGAAAATTATTCAAATAACTATTGGTATAATACCCCCCACAATTCACTCCTAAAAAATTTCGTTTAAATGAATAATGCGGAAGCTAAAATAGAATTTGGAAAATGTTACCACAACATTTAAAACAAGATAAATGTCCACCATCTATCTCATGCTAAATGCAAGACTAAAGCTTGTCCAACAAAAATTCAACCAATATCTATGTAGTGAGGATAAACTCCCACTAGGAGATATCCAAAAGCAAATGGCAAGTGAACAATTTCATTAAATAAAATTATTGCTGAATAAATCAGCAAAACCTATGAAATAAACCTAGAAAGCTTATCAGAGTATGAGAAATTAAAAATCAATTACAATGCCCTTGAAATTTTAAATACAACATTTGAAACTTCCAAAAATAAATATAGTTAAACAAGAAAAATCCTAATGGATCAAACTCTATATTTCTTACTCTCTTAAGCCAAGCCTTCAACCTAAAAACAATATCCGATCTCAAACCTGCACAAGAGGTCTGCCCCCCATCATCAGTAGATTATTGCAGGACCCATTCAACCAAGGTAGTATCAATACGGGTTAAGTATTGAGTAAATCAAGACTACCTAAGTTATGGAAGGAAACATGATACACATAATATATGGTAATCTCTAGCTTACAATACTAATGCTCAATTATACATATGATAAATGCACCATTTCACTCATACAATAATTTAGGCTCAATTATATATACGATACATAGGTCATTCTACTCATATAATAACTCGTGCTCAATTATACAAGTATTACATACAATGAAGCATAGGGTCACAGATTCATGCTTATGAGTACATGGCTAGACATGACGGCACATAGGGTACAAGTGCACAAGAAATCACTATCAGATACTTAGTGACACCTATCCAAAAATCTACTAATAATCATTATTACATCCAATTTTATTTAGTTATGATGAGTTTAGGGACTCCACTATTCTTAACCCGGTGGAATGAACTGAAACACCTCCCTGAGCAAAAAGCTCATGGCCACTATTATTAAGCTGATGGAACAGACTCTACACCTCCTAGGGCAAAATGCTCCTGGCTACTATTCTTAAACTGGTATAAAAGGGCTTGAAGCACCTCTCTGAGCAAAACACGTCTGGCCACTAATATTAAGTCGGTGGAACAGACTACGACATCTCGGTCCTAACTCA
Source organism: Tamarix chinensis (assembly GCA_030549775.1). Classification (NCBI taxonomy): domain Eukaryota; kingdom Viridiplantae; phylum Streptophyta; class Magnoliopsida; order Caryophyllales; family Tamaricaceae; genus Tamarix; species Tamarix chinensis. The sequence goes on along the minus strand of CM060181.1, from coordinate 35,070,621 downwards.
CATAATCTTTCACTGTAAGTGATTAGTGTCTTAATCATTGGTTACTTATTTCAGACTCATATTATCTTTCATGTTGAGATTAGGCCCTACTATTCTTAAGATGATGGAACAGTTTGATGCACCTCCCAGGTAAAACGCACCTGACCACTATTATTAAGCCGATGGAAATGACTTATAATATACCTCAGCCCAGCTCATGTGATCTATCACTTTAAATAATAAGTATCTTATTCAAGGATGTAACCAATCATAATTCAGACCTATGTAACAACACTCAGCTCACTTCCATCAACACTATGAATTTCCATTATTATATCAAATTTCAAGTGGCATTAAAGCCAAGCGGAATTAAAGCTAAATAATTTCAGGGGCATTAAAGCCGAACCAATTCAATTAGCACTAAGGCCAAATAATTCCATGACATAAATATACAACATAAGGTATCATATAATCTCAATCCATACTCAACCCTTCACATATTCAAATACATACCATATTCAAGCGTCATACTAATGTGCATTTGCATTGAGTTTATAAATTCATACATACATATAATTACCACATAAAACACAACATATACTTGTCATGATTAAATAATCGATAGGCATACTTATCACCTTCCACTCCGAACAGACATACATTCTAGATGCTGCCATAAGTACAGGTAAGTAGTGAATTACCTAAATCGAAAGCTAGCTAAGTAAATTGAGAAAGAGAGAGAGAGAGAGAGAGCTATCAAGAGCTCAATAATCTATGAGAAAGTTTTCCTAGATCATAGATAGAAATTTAAAACTTGGTTAGAAACTATATTATCGATCAATAATTCATTATTATAATTAAATCCACACAAGGAGACATAAACGATTGCTTTTGAAAAACATGTCCAAAACCTAGGACCCACAAGCATAGCTCTACTAAGATTTAATATTAAATATTAATCAAATCAAGTTTACCACATATTACGTGGAGCATTTCAAATTTATTTGGAAAGCTAGGGAAATGATGATAGATTATAAGTTAATTTATCAAAAATCATTAACTAGTTAGGTTTTACAGCCCGAAAGACAAACCAACCATTTCTATAGAACCAAATACAATCCGATAAGATAAAAACATAATTCAAATAATTTAAAATTAAAGCCAAAAATCAATTAGATAAAAGATACATAGTATAATCAATTTTATATAACCATCTACGATAATTAGGGTTTTTAATACCCAAACTATGAACAAACTAATTAACTCTTATTATCTCAAATTGATAGCTTAAGATTAAAATTAAACTACTTTTAAGTAAATCTAGATAATCAATTTCAATGAACTAATCTTGTGAGTAGTCAATTCAAGATAATCGATTTCTAAAATTAGGGTTTCAAAGCCTAAGACATAAATTCGGATAATTTAAATCAATTAATTACAATCAAAGGATTTTTAATGCAATTAGGATTATATCAACTATTTCTATAAATTCAATTTTAGAAAAACAACTATACAAATGACCAATTTCATAATTTCACTTATAATCTAAGGTTTTAGGCCCAAAAATGTAATTCGGTTAAATTTTATTAACTTACTTAAGTTGAATGTTTAGAAATACAATTAGACATATTTTATAACATATCATATAATCAATTTATCAAAACCAATAAAACAAATACCCAATTTAGCATAATTAGGGTTTTTCCGGAACGCAAATCTGATTAATTCTTACTAAAATATATAAATTGATGGTTTAGGATTGTAATTAAATATATTCTAATGTAAATTATATAATCAATTAAATAAAACAACTTGATTACTTTATTTAATTTAGACCCGCAAGCATTTTGCCCTAAAAATCCAATTTCGATCAATTTCACATAATTTTTCTAAATCAACACTTCCGATATAAAATTAAATACATTTCAAATGATATTATAAAATCAATTGCGTGAAATGACTCAATTATGCAACCCAATTTCATCACACATGGATTTTAACCTATAGAGTCAATTCCAATTAATTCTGCATAAAATTCTCAAATTGACAATTCCAATTCGAAATTAGATACATTTTACAACATATTGTAAAACCAATTTACCCAAAATAGCTTAACTAGATGAATCCAAAAATTCAAGCATAACTTGGCCAAAAATCTAATTTTCCAGAATTGTAGCATAAACCATACAATTTACCTATGCAAATCAATCTTGCAACACATATATACATAATTACATAATCAATTTAGCTTATCATAAGCTAATTTATACTACTTTAATCAAAATAAGGGTTAGGGTTTTTGGAAAATTATACCAAACAAAATTTACAAAATGGGATAGGTGAAGGCCGAAGAAGATTCGCTGGAGGTCGAACAGTGCTTGCGAGGAGCCAACAAAGCTCGTCTTGGTCGGATGTGATAGCACCACCTGTTCTGGTTGTCACTACTATAGTCTGTTGTTGCGATGCTACTTCGACTGCTGCATGCTGCTGCTGTGCTACTTTAATGGTGGTGGTTGTTGTGGCTGGCAGTAGGCTTGTTGGCAATTGACAATGGAGGAGCTAGGAGAAGGTAGCAGCTCAGTTTTTGGCTTTGGTAGAGGAACATGAATGGGAAAAGGGAAAGAAAAAATGGGAGAGAAGAAGAGAGAAGGAAAAGGAAGAGGGGGAGGGGCCGGCCGGGGCTTTTTGCTTTTTCTTTATTTAAATACAAGTATATAATAAAATACTAAATATCTAAAATTATTATTGGAAGATTTTATCTATTTTTTTTTAATGAAAATCATTTCATAAGGTTCCAAACATATAAAATCAATATAAGAGTCACATAAAGAATTTTGAAAATATTTTCGGAAGAATTTACTAACGAACGTAAAAATTTATATTGTTTACGAAAATATATTATAAGACCTCAAAAAATTATTTAACAACACATAAGAAAATATTTAAGTGAAATTCTAATAAACTGACATTAATTTAAATAATTTCAAAAATTGGTCTTTTGCAACTCAAAAGGGTAAAACGGAAGAAAAATAATTTCAAAAATAAATTCATAAATAAGCTCCGAAGATATTTTTTATTTAAAACTTTGCGAAGATCTTACTGACTTTGGAAATTAATAAATTCAAAGTTTAAAATATTTTCTACGGATAAAATTATTTAAATAAATTTAACTATTTTAAACAAAAATTTTATAATTTAAATAATATATTTTGTTAAGGAAATATAACTCCAAAATAAAGTCGTAATCATGCAACGAAGTTATAATAAAAAATTAATTAAAATTATTAAAATGAAAATATGAGAAAGAACGGAAATTTATATATTTAACCAAAAACCAAAATCATATGAATAGAATAAAATCATGGTCATGAATGAATTAATCTAGAATGATTCGCAACAATAATGATTAATTAAATTCAAATATGAAGTCAAAATGGTAGATAAATCCATAAAATGAATTGAAATTAAATTAATTGAATATTTACATCAAATTGTGCAAATAAAATAATTAAGCATAATAAAATTAAATTTTAAAATACGGGGTATTATAATTGGGTTTTCTAACACCCATTCACATAGTTATCTATTAGGTCTATTTTCCTAGCTTACATAATCTATTGGGTAATTTATTTATAAGTCATTATTTCTCTTTCCCGTTCTTTTTTCTTTTTTCCTTATCCACATCATTATTGTTCTTTTTGTTGAGAGATGAACTTTGTATCACCCCATGGTCTTACATACCATGGAAACCTATCCAAACTAGAGGACATAAAGTCTAGTCAAAGCTAGGTAACCACCAATAGATATAAAGTCCAAAAAAAAGCTAAAAACCATATAGGTAACCCTTTAGTATCGATACTTCTAGTACATTATTAGTATCTAGAGTAGGTAAGGCATCAAGATTTACTAGGATCCTGCATGAAGGAAAAGCTTGAAGGCACCAATAATTGCCTAAAAGCAAACTAATAAATTCTTAAAGACAAACTAACCCCTAGTGGCTAATCTTAGGTAACCTAGACACATGAAAAATTCAATTATTGTTTACCTTAAGTGATTAGTGTGTTATTTTTCATGGTTAGGTTATCATACAAGAGCCATATAACATCCAAGTAACACATCCACATGGTCATTCCATCTTAACCATTTTTACCGTCCAATCATGTGGTGAGATTTCCATTAGTACTTAACTAATATTAATCCATCCATCGTGATAATACTTTTTTGGCTAGGATTCCAGATTATGTTACTCTTTTAAAGTCATAAAATAATCATTAATTTTTTTTACTAAAGCCATCCCACTCATGTATTAAGAACGTTATGAATTATGATATGTTTAATCTATCAATTAGATAGCTTGATGCATTCCAAGAAGTGTATTCCCATCATTAAAGAATTGTATAGTAGCATTGAGAATAGCACCAAAACATATCAAGTCCAAAAGATTAACATCACACACTCAGGTCAAAGTAGTCCGTCAATTTGGGCTAACCATTTAATTGGTTTGACTAACCAGCAGATCAGTTTAGGCTAACTAGTTGATCGGTTTGGCTAAACTAAACCCCAAATTTCCCTTAAGCCAGATGATCTTTTTTGCCAAACCAAGTGACTACTCTAAGACTAGTTAGTTGGTTTTACCAAAATAGTTGATGGGTTTTAATAGGGAACAAACAAGTCACCACAACCCAATTGGTTGATTGTTTTAGCCTTCCTAGGTTACTATTTTAAAGACCGGTTAATCGGTTTGGCCTAGCCTATCGATTAATTTAATCTTGGATAGCATATATCAAAAAATTTTCTTATGAATCACACTCTAAAAACTTTCCACATCTATACCATAACATGTGTGAAAAAAAAATTCAAATACTTAACAAGCTCACAAACTAAATCATGCTTCAATTTTAATAATAAAAACCCTAGTTTCTCTAAAATCATGCATTTTTCTTTGGATTCCAATTAATTCACATGCATTAATTAGAAGCCAAAATCTCATGTAGGCATATAAAATAAACCTCTTGTAGATGACATCACATCATATTCTTATTTAAGCTATATTTTAAAGGTAAGAATTACTTACTTGATGCTTAGAAAAGTTTCCCACTAAAGAGGAAAAACTCAAGCTAAAAGATTTCAACTTCTAAAACCTTTAAAATAAAAAAAATTAAAACTTAAAAAATCATTGAATAATTTTCATAAATAAAAACATAAATTAGGGAATAAAAACAAACTTGCCTCCTCCATGGGGAAAATAGAGGAAGATTTAGTTGAGAGTAACACAACTTCCTCTTCAATCTAACTCATAAAAGCTTAAAGATAAAACAAGATGGAGATAGATATAGGATCAGAAGAGTGAAAGGAATTCTAATTTAAGATCAAAGTAGAGAAGTAATAACACAAGTGCTATAGGTGTAAGATATTTTGAAGGTTGGAAGAAAAGTAAGAATGGATGGTTAAGATTATTTATAACCAAAAAATTGGATAAGAAATGAGTGAGGTTATGTAAAATATCTAAAAACCTAATTTTTAATGTTCAAACCTAAGTCGAATAGGTAGATTTATGAATAATAGATTCAACTCTATCTCAATTCTCAAAACAGTTATTTTTTGGAGAATGTAAGTAAAGTTCATCTAGAAAATATTGAATACAAGAAGCTAAATGGAAGATTAGTAAGGGAAGGAATCTCCTAGCCGAGTTGGGGTAGTTAGGAATTGAAGCATACTTCCATAAGTGTGTAGATATGATATGAATCTTAAAAGTTTATACTTAATTAATTTTGATAATTGCTGTCAATTATTTACTTACAATTGTTTGTCTTATTTGGTGGATAAATAGGAGCGTAATGCAGCATATGGACTCTATACATCTTTGGATGCAGTTGCTGGAGTGTGCAGATTATGTATCTGGAGTGTGCAGATTATGTAATTTTTGTTAATTAATTGTAATCCCATATGATGCATTTGCCGGTCGAATTGGCTAATGGAAATTAGGTCGGTTGTATAATCCGCCACCTGGTCCTTAATTATGGACTAGATGGATTGTGGATTAATCAATCCTTAATAACCATGATTAGCTAAAGTTTTTAGCTGATGGGAATTATGTCTCAAACTTACCTTGTATTTGGGGCATTTCTTTTGTGTGTTATTTGGGCTGGTTGACTTATTTCTACGGCCCAAAGTAGCAGCCCATTCCGTTGTATGGCTGGTTGTGGAGTCTCGTTTGGGCTGTATTGTGCGGGTATTTTGTACGCTTTGTTATACGGTCTATAATATAGTATCAATAGCCATGTAAGATGTCAATAGCCATGTAAGATGTAATACGCACATAACTTTTGACAGAATAGGCTGACCGGCGAATCAAACGTTGTGCTCGATTAATCTTTCAATCCTTTCGTGAAACCCTAACAGGTTTCCATCATTTGGTATCAGAGCCTCGATTATTAAAGTGCTCGTAGTTTTTTTTGTTATTGATTAAGTTTTTCTTCAATTTTTGAATTGATCTCTTTATTTTGCTAACCCTATTTTAAGGTGTGAAATTTTAGGGTTTGTAACGATGAAGCCTGTTTCGATATCCGTTGTTCTGGAACAGGCGATTGAAGTAATTTGGTCCGCAGTTTTGAAGTTCTGAAAAGAAACCCTAATCGACTTAGGGTTTGATCAATAATTTGAATCTTGAGTGACTGTGCGACAAATTGTTGTTGGTAATCTCGATTCGTAAATTTTATTGTTAAATACTACTATCTGCTATACTTAATTTCCAATTTCTTCACAATATTATTTGTTCGTTAATAAGTATTCAGGTGAAATAACCGGCGAACCTTCGGTTTCAAGAAAAGGGTAAGACCTCCAAGAAGAGGGGTCCCCTAAATAAGTGGATTATTTTCTTAAGCAGACGCGGTAATATCATTCCCTTTTACTTAGTCATTTTTGTCGAATTATTATTGATTTGAATAAGTCTGAGTAAGCTATACTATTGTTATTTCTATTAATCATTGATACTGTGATACTTCTTGTAATTAGACTGTGTGTTCTATTTGTCTGAAGTTATTAAATAAATTGATTCTGTTAATTAATTGCTACTGTGTTAGTTGTTTAAGTCAAAGAATTTCATTATGTCTAGCAATGGTGAGTCTGTTAATCAATCTGTTTCCAGTAATGACCTTTTAGACACTCTTAGGACTTTTCAAGAACAAATGAATGCTCAATTTGCTGTTTTATCCGCTAACCTAGAACAAAGACTAGGAGAACAGGAAATAAGAATCAATGAATTGCAACATAATAGAGTTGAAACTAATCAAGAAGGAGTATTAGGAAGGTCTCCTATGGGCCCTAGGATTAGAACTCCACCCATAGCTAATATAGAAGAGTTGGAAGATCAAATATCTAACAATAGTGATAGGATTCCTAGACAGAACAATAGGTAAGATAGGGAATTAGAGTTCATTGATAGGAATTTGAATAATCTTAAGCTTAGTATACCAGGGTTTAATGGCAGGAATGACCCTAATTATTATTTTGAGTGGGAAAGGAAAATAGAACTAGTGTTTGAGTGTCATAATTACTCTGAGGAAAAGAAAATTAAGGTGGCTGTAGTAGAATTTACTGAGTATGCGTCCTCTTGGTATCATAATTTGGTGTTAACTAGACGAAGGTGTGGGGAACCACCTATACAGACTTGGGCAGAATTTAAAACTTTAATGAGAAAGATGTTTGTGCCAAGTTACTACTATAGGGAATTGCATAAGAGATTGCAAACTATTAGTCAAGGAGTGAGGACAGTGGATGATTATTATAAGGAATTAGAAGTTTTGATTATTAAGACAGGAGTTATTGAGGATGATGATGCTACCATGGCTAGGTTTCTGAGTGGATTAAATTCAGAGATAGCTGATAAAGTAGAAGTATATCCTTGTGGGACTTTAAATGAGATGGTAAATATAGCTACTAAGATAGAGATTCAATTAAGGAAATCTAGGCAATATAAACTGGATTGGATTTAAGACTACATAAGGAGAAATTTTGGAGGAACTACTTCTGGAAACTGGAAGAATAATAGTAAGGTTGAATCTAAAGGTAGAAACAATGAAGTTAAGGTAGGATAGAAGTTTGAAAAGGGTAAGAATGTGATGACAAACCCTGTGAATGGATCAAACAGAACTAGGGATATTAAATGTTTTAGATGTGGAGGATTAGGACATATAGCTTCTGAATGTCCAAACAAGAGAAACCTTTTAATTACAGAATCTGGAGATATAGAATCTGAATCTAAAGAAGAAGATGAAGAGGTTGGTGTAGTCAGAGAAGATGATAGTGATCTAGGAAAGAAGTAGAATTGCCAGTGAGTAGGGATCTTTTTGTAGTTTGTAGGGCTTTAAACAGTAATAAATTACCTGATTCTAATGCTATACAGTAAGAAAATATATTCCATACCAAATTTTTAATTGATGATAAGTGCTTTAACATGGCCATAGATAGTGGTAGTTGTATTAATGATGCTAGTACTTTGTTAGTGTCTAAATTAGGTTTAACAACTACTAAACAAACAAAACCATATAGATTGCAATGGCTTAATGAATTGGGAGATGTTAAAGTTAGTCAACAAGTTTTAGTAAATTTAAAATTAGGAAAATATGAAGATTCTGTTTTATGTGATATAGTTCCTATGCATGCTGCTCACTTGTTGTTAGGTAGACCTTGGCAATATGATAGGAGGGTAATACATGATGGTTATAAAAATAGGTATACGGTACAGAAGGATGATAGGAAGATTGTCTTACCACCTATGACTCCAAAAGAAATATTTGAGGATCAAATTAAAATTTAATCTGATTATAAGGAGTTATCTAAACCTAGTTTGAAGAATGATATTAGTTCAAAGGACATGAAAGGAACTTCTGGGTTTTATGCTAAATGTAAGGATGTAGGAAAGGTAATGAAAAGAAATGCCAATGTGTACTTGATGATTCATAAGGACTGTTATGAGTGTCAGAAAGGAATAAGTGGAGAAATACCTAGTACAGTGAAACAGTTATTGGAAGAATATAGTGAGTTGTTTCCTGAGGACATTCCTAGTGGATTACCTCCATTAAGGGGAATAAAACATCAAATAGATTTTATTCCAGGAGCTGCTATACCAAATAGACCTGCTTATAGGGCTAATCCTGAGGAGGTTAAGGAATTAAAAAGACAGGTCTCTGAACTGTTAAGTAAAGGATACATTAAGGAATCTATGAGTCCTTGTGTAGTACCAGTGTTATTAGTACCTAAAAAGGATGGTAGTTGAAGGATGTGCGTGGATAGCAGGGCAGTAAATAAAATACCTATAAAGTATAGATATCCTATCCCTAGGCTTGATGAAATGTTGGATCAATTGCATGGTGCTGTTATATTTTCAAAAATAGATTTAAAAAATGGGTATCATCAAATTAGGATGAAACCAGGATATGAGTGGAAGACATATTTTAAGACTAATTTTGGGTTATATGAATGGTTAGTGATGCCTTTTGTGTTGTCAAATGCTCCTAGTACTTTTATGAGACTTATGAACTATGTTTTGAGGGGATTTATTGGAAATTTTGTGGTTGTTTATTTTGATGATATACTTATATATAGTAAATCTTTAGAGGAACACTTGAAACACTTAAGGATTATTTTAAATGTGTTTAAGATAGAACAACTTTATGCTAATTTAACTAAGTCTAGATTTTGTCAGGAAAGTGTGGTTTTCTTAGGATTTGTGGTAGGAAAAGATGGTATATCTGTAGATGAAGATAAGGTTAGAGCTATTCCAGAATGGCCTGTGCCAAAGAGTGTGACTGAAGTAAGAAGTTTTCATGGGTTGTGTTCTTTTTACAGAATATTTGTGAGGAATTTCAGCACTATAGCTGCTCCCTTGACTGCCACAACAAAGAAGGATAATGGGTTTAGTTGGGGGTTTAGAACAACAAAAATCTTTTGAGACACTTAAGACTAAATTAACCCAAGCACCTGTGTTGAGTCTTCCTGACTTTGAAAAAATGTTTGAATTAGATTGTGATGCTTTAGGGTTAGGAATAGGGGTTGTACTTTCTCAAGAGGGCTAGCCAATCGCTTATTTTAGTGAGAAATTGAATGGTAGTAATTTGAATTATTCTACTTATGAAAAGGAACTGTATGCTTTAATAAGAGCTTTAGAAGTGTGGTAACATTACTTGTGGCATAGAGAATTTGTAATTAATACTGATCAGGAAGCTATTAAGTATTTAAGAAGTCAATCAAAGTTAAATAGAAGACAAGGTAGATGGATAGAATTTATTGAGAGTTTTCCTTACATGATTAAGTATAAGAAGGGTAGTGATAATATAGTTGCAGATGCTTTATCCAGGAGATATGCTTTATTAAATGCTGTTGATACTACTTTGTTTGGTTTTTCCAGTATTAAACTATTATACTTAGAAGATATTGATTTTAAAGAAATTTATAAAAAGTGTGAAGTTTCTACACAAGGAAAGTATTTAATTAATGAAGGTTATTTGTTTAGGGAAAATAGGTTGTGTATTCTTGCATGTTCTTACAGAGGTTTATATATTCCCTTACCTGTCTCTAACCACCCTTGGGTTGATGTATCTTTAGATTTTATTTTAGGATTACCTAGGACTAATATAGCTACGGATTCAATAATGGTTGTAGTAGATAGGTTTAGTAAAATGGCTCATTTTATACCTTGTAATAAAACAAATGATGCTGTGGCTGTGGCTGAATTATTTTTTTTAATGTGGTTAAATTACATGGAATTCCTAAGACTATAGTTTCAGATAGAGATGTTAAGTTTTTAAGTCATTTCTGGAAAGTTTGTGGGGAAAATTAGGGACTAAGTTATTGTTTTCTACAACTTGTCACCCTCAAACTGATGGACAAACTGAGGTAGTAAATAGAACATTAGGAAACATGTTAAGGGCCGTCCTTGGAAATAATCTTAAACAATGGGAATATGTTTTACCTCAAGTGGAATTTGCTTATAATAGGACTTTTCATTCTACAACTAATAAAACTCCATTTGAGATTGTGTATGGTTTTAATCCTTTAACTCCTTTAGATTTGAGTCATTTTCCTCATGCTAAATTGCAAAATTTTGATGCTGAAACTAGAGCTGATAATATGAAAAGGTTACATGACTCTGTAAGTCAACAGATCAATAAAAAAGTGCAACAGATGGCTGAACAAACTAATAAAAGAAGGAGAAGAATGATTTTTAAACCTGGAGACTTAGTTTGGGTACACCTTAGGAAGGAGAGATTTCCAAATTTTAGAAAGTCAAAATTGGATTCTAGGGGAGATGGACCATTTACTGTGTTAGAGAAAATTAATAATAATGCTTATAAAATTGATTTACCTATTAAATTTGGAAATGTGAGCAATACTTTTAATGTGGCTTATCTTAGTCCATTTCTAGGACTTATCAGGTTTCAGAGGCGAAACCTTTCCAAGAAGAGGGGAATGATATGAATCTTAAAAATTTATACTTAATTAATTTTGATAATTTCTGTGAATTATTTACTTACAATTGTTTGTCTTATTTGGTGGATAAATAGGAGTGTAATGCAGCATATGGACTGTGTGGATCTTTGGATGCAGCTGCTGGAGTGTGCAGATTATGTATCTAGAGTGTGCAAATTAAGTAATTTTTGTTAATTAATTGTAATCCCATATGATGCTCTCGCCGGTCGAATTGGCTAATGGAAATTAGGTCGGTTCTATAATCCGCCACCTGGTCCTTAATTATGGACTAGATGGATTCTGGATTAATTAATCCTTAATAGCCATGATTAGCTAAAGTTTTAAGCTGATGGGAATTATGTCTCAAACTTACCTTGTATTTGGGGCATTTCTTTTGTGTGTTATTTGGGCTGGTCGACTTATTTCTGCGGCCCAAAGTAGCAGCCCATTCCGTTGTATGGCTGGCTGTGGAGTGTCGTCTGGGCTGTATTGTGCAGGTATTTTATACGCTTTGTTATACGGTCTGTAATACAGTATAAATAGCCATGTAAGATGTAATACACACATAACTTTGACAGAATACAATTGTTGTGTTTATTCTCGATTCTTCTTGCGACTTTTCTCTCTCTCTCTCTCGGCGAATCTCTCACTCGCTCTTCTTCTCTGAGTCTGCTCTCTCTTGCTTTGATTGATCTTGATCATTCTTTCTTCGATTTTAGTTGCCGTTCTAAAAAAACTGTGCCTCTGAATCTTTGGGTCTTCCTTTGGAGTTTTTCCATAGGCTGACTGGCGAATCGAACGTTGCACTCGATTAATCTTTCGATCATTTCGTGAAACCCTAACAGGTTTCCATCAAGATAAGTGATGAAGAAGAAGATAAGAGTGATGTCATCCCCCCTCAACTCTTAAAATATAACTCTCATATGTGTTTGAGACAACAAATAATACCGAATCAATATTAAAAATGTCAAGAATCACTCAAGAATAGCCTGGAGTTGAATAATCAAAATTCCATTTTGATATAAGAATTTTCATAGAAAAATCAAGTTTAATAAAATACTTAGCCTCACAAACCATTTGATCTGTTTAACCAATCGGTCAATTAGGGATAGTTAGGAATTGAAGCATACTTCCATAAGTGTGTAGAAAAGTGATGAAGAAGAAGATAAGAGTGAGGTCATCCCCCCTCAACTCTTAAAATAGAACTCTCAAATGTGTTTGAGACAACAAATAATACGTAATCAATAATAAAAATGTCAAGAATCACTCAAGAATAGCCTGGAGTTGAATAATCAAAATTTCATTTTGATATAAGAATTTTCATAGAAAAATCAAGTTTAATAAAATGCTTAGCCTCACAAACCATTTGATCAGTTTAACTAATTAGTCAATTATTTGAGAAACAAGTTGACCAGTTTCCCAAACTAGTCGATCGGTTAAATCAAGCAAAAATCTTAGTTGAAATAAGGAACCAGCCAATTGTTCCACATGAAAACTTATTTTATTCAATTTTCTAACTTTATTCAAATTTAATTTTACCTCTAACCCAATTATGGTTTCAAATCAAGATCAAGCATTACCAAATTTTATTCAACAACATAGTTTTCTATTCTATAAATCTTACAAGAATATAGGGTAATCAATAGGTTGTTCCCTCAAAGCCTACTATCCAATATGTTGACATATTATATAATTCATAGTAGTTCAGACATTACATTCAATAAGGGAAAAGAGGTTACTACCTCTTGAAAATAAAATTTCTCACCAACAGATATCACATTAGGAGAAAAACTCTAGGTACTTTGCTCAAATATCCTCCTTGGCCTCCGAAGTGGCCTTCTCGGCACCATGCCATGCTAAAAGGACCTTTGCTAGTAGGACATTCTTCATGAGCGTTGCTTAGGTCTTTGTGTCTAGAATGCTCATTGGTAGTTCTTCATAAGTTAGAGACTCATCAAGCTTTGAAGACACCAGATGGATGACGTGTGAAGGATCTACTTCATACTTCCTCAATTGGGATATGAGGAAGACATTGTGCATAGGTAATAATTCCAAAAATAGTACTAAACTATAAGTGACCTCGCTAAATAGATCTATCATCTCATATGATCTAATGTACCTTGAATTGAGCTTACACTTTCTATTGAACCTCACTACTCCCTTGGTGGCGGAGACCCTAAAAAGGACTCTATCACTCACCCCATAACCATTATTTTATCTTCTCAAATCTATGTAGCTCTTCCATCAATCCTAGGATGCTATCATTTGAATTTGAATCAATTAAATCTACCTCATTATTTCTTCGTTCATCTCTAGTCCCAACACAATCGGCTGGCTGATATCGCTTAAACATAAAGGACTACCTAATTCCTACCATATAAGGCCTCAAAAGGTGCCATCTTGATACTTGAATCATAAATTTTATTATAGGAGAACTTGATCATCAAGTTTAGGTGGTCCACCCAACTACCCCAAAATCCCACACATATGCTCGAAGCATGTCATATAATGTTTGAATGATCCCCTCTATTTGACCATCCTGGGCTGGGTGAAAAGTAGTACTCATCTTCAGCTGAGTCGTAAATGTGGTTTGCAACTTTTTCCAAAAGTTTGACAAAAATTTAAAGTCTCGATCTATGACGATGTCTCTATGGACCCCATGTTGTGCTATAATGTGATTCCTATAAGTGCTAGCTAATTTCTCCATGCTCTGTGTCGTCTTCATTGCTATGAACACTGCTAAATTAGTCAGGCAATCCATAATAACCAATATGGAATCAAATCCACTACAGGTCTTCAAGAGACCCACAAAAAATCCATAGATATATTATCCCACTTTTCCTATAGGAGTTCTAGTTGTTGTACAAACCTGCTGGTCTCTTATGCTTGATCATAACCTTTTGACAGGTCAAACATCAAGTAACAAACTCTATAGCCTCTAGCTTCATATGGGCTCACCAATATCCCTTCTTCAAATCCTTTTATAGCTTATTCCATCTAGGATGGATGGAATAATGAATACAATGACCTTCCACTAGAATTTTTTTATTAAGCTTAAGACATCGCTATTATATATACCACATACGCTTGTATTTGATACTACCATCCTCATGGAGCTGAAACCCTTTTGTACTACCTTTTTTAATTCCCTACATGATTGTTTAGAGCTTAAAATGACCAAGTTTATTAGTTTGGATCTTCTCAAAGATTGAAGATGTTATGGTGACTGCACACATTTTTTCTTCCAAACTACAACCAATGATCAACTCAATCTCCATCTGCATTAGCTATTGACAAAACTAATCTAACAAAATAATTGTGCTCAATAAATACGGTGTGTTCTAGCTAAGGGAATCTACCACCACATTAACCTTACCCTCATGGTAGGTTAACTCCAAGTCATAATCCTTGACAAATTCCAAACGTCAACATTGTCTCAAATTCAATTACCACTATGTGAAAATGTATTTAAGGTTGTTATGATTGGTGTAGAACGTACACTAATCATCATAGAGGTAATGCCTCTAAATTGTAAAGGTGAACACCACCACAGCAAGCTCTAAATCGTGCATTGGGTATTTTTGCTCATGATGCTTTAGTTGTCGAGATGCATACACCACCACTCTCCTCTTTTGCATCAACTTGTAACCTAAAACCTACCTAAAAGCATCAACTCTAGCTATGTCTCACCGGACATGTTATGTTGAATACAACATAAGGAGAGTGGATTCCCCTTACAAAAAAGGGTATTCATCACAATTGCCGATATAACTTCTGTAGAGGGGTTAGGCTCATAATTATATTGTGAGACCCTAATACCCTTTGGTCTTTGAAGAACCAACCATTCTTGTGCATAATCTACCCACACTTGGTACATCCCCACCATGTCCATTCCGAAAATCACATCAAAATAACACAATTCAAGCTCCATAACTTGTAAAGGAAGTTTACTTTGCCAATGAACAAGTTTACCCCATTATTAATCCTAGAGCACATAATTCTATCCCGTGAATGCAACATAATAGAAGTGGAAATACTACAAGAAGGAGATAACAAAACTCTAGCTAAGAATGCGGATGACCAAAAATAATGTGATGCACTAGAGTCAAATAATATGAATGCTGAAAAGGTAGACACAATAAATATACAAGTTACCCCACCGACTCAATGGTCAAATAATATAATGTTTAGAAATCCTCCTAAAGGAACCCTACAACACTACTTGACCCTTAAACCTACTAAAAAAAGGGATGCTTCTAACACATGCGCTAAAATGTATAACTAATAGCACTAGCTGGTGATGGAGGAACTCTTAGAGTCTATTGTTGAGACTGTTGTATAGATCTAGTGCTCTAAGCTCGAGACTAATCTCTCTAAACACTACCACCTCCAACATGACACTCATAGGCTCTATGTCCCACCATACCACATCCATGGTAAGTCACATAGTTGTCTCCATAATCCACTCCTGGGCGATCTACTTCACAATGTTTGTAATGGTAACAACTCTCTTCAACAAGTCCTCTTTTCCCCCAACTAGGAACTCTTAGCGTAGATGACTTAGGAATCCTCTAAGGCCTACTTTTATATTTCAACCATATATAGCATGGCAACTTCCACCAACAAATCCTATCTTTTGATCCCAAGGCCAACCTTGAAATGATAACCTATATCACCTCAATAACCTTTACCACTAGAGCAAGCTAAGCCAAGTCCATGAACTCCATGTAGTACTCCTCTATTGAAAGGCCTCCCTACCGAAGGGCCATAAACTCATGTTAATTATTTATATGGAGATGAGTAGGTTAGAATCAAACTCAAAGTGCCTAAAGGAAGGGTCCCTATTCAGTAGGCTCTCTAACTCTATATTAGATGAACCTTCACCATATATATACTTTTAGCCTCAAGTAGTAAACTACCACATCAACCCCTATGTTAAATAAACAACCACAAGTGGTGAAGGTCTTATCCCTATCTCTAACTTATATTTCATTTTAGGGTCTTTTTGACTCTTAATATTAGCGGGTGATGATGACTAATCCTCTTACGCTAATCCTTAGAAACTAATGTGGGTACTGGTACCAGTAGTGGTTGTAGTCCTTGGATCTAACATTCCATTTAAGCACCTATAGTCTCTCTAAATACCTCAATGCGTTTGTGATGGCCATTGGTGGCCATTGACTCCTAAATACTAGGATTAATCAGAAATGACCACTTTAATAAGTACTAAGACACTTAAAAATCAACATAGAAGCAATCTATAGCGCATGGCTAGCCTAATCTCACTCACAAACATTTCAAGTTAGCAAATACTTTAACTTTTAGTTATATACTAAAATAGTTGGGAAATCATTTGAAACAAACTATGGTTTCTGTTAAAAGTACTTGAAAATAAAACACCTTTGAAAAAAAGTTTTGATACCAATCTACAGTCTCATCTAAAATTATTTAAAATGAAATAGTTTTTTTTTGTTAAATTAAGCTTTAATAAAAACGTATAACACCCCCATTAATCACTTTTTAAAATTTTAATTTTCAACATTGTGGATGTGGAAAATACTAAACACATCTAAGAAAAATAGGGTGCTACCACAATACCTAATGGAACATAGGTGTTAGTCAACCCTCGTATGTTAGATATAAGACTAAGAAATTAAAATAAGAAAAAATAAAGTAGAGTGTGCAAGAAATATGATATTTAGATACTTAAAGAAAATTTATACAAAATAGAACCTCAAAGGTTCCTAAAATATTCAATTACAAGAAAGAAGGTTAAACTAAAATATAGAATTACAATGGTAGAAAACAAAGCTGGGTATTTCCCCAAACCTTAGTGCGTTAAGGACCAAATAATAGTCTCTAGATGTCCTTAATCTCAAGCATCAAGCTCAGAATAAAGGTAGGCCCACTACAGATAATCTCCAACAGCCCTCACTTGGTCTTCTACTGATGGGAATGAGTAGATCACCAAATAGATGGGCACATCCGTATGCTTCGTATTAAGCAAACTGAGTTGTCTCCTCAAAGGGAATCATAAACATATAAATTCCTTGCATAATAAGGAGATCATACCAAACATATATCATGATTGTGCCATATAATTAGATATACATGCTCTATCATGGTCATATAATGATTCAAAACTTCATGCCATATAAAACTCAAACAAATTAGGACTCGTCATGCATACCAACATAACATAAACTTCATAGATAGGAACATATAATTTACTAAGCTGGATATTCAAACAACTATTTAGTTTTCTACCATGCATCCACATAGTATTCCATTGGGTGTATTTTCCTAGCTTACATAATCTTAACAACATTTAACAAGCTCATAAAATAAATCATGGTTTACTTTGAAGCATATCAACCCTATTTTCTCTAAATTTATGCCATTTTCTCAAGATTCACAATTAATTCACATGCATCAATTAGAATTCAAACTCTCATGCAGGCATATAAAATTAGAATCTTGCAGAATACATAACATCATATGCTTATCTAGGCCATATTTTAAAGGTAAGAATGACTTACTTGATTCTTAGTAATGTTTCTCACCAAAGAGGAAATATTGTATATGAAAGATTTCAACTTCCAAAAACTTTAAAAAGAAAGTTAAAATTCAGTCTTCATTAGATGATTTTCAAAAATCAAAAACATAAATTAGAGAAGAAAAATGGACTTACCACTTCAAAGAGAAAAATAGAGGATGATTAAGCTTAAAGCTACTTAATTTCCTCCTAAATCTAACCCTTTATTGCTTAAATATAGAATAAGAGGGAGATAGAAAAATGATTAGAAGAGTAAAAAGAAAATCAAATTTATATTTGATGTAGAGAGGAAAAAACACAATTTCTATAGGGTTGAGATATTTTGGAGGCTGACATAAAAGTGAGAAGAAGGGGTGGTTAGGGTCATTTATAACAAATAATCAGTTAAGCACTGTGTGAGGGTATGGAACATATCAAAAATTTTAATTTTACCATTCAATTCTAAGATAACTTGGTGTATTTATTAAGGATAGGTTTATTTCTATCTCTTAACTCAAATGATGATTTTATAAACAATGTAGGTCAAGCTTATCAAGGAAATATAGAATGAAAAACTAGAAATGGATGATTAGTTTAGGAAGGAATATCCAAGATGAGTAGGGAATTTAGAGGTGTGTAGAATAGAAAGGAAGAAGAAGATAAGAGTGAGGTCATTCTCCCCTTAACTGTTAAATTTGAGCTCTCAAATTTATTTGAGGAAGTAACTAAAGCCAAATAGATGATAAAAAAAATAAAGAATCACTCAACAACTACTTGAAGTTAGATTATCAAAGTTCCTTTATGATATAAGAAATTTATAAGAAAAATTAAGCTTCAAAAAGTATTTGACCTGACAAACTAGTTGATCGATATTGCCAATCAGATGACTATTCTACAGATCTATCAACTAATTCCTCTAACTAGTTGATTAGTTTGATCGAACAAAGTCCCTTAACGAAAATGATGATCTGGTTGATTAGTCAATGAGAAAACTTATTTCATTCAATTTTCCAATGTCATTCAAATTTAGTTTTACCGTAAATCTAATTATTATTCCAAATTGAGATCAAACATTATTAAATATTTTTTTAACATTATAATTTTCTATTTTATAAATCTTTCAAAAATACATGGTATTATATTATGACCATAGGTTCATCGTAGACATCTCCTTGATATTATATGAAGGTACACTAAACACCAACCCAATCTCAAAAGAAAAAAAAAAGCACAAGCAACTATATCAACAACCTCTATTCTTGATGTGAAAGATTGCTTTCTTAGAACATAGAAAATACTCGATTATTTATAAAAGATATATTCCTTAGATACACAAAATGGCAAATTTAAGTTTGACTTCAAATAATGTGGACCAAATCAATTACTAGAGAAATTATAAATCAGTTACCAAATATTAACTCATAACTCTAAAAATTTCCAATGCAAATAATAAAAATGATTTATGAAGAGGTTCTTAGAACTAGTTCCATCACAACTAAAGTCCAGAAATTTTCATAATTAATTATACTAATTAAACGAACGTCTAATCAGTATATGTATTTATATTGTGGTTCTTGATACTTAACTACTAGGTTCATCATAAATAACTGATATGTTCATCATAGTAAATGCTTAGGTTCATCATGGATAAATGATATGTTCATCACAACATCTATTGAACACTTTTTTCTAAATGAAGATTTTTTTATGTTCATTATATAAAAGTGATATGTTCATCAAATTAAATGTTTAGGTTCATCATTCATAACCAATATGTTCATCACATGTTATGAGTATGTGTATTTAATTTATTTATATATTTTTTTGTTCATTGCATAAAATAACATGTATATTCATGAATAGAAGTATTTACATTTTACTTTCATGGTTCTTTATATTTAAATCATATGTTCATGGTATAAAACTTTTTTAATGAATAAGGAAGTTCTTCCAACACTAACAAAAATCTAAGAGGAGACAGGAGAGAGAACTAGCATATATGGGTTAAATAATTAAGTAAATGTATAATGAGGCATTAGGAGGGAAAGGGTTGAATTATACCTAGCATAGAGGGTGAGAGTTGATCAACAGTTACTTAGGTGACACTTGAATGAAGAAAATGATGGGCTAAAGTATGGTGCGAAAGAAAGGTAGAGTATGAGCTAGGTGGATTGTAAGGCAATAAAGCATGGGCAAGAAGGAGGCTTAGTCAACTCACCTAATTTCAATTTTTAATAATTTTTATTGCTAAATTTATTTTTGAAAAAAATAATATATAAATTTAATGAAGATTTTAATGTTATAACATTTTATAACACCCCATAGTTTTCAATTAAATTTTTTCATTTTGTGGAAACTTAATATTGAGATAGTTGGGTGTTTTTCTCGAATATGATATGAATCTAAGTTATTATACCATGCTTGCATAGATTATAAGAAATTTTTTTACATACTTTGAATAAGATAAACACGATAAATAGAGAAAATTCCTTAAAGTTTGGATAAGTATTTGTGCAATGCCCCACTTTTAGGGTGTTTAATATGCATTAATCTATGAATTTGATTGTGATATGAGTGATTTTGACCTTGTTTTGTAGGTGTGTTTAAGGTTGGGATGGTTTTAGTCCAACTTGGTTTGGATTTTTGAAGGATAATTGGTTTTATCAGAAAACCAATCTACAAGTTTGGAGGTACCGATCAACTTGTTTATTCCTTAAATTTGTGTTTTGAGACCTGTCAAACCAATTGACTAGTTTGTGGTACCAATAAAAATTTTCAACTGAATTTGTTGTTCTTCAGGCTTAATTTTTCACTATGAATCATTCCCTAAAATTTTTGCAACATCATGATTTTTGTATTTATCGTTTGTTGATGAATTTTTACAAAGTTTTTTAGTATGCCCAACAAGTTTTATCAATTTTTAATAGATTCTATGAAATGCCCCCAAAAATCTAATTTTAAAAATTATAATTAAATAAGATTTTATTAGAAAAATTAATTAAATAAATTATTTTTATTAAAAAAAGGAATTAATTGGGGTTGTTCATGAAGAAATTTATAAATACTTTAATAAGGAAGAAATTTTGGTATTTTTCTAATTAAGGATTTATTTGAAAATTAATTAAATAAATTATTTTATTTAAAATGAGAAGGATAAAATAGGGCTAAAATAATAGGAATTTTATAAATAATTTAATTGGAGAAAATTAGAGTGATTTACTAATTAAAATAGAGTTTATGAAAAATCTTTCAAAAATCCTAAATTTTCCTAAAAAGGAAAATTAAATATTGTTATTTTTAAATATCCCAAATATTCAAATTAATTTAATTGGCCCTAACCCACCTATTTTATTTTTTCCTTTTTCCTTTTTCCTTCTTCTTCTTTTCTTTTTTCTTCTTTAACCCAATTTGGGCCAGCCGAGACCTAATTCCCTCCTTTTCTTCTTCCTTCTTTGGTGGCTTGGCACCGCTTTCTTCCTCCCCTCCCCCAACTTTGGTCTGTCCCGTAGCCCAAGATCCTTTCTTTTTCTTTTCTTCCTCCTTTGGCATAGCCAAACGCTGCGTTTTTTTTTTCCCCGTCGCTAGTCCGAGTTTCTTTCCTCTCTTTTCTCTTCCCTAACTGGCCGATCCCACCCCTCATTTCCTTCTTCTTCTTTCTTCCCCCACCGTTCGCACCTGCCATTTCTATCAACTTGCAACTCTGAGAATCACGCCACCGACCACGCCTTTAATTCGACCAAACTCTCCCCCTTGCCATTTCTTCGCACATTCTCCCTTCTCCCAACCAGTAACTCACCCTACCACGTTGAATTTCGCCAGCCAAATGACACCGCCAGTGAACCCTAACTGACTTGCCCTGATTTCCCTGTCTTCCCTTCGACCTTATCTCCTCCTTAAGCCTATAAATACCCCTAACCAACCCTGGAGTTGAGTTCTATTTTTGAACCCAAGAAAATCATTCCTTTTTGTCGCCGCCACCTCAGACTCCGTTGCCACTGTCGTCGACCAATGCCGCCGCCCAATCTGCCCCCGCGAGCCTTCCCTGAATCATCCTTTACCCAATTAAACCTCCCATATCCCTTGATTTTCCTTTCACAGGCCACCCTGGCTGTGTAAATTTTGCATCCCAATCAACCCTCTCTATGACCTTCTCCGCCCTTCACACCACTTCTGCCGCTGTTGCCCTCCTTTCACCTCTCAATTTGTACTATAGAGCACCCCCTACCTTCCCCTACCTTTCTTTTCCTCTTTCTCCTCCTCCTCCTCTCTTTCCCTCCTTCTATTTTTGGCCACTCTTATTTTGGCTGGGCCGCCACTCTTATTTTGTTCCTCTCCTTCTACACAACATAAATACCCTTACTTCCACCCTCTTCCTCTTTCTCTTTTTCCCACCCCTCGGCTTTTCCCCTTTTCTTCTCTTTTTTCACCCACCGTCGGCGCCGCCATCAACACCAACCCAAGTTTGAACCATAAACACTCTCAACCCTTTTTCCCTATTTAATTAAGCTTATTTTATATTTATTTTTAATTATTTAGCCTATTATTATTATTATATTATTATTATTATTATTATTATTATTATTAATATTATTATTATTATTTCCTATTAGGGCTGACCCTATTATGAGTATTATTATTAGTATTAGTATTACCCTATTATTATTGTTATTATGAGTTTTTGTATTAGTATTATTAATATTATTATTGTTATTTAGAGTTTTTGTTTCATTTATTAATGTTATTATTATTATTATTTCATTATTATTATTGCAACTATTTTACTAATAGTGTTTCTTTTATTATTATTATTGTTATGCGATTATTATTATTATTATTATTATTATTATTATTATTAGTATTAGTATTAGTATTAGTATTATCACTAATGGTACTTTTACTATTTCGATGTAGGGTCAAAAACCCTAATTTATGTTACTCTTGGTTTAGGTTATTTTATCATTACTATTATTATTATCATTATTATTGTTGTTGTTATTTTGTAATTTCGATTATTATTTCATTACTACTATTATTATTACTCTTTTTATTAATACTGTCCTAATGATATTATTAGCATTATTTTAGTGAAGGGTTGAAGCCATTATCTCACCATCCGTTTTGAATAATATTAATATTATTATTAGTATTTTTAGTATTAGTATTTTTTGTATTAGTATTACCGTTAAGATTATTTTTATTTTTCAATATTATTATGGTTTTTATCATTTATATTATTTCTATTTTTTTATTATTATTATTTTTCACGTTATTGTTATTATCATTATTATTATTTTGGTAAAGGGGTCGAAGCCCTTATTTCATGTTGTTTTCAAGTTATGCCCTTTTTATTATTTTTACTATTACTATTATTATTATTATTATTAGTATGATTGTTATTATTTTTAGTATCCTTGCTATTATTATTTTGGTATCATTATTATGATTGTTAGGGTAAAGTCTTCAACTTTATATTACTATTATCTCTTATATCTTTAGCAATATAGTAATTAGTTAATTTCATTTTTATTAGTATGTTATTATTTTATCACAAACCAAGTTTTAGAATAAATTAGGAATAATAGTATTTTTTGTAGGAGGGAATCTAATCTTTAGCTTTTCCTTCATATAGGTGAGACCAGTTAAAGTCCTAAGGAGGCGTAGGTGCGTGCTCCAAGACCGGTGTCATTTTAGGTAAGGGTGTTACTCAGACCTTATGCGTGTTGATGTGCATTATGTGCTTTGTATATGTTGTATCTTATGCTTAACATTATAATTATTTCGTATGTGGTATAACGTGGACTTGAAGTATGTTTCTGTGTCATTATATGGCATGTGTACTTTGTGTTTGTAATGAAATATTGTGGTATGTGATGTTATGTGTTGTGACCTGTAAGACATGCATGTGAGGATGTTAATGTGGTTTGTGTGGGGGAAAGGATGAAAAAGGAGGATAAGGAAAGAAGTTGACCAAGGGAAGTAAGTTGACTAAAAGGGAAAGAGGTTGACCAAGGGGAATAAGTTGACCAAATTGGAATAAGTTGACTAATGGATACGAGTTGACCTAAGTATTTTAATGATCCATGAGTGGAAGAATAAAATGGAAAATTTAGGGTTTCGTGTGGGAGAATCTAATCTATGTTTTGTATGAGAAAATCTAATTTATGGGGTTACATGGGAGAATCTAATCTATGGATGTGTGCCGGAGAATCTAACCTATGGTGTTGTATAGGAGAATCTAATCTATGGTGTTATATGGAATCTAGTCTATGGTTTTGTATGGAAGTATTTAATCTATATATGGTGTTGCATAGGAGCATCGAATCTATGGTTTCATATGAGAGAATCTAAGTACATAGGGAAGAATCTAGGGTTTTGCATGGAAGAATCTGTGGATGTGTATGGGAGAATCTAGGGTTTTGCATGGCAAGATCTATGATCTTGCATGGGAGAATCTATGGTCGTGCATGGGAGAATTTAGGGTTTTGCATGGAGGAATCTAAGGTTTTATATGGAGGAATCTAAGGAATTGTATAGATGGATTTAGGGTTTTGCATGGAGGACTCTAAGGTTTTGTATGGACAGATTTAGGGTTTTGCTTGAGAAAGTTTGAAGGTTTTCATGGGAAGGTTTGTGTACGCAGGCGAGTAAAGTTTACATATGAAAAGTTGAATTAGGATGTAAGGAAGGTAATAGAAGAGTTATTTGGGTGTTCAGAAGTTTTGGGTGAAAAATAGTACTTAAGACAGTATAAGAGTACATAGGAGGCAGACCTAGGGTTTGGGGTAAAAACCCTAATTTGAGGAGGTGGTAAAAAGGAGAAATAAATGACGGTGAGTGGAGTATGAGGGAATGATGAAAATGACCGAGTAAGGATGAGCATGATTGCTATGGAAAAATAATAAGTGGAATGTGAGAAATGGAAGGGTAACTTGTGGACACAAGGCAACTAAGGTTTGTTGCAGCCAGTTCGGGTTTGGTATGGTTACCTAGGGTTTTGTGACCACACGTGTGCTTGAGTTGTAAGGCGTATGATGAGAGTTGAATCTAAAGGTTGTGATGTATGGAGTGTTAAAAATGATTTGGGTTGTGTGAAGTGGAGTGGGATGGATCACAAAGGTTAAATTTAGGGTTTTGGGATAAAACCCTAGAGTTAGATGTGGAGTAGACTTGGTAGTGTACAGTAATGGGCCTTGACCCATCTACTTAAGAGTTGGACTTCTAATGTATGATAGAATATGGAGGGGAGGATGTTGGGACAAGTTGGAGGTATATGATACTAATGGTATGGAACGATTCCATTGGAGGATAGGTGTGTGGAGAGTTAGTCATGCAGGTCTAGGGTGAAAATTTCGGAATAAGATAATTAAGACATTAATTATGTAAATCGGAAGAGTATTGAGCCGGGCCCAGACCAATCCACCAGTATAATAGTGGCTAGGTACCTTGGTATTTGGGAGACGGATCTACTCATATATAATAGTGGTAGGGCATGTTGCCCTAAGTGACCGATCTACCAGCTATAATAGTGGGGGATCCCGAGCTCAATAAACCAAATCCTATAATTTGCTAAGATATGTAAAAGATACTAATACTTACATTGGAACACTATGCGAGCAAGGGCTAGAGTGATCCACTGGCATAAAATAGTAGTAGGGTATGTTACCATGAGTGACCGATCTACCGGCTAAAATAATGGCCAGGCGCCGGAGTACCCTGGAGATCAATCCACCGGCTAAAATAGTGGGGTTCCCATACTCGTGCGGACTTGATAAATAGCATGGTGTGAAAAGAATTTCAATAGATTAATTAAGTAATCAATCCAGTTCATATTTGGGCCTTTGTATTTTTACCTGAATGATTGTATGTCATTATACTCTTTTTACATTTTTGCATGGTTTATATGATTTTTTGTGTTGGCCTTAGTGCACGGTTACCGTACTCATTACGTAGCGTACTAATCACCATTTTTATGGTTGTTGCTCATTCCCACGAGTAGTAGGCCCTTTTGACTTTGTGCGAGTGGGTGAGACATTAGGCGGAGCTAAGTGTTGAGCTTGTGGTTGGCTCAAAGTTTAAGTGTCATGGTCGAATTCACTCTTCATGTGATTTTATTTAATTATTTTATTTATGTTATTTCTTTTGTAATAGATTTCCCTTATTTGAATTTCTAATTATGTTTTGAGTTCCCTGGATTTATCTTTTTCCATTTGTAAACTTATTTCCTTTTTAGGAACTTTGACTATTCTTATCTTATGATTGATTGTACTCCTTTGGATTATAAACTTTTATGCGTACTTTGATTTCTATGTTATGACCTTTCTAATTCTTTTTATGAACCCTAGGTTTAAGTTTGAAAATAATCCTATTTAGCCTTAGCACTTGGTACTGGAATAGTTGTAGAGAACCAGTCTAGTACTAAGTGTGGCGGTAACATCCCCAAAATTCACGATTTTTAATTTTTGTTGAAAAATGGTATGGCTAAGTGATATATTAGATGTATATGTTATTATCCTATATAAAAATATTATTTATTCCCCATTATTTTTATAAGATTTGATCTTTTCTCAAGTTTTTCTCTTTTGGATAGATTTTACAAGAAAAGATAAAAATGAAGAAATTCATAAGAGAAATCAAAGGGAAAAACAAAAAGAATCAAGGAACACATAAAGAAAATGTGGAATCAATAGAATAAGAGGAAAACAAAAGAGAAGAAACATCGAAGGATATGTCGTGCTCAAGTTTTATGTAGAGAAAGTAAAAGAAGAAGAAACATGGTACCCTTGTGTTTATTTACACTAGGGTGTGTGTTTTTCCATTAGAATTAAGAATGAAAAGTTTTAAATTCCAACGAGTTCAAGAAAAAGAACACGGTACCCCCATTTTATATAAACACAAATTGTGTATCTATAAAAAATTTTAAACACTTACACAGGCTTCTCCCTGATATATCTTCTTGTTTCCATATATTAAAGGTTCATCTTTTCTGATTTTTTTCAAAAACCAAAATATCTTATTTCTCTCCATATAGTAAATACATTTTATCATTGCAATTATATTGATCGGTATCCATTAAGATCGAATTTACTTTTGGTATCTTGCAATCCAAGTTGATAAGTTCTTTTCCATTATTTTCTCAATTACAAAAGGCTGATTTAAGTTTGAATGAAAGTGTATTGTGTTTGCTCCATCATTATTCTGTGGAAAATTATGAATTTTTCTTTGATTTTTTCTTGTTAATAATTAATAGTAATTATGAAATATTAAATAAGATTTTGTGTTGTTATGATGATGGAGATGATAGCATAAATTTGTAAAGGATGTAAGGAATTAATGATGGAATTAGGGCTTTAGATATAAAATGTAATTTTGAATTATGATTGTAAGTGATATCTAACTAAATTAATAGACAAAATTAAATGATTTTTTACTGTAGATTATGAGTTTACACTAATTAGATTGATTACCTCATTAGTCTAAACTCTATTCAAATTTAGGATGATGGAATTAATACTTATTTGTTAATTATTATCATCAGAGGAGAAAGAGATTAATCATTAATCATATCTATTAATTCATACAATTTTATGATTCAAAATCATGCGATTATGGTTGTAGTTGATCTCTTTTTATTCGTAATGCTGCGATTAATAAATCTAGTGTTCTTAACATAGGTTATTAATTGGTTATAAATTAAATTAATAGCTTATTCAATTTATTTGAATTGAAGGAATGCAAGGAAATGAATTTTTATGAGTTTCTATAAGTCATCACTAGAGCAATTAGAATAGATCTCTTATAGATAATTTTTCGATTATCTAAATCCGTAATTGATTATCTCCCATCCTTATTCATTCATTAATAAGTATAACATTTTATTACTTATCAATAAAAGAGAAGTTAATGATAAAAATTGATGATATTATATAACTGTGATTTTAATAATAATCATAAATTTATTGATTATAAATCATTTCTTATGGGTTCGACTCCTAGTTACCATTTACTATATATTTAGGGTTATGATTTAATTATTAATTTTCTGTGCGTATGGTTGTGAATCACTAAGTTTAGTGTATGTTTTTTATTAATGTGGAAGAATGTGTATTAGATATGAAATTATGCTTGAATTTGTTATTATTAAATAAATTAAATAAGTGGTAAGAAGTATAATTCCTATTTTGTGAGCATAAAGAACTAACATGAAGAGAATATGTTGCATGATTTCCTAGCTCTTATAAGTTAATAAAGTGAAAGCATGATTTTAGTGAGAGTCCCAACAAGATTTCAATCTTTTGTATTTCAACTCATGAATATTTCATGTTAAGAACCTCTAATGACATGTGATTGATGTCCATATTGTTTGAGTAAAGATTATGCAATTTAGTTGTCTGTATTTCTATTTTACTAGGGCTAATTTTTTCCTTAACTGATTGATAGGTTTTGGGGATTGATATGTTAACATAGTATAATTATAGAATGGTTGACTGATACCTCAGTTTTTTTATCTCAGGTTAAACCTACTGAGTGGTTTGACTAAACCAATGGACTGGTTGGTATGTGACACCATTAGTCTTGACCATAGATTGGTTGACCCAAACAATTCAACTAGTTATTGATACGGTTCACTAGTTATTTAGTTCACCATCACTATGAAGATTTGGTAATGCCTAGACCGATCGACTAGTATATTGAACCAATCGGTTGGTTAGTATGACTCATCAACTAGTTCTTGGAAGCCCATCAACTTCTCTTGGTTAGTTTTGCATTTCTTGCCTATTTTTTCTACATGTAACACTTGAGTTTCCTTATGCATATAAAGTGATCTAAGAAGCTTGTATCTATTTGTTTACCTAGATTAACTTAGATGATTGATGGATTAAAGATATTAAAGAGAAAATTTATCCAATTTAACTAATCTTTACCTTAACCTAACATTCTTAACTTGACATAAAATGAGTTGATTATTAGATGGATACAAATGGATCTTTATATGGCTAGGATATATGTATTGAATTATAATGATGGATAATAGACTTATAATAAATTAAATTGAAGCCTTATAAGTTTAGATGACTTAGCATGAATGGAAGAAAACAGCATGGACCTCCTCAACGGCCTTAACTTGACATTCACTGCGCAACTGAGATAAATGGATAAATAATAGGATTTATAATTGAGCTTTAGTTGACCTACAATTTGACCTTCATCTTTGGCTTTAAGGATTAACATAGAATACTATTTAATGTAAGGTACGATTATAGTTAAGTATCATATCTATAGCTTTGACTTTAGTCTTAGGCTTGACTAAGATTTGAATCATCGATATGGGGAATTAAATGGAAATAAAATGTTGGATTAGACATTATGGTTGATAATAATAATTTGTGCTTTTTGCATAATTGATCATTGGTTAGCTATTAGTGGTTAGTTTGCCTTTAGGTATGATCCTCATAGATCCCAGTAACCTAGATGGTCTTGATTTCTATCCTAATCTAGTCGTTGATGATGTACTAGAGGGCATTGATATTAAAAGGTTTGGTCACCACAAAAAGGGTTACTTTAGCATCATCTAAGACTTATATCCAATAGGTTACTTTATCATTAGTTAGGACTTATGTCTACCAAGTTACTTTGGCTAGAGCCAGAACTTTATGTCTATTTATTTGGTTTTACTTCTATGGTACTAAGAGACCTTGGGGAATGTTGTTGAATTAGTGTAGATTTAAAGAGTCTAAACCAAATCAAAATTAAAAAAATTATATACAATTGAGGATCCAATAACAAAACACAACAATTGAGGAAAAAGTATAGATCTTTATTTGTGCTCTTCTATAATTACAAGATGATTAAGCCAATGAATCAAAAAATTATACAAATATATAATTCTCTTTGAATGGAGAATTCCATGAAGAGGAAGAAGAATTTGGGAACACAACTCTTGATGGATACAGATTCATCATGTCTTCTTTTTTATAAGAAAAAATATTATGGGGCAAAAAAAATGTATTTTGGAAATAAAGAAAAAAACACAGTCCATTTTTAGGGAACACAACTGTAGGAATTTAGCTGAGCGAAACACAATGCAGTGGAATAAAATTAAAGGCTAAATTTTCCAGGAACATATGCTAGATTAAAGACGAACCTGCTAGTCACCCGGACTAGGTTACGATTGAATCAGAATTGGCTTGAAGTTGTTAATGGTTTGATTGATTTCTTGATCTAATTGAGTTTATTTCAATTGCTCGATTTCAATCTCCTTTGAGCAAGCGAGTGCGAATTGCATCACACCTCTACCGGTATCCACACACTTTGAATCTAGATCACTAAAGAAGTGTGCTAGCGCCAATGGAACACTCTCAATTTTGTGAATAACCAGCATTGGTGGCTAGGTTATTTTCTCTCACTTAGAGAGAGAGCAAAAAGGTTTATATATAATAAAACCCTAGCTTGGGAATTTATATTAACACTCTAGCCCACCTAGTGGCATTGGACTTGGGCCTTAATCACATTAAAACCACTTGGACTTAATGAGATATTAATCATATTAAGATCTCATCTTATCTTTTTGATCTAGTTCAGTTGGGTGTGCAACCCTGTAAGTTCACGTAATATTGGCAGTGGACCGAAACTCCTTTCGGGCCCACAAATCATAAGAGGTCTCTAGCAAGACGTTATGACTACCCAAATTACGCAAATGTCCTATCCTCAACATAACCTATTAATAACCTGTATATTTGTCCTTTTTTCACACGATATTTAGATTGAACACAAGGCATTGGTCATGTCATCCTTGATATGTTCAATAACACTCTTTCTCGATCACCAAGTAAGACTAACCTTAAAAAAACGACACCTTATTTGCATATGGCCATGCGAACATTAGTCATACTTGTCGAGGGGGCCAAAGATATCTCTCTCATGTCATGAGAGGGACAAATCCCATCTTGATCAACTATGTGCCTCTATATGATTCACAACATGTCTAATCAATACCTTTATGATCACCCCTAATAAGGTTAATGATTGGTAAAGTTAAAACAGAATGATCATCATACCAGCGAATACGAAGATCTCAGGTCAAAGGACAATATACTATTTGGAGAACACTGATGACACTTTGCAAAATATTTAATGCAGTGTCCTCCTACTAGGTCGGACCAATATCATGTTCCATAACATGTATCTATGTTATTAGTTTGATATCTCATATCAATGATCAGTGGAACATGATCATCAACTAATCAACATACTAGTCTTATAATCACTTATATCCCTTAATTAGATGATATTAGACTAGGGACGGTTCTTGAATAATAATATTTCTATCTATTAGTAGAGTTCCACAATCCAGTCACATACTTGATTATCTACATAAAGAGTAATTATTCAAAGGGATAACAACATTTTAATGAATAACACCAATTGATGCTTTTATTAATAAGCACAATCACTAAATATGCAAATACAAATCATAACATATGATTGGTTCTAGGGCATATTTCCATCTTGGTTTTACTTCTAAGATACTAAGAGACCTTGGGGAATGTTGTTGAATTAGTGTAGATTTAAAGAGTCTAAAACAAATCAAAATTAACAAAATTATATACAATTGAGGATCCAATAACAAAATATAACAATTCAGGGAAAAGTAAAGATCTTTATTTATGCTCTTCTATAATTACAAGATGATTAAGCCGATGAATCAAACAATTACACAAATATATAATTCTCTTTGAATGGAGAATTCCATGAAGAGGAAGAAGAAGTTGGGCACATGACTCTTGATGGCTACGTATTCATCATGCCTTCTTTTTTATAAGAAAAAATCTTATGGGGCAAAAAGAAATGTATTTTGTAAATAAAGAAAAAAACACAGTCCCTTTTTAGGGAACACAACATCCCCGTGTTTATTTCTTTACTCTCGACTTTTTCCCAAAAAATATCAAAAAATTCTCTCAGAAACACGAACCATATTCTTTTACATAGGAATCTTGTGTTTCTCACATAATTCTCCATACTAGACTAACATTCTCTAACACGTGTATAAACCAACACAATCTTATGCTATACTCAAATACCTAATCAAAACTCACAAAGCCCTACCTTGATGTAGTATTTGTGACACATGAGATGTAAATACCTCTATAGAAAACCCTATCCTAGTAAAGGACCTCATGGCTTATGAACACCAATCAATTCCAAGAAATACTTGACCATACCCATAGTTAGTGGATTCATTATCATATCAGCCAAATTATCAAAAGTACTCAATTTCTCTATCACAACTTTGCCTATAGCAACATTACTCCAAATAAAGTGATATCTGATATCAATGTACTTCATTCGATGAAGAAAATAATTCTAATTCTTCATCAAATAGATAACACTCTGGCTATCACAACAAATAACTGAATAACCATGACCAAACCCTAAATCTCATACTAAACAACCAAGCCACAAATAGTCTCTATCATAACCATATACTATATCTTTATAGGAGACAAGGTCATCAGCTCCTACAAGGAATACCTCAAGCTAATAGTTAAACCATATCTGCTGGTGGATCTACTTTTGTTAAGGCCTCCACTATGATCAAACTCTAAGAACTCAACCGATAAATGGCATACTCAATAAAAGAAGTTGGTGTTCCTTTCATGTACCCAAGGATCTAATTCACTGCTTGCTAATGAGCCTTTCTTGGATTTTCCATATATCAACTCACAACACTAAAAAAATTTGTATTGTCAAGAAATATACACACATTAGCATATATGATACAAATAATAGCATTCGAATAGAGAACAATTTCATTTGAATATGAAACAATTGCCATAAAATCCTCTTCCTCTTTGGATTTAGGATAATCCAAAGTAGATAATTTCAAGTGAGTAACTAATGGAGTGCTCATTGTCTTGGCATCTGTCATATGAAATATCTCCAATGCCTTGATTACATAAAACTCTTGTGATAAGTATAAAATCTTTTGCTCACTGTTTTCTGATGATCTCTAAGCTAAGAATACTCTTTATAGCTCTAAGATCCTTCATCTCGAACCCACTCCTCTACTTTTCTTTCACCTTATCAACATCAAACATATCTTTTGCTACCACAAGCACATCATCAATATATAGAAAAGATACACAAAAAATTCACCCCCTATGCCCTTCATTTACACACATATATTATACTCACTCCCAGAAAAACCCTACTCAAGCATAAAATGATCAAATCATTTCTACCATTTTCTAGGAGACTACTTTATACTATAAAGTAACCTATTCATTAGGCACACATGATCACACATCCTCTTAATAAAAAATCCATTAGGTTGTCACATATAAATCTCCTCCTTGAGCTCACCATGCAAAAATAAAATCATATGATCCAACTACTCCAACTTAAAATCATTCTTAGCTACCAGCATAAGAAAAATATGAATAGAAGTATGTCTAACCACAAGATAAAATACCTCATTATAGTCCACATCAATAATCTGACTAAATCCATATGAAACTAAATGAGTCTTGTACCTCATTGTCTTAATAAACAATCTTTTTCTTCCTCGGTGAATCCATAAGTTCCCATGTATGATTCTGCAATAAGGGCTCCATCTCCTCCTCCATAACAGCACACCACATAGTAAAATCGGCACTTTCAATAGCTTATAAGAATGATGTTGCTCATGCAAATCAATAATATTCTATAAACTAGATAAAATGTAGCCAGTTAATTCTTCATAACAGTACTAGACTGAAGGCTTGAAAATCATCTATGCTACCTAGATCCACTTACTTTAGGTATAGTGAGTTTATTATATGGGTCTCTGCTATCTAACTTAACCTCAACCTCCACTTGATTTGAATCATTACCCTACTCCACCTTCTTAGTGACACCATCACAAGACTTAGTCTTTTAGATGAAAATGGGCTCATTGAAGTTAACATCTCTTTTAGTTAATAACTTTTAGGAAGAAAGGTCCTATAACTTGTACCCCTTAACTCTAGATGTAAATCTAAGAAAGATACACTTCTTAGCTCTAGGCCTAAGTTTCTCATCATTCACATAAGCATAATTAGGGAAACCGAAGACATGCATATCAGAGTAATCAGTTACCTTACAAGACAATAAAGCCTTAGGTGTCTTCAAATTAATGGACCAATTTGGTGATCGATTCATTAGATATACTGCCATGTGAGCAACCATACCCTAAAAATCTCTATATATCCTTCATTTAGATAACATATAATAAACCTTTTCCAATAGTGTTATGTTCAACTTTGAAGAACCCTCATTCTATTGTGTTCTTCCAAAACTACTATGGTGTCTTGTTATCCCATGGTCTTAGCAGACATCACTAAACTCTACTCAACAATCTCAAGACCATTATCTATTTAGAAGCTTAACCTAATTCTCAGTGTACTTCTCTATCAAGGTCCTCTCGTACTATGCTTAGCTATTAAAAAACTAACTCTCTTCTGCTATCCAAATACATAATGCTTACAAAATTCTATAGTATCTGTACTTTGTTCATCCAATTGCCCTCTCTTAGAGAGCTCAGTCAGACCCTTGATACTTGTGTGTCTCAATCTCATGTGCCAAAGACTCGTAACATCTGAGTTTGACAACATCTACTATATCACAACAGTTATCCCTAAAATAGTGGAACCCACTAACTCATAGAGTTTCCCAACTTGTTTATCCTTCATTGCCACCATAACTCCTTTTGTAACTCTTAGGGTATCATCCTCAATAACACATCAGTATGCTTTAAAATCCTAGGAACTCGAAGAGATGAGGTTCTTAGTCATCACCAAGATATATCTCTTATCGGATAGTGTCCTAACCACAGTGTCATGCGTCCTCACCTTTACCATCCCAATCCCAACAACTTTTCTAGAATCATCATTGCCTATCAAGAAAACTTCACCATGAGTCACCTCAAACAACTGAAACCAACTCCTTTAGGAACATAAATAGTAAGAGCGTCTGCAATATAAGATCTATCTATCATTGATCTTATTTGGTCAATTAGGGGCTGACAACACATCTTCATCACTATCATCATAGGAAACTATAACATCATCCCTTGCATTGGATGACTCACCAAACATAGCATTGAGCTTCTTATTAGGAAAAAAATTCCTAACATGCCTCTTCTTGTGACACGCATAGCAGGTCGCATTGTTTTGCCAACTATTTGACTTAAATCTAGACTTCTTACAATCACTAGACTCCCACTCCTATGTCCACCCCTAGCTACCAATCCCTCACTATGTGAATCCCTAAAATTACCGCTACTAGTCAACTAACTATCAATCCATTGTATGAATTTTACATCCTCAAGGACTAACTCATCATTCCCATACAAAATAGTCTCACAAAAGGGTTTAAAACTTGCAGGAAAAGAACTTAGCCACACAATAGCCAAATCTTCATCATCTAATTCAACATCTATATTATGTAAATATATAACTACAGAGTCAAATTCATACAAGTGAATTTTTAATGATTGACCCTCACCCAATTGTAGGTCATAAAGTTTACTCTTTAATAGTACCCAATTTACTACTAATTTTTCCATATACAATGACTCAAGCTTTAGCCACAAGGTAGTTAATATTGATTTCTTTTTCACTTCCCATAATACCTGACTCAACAAACACAATTGTATGGCAGAGAGGGTCTTCAAATATTTTATTCATCATTGATTCTAGCTTCTTTGAATGATTGGATAAAGCTTTTTCCAATCCCTTCTAAATTAGAATCATTTGCATTTTCAATTTCGATAATCCAAAATTTATGGATCGATTAAACTTCTCAATATCGATTCTTATACCTATTTTGATAACAATCTCTCTTCAACAACATAACTTTTTTACCAAATTGATGCATATTAAGTGTGGATTTAAAGGGATCCAAGCCAAATCAAAATTTATAAGATTATGCAAGAATAAGGATTCAATCACAAAACTGATTAATTGAGCAAAAAAATGGAGATCCTCATTCTTGATATTGTGTAATTATAGGATGATCAAACTCATCAATCAATTACTTACAAAAATATACAATTATCTTTGAATAATGAATTCTATGGAGAATAATTAGTTTTGAAGCATGACTCTTGACGGCTATAGTTTCATCATGTCTCCTTTTATAGAAGAAAAAAACTTATAGGGCCAAATAACATGTTTCAAAAATAAGGGAAAAATATGGTTCGTGTTTAGGAAACACATGACCTTCATGTTTATTTCTTTACTCTCATTATTTGCCCAAAAAACATCAAATATTTCTCTTAGAAACACAAACTATGTTTATTTACATTGTAGCCCCATGTTTCTCACATAATTCTCCATACTATACTAAACTTCTCCAACACCTAGACAAATGAACATAACGTTATGTGATGTTATAATACCAAGTCAAAACTTATAGGTAATAATCCAACCTATTGCTCAATAATTTGGTAAATAATTTCTATGTTCACATAATGTAAGATAATAGCTAGGACGAAACCTAAATATGTATTAAATTAGCCCTATCATATTTTATGCTCATTCTTGATATGATTATTTAACAAAATGATACTTGGTTTTTCCACTTGAGCATTTAAGAAGTGACACTACTTAATATATGAGTTAGTGTACAATCATGTTCATTGCTTGTAAAGTTGACATAATAGGAATGATATGATCAATCTTACTAAAGATAGTAAATAATGGTTGATAAGTATGTTACGTGGCCCAAAATTTCCTTCATTGTTCTACCAATCATATGTTATTATGAAAATATCATGTGGCACACCTATCATTGTATATATATTTATGTGAAAGAATGTCCTACCATATGCTTTCCTTGAATGCCCCATTGTGGTATGTTCCCATTTCTTAGGCATGTCTCTATGAATTATCACATGATCTATTTTGAGCACAATCATGACCCATCAATTGTAAGAATTCATGGTTGTGGAGTGTTTATATGTGTATTTATGTTATTTATAATACAGGTACACTCTATGTAGTACAACATGGAGAAGCTAAGTAATTAAAGTCTGTTTAGAGTATGTTATGCATAATATAAGCTATATATCCCTTTATTCCTATATGATGATGACCAAATATGCATCCAAATATGTCTTGTATGATCTGGTGTGGTAGCATATGAATGTCATGGTAGGAGTGTTGCATGAACTTTTGATGTTCCATACGATGAGTATGTTGTGTGGGGTTTTATGTACTCTGATCTACATCAACGATAGAATGGTTTTCTCACTCTTTGTGCATAATGATTAGGTTGTTGTTGCAATCTTCTACTCAATCCGATGGGTAGGAGGCCTCATACATGTTTTTCAAGATAGGTACAACCCTAGGGTGTAATGCTTTTGGACATTATTCTTATGTTGTGGAACAAACTAGTATGACAAAGGGCATAACAGTACTAGGTACTATTCTCGTTCAATATAACATACAAGTACAAGTAGTCCTAACTCAATGATCTATAACATAAAATTTTAGTTTCTTACTAGACTAGTTAGTTCTTTCATTAATGTCATGAAAAATTTAGCATAGTACACAAGGTACATACACACAATATCACATAAGCTTCTAGTTTACATCACAATCATACTATCACAATATGATACCAAAAGATAATTAAATAATACCATGAATATGATTTAAGAAGCAAGGATAATACTAACGTGATGTTATACATGATTTACACATAACATTAGAACCCCATTCTAAGATATGTATCATTGTCCTAATGTCATCTGCTATTAATAAATCAAAAAGGCTCTAAGCATCCTCCTCCTCTAAGGCCATTCAGGAAACAACTAAGGCCAAGATAAAAATACACAGTTAAGAGAGTAAGAATAGTGAGTGAAGAAAGAAAAAAATAAAATATAGAAGATAAAAACTAAGGGTGTTGGTTGAAAGGAATGAAAACAAAAACCTAGCTTAATAAATGGTAGATAATATGATTGAGACTGAGGATAGTAAGAAAGCTTGGGCAAGATCGAGGGACAACAAGCTTAACAAAGATTAAGGGAGAACTCAACTAGGACCAAGAGGAGAACAAGCTCAACCAATAATAAGGAGAGAACAAGCTCACTCGAGAAGACAACTAAGACTAAGGGATAACAAACTCTATCACAAGACTAACTCACTTGGCAAGTTAAACTCATTCAAAAATACTAAGCTAGACTAAAGGAGAATAAAAAAAAAAACCTCAGTCTAGAGAGATGGAAAATAGCACCATAAGCTAAGAGGCATTTGGCTGGGTAACCCAATAGAAAATTGAGGTGGTGGCTATGACAGATGATCGATGAATAAAGAGATGGAGATGGAGCATTTTAGCTAGTCTTTGGCTAAGTGAGATGTGAAATATGATGACAAAGATGAATTATATTGTGGTGGGGAGAAATTGATGGACAATCATAGAGGAAAAAAATCCATAGTAGAAGGAATGATTTTTTTAGTGGCTTTTAATAATTGACTAGAAGTAGGAGTGGTTATATGGTATGTTTTATAGGGAAGGATGGAATGTGAAATAAGGAAGTATGGTAAGGTGATGGAGCTAAGATGCAGAAAACAAGGGGAGAAGAAATGGGGATGGGATAGGGCCTACACATGTGAAATCAAGGATATGAGGTTGAGTGAAGGTTTGGAATAGCTAGGGAATAAGGTTTTTCAAGAGAGAAGAAAGGGAAATAAAAAGAAGAAAAAGATTAAAAAAAAGGAGAGGAAAGAAGGAATAAAAGGTTTTAATGATTAGAGCTAGAGCTTGAATATGGATTTAAAGAATTCTAAAAGTTTTAAGACACTTGTAACACCCCCATATTTTCCTCCTAGAAAATTCCATTTTAAAACATTATAGAAGTGGTAAAATACCAAGCATACCCGGAAAAATGGGGTGCTACTATCGCACCTAACATATGATAGACATTTGTTACCCATCCCATGTTAGATATACGGCTAAGAAACAAAACTAACAAAAATAGAGTAGAGTATGCAAAATACATGATATATACATACTAAAAGATAATATTTACAAAATAAGACCTTGATGAGTCATCTTCAAAACCTACATATTGTCTTCTACTCATGGGATGAGACCAAACAAAAGGGTACATTAGTATACTATGTTATGTAATCTAAGTTACCTCCTCAATAGGAGTTATAAGCATGCAAGCCCATAGACAATAATAAAGTTCATACAACACACAGTAGTATGATTACACCTAAGACTTAGGTGTACATGTATTATCACAATCATATAATGCATTAGGATTTCATGCCATGAAAGGACATAGACAATTTTTGGCTCATCATGCATAGCAATGCGACATAAATATCATTGATAGAAATATATAATTAATAACAAGTTATTCCAAATCTTACTAGGCTCTCCTATTTTCCACTTATAAGAGTATCCCATTAGGCCCATTTCCAAGATTACATGATCCTCTATATTAACTATTTACAATTTATTATTCCTCTTTCCCTTTTTTTTCCTTTTTCTTTATCCATATCCTTAATATTATTCTAATCATGTGCTGGATTATTTACCACCCCACGGTCTTATATACCATGGAATCCTATCCAAACTTGAGGATATAAAGACTCACCAAAGCCAAGTAACCACTAATGCAGATAAAGTTCGACCGAAGCCAAGTAACCACCAATGGACAAAAAGTCCAGCTGAAGCCAAGTAACCACCAATGGACATGAAGTCTATATAATGCTAAAAAAGGCT
Source organism: Tamarix chinensis (assembly GCA_030549775.1). Classification (NCBI taxonomy): domain Eukaryota; kingdom Viridiplantae; phylum Streptophyta; class Magnoliopsida; order Caryophyllales; family Tamaricaceae; genus Tamarix; species Tamarix chinensis. The sequence goes on along the minus strand of CM060181.1, from coordinate 35,030,885 downwards.
AGATGACTAAAACCTTTAGTATAGATATCCCCTAGTACATCATTAGTTTCTAGATTAGGTCAGGCATAAGGATCTACTCTGATCCCATCTGAAGATAAAGCCCTAAGGCACTAATAAGAGCTCAAAGGTAAATTAATCCCTAAAGCTAATCATTGATCGTGTAACCCATACCCATGCAGAGCTCAATCATCCTTCACTTTAAGTGGTTAGTGTGTTATTTTCCAAAGTTATGTTATCATATAAGGCCCATGTAACATATAAGTAATATATTCACATAGCATTTTATCCTAGCCATTATTACCCTTTAAGGTTTTTCCATTAAGACCTTCGAAAGCACTTAGTGAGAGTACCATAAATTATGAACCATTTAATCCATCAAATATAATAGTTGATTCATTCCAATATATGTTTTAGCATTATTAAAGAATCATATTATAGCATTCTGCATAGTCTCAAAGCATATCAAGTCTAAAAGAACAAAAATAGCACACTATGGGTGAATAGATCGATTTATTTGGGCCAACCAATTATTAGTTTAAATCAACAAAACCATAGAGTTCCCTTGAGCCAATTGATCAGTATGGTAAGACTAGTTAACTATATTTGACTTGTCGATAGGTTCTAAAAAAATCGTTCATGGGTTTAAGTAAAGAACAACAAAAGTCACCACAAATAATCTAGTTAAATAGTTTGGGAAAACTAGTCAATTATTCTTAAGGACCAATTGATTTGTTTGCCTCTAAACAACAAAATTATACCTTTTTAACACTATTCAAACTCGAAAATCTTACCAAATAGGCAAATTCAAACCATAACATGTTATAACATTAGACTCAAATTTAACAAGGTTATCAATAGAATCATACTTCATTTCAAAGCAATCAACCCCATTTCTCCTAAATCAAGCCATTTTTCTCAAAAATATTAAATAATTCAACATGCATAACTGATCCCAAATTCTCATGTAGGCACATAAAGATTACCATATTAAAGAATACACTAACTTATATGCTTAATTATGTCACATTTCAAAGGTAATAATCCTACTCGAAGCTTAGCAAAATTTTCCACCAAAGAGGGAAAACTTTATTTTAAAATATTTCAACTTCCAAAACCCTTAATACATAAATTTAAAACACATAAATCATCAAATAAATAAACTTGAATTAGGGAAGAAAACAAGATTACTACTTCTAAGAGAAAAACATGGGAAGAGTCAATTGAAAACAAACTCAAATTCTTCCTATATCTAGATCTTTTATACTTAAGAATAAAAGAACAACAATCTAGAGAAAAGATCAGAAGAGTGAATCGACTTTGAAAGAGAGGCGGAAGTGGAGAAGAATTATCCAAAGTGTTTGAGAACTCAAGTATTTAAGAGGATAAAAGAAAGCTAAGGAAGAGAGATGATTAGGGTTATTTATAGCCAACCAATTGGTTAGAGAATGAGTGAGGATATGCAATGGATAAAAACAATCCTAATTTTACCACTTGAATATGATATGAATGGGAGAATTTATCCAGAATAGGTTAAATTCCACTTCAAAGCTCAAATAGTAATATCTTCTAGAATGTAGGCCAAGTTCATCTAGAAAATATTAAACACAAGAAGAGAAACAGAAGATTGGTGTGGGAAGAAAATCTTTGAGTCTTGTAGTAATAGTCTGAATATCAAAGCATACTTTTAGAGGTCTGTAGAGGATAGAAGAAGATGAAGAAGAAAAGAAGAGTGTGGTCATCCTCCCTATCATTTGTTGAAATTAACCCCTCAAATCTATTTAAGGAAGAAAGTAAAGGTGGATAAATGATCAAAAGGGTTAAGAATCACTCAAGAATAACTTGGAGTTAGATTTTCAAAGTTCCATTTTGATACAAGAACTTTTATAGAAAATTAAGCTTTAAAAGTAAAAACTAGTCAATAACTTTGCCCAGACAATTTGATTATCCTATATACCAACCAATCGGTTTTCCCAATTTATTCAATTTGTTCTCTTAAACAAAAATCTTAACTGAAATGACAGATAAGTTGATCGATTCATGGAACCAATTGATCACTTCCCTACAAAAACACACATTATTTAATTTTCCTTTTTCCAAATTCTTTATTACCTTATATAAATCTCATAGACCCAAACTATTGTTTCAAATTAAGATAAGAATCATCAAAATTTCATTAAAAACAATAGTTTCTTATTTTATAATTCTAACAAATATATATGGTATTACAATACTAATCATCTAGGATTACAATTAGATTAATATTTGGGGTATTATATTTTCCCTAAGACATTTAGATGCATACAAAAACATGAACTTCATTAAATAGAAATAAAATTCCTAAATATTTTTGGAATTTTTTCAAAGTTGTTCTTAGGACAACTTTAATTTGGAAAAAAATTCTAATATTCAAATGCCTTGTTCCATGATAAAATTTTGAACATTTTTAGCATGTTTTTACTATTATAATATTTTTCCTAATTCTATTACAGATAATATAATTGACTTTGAGAAAACAAAAATTGGAATCCGAAAGAATTATTAAAATTATTTTAAATTTGGCTTTTCAACCAGGTTCAATTAAATAAAATCTGAATTCAAGTACTTTATTTTGTGAAAAAAAATTAGAGCAATTTTACAATGAATGTACTACTATATTATTTATCCCCGACTTTATTACACACATTATACAAACCAAGATTAATATAATCAAAATGTGAATAATAGAGAATTTTTAAAATTTAGTTAAAGTTGGTTATTAACTTATTCTATGTTTAGCAAATAATTTGCGTAAGTTCAATAATTAATTATTAAAAGTTAAATAGGTTATTGTTTAAGATTCAGCGGACAAAAACTCATAGATTTCATGTACATATTTTACTTTTCTAGTTTAGATTCACACTATTTATATTTCAAATTCACATTGTTTATTATATTTAATTTTTTAGTGTAGGTTCATTGTATAAAACAATTAACTTTATTGCAACAAAAATTTATTTTCATTGTGTAAAACTTATATGTTCATGCCATAAAAATTTTTTTTACTAAAACTAATGAATAAGATTTTAGATTTATATCTTTCACAATTGAAATACCTTTGAATTTGACTTGATTATCAATGAAGTATACTAAGAAATAAGAAAATTTGAAGTTGGACAATTTCAATGTAGATTTGAATGGTGCATTTTGATCTATTCCAAAATCAAAATAACTTCTGAAGATAAATCTCAAATATCTCCAGAGAATGGTTCTAAAGTTCACTCCTAACCTCAGAGAAAGTAAGGAATGAATAGGTTAAGAGTTTGAATCTTGTTCCTATTGTGCACTAAGTGCTTGATTCACTCTATTCTTCCTCAACTGAATGCAAAAGGAATACACACACACACACACACACACACACATGACAATAAGGCCAAGATTAACTCTCATTAATTAAGCCCAAATCAACTGTCCTAATTAAATGAAAGTTAAACTAATTTATTTCTATATGGTATACATTATGAGTTACAATTACAATAATAAGATGTTTCAAAGTTAACATAAAATATCAAAGATACATAAAATCTAATCATGATAATGCATGAAATAATCAATAATAAATCATGTCTTGTAGCTTTGTCTCCCATGCAACTTTGTGAACCTTGAATTATCATTGTTATGCACATTATTTATCATTAGTGAAGTCCTTTTATTATAAACATATGTAATACCTACAAGAGTCACTTAATAAAACATTATTAGAGTTATTATGAAGGTGTTCTAGATTTTCAAAACCAATTGGTGCTACCTCTAAATATGTTAACTCTTTCCCTTCAACATGAGAAGAATGAGATGGATATACTCGTTCATCATTCTCCCCATGTAAAGAAGAATTTTTCTTCAAATTAGCATCACTATAATAAGGAAATAAAATGCTAATGTTGAAATTCCTAGAAATTCTTCCATAGGATTCTAATAATTATAATTCATAAGCATTATTTTAAATTTTTATTTAAATTTTAAAAGGTCATCTTCTCTTGTCATTAGTTTATTTTTTTTCTTAAGTTTAGAAATCTTTCTTCTCTCAAATGAAACCATGCCTATTCTCCTAGAGAAAATATGTGTATAGTTCTATATTTTTTTAGCTTGGATTTGGTATTTAGCATTAGATTTATCAATATTATTCTTCATTTTCTTATGAAGTTTTTTAAATAGCTACATCATATCTTTAACTTTATATTTTTCAATATCACTCTTCCTGAATGACAACATACCAATAGGTAAATGAGGATTAACTCCATAGACAACCTCAAATGGACTTGAGTGAGTTGTACTAGAAGGACTCATATTGTATGCAAATTCAGCATGTGAGAGTTTTATATCCCTTCCTTTGTACTTTTATTAACTAATTCTTATAGTAAAGTTCCTAATATTTTATTATTCACTTTGGTTTCACCATCCATTTATGTAAGATGAGATATACTAAACAATAACATAGTACCTAACATATACAAAAGTGTCATCCAAAAGTAATTTAAAAAATTACACATCTATCCAACACTATAATTTTTGAAATACCATGTAACCTTACTATATCCTTGCAATATAAATATACTACATGAGTTGTGTCATATATTTTATTACAAGTAGTAAATTATTCCATTTTAGAAATTTACCTACTATAACCAAAGTAGAATAATTTTCCTTCTGTGTCCTTGGTAAACCTAAGATAAATTCCATACAAACACTCTCCTATAGTTGACTAGGCAGTGGTAGAGGAGTATACAAACCTTTATGGAAGAAACACTTACTCATTTAACAAGTCACATGTCTCCTAATAATAACTTATACTAATTTTTATCATTCATGGCTAATAGAAAGTTTCTTGTAACGTTTCCATGGTTTTGTGGATACCAAAATAACCCACTATACCTCTCTCATGTACTTCCTTAACAAGTAAATCACGTACACTAAAATGAGATATACACAACTTATTAATTTTGAAAAGAAAGTCATCGTATAGCACATAATTACCAAAACTATAATTTTTCTTACATTCATTACAAAATTCAAATAAATTGTCATCTTTTTCATATAATTCTTTCAACATTTTGAAACATAATAATTTAGCATCCAACATAACAAGTATCATATTTGTCCTAGATAATGCATCTGGTATGACATTTTCTCTACCATCAAAATATTTGACTGAAAACATAAAGGATTGTAAGAATCTAACCCAATTTGCATGCCTAAGACTAAACATCTTTTTGCCATGCAAATATTTTAGAATCTCATGATCTAAATACAAAACAAATGGCTTAGGTATCAAATATTAACTCCATATTTCCAAGCTTCTTATGAAGGCATATAATTTCTTATCGTATGTTGAATAATTCATTTTAGCACCATTTAAATTTCACTAAAACATGATATAGTTTTTTTTTTCTTGTGAGAGTATAGCTCTTATCCCTTGTCCGCTAGCATCACATGTAAATTCAAAATAATTTATCAAAGTTAGGTAAGGATAATACTGGTGTATTATATAGCTTATCCTTTAAAGTATTGAAGGCTTTAGTGGCATCTTCTCCCCACTTAAATTCACTTTTCTTGATAAGATGTGTAATCAACATGGCAATAGTCAAGAAATCTATTATGAATATTTGATAGAAACTTGCAAATCTGTGAAAACTATTCACCTTATAAATATCTTTAGATATTAGTGAATCACAAATAACTTGAATATTTGTAAAATCCACTTTTATACCTTTTCTACTCACAATATAACCAAGGAAAATAATACTTGAAAGTATAAAATTATACTTTTCCATTTATCCATAAAGTTTATCTTCCCTTGTATTATCAAATAATTTCTTCAAATGACCAAGATGATCATGCTCGTTTTTACTATACACAAGTATATCATCTAAGTATATGACAATGAATTTTCCAAGAAAATTTTAAAGAAATTCATACATTTTTCTTACAAATGAACTAGATGCATTACAATCTAAATGGAATAATATTCCATTCATAAATAACATATTTTATTTTAAAAGAAATTTTCCATTCATTCCCTTCTCTTAATTTTATTTGATGATATCCACTCCATATATCAATTTTAGAGAATAATTGTGATCCACATAAGTCATCTAACATGTCATCTATTCTATTTATGGGATAGTTATATTATTTATAGCTTTAGAGTTAATGCATATGTGCCACATACCATCTTTTTTAGGAACAAGTTATGCAGGTACACAACATGGAATCATTCTTTCCCTCACATATCCTTTTCCTATGAGATCTTGTATTTGTCTCTCTAATTTCTTAATTTCTTCTGGATTACATTTATAAGTAGGTCAAATAGGTAAAGACATATCAGACATTAAATCTATACCATGTTCTATCCCTCTTTTAGGTAGTAATGTTGGTGATAAGTCATTAGAAAATACGTCTTTATACTCATCAATAAGCTCATCTAATCAAAGTTTATTTGAATTTTTATCCCCTTTTAGGGATTCCTTGATAATCAGAGAGTAAAAAATAACTTCTTCCTTATTATATTCTATCATAACCTTCTTATTGAAAAGTAAACTCATTTTATTTTTTGAATATGTTATTATCATCACACTTAGAAGGTTTAAGTTTATGCTTTTCAACAAGATATTCATTAGTAATACCATTATGAATAGCACATTGATTATATTGCCATGATCTGCCTAATAATATTCTACATGAATCCATAGGTAAAATATCATAAAGTACATCATTATGATAATTACCAATTCTAAATATGATTAGGGTTTGTTTCGTTACCTTGATTCCTTTTTCTTTGCTAATCCATAGAATAGAATAAGGTTTTAGATGTGGTGTTGTCTCTATACCCAATTCCTTCACCATCCCCTCATTAGTCATATTTGTATGCGATACACTATCAATGAAAATATAATAAACTATATCTTCCACTCTTCCTTTAGTCTTGAATATCTTCTCTCACTGATTAGGTTTCTCATTAGCTTGCACTTAAATTACTAACAAGAATTTACTTCCTCCTCAGATTCACTTAGAATTTATTCCTTTCACTAGAACTCCAAGTCTTCATCATAAGACTCCATAGCTTCAAACTATTGTAGAGATAACATTCTTTGGTTGGGGAATTCTCTAGCAAAGTGTCCAAATATACAGCACTTAAAACATTATTTTATATAGATTTCATTGAAATTGGCTTTTCCCTTTTCCTCTCAAGTAATCCATTGTTTCTTCTCATCATTCGTATAGCTTGAGGTACTCATCTTGTACTTAGTAGCTTGACTACTTGAGTAACACTTTGTAGATTAATTACTATGCTTGGAATGAGGCATAGTATATTTGATTTTCTTTTCAAACTTCAAAGAGAGATTAATCATATCATCAAGTGAATCATATAGACAAGTTTTAAATCAATCTCAAATCATCATGTTAAAGCCACCTAGAAATTTAGCACATGTTTGTTCCTTCCTAATATGGATGTTACATATAACTTCTAACCTTTTAAATTCCCAAACATATTCTTCAATACTTAAATTCCTTATCTAAGAGTAGTCAGTATAATGAAATTATCTTGTTCATATTCTTGAGGTATAAATTTTCTTCTCAAATGTTTCTTAAGCTTATCCCAAAATTCAATTTTAGATTTACCTTCTCTTTTTCTAGTTCTCTTCAAGTTATCATACCATATCCTACCAAACTTCTTAAACTTAAGAGTATTTAATTTACATTTTTTTTCTCATCATGATAATTATTGAATTCAAAAATAGGCTCTACCTCATGTAATCATTCAAGAAATTACTCCACAACAAGCTTACCATCAAAATCAGGAAGATCAAATTTAACACCTTTTATCTTCTTTATGATGATGCCTTGATTGATGATCATTATTATTTCTACCACTTGCATTACCTTGTGACTCTTATTTATATTCTATTCGTGAGTTCAAATATATTTCTTCTGATAGATTGTCAGGCTTTGCCATTCGATCTCCAAAGAACTACTTTTTTTCTTGCAAATTTTGCATCAAATCTTAATCAACAAAGTGAGACTTTATCCTTTGCAATTGAGTTTGCATTGTAGGAATTTATTGAATTTGTGCATTGTTTGCTTCCAAATTGATTGAAAGATTTGGGATTTCCTAAAAAATTTGTTGAAATTTTGGTTCTCTCTCTATATGCATTAACTTTGCCAACAAACTTAACAAAAAATTAGCAACTCCTAAGGATTTTGCGGGAACATGAACCAATTACAGTTATTCCATCGGTTTTCAAGTATTGTCTTATAGAAAATTTTGATTACAATGAATCAAAAACATAAAAAACAATCAATATTATCATATACATAATCAAATCAAAACACCTTACAAGTTTCTTATCAAATTCTTGATATAGAATTCAACAAAATCCATCATCTAATATTCGAAAACTTCTAATTTTCTTTATACATGTATCCTATGTTCTAACATCCAATATGCTTAATGATCATTGAAACATTACACTGAATGTATGAGATATAAGTATTTCACAAACAATCGGTACAAATGATGGACTACACTTCACTTATTTTAGCATGTACACCACCACACATTTGACTACTTGGAATATTATACTTACCAACTAGGGTTTTATAATCCATTTGGTTCCATGCATTTAAACACTCGTGTAGAGGTTGTATTACATATGCGACTTTATCTTAAACAGGTTCATGAAATGTACAAACAAGTCAATTCTACACAAGTAGAACATATACACATTTTTTCTTCTAAACTATTCGACACACATTATATATCATCATATTCAAATTGATTCTTAAATGTCAACTTCCAAGATCACTATAAATCCTATTCTAATCATGCATTCATTCATTCAAGATTAACATCACGCATGCAAGAATTTAAGAAAACCAATCAAGATTCAAAGAATGAATAGAAAAAACATCAATAGCCTCTTTTGTTACACTCAGAAGGAATGTGTTGCTTAATTCTTCTCCAAGTCATCTTCTATTCCAATTGGGTCCAACTAAACATGTTCTTTGATACAAAAATTTGATGTGTAAGATATTAGATGGATATCTTTCATAGTTGTAGGACCTTTGAGTTTGGCTTCATTATCAATAAATTCACTAAGAAGTAAGAAACTTGAAGTTATATGATTTCAATATATATTTGAAAGGTGTAATATGATCTATGCCAAGATCAAAATAACTTTCAAAGAGACATCTCTATGTTTTCTAGAGCGTGGTTCGTAAAGTTTACTCCTCACTTGAGAGAAAGATAGGAAGAAAGATGGTTAAGAGTTTGAAACTTACTCTTCTTGTGCATTAAGTGCTTGATTCATTCTATTATTCCGCAACTGAGTGTATAAGGCATATATCTATACACATATGATAGTGAGGCTAAGTTTAAGTCTCCTTAATTAAGCACAAATCACCCAGTCTAATTATATAAAAGTTAAACCAATTCATGGTCATATGGTATACATAATAAATTACAATTACAATAACAAGATATTAAAAAATTTACATAAAATATCAAAGCTATATAAAACCTAGTCATGATAACACATAAAATAATCAATAATTAATCTTCATATCTTGTAGCTTTGTCTCCTATGTAACTTTGTAACTCTTGCATTGTTATTGTCTTGCACATTAGATATCAATGGCGAAGTCCTCTTCTTGCAAACATATCTAATACCTACAAGAATCACTTAGTGAAATATTATTAGGATTATTATGAAGGTGTTAAAAATTTTCAATAATAATTGTTACGACCTTAAATTCTGCTAACTCTTGCCTGTTAAGATGAAAAAAGTAAGATAGAGATGCTCCTACATTAAAACCTTTTTTTTTTTTGATTCATTCATTTGATTTGTCGATATTTTTTTTATAGATGACCTTATTTTAGGATAAAATTTAGATCAATTTAGAAATATAATTTTATTTAATAATATTATATGTATACTATAAACTTAACTTCATAGAATAAAAGTAGGAATGCTAAAGAAATTTCAGAATTTAGTTGGAGTTGGCCTTGCACCAATTACACTTGGAAAAAAAATTCTATAATTCAATTTTTATGGATAAAAATAAGGTTAACTTAATTATAACTTTTCACTTATAAATTATTTCCTAATACTTCTACATGCATACTAAAAAACTAATTTTGAGAGTACAAAAATTGAAATTCTGAATAAGTTTTTAAATTTTGTTGAAGTCACCACTTAAATATTTTACGTTCACCACAAAATTGGTGTAAGTTTAGTAATTAATTTTTAAGGTTAAATACATTGTTTTTCAGGCTCAGCTGATAAAGATTTATCATATTATTTCAAATTTAATATTATATATGATATACTTAATCATTATATGTGATAAATCTGTATCAAAGAATAAATATGTATTTTATGTTATATGTACTTAGATATACACATAATAAGAGTTATATAATTATAAAAGATAATCATAAATCTATAAATAGAAATTTTATATTTTATATTATAATAAATGTACTCACTAAATATGTTTAAAATAAAAATATTATAAAAATTATGAAAATGATCTGGTGTCAAAAAATAAAAATTACAAAATTATAAAAATAACTAGATGTAACTAAAAAGTTATAAAATTTTAAAAGTATATCTTCAAATAAATTCATAAAATTATAAAAAATAATTTTGATTGCACCTTGTTAGGCTTTGTACGACTATGATAGAATTTTCATCTACATTACGAGGATCCAACTTCGTGCCAAACCATTATAAATTAAATGAACGGATTAAAAGTGAAGTTAGGTTACCGGAACCTTATGCTGGATTAAAAGAACGTGTCGCTTGCGTTCATACAATGGATAACAATGTAGAAAGGGTGGGCTTGGGGCCTGATAATGCATGCGACATGATGAGATATGTGGAGGCTTGTCAGAGTGTGCCCAATTCTATGTTAATTATGAATGATTAAACAACTGCTTAATTTTTTGGCGACCGAATTATTCGTGGCCAAAATTGAAAAGGGTCCCTCCTAACCGATTTGACGTTTAACGAACAAGTACTATTTTACGATAATAATATGCACCGTCGGCGATGCATCGCGACGCTAGTGCTCTAAAAGGGTGTGCTTATGTACAGAAAATTTGCATGCGTGATTATCTGTGGATGGTACATGTATTATCTTTCTTTTCGTCGTCCCTGGGTGGGGTGGTCTGCCGGGGAGTCGGAGACTTGCCAAAATTTATTACTCTTGAATCATAATACAAACAAACTATAATTCTAAATATTGGACCCACTACGAAACTATTGCTATATTTAAGGTTCATATTTTTTTATATTTAATAATGGGTTAAAATTTCAATAATTGATTGGACAAATAAAATTTAAATAAATTGAATATTTAATTCGATAAATATCGATAATATTTATTTTAATAAATAATATACATATACATTCTAATACTATTTATTTTGAATAAAATTTTATTTTTTAAAATCATGTGTCTGTAAATAATTTGAAATAAATTTTTATTATAAGTAAATTTTATAGTTTCAAATTATTACTTTGACTAAATATTTAATTATTATCCAAAATTTAAAATTATTAATTGAATATAATATAATTTAATATTCAAATAAAATAATTAGATCATTATTTTATTTTTTTGATAGATAAATTTTTATCCGATACTTAAAATTTGTGGCATGCTCTAAAGTTTAGATATCAGATGGATTATTTGTTATCTGATCCCAAACTTTAGATATTCAAATTGTTGGATACTTGAATTTTTTTTCCAGATATTTAATATTTTAAATGTTTAGAACTTTTTACTAAATATCAGATCAAGGATATACAAGACACCAGATATTCAATATGTGAACAACCCTAATTATAATTGATTCACTAATAAAGAGTTGGACAAGTGATTTTAAATTGTTGGATCAATAATATATATTATGTTAAATAATATAAAAATATATAAAAGATAAAACGACATATAAACATTACCAATTTCGTATTGATTTTTTTGTTTGTTTAGGTGGTCATTTTTTCTACCTATTTACCAATTCTCACTTGTCCAACCGATTATTAAATCGCGAGGGTCATACGTATAATCTAATCAATGACATGGCTGATTTGTGAGTTCACTATGGATTTGATTCTTAAAACTTTGATATAAACAATTGCATTAGATTTACCCAATATGATTATATAAAATAGTCCTTGGGTGCATAAAAACATTTAAAACAAGCTAAATATCAGTCATATTGATTGAAAATAGATCAAAAAATCAATAATTTTCCTATTAGAATTATAAATAATAAGGTCTACTAACTTGTGGAATAAGCAAGAGGAAAGCCAAGGGAAGAACTTAACACCAACAGAGTTATTTTGGCTAAAAGAGTGGAGCGTGGAAACCATGAGAATGGTCGGTGCTCAAAGGATCAAGAAATGGTGAAAGTGGCTAAATGGAAGCTATGGTGTAGAAAAAGAAGAAGGAGAAGTGCAGCACAAAGGGTTGAAGGAGGGGGCACAGTTTTGGTAAAAATGGGTGCAAAAAATGGTGGACTACAGGGTTTTAATGTGTGGGTGAAGGGGTAGCTTTGGTAGTGGCAGCTAGTGTAGAGTATGGGGAATCAATGGTTATGGGGATGGTTAGATAAGGAGATCAGTGAGGTTTTATGTTGCAGGATAAAATTTTGTGGAGGAAAGGAGGTATGAAGGGGGAGAAAAGAGATGTTCTATGTGCAAGAGAGAGCTCTGGTTAGGTAGAATTTTATAGGATGGTGAAGCCTTTTGGCACAAAACACGACGGCATAAGTATGGGGTTGTGTGTAGTAAAATGAGGAGCAAAACCTAGAGCGAATAATAAGGGGAGAGCGGAGGCATGGTTATGGGTGATGAAGTGATAGGTTGTAGGTAACATCCTAGGGTAGGGGAGAGTAAGATGATGGTCTGGGTAAATATAGCATAGATCAAGGGTAGGTTAGAGTGAAATATATAGATAAATATTTAGGGTAAAATATATCAAGTAGAATTTAAGGTTATCAGTCTAGATTTATTTAACAAAACGGATACTGGTTATGATCCAACCTTGGTTTAAATTTTAATACGTATCCTCTAGCATATTTTAACCTAATAAATTTTTATAACTAATAAGTCATAATAATATTACAAATATTAAAAATATACATATTTTTTATCAGATATAATAAAATAATTATTATAACTAATACAAATGATTACTTGTTATAATTGGGGTTTTCTAGAAATGGGGTATTAAAGTAAGCATTTCGATGACCACACCATTTTGACTCTTTGTCTCCGACTTGCTAATCACATGCAAAAATCCTCCTCAAGAAACTCGTATAGAATTAGTTAACCCTTGACCCTGCTAAAATAGGTGAGTTTTCTAACCTTTAGGATAACTGATATGGTTGATAACAGTACTTAGTGATAGATGAACTCTTAGAGCGCTACATAAATTCGGTGTTTTGAGCTCGAGACTGATCTCTTTGATCACTACCACCTCTAACAAGATACTCATGAGCTCTATGTTCCACCATGCTACATCCATAGCAAGTCACCTTATTACCCCCATAATCTACTCCCGGATGATCTGCTTTGTAAAGCTTGTATGATAATGCCTCTCCTCCACACATACTTGAGACTGACCTCCTACTAGAGATGACGACCTCATACTCCAGCTATATTTAGGTGACATGCTACCTTTAGAGTAGGTCGTCTTCTTATCATTGGGATGCTCGTGGCCTTTAAATTTTCTTTTACCCTAATCTAGGTACTTTAGGCCTGGATGACTCTAGAAGGCCCCAAGGGATACTCGTGCATTCTAACCATGTCCGCCAGAGTAACTCCCACCAACACCTAATATTTGATCCCTAGGCCAATCTTGAAGCGGTGAGCCTATATTGCCTCACCGAGCTCTATCTCTAGAGCTAACTGGAATAAGTCCATGAACATTGTGTAGTACTCCTTTATCCACATGCATCCATACCAAAGGGCCAACCTCGTCATACTTCTTTATTAAAAAATGAGTGGGGTAAAATTGGGCTTGAAGCACCTAAAGTATAGGATTAATAAAAAACAACCAATTTATTGAGTATTGAGACTCATATAACAAATCAATATAGAGGCTATATATTAAACATTCCCAACATACCCTTACTCAAGGACATTCCGAGTTTGAAAACACTTTAACTTTCAGTTAAATACTTAAATAGTTAGGAAAATATTTCAAACAACCTATGGTATCAGCTTAAAAATATAAAATTAGAAAATATTTCTTTAAAGAAGCTCTGATACCAACCTACGGTATCAGTTACAAGTATAGAAAAGTGAAAAACCTTTAATAAAAAACTATAATATCAACTTGTGATATCCGTTCAAATGCTTTAAAATGAAACACCTTTAAGAAAAATCTCTAATACAACCTGTAGAACAACTAAAGTGCTTTAAAGTTAAAAAATTTTAAAGAAAAAGTTCTGATACCAACTTGTAACACCCATATTTTTTACTAGTAAAATGTTTTTATTTTAAAACATATAGGATGTAGAAAAGGTACCAAAAACACCTAAAAATAATGGGGTGCTACCACCACACTAAACATAGGATAGGCATTAGCTGCCCATCCCATATTAGATACAAGGCTAAGGAACCAAACCAATTAAACCGAAAGTAGAGTGTGAAAGAAACATAACATCTAGATATTTAAAGGAAACATTTATAAAATAGGACCTCGACGACCCTTGAAATATTCAAATAAATGAAAGTAAATTAAACTGAAATGTAGAACTACAATGTTAGAAAATAACGGAAGGGTGTATCCCCAAAACTTCATCCATTAGGAATGGAATAACATTCTCTAGATTTTTATGCTCTCAAGCCCAAGCCCAAATGAGGAAGGCTTAAAACCGTGTATCCCCATAAACCTACACATGGTCCTATGCTTATGAGAATGAGCAAGTGATCAAACAAACTGGCATATCAATACTTTATATACCAAGTAACCCAAGTTACCTCCTCAATAGGAGTCACAAGCATTCAAGGTTATGTGATCATTTAAGGTCCATATAATTTATAAGTAATACGTCCATATACTTATCCAATGTTAGTCATTTTTACCCTCCAACCATGTGTTGGGATTTCCATTTGTGCTTATCCAATGTTAATTAATCCATAATGATAATCCCTGATAGGATAATAATGAAGATTATATTATCCTTTTGAAGTCATAATATTCCTATTTATATTTTTTCCACTAAAGCTTCCCAAGCACTTATTAAGAATGCCATAATTAGGATCCATTCAATCCATTCATTAGGTTATTCAATCCATCCCAAAATTGTATATATATGATCACATTTTCATATAATAGCATGGGCCATAATCTCAAAACATGTCAAGTCCTCACGATTAAAATCAAACACTCTTTTCGAATTAATTGATCATTTAGGGCTAACTAGTTGATTTGTTTGACTAACTATTAAATTATTTTGAGCTAGCTAGTTGATCGATTTGGCTCAACCAAACCTAAGGTTCCCACAAAATAATCAATTAATGTGGTAAAACCATTTAACTATTCAAAGAACAATCAATTGATTTAGCAAAACCTGTTAATGGGTTTAAGTAGAGAGTAACCAAGGTCATCATAAACCAACCATTTGATTTATTCAAGCCAACCAAATGAATAGAGCAAACCATTTCATTAGATATGGATACTAAGGTTTATGTTTTCATTGTGAATAAGTAAATGGAATATGTGATCAACTAAGTATGGATTCTAATGCCACATTTTCTTTTAAGTATCAAAAGTGTTTTTCACCCATGTAACATTTATTACTATGGAATTTTGTATTATACATGATCTTGTATACTATACATGCATTGTTTATTGAAGTGTTTGTATTATCAAGTATGTTTGGTATAAACTAACTTGTGTGGTCACTATTAACTCCCATGAGCAGATGATTCTACTATTGATTTGTTGGGTTTCAATGACTGTATCATTCATTTTTAATATTAATCTTTAGAGGATTGATTTACTAGTAGTAGTATGTGGCGACAATAGTAGTTAGTAGTAGCAGTAGAAGGAGGAGCAGTAGTAGTAACAGTAGCGGTAACAATAGTAGTATTTGCAGTAGCACTAAGAACAACAAGAATAGTAGTAGTAGATCCATTAGATAAAATATAGACTCTTAAATCTAATATTTGTTATACTCAAAGTTTATCTATTGACTCTTTATCTTCTAATTTGTGAAATATCTCTGATTCTCTATTTCTATGGTTTATTCATTAATCATTTTATTTTCGTACTTAATATGAGAATGGTATAATCACCGGGTTTATATTAAGTATGAAATTAATAATATATTATTTTATGTATTAGCATTTATAAAAAAAATGTAGTAGTTAATTTTGGAGCATTGCAAGTATAAAGTTAGGAGTTTGTATCAAAGAGTAAATGCCATTTTTATTGGAGGTTGTTTATTCTTTCTCCATAATACATGTGGCTTACAAATGGAGTTCTCAACTAGCCAACAACACTTCCTCCATGGAAGCTATCTACCTAGATCAAGAGTTGAAATAGAGAGAATAACAAATCATTGATAGTTAGTGTAATATCCCACACTTTTATGTAATAGATGGATGAGAATTTTTGCCAAAATTTGGGCATTTGATTTTAATTCAATGTTATGATTTGATTTGAAATAAAATTTGACTTGAAATCATGTTAGAAAATGAAGTTTATTAATTTTTACAGACAAACCCATCTACTGGTTCAATGAATTGATCAACTGGTTTGCCATTTTAGCTAAATTGGGTTCCTTGACCAAACCGATCAACTGGTGGATGAACAATCAATTGGTAAACCCCCAACCAATTGATTGATTTGTTGAGTTTGCCACGTTTTTTAGTTTGATTTTTATTTTGTAAAATCCATTACACTAAATCAGAACATTATCAACCCATGTGAGATTGTCACTAAGAGATTCATAACCATTTTTATGATGCATTTGCCTTGAAATATTTCCTCGATTTGATCTGTAGGTTGATTGGGATATAAGAGGGGAGAGAAGACCTCAACAATTATCTTCTTCTTCCTCTCTGTTCTATGCGCTTTTTAGATCAAATGCTTTAATCTTAGGCATGTTTCTGAGTAGCTGGAAGATTCCTTCCATGCTCACTCCTTATTTCTCCATTCATGAATGTGAATTCTTACTTAATTAACCTAAAATTTCTAGAGATACCATTTGAGTTCTATAGAAGAGGTTGATAAATCATGGACAAATCTATCCTCTCTTATAGAATTTAAATGGTCAATGGTAGGATTTTAAGAGAGCCTTCAAATCCTTAGTAATTCATTTCTATTTGTTGGCTATAAATATCCCCAATCATCCCTTAATTTCACCTTTCTTTCAACTATCAAAATTCCTCAAGTCTTATTCTTCCTCTCTTCTCTCCACAATTCAAGCAATTTTAATCTACTTCCACACACTCTTTTGATCTTATTTCTATCTCTTTTTTATTTCAATTCTCCAGCAAGGCAGAGTTAGATTCTAGGAAGAGGTTGATAATTTAGTTGGATTTTCCCTGTTTTGACCTTAAGTTGGTAATTTCTTACACTCTTTTGATTTTTAATATTTCAAAGCTAATAAGATTTTGATATAATTCTTAGTTTGAAATTTTCATTTTAAACTTTTTCAATGATAAGAATTTTTCTAGTGGAATCCCTATTTTTAAGCGGATTTTTGCCTATATCAAGTAAGTGAGTCTTAGTCTTAAAATGTTTAGTATGTGTTCCTCCATGATAGGATATATATTTAGCGGATTGACATATGTTGGGATGAAGAAATGCAGTTGTACACATGATTTTACATGCTTAAATGACATGATAATTTGGTTGGAAATTATGTTGATGCATGTTGTAACATGACTAAAAATGATTTATATGGATGGATCTGCATGAAATTTGTGGTTTGAGGTTGTATTAGGCTAGACCTATGGATTGGATAGGTCAAACCGATCACCTGGTTGACCAAACCTATCAACTTGTTAACCAAACCCATCAATTGGTACACATGTAGTGATCTTGGTCTTGAACTTTGCTTAAACGCATTGCCTAGTTTCAAAAAATTGGTTGAATAGTCTATGAATAGTTGATTGGTTTACTGAAACTAATCCATCGATATGAGGAAAGCATGGTATGGTTGAGTCAAACTGATTGACTGGTCGGCCAAAACCGATCAACTAGTTTGGCTAGACCAATTAAATGGTTTGCTTACATTATTTCTTTTGAATTTGGATATGCTTTAAGACTTTGATTGGTATTATTGAAAGGTTATTTAATGGACCAAATATAGATTCTATCATGGATTATTAACCCAATTAAAAGATCAAATGGAACATGGGTTATGATATCCCTTATGGGTAATGGAAGGATAAAATGAGCATTTCACTCATGATGAAGGAGGATAATTGAGAGAAGTTTAATGAAGCTCAGATTAGGTTAGGATTTAGTACAATGATGGATATGAATTACATTGGACAAAGGTAAAATGGTAAACCAACATTATTGGGAAAAATGGAAAGAAAAGGATTAATATAGATTAACTTGGAAAGTTCACTTGCTTGCTTTGTATGGGCCTTGTGTGATTACTCATCTTATGAATAAAATACTAATAATTTAAAGCTAAAGAAATTCGAGTTGAGTATAGGTCTGGGTTTCCCAATCTTCGATTAGCTACCGAGCGTTAGTCTACCTTTGGGAATTTTTAGTGCCTTCGGGCTTTACCTTTTGGTGGAATCCTAAGAGGTCTTGATGCCTTTACCTACTCTAGATATTGATGATGTACTTAATGATATGAATACTAATGGGACTCATTACCTAGGGGTTTGGCTTTGGCCTAGACTTATCTCCATATTGGTTGGCTTTTGCCTAGACTTATGTCCATTTTGGTCATTGGCTTCGATCTGGACTTATGTCCACTTGGTGATTGGCTTTGGCTTGGACTTTATGTACCCTTTTAAATAGGCTTCCATTGTATGTGAGACTATGGGGTGGTGTATAAATTGCTCGATAATAAAATATGGTTGGTAAATACTGGTTAATAATTATGAATGGTTGACAATTGGCTATGGAATGGAAGTAATGACATAGTTAGCCAAATGGTTAAAGCTGGTTTATACACTTGACTGACTGGTTATGGACTAGAATATTACTTGAGGTGATTGGCCCATATCTTACATGGATAAATAGATGGCATATCTTAATGGAATTGGATAAATGGAAATAACCCTAGGGGTTGTTGGATTATTCTATATTAGTGCTCATGCAAGTGGTTATGTGAAAGTACTATGATTTCCTAAGCATGATGTTTTTACTGTGATGATATTATATATGATAGCTTGTGTTATGCACTCTTAATTATCTGTATAAAGTTCTACCATGATGCATATTGTACATTATGTTAAAATAGCATACTTATGTAGCAACTTGGCTTACTTAATACATAGTGTACTACCTATTTGTTTGGTCACTTGCTCATTCCCACGAGTAGAGGACTATGTGTAAGTTTTTAGGAATGGCTAGTAAAGGGCCTGCCTGAGTTGGGTTGGGGCTTATGAGTGAGGACATCTTGAAAGTTTTGGTATGGTTCGTGGAGGACCATAGACACTATTTTGGGTAAACATACCCCAACCAATGTTTTGTTATCTTATACTTTTAGTATGTATTCTATAACTATTTGATCGGAACTTGTTAAGGTCATTTGATGTAAATATTTTGGAATTGTTTCAATTATATTGTTATTTGTGCACTCTGCTAACTTGGAGCTTGGTTGGTTCAACTTTGTATTTGATATGGGGTAGGTGGTAGACTTCTATCCTATGTCAGGTACAACGGTAATGACCCATTGTTTTCTAAGTTTTTTATACTTATATAACTTGGTTTTTTATGAAATTTTTTGGTAGGAAAAAAAGGGGTGTTATAGTTGGAATAAATTAGTAAATTATGTTGATTTTGTGGGATTATATTTTTTATTATAGTGGAATGGCCATTATCTAGTAAAATAAAATAAAGAGATGATATTTTTTTGATGGTTCATAGGATTAGCCTATAGAGCCAAGTATGGTTTGTAATTATGTATCTTGTAGGAAGAAATAAGTTTGAATAACAAACAACTCTAGATTTAGGTGTTCCTATAGCAGTTCAAGGACCAACAAATTTTATGCTAAAATGGCTAGTAAATGATTCACCTTGTGGGAGATTAATTCTAAAATTGCATGAGGAGTAACCAAGAGAAGGTGATATGAATATCCAAAATTTATATTTGATTAATTCTGCTAATTGTTATAAATAATTTTGTGCTTATAATTGTTTTTCTTATTGTGTGCTTGATTAGGGAAATTAATGTAGCACATGGAGAATGGACTTAAAGTTTGTTGTAGCTGTTGAGGATTTGTTGCAGAAATTTATTTTAAGTTAGGAAATCCCATGTGATGCATTCGCCGGCAAAATTGGCTAATGGGGATTAAGTTGGCTGTATGACCCGCCACCTAACCCATAATTAACTAGGTTAGTTGGACTGTGGGTTAATCATCCCTTAGTAACTATGATTAGCTAAATTATTTTTAGCTGATGGAAATTAATTGTATCATTCTTTCCTTGTATTTTTAAGGCATGTAAACTTGTAATTTTTGGGCTATTTTGATGGATCTAGCCGTCGACTCCTTGTGTTGTTCCGGCTGATTGTTGGGCTGGAATATTGGGCTGAGTTATGTATGTATTTGATAGGCCTGCGATATGTATTTGTACGTTCCCTTGCTGTATTTGTACACCATATAAATATGGCCTATACTGTATTCACCGACACTTTTTGGTCGAATGAAATCTTAGTCTGGAATTTTCTCCGTTTTGCTCTCTTTTTCTCGATTCTCTCTCACTCTCTCTTGCGATCTTCTCGTTCGCATTCTTTTGATTCTTCTCTTCAATCTGTTATTGATCTTTCTTACTTCTCAACTTCAGCAGTCATTGTAATAACTGCGCTCTGAGTTCTTGGATCTTCCTTTGGAGAAATCCTTAGGCTGATCTCGGCGAATCGAACCCCGCGCTCGATTATACTTCGATCCGTGAAATTTTTGAGAAACCCTTACAGGTTTCCATCATTTGGTATCAGAGCCTCAATTATTCGAGTGCTCGTGGTTTAATTATTTGTTACTAAGTTTTATTGGTTTAATTACTTTGTCGATTTCGCTAACCCATATTTTTGAAGCGCGAAAACTAGGGTTTGCGATTGACAAAGGAAATCGAAGGATTCTGTCGCATCTAAGCCGGCGACCAAGAGGGTTGCGTCTTCTGCTTCGAAACTACTTGGAAAACCTAAGTAGCTTTGGGCGATTTTTTGGCTAGGGTTTGGTCAAGATTCTTGAATCTTGACGATTCTCGAGGAATACTCCTCGATTGGTAAATTCGAACCTTATCTTGTTACTTACTGCAATTTGTGATAATCAATTTGCAAATTTTACGAGATATCATTCTATTCACAATTAATAAGTGCACAGGAGGATTGACCGGCGAACCTTTTGGTTTTAGAAAGGAGTAAGGACTCCAAGAAGAGGGGTCCCTATTTAGTAGTTGGATTAATTGCTTAAATTGTTCGCGGTAATATCATTTCTTTCTTAAGCTCTCTGTTGCTTTCGATTTAATACTTACCTAGAATCAGTGTGCAATATGTATTTGTTGATATATCTTTAATATTATTCTGGTACTGTGATATATTTATAATTAGATTGATTAATTTGCTTTCTGTTTGATTTCTTAATAAGGTAAATTGATTTTTGACTGTCTGTTAATTGTGCTCATTTGAATATTATAAGATAAACCTAATAATGTCTAACAACGGCCAATCTGTTAATCAATGTGTTTCAATTTCTAGTAATGATTTATTAGAAACCCTTAGGACTTTTCAAGAACAAATGACTACTCAACTTGTTGTGTTATCTGCTAACTTAGAACAAAGAATAGGAGAACCAGAAGTAAGGATTAATGAATTGCAACATACTAGGGTAGAAACTCAACATGCAGGGGTATTAAGAAGGGCTCCTATGGACCCTAGGACTAGAGTTCCACCTGTAGCTAATTTAGAAGAATTAGAGGACCAAGTATCCAACAATAGTGATAGGAGACCTAGACAGAATAATAGACAAGAAAGGGATTTAGACTTAGTTGATAGGAACCTAAGTAATCTTAAGTTTAGCATGCCTGGATTCAATGGCAGAAATGATCCTAACTATTATTTTGAGTGGGAAAGGAAGATAGAATTAGTATTTGAATGTCATAATTACTCGGATGAGATAAAAATTAAGATAGCAGTAGTGGAGTTTACTGAATATGCTTCATCTTGGTATCATAACCTTGTTTTAACTAGATGTAGGTGTGGAGAACCACCCATACAAACATGGGATGAAGTTAAAATTTTGATAAGAAAAAGATTTGTTCCAAGTTATTATTATAGGGAATTACATAATAGGTTACAAACATTAAGTCAAGGAATTAGGATAGTGGATGAATATTTTAAGGAATTAGAAGTTTTGATAATTAAAACAGGAATTTTTGAGGATGATGATGCTACCATGGCTAGATTCTTAAGCGGGTTAAATTCTAAAATAGCTGATAAAGTAGAATTATATCCTTGTGGGACTTTAAGTGAGATGGTGAACATAGCTACTAAAATAGAGAGTCTGATAAAGAAGACTAGACAGTATAAAGCCCCTGGGATTGGGATTAAGAGTACAGTAAGAAGGAATTTTGGGGGAACTACTTCTGGAAACTGGAGGAATAATGGGAGATTTGAACCTAGAGGTAGAAATAATGAGATCAAGGAAGGAAATAAGATTGAAAAGGGTAGAAATGTAACAACTAATCCAGTTGGTGGTCCAAACAAAACTAGGGATATCAAATGTTTTAAATGTGGAGGATTAGGACATATAGCTTCTGAGTGTCCAAATAAGAGGAATATTTTAATTAGAGAATCTGGAGACATAGAATCTTAATCTAAGGAGGATGACTTTGAGACTAGTTTGGTTAGAGAGGACACTAGTGAGTCAGAAGAAGAATTAGAACTGCCAATAAATAGAGACCTTTTTGTAATACGTAGGGCTTTAAATAGTAACAAACTACATGATTCTAATGCAATACAGAGAGAAAATATATTTCATACTAGATTTTTGATTGATGATAAATGTTTTAATATGGCTATAGATAGTGGTAGTTGTATCAATGCTGCTAGTACTTTATTAGTATCTAAGCTAGGATTACCAACCACTAAGCACCCAAAACCATATAGACTACAATGGCTTAATGAGTTAGGAGATGTTAAGGTTAGTCAACAAGTTTTAGTAAATTTAAAATTAGGAAAATATGAGGATTCTATTCTGTGGGACATAGTTCTAATGCATGCTGCTCATTTATTGTTAGGTAGACCTTGGCAATATGATAGGAGAGTGACACATGATGGTTATAAGAACATATATACTTTACATAAGGATGATAGGAAGATTGTCTTAGCACCTATGACTCCAAAAGAAATTTTTGATGATCAAATAAAAATTAAATATGATTATAAGGAACTATCTAAGCAGAGTTTAGAGACTGAGGTTAGTTCAAAAGAAATTAAGGGGACATCTGGATTTTATGGTAAGAGTAAATATGTGGGTAAGGCTATTAAGAGACAGGCAAGTGTGTACTTGATGGTTTATAAAGAATGTTATGAATGTCAATTATGATTAAGTGAGGATGTACCTGTTGCTGTGAGACAATTATTGGATGAGTATAGTGAGTTGTTTCCTGAGGACATACTTAGTGGATTACCTCCATTAAGGGGAATAGAACATCAAATAGATTTTGTTCCAGGAGCTGTTATACCAAATAGATCTGCTTATAGGGCTAATTCTGAAGAGGTTAAGGAATTAAAGAGGTATGTTTCTGAATTATTAAGTAAAGGATACATTAAGGAATCAATGAGTCCATGTGCAATTCCAGTATTATTAGTGCCTAAGAAGGATGGTAGTTGGAGAATGTGCATAGATAGTAGAGCAGTAAATAAAATAACTATTAAGAATAGATACCCCATACCTAGGCTTGATGAAATGTTAGATCTTCTACATGGTGCTGTAATTTTTTCAAAAATAGATTTAAAAAGTGGATATCATCAAATTAGGATGAAACTAGGAGATGAATGGAAAACAACTTTTAAAACTAACTTTGGGTTATATGAATGGTTAGTAATTCCTTTTGGATTATCCAATGCACCCAGTACCTTTATGAGACTTATGAACCATGTCTTGAGAAATTTTATTGGAAAATTTGTGGTTGTTTATTTTGATGACATACTTATATATAGTAGATCTTTAGAAGAACATTTGAAACATTTAAGGATTATTTTGGATATGTTTAAGACAGAACAATTGTATGCTAACTTAGCTAAGTCTAGGTTTTGTCAGGAAAATGTGGTATTCTTAGGATTTATGGTAGGTAAAGATGGCATATCTGTAGATAAAGACAAAATTAAAGCTATTCAAGAGTGGCCTGTACCTAAGAGTGTAACTGAAGTAAGAAGTTTCCATGGTTTTTGTTCCTTTTATAGAAGATTTTTTAGGAATTTTAGTACAATAGCTACTCCTTTGACTGCCATAACAAAAAAGGAAAATGGATTTAAGTAGGGTTTAGAACAGCAAAAATCTTTTGAAACTCTTAAAAATAAATTAACCCAAGCACCTGTGTTAAGCCTTCCTGACTTTGAAAAGATGTTTGAATTAGATTGTGATGCTTCAAGGTTAGGAATAGGGGCTGTACTTTCCCAAGAGGGAAAACCAATAGCTTATTTTAGTGAGAAATTAAATGGTAGTACTTTAAATTACTCTACTTATGAAAAAGAATTGTTTGCTTTAGTAAGAGCCTTAGAAGTTTGGCAACATTACTTATGGCCTAGAGAATTTGTGATAAATACTGATCAAGAGGCTATTAAATATTTAAAGAGTAAATCAAAATTAAATAGGAGACAAGGTAGATGGATTGAATTTATTGAAAGCTTTCCTTACATAATTAAGTATAAAAAAGAAGGTGATAATGTAGTTACAGATGCTTTATCTAGGAGACATGCTTTGTTAAATGTTGTGGATACTACTTTGCTGGGTTTTTCTTGTATTAATATTTTATATCTGGAAGATCTTGATTTTAAGGAAATTT
This sequence comes from Tamarix chinensis, assembly GCA_030549775.1. Classification (NCBI taxonomy): domain Eukaryota; kingdom Viridiplantae; phylum Streptophyta; class Magnoliopsida; order Caryophyllales; family Tamaricaceae; genus Tamarix; species Tamarix chinensis. The sequence goes on along the minus strand of CM060181.1, from coordinate 35,005,625 downwards.
ATAAGAAATGTGAAATTGCTACATAGGGAAAATATTATATATCTGAGGGTTATTTGTTTAGAGAAAATAGGTTATGTATTCCTGAGTGTTCATATAGAGGATTATTAATTCAAGAAGCTCATAATGGTGGAGTGATGGCACATTTAGGATTTCAAAAGACCTTAGACATATTAACTGATCATTTTTATTGGCCTCATATGAAAAAGGATGTGTTGAAATATTGTGTTAATTGTGTGACTTGTAAATAGGCTAAATCTACATCAAAACCTTTTGGGTTATATACTCCATTGCCTGTACCTAATCAACCTTGGACTGATGTTTCTTTGGATTTTATTTTAGGCTTACCTAGAACTAATAGAGCTAAGGATTCAATAATGGTTTTAGTAGATAGGTTTAGTAAAATGGTTCATTTTATACCGTGTAATAAGACCAATGATGCTGTGACTGTGGCTGAATTATTCTTTTCTCATATAGTTAAATTACATGGCATACTTAAGACAATTGTTTCAGACAGAGATGTTAAATTCCTGAGTCATTTTTGGAAAGTTTTGTGGGGAAAATTAGGGACTAAATTATTATTTTCCACAACATATCACCCTCAAACAAATGGGCAAACAGAGGTAGTAAATAGAACCTTAGGTAGTATGTTAAGAGTTGTCCTTGGAAAGAATCTTAAGCACTGGGAATATGTTTTACCTCAGGTAGAATTTGCTTATAATAGGATCTTGCATTCTACAACTAAAAAGACTCCATTTGAAATTATGTATGGTTTTAATCCTTTGACTCCTTTAGATCTAAGTCCTTTGCCTAATGTTGAATTGCAAAATTTTGATGCTGAATCTCGTGCTAATAATATAAGGAAATTGCATGAATCTGTAAGTCAACAAATTACTAAGAAAGTGCAACAAAGGGCTGAGAATGCTAATAAAAGGAGAAGAAAAATGGTTTTTAAACTCGGGGATTTAGTTTGGGTACATCTTAGGAAGGAAAGATTTCCAAACCTTAGAAAATCAAAATTAGACCCTAGGGGAGATGGATATTTTACTGTGTTAGAGAGAATTAATGATAATGCTTATAAAATTGATTTACCTGCTAAGTTTGGGAATGTTAGTGATTCTTTAATGTTGCCGATCTTAGTCCATTTATTGCTATTACTCAGGTTTCAGAGGCGAAACCTTTCCAAGAAAAGGGGAATGTTATGAATCTCCAAAATTTATATTTAATTAATTCTTCTAATTGTTATAAATCATTTTGTGCTTATAATTGTTTTTCTTATTGTGTGCTTGATTAGGGAAATTAATGCAGCACATGGAAAATGGACTTAAAGTTTGCTGTAGCTACGGAGGATTTGTTGCAGAAATTTATTTTAAGTTAGGAAATCCCATGTGATGCATTCGCCGACAAAATTGGCTAATGGGGATTAAGTTGGCTGTATGACCCGCCACCTGACCCATAATTAACTGGTTTAGTTGGACTGTGGGTTAATCATCCCTTAGTAACCATGATTAGCTAAATTATTTTTAGCTGATGGGAATTAATTGTATCATTCTTTCCTTGTATTTTTAAGGCATGTAAACTTGTAGTTTTTGGGCTATTTTGATGGATCCAGCCGTCGACTCCTTGTGTTGTTCCGGCTGATTGTTGGGCTGGAATATTGGGCTGAGTTATGTATGTATTTGATAGGCCTGCGATATGTATTTGTGCGTTCCCTTGATGTATTTGTACGCCATATAAATATGGCCTATACTGTATTCACCGACACTTTTTGGTCGAATGAAATCTTAGTATGAAATTTTCTCCGTTCTACTCTCTCTTTCTCGATTCTCTCTCACTCTCTCTTGCAATCTTCTCGTTCGCATTCTTCTGATTCTTCTCTTCAATCTATTCTTGATCTTTCTTACTTCTCAACTTCAGCAGTCATTGTAATAACTGTGCTCTGAGTTCTTGGATCTTCCTTTGGAGAAATCCTTAGGCTGATCTCGGCGAATCGAACCCCGCGCTTGATTATACTTCGATCCGTGAAATTTTTGAGAAACCCTTATAGGTTTCCATCAAAAGGGATGGCATGTAAAAGGTTTTTATAGACACCTAAATTATATAAAATGAGTAAAAACTTGGGATATAATGAAGAGATTAACATGAAATGCTACTCTAACCTAATGAGAGGTGTCCTAAGAAGGAAAGGGTGGTAGTAGTTCTAAGGTTGTTGATAATTTGAGGAAAATGAGAGATGGAAAGTGGGGAGAGAGAGTCCGGGTTGAACTCAAAATAAGAGGATGTTTGTGCAGACAGGTTAACTACAATTAGGAGGAGCTAGATAATTAATATGAAGTAGCATATCTAAGGGAGATCAAGGCTAGATGGGAAGGAGGTTTTTCGTTCATCAGTTATTATATGATTTTTATTTTTTAGAATATATGTTAGATAGGAGTTCTGAGTAACATTTTAATAATCCAATATCTTGTAGCTAGAGAGAGGCAATGGGTATTAGGATTGTCTGAGACAAAAGCATAATTCCCTGTCTAATGCTTGGAGGAGTAGAGCTTGGAATAATGGGTTTGTTGAGGGACGGAGTCTCAAGCACATAGTAGAAGCGGTGGCTTAATTTTTAAGTGGGACTCACATAATTTATTTTTAGTCTTTCTCTTTTAAGTGTGTTATTCTTCTAGTATATTACTACTCTAAGCCACAAGAAAGAAGGGAGCTCCTAGAGGACATATGGTATGTTGGGAAATAATGTTGTGTCCCATTGTTAGTAATGGGAGACTTGAATGAGGTAAGATGAAAAGGTAAAAAGTGAGGGGGGGGTCCTTAGAAAGTGGAAGCATAAGGTTCTTCAATGAATGGATTGATATGATAGGACACATTGATATGAAACTATGAAATATGGAGTTTATTTAGCCTAGAGCTCATTCACCAAGCCTTTTGGATCAATTCTTGGTGGATCAATCATGTTTTACAACATGATCTTCTCTTAGATGAATAGGCCTTGAGAATTCTTTGTCTAACCATAACCCTATTTGACTTAGTTGCAACGTGGTAGCAGAGGGCCCCAAACCCTTCAAATCATGGGATATGTGGTTTTCCCATCTAAAGTTTTAGAGTTATGTGTCAGAGTGTTTGAGGGGAACGAAATTTGACGGGGTTTCCTATCAATATACAATCAAGAGGATTAAGATTTTTCTTAGGGAGTGGAATAATAATATTTTTGGGGATGTTGATCAGAAGATAATCAAACTACAGTAGGAGTTGAAAAATCTAGAGTAGCAGGGAGGACGTGTCGATCCTATAAGTGATGGTGGGAAGAAGAGCATCTGTATAGAAGTAGTTGTGGATGTGGGATAAAAGAAATGAAAATTATTGGTTCAAGTATCAAGAGTTACAAGGTTCAAGGAGAGGGACATGAACACTAAGTACTTCCACACAATGGCTACTATCAGAAAGAAGAGGACTGCTAATAATAGACTTAAAGAGGATGGCAAATGATATAAGATATTGCAAGGATAAATGAATTAATTATATTTTATTATAAAGGGATATAGAAAGAATCTAACCTAAAAAAAATTAGCTTATTAGATGTGGGCTTCAATAAGATAACTATAAAGCAAACTAGGTCATTAAAATACCTTCCAAATAGAGAGGAAGTATAGAAAGCTATTTGGGTGTGTGATCTTTTGAAAGCATCGGGGTATAATGGCTTCCGCATAAGGTTCATCCATAATATATGTGGATTCCTAGGCGAGGAGTTCACATATTCTATACTAGAGTTCTTCACCTTTATCCATCTATTGCATGCACTCAATACTACATTAGTCACCCATATCCCCAATGTAGAAGAGGTAGTGGAGAGTAACCAATTTAGACCTATCAGCTTGATATGGTATATTTACAAGGTTATCTCAATGATTATGGTGAAAAAATAGAAACAAGTAATTGATAGCCTAGTTAGTGATTCTCAATATGCTTTCACTGTAGGTAGAAATATTCTAGATGGAGCATTGATTGCTAATGAGATTGTACATTGGTTTAAGAATAATAAGGGACAAAGAGGCTTGATGATTAATTTAGACTTCCAAGACACCTATGATAATACCATATGTGATTTTGTGGAAAACATATTTGAAATAATGGGTTTCGATGTGATGTGGAGAGGATGGATAAAGGAGTTCCTAAAAATGGATAACATATTAGTTATGGTAAATGGCTTCACATACCCTCCCTTTAAGATGGAAAGAGGACTCACAAAACAGTACCCATATATCCCTCTTTCTCTTTATCTTAGCTGCAAAAGCTCTTAACCAACTTATTCAAAGGGACTATTAAAGGGTTAATCCAGGGAGTAAAACTGGAAAGTAATTAGCTTGTGGTGACACAATTATAATATGCAGCTGACACAATGATATTCTCTAAAGCATCACTATATAATGTTAGTAAATGAAAGGGACTATTACAGTGCATATTTCTTAGATTAGGGTTGAGTATCAATTTCACGAAGTCTGAGCTTATCAAACTAGGAATGTATTCAGAAGTACAAAATGAGGTTGCAAATATTTTGAATTATAAGATCAACAAACTGCCCCATCACTTATCTTTTCCATCTATGGGGAAAAAATCTACGGTATAAATAGACTTAAAGGCTAATGGCAGAAATGGTAAAGGAGAGATTGATAAGGTCAAAGGTAGAGGAGTTTTCTAGTGGAAGAAGTCTGGTGTTGATAAGAAGTATTCTCAATAGCTTGTAGTTATATTATGTGAGCCTTTTCAAAATGCTAAAAGGAGTGGCAAAAGATATTATCACCATTTTCAAAGGAACTTATTTTTGGCAGGGAGTAGGGAACGAATGAAGCTACCTTTGGTCATCAAGAGTGTGATTCCAAAAATTAGAAGACCGATCATATTGGGGGTTGGAGACTTAGCTATTTGAAACAATGCACTAATCTTTAAATGGTAGTAGAGGTTCTACACCATAGAGAAAGAAATATGGAAACAAGTAATTACATTTTATACTCTTGTAATTAAATGGAAGGCTATAAATATAGGAGTAGAAGAAGGGCATGACACCTTAGGTAGATATCATGATCTTAGAAAGTGGAATAACCTCTTAGAATCAAGCATAAGGATTAACTTGGGGAATAGTAGTAGATTCAGGTTTTAGCATGATAAGTGGATGGAAAAGGTACACTAAAATAATTTTTTTCCAAGATTATTCTTATTGTGAGATAAATAGGTTAAAATTGCAAATATAGGAATGAGGGATGGTGTGGTATGCAACTGGATCCTAACATGACAATGAATAATGTTTATGTATGTAGTGTAGTTGGGGAAGATGTTTAGACAGCTCATCCTGTGTAGAGATAAGAGAAACTCGATTAGCTAGATATATGACAATAAGGGTATTTTTTTGGTTATTTTTTTTGTGAAATTTCTTACCAACTAGAAAATGAAGATGAAAGGGGTAATAGTGATCACAACATAATATGGATTAGCATATCCCCACCTAGGATTGAACTCATTAATTAGTTTTCCATTTCTTAGAGACTAAACATTAAAAACAAATGGGCTAGGCTTCAACTCATCAATATTTGATTCAAATTAACCCCTTCTGTATGATTGATTAGGATACCATCAATCATTTGTTCCTTAATTGCACATTAATGAGGAGAATATGATATGGGGTGTGTGATTGGATATGGTACACATGGGTTATTCTAAATTCCACCATAGATAATGCTCTAGATTGGCTTGAAGGTTGATGGAGGGGCTTAAGAGAGATAATCTAGAATGCTTCACCTTTTATAATAACTGTAGTGATATGAGTGTACAAAAACAAGAAAGTATTCGAGAATCAAAAAATATGTGTTAGCTAGATGGTAATGTTAGTCAAAATTAGGATTAGACTTTGGATCAAGAATAGTTGATATGATTTTACTTATAGAATGGATGATGTGATCCATAACGTGTAGACACTACTTGAAGGGAAGAGAGTTTTATTGAATCTACTTTTCATGTTTTTTCTTAGTTCACTATTTGTTTTGTATGATGCTATTCCAATTATTGAAAAAATATATTATTAGGGGGAGAGGTTTGAACCATATGTGTGTGGAAAAAACTTTAATGAAATTATTTACAATGATGAGAAATAATACGGTAAGAATAGAAGTGAAATGAGCATTCAAAATCAATAAGCCGTGTGAAATTAATGTGAGCTAACAAATATTGGCTTTATTAGCTATCATTTTCCATGGAAAAAATAAATAGAAAGATGGAGGACAATGTAAAAGCTCAATTTGATTGGGTTTTATACACGAAGGAGTGGGATAGCTTATACCTACATGTATTATGGAACCATGTGAATTATGTGTGGTCAAAATAAAGGATTCTTATACTATATGAAATAAATGAGGAGATCAAAAGCGTTTAGACTCGAGCATTGGTGGGTGTAAAGGAGGTTTTATTTTTTGCATGGAAATATGTCAAAGGTAGCTTAGAGGGTGCCATGAAGTGTATCAAAAGTTGAAATACACTTAAAACCCAAAACCTATGCTAAGAAGATTTAGATAATTTCTCTTTGTAAATTGATTTATCATATCATAGCTAAAGTGATGGTAAATAGGTTAATTTATTGTGTATATAGATTGATTTATTATATCAAAACTAACTTTGCCTAATGTGAGTGATTTTACATCGGGGAGAGTAATAGCACATCAAATCACAATGACAGAATGGGCTTTAGATGTGTGGGGCATTTCAACTCAACTTTATTAGAAAAAAAGGATGGCAATTATTGCAAAATCAAAAATCACTATCATATTAAGTGTTGTATTTCCCGAGTCATTGAGTTTTAGGGGCAAAGGTAGCAGTGGGGGAATCTATATTTATCCTCTTTTAAGCCTTTTCATGATATGTTTTTGAAACATAGAACAAATATATAGTCTCATATGCAAAATCTAAGGAAGATTTGGAGCAACCACATAATAATGTATGTTTAGAGGATTACTCCGTTATCATGTTGATTGATTTAGTGTCAGATGCTTTAGAATAAAATAAAGCTCCCATTTTTTTGTTAGAGAAAAAGGTTTCATATATTCTTATACGGGTAAGCTCAATAATGTAAGAATGTCAGAGAGAGAAACAAAGGTAAAAAAAAGAGAGAGAGTTAGTTATGGTAAAAGTATACACTTAACTTTATTACTATAAAATGATAATAGGTATTTGGATATAATTGTGTGTATGCTCAGTTTCCACATTAAAAACACTAAACTTAGCATGTAAATAGTAATGTCTAAGTGTTAAGAAATGACACTTATAGCTGATATATATATATATATATATATATATCATCACAATAGCTCATATAGTCACTATATAGATATATATGATTACTATTCTAGTAGACAAAATCACCAGATAAAATATAAATAATAAGCATAGTAGCTTACTATTAAAAAAAAGTTCTTTGCTCTTTGGAAAAAATTGAGGTGAGATACGACTCATATCCTTTATTTAGTTCAGGACAGATGAGGATTTTTACTAAGCTATGTCAAATTATAACATTTCCTTATACGTTGTTGGGTCAAAATTTGATGCTACCGAAATAACTTGCAACAAAAAAATTTGCATAGGTTATACATGCTCATAATTCCTTCAAATACCACTCTTTACCACAACTCTCTTTATAGATAATTTTTCTCTCCCACAACTTCCTCTTTATCTCTAATTTCTCTATCCCATTACTCAACCCAAATCTCTTATTACAAATATCTCCCTCTCCACAACATTCAAGTGTGAAGATTATAACACATCTACATCAATGTATGCAATTTTTAGATATGCATACATCCTAATTTAATTTAATCTTTAGATCTACAATTTTGTGATCACATATGGGTAGTAGTGGTTAAGGGATGATGGTGCATGAGAGAGTGGATTCTAGGAATGGATTTAAAGGAAACAAGAGAGGGGAACATTGTGGGACCCAAACACAAGTTTGGAGGATCTATGTTGAATCCTGACGGTAGAAATGGCCAAGCTGTATCGGAGGTTGATGTTGTATAGCTACCTTGAAGGATGGAATTGATCTTGTAGTACAAAGACATTGGTAGCTATGTTTAAGGCTAACACTAGGCTTAGAGTAGCTTCATTAAGGGATGACATTGAGCTTGGGGTAGCTACGTCAAGGGTTTACACTAGGTTTAGGGTACCTAAATTGAGGGATGCTACTAAGCTTAGGGTAGTAGCATTAAATGCTGCTAATGGGTATGAGGTAGCAGTTGAAACAGGTTCTTGGCACTAAGGGTGGGTACATATTGGAAATTGGTGGCACTAGGTTTGAAGGAACAAGATGGGTACATACACAACTAATGAAAGTTTATGACACGATTATTGTTGCATTAAGTATGAAAAATTCGCCACTAAAAAATATGTTTTATTAAAATTTGAGCGGAAGCAAATACAATAAATTTTGGAGATGTTGCTACCACACTTAGTACTAGACTGGTTTCCTTTTACCAGTTTCCTTTTACCATTCCAGTTCTAAGTGCAAAGGCTTAAAAAGAAAGAGAACAAATTTACACAAATCCAAGATTATAAAACTAAATCAGAGTAGTGCATCAAATATATTACAATAATAAAATCTACTGTTAGTGGTTATAGAAGAATTATCATTAAATAAGGGAATAAAGTTTAAAGGAAAACCTTAAAAGCTTCTTGGATAGTCGTATGCTCTTAACCTAAAAGAAAGATTGAATAACACCTACGGACTAACTTATAAAGGACAATGCCAATTGAATAGGTAGGGGCCTACAAAAAGAACTCTTTAGTATAACTGTACTAAATAACCCTTTATATAGAAATAAAAGGTAGAGCTCGTATGCAACACATCAATCTAAAAATAACAGTGGTAGATTACACATATGCATGGAAAGGGATACAGTAAATATTAGGTTAGATAGGTGGGGAATAGGAGAAGGAAGGGAGGAGAAGGAACGGAAAGAAGGTTGGGCAATTGAGGGGGGAAAATAAGGAGGTTGGTCATCCCAAGAAGAAGAAAAGAAATAAAGAAATGGAAAATGGAAAAAGAAAAAAAAGGGAAAAGAACAATAACATTATTTTTGGAGTTAGGATTAGAAATTAGGTTAGTGGGAAAAATTATTTATTAAATTAATTTATTAAAAATGTAAAATATAAATTTAAGAGGATAATTTTAGTAAAATTATAGGTTTGGAAATTTATTTAAATAAAAGAGTATGATAAAATAATATATTATTTATTTTAATTTATTAAATAATCCTATCCATTTTATATATCAAAGACCCATAAAATAATTAAATTGATACTTTAATATTAAATTACTCTAAATAAGGGGTTAATTTTTAAATTTTATGTTTTAAAATTTTGGGGTGTAACATCACTAGCCCCTTAAGGAAAATATTTTCCCCGAAAGTTTACTCCTTACTACCAAGGATATACAATAGGGATCCTATGTCACTCGGGGTAACTACCTCTTTCAAGGAAAACCTATCTAACCAAAAGTCTACCAAGGAAATAAAGAACACATTCATTCAAGGGTTCAAAAACAACTATAAGAGAATCGATGGTATACTGAAAGATGACATGTTAGGCTTGATCACTTACTCATCTTCTCAAGCTAGAGTGACTGAGATGGTTGGTCCAAGTTTTAGACTATACTAAATCAGTTATCCTTGGGACCTCTGAATTCTATCATGGGCTACGTTGTAGTACTCAAAGCTCTTATGCCCAAGCTTAACATAGCTGTGGTACTGAACCATCTTCCCCATGAAATCCTTACCACGGTGATATCTTCTGCAATGATGATAATGGTAGTGCATGGGTTGGTCTCCTACTAGCCTTGCCACATACATACTCTAACTCTTTTGATGTTGAACTCTAGCTTGAGCTTGATGTCAAAAATGTGAAGCCTTGCCATTAGAGCCCTAACTCTTTTCTCTCAAATTTGGTGTTTTGTTCTTCCTCTTGCCGAAGATAGAAGCATAATCCTAGACCAAAGCATTGGCGACACATGTCTGCTCGTATAGCGTAGTCAATTTGTGGGAGATGGCTGCATCCATCATGCTTCGGATGTTTAAGTGGAGTCCTTATTTGAGCTGAAAGGCCACTATAGCCTCGTTAGCTGCTATGCCGAGAGCTAATCTCAGCAACTCCGTGAATTGCATGTAGTACTCCCATACCAACAAACTTTCTTATGTCAGCTCCATGAACTCCTTGAGCTAGGCCATATTGAGACTCTCGATGTAGAAGTGCATGAAAAATGCAGTCTTGAAGTCTTCCTAAGGCATTGATCATCCTCCTTATGTGTGAAAGTTTTCCTACCAAAGGTTAGCTGGTCCTCAAAGGAAGTAAGCTGCAATGTTCATCCTTCACTCCTAAGGGCAGTTGATCACCTCAAAGGTTCTATCAAAATCTCATTTCCTTCCCTCTAGGATAATGGGGTCTTCTTTCCCCATCAAACGTTAGAGGTCAATGGTGTAAGTCTCTATCTACCCAATTCTCTCTGATACCCATCTTTAGGTGAGATAGAGGCAAAGTAGGTTGAGATTGAGGCAAAGGGGATGCTAAGCTAATACCATGAGTGTCTCAACTACTCTTTTTAGGTTGTAGACATGTCCATCCAGGGCCATGTCAAGTTAGCTGCAAAACAGAAGTAGTTTAAGAAAGGCACATGGGGATATTACAAGAATAAAATCCACTGTTAGTGGTTATAAAAGAAATATCATTAAACAAGGGAATATAAAAGTTTAAAGAAAAACCTTGAAAGCTTCCCGGATAGTCCTACGCTCTTAACCCGAAAGAAAGCTTGAATAATGTCTGTAGACTAACCTTCAAAGGACACTGCGCATTAAATAGGTAGGGCCCACAAAAGGAACCCTTCAATACTACGGTACTGAGTAACCATTTATACAGAACTAAAAGATAGGGCGCACATGCAACTCATCAATCCAAATATAACTACAGTAGACTATTCATATACATGGAAAGAGATACAATAAACATTAGGATGGAATCATACTTTAAGAACCATATGTCACAAGGTGCATTCACTTGGTATCATCAACACTTACCATGAGAGAATCTAAGTGAGGCTCCTTGTAGTATAATTAAGATTCCAACCTCATACTCAATCAATATATATGACCACTCAATTTAATGGTAGGCACCAAGGCTGCTATCATATCATCACAACAAGTCTTAATTGTAATCATCATTATTTGGATGTAAGCCATTAGACCAATTGACCTTCACTCCTCAAAATCACCATTTGTGTTCTGAACGATAGTATGGCATATCTTAGACAATATCAATCCATTTAACTTGAATTTAAAAGGTGAGAATTAAGGTTTTTGATTTGTTCCTAACCACGCTTGTGTTTTTAATTGATTTTTTGGCTATAAATGGCCCTAATCACACCTTTTATTCACCTTTCATTCAGCCAATGAGATACTTAACTCTCTAGCATTCATGTTGTCCCTCTTCACTTAGAGCCCTACATTCGAATTTCTTTCACTCCTCTAATCTTTTTCTCTAGCTCCCTCTTATTTTAATTTTTAATCTAGAAAGAGATAGACTTAGGAAAATGGTTGAGTGGGTCAACAAATTTGCCCTCTACTTTTCCTTTCAATGTGGTATTTTCATTGTTTCCCATCTATTTTATGTTTTGATTTATAAAATTTATTCACACATTTTTGAGTTAAAATTGTTGTTTTTAAAGTTTTGAAAGTTGAGGATTGCACATGATGTGTGTTCTTGTTTAAGGAAATTTTTCTTGCATCAAGTAATGCATTCTTACTTCTAAAATGGTTTATGAGTAAAAATTAATGTTATGGCACTCTTTAAGTTTGATTAACATGTTGGCATGAATATATAGCTTTATAAAACTATATTAAAGTGTTAAATTATGTATTTTGACTGAAAATCATGAATCTTGCGAATAGAGTGGGTTGTGGTGATTAAAGGTGAAATAAACAACTAATGTAAGCTAAAAATGTGTCATATGATGTTAGGGAATGTTCGAAGGTGGTATGATAAAAAATTATAAGCATGACCTGCAAGAAAATGACTATTTCATGCTATTGGAGGGAAAATCGATCAACTAGTTAGGTCAAATTGATCGATAGGTTTCTGGAATAGTCGATTGGTTAACCCCAAACCATCAAATAGTAGCCTTATAGAGACCTTGATCTTAATCTCTTCTTAAACCCGTCTCCTATTTGGGAATAACTTATCGACTAGTCTATGGAAAGCTGACTGGTTTGCCCAAACTGATCAATTGGTTTGGGAAAAGCTTGGCTTAGTTGAGCCAAAATGACCGGTTGGTCTACCTAAACTGATTGAATGGTTGGTGAAACCAAATGACTCGATTAACTGGTTTGTGTAATTTTGTTCTTCTCTTTTTGGATATGCTTTGAGACTCTCTATGGGATTGTTATATGACCAATTAATTGATAAAATACATATATAACAATAGATCAATGACCTAATGAATGGATTAAATGGACCATTATTCATGACACACTTAATGGTTGGTGTAAAGGCTTAAAGGGTGTACCACATATGAAATGTGATGATTCCTGAGAAAAAGGTAGAAAAATAAGGAATGTGCTCAAATGGAATAATATAATTAGTATTGAACAAGCATAAATGAAAATCCTACACATGGTTTAGCATTGGAAAGGATTAATAAGGAAGAAAGATGCCAATATCCTGCTTGCTCTTTGTATAGGCCTTATGTAATCACGTAAACTCATGAATAATTTACTAATCATGTAAAGTGAAAGATAATAGATTTGTATATGGATCTAGGTTACCTAGTCCTTGATTATCTACTGGGGCTTTGCTAACATTTGGGCATTTATTGGTGCCTTTAGAGATTAACCTTTAGGTGGGGTCCTAGTAGATCCTAGTACCTTGCCTACTCTAAATATTAATGATGTGCTAGGAAGTGTCGATACTAAAGGATCTGATTACTCAGGTGGTTGTCTTTAGCCTAGAATTATGTCCATATTGGTTGGCTCCGAGCTGGACTTATGTTCACTATGATTGGCTTCGTCCTTAACTTATAGCCACTATGGTCATTAGCTTCAACCTGGACTATATGTCACTTGGTTTGGAAAGTATTACATGGTATGTGAGACCATGGGGTGGTGCACATTTCCTCGCTTGATGATGAATAATTGGATAAGGATTGAAAAGAATGGTTAGATGATAATAATGATAAAAGTTGGAATGAATACTTGATAATGATTTGAATTAATAACTAGTTAGTAATTTGAATGAATGACTGGATGATGACCTACATAAGTTTAGGGGTAAGGAAATGGCATCAATGATGAATAATCGAGAAAGTTGGAAAATAAACCATAGTGTTCACCTAGATAACCTACTTAGTACAAGTTTGTGACTACCTATGTTATTATACTATGGAAATAAGCATGATACATTCTAATTTGCCTGAATTATGCATGATAGGGAATCTTGATGCTTTACTATGCTTACTTCTATGGTATTGGCATGATTCATGTTAAGTAGGCTTTCCATGATATGATATAGCCTTGTATGCTTGTGACTTCCATTGAGGAGGTAACTTATCCTACTCAGTATGTAGCGTATTGATGTGCCCATTTGCTAGGTCACTTGGTCATTCCCACGAGCAAATAGCCATGTGTAGGTTTTTAGGGATGGCTGGTAGTGGGCCTACCTCCGCTTGGGTTTGAGGCTTGAGAGCATGGACATCCGAAGGTTTTCATGCGGTCCATGACATAAAATGGATTTGGGGATATGCCCTAACTTATTTTCTTCTAATATGGCCCTTTATTCTTAGCTTATCATTCTCCATTTATTTGACTATGTCGGAGATCAAGGTCCTTTGTTGCGAGAGATCATTTAAATTTTTGTGTAACGTGATCGTGCTCACTCTACTTTAAATTGTGTGGTTTGGTTTTAGCCTTATATCTAATATAAGATGGGAGGATGACATTTATCCTATGTTAGGTATGGTGGTTGCACCCCATTGATCCTAAGAATCTTTAGAATTTTCCACCTCCACACTATTTTAAAGCGAAATTTTTTAGTAGTGAAATTTGGGTTTGTTATAAGAAGAAAATAGACATTGAATGTCTCACATGTAACACATTCTAAGGATCCTAACTAAGAACACACATTGTAATATTATGTTGCACCAATAACACATAATGAGGGTTAACTATTAATTCACCTTTATTAGATTTCAATTATGACACTTGTATGCTATAAAGATGTTTAAACTATGTTTATATAGTCATCATCTAAGTTAATCACATCCAAATCTAACTATCCCTTTGCCAATAGTTGTTACAACTAATTTTTGAACATTATGCAACAAATATAACCATTGGTTGATATTATTTATCCAACTAATTCTAATTAGTTGTAATAACTTATAACTACCCCATATGTCACATCATTCAAAATATTACAATTACAAGGGAAAATGTAGCTAATATACACATAGAATAAAAATAACAAGATCCCTAATTTACATGATAAGTTTGACATAACTAGTGGACCAATTTTCCCTAACATAGTACCAAACTATCACATTTCATGCAAATTCTTACATATAAATCATATTTAGCCATATTAAAACTTGTATTTCTATGGTCTAACACATTTTTAACCTAATAAACTTGAATTGCACAACATAGAATCTTCATATCCTATTTTGAACACTTTTCATAATTTTTAATCAAATTATGTCATCTAGCCGTCCAAAAAACATTTTCAAAAAAGAATCACTTACTTGATGCAGGTAAAATTCCCTTTTACAGTATACATCATCACTCTAAAATTCTTAGATTTTAAAACCTTAAGAACCAAAATCTCAAACCAAGAATTGTACCAAAACCTTATTAATTTTTAAACTTAAAATAAAAGGAAAGAAAAACATACAAAATTTTGGCAAAAATAGAGAAATGCTCAGCTGAAGCACTCAACCTTTTTCCCATAATCTAAATCCTCCTTTCTTAAGAATTGAAATGAGGGAGAGCTAGAGATAGGATTAGAATAGTATAATAAATTTAAGGGCTCAAGGATCAACTTAAAACCCTATAAATTACCGTTTGAATTTGAGCTAAACTAATAGATTTCATCCACAATATATTGACCTATTCTCTAAATATCAATTGGTGATTCTAGAGTATACAAGTCAATTAGGAAAGAACTAGAATACATAATAGAAGTAATTGAAGGTCGGTGTGGAAGGGATCTTCCAGTTACTGAGAGTCATGCCTGAGATCGAAGCATTGATCTTAGAAACGTGCTGAGGAGAGAGGTGAAAGAAGACAAGGTTGACGTCATCTCTCCCCCTTAATTGTCCCAATCAACCTCCTAATAAATTTGAGGTAATATTTTACATTAAGTGCATCGTGAAAATAATTAGAAATCTTTTAAAGACAGATTGGTATGGCTTGGTAAGGTTCCATTTAATTTTAAGAGATTTTGCAAACAATCAAGCTCAAAAAAATATGAATAGCTTGATAAAATAGTTGATGGGTTTGGGGCTACTAGTCGACTGTTCTACAGACCATTTGATTGATTTCGCCAACAAGTAGATTGGTTTAGTTGAGAAACCCCAGTTTGCTAAAATAACAAATCTGTTGATTGGTTTATGAAACTATTCGATCAGTTTGCTTGAAAAACTTAATAAACTCTATTTTTTAAAATGATTTTAAATCAAAATTTTCCTTAAATGAGATCATAATATTAAATGAAGATTAATTTTCAAAAAGCTTGTAAAAATTATCATTTAACCATTTACAAAAATATTTGGTATTATAACAGTATACCCTAACAGTGGTTGTGTCCTCGAAGCTTATAAGAATCCAATCACATCTTTACATATATTGTAAAACACATATCATATTTATATTTCAGGAAAAGGGGTACTACACCCTTAAAGGAAAAGGTTTCCACTTATTGTAACAACTACAAAAACAACTCTATATACTTGGATCAAATTTCCTCCTCAACCTCCTAAGTTCCCTCCTCTATGCCATGCCATGACCAAAGAACATTCACCAAATGAATAGTATTTGTACTCATCTCTCTAGTCTTTGTGTCTAGTGTGCTCAGCAATTGCTGCTCATAACTCAAAGACTCATCGACCTCTAGAGACTCTAGTAAGATGATATATGAAGGATCTAATATGTAATTCCATAGCTATGATATATGAAAGATATTGTGCACATGCGAAAACTCCATTATTCGGGCTAAGCGATAAGTGAATTCACCAACACGACCAAGAATCTCGTACGATCTAATATACCTTGGACTAAGCTTACCCTTCTTACTGAACCTCATGAATCCTTCTGTGAGATAGACCCTAAAAAGGAATCTATCACCCACCTCTTAACCATTAGACCATCTCCTCAAATCTACATAGCTCTATTCTAGGTCATGGGTAACTCTCATCCAATCTTGAATCAAATGGATGTGCCTAGTCATCTGCTCAATCATCTCAGGTCCTAACACGAGCGTCTCACTCATGTTATTCCAACACAAGAGACTACAACACTTTTTTCCATAGAAAGCTTAAAAAGGCACCATCTTAATACTGGCATGGTAACTATTGTTGTAGAAGAACTCGATCAAGTCCAAACAATATTCCCAACATCCCGTAAAATCTAACACACATGCTTAAAGCATGCGTTCCAAAGTTTGAAAGGTCCTCTCTGTCTAACCATCCATAATAGAGTGAAAAGTAGCACTCATCTTCAATTGAGTACCTATAGAGCTTGTAAAGTGTATCTAGAATCAAGAGTTTAGATCGAGCACAATATCTTTAGGAACTCCATGTAGTCTTACCACTTGCTTTTCATAGGAATTGGCTTGTTGCTCCATTTTCGATGTTGCCTTCATCGGTATAAACACGACTAACTTAGTTAGATGATCCACCATAACCCAATTAGAATAAGAAATACTATGTTTCTTTTGAAGGCCAACCACTAAGTCCATTGATATCTAGTCCCACATTCACTTAGTAACTTCAAATTTTTGCACTAACCCTACTGGTCTCTTGTGATCAATATTAACCTTCTCACAAGTTACACCTAGGGAAAAAAGTTCTACCACCTCCTACTCCATGCAAAGTCACCAATATATCTTCTTTAGGTCCTTATATAGCTTGTCTCCTCTAGGGTAAACTAAATAAGGAGTATACTGTCCTTTCTCAAGGATCCTCCTACTAAGCTCCCCACATCCCTATGGTACCTACCATCTACCACAATATTGAATACTACCATCCACATGGATTTGGAATCCTTCAGCTCTACCTTCTACAATATCAATCAAGATTCTCTTTATCTTAACATCACCAACTTGATTTTCTTAGATTTTCTCAAAAATGTAAGGTGTAGTGGTGAGTGCACTAATTATCACCTCTAGACTTCCAGTAGTGATTAGTTCGATCTCCATCTTCCTAATCTCTCAGCACAAGTGATATAACAATACAGCCGTGTCTAAGGAATGTGATGTATTTTAGTAAGTGAATTTGCCACCACATTATCTGACTTCCATGGTAGGTCAATTTTAGGTCATAATCCTAGACCAACTCTAACCATTGGCTTTGTCATAGGTTCAACTCTCCCTAGCTAAAGATGTACTTGAGGTTCTTATGGTTAGTGTAAAACTTGTACTGAACTCTATAGAGAAAGTACCTCTAGATCTTAAGGGAAAAAACTACCTTAGCAAGCTTTAACTCATGCATTGAGTAGTTTTGTTCATGCGGCTTTAGGTGTCATAAGGCATAAGCCACCACCTTTCTATATTGCATCAGCACAGAACCCAACCCATGCTGGGAAGCATCACTATCCACCTCAAAACCATCAGACCCACTTAGCATTATAAGCACTAGGGCTGATGTAAAATACCTCTTCAACTCCTTAAAGGCTTCACTACATATCTCATTCTACTAGAAACATGTATCCTTCTTCAATAGCTGGGTTAATGGTCTTGCAATCTTGAAAAATTCCTTCACAAACTGATAGTAGTAAACGACTAACCCTATAAAAATTTACACCTTTTTTATAGAATTGGGCGCCTGCCATTTAGAGATAACTTGAATCTTGATAGGATCCACTACCTCCTCATAAATATAGATCACATGACTAAGAAAAGCCACATAAACTAAAAAGAACTCCCACTTTGAGAGTTTGGCATATAGATGGTGTGATCTCAACAACACCAAAGTCTACCTCAAATTTTGTTCATGCATCTCTCAATTGATGGAGTATATGAGGATGTCACCTATGAACACTATGATGAACTAGTCCAAGAAAGGACAAAAGATCTAGTTCATCAAAGACATGAAAGTTATTGGCGCATTAGTGAGTCTAAAGGGCATTATTGTGAACTCATAATGGTCATATCTTGTCCAGAAAGTAGTCTTAGGGATGTCTTTTTTGGTTATACTTAGTTGATAATAGCCTGACTAAATATCAATCTTGGAGAACACCTTGGTTCCCTTGAGCTAATCAAAAAAGTCATCAATCCTTGGCAACGGGCAATGGTTGTTCACCGTCACCTATTTTAACTAACAGTGATGCACTACCTCAAACTCCCATCTTTTTTTTTTACAAATAAAACTAGAACTCCCTTTGCCTATATGCTTGGTTGGATATAACCCTTCTTCAAAAGTTCTTCAAACCAAGCCTTAATTTCTTTCATCTTTGTAGGTGTCGTATGGTATGAAGCCTTATATAGTAGCTCTATTCCTAGTAATACATCTATAGTGAACTTGACTTCTCGAGCTAATGTTAATCCTAGGATCCCCTTGAGGAAAACATCAGAAAAATTACAAACTACCACCATTCACTCCAAAGGCATCTCACCACACTGACCTAACATTCTACCTCTGCCTGACTCATCACGTTCAGGTATCCTACTAACAGAACTAACATGGCACTCATAGATCCTTACCCTTGCTAAAAAGGGTGAGGCATTGGACCTCTAGGCTTACTAGCTTGGTAGTGGAACTAGCTGTCAATAAAGGAACTCTTTGAATTTGTGGTTGTAGCTACTGGATTGATCCTGTACTATATGCTTTAGTTTATCTCCTCCAGATGCTGTCACTACCAACTTGATACTTATATGCCTTATGCGCCACCATGCCACATCCATGGCTTGTCACCTTGGTGCCTCTGTAATTAACCCCTAAGTGATTAAACCGCATCTCTTATAGTGGTAGTGCCTCTCCTTCGATAGACACCCAAAAAACCCTTGAACTTGGGGTACTAACCTTATGTTATGACCATATCTTGGTGGCAAGATAAATTCCTGAAAGGCCTTATTCCTATCATCAGGATGGTTGCGACCCTCAAATTTCCCCTTTTGTACTAATTGAGCACTCCAGACCTGAATGACTCAAAATGCCTCTAAGGCCTACTCATACATCCCTACCATATCTGGTGGAGTAACTCCCACAAATAGCTCTTAGTATCAATTCCCTAGTCCAATCTTAAAGCGGTGAACTTTCATCACCTCATTCGCTTCTACTTCTAGGAAGAACTGGACCAAGTCCATGAATTGAGTGTAGTGCATCTTGATGGACATGGCCCCCTACGGAAGCATCATGAACTTATCATAAATCTTCATGTGCAAGTGATTTAGGTAAAATTAGGCTCATAACATCTCCAACAACAGTCCCCATCCTATACATTCTCCACCCCTACTCTGAACACTCTTCCACCATGTGTCTACTCTTCTCCTCAGATAGCACATTGCCACATCTTCCCTCTTGTCTCTAGGTCAACCACAGGCGATGAAAGTCTTCTCCATATCCCAAAACCATTTTTCCATGATGTTGGTGTCCTCCTGACCTTCAAAGATTAGCAGGTGATGATTTCTAGCCTTCGTGAGCCAATCCTCCAAAGTAGGTGTAGCTACTGGCACTGATGAAGGTTAATGTGCTCAAATATAGCTCTCCATATAAGCTCCAATAGTCTCCATAAATTCTTTAATGCATCGCAACCATTGTTAGTGGCCATCAAGTCCTAATAAGTAGAAGAAGTTAGGGACGGATTTCAGTTTGCCGAGCACTAAGACTCGAACAACAATTATCATAAAGCTATCTATAACATATTCCCAACACCACCCTCACTCACGAATATTTCAAGTTTGAAAATACATGAACTTGCAGGAAAATCAAGTGAAAAAAATTTCAAATCAAGACCTATATCATCCTGTGGTATTAGATTAAAATTATTTCCAAAGGTCATGTCATTTCAGTTAAATACTATGCTTTGATTAAACTTAGGGTATCAGAAAACTTATTTTTGAAGGTAGTGCATTTTTGTAAAAATGCTCTGATACCAACCTTTAAAGCCCCCATTTTTCACTACAAAAAGATTTCATTAAAACATTGTGGAAGGTGAAAACACACCTAGGAAAAATGGGGTGTTACCATTGTAACTAACACAATTTAGTTATCCTCCGCCTACCCCATATCATATATAAGGCTAAAACCAACTAAAAAATTTAAAACACTAAAGTGTGTGAATAAAATATTATAAAAAAATGTAAAAGAGTGTTTATATCGGAGGGCCTTAAAAGTCCCTGAATGAATTGTTACAAAACATAAATAGATAGAAATATGGACTGCAATAAAATGAGATTAAGGTATGGACCCAAAAATCAAAACCTCAGTCCACCACAGACCCGACAAAAGTATCTGTTTGTCCTTGCTCTCAAGCAATGACCCAATTGACGTAGGCCCTCTATTAGCCATCCTTAAAGACTTTCATATGGCCCTCTACTCGTGGGAATGAGTAGGTGATTGAGAAAATGGGCACATTAGTATGCTACATAAAGAGCAAGACAAGTTGCTTCCTCAATGCAAACACAAGTATGCAAATCTATCATATATGGATATAATATATAACATGCGTCAAAATAAAGCCAAATATATATAAAAGTAAGAGTAATTCAGGACATGTTATCATGCTCAACTCAAATAATACACATTATATCATGATTGATTTCACGATATCATCGCAGAGGTATTCACACGTGTAATAGTAGATAAAATCCAAGCAACCTCTAGGGTTTATTTACAATTACCCAATCATTTAGGTTATACTATTTCCTTATCCATATATGAGACACGTTAATCATCAAATAAATACTCCATCTAATAACAAATGAGTTGTTTAAGTGGTGTGGATCAAAGTGGAGAGAAGCGCAGGATCGAATCACTTCTTTGTTTTGATCATCAACAGATTGAATTTGAAGAAGAATTTCTCAGTTTAAGGAAGATTAAACTTGAGTATATGCAGTCTTCAATGGTAAGATTATTTTTGAATGTTAATGCACCTTCAAAGGGTTCTAAAGAGGAAGAAATACCCCGAGTATTCTCCTATCTTTATGGAACTCCAAAAGGAGGAAAATGCAACTATCAACTTGAGAATTCATGTTCAAATGATTTTCTATTCCATTCATTATTCATGCGTGTACAATACTAAGTATATATATAGGAAAGTGGCCAACTAAAAGGGCTTAACCCAACCAGTTATCCTCCTTAACTCAGGCTAGATTTAACTGACTTGAAATAAGCCTATATAATACCTAATTTCAATCATAATATCATCATTTAAATAATATTAAGCACTAACATTACAAAGCCCTACAATCAACTATGGTACATACATGAAATTACAACAAAACCCAAGATTACATGAAATATACTTTAGGGTTTACAACAAGTTTAATATAACTAATGATATCACCAATTATATCTTGATGTAGTGTTATCCCATGCATGCCATAGCCTTGCATGCTTTTAATGCTTGTACATTTTAAGTATTTTCTTCTGTGTCGACTTCTTCACCTTGCAAATTTGTAACATACCTGCAAGAATATCTTGAATTATTTTCAATACCAAGTGTAGAAATATTATCAACAAAATTTAAAATGATGGGCTCCATTATTAAGAATGCTAATTCTTCCTTACCTTGAGAATCATTAGAAACATGAGATACATTAGATGCACCTTCATCATTCTCCCCAAGTTGAGAAGAATATGTCCTCAAACTATCATCAGTATAGTAAGGATACAAATCACCAATATTAAAAGTTCTTGAAATTCCATCATAATAATTTGGAAGTTTAAGTTCATAAGCATTATCCCTAAATTTTCTTAGTATTTTAAAATATCCGTCAGCTCTTGGCATTAGTTTATTGTTACAAAAATTAGGAAATCTTTCTTTATGCAAATGTAACCAAACTAAGTCGCCAAGAGAAAATACCTATGGAGTTCTATACTTATTTTCTTGAGCTCTATACCGAGCATTAGCTTTTTCAATATTGGTCTTTATTTTTTGATTAAGCTATTGAAAGAATTTGACTCTATCTTTGACTTCATAATTTTGTAATTATCCTTTCTTTAAAGGCACCATATTGATAGGCATGTGTGGATTCACTCCATAAACCACTTCAAACGGACTAGCTTGAGTAGTACATGATGGACTTTGATTGTAAGCAAACTCTGCATGAGCTAACTTAACATCCCAATTTTTAGTACTTTTATTAACCAAACCTCTTAATCAAGTACCAAGAGTTCAATTAGTTACCTCTATTTGATCGTCAGCTTGTGGGTGATGTGAAATGCTAAATAACAATTTAGTAAGAAGCATATGCCAAAAATTTTTTCAAAAATAACTCATAAACTTGACATCCCAATCTGAGACAATACTTTTTGGCACACCATAAAGTTTAACAATTTCTCTAAAATACAAGTCAGCAACATGCGTGGCATCATCTATTTTATTACATGGAATAAAATGAGCCATTTTAGAAAATTTATCTACTACCACAAGAATAGAATATTTACCACGTTGTGTTCTTGGTACCCTCTGATAAAATCCATACTAACTCCTTCCCATAGTTTATTAGGAACTGGTAAAGGTGTGTATAAGCCTTTATGAAAGTAACTTTTACATTTTTGACATGTATAACATCTACTTATCATAGATTGTACATTTTTAACCATTCGTGGCCAGTAAAAATTTACTTGTAATAATTCCATAGTCTTATGTATACCAAAATGTCCCGCAATGCTACCTTCATGTATTTCTTTAATCGGTAAGTCTCAAATACTAGATCTAGGGATACAAAGTTTACTTAGTCTAAACAAAAATCCATCTTGTATGACATAATTACCATGGTATCCACTTTCTTTACATGCATTGAATATATCCATAAAAACTTCGTCTTTAGGATACAATTCTTTTAACATTTTGAAACCTAAGATTTTGGCATCCATCATAACAAGTAATGTAGATCTACGAGAAAGAGCATTAACTACTACATTTTCTTTTCCATCTAAATGTTTGACAAAGAACACAAAGGATTATAAAAGCTCACCCACTTTACATGCCTCAGACTAACTCTCTTTTGACCATGTAAGTATTTTAAACTCACATGATCTGAGTGTAACATAAAGGGTTTTGGTCTTAGATAATGACTCCATGTCTCTAAGCTCCATATAATGGCAAAGAATTCATTGTCATAAGTTGAATAGTTAATTTTGGCTCCATTCAACTTTTCAGAGAAGAATGTTATAGGTTTCTTTTCCTGTGAGAGAACACCTCCTATCCCTCCACTAGCATTACAAGTTACCTAAAAAAGAAGGTCAAAGTTGGGTAAAGATAGGACATAAGCATTAAAAAGTTTAGTTTTGAGGTTTTCAAAGGCTTGAGTAGCTTCTTGTCCCCAATTAAATTCACATATTTTCATGAGTTGTGTAATAGGTGCAACTCTAGTAGAAAAATCCTTAATGAATCTTCTATAAAAACTAGCTAACCCATGAAAAATTCTCACATCCTATACATTTTTAAGGATATGCCACTCTTGGATAGCTCTATTCTTATCAGAATCCACTTTAATTCCCTCTCCACTAACAATATATCCTAGGAAAACTACACTTGGAAGTATGAAATCACATTTTTCAAGTTTTCCATAAAGTTTAGCTTCCCTTAACTTATCAAACAATTTCCTCAAATGCACTAGGTGATCATGCCCATTTTTACTATATGCAAGAATATCATCCAAATATACAACAATAAAATCACAAAGTAAAGGTCGGAGAACTTCATTCATAAGTCTCATGAATGAACTAGGTGCATTACATAACCCAAAATGCATAACCATCCATTCATAAAGACCATATTTAGTCTTGAAAGTAGTCTTCCATTCATCTCCATCCCTAATCCTTACTTGATGATAATCACTTCTTAAATCATTTTTGGAAAATACTTGTGCACCACAATGTTCATCTAGCATATCATATAACATAGGCATATGAAAATGATATTTGATAGTAATGTTATTCACTGCTCTTCTATACACATACACCATCTACCATCTTTTTTAGGAACTAGTAGGGCAGGAACACTACAAGGACTCATACTTTCTCTCACAAATCCTTTATCCATAAGCTCTTGGATTTGTTTTTTTAATTCCTTAGCTTCCTCTAGTTTACATATATAAGCTTTTAGGTGGTAATCCAAGAGGTAAATCATTAGGAAATACATCATGATATTCATCAAGCAGCTTATTTATATTAGGATTATCAAGTTGTTGCTCCCCAAGTTTAGAATCTTTAGCAACTAAGGCATAGAAAATTCCTTCTTCTTCTATACACTTTTCCATAGCCTTTTCATGTAAAAATAATCTCTTTTTATCATCACTCAAAGGCATATTATCATATAGAGAAGGTGTTAATCTATACAATTATTTTCCTTTTTTCACCACATATTCATTAGTTACTCCATCATGAGTTGCTTTTCTATCATATTGCCATGGTCTTCCTAAAAGTAAACCACAAGCATCCATAGGTAGAACATCACACAAAACTCATCATGGTAGTCTCTAATGCAAAATGTGATTAGGGTTATTTTATTTACCTTAGCTCCTTTATCCTTGTTTAACCATTGTAAAGAATAGGGTTTAGGATGATTAGTAGTCTCTAAACCAAGATTCTTGACCATTACTTCATTAGCAACATTTGTACATGAACCACTATCAACAATGAGTCTACAAACCATATCACCTATTTTAAACTTATTTTTAAAAAATCTCTCTTTGAGTAGGTGTCACATTAGGTTTAATTTGTAACACTCTTTATAGCACAAAACATGGGTCTCCTTCTTCTTCACCCATGGTTAAAATTTCATTAGGAGAGTCGATTTCTAGATTCTGATATTCACTCAATGGTTCCATGTCTTCTATTTCATTCAAGGTTAAAGCTCTTTGGTTAGGACATTCTCTAGCAAAGTGATCGTATCCTTTACATTTGAAGCATTGATTATTAGACATTTCAACCACCTTATTTTTATCTTTTTCATCTCGATTATTCCTTTTATCATATGAAGATTTATTTTTAGGTGTAAAGGTATTCGAATAGGGTTTAGATGAGATTGAAACATTAGACTTAACATAGGCCTTGGATGATTTTATTTGTCTTTCAAATTTTAATTCCAACTTAATCGAGTCATCAAGATAATCATATGCAAACATATCAACTTTGTCTCTTATCAAATTATTCAATACACCTAAGTATCTAGCACATTTTGTTCTTTTCTTTCTTGGACATCACATATAAGTGCTAGTTTTTAAAATTTTCTAGCGTATTCTTCTACATTAAAAAATCCTTGCCTTAGAGTGTCATTTTTACATACATATCTTGTTCATATTCTCTAGGCACAAATGTTTTCCTTAGGTGCTTTTTAAGTTTTTACCATGATTTCTCTTGTCTTTCTCCTATCTTTTTTAAGTTGTCACACCAAATTCTAGCAAATATTTTGAACTTAAAAGTACCAAGCTTATATTTTCTTTCATCATCATACTCTTTAAATTTAAATATAGCCTCAATTTCATGCAACCATTCAAAGAACAATTTCACATTCAATTCACCATAAAATTCAAGAAGGTCTAGCTTGATACCTTGATCTTCATTAGGTGCATGTCTTACTTGGAATTGATATAGTCTCCTATGATTGCTTGAGCCATAAGAACTCATCTCTTCTTCTCCATCCTCGACATGATTTAACTTTGTATGTCCACGTCCTCCTTTTTCTTGGATTACATGCCTCATCTTTCCTTCCACACTATCTTTCATGGCTTCCAATTGATTTGGCCATGGATGAAGCTTCTCTTAGTCAGCTAGCTTGGCTTCCACACTTTGCAATTGTTGTTGAAGTGCTGCATGAGTATGAATCTGGGCATCCATGCATGTGGTCCAGCTCTTGATGGACTCCACCAATGCAAGCACATCTTCACTTGCCATGTTGAACTTACAACACCTAACTTCCGTAAAAAAATCATTAATTAATGGCAGTCCTGGAAGTTTACTTGTAGCCGATGATATAGGATAGATCTTGCTAAGATTTAAGTAAGTCTTGTTTTTTTCTTTAATGTCATGGCCAAACAAGTATTGAAGGAGAGTGGTTGAGTGATTTTTTTTTTTTGCAATAACTCTTGCCTAGAAAGAGGACGTGAAGGAGGACGTCGAATATGTGTCAAGGGGGTGGTATCTTCAAGTTGAAGATGTTGGGTTTTTAACACCTAAAGACGTGAAGGAGAGAAAGAGGAGAGTATGTGTTAATAGGTTATGAGACAAAGGTATGGTTCGAAGGTTAAAAATTTTCATTCAAACCAAGGAATTACTGGGAGTTTTGTATCTTTGATAAGTAGATACATGGAGGAGAAAATGAAAAGAGAGCCTACTAGACGAATTGAGGAAAGAAAGGAACAAGGAATGCCGGAAGTCGAAGGATAAAACCAGAAGATAACGTTGGAAGAATGCAGGTTGAAGTTATGAATAGGATGAAGAGTGGCGTCGAAGAAGATGATGGTCTTCTTCGGTTGGAGCTATGAGTAACCTCAACAAGACTGACTCAAGAAGTTTAAATCTTCAACCAAGATTCACGTTGAAGATTCAAGAAGATGATGAAGTTGTAAGAATTAGATGAACACAACCTATTTTAGTAGATTATTGAAGAAGAATTTTCTTGCATGCAGCATCAAGAACAACAAGAACCCTAGACGACCGAAGAAAAACAAAGAGTTTGGATATCTAATACCAAAAATGGTGTGGATCAAAGTGGAGAGAAGCGTAGGATTGAATCACTTCTTTGCTTTGATCATCAATAGGTTGAAGTTAAACAAGAATGACTCGATTTAAGGAAGATTAAACTCAAGTATATGCAGGCTTCAATGGTAAGATAAACTTTGACTATTAATGCACATTCAAAGGGTTCTAAAGAGGAAGAAATACCTTGGGTATTCTCCTATCTAGATGGGACTCCAAAAGGAGGAAAACGTAAGTATCAACTTGAGAATTCGTGTTCAAATGATTTTCTATTAAAGTCATTACTCACGCATGTACAAGACTAAGTATATATATAGGAGAGTGACCGACTGAAAGGGCTTAGCCCAGCCGGTTATCCTCCTTAATTCAAGCTGGATTTAACTCACTTGAAATAAGCCTATATAATACCTAATTTCAATCATAATATCATCATTTAAGTAATATTAATGACTAACATTACAAAGCCTACAATCAACTATGGTACATACATGAAATTACAACAAAACCTATGAAATATACTTTAGGGATTACAACAAGTTTAATATAACTAATGATATCACCAACTATATCTTGTTGTAGTGTTAACCCATGTATGTCATAGCCTTGCATGCTTTGAATGCTTGTACATTTTAAGTCTTTTCTTGTGTGTCGACTTCTTCACCTTACAAATATGTAACATACCTGCAAGAATATCTTGAATTATTTTTAATACCAAGTATAGGAATATTATCAAGAACATTTAAAATGATGGGCTCCATTATTAAGAATGCTAATTCTTCCTTACCTTGAGAATCATTAGAAACATGAGATACATTAGACGCACCTACATCATTAGTTCATTTTCCAAAAGTGTATAAACAAACTTTTATTCCCTTTTTTGTGATTCGTACCAATGCTTCCATTGTTATCCAATTTTTAACCATTCATTTGGTCATCATTCATATTTTATCAACAAATTACTTACCATGCATATTTTATTATCCAATAATTCATTCGAAATTTTACAATTATTACTATCTAATTATTTATTATCAAGCAATGGATTGTGCACCAACCCATGGTCTCACATACCATGGAAGCCTATCTAAATAAAGGAAATAAAGTTCATGCCAAAGTCAATCACCAAGAAGACATAAGTCGAGGGCGAAGACAACCATATGGATATTAGTCCACACCAAAGTCAACCACCTAGGTAACTAGAAACTCTAGTATCAATACCCCTTATTAAATCATTAGTTTCTAGAGTAAGTGAGGCACCGGGACCTCTTAGGATCCCTCTCAAAGGCAAAGCCCAAAGTACCAAAAATATACAAAGGCAGACTAACTCCTAGTAGATAATTGAGGATCAAATAGCCCAAACCCACAATCAAATCAACTCTCTTTCACTTTACATGATTAGTATATTATTTATAACAATAAGTAATCAAACAATGCCTATTCAAAGAAAGAAAGGCAAATTTTCATGTTTTTTCCATATAAATCCTTTCCTTTCATTTTTTCTTCAACCATGTGAATTTCCATTAATTTTGTACCAAATTACTCACCTCCATCATATCATTTTGTTCAAGCCTATGTCGAGTTTCATTACTCTTTGCTCTTTATCATCTCTTATCATACACTGAATATCCATTTAAACTTTATATTAATAATAAAGTACAACATAGATTATGATCCATTTAATCCCTTTATTAGGTCATTAATCTATGATAAAATATTTATTTTATCTCATCAATAATCATAGTATAGTCCCAAACATAGCCTCCAAGCATAACCAAACAGAAAAGAAACAAACCATGCAACCTAATTGAACTATCCAATCGGTTTAGCCCAACAACTAGATTAATTGCACTAACTAGTCGATTGGTTTGGGTCAAACAATCAATCAATTTGATTCAAGGACACCATGTTTTTCTCAAACCGATCAATTAGTTTAGGTAAACCAATCAATTGTTCATAAACCAATTAATCAATTTTACCCAACAAGTCGATGGGTTTAAGTAGAGAGCACAACCGTAGAAAGGGGTTTTAATAACTGTTATTTTATGGTTATAATAAGGTTTTGAGTCGTTATTGAATTACCCGTTATTAAATATTTAATAACGGCTTATAACCATCATAATAAATTTACAAAAAAACCACGAATATGTGCGTAAAATTTATATTTAATAACAGTTTTCAAGTCAAAATTGTTGTTAAAAATTAGGTTTTAATAACTATTTTCAAATAAAACCATTGTTAAAAACTAGGTTTCAATAACGGTTTTAAAGTCAAAACCATTGTGAAAATGAAATTTTTAATAATAGTTATTACAAAAATCGTTATTAAAATATGATCTAATTAGGGTTTCATTCATTGATTATGCATTTATTAAACCCTAATATGTATTAAATGAGCATAAATTTGAGATTAAATATAAAAATTTTATAACTATTCTTAATCAAAACCGTTATTAAAACATCTATAATAACGGTTTCATTAAGAACCTCTATTAAAACTATATGTTTTTTTTTATATTTTTTTGTTGTTTTCTTCTTGCCCACATACACAGTTGTATGTTCAAATATTTACCAAATCTACAATGTAAAACAACATCAATTCATATATGCATGCATGTCTCCTCCAAAATGATAAAAGCATATCTTCAATCAAGCTCTACTTAGTATGTCTGAATACATTGTGCCTACCGAGGAGTGAAAATTAGTAGGTGTATCACAATTAGGTAGCTTTACACTCCAAAGTAAAAAGTTCATACATCATAGCCTAGAAGACCAAAAGATGTAGATGAAATACAAATGTGAATATGCATGTAGAATATAGATCCCTAGCTAATACCGAATGTATGAGTACACATGCTTTGCCCATTGGTCTCTAACTTCATCAATTTCATCAACATTGTATTTATGGCCTTGTGCATAGTCATCGGTGAAAAACTACAACACCCAAGTTTCAATTAATATACAGTTACTACTTAGGTCAAGTACCAAATATATATGTCATGATTCATTAATGAAAAAATATGGAAAAGCAAATATACATGGCTTGGATCTCTGTTGACTGATCTATTTTGGACTATCAAATCCATTTCTCTACATACATAGTATCCACAATCATCGTCGTTTTGTTGTTATGGAAACTAACAAATGAATTTAGTTAGCTCTCTAACTATTAGATATTAATTTGAATTAAAACAATATACAAAAATAGTTGTCTTCCAACTTACAATTACAAGCTCA
Source organism: Tamarix chinensis (assembly GCA_030549775.1). Lineage (NCBI taxonomy): Eukaryota > Viridiplantae > Streptophyta > Magnoliopsida > Caryophyllales > Tamaricaceae > Tamarix > Tamarix chinensis. The sequence continues at coordinate 34,975,238 of CM060181.1, read as the reverse complement.
TATTGAAGACTCTTTGGGTCTGGGACACCATCCCCACCTCTCCTCTGATATGCCATCTATAGTGCCTTAATAAATAGAGTTGGATACACAATATTATACGTATATATACCTCAAATAATGAAAGTAGAATATATGAACAAATAAGCTAATGAAGTAAGAAGTGAAAAGTATACTAACATGTCAATAAATGCCTTCCCACCAAAATGAGAGATGTCAAAAGTCACATCATAAGCTCGATGGAAATCAAACACATAAACTTTATTAAGATAAGGTCAGACAACGTACAAAACCCAATGTTCATTTGCGAGGTGAGGAATGAGATAAATTTGTTGTGTCCCTCAATCAAAATGCAATCTACCAAATAGTTTATGTGCCTACTCTCTCTTATTATAGTATTGTTAGCTATGTATTATGGGCACACAAACACAATAGAAGACAAAATTCCCTCCATTGCAGCACGACTAGCTACCAACCTATTGACAACAATAACAATGCATTTTTGTTAATAACTAATAACTTATATCATAGGTCATAAAAATTCCAATAGTACAAGAAGTACTAAAATCTAAAATATGAAATAATACTTACATGATATAGACGAAACACTTGTGGTTGACATCTATTTCTGATTATAAATGTCGCTTATGTCAGCCGTTGATACCGTGTAAGTAGCATCGTCCCTCCCAACATACTCAAGACGATAATAAATGAAAATATAATTATCCTTGAGGTAGTTTTGGGCATAGAAATACAATAAAGCTAGTGTTGGTGGAGGTTGGATCTTGTCTAAAGAAGGAACCTTTTAAGGGGCAACTAATTTTTTAGATTTATCTCTCTTTCCTTTAGCAGTGCCCTCTTTTGTATTGTTCATTCTATTAGTACCTCTCTTGGTTTTACTAGTAGGAGTAGACTTCTTTTTTAATTCCTTCATTGATAATAATAAAAAAAATATGTATTGAGCATAAATATATGAAAAAGTTATAAATAGTGTAACTAATAAATAAGGTATAATAATGATAAATAATATTATTACCTCTTCAGTAGTGAGACATATCTGATCCGCATGCCAAGGTACAAAGCTTCGATGAGCTTCTAGCACTATGGCTGCCTCATCGCCCTCTTTATAACAAGGCAAAGATGTATTGTCAATGATTGGAGTGTCAATACTTACTAGCCTTGTATTAATGGCTAATTTATACCCATGGACTGTTTACATTTGGGTATTATGACTGATGCGTACCCTTACTTTCATCAAAATAATTGAAAGGTCATTCACTAATAAATCATATTTATGCAAACCCTAAAATAAAATAATTCACATTCTTAATTATTTATTACACTGAATACATTTAATAACAATTCATAGTTTGTAATACTTACCTCGAGAAGAGAAGAAAGACATGTATCAGCTTTGCAACTATCTCTATCGCTATTTACATTGGGTATGTGAAGCTAATTATGGTCGACTAAATAAGATGGCTTATACCCTTGAGATTTAATAAATGACAACTCTTACTCCTTTATTGTCATCCATTCAAATGCCATGTTCAATTCTGGGTGAGGATGGCCACTTGCTCATTAGTGCTACGAGAAGAACGAGATCGACCACAGAGGCTCGTTCTGGTAACACCTAATCCAAGACCCCTATGTCTTTAAGGGTGTTCTACAATTCCTATAGCTTGGGACATAATGTTATATTGGTCCACCCCCTCCTCGACATCTAGCGTTTGAAGTTTGTCCTGTCATGTATACAATATATGTAAATTTAGCTTATAGGAACAAGCAAAATATAATAGTTTTCTAAAACAAAAATAAGTAAGGTTCTGGATATCTAGAAACCCACAATTTTTTTGGCAGCAACATCTATAACTTCGTTAATATATCCATCTTTTGCTGCTCTATCCTTCTTCCATAATGTACCAATATTGATGGATGAGATACATGGATCCAAGTCTTGGGCTAGGAGCTATAAATCAAAAAATAATCTTAATTAAGAATATTATTATAAAATTTAACTTTTACATGTAAATAAATAAATCAAAATCGTATACCAACTCCTCTTCAAGGCCTGCATAGCCTTTGCGAACCATATTATGCCAGTATTTATTCTTCTTGGCAATCTATTTATTTTTGGCACTTTCTTTCCTATGTTACAAGCCAAAATATAGTCACATGTTTATTTAAATATTAAGCATAATATTGTTAATAAAAATGCTAATTATTATCTAACAAATACCTTAAAATCTTCCAAAAGATGATATACAATAAATTAGTTCCAACTTTCTTGATCAATGAAACCATATCGTTTGGGTGGGTTCTGTCGTGGAGATGCATCCCTCTTTCTGTACATTTTTCTACGAGGTAAGTATGACCTAAATGTTCTTAGACACTCCCCAAAATGTCTAAGAAGCCTTTTCTTCTTACTCTCCTAGACATTAAAGACTCTTTGCAAAATAAGACATATAGATGTAAATCGATGTTAATGTATTAAAATTATTAACATTTGGTATACAAAAATGATTAAATAAAATAGCATATTTATCGTGATTTCCTACCAAATATGCTCCTTATGACCCTTTGGAACCTACTTCCAATTATTATAGGAGATAGGAACATGGTTATGGGTGACGAGTGAAATGTACGTTAAGAACATGTTTGCGTAAGGACCAGTGGGAAGATTATAAGTATTCTATCCTAACTTGACTACCTTTATTCCTCATGTCCGTGATGATTCTCATAATAGTAGGTCCTTTTTTCCCTTCTTCATCACTACTGTCCCTATCGATTGTTTTTTTTTTACCATATCTCTACAAAAAATCAATAAATAAATTATGTTAGAATGTTATATATTGACCATAATGCACCACTATATTATTGATACAATAAATATACTATTAGGAAGGTCAAACAATACATTTAAAAAAACTAGCACACATATCATATGTTACAATATTATTACCCTCATTGCCTTCTTTTTCTTTTTTCCCCCTTGTTTTAGGATTGGTTTCAGGATTTGATGCATATATTACTTCATGATCATCATCCCTGACATATATTTCCTTCTTATTAATTGTATTGTTATCATCGTTCAATAATTGAGTTACTTGCACAGCTAAGACACACTCTTTATTTCAATTGGCATTATTTTTATCATCACATTCATTGGCATTTCTTTTCTTCATAAATAGTACCACATACCATCTGTTATCAACAGGATCAATGATTAAGAATAGTTATGTCGCTTGTGATGCTAAGATGAACGGGTCTTATTTATGCCCTACCCTATTGAGATCTACTAATGTAAATCATCTTCATATCTAAACTCTATAGCTATTATCAACCCATCTGCAGCCGAATACAGGGACTATAACTACAGTGTAATCTAAATCCCATATATGTTCAATCACACCATAATAATTCATATCAGCATAGGTTGGATTCTTGTCTTTTGCACTAGAAATATGCATTGCCTCAGCTACTAAAGTCACCCCACTATTATCATTGTAATCTTCTCATCTTTTTCTTTTGTATAAAAAGTATAACTGTTGATCATATAACTGGTATATGAAAAAACTTCTTAATGAGGTTTCTAAGATAACCAATGTAGGGTTTCGGAAGTTGAAGTTGGGGAATAGCCGGTGAGTGGAATGATGTAATCTCTTATTCAATCAATAAAGGAAAGATTATGTTTATCAATTATCCATTTCTTAGTCTTTGATGGATTTTCAATCCGTAAAGAAAGCATAAGTTCTTCAATATACGGGTGAACATCATTACTGTTGTGTAATACATATAGATGTGCTTTACGGAACATGTCAGGTTCTACACGCCCAAACTATTTGCTTCTAATACCCTATCCTTTGATTTATCCTACATGTTGAGACTTGGGAATACCAAGAGCTTCAGCATTTAACAAGTATTTCGTGCAAATCTCAATTGCCTCTTCCACAAGGTAACTCTCAACAATACATCCTTCTGGCTGATATCGATTCTTCACATAACCTTTATCAAATTCATAAACCGTTCAAATGGGTACATCCAGTGCCCATTAATAGGTCCTAGCATTTTTATCTCATAAACTAAATGAAGAGTTAAATGTACCATAATGTCAATGAATGAGGATGGAAAATACATTTCAAGCTGGCACAAAGTAATCACACTAACTCTTTTCAAGGCATCCAAACTATCGGGATGCATGACTTTAGAGCAGAAAGCATTAAAGAACCAACAAAGCCTAGTGATAGTAATTCGAACACACTTTGGTAAAATTCCACATATAGCTATCGGAAACAAGTGCTACATCAAAATATGACAATCATGACACTTCATGTTAATTAATTTCAACTCTTTTATCAACACGAGCCTTCTAAAATTTGAAGAATACCCTTCCGAACCTTAACACTATTAAAGAATTTACAAAATAAAATTTTCTCTTTTCTGAAAAGAGTATGACATGCCGATGGTAAATATGTTCTTCTTCCATTGTCTTTTGGCGCCAGTTCTTGTCTAATACCCATTTCTTCTATATCCATTCTAGCATTGATGACATCTTTAGTCTTGCATGGAACATTAAGTAATGTACCAACAACACTTCATATATATTTTTCTCAATATGCATCACATCAAGGGTATGTCTCACGTACAGAGATTCCTAATAAGGAAGGTCAAAGAATATTGACATCTTCTTCCACCTAATTTATAGAGGCTTATCTTTATTCTTCTTCCCAAACTTGACACGCAAATGTTTCATCTTCAGCCACACATGTCGACCCATCAACCGAATTAGTGTCTGCTCTTCTTCTCGGAAGCCAATGAATGTTTTTCTTTGCCTATGATAATGATGATTTTTTGGTAAAAACCTACGATGCCCAAGGAACACAGTCTTTCGGCCATGTGTTAGATGAACAAATGAAGTGTTCTCCTCACATATCGGACATGCATAATGGCCTTTCACACTATAACCAGACAAGTTACCATATGCTAGAAAATCATATATAGTATAAAATAACATTGCTCTCAAAGTGAAATTTTATTCACTATATGCATCAAATACTTCAACAACCATGTCCCACAAGAACTTCAAATCATCAATCAAATATGTCAAATAAGCATCAATATCATTCCTTGGTTAGTTTGACCCCAAAATGAGTAAAGACAGCATCATATACTAGCGTTTCATATAGAGTTATGGAGGTAGATTGTATATAACCAAAATCAACATCCATAAACTATAGGTGCCTTGATTGTGCGGATTCATTCCATCCGTAGAAAGCGCAAGGCGCACATTTCTTGTTTCTTTACCGAATTTAGGGAACAAGCCATCAATCGTTATCCATTGTAAAAGTCAGATAGATGTCTAATAAGCCTGTCATCAATCTTTTCATCAGCATGGCATCTTAATATCTTGGCATCTTCAACATCATTAAGCATCCGTCTTAATATTGGTATTATGGGAAAATACCATAACACCTTAGCAGACACCTTGTTCTTCTTGTATCATGGTGCTTTGCATTTAGGATTAGGATAACTATCCAAAGACGCATTGTCATAGTGAAATAAAATACAATGATTAGGGCATGCATGTATCTTCTCATAACTCATGCCCATAAAGGAAAGAATCTTATTCGCTTTATAGGTACGATCAGGTAGAACATTGTCATTAGGAAGCATATCCTTTACAAGTGTCAATAATTTCGTGAAACTCTGATCAGTCCATCTGTTACATGCTTTTAAGTTATACAACCTTAAAGTAGCGGATAATCAAATAAATGTCTTACAATCACCATTCAAAGGTTTCTCCGAGTTATTCAATAACTTCTCAAATATTTTTGGACAATCCTAAACACTTTCCACAACCTTTTGAGTCATCTCCTCTGACGAATGTCCCTCATAGTTCTCAAATAATGATCCATTATTGTCCCTCCTAATATCGTCATTATCATATTTAGACTCTGTTTCACCATCCTATATCCAATAAGTTTAACTTGTATTAATTCCATACACAAAAAAATGATATCTCAAATCATCAGTGTTGACACGCTGAATATAAGTACAATTCAAATAAGGACGGACTATTCTACTATAGTCCTGAGTATGTTCAACTACAAACTTGATGAAAAACTCCACTCCTTTGTTATATTCTCTAGACAAACGAATTGCATACAACCATTTCCAATCCATAGTTTTTTAATCTAGATGTATCCCATGCAAAAGTAATTATTACAAATCAATTGAATTATAAGTTTAATAATTCACAAATCGCTCATGCTTAGAAAGAATCAATCTAAAATATATCATGCTATTATGTATATATATATATAAGAATCATGCTAACATGTTTCCTAAAAGATATTAATACTAAAATTGCTTATACTTAGAAAGAGTTAATATATATATATACACACATAAATACATGCATAGAAAAACATTGTACAATGGTTGAAATTACAAAAGATATACATACTATGGGATTAAAGCAATAGAAGCACTATATACATCAAAAGCTTGCTACAACCCAAACACCTAAAAAAGAAAAACTCAAAACTGTAAAACTAAATCCCCCGGTAGCCTCGTCGAGACCAAATAATAACTATAACTCTCAAAGTCCACTCATCATGATATGTCATCAGGTCCTTGACATCATCGCTAAAGAGTCTAGTTATGGATACTCTAGGGTAACTAGGGTGGATACTTGATGCACTGTCGTATGCACAAAAAATTTAATAAATAAATCCTAATTCCCAAATACGTAGTATATGGCAAGAAGGAGTTGAACCCACAAGGAATGACGTTTTAATCACTAATTTTGCTATTGATGTTATAACTCCGTTTATACAATTTCGTTGATTCTTATGTTAAATTCGATTGTACTAAATCTTAATCACTAATTGACAATTAGGGGAGGAATGAATTGGTGATGGAATTAAAATGCCATACATTCAAATAAGAAGAATGATTCTAGACAATTTAATGTTGACTTAGGAAACTCAAGATAACAAATTCCCGTACTTCCTCTTAACCTTAATAAACTGAATATGCTCTCAATTTATTTTTATACCCATTTAATAATCTAGGTTAAGAACACTAGATTCAATTAATGGTAGCATTATGAACGGGAAGCAGCCAACTACAATCATAATCACAAAAGCTCAGATCATGCAATTGCACGAATTAATGGATAAGATTAATAATTAATCTTCTTGCTACTATAGACAAATTTAATTAACAAATACGGGTTAATTTCATTGTCTTAGCAAAGATCAAGTTCTAAACCAAATAGGTGATCAATCTAATTAGTTCAAGAATCTTAATCTATGATATGGAATCATTCAATTCGATCCATTAATTCAATTAAACCTCATCTAGAATCAAACATTTAAAGTATGAAATGGTAATTAGGTTATAATTCCATCCTCAATTCATCCTTCCCTGTTCTAATTACTCAAATTTCTGCATATTCACAATTCATACAATTACACAAAAATCTTGAAAATTAATAACAACAACGCATTCACGAATTCTATTATAGCAACAATTAGATGATAATGTAGTGAACACAAATAAAATTACAGAAAAGCTACTTAGATTAAGCAAAATTGAAGATACTGAAATTTACAAAGGAATAGAGGAAACTTATCAATTAAAGTGCAGAATGTCAAATCATCAATAGAATTCAAGAAGATCAAAAGTTGGAATTGTGTATTACATGTATGTTCTAAAGGAATAAAGGAAGAAAAATACATTCCAAATGTTTTTCGATCCCCTTCGTTTTATCCCAAACTCTGTTCTCAGATAAAATTTATCAGAAACAAGTCGCGCGGACAGTTACACATTTTTAAATGAAAACATGGTCCGTATTTTGGAAACACGGGACCCCCATGTTTTCTTCCAACAGCTCTGCTGACAAGGATTTAAAGATCGATACTCGGGATAAATAACACGGTCCGTGTTTATGAAACACGGGACCCCCGTGTTTTTTATCTTTCCACTCAATTCCTTTGAAAGTTTCAGCTTAGCTTCTCTTGATGTATTTGTTCCATTTCCAACTTTGCTCTCCTTGATTCAACATTTCTTGATGTGTTCTCTACTTGATTTCTTCTTTTCATTTATTTCTCCTTGAATTTCTTCAATTCTTTTCTTTCGTGTAAAATTTATTCAAAGGAGGAAAACTCGACGAAAAGATTAAATCTAATAGAATTAATGAGGGATAAATGATATTTTTAGACATGAAAATAATCAATAAATCTCATCTATCAATACTTAGAGGCAAGCTATAACAAAACCTTCACTCATCATTAATGACCATCAGCTCTCTCGATATCCTATCATACTCTCTGGAAAACACTCCACCCTCAATAAATCTCGAGTGTGAAGCATTAGTGTGGTGGGCAAACTAATATAAAAAATGAAATGTAGCCAATGCCTATGGCTCTATTTGAGGCAGGGTCAATAGTAGGTGATACGATATGAAATGGAAGGGGTGATAGGATGAGCCACTCGTATACAACTGACCTAGCTCGTTGTATAACCATATGACGAGTCTGTAGATCTGCATGTGGCGCCATGCATAGATATAGTGAAGGGTATGTCATCTCAATACCTATAAATGAGAAACACTAAATCTTATCATCAAGGTTGTTCTCAAAATGATCTAAATTTCAAAATATGTAAACTGATCTTCAACTATCTAGAAAAATCATAAATGTATTATGCCAGATCTTAACCAACTATGTAAAGCTAACAACAATAAACTATATAAAATAAGGACATAACCTTTAGTTATGTATTTAACAAACTAGCTGAACATCAAACTATCATCAAATCGTTCAAGCTACACATAGTAAAATCAAGTATATATTAATAATATATATAGGTTAAGTATAATAATATGATACTATTAAAAGTAGAGTTGAGAATAATGTATATAATAGTTTGTTAAAAGAGAACATACTACTTATTATATTTAGTATAATAAACGCTAAAACCAAACCCTAAGCCTAACTCTAATAAATTATAATAAAAACTAACCCTAAACCTCATAAAACCCTAATCCTAAACCTAGCTAGCTATAGTTAAACCCTAATAAATCTTATATTATTATTATTATTATTATTATTATTATTATTATTATTATTATTATTATTATTATTATTATTATTATTTTACACAATTTTTCCTCTCTATTTAATTATTCACTTTTATATTTAGCATAATAAACGCTAAACCCTAACCCTAACCCTAATAAACTATAATAAAAACTAATCCTAAACCTCATAAGATAATTATCCTAAACCTAGCTAACTATAATTAAACCCTAATAAATCCATCATCATCATCATCATCATCATCATCATCATTATACACAATTATTCCTCTCTATTTAATTTTTCACTTTTATATTTAGTATAATAAACGCTAAACCCTAAACCTAATCGTAACCCTAACCCTAATAAATTATAATAAAAACTAACCCTAAACCTCATAAAACCCTAATCCTAAACCTAGATAACTATAATTAAGTCCTAATAATTCCTATATTATTAATATTTTTATTATTATTATTATACGCAATTATTCCTCTCTATTTAATTATTCACTTTTATATTTAGTATGAACGATAAACCTTAACCCTAACCCAAACCCTAACCTTAAACCTAACACTAACCCTAATATATTATAATAAAAACTAACCCTAAACCTCATAAAACCTTAATCCTAAACCTAACTAACTATAATTAATTCCAATATTATTATTATTATCATTATTATTATTATTATTATTATTATTATTATTATTATTATTATTATTATTATTATTATTATTATTATTATTATTATTACTATTATACATAGTTATTCCTCTCTATTTAATTATTCACTTTTATATTTAGTATAATAAACGATAAATCCTAACCCTAACCCTAACCCTAACATTAACCTTGGTCCTAATAAATTATAATAAAAAAACCCTAAACCTAATTAAACCATAATCTTAAACCTAGCTAACAATAATTAAACCCTGATAAATCTTATATTATTATTATTATTATTATTATTATTATTATTATTATTATTATTATACATAATTATTCCTCTCTATTTAATTATACACTTTTATATTTAGTATAATAAATGTTAAACCCTAACCCTAACCCTAACCTTAATCCTCATAAATTATAATAAAAACTAACCCTAAACCTAATAAACCCTAATCCTGAACTTAGACTATAATTAAACCCTAATAAATCTATATTGTTATTGTTATTATTATTAAAAATTATTATTATTAATATTATTATACACAATTATTTCTCTCTATTTAATTATTCACTTTTATATATTCTTTATTTTCTATTTCTTTTTAAGCCTCGTCAAATAAAAATCATTAACATATGCATCTCTAATTGAAATTTTCATTTAATGATGTGCATATGTAAAATATATTTTCATTTCATTATATGACATTTCCTATATCTTATAGTGTCCTACACTTATTAATGAAAATGTGTGTATATATATATATATATTTTATGAGTGATATTACTAATAATTTGAAGTATTTTATTTCTCTAGCTTCATAATTAAGTACTCATGCATGTTATATATGTAAAGGTCTCAACCAACACATGCATATGTTTTTATATAATAGTAACACGACAAATTAAACAATGAACAACAACAATTTTTACCAACACATTTTTCATCAATAAACTGCAATTTTTCAATAACAAACAATGCAAGCCTATATCAACATGCATGCATTTATATATAAAAAGCTACGTGCAAAAGAACAAAAACATACGTAAAAGGAGCAGCAGCGAGCAAGAGGAGAGCAGTGACCAACTACAAACACGGCAAAGGAAGAAGGAAGAAGTGCTGCCTAGTTGTGGAAGAATGACAACACGTGCAAAGCTGAGAATGGCAGAGGTGTAGTGCTGCAAGGAAGAGGAGAGTTGGCGGTGCGAAAGATAACAAGTGGTGGTTTCCCTGACTTGAGAGGAGCTAGAGTGGTGGTGCACGGTGTGGTGGTATGACGGTTTGCGTGAGAAGGAGAGTAAAAGAGGGAGGGTGCAGAGTCTAAAATTTTTGGCATGAAACAGAACTAAACAAAATAAAAGGTGGAACGTGGGGTTTTAATAATGGTTCCTACAAGAACCGTTATTAAAAGAAGTTTTAATAACATTTATTACAAGAACTATTATTAAAACATATTCTAATAACCGTTATTAAAATGTGTGAGGCTTTTGACAATGGGTATTTTAGAAACCGTTATTAAAGGAGCTTTTAATAACGGTTTTCCATATACCGTTATTAAAACTACCGTGTAAATTTTTAGCGTTGGGTTTTTAATAACGGTTTTGAACTATAACCATTATCAAAACCGGCTCACGCATTAATTTTCACGCATTTGGCAATGGTTTCCTAACCACCTTTATTAATTTCCCATTATTATTTCCTATTTTTGTAGTAGTGGAGCAAGAGAAAGGTCTCTATGGGCTTACCAATCGATGGGTTAGGTCAACCAGTCGACTATTCTAAGAGTTAGTCGATGGGTCTGACCTAACTAATTAATTTTTTTTCTCTAAAATACTACCAAACCATTAAATTTCATGTAGATTATTACATATAAATTATCCTTAGCCACATAAAAATATGAATCAACATGGTCTAACACATTTTTAACTGAACCAACATGTATTTCACAATATGGAATCATCATATCCTATTTTTTCCGCTTTTCATGCTTTTTTACTCAAATTATGCCATCTAACCATCAAAACCACTTATAAAAGTTGTATACACTCATGCAAACATGAAAATTTCAAATTAAAGGAACACAACACATTTCGGAATACTCACTCATCATTTTAGAAGTTAGAATCACTTACTTTATGTAGGTAAAATATTCTTTGAAACTAAAATTTTTAGCTATGAAATTCTTAGCTTTTAAAACCTTAAAAACCACAATCTCAAACTAAGAATTATACGAAAAACCTTATTAATTTTTTTAACTTAAAATAGAAGGAAAGAAGAACATACAAACTTGTGGCAAAAATAGGGAAATGCTTAATTAAGCCATTCAACCTTTTTCCCAGAATCTAAATCATCTTTTCTTAACAATTAAAACAAGATAGAGCATGAGACAGAATCAAAAGAGTGTAAGAAAATTAATTCGTAAGGTTTGAAGTTTACAATTAAGATAGTGAATACTAAATATAGAGAATTAAGTGGTAAAAAGAAAAGGTGCATAAAATGGATGATTGGGGCTATTTATCGCCAACCAATCAAAGGTAATCACAGAGGGTTCAAGAATCACTAAAAGCTATATAAAGTACCATTTGAATTTGATCTATACTGATTGATTTTGTTAAAGATGTGTTAAACTATTCTCTAGAGCTCAATTGGAGTCTCTACAGAGTGTAGGTCATTTAGGTCAGAATTAGCATACATAATATAAGTAATGGAAGGTCAGTGTGGAAGGATTCTTCCAATTGCTTAGAGACGTGCCTGAGATTGAAGCATTGATCTAAAAAACATATAGAGAAGAGAGGTAAAAGAAGACAAGGTTAAGGTCATCTCTCTCCCTCAATTTTCCCAATCGACCTCCAAATCGATTTGAGGTAATATTTTGAATTAAATGCATAATGAAAATGGTAAGGAACCTCTCAGGGATAGATTGGCATAGGTTGGTAAAGTTCCATTTTAGTATAAAAGATTTTTCAAAAGCTCAAGCTCAAAAAAATATGACCAACTTAACAAACTAGTAGATGGGTTTGGGCCTATCAATCGACTATTCTACACACTAGTCAATCAATTTAGTCGAGAAACTCCAATTTTCTAAAACAACAAACCAATCGATCAATTTTCCTAAAAAACTCAGTAAACTCCATTTTTCAACTTGATTTCATATCAAACTTTCCCTCATACTAGATTATAAATTAAATCAAGATCAAAGGTCCAACAATTTGTAAAAATTCTTATTCAACCATTTTCAAAAGCTCAAGCTCAAAAAAATATGAGTATTCTATAGGCAAACTAGCACCATTGAGTTTGTGTGCACCTTGAGGGAGGTGAATTTGCTAGCCTCTATAGTTAGAATTATCTTCTGACTTGTAATGAGTTGAGATTTGTTTGAGTGTTAATACATACAAGGGATTGTATTTTATATTGAAACTTATTTTGAGAAATAATTGAAATAGTTAGGATTATAAATATATGTTCCTTAAGAGAGCGGCAGCATTCAAGTATAGGACCCATGAAATAACTTTTATTGATCTTACATTACAAATAAATTCTTACAACATAGGAAACTAAATGCTTTATAAGAAATTTCACTTATATATGATATCATCAAGAGAGCTCTATATTCTACAATATAGTCTTCTAAATTTTAAAGATTAGCATAAAGTGTAGACACATAATTCACCCTCTCTTAAATATCTTATAAAATATTTTATTGTGCAAAACTTTATTGAAACTGAAAAGGTTCATTGAAGTAGTATCATTATTGGTTTATTGGTTTAGTAGTTGGATCACTAATTTAGTTGATCAAATTAGTAGTATACAAGGCCAAAAAATATGAAATTCGTTTAAACATAATAGTTAAATTAATCATGCATCTAACAAGCATGAGTATAGATTTAATATACAATATAACTCAAGTTGGGTTTTCTTTTTGTTTAAAAACATACTACAATGTTGATTTTACAACATTACATAAACGATGACACTCTGTCTTATAACTGTAGGTCATAGTGTTTGCTTATAAAATAGGTGGAGAGTCATTTGATGTATAAATGTATAAACTTAGGGTTATATGGTGGTAAAAAAAATGTTAAAGTAATACCATATATTTGGCTTAAAATGATAATTGTTAATTGTATTTTCCCAAATTATTTTAGTAATTTTTTATTATTAATTCATAATATTATATGCTAATATATGTATATGTTTGGATGTTAAATTCCTAAGTATTCCTTGAGAGCCTTTAAGAAGACATCTTTCCTATAAGCTTGGATTAGGTAAATCCAATCACTCATAAGATAGTAGAATTTATGTACGAGCATGATAGGGATTTTTAGACATAGAATCATTAGTGTTTTATACTTTTTGAGTATTTTAACATGCATAATAAAATGATAATATCTTAAAGGGATGGTATGCATGATTATTAATAATTGAGTTGTATACATGGTAATATGTCAAATGTTTTACATCTGCATGCCTAAGATTTTTTTAGGGTTTACATTCTTATCAAGTTATGATCCAAATCCCATGGTATATACCTCATAAATTCTTGTGCATGGAATTAGGGTTAAGATAATTCACATGGACACATATCCATATATTTAAGGATAGCTTATGATAAATTCTATTTGCATAGCCTGGGGTTCAAGATATTCTTCTTAATGTATTGTGTTGATAATATGCCTATTTAAATGATTTATTATACTTATGAAAGATGTGATACATGATAGTCATATAATAAGGATTTTGGTGGGTGGGACCCATTAAATGCATAAAAAGTGGAAAATAGAATTAATCACTAAATTGCAAATATTACTTACATGATAAAATAATGTGAAATATTTCCTTTTTGTTTCTAATCATAAAAAACTCTTATAATGATAATGTTCAGAACGAGAAATGAATAAAATGTGAAAACTAGGGCTTTGAAGAGTATTTTGGTATTTTTAACCTAATGTATGTTTTACAAATAATTGAAGGCTAGGATGGCCTTAGAATTTTGATAGGTTGACCTTAGCTTCAAATTAGCTTGATATATACCTATGACTTTAGGGTTTATCTAAATAATTAGAAATAATAGGGAAAATGATTAAGTATGGAAAATGGAAATTTTTGTGACATACATGAGTTATGTGATCACCTTATAAGATATTAATTCTTAAAGCGAAATGCCTCAAGTTAGGAATGGCTTCTCTCTAGGGGTCTCTACCTTAGAGATGAGGTGTTAGTCCTCATTTTTGGTTCACTAGTGTGCCATTACGCTCCAAATTTTTAGGCCCTACTCTACTCTATAGGTGACCTACAGTCCCTATAGGGGTTATCAATACTTAAGGACTAAGTGACCGAGGTTGGGAGGATAATATGTTGCTCTCAAGTGCTAGTATGACCAAGCATATTGCTATATCCTTGGGTTTAAGGTAAGGGTATTGTGTTACTCTCTAGTGCTAATATAACAATGTGTACCATTGTGTCCCTGGGTTGACTTGTATCCTTCTTGAGTAAAGAAGTAAAAATGGAAATGTTTTTTTTGTATAATAAATTTAAATGAATGGTTTGTTGGTTTTGTAATTACCTCAGTACGGAAATGTTTTTTTGTGTAATAAAATTAAATGAATGGTTTGTTGGTTTTGTAATTACCTCAGTACCCTACCTTCATATAGTGATGTATTGTGGGTTAGGTAGTTACCTCAGTACTCTACCTTGGTATTGTAATGGATTATTGATTCAGTAATCAACTTAGTGCCCTACCCTTGTATTATTTTAGATTATTCTTTTGTTAGTTTCCCTAGTTCCATACCATTATTATTATAATGTATTTAGCAAATCAAATATAGCTTTACACTTTGAATGATGAGAAGTGGTTTGGTATGTTTTATCCTTAAGTTAAGACCTGGACATTGATATATGTTTCTCCATAAATATTATTTGTAGGGTTCAGGCCTTGTGTTTATGTACACGTTTTGGTTTTTCCTTTTTTTTATAAGAATTTTGGGTATGAGGAAGTCATACTGATACTACTTTTTACAAATGACTATGTGATGGCCATGGAATATAATAAAGCTTATAAGTGCGGACAGGACAAGTGGAGTCCTTGGGAAAAGGTTCTATTTTTAGAATGCGCCTTTAGGTATAAAGTTAGGGAAAACCAAAATTATACCTTCAAGTGTTAGTTTTTGTTACAATTCATTTTTCTTTGCACTCGTATGTCCCTTACTATACATTGGGAATACTATTGTACTATAACATTAATTCATAACTCTATTATGTATTATTTATATTTTCTTTGATTTACTCTAGTTATGTTTTTTTTTATCCTTAGCACTTAGTATAAGAAAAGCGTGGAGTTGGACTTATGCTAAGTGTGGCTATAACACCAATTTTTAGCTGGTAAAATGGATGAGTTACACTTATTATCTCTACCTTTCCCACAAGTGTATTATTTGACTCTGGTGCATCACATTCTTTTATCATCTACATTTGTTTTCAGAGCTATGTTATCTTCTTCCTGTAGTATTTCCACTTCCGTTATGTTTCCTTTGAAGCTAGGATTACATGTTTTAGGCTCTATAAAGGCATAGCCTTAATAGTTGGGGGATTAGAGTTTCCCTCAGATCTCATGTAGCTTGAATTGTGTGATTTCGATGTGATTATCAGATTGGATAAGTTGATGAAGTACCGAGCATTGATAGATTTCATGTGTAAAGCCCTAACACCAATATAAAGGTCATATCAAAAATTGTTATTATTACTCATGTTTATAAGGGGTATCCACTTTTCCTATGTTGTATTTGAGATATCGAGGCTAATGAGACATCTCTAAAGCAAATTGTAGTGATCAGAGAGTATCCTAATGTGTGCCCTATGAGATTATGGGTATGCCACATGTTCGAGATGTTGAGTTTATTGCGGACATATTACTAGTGGTGAAATCAGTATCTAAAGAACCATACCATATGTCACCTATAGAGATGAAAGAATTTAAGGTTCAGTTAAAAGAATTGTTAGATATGGGCTACATTCAACCAAGTGTATCACTATAGGGAGTGCTACTCTTATTCGTTAATAAGAAGGATGAAAACATGAGATTATGAATCAAGTACTGAGGGTTAGATCAAGTTACGGTGAAGAACTGTTATCCATTGCCAAGGATCAAAAATCTATTCAACCAACTCAAAAGGGCTACACTGTTCTCCAAGATTGATCTTCAGTCAAGTTACCATCAATTTAAGATAGCGGAGAAGGACATTCTAAAGACAACATTTCAGATAAGATATGGCCATTATGAATTTAATATAATTACTTTTGGACTTACTAATACACTAATAGCATTCGTGTCTCTCATGAACTAAATTTTTCAACTATTTTTAGATTAGGTCATCATAGTATTCATCAATGACATCATCATCTATTCTATTTATCAAAAGAAGCATGAACAACATCTGAGACAGATCTTACAATTATTAAGGATACACAAGTTGTATGCCATTATTTCAAAGTATGAGTTTTTTCTAGATCAAGTGGCCTTCCTTAGGAATGTAATGTTGATGGATGGGATGGAAGTGGATATGTCCAAGGGTCGAGTAGCTTTTTATTGGCAAGCACCAACTTCTGTCAAGGTGGTGTATAGCTTTCTAAGGTTGGTCGATTGCTATCATAGGTTTGTTGCAGACTTCTCCATGATAGCATGTATGTTAACTAATTTAATGAAGAAATATACACGATTTTAGTGGGATAAGAAGTGTGATGAAGCCTTAACAGAGTTGAAGAGGCATTTGACTACCATCCTAGTGCTTACGTTATCAAGTCAGTTAGATAGTTTTGAATTATATAGTGATGCTTCTAAACATGTGTTAGATTTCATGTTGATGCAACATAGGAGAGTTGTGGCATATGCTTCTCGATAATTGAAACAGCATAAGCAAAACTACCCAATGTACTATTTAGAGCTTGCTAAAGTGGTGTTTGCCCTTAAAGTTGGGAGGAATTAACTATATGGTATTCATCGCACATTCTACACCAACCATAAGAGCCTCAAGTACATTTTCATACAATGGGAATTAAATTTAAAATAGCACCAATGGTTGGAATTGGTCAAGGATTATGACATAGAGTTAATCTACTGTGAGGGTAAGGCTAACATGGTGGAAGATGCACTTAGTAGAAAGATATCCCATTCCTTAAATACAATTGTGTTGTCAAACTTTCTTTGTTGAGTGCTTAGGGAGATGGAGATCAAGTGGATCACCTCTAATATTTTGGAGGTAAGAATGAGTGCACTGGTCATGACACCTTCGATATTGGAGGAGATTCGAGCTAGTTAACTTGGTTATGCTAAGCCCAAGAGGATCAAGTGGGGTATTTAAAAAGGGTAGAGCTAAAGGGTTTCAGTTCCATAAGGATGGTAGTGTTAGATACCATGTTAGGTAGATTATACCATAGGGAGGGTCATTGTACTCCTTATTCTATCTATCTTGAAGGGGCTAAGTTATATAAGGGCTTGAAGAGGTATATTGGTCACCCCATATGAATCTTGATGTTGTAGAGTTGGTTACACAATGTTTGACCTATAAGAAGGTCAAGATCAAGCACAAGAGACTACCAAGGATGGTACAACCACTAGAAGTTGTAGAGAGGAAGTGAGGAAGCATCTCTACACACTTTATGGTGCATCTCCCGAAGACTTACAATAGATTTGATTCCATATGAGTTATTATGGATTTATTTACAAAGTCAGCAGTTTTCATACCTATAAAGATAACGTGGAGTATTGAGTAGTTAGCCAACACTTATAGGAAACATGTTATGGGACTATATGGAGTCCCTAGAGACATTATAGAAGATTGAGACTGTAGATTTTTATCATACTTTTGGAAAAAAGTTGAAAGTTACTTTTGGGAATCCATTGAAGATAAGTACTACTTTTCACCCAGCCATAGATGGCCAGATAGAGAGAACTATTCTAACATTAGAGGATATGGTTTAGGCATGTGTATTAGATTTGGGGGCAATTAGGGGGACCGCCTAGACTTGATTGAGTTATCTACCTTGTGTTGGAGAAATATCAACGAAATATTATATTGGGACTAAAGATGATGGAGGAGACAATGAGGTAGATCTGACTAATCTAAGACTAGATGTGAGTAGCCCAAGATCGATAGAGGAGCTGAGAAGAATTGAAAAGAAGGACTATTGGTTATGAGTTTGGCAATAGAGTATTTTTTTTTAGTGTCTCTCCCACCAAGGGAGTAATGAGGTTCGATAGGAAGGGTAAGCTAAGTCCATATTACATTCGACTCTACAAGATCATAGATCTATTCAATGAGGTCGCTTATCATTTAGCCTTACTAGTGTAATTATCGTGTATACACAATGTCTTCCACATATCCCAACTATAGAAGTATATAGCATATCCTTCACATGTTATCTAGCTAGTTTTGTTAGAGCTTGATGAGTCTTTAACTTAGAAAAAAATGACAAGTAATCATTTTGAAGATAAAGACTTGAGTGATGTGCATGAAGATTGTCCCACTAGTAAAGCTCCTTTGATAATGGCATGGTGCTAGGGAGGCCGAGGAGGAGATTTGAGTGAAGTAGGCAGAATTATTCTCCTAGTGTGATATTTTATTTTATGGGGTAGTAAACCCTTTTTCCTTATTGAAAGCAATGTGTGAATTGCGATGTGTTATATAATGTGTCTCAATCTTGATTATGAGGCTTCGGGGCACATCCTCTTCAAGGGGAGTAGTGTTTAATAAAATTTTATAATGTTTGATCTTGATTTGGAACTAAAAATGAGTTTAAGGTAAAGATGGATTTGAATAAAGTTTGGGAAAGTGAATAAAACAAGTTTTTAGGTGGACTAGCTAATTGTTTTTATAAACTAATTAACTGGTTCCTCATTTCAACTAAGGGATTTTTCTCAACCAAATTGATTGACTAGTTTGGGAACTGATCAACTAGTCTGTAAAATAGTCAATTCGTAGGTTAAACCAATCTAACAGTTGGCCAGGTTGAGTACTTTTTGAAGCCCAATTTTTGTAGAAAATTTCTTATATCAAAAAATAATATATATAAACCAACTCTAAAATGTTATTAAGAGATTCTTAACCCTTTTAATCATTTATTAAGCTTTAGTTTCTACCTCAATTATATTTGAGGGCTTAATTTTGATAGTTAACGAGCAAGATGGCCTCACTCTTATCTTCTTCTTCCTCCTCCTCTACACGCCTTCATAAGCATGCTTCGATTCCACATTATCTCTTCTCAACTAGGAGATTCCTTCCCACACCGATCTTCCATTACCCTTCTTATATCTGATATTTTCTTTATAAATTTAACCTACATTCTCTACAAAATCACCATTTGATTTTTGAACTAGAAGTCAACCTATTCTTTATAAATTTTCTCGTTCAAATTAGATTTGAATGGTAAAATTAGGGTTTTTCATTAGTTGCATAACCCCACCCATTTCTTAATTGATTCATGGGTTATAAATAATCATAATTGCCCCTTTTTCTCACTTTTCTTTTGCGTTCTCTCCTATCCAATTCATACTTATATTTGATTTATTTTTACTCTTTTGATCCCTTCTCTATCTCTCTTATTTTTTATCTTTAAGTAAGAGAAAGTTGAGTTTCTCTTAGTTAGGTCCTCCTCTATTTTTCTCTTAGGTGTGGTAAGTCTAGTTTCCATTCAAATTATAATTTTGATTTGTGAAAATAATTCAATGATTTATGATCTTGAACTTTTTATTTTGAAATGTTTTGGAAGTTGAAAATCTTCCATGTTGAGTTTTCCCCCTTAGTACCTCTAAAATGTGGCCTAAATAAACATGTGATGTGATGTATTTTGTAAAATTTTAATTCTTTATGTTTGAATCAGAGTTTGGCTTCTCATTGATGCATGTGAGATTAATTATGAATCCTAATAAAAAATTCCTTATTTTAGAGAAAATAAGGTTAATTTAATTGAATATGAAGCATGATTGAGTTCATGAGCTTGTTAAATATTAGCATGTTCCTATGATATGTTTTGGTTTAGGTGGTAGGATTTTGGAGTGTGATTCTCATGAAAAATTTATGTCATATGTTGTTTGGGAGTAGATCGATCAACTGTTAGGCTAAACTAATCTACTAGTCAATAAAATAGTTAACTGGTCGGCCTAGGCCGACCAACCGGTTAGTTTATAGTGACCTTGGTTTTCTTTACTTAAACCGATCAACTAGTTTAGTAGAACCAATCGATCAAATGGTTTGGCTAGACCAATCATATTATTCTAGGGAACCTTAGGCTTGGCTAAGCCAAACGAATTGACTATTTAGCCTAAACTTATTGACTAGTTAGTCAAACCAATCAACATATTAGCCCAAACCGATCGACTAGTTTGAGGAAAGTGTATGATTTTGATCTTTTGGACTTGAAATGTTTTGAGAATATGCCCAATGCTACTATATGATCATTTAATTATGGAAATACACTTTTTGGAATGGATTTAATATATCCTAATTGATGGCATTCTCAATAAGTTCTTCAGAAGACTTTAGAGGAAAACCCCAACTAAGTTTGTTATGACTTAAAATGGGTAATATAATCTTGGATTATATGATCATGGATTATTAGACTTTAATGTATTATCATGATGGATTTATTAATATCAGATAAACACTAATGGAAATCCCACCACATGGTTTGAGGGTAAAGATGGTTAAGATGGGGTGTGGATGTGGATGTATTACTTAAATGTTGTGTGGACCTTGTATGATCACATAACCGTGTCAAATAACACACTAATCACTTAATGTGGAAAATGATCAAGATGTATATAGGTAAGAGTTACCCAATCCTCACTTAGCTAATGGGGATTAATCTACCTTCGGATATTTATTGGTGCCTTCAAGCGGGATCCTAGTAGATCCTAGTGTCTTACCTACTCTAGACACTAATGATGTACTAGGGGGTATTGATACTAAAGGATCTGGTGACCTAAGAGGTTTTTGGCTTCGATGGAACTTTATGTCCATTGGTGGTTACTTAGCTTTAGCCAAACTTTATATCCATTGTTGGTTACCTGGATTCAGTCGCACTTTATGTCCTCTAGTTTGGATATGCTTTCATGGTATGTTAGACCATGGGTTGGCACAAAGTCTATCACTCCGCAAGAATAAAAATAAGGATGTGGATAAAGAGAAAAATAGAAAGGAAAGAATGGGAAGAAAAATCATAACTTTTAAATAAATTACCTAATGGATTATGCAAGTCGAAAAATAGACCCAATGGAAAATTATGTGAATGGATGGTAGAAACCCTAATAAGTTGTTCTAATAACCTACTTAATTAGTTATATGTTTCTATTAATAATTTTTATTTATTTTGGTAAGCATGATGAGTTATGATTTGTCTAATTCGTGTAGGGCATGAAGTTCTAATTCATCATCTAACAATGATAGAGCATGTATATCTAGTTATATGGCATAAGCATGATAAATTTTTATTATGACATTTCCATTTTGCTAGGACTTTGTATGCTGGTGAATGTAGTTTTGAGGAGGTAACATGTTTTACTTAGTATCAAGTGTACTGATGTGCCCATTTTTTATATCACCTACTCATTATCATAAGTAGAGGACCATGTGTAAGTTTTTTAGGAGGTCCCATAGTTGGTCCACATCATTTTGGGCATGAGCTCGAGACTAGGGTTTGGGGCTATGTCATACCTTTGTTTTCTACCATTATAGTTATGCATTTATGTTTAACCTACTTTCATGTATTTGAATATTTTGGGTACCGTCACGGTCTTGTTCAATAAATGTTTTATTTACATATCTATATATCGTGTTTCTTGTGCATTTTACTTTCATTTTAATTGGTTTAGTTCCTTAGCCATGTATCTAACATGGGATGGGTAGCTGACACATATCCTATGTTTGGTGCTGCAGTAGCACCCTATTTTTTCAAGTTGTGTTTAGTATATTTTCCACTTCTGCAATATTTTCAAATAAAATTTTTCAATAGTGATAAATGGGAGTGTTAAAAAATATGAGTTTTGATAACCATTATTAAAAACTTAAAGCTCATAGTTCTCAAAGAACCATATAGCATAAACTACATTTAGAATGGGAGATAATAATAAAATAAAAAAACACCTAGACCATCTAGTAACAACACATGAAAATAGATATTTGAATTTCCAAATCTAAAATCAACACAAGAATTGAGATGAGAATTGGAGAAATAAAAATGATTATTTTTTGGATCTAAACAATTAAGACGAGGAATCAAATTTTTAGGTGTCTAAAATCAACACATAAATTTTCATATTTTAAAAAAAAACACACAAATCAAAACCAAGCAACCCAAATCCAACCCATCAAATAATCAAGAACATATATTTGATTTATTATCTTTTAGATCTAAGAGAAAAAAAGTCTCCTCTATCATATTTGCATGAATCTAGTAGATCTATTTGGTTCTCACAAGCCATGCACCTTTCTATTATTAGAGTCCATCGGTGGAGCTCAGGAGCCTAGAAAAGAAAAATACACTCTTTTTTGCCCTAATCTAACTAGATGAGCATATATTTGTGAAGAATTGAATAACATGACCCAAATATAAACACCCAATGAACCAAAGTGAACTAGTATATATTAAGTATGTAGAGGAGTGAAGAAGAAAACTAGATAATTCAAAACCAATTGAACCAAGAGAAAGCACCAAACAAACTCCCAAAAAACCTTGAAATAAAAAAACTTAAAAACTCCCTAAACGATGAACAAACAATTTGAGGATCTCCACAGAGATTGAAGGGGAAAAAAGCAAAGATAAATAAACAAGAATGAGCACAAAGGAAAGGAGAAAGAGAAGGGATGGAGGAATTAAAATAGGAAAAGGGTGCAAAGGATTAGCATTAAAAATTTGGTGAGATGTATGTTAGAGCCTAGCGATAGAGTCTAGTTGTAACACCCCCAAATTTCAAAATATAAAAATTGTATTTTAAAGAGTTAACAGCAGAGGCCAAAACATAAAATGTAGGGGTATCATGCCTCATCCAACATAGAAGACGCACTTGCTATGCCTAGTCTATGTCGGGTGCAAGGTAAAAGTAACCTTATTCCAAGAAATCAGGTGTGGGAAGCACTTGATTCCATTGTGATACAGGATACGAAATAGTGAGAAGGAAATAAATAGTAATAATAGAGGACTAAAAGTCCAAAGAGATAGGGATCTCCGGAATAACCATATCCTTTACCAATTCATTTAGCGCTCACCCAAGGCAAGCACATTAAGCCAATAACAATCAATCACCTGAAAAATAGAGGGGATCTACTCGTTGGATTGAGCAGCACCCATGAAACGGATGATCAGTACGCTATATACTAAACAAGGTAATGGTACAGTCAAGTAGGGTTACACATAATACAAGAATTCTTATAAACAATTCATACATTCGCAAAATAGAATAAAGCCAGATAACTACTGATTCCAAGCCTTTTATTAGATATGCCATATTCTAATATTTTATTTACATTGATGTCAACGACCCTACTATTCTTAAACTGGTGGAACGGTCTGAAGCACCTCTTAGGGACAAGACACCCGAGCCACTATTATTATCCAGTGGAATAGAGCCAACATCTCTCAGAGTAAAAAAACTCTTGAGCCACTATTTATTAAACTAGTGGAACGGTCTAAAGTACCTCTCAGGGACAACACATCTGAGCCACGATTATTATCCAATGGAATGGAATCAACACCTCGGTCCTAACTTACGTAGTCTTTCACTTTAAATGATTAGTGTATTTCCATTTATATTTTAACTCTTAATTATATTTTCATTCACATTGAGCATGGGGCCCCACTATTCTTAATCTGGTGGAATGGACTAGAGCACCTCTCAAGTACAAGACACCCAATCCACTATTATTATCCGGTGGAATGGAGCCATATAAACACCTCGGCCCGACTCAAGTGATCTTTAACTTTACATGATTAATATCTTATATAGACTTGATTGTATATTATCATGCCAAACTCAAGACATATATTTAAACACATAAGTATAACCATGTAATTATCCTCAAAAGACAATAATACCTTTAGGGAAATCAAGAGAATCGTATTCTCCCAAAGCTTTATAAAACACAAAGCATATACATTTCCGCTTATTATAAGAAGTACATTTCCTTAGTTTTCGAAGACATTTTGTAACTAATAATATACCCAAACATGTACTTATATAATTTCATTACTCCAAATAACATCATTCCATAGCATTTCCATAATTAAATTATTCAATATAACATATTCAACACAAAATTATACGCCAACCATACAAGGAAAATACATGGAGCACATAAAACCCTAGCTATAACATGTATCCTTACCAACAAGGACACCAGGCTCTATGCACATAAGTCCTATACCTCCTCCGAGATCACCGGAAAAATCACCTATGAAATAAGATAAAATATGATTAGTATCGAAGGTTAAAAATTAAGAGGTAGATTATGGTAGAGAAGGGTAAAAATGGAATTTAGCAAAGTCAAATGGAAACTTTAATTGTATGGAAGTGTAGAAATATGTGTGATGGAGCTATGGTTAAATTTTGGTGGTGTTTGAACAAGGTTTGGGGTGAAAATAGGGGTGTATGACTAATAAAGAAGTTGCACTGGTAGGCAATATAAAATTTGCACGGCTATGCAGCACTAGAGCACAAGAGGTCAAGAGAAAAGAAAACACAAGGCCAGGCAATGCAAAAGTTGCACAGCCATGCAGAATCAAGCTGAGAGGAAAATTTTTGCACGGTCAGATGGTGCAAGGGTTGCACGGCTGTGTAGAATGGTATCTGAGTGTTTGCACAGCCATGCATAAGTTGTGCACTCAGAAACTCTACGACAAATGAAGGGAAAAATAAGGGAAAAGAAGTGGCAGTCGGCGACGATGGCTAGCAACGGTGAAAGTGAAGGTCGGGGCAACCTTGGTGGTCGGTCCATCGGCTAAAGGGAGGCTAGTGGTGGCTTGGGTGGTACTCAGTAGTGGATTGGGTGGTGTGGATGCTGAAAACAGGGTAGAAGGAGGAAGAAGAAGGAGAAAGGTGAAGGAAGAAGATGAGAAGTTCGGGGAGTTGATGGATGATAATAAAATAGAGGGTTGGAGGGGTATTTATAATAGTAGGTGGTGTGCTAAGGAGGAGAAAAAGTGCAAGGGTGATGATGGTGATGATGATGAATTTGCCGAGAAGAAGAAGGAAGAAGAAATAAAAGGATAGAGGGATGGTGATGGCTGAGATTAATGAGAAGGGTGGCAGGCTGTTAGGTTGATGGCTGTGAAAAATATGGCAGTAGTAGGGGTGATGATGGTGTGCACAGGAAAAAGTGAAGAAGAAGAAGAAGATAGGCATAAGGGATGGCAGGGCTGGCAGGTGATGATGAGAGGAGAATGTGAGAGGCAAGCGAATGGCTGCATGCAGGAGAAGAAAAACTTCTC
Source organism: Tamarix chinensis (assembly GCA_030549775.1). Lineage (NCBI taxonomy): Eukaryota > Viridiplantae > Streptophyta > Magnoliopsida > Caryophyllales > Tamaricaceae > Tamarix > Tamarix chinensis. Next base: position 34,949,009 of record CM060181.1, on the reverse strand, counting down.
ATGCTATAAAATTGACGCAGAGAAAAAGAGAAAAGAAGAGAAAAAGAGAAAAGAAAAGAAAAGGAGAAAGAAAAGGAAAAAGATGGAAGGTTAGGGAATTAGGATTAGATTAGGAATTTTGGGATTAATCAAATAATATAGATTAGCAAAAATTTTAGCAGTTTCAATTTACAAATTTCAGTTTAACAGAATCAAGGTTTCGGTTTTCGGTTTTCGGTTTTGGTTAAAGTTTTGGGATTAAGAAATTTAGTTAAGGCTAAAAATAAGATTTCTTGAGATTAAATTCAAATTAGGGCTAAAGATACGAGATTAGGTTAAGCAAATTTTTTGGGTATTACACTAGGACCTTATAAAAATAAAATGCTCTCATTTTCGGTGATTTGTCTAGTATAGTAATGTGTTTATTTACCACTTTAGACAATAATTATTTAGTGGAACCATTAGTAAAGGCCCTTCATGAAAGGAATTTTTAAGAACATTTTTTCTAGAAACCTTTATCTAAAATTATTTTAATAACACTTTTTACCTAAAAACTCCTATATAAACCCTTTTCTTATATATGGACTCAAATATTTAAAGTTTTCATATCGATCTTATTGTAACGGTTAACTATTATGTGTTATTACATCAATATTCATAGTAGTGAAGGCTGATGTTTTGGAAATTATATAGCAATGAAATCAAGAGGAAAATGAAGGATAAATGAGTCATAAAAGGTAATAATAGTGTAACAACATAGAGGGAAAAGAAGGAGGTTAACCAAGCACTTAGCAAGTTTTAAGTGCATGACAATGAAAGAAATAGGGGGCCTGTTAGTGCTAAAATACCAAGTAACACTTTCCTTCTTCAAACCAAACCTAGAACATAACAAGGGAATGGTCTTCCCATATTTAGCATTTGAATGAATGAGCATTGATAGATGGTATAAGAGATTAGGTAAGATTGAGCAAGAATTAGATTCCAGTGAAGATGTTGGTTTATTGAACCAAACAAAGCCAAAATGTGGTTTTCAACCATATAAAGGGTTGTCAATGGATTTTCACAACTTTTAGATAATTACATGTTGTAGAAAATGGATTAAATATGAATTTATTGGGAAAAAATATCAAATAAATCTCAAAATTCATAAAAAAAAATATAAGAAGGTATGGAAAAATACAAGGAACCCCAATATATAAAAATATATGTGGTTAGAATTGATTTGAAACTAAAATGAAATAAAATAGGAAAAAAAACTCCTAAAACCATCTAATCATGTAGATGGCCTTTTATGTGACTAGATGAAATAGGTGAAAATAATGATCTTAGAATGGATGGAATGGATAAAAAAAATTAGAATATCAAAGGATGATTAAAAAATCCTACGTATGTAAGGTAATTAGGAAAATTAGGGTACCACAAGACTACTATAGAAAACGATTAGTTTGTTTAAGTGAGAAAAAAAATACTCCACGTCAATATCTTGCTATGAATCTTCCCATTCCATAACAAAACCAAACATCTAATCTTCCACATTCCTTAAAATCCAACCTTTTTCAGCACAAACACAATCCACCTACTCTTACATACTATTTCAAAGTGAAACACCTCACAAAGTTGTGAAAGGTCTACACTCAATATGGTTGCCTAAGCCCTTGATAATTCCATACCATAAAAACCTTCAAAGTAGGCTACAAGATGGATTAATTCAACTTGCCATAGATGAAGTCTAAGAAGCACCCTTGTACATGTTCTTCTTAGCTAGTGATGTAAACTTCATTAGACCCTTCTAACCATTCCTAGATTCATTTTCCCTAACTTAGCTACTCTTAGTCCAATTTACTTAATTATCACCTTCTACCTTATTCCACCAAAACCTCCTTTCTACACACATCTCAACCCACCATTCTCTATTGTACCAACATATCATTAGCAGTCCCCTTTCCTAATACCCTATCTCTCTTTCATGTTAGTATTGAGCTCATTTCCTCTTTCTTGTCATTTATACCCACCTTTCGGCTCCTGACAATTCTCAAATCTACTATCAAGTTATACCATGTCTATAACATGTTTTTTATGCCCCTAACTATACTCCTTGATTTAAAATTTATTTCCATCTAATTTTTTAAGATCTTATATTCTCCCAAACCATTTGATAATCACCTCTTTCACTTTTAACTTTATTGGTTCTTGTCTTATACTCTTCTGATTGTTGTTTCATTGATACCTTTATTCTCTATATCCTAGAGTGGTGGCCTTTGTACCCCATATGATCTTTCCTCCTCTGGCATTATTAGGTATGCAATAAACACATCACAATATCCATCTTGGGAACCAATATATCCACACACATCATAGTAAATTGGAAATATTTTTGTATCATAATAACACCTCCATAGTCTTCCCTTTTGACAACCAAACTTGAAACATGTGTATTAATCTCTTTTAAAAATTGATCTTGATGAATATTGCAATGTCTGAATTTTAGCTAACCCTAATCCTAAGTAATTAATCTTATAACCTAATTCTAACCTTGGTAAATTTATTTTTCTATCTTACCCTAACTCCTTAATCATAAATCTTAGCCTAACCCTAATTTTTATTTTAGTTTATTAATATATTTTCTAGCCTACACATAACCCTATTTGATCAATAATTAAATTACCCTAATATCCTAACCTAGATTATATTAATCTTATCCGAATTAAAAAAAACAAACTTATTAATTCTCTCTTTTTCTTTTCCCTATTTTCCCTTTTCTCTTCTTATTTTTTTATTCCTTTATCCAACCTTCTCCCTCTCCTTTTTGTTTTTCCCTATTCTCCATGCAAGAAACATCATCCACAAACAATGCCTAGCAAAACCCCATTACCTCCCTATCACCTGCCAAGACATCCCTTACGATTATGGGTTGGGGTTGATTTTCTTTCAGCTGCTACACCCCCTACTTTCTCATCTATATGCATTTTCATGCATATATATATCCTAAAATAAATGCCTTAACCACCTCTTTTCTCTCTTTGTTGTTTTCTATATTGATAACACCATCTTTTTCCTCCTTTACCTTTTCCTTATCATGGAAAAAAGAGGCCTAGAAACCCACCACTAGCTATCTCAACTGAGACGCTAACACCATCATCTATAGCCTTTTCCATTTCTCTCCCACTAACACCAGCTAACCTCACCATTTCCTAACCCCACCTACGGCCATTTGCATTGAAGCCACCCATCCCTCATTCTTCAATCATCACCACATCACCCCACCACCTTCTAACATTATCACCACAACATCACTCTCACTTAGCCATTATTATCAAACCTCAACCCCAATCGCTGGCTAAAATAGTAGTTGCACCCCTCCACCCATTATCCAAGCACCCTACAGCCAACTTCCTTACTTTTCCTTTCCTTAGCTACAGCCACATTCATCACATCCACACCTCCCTCTTTAGTAGCTTTCACTGCAGCTACCCCTACCTTATTTTAGCCTCCATCACTATAACCCCCCATAGCAATGACGACTTGTGTAGTTGCTACCACCCCTCTTGGTTGCCACCTTGTTGCTCTTCCTCTTTTATTTGTGCAAGCTCTCCCAAAGTGGTTTGTCTTGATTTAATCCTCCATTATTGCACCCTCCCATTTCCTTAACATTTCCTTAATTATGTGGTTTAATCCTAATGATGTTCTATTATGGCTTCTTAGGTGACTTTCCTGAGATTCCTAAGGAAGCGGAATAGGATTAGCGTGCGTAGAGACCAGAGTAATTTTTTTTATAAGGATACTTATCGTAGTCTAGGGTTTTTGATCGCTGTGTATTATGAATGTTTTTTGTGTTATACCAGGTTATTGTTATTATGTGAATTAATAAATGATTATTAATGCTATGATGTGTGGTTCATATCATATGATAGAAAATGAGTAAGTAAAGCTTATGTGATATTGTTATTTTATATAGAAAAACACTTGGTGTGAACTATGGTTATATCTTGTGTTTATTAAGTGAGGTATAATGAGTACGAAATGAGAATAATAATGTATATGGAGATAAATGGAGGATTTGGGGATAATGTTACCAAACATATAAGATTTGTATGAAATAAGGGTTTTGTTATTGATAACGACATTTTGCTCAACTTGGGTTAAATATAAGAATTATAAAATTTTAAGGTGTTATATCATCTAAATTATGCCGAGGAATTTATATGACATGTTTAGAGTAATTATAAATGACATAAGTTTGATAAAGTAATAAAATAGTTTGATTTAGGAATACTAACCCAAAAACGAGAAGGCTATTATTACATGTGTGAAACAATAAAGTTAGACCATGAAATCTGAATATGTTGTTAACATTTGTATTCTTCGAATTTATGTTGAATCTCCTGCTTTTTTGATTCCTACAAGAAAATTTATGATGGTTTATAAAATTAGGGTTTATAAGCCTCGGGAATAATAATTATTGAGATAAGTTTATTATCATATGTGTAAGAACTTAGAGTTAGGCCTTGGAATTTGTGTATGTTGATAATAATAATAATAATAATAATAATAATAATAATAATAATAATAATAATAATAATAATAATAATAATAATAATAATGATGATGATTGAGGAAGAGGTAGTAAGTTTGGTAGTTAAAAGAGTAACAAAAGAAGAGTTATGATCAAAATGTGAAATTAAGATTTTAGTAAAATATAAGGGCCTTAACCCTAGAGAATGGCATTATGATCTTATGATGTGCTTTACCTATTTCGAACATGCTTCATGCTTAGCAAATCAAACATGAATAATACATTTATAATTTCAAGTAAAAGATCACGTGAGTCAGGCTGAGGTATTTTATGGATCCATTCCATCGAATGATAATAGTGGCTCAGGTGTGTTGTCCCTGAGAAGTACTTTAGTCCATTCCACCCGATTAAGAATATTAGGGCCCTAGAATCATCGTGAATACTAATATTAATTGAGATAAGTAACTTAATGGATATGATATTAATTATTTAAAGGGGAAGAGTATATGAATTATGATTGAAGTGTTGGGTTTATTCCATCAGAATTAACAATAGTGGCTCAGGTGTTGTCCCGAAGAAGTTCTTCAAACCATTCCACTGGTTTGAGAATAGTAGCTTAGGAGAATTTTGACTTTAGAGGTATTAGATTTATTATACCGAACGATAATAGTGGCTTAACTGTATTGTCTTTGAGAGGTATTTCAAATAGTTCCACTGGTTTAAGAATAGTGGGGTCATTAAACTCAATATAAATAAACAAATCAAAATGGTTATATCTAATAAAGAGGTATGGATTAGTACTTACCTTGTAATACTTTATGTGTTTTGTATGTGTATTTATCCTCTGCTATGAATGTATGTATTTAACTATATCCCTAACTCGACAGTATTGCTACCTTACTCTGTATGTAGCATACTGACCATCCTTTTTCATGGGTGATGCTTATTCCCATGAGTAGAGGACCCTAATGCTTTTTTATAGGTCTATGAGGGCTAATTGGATGATTTTGCTACCTTTAATGCACTGTATAGGGAGGAGTGAATTTTCATATACTAGGTATATGGGTAAAGAGTCATGTTATCCAAATAATATTTTTACCTCAATACCTTTTGGACTCTTCAACCCATGGTATCCCTTTTTATTATATTTTTTTCTTGTATCCCTGAGTTAATTTCTGAACTCATATTTATATTTATAAAACTTCTCTCATTTCTAATTACTTTGAACAGTTTTAGTCATGTGATTGATGTAAGTATGGTGTGATACATCAGACTTACTTCAATTACGACGGTAAAACTTAGTATTTTGATTATATGGATTTGCTATAAAACAAAAAAAATTAGTAGTAAAATTTGGGGTGTTACACGTATCTTCAAGAGTATTATTGAATTCTCCATTCAATATCAATATATGTCCTAATACCATTATCGATAGTTCTCCCCATCTCAACATTCCTTCTTCTAACTGACATATCAGAGACATATACCCAAATAGTCATTGTATGAAACATCAACTTAGAAGTTTGTTCCTCAATATTCATCCTTCTCGCAATCAACAAGTGGTTAAGGGTCCATGAATGAGACCCAACTAGCATGATTTTACTTGATATTAAAAAATAGGTCATGAAATGTATTCTTCCCCACTAAAACGTGAACTACTCTTTGAATCGAGATAATGAACTTCACCAACTTGGAGAAATTGAGTTAGCTTGATTGCTTAATATCATCCATAAATCCTAGTGTACATTTAGATCCCTAAACTAAGAGGGAGAAAATCTAATAGTTTCTAGCTTCTGAGGAAGAGATACAAAAACTAGGAGGAAGAACATCTAACAGGAAAAAGGATAGGAAGACTAGCCTTAGATTTAGATGACAAAGTTAAGATCCATCAAAATATATAAATAAAGACTATTAACACTCAAGAGAAGAAAAGAGCACAAATCTAATTCTCTAATGAGAAAGAGTTTCACCAAGTCACAAAAAGAGAGAGTGAGATGAGTGAGGAAATGAAAGGAACTAAACCCTAAAAGGTTCTTAAAAACAAGGTCGAGGAAAAGGATCAAGGGCTTGCCATGACTTTGGCTTTTAAGATCAATTCATAGCTCATTCCAAAAAAAAACATATATGATGGGATTTGTTTTTAAATCCAACACCTAATATCATTTAAATTTATGGGAGGGAATTTAACCACTCCTCTTCAAGTCCATTCAAGCAAGAGGATTGAGCCAATGCTGCTAAAACCTATCTTAACATAATTAGGGTTTCAAAAGTGTAGCATCGTCAACTATTATGCGTGCACCTTACAAAAATTCTAGATATTATAATCTAAATACAAAAATGAATTAAAATGGTTATTGATTAGACTTATCTGTCTATAGTTAGATAACCCATAAACTAGCTACCTAAAAGTATGGGGAAAGCACTATTTGATCTTTAATTCAACTCTACATTCAACAATATCATTCAAAATTAAGCCCAATCAAGGTCTTCACATGCATGAAAACAAAATACTATCTATGAGTGGATATGAACCAAATCCCACAAAAAATTGAAAACATAGGAGGGGTCAAGGTTTGTATCAGTCTGTTGGTTTAGATTGTTTTACTTGTTAAAAGTCCCCTTTTGCATAAGGAAAACGCGGAAAAGTAATTATTCATGTATCTTATCTCCAATCCCCTCTTTAGCTTCCATATTTTATGGATCATTTGCTTAAATACACCCACATTAAATATTTCATCATGATGTAATTGTGCCACAAAAAAGGTTTAATGCCTCCTCCCCATGGTTATTTTGCTCTAGTGCCTCCATCATCATCTCTTCCTCCTTTGGTATCAAGGTCATTTGGTTCTAGGGATTTGATGAATTCTCAATGGTATGTGAAGCCCCTTGATATGTTTGTCACTTATATCTCTTAAAGATACAATTGAAATGACCAAAGAGATGCTCACCCCAATCCCAAAACTCAAACACACAGAAATCTACCTTCTACCTCCTAGTTTCACAAGAATGGTACCTCTTACACGGGAACTTTTGCATAAAAAACTAGGAAATACCCTTTGAGATAGTACAGAAACTACAATGCTAGTTAGTTGCAAATAGTCGCGGAAGATAAAAGCTTTTTTACACAAGATACTAATTAGTTAGAGAAACTGTATATCAAGATACAATATTGTTTATACTATATAATAGCCAAAGATAATATATATTGTATACGACAAGTTCGTTATAGAAAATGTATCCTAGATGTTCATTAAAAATAAAATATTCTATATATTACACGTTCCTTAAAACATTACTCCATAGTATATATTTTATATTACACATTTTTGAAAATAGTTTGTGAAAAACAATATATATATACATTACATATTACCTTCGTCAAAGGATAAAAGAACATCTTTAATGGGAACAAATGAATAGTCTTACAACTAAAATCCCTACAACAAAGCTCCCCGGTTTTTGTTGTAGGAGAGGTAACAATTGCAAGAAAAAACAACCATTCTGACCCTGCATGGGCAGACTGATCTGTCTGCTGTCAATTTTTTTGTTCCTATTACGCATGGTGAGGAATGACGGAGTCGGATAAGAAAATTTCACCAATGCCCACAAGCTACATCTTTTCACTAACGTAGGCACAATAAAAATTGGGGTGGGAGAGAATGATGCCCCACTAAATTTCTTACACGAGTCTCGTGGTTAGTAGAATGGATATATATATATATATAAGAGAGAGAGAGAGAGAGATGGATGGATAGATGGATAGATATAGATATAATAAAATCTTGTACAAGTACTCCTATTATAAAAGTTGTGTAGTATGAAATTGAAAAAAGGTAGAAGAGTGGAAAACGATTTAACCTGTAATGCATAAATCTTTTACCACTAAAATGCATGATAAAAACAACTCGATCAATGCGTAGGCCCCATCAAATAGGCCTTATTGGACATGATGGATCTCGCGGGCAAAATTTATAATCGGATTCCTGTTCAACAAACATGTAGCTAATTAATTATGGAATTTTCATCGATCATATTCCACTGTCATATCTTATTATAAAACAACATAAAGTAACCGCACTATAAAACTAATCACATAAATAGGGTATGAAGCTAGCAATAGCATAGGGAGGGTTTTTCTCAGAGGTAGCAATATATATTGCATAAAGTCAAGGAAATAATGGAACTCCGAGTCAAATAAATAGCTAGTCCTAGACAAGAAAATAAGAAAGCTAAGAAAAGGTAGGCGCTAAAATGAAACGGAGAAAAATCAAAAACAAGATCATTGAAAACGAAAGGATCAATCCTCCAGAAACCTAAATGAAGCAAAAATACATAAAAGTCCAAGCAGCTCACGGGACTGCTTTTTGTTTTTTTAAGCGTCTCTCCATACCTTTGGCTGCTTACAGCCAACTTTTTTTGGCATTAATTTTGGGGCAAGCTGGTGATTAGAAATATTAGTTGCATTTTTTTCTTTCTTTTCTGAAGTGGGTACTCCATTGTCGATATATAAGCTTTTTGTAGCAAAGTTCAGTCAACTGTTCACCCAATCCAACCCCTTTAGGTTTTTTACCCTAATCGCTTCTTTTCTTTTCTCATGTCGAAAGCAACCGGTTCACTGAACATGAAATGAAAAGGAAATGGAAGGTGGTTTTGAACATCATTAACACAAGCTTGCACACAGTATACGCCGAAAGTACTCAAAATCTTTCCAGCAGTCTATATTTAACTGACTCACTAGTTAGTATGACGCTCTGAACCCAATAAATGAGTTACCACTGCGCAACAATACAGAAGTAGCTGAAAAGATACATAGGGATTCAGTAAAATAATAATAATAATAAATTACAGACCAACAATTGCATATAAACGAGAAAAGATGGATTATTAATATTATTATCAGACTTTAGCTAATACATATTACGTATGCCATAACAGAAGTACATAAACCAATACAACAATGAGGTACTTCAACCCCTTTGCTTGACACCCGTTTTTCCATTTACTTGGAGCCCAATTAACCCAAACAAATAAAGCACCATATAAATAATAAAGAGGAACAGACTGATAAAGAATACACTCACCCGTATATATGATCTAAAATGCCTAGTGCAATGTAATGAGCAGATTTTTTTTTTTCATTCTACCCAATGTGTACTCCCCTTGGGGTTGCATTAGGAATTCATTGTCCAACTTCTTCAATTTAAGCTAGTAAAGATAAATGTTTTGGCAACAGTTAGATAAGAATTTAGTTTGCTGTGAGCGCCGGCTGAAAAGCCAAAAAACTGCCTTTCAATCAAGCCACCATCTGCTCCTGCTCCACATACAATTGTTCAACCCAAGGAGGTAGTACCTCTGAACCTCCACTGTTGAGATAATGATACTGCTTCTGCAGCTGCTCCTCTTCTAGACTAAGCTGCCCAGCAGCAGGTTTTGCAGTTGGAGCCTCTTTCACCAGTGATTGAACCCAAGATACATCAGGCTCTTCCGTTGCTGGCACAGAAGTAGGCGACGTAGGATGAACTTTGCCATTGCTTCGGAAGCCAAATGAAGCAGATTTTCTAAGCTTATTTAGCTCATCTCCCTGGACAGCCCAATCCAACTTCCCGTTAGGAGAGCCCCATCCTGATGGATGACAAGGGACCATCGTACTCATATTTGCGGAGGCAGTGGGATTGAATCGATTGGCAGCACTCCTATCAATAAAACTTTGGCTTCGTTTAGCAAATGCAGCTGACCTTGAATTTGCGACTGCAGCAGCAGATGGCGACCCAGGTTGGTGATCTGCTCCGAACCCGCAAGACCTAACTGGGGAAGAACCGAAGCCAGAAGAGGAGTAGCTTGAGCGAAGCTGCTGTTGCTGCTGGTTTATGCTCTGGCGTAAGTGCATAGCCTTTGGAGAATGCAGTTGGGCAACAGCCTCCATAGACAGTCCTTGAAACTGGGACAAAAGTGAGGTATCCATAGACGATCCAAAAGCATCATCAAGGTTATTGAGTTTTAACCCACCAAGCCGGCCTAAGTCCCCACTACCACCATAGGACTGGTTGTTCCAGTTGGCGTTGGGGGAGTGGCCAGCCATTTCTTCCAATAACTGCTGGCGCCGTCTCTGATTCTCCAGCTCAAGAAGCTCCGTCTCCAGGCTTATATCCCTGGCATGAAGAGCAGCCTTTAGCCTGCTACCAGAGAGCTGCAAGGCAGGTGGAGGCGTGACATTAAGCTGATTTTGCCACAGAGGTGATGAGCCACCAGTTGGAGTCATGGGTGGAGTTGAGGTTGAAGGCATCAACATGGAAGGAGATCCCAGTGCAAGAGGGCTGAGCGACCCTCCCATATCAAGTGAAGCAGCATTTGAAGAATACGATCTCGGTGAAGGCACAGCAGAACCAGTAGAAGCATACAAAGGACGAAGCTCTTCGGGTTTGTGAGCAAAGAAACAAACCCTTCGTGAACAGTTAGTCTCGTCTTTGCAAAGACGGGTACGGTATTGAGCAGGGTGTAGCCAACATTCAAAAATTCCATGTGCATACTCACAAGCATCACCTTTGAGACATGACCCTTTCCTGAACTCAGGACAAGGTACACAGCTATAATGATACTTCCTTGGATCGCGGCGCCTAGCGTTCTCTCCCGGGTGGACAAAAGGGCATTCAGTCCAATCATGAGAGTAAGCTCTTGAACAAGGCTTGACTTTAAAGGTGAACATCCTGAAATCATCAGTGCCATAAATTCCATTCTTTATATCAGGAAGGGAAGGATCGATTGGGTATTCTTTCTTCTCGATTCCGTTCCCCTCACTTGAGGTGGCCTTGGGGATCAAAACCTCTGGCTGGGCCTGCTGCTTCTTAACATCACCCTGATCAACAACTTCTTGATCAGAGGCGAGACATGATGGTTCTTCAAAACAACCACCATCCCTGCTAAGCATGACTTCCAAGGCCTTGGTTCTTGATTTTGAATAACCAACGCAAGCAGCAATCACATCGACAGGTCGGTTTCCATCAACATCAACACAATTGATATCAGCCGAAGCATCGATCAAGAGCTTCACAATTTCATCCGAAGTTCTGCAACCACCAGCAGCTGCACAGTGGAGGGCAGTCGCACCATCAGACCCACAAGCACGATTAACATCAACACATCCCTTTTGGAGGATATAGCTCAACACATGTTTGCTGCCAAACATGGCAGCAATCATAAGAGGTGTCCGCTCCTCAAACCCCATCTTCTTCTTTGACCCGATTCTCCTCCCATACCAATAGCTGGATTCATCCATATCACAACCGTCTTCCTCCACTGCATGCTTAAAGCTGGAGAGATCATTAGCGGCTGAGAATTCAAGCAGAAGTGAGAAGCTTTTGCCAAATAAATACCCATCCTGTCTCTGGGTTTCACCGTCCATGATCCTGCTAGCTGAATAAGGTTTTGTCGTTGAACCACTGCACATGAACACTTATTTTTCTTATCCTATCTGCAAAGCAAACACAAAGGTGTTTTCAGAACCAATCCCAAGACCACACACATTTGGCAAAATTATGACAAAAGAAGGAACATCCGCGAAGAAACAAATAAACAGTAAGTGGTTTAATTTCTTGAAAGATGAATACGCTATCATCAACTCGAGCTAAGGGGTATGAACCAATTAATCAGATCACTCAATTCAATACAGATAAGAAGTTCAAATTTTTCATAAACAAAATTGAACCAGAACTCTTCATTCTCAACCTCCCAGATAATCAGAAGAGAAAGAGGCTTAACGGAAACAATGAATAACAAGATAAAACCATGAAAGTAAAGTGCATAACAGGAGCTAGCACTAAAACCCAGCAAACCTATATATCAAAACCTAAACTCAAAAAACCCAGCACACTAAAACGCTAATTGCTTGCCCGCAAACAGGAGTACTCGCTCAAGGCCCTTTTCAAGAAAAAACACATGTTAGGCATAACCCACGAATTTTTTCCTTATCTCACCAGCAAACTGATAGTAAATGAGAAAATTACTTTTTTTTCAAATCAGGAAACAGAAGCAATAAATTCAAGCCATGGAAGACTTAACATACCATAAGTTTCCTTTGCACATAAGAATTATGAAGGATTTTCCTTTTTTCCTTCCTAGTGCTTGATAATAAAATCTTCAGTAAAAGGGAGGCTTACGAATGCAGCAGCCTCCTTCCTCCCATCTCCCCTTTTATGTCCTCCCCAGCTGCAACGACCCAGCACCGTGACAAAGAAAGCTAGAGAGAGGAAAAATCACCACTAATTTTGTTTTAAAATAAAATAAAAAAGGGAAGAAGAAAAGTCTTTTCCTGCGTCCTCCCGAGTCCAACTTTTGTTTTGGTCAAAAAGCCCAACCTAAAAGCCTGCTTTCTCTCACCTCGTTTCCTCATCTGACCGCGAGCAAAATGAAACTGAAATTCAAATGTAACTCAAATGAAAAGAAAATGGCCAAATAGCGTTTTTCTTTTATAAATTTTATTTAAGGGCTTTGCTAATGTTAAATATATTTTTCCGTTTTGAGTCCGGATATAATTTCATAGCTATGAATGTATACGCTTCTATATGATACAGTTTTAGGTTTAAATCGAACCAAATGATAAGTTTGCAGTTTTAAAAAATCTCACACTAAATTAAATTATTTTGTGAATATCGTAACAAAATCAAATTATAATTGTATAGTATGGTTTAGTTAAGTATATTGTATAAACAATTTAAATTTTAAAATTCATTTTATTTCTTATTTTACAATTATAAAATCATATTTTAAAACTAAAAAGAACATAAAACCAAATTTACAACCAAACTAAAGTCAAAATATTAAACATAAGTTCATAATCATCATAAAATTGATTTTATAACACTTACAAAAGATCAAAGAGATTAAGAATTTATAATATAGATATATAAAATAAGAAAAATGAAGAAATGTTTGTTAGAGGTACAAGTTACCACTTGAAAGTACCGAGTTGTTATATTGAATATATTGTTTATGAAAAAAAAATAGCATTAACTATATGTATATGTTTGTGGTTTATGAACTATAAAATAATTCTTAAAACTATCACAAAATATTTTTCTAAATTATAAAAGAAAAATGAAAATTTTCAAACCGTGAACTAAACTATAAAGTAATTCTTAAAATTGTGACCATGCATTTTTATAAATTATAAAAAGAAATGTAATTTTTTATACCACAAATCAAATCAAACCATAAAATATGATTTGTTTCAATTCAGTTTACTATCTCAACGTACTATAAACTCTCCTAATGATAGTTTCCACTTTGAATCACCAATGGAGAATTTTATTTTTAAATAGTCATAGCTTGCAAAGTTTCTATATATGAGCAATAGATCATGTAACATGCCCAAATTTATTATTCAAACTTTTGTTAATAGAAGTAATTACATAAAATAATTAGGTTTTCTTGCTACATTCAATACGAAGATATGAAAAAACCAATACCTGATGTATGCCAAATATAAGGCAAAACAACTCAAATACAAGAACTAAGTATGGTTAACACTTAATTCAAGGTTGAGACAAAACTAATGAGAAACGAACAAGAGTGGAAGATAATGCAAGACTTAAAATACAATATCTAAAGGGTTTACAATACTTGAGGTTCCAAAAGGTGACAATAAGAATAAAATAAAGGTATGGCTAGAACAAAAGACACAAGATAACCCCATAATACTCGGACTCAAACTCAAGTAGCCACCAAAATATGTAAGGTCAAAATGCTTATTAAATAAGCAAGTGACCATGAAACGAAACTTGTAAATACAACATTTTTAAGTAAACTATTATATAATACTAAACATGAAAATGTCACGTGAAACACATAAAAGGTAACACAAAGAATCATAGAGTAAACACATCAAAAAGTATATATGATAGCTAAACACCATAATCATGCCATAATTCATGTCATACTATAGACTACATGCTCTTAACATCAAACTTAACCATATTATAACAATTTCATTTAAAAAAATACATACCAAGAGCATCTTACAAGGAAACCACCAAAAACATACATAACCATATCCAAAAACAACATCACTACCACTCATAAACATAAAGAGTAATGTATTAAGGCAATTACCAACCAATATACCCAAAAAAATCCATTTACTAAAGGATCGTACACTAAGGTCACCACCGAACACCACATTAAAACCATCCAAACCCAGGGTAGTGCACTAAGGTAACTACCAACGAAAATACAAATTTCAATCCATTAACACAAAGGTAATGCATAAAGGTAACGAGAAAACTAATATACCAAATCCAATCCAAAGAGCATAATACAAGATATGATTCCACTTTAATTAGGGAAGATAATATCAACTTGGGGATGTTAAGATACACCTAGTCATACTAACACACAAAGTAAACACAATACCCTCCATTTTAGAATTCAGAGACACTAAGATATACCCGGTTATACTGGCACAGAAAAGAAATACAGTATCCCCACCATAAAACTTAGAGACACTAAGGTAAACCCAATTATACTAGCATACAAAAGCAACATAATACACTCCCACCTAGTTTATATCTACCCTCTAAGAAGTCTGAAGAACTAAATAGAGTAGATGTATGACCTTAATTGGGGCACTAAGGCACACTGGTAAAATTCAACCAAGCCATTCCATAACTTGATGTTTTCCCCTTTAAGTACTAATATTTTGTTAGGTGATCATAAAATGTCATATAAGACACATAATATAACAATTACTTAACCATTATTTTCCTTTAATTCCAATTATTCAAGTCAACCTTAAAGTTATCGGTCTAAGTCAAGTCAATGGTAAACATTATAACCCACTATATGTAATAATAGATAGATATAGCAATTAGCAAGTATACCATTGAAAATAGTATATGTCACTATAAGTATCAGATTATCATTCTTGTATATATTAAATAGTAACTCAAACACTCTAATTACTCTAATCAAGCTTTGATTATTGAAATAAAATAATAATAAAAATATTAATCTAAACTAAAATTTGATTATAAAAATCTCTAAACTAAAGATAAATAAAATCTAACAAAGATAAATTGAATTAATAAAAGGTACTAAGGAATCTATACCCGCCTCTATCAAATTATAAAAATTGAATTAACCAATTACTTGACATTTTCAACTATTAACTATGTATCAATGGGAATATATAAATAATATACACTCTTATGTTATGTAGCCTTATCATCAATTATTAATCCCATTATCTCTAGATAAATATTTAAATAAAGGATAATTTTTTTATATTCAATTAAAAAATTATTGTTTTCTATTGTTGTAGAAATCATATAATTAGTTTCATAATCCATTCAATTTATATTTATGTTATTCAATCTAAAGTAGATAATTAGCTTCCTCCCTCAACTCGATTTGTTAAATGCTTACTAAAGTCAATTATCCTATTAATTAGACACAAATAGGAATAATAGCATAAAATACATAGCATAATTTATAAATGAAAATATAAAGAATAGGATTTTATCATATACTTAGTAAAAAGAAAATTATAACATAGTAATTATTAAAGAAAGCATACTCAATGTTAATAGAAAGGTTGAATATTGCATAATGTAACAATCTTTAATCAAAAACTTGAAGTCTTGAATGTAATTAATAAAAAAAAAATCTAAGCTTGAGAGATATAGGATGATTGAGCATCTTAAGCTATTAAGTTTATGATGTATTCTATAGGTAATGAAGATGGTTTAATTTTAGTCTAAAATCATGTAATAGGTCAATCATAAGATTATATATTAGGTTGGAAATATTTAAACTAAAGATTTTATACATCAAGATGATTTGGGATTCAACATGGCTTGGACAAAATTAGCTTCATTTCATCATTTCTCTTCCATTCTAACAACTTTTTGGTAGTTTAGTCATAACTTCTCCACCGAAGCTCAAAATGAGATGGTTTTAAATATGTTGAAAAGTTGATGAATAGATGTGTAGATTTCTTCTTGGGTATTTTTCCAAAATTTTAATATATCATGCTCAAATTTTTGATTTTTCTTAGTCGTATATTCTTGTTCTTGGCACACCATACATTCTGAACACACTATTGCTTATATTTCTCTCCAAAGCATCTCATTTTAGCTCTATTTTTTTTATGAATGTTTCCAAATGATTACTTATCACTCAACTTGACTTCTTTATTCTAATTCCATCCACAATCTTCTTTTTTGCGTGTGTGTTTTTTTGCTCCATTTGGCCTCAAAATAATAAAACCTGCAACGCTTGGACAAGAAACTATATCTCAAACAAAAAGGCATATAAAACATAGTATATGCCATAAATTTATATAACAACACTTACATAAATGTATAAAAATCATGTAATAATAACATACATCAAAACTCTCCATACTTATTTTATTGCTTATCCTCAAGCAAGATATAACTTTATATAGCAAAAGAAAAAGAAAAACTAACTAGCTCCTTTTATAGGTCTAAAGATTATATTAAACATGTGTGCTAAGCCCTTTAATCCTCAAGTTACCTTTAGTGGAAGAGTAATGTCTTGTAAGGGTCTTAAAAATATATATACTCATAGAATCACACACAAATCAAACAATATGAAAAGAACACTTCAAAACCATTAACTAATGTTTCATCAAGTTCTTTTATTTTCTTAACACCAAGATTAGTGCTCAACCAAGATTGAACACCGATAAATTTAAATTGTTAATTTCAACATATGGTTCACGCATGAACATGACATATATTGATAATAAAATAGTAATAGCTAAAGACCTAACCACGTAACAGTCACATCAAAATCCATCTTCATAGAGATATACCTTTTTATCCCCTCTTATTTTCGCAACTATAGATTAATAAACACACTTAGATGTATGAGATAAAAGAATAAAAAGAGCAAGAAAGCCATATATAATAATAAAGAATGCTCATAATTTTGTGGATAAAAACGTCATGAAGGATATCAAATACCTACTAAATGAACTGATCTATATGGTTAACACATATGATTATTCTCCAACATATAAGAGTTGTTGTAACAACCCAAATTTTATAACCATAAAATTTTGTTTTACAAGACATTTTTGTGGAAGCTAACTAGGAATCACAGGGTGTTATGATCAATACTTAACCTATACCTGGTGCAAGGCTAAAAAGTAAATTCATCTTCCAAGAGTCAGATATGGTCATTAGCTAACCCAAGTTTGATACAAGACTTACAAAACAATACGAGATCAATAAGATCTAGCAAAGCTCTACGAAAGTAAAACAAAATAAAATATGTGATTTCTAGGATCCAAACAATAACACATAACGAGACAACTAGGGACTCTACACTCTTAAACCCACATAGCCTAGCATAAGAATGTGCTCAAATTGAAATGGTGTGGTATCAATCAATGAGCATACTAAGTAAGACATAATAATCTCACATAAGTATACTTCAGGAAAAAAATATGTTATCACATCATATAACATCATGGTGATGATGGAATTGATCATGCGTAAGCAAAGAGAAAAAAAGCCCTTAGGCAACTCTAGAAAATCCATTCTAATTAATATTAAATCTTTTTGATAAGAAATTATACATGATACATGTTTACACTAAGCCACATAAGGTAGCTTCAAGCTATCAACCTAGGGTAGAAAAAATTATACAATCTATTATACCACAATGGCATACAAGATAAAACATGGAATTATAAGAGATTCAATAATCATAGAAGAATTAGACAAAGCCCATAGGAATCTCTAGCATGCATTTCAACAAGTGTCATATAAGGAAACATATGTTAAAGGCTTGATTGAGGAAATCATATATGTCAAAAGAGTATAGATTCAAACTCCGAGGCACAAGCCTGAACATTCAATTCTACTATCAATGGATAGAACCCATGGGGCATAAACAATATTAGCAATGCATACAAGCCCAATCATATATGGACACATGTTTTACAATAATGAATAGAGGCATGGGTACAAATAATAAAGCATGAAACCAAATTCATATATGAACAACTTATCTTACCATGTATGGACAAAAGTCACTAGGTATAATGTAACACCCCTATTTTTTACTAGCAAATTGTTTTAGTAAAAACATGTTACATAAGCATAAAATAATTTAAAAAATGGGGTTCAACCATCGTACCTGATACAAGTTAGGCATCCACCACCTACCTCATATCAAATATAAGGTTAAACCAACAAAACACTAAAATAGTAGAGTGCGCAAATAATAATTTATTTTAAACAATTCCAAAATGTTTACATCAAATGACCCTAACAGTTTCTATTCAAATTCTCACATAATACACATTAAAGTACAAATTTAAAAAATATGGGTTGGGACATGTGGCCCAAAACAATACCGTGGTCCTCCACGGACCCTATTAAGACCTTTCGGATGTCCTCACTTACAATGCCGACCTAATTGAGGTAGGCATTTTACTAGCCAACCCCAAAAACCTGTACAAGGTTCTTTGCTAGTGGGAATGAGCAGGTGATTGAGAAACACAGACACATTAGTATGCTACATACTGAGTAAGGCAAGTTGCTCCCTTAATGTACACAAGTATAATAATTTATCACACATAAATACATATTATAGTATGTGGCATGATAAGGCCACATATACATAAAGATAAAAGTACATAAGGTCATGTTGTCATGTATAATTCTAACAAGTAGAATACTTCATGCATAGACTCACCACCATTTCACATTAGCATATACACACTTAATAGTAAGGAGAAACAAACAACCTCTAGGGTTGATCCCAATTAACTAAATCCTCAAGTTATACCATTAGTTCATTCTTGTAAGAGATAAGTGAGTCAACCCATCAATATTCCATTTCATAATTAGGTAGACAGATCCCCTAATAGCCAAGTTTAACAACCAACTTTACTCATTTTTGACCAATCATAACATTACTTCCATACATACCAAATATTAGCCGTTCTCTTAATCATTATTTATATTTTATCAATTACTTACTTAATAACCATATTTTATTATCATTGAGTGATAGACAGTGCTCCACCCCATTGTCTCATATACCATGGAAGCCTATCCAAAAGAGGGACATAAAGTACAGACCGAAGCCAATTACTGAGTGGACATAAGTCAAGGTTGATGCCAATCACCACAATTAATATAAGTCCAGGTAGAAGCCAACCAATATAGACATAACTTGAGGCTGACGCCAACCACCTAGGTAACTAGACCCTTTAATATTGATATCCCCCAAGTACATTATCAGTGTCTAGAGTAGGTAAGGCACTAGGACCTCTCAGGTTCCCACCAGAAGGCAAATCCCGAAAGCACCAAAAACACCAAACGACAGACTAACCCCCAATAGCTAATCGAGGGTCGGGTAACCTAGACCCATACTTGATTGAAATTTTTTTCACTTTAAGTAATTAGTATTTTTTTCATAAGGACGGGTGATCATACAATGCCCATACAAGCAAACAAGGCAAATCCCATACTAACCATATTGATCTTTCTAATTTCCATTTTCCCCAACCATATGGGTTTATCATTTATCCTTGTCCAATGAGATTCATTTCTGTCATAGGGTTTAATCCATGCCCTTATTGATTTCCATTACTCTTATTTCCATTTTATCACTAATTTCAACTGAATTACATCTTTAGCCTATACATTTCTCATAATATTCGCCATAAGTTATGATCCATTTTAATCCCTTAATTAGGCTAATACTCCATGTTAAAATCTATATTTCATCCCATTCATAATCATGATATAGTCCCAAAAATAATCGAACCATAGGCCACAAATCATGCAAACTAGCCGAACTAGTCGATCGATTGCACCAATCAGTCGATCGATTTGGGTTAACTAATTGATCAGTTCAACTTCAACCAGACCATGATTCCTTCAAACTGCTAGATAATTTTGGGCAAACCAGTTGACTATTCATAGACTAATTGATGGATTTTTCCAAACTAATTAACAGGTTTAAGCAAAGAGCGAGACTAAGATCTCTATAGGTGAATTAGTTGATGGGTTGTGTAACACCCCCAAATTTAATACTAAAAAAAATTTCGTTTAAATCAAAATTTTTAGCGGAAGCAAGAGAAGTAAAAGCCGTAAACTCGGGGGTATTACCGCCACACTTAGTACCAGATCGATCCATAACTACCGACCCGATACTAAGTGCTAAGGCTAGAAAGAATAAAACCAGAACAAATCATTCATAAAACACAAGTTTTACGAGATCAGAGTGCGAAGGTCAAAAGTTACATTCCGAAATACAATTTAAAAGGTCCATATATCAGAATACTTAAAATAACGGAATAGCAAGGTACGATAAAACCCTCGAAAAATTTAAATACAACATTTGTAACTTCTAAAGACAAATACGATTAAACCACACAATTTTCGAAGGGAAATATCCGGACCGCTTACTCACTCAGATCAAGCCTTCCACCCCAAATTAGTAACAGATCAACCTGCATCAAAGGTTTGCTCCCCACCATTGGTGGATCATCACAGGACCCAGTCAATCAAGGTAGTATCAGTACGGGTCCAGTACTGAGTAAGGGCGCAGGTGCGCTAAGGCCAAACATACAATCATACCACATAGCACACACAGCTCAAACATATAAGTCACATGCGATAACACACAAGATAAGGCCTGAGTACTTTTCTGGTGACTTATTCTTTATTCTCATTAATGATAAGTCCATTTTACACATACTCTTTAATAACCCATGTGAGTGCGGGAGCCCCACTATTATAGTCGGTGGACCGGAAGATATCGCACAGGGCAGAACGCCTCTGATCCACTATTATAGCCGGTGGACCGGATCACAGCCCCGACTCACATGGTGTTTCTCTTTAAGTACTTAGTATCTTTCCCATGGATTAACTTATACGTTTGGTTTGTCGAGCACGAGATCCCCCACTATTATAGCCGGTGGACCGGAAGATATCGCACAGGGCAGAACGCCTCTGATCCACTATTATAGCCGGTGGACCGGAAAATAAACGCATAGGGCAAAACGCCTCTGATCCACTATTATAGCCGGTGGACCGGATCACAGGCTCGGCTCGACATCTTTCGCTTTACATGATTAATGTCTTATCGGTGTCTTATTAATTCACACATCACCCTTGACATGCATGCGGCTAATACTCTACTACTTTCCCCTCCAAGGGTTCGTCCCATATTTTGAGACCCGTACCTCTTCTCACACCCGACATCCATCCCCCCGTAGACTTAGGTAAAGTAGCATATAGTAAGACACAAAACCCAAGGATATAGGCCATCCCAACACATATGATGTCGCCTCCGCATGTTCTCATCCCTCTAGGGTTCCTCCTCGGATACCCTAATCAGACCTATGTGGCCCAACTCTTTCTTACTTACCAAACGCTACGTTATTCTCTATCTCGCACCTCATCCTTTATTAGAAAATTCCCCAAGTGTATCTCTTTATCTCCCAAGTTCACATGTGACTAACCAAACCCTGGTTGGCCACTCAAACCCTAATCGACCACGCCAACCCTAGTTGGCTGCACCTAACCCTAGCACCTTACTTCTTCAACAAGTAACCTCCCTCTTTCACCCCAAAATCTTCCCTCTCCTTTAGAAAACCCATACTCATCCTTTATCTAACTGAATTCTCACTCTCAACCCCATACTCCATCCTTCCTTGATCATTTTTACCCTTGTACCCCTCAATTTCCTCATTTTCTCCCAAAATCCTAATTGGGTCCCTTAAACACCCTTATATCGACCCACGTAAAATTTTGCACCCAAGTCTCCAATGGACCCGTAACTTTATAATTATCTTATTTACTTCCAAAATCAACTTTCCTCCAGTAATATTCATCCCTACGCATAATTTAGATACTCCCTGCAGACTCCCCAACACCCACATACTCGCAAAACCCGAATCAGATCTCTTATGCACCAACTCACGTACTATCTTTCATAATAAGTCTCCCATCACTCTAAGACTCTCCACAACCCAAATCAGCCTTTCCCACGTAAGGATCATGCCCATGCAAGATCTAGTTCCCCCATGCAAACTTCCCAAATGTCCACTTTCCCGTTATTCTTTTATTATCATTTCATGCTACCCAAAACCCTAGCATGCATGTCCTAGAGGGCTATAACAAATCACATCATCAACATCAACGATAAAAATGGAACATGGCATACACGTATAATATAAGGCGCACACAACATACCTCATGATCCACGCTGCGCTACACAAAACAGGTTAATCATAACACATGCATATTACACATCAACATGGCATGCTCATCATCTATAAACACATCACAAATAGCACAAGGCCATAGCTTCGTCCTTACCTAACACGACACCGGTCTTGGAGCACGCTCCTACGTCTCCTCCGAGTGTCGACTTGACTAGCCTATGAGAGGGAAAATTGGGGTTACTTTTCCTCCGACCAAAACACTATTCTTTTCTATCTTACCCCTACTCTTTACCTTACCATTAGGGCGAAGACTAGTAATGTTACTTTTATAAGTGAAGTATGGTCAAAATTCTCAAGGTAGTAAATCAAGCTACTACTAATGAAAGTAGCTACAATAATTTAAAGTAATTTTAATAACATTTATTATTAACGGTAGTAGTTCAATGTTACTGATAGTAATGATAGTAGTAATAAAAATAGTAATAATAATAATAATAATAATAGTAATAGTAATAGTAATAATAATAATAATGATAACCATGATAATAATGATAATAGAAATACTAGCAATAATAATAACGACCATGATATTAAAATAAAATACTAAGGTTATGGGTCACTAGTATTAGTAAGACCAATAGTTATAAATGTTTCAAGGTTTGGTTAAATAATAATAACAATAATAATATTAATAATAATAGTAATAGTAATAATAATAATAATAATAATAATAACAATAGTAATAATAATAAAAATAATAATACCAATAGTAATAATAACAATGATAAGGGTAATAATAATGATAATAGTGATGATACTAATAATAATATTAATAGTGATAATAATAATAATAATAGTAAGAATAATATTAATTATGCTACTAAATAATTAGCACTTATATAATAAAGGTTCAGGGGTTGGGGGTTTAGAGAACTACCTAGGGTGTGGGTGGCACAGGTGGCGGCGCACGGTGGCGGCGGCGGCGGCGGCGTAGGGGGGAGAAAGAGGGTAGAGAGGTGGTGGAGGGAAAGGAAGGAAAAGGAGGGGTTGGCAGGGGAAATAGAGGGCCTAGGGGGGTTGGGGAAGTTCCCTGGGTGATTCTGGGAGGCAAAGGGGGTGCTGGGAGTGGCGGCGCGGCGGTGGGCGGCGGTGCGAAGGGTGGCGGAGCTTGGGGATTGGTTTGGTCGGGAAGGGTGTTTTGCACGCTTAGGGCGGCACGTGCAAGGTAAATCGAGGGCTGAGGGAGGCTTGGTTGGGTGGAGGGCGCTGCAGGGAAGGGTTTCGGGGGTGGTTCGGGCGGCGGAGATGGGCGGCGGCGATGGGGCGGTGATCTGAAGAGGGGGCGGCATAAAAGGGATTTCTGGGCTGGGGAGGTTTGTGTGTGGCCAACGCCGGGGTTTCGGGGGGGTATTTATAGGCCGAGGATCGGGAGGATCGAGGGGGAGACAAGGGAGGACGGTCAGGCGGCGACTCAGGGCACGCCGGCCGGTGGTGGCGACCGACGCAGGTCTGCCATGGCAGACTTGCAGGTTGGTCGGGGAAAGAAGGGGAAAAGGGTGCGGCGGCCTAGGGGTGCTGGGGGGTGTCGGCTGGTCGAGGGAGGGTGGCCGGCAGAGCAGAAAAGGGGAGGCGGCATGCAGGCGGCGTGCAGGCGGCGTGCAGGCGGTCGGAGTAGGGGGGCGGCGTGTTGCAGGTCGCGCACCCTAGGAGGAAGAAGACGGCGGTCGGACCGGCGGTCCGGGAGAAAGAAAGAAAGGGGGAAAACCGGCCGGTTCAGCGGACATAAAACTCATTATCCAAAACGCGGCGTTTTGGTGGTTATTTGGTCAAGGCGCGGCGTCGAGTAGCTGGCAGGCAACGACTACTTCAATAAACGAGGTGCAGCGTTTCGGCGGGATGAGGGGGTGAAACGCTGCGTTTCACTGTGGCGAGGACGGGCCGAACGACGCTGGGCCGCGGGAAGGAGGAAGGGAAAGGGGGAAAGGGCCGGGGCTGGCCCAACGGGCGAGAAGAGGGGAAAAAGAAAAAAAGAAAAGAAGAAAGAAAAGAGAGAAGAAAAGGAAAAAAAGGAGAAGGGGAAAAGGAAAAAATAATAATATGGGATATTTAAATTATTTAAAATATTTGATGTATACAAAATAATATTTAAATTCATTTTTAGGCTAAATTAGGATTTTTAAGGGATTTTTCATAAATTCCTTTTTAATTAGCAAACACCTTAATTTTTTTTTCTCCAATTAAATTACTTATAAAATTATTAAAATTTAGAAACTATTTTCTCCTTCTTATTTTAATTAAAATAATTTATTTAATTAACTTTTTCTTTAAATGCTTAATTAGCTAAAATACCCAAATTCCTCCTAATTAAAATACTTATAAATCTCTTCTTGATTTTCCTCAATTAAATACCCTTTTTATTTTAATAAAATTAATTTATTTAAATAATTTTCTAATAAAACCTCTTTTAAATATAATTTATAAAATTAGGAATTTTCGGGGTATTTCAGGTTGGGTGAACCAATTGACTATTCTAGGAAACAGTTGATCAGTTTAACCTAATTGGTCGATTAGTTGACCCTAACACAACATTAACTTACAAATTCCATGGAGATTCTTACATAAAAATCATTTTTACTCACATTAGGACATGTGTCAACACCAACCTACATATTTCTAATCAAGTTGTCATGCATTTCTTACCATAACATTATCATAGGCTATTTTCTCCATTTTCATGCTCTTTTCTCAATTTATGTCATTTAAACATATAACTCATGCATACCATTTCACTTCTTCATGCCAAAATGTATACTCCAATAAAAGGCATCGTTTTTCATGTAGTAACATATGCTAACATTTTAAGAGCAAGAATTACTTACTTGATGTAGGATAAATCCCTTTAAAAGTAGAATTTCCAAGTCTATGAAAACCTCAACTCTTAAAACTTAGAAACCAAAATCTTAGCTCAGGTATTATACCAAAACTTCATAAATTTTCAAATAAGTGAATAGAAGGGGGAGAAGGACATACCACTAGTATAAAAACGGGGAAAAACTCAACTAAACCACTTAATCTTTTTCTAAGATGTTACTCTACCTTACTTATAAATTAAAACAAGATAGAGCTAGAGGTAAGATCAGTAGAGTGTGCAAAATAATTTGGCAAGTGCTCAAAGTGTGGAAGAAAAAAAGGGAATGTAGAACTTAGGGGAATTTGGTGGCTGAAAGAAAGTGCAGTGCATGGAGGATTAGGGCTATTTATAGACAACCAATCAAAGGAAAGCACAAAGGGTTCAAAAGGCAACTTGAAACCCTACTTGGAAACATTTAAATTCGTTCAAAATGAATAGATTTGCCTAGGATTTGCTAACCTAATCTCCTAAGCTCAATTTGGGACTTTGGGGAGCTTAGGTTAAATATACCGGAATTAACATACAATGAAGAAGAAATGGGAGGTCAGTGTGGAAGGAATCCTCTAGCTTCTTAGATGCATGCCTGAGGTCGAAGCAATTGGTCTCAGAATTAGGTAGAGGAGAGAGGAGGAAGAATATAATGGTTGAGATCATCTCTCTCCCTCATGTGCCTCAATCAATCTATAGAACAAATCAAAGCAATATTTTTGGTTAAACACATCATGAAAATGGTTAGGAATCTCTTAGGGGCAATCAATATAAGTTGGTAAGGTTTCATTTTAGTCTAATAGATTTTTTAGAAAAATCTAACGCAAAAAATATGACCATCTTGATGAACCAGTCGATCGATTTAGGTATACAAGTCAATTGTTCATCCACAGTAGATCGGTTCATGGAACCAATTGATAAGTTTGCTTGTAAAACTCAATAAACCTCATTTTCCAACATGATTTCAAATCAATTTCTTTTCCATATCAAATCATAACATTGAATTGAATCAGAGGCCCAAAATTTGTTAATATTTCTCATCCATCCATTACACAAAAGTGTGAGGTATTACACATAATAAATCAACATTTGATCATCACAACTAGAAATCAATGCATAACCATCACATTATGGCTAGGAATCTCATCACATAGCCATTACACTTAGGAATCTCATTATATGACCATGAAAACAAGCAATCAATATATGTTGGATCTCAACTCCACTACACATCAACATTAGTGTTGGAGGGATGATATAAGGATGACCCCTCCAACTCTCATTGATCATCAAATCCTATGGTAGCTTGGATATCCAATACCCACCACTAGTTGTCTTATGCCACGATGGCCTCGCCAAAGGTAACCTAATCTTTAAGTATGCACACCCACTATAGGGACCAGAAGAGGCTTATAAAATAAAGAAGACATTAAGCTGCTATACAACTAGAAACCCATTTTGTTTTACAAGATTAGGAAATGAAATTCCACATAACTTCACCTAGTTTTAATGGATAACACGTAAGCTCTGCCAATTACAAAGTATAACCATAACATCTATGGTTTTAAAGGATAATTGTAGCTTCTCACATTATATATATAATCATTAAAGCACATAAGTGATTTGGTTAATATATACCAAACCTCAAAGAATGTTCACACATCACTCAAAACCATGAAGTACATTTGATCGAATGGATCACCAAGGACCATAAGATCCCTAAAATATCATTAGGGAAACATATGAAAGCAAAGGCTAGAGACCCTAAGAAATACCTTTTTGAATGTAAATAAGGTGCAACAATTACTAAGAAAGTGTTTCGAAAACCAACTAAGAGTCAAATTTTGGTCAACAATGCCCTAAAGTCCATTAAATCATAATATTCATATATTTAGTCATTCAATGATGATAACCCACTTTTAAGGCTTGAAACCTGATTCACAGGTTCAAATAACCTTAAAGAAGGAAAAAAAAACATTAAAAAAAACAACCTTTTACCATTAGGTCCAAAATTAGTAAAAATGGAAGATATAGTTAGTTTAACCAAGTTAAAATAAGGTCTTATGTTCAATTTTCAAAAAATTACTATTTATAATAATGACAATTCATAATCTGACAAAATTATTATTTTATACTGAGAAGCTCAAACACAAAAATGAAAAAATATTTTATTAATGATAATGACTATTTATCAAGATTTACTATTTAATCTATTTTACTAATCATGAGAGTAAAATGGTCTAATGTCAAATATTATAATAAATATTTGTCTTTTAAAATTATCTTAAAAAAATAATTATTGAAATATTAAACCTGTAATTCCCCATCCTAAAATCCTTCAAATTATATTTAGAATTATGTTGATATAAAAGAAAAGAGTTTTGGTTTTGAAATGGGTTAGAAATGGTTTTGAAATGGGTTTGAAATTCTAATAAAAATTTGAATTTCAAGTGTATTGATTGACTGGTTTATATAACCGATCAGCTGGTGCACTAGGGAAATTTATATTCTTGTTCTCAACAAACTAGTCGACTAATTTGCCAAAATCGATCGACTGGTTTACCTATAATTTTAGATCTATTTTTAATTTTGATTTAAATTTTTTTCTAATGATTATGAAAGCTTTTGATTTGAGTTCAATTATGATAATACGCATGTTTTAGTGTCGTAAGTTTATTTTCACATCAATTAAATCATAACATGATTTTAATTAGCAAAATTATTTCAAAAAGCCACTTTTAGAGGCAAGCCTCCCATTTTTCTTCTCCCTCATCTCTCTTTCTCTCTCTCTCTCTCTCTCTCTCTCTCTCTCTCTCTCTTTTCTAGTAGATGGAGTTGTGAGCTTGAATTTGTGCACCTATCCCTGACATGCCAACCCACTACTATTACCATCTCTGATTGCACTCAACCCTCACCACTCCATTAAGTCAGCCCTCACTTCTTAGCTTGCCCATAATCAAACTCACCAGGCTCATCACCCCATTTCCCTCATAATGTCAAACATCTTGCCCCTACACTTCTCATTTTCCAATCCATTATCATTCCTCACTTGTGTTATTTCTCTCTTCTCCCTTCTCATTGTGGAAATTTCACTAAGTGTTGAGCACTCTTCCATTTTCCTCTCTTCTTCCTTTTGCTAAGAAAAAAATAGAGGTTCTCTCTATATTTCCACTTTGATCTTTCAATCATTGTGTTCTTTCTCTTCTTCTAATCTTGGTATTATTTCTCTCATGCTTTC
This sequence comes from Tamarix chinensis, assembly GCA_030549775.1. Lineage (NCBI taxonomy): Eukaryota > Viridiplantae > Streptophyta > Magnoliopsida > Caryophyllales > Tamaricaceae > Tamarix > Tamarix chinensis. The sequence continues at coordinate 34,920,172 of CM060181.1, read as the reverse complement.
CTTAAGTAAGGAAGAATTAAGGTTGAGAAAATTTGGGGATTTTAGCTTCTCTTTTAACACCCTATTTTTTTTTGAGAAAAAAGGTGGTGTTTTGTGTTTCTCTCCTTCTTTTGATTTTTTTTTGTTTTGAATGAAGTTTTGGAAGATTATTTTAATAGTTTTTTACTTTGATTCTCTTAAGAAACAAAGTTGTGCTAGATGGGTCATCCAGTAGGAGTTTTATGCTAGAAGAATTACTTTAAGGTAAGACATTCTTATCTATAAAATAATTAGGTTTGTGGAATATTAGGGTTCCATGTGATAGTGTTTATATGAGCATATGGTTTAAGTCTTCTCAAGTAAGTGTTGTTGAGATTCTTTAATTTTAAGAATAAAATGATTTGTTGAGCATGATTTTTTTAACTGTGTAAATTACTATGTATCCATGTGATTCTATATGTGCAATATGTTTTTTTATGTGTGTTTTGATATAGAAACATGCTAGGATTAATATGGTAAAATCTTATAAAATATGGTGTGTGTTTTCACAAGTCTAGGTTGCGTTTTACCTAGATCAATCGATCGGTTCTTTGAACCCATCGATTGGTTTTGTGAGTAGTCAAGTGGTTTGGAGTTTTGGATTGGTTGGTCATGAGATTAATTGATTGGTTTAGTAAACTAGTCAACTAGTTTTGATGAAAAGTTGATCTGTTGGTCAAACACATCGATTGGTGTCCCTACAGACCAAAGTGGTTTTGTCTCTTCTTAGACCCATCAACTGGTTGGATTCAACTAGTCAATTGGTGATGCTAACTATTCTACTAGAGCCCTTTTTTTTCCATGTTTGGTATAACCAGACCAGTCAACTGGTTGGAGGACCGATTGACCGATCTAGCTAGAAGCCGCCTGAGTTGTTGTAAATTGTTGTGTTTTCCTTAGGCCATTTACGATAACTCTTCCATGTGTCTACAACATTTTAATTATGATTTCAACTATGATTGACCTAATTTAATAAGAAACACTATGATGATATTTGAGACTTGATTTTTGGTTAAGTTTGGCGTTATCTCTAAACACCCAATTGGTGGCTTTTTTACCTTGTGGATGAGTTTGGTGCCATCTTTAAACACTCAAATGGTGGCATTAATGCATTATGATGTGTTTGGTGTTATCACTTGGAAACAAAAAATTTGGTTATGTGTGGACTTGTTATGATTTGTGATATCACACACATTAATGGTTTAAGATTTTGTTCGAGCGTTTTTCTCAATCTCTTAGGGTAGCTGCTGGGAGTTAGTGGGTGGGTCACCCTTAGTTTTATATTTTTTACTTAGTACCTATTTCCTTCTCTACCGGGTTGTGATTAGTAGAGGGGTATGGATATATCTTTGAGGTAAAGGATTATATAGTGGCGGGCCGATATGGAATTGATGTATAGTATGGGTGTGTGAGGTATCCCATTACATGCCCCTTGCACTTTGTATTGTCCATTGCTTAGGCGAGTGTAGTATCCCAACTTTTTAGCCCTAATGGTGGAGAAATTAAAGATCTGGTGGGTGAGGTACCACAGTATAAGCCCCCTTGGTGTACTTCGACCATGTGTGGTGGGTGTGGTATCCCAAGTTTTTGGAAAGTGCACTCAATGTGTGGTGGGTGTAGTATCCAAGAAGAAAGCTCCTTTGATGTATCCTAACCTTATGTGATGGGTATAATATCCCATTATGATTATCTTTTTCTACCATGACTTTTGTTCATGGAAAAGAACTAGGTGTGGTTGAACGAACTATCTTACTAACCAAAACTTGTGTGGTCACTAGTGGAAGAATTATAATATGGTTTACATTTTATGCATCATATATATTACTGTATTTCCATTATCTCATGATTTCCATAAAACCATGTTATGTTGTAATTGAGTTGTATCATTATGATATCAACATGTTGTTATGTGACTTTAATATGCTGCATGAGCTTTCTAGGTTTTAGGTAGTATGTTTTATGAGTATCTCACCATACTACTATTACACTTGTGTGGTTATTGTGATGATCCAGCTTCTTTTTTGGGGAGCAGAGGATGATTTGTAAGGGTAGGACTCTCACTTAAATTATGTTGAGGGTGATGACGTGGGTCATTAGTGGACCATTGCTTGAGGTTCAAGGTATATGATTGTGCCTAAGAGTTGGGCTAATTGGTTATTAATATTTTACCCACTATATTGGGATGTTTTTGTATTTCTGGTTATTTAAATTCTTGGCTCAAATTCCTGCATTTGATATGGTAAACTATCAAGTTCATCTTATCTATGATATTGTTCTAGTATTTATCATCTTGTATTGTTGCATTAATATTATGATCATGCATTCTTTTATTCCTCATTTTGTGTTACCTTACATCAGGCATGTGTTAGGTGATGATCACACCTCTCTCATGATTGATTTGGTGGTAACATCCTTGATTTTGCTTTCCAATCTCTTCTACATTGTCTTAAAAATAAATTTTTTTGGTTAAAAAATTAGGAGTGTTACGAAACCCTACTTCGGGTAATAAGGACATCATTAGCTAAGAACATTGTGAATATCTTGAAAAACACAAATAATATAAACTAACCCTTTGTGAATTTTAATTAAAAATTATCACACCCAATCATACACCAATCAAAGCATGTTATATATAAAAATCATCTAGAAATTTCAACCTATGACATATTATAATGAATTTCATAAAACATCTAAGGAATAGAAAAAACCCCCTAAATCATAAAAATTATGAGCCAAAAATAAAACATGCTTAGGATTATCAAATAATAAAATGATATACATAAAATTTACTCTATAATTTACCACTACTAACATGGTATCATCAATTTAACAAAACACCAAAAGAATAAAAAATATCTAAATTGGGCTGAAAACTCAAATCCATAAATCATGGCATAACTCATAAATTTCACAAAATTAAAGTATGTTTATATGACATAAAGAGATATTATCAAAACCTAAGAAATTAATTAGCAAATTAAAGAAGGTTTAAAGATCAAATAAACTTTCCATCAAGCGTCCAAAAACCTAGAAAAATCATCAAATGATTAGTGGAATTGATCATACAATAACAAAATCAAAGTAGATAAATTTGAAGAGAAAAGGGATATGAGTTCTTAGCTTGATTTTGGAAGTAAAATAATCTTAACGATGGAGCAAAAATGTGAGAATGAGCCACATAATTGATAGGATAAAGAGGAGAAAAATGGTGCGAAAGAGAAGATAAGAAATTATCAAGGATTTAAGGTAAGATTTTCATCTTGAAATTAAAAGAAATATAAGCTTCCAACCATGGTGAAAAAGTACAGATGGATGATTAAAAATGGAGGGAGGAAGAAGGAGAAGTTGTGGTTTGCAAGAAGAGGAGAAATGTGAAAGGAATTTCACTAGTGAGAAGAGGAGAATGAAGAAAGAAAGAAAAAAATATGATAAGGATAACTTAGGAAGGTTAGTTTAGTAATTTTATAGGAATGTTAATCATTAAGTCGTCCATGAGATTTTTGTGCCAAATTATCAAAGGGGTGAGGTGGAATACACAAGGTGGAGGAAGAATGGGTGGATGGGAATCATCCATAGCACATAAAAATGAAAGGTGCAGAAAGAAGGATAAAAGAAAAGTTGATTTTGATGTTGTATACGTGTCTAAAAATATCTAACGAAATCCAAAATTTATAAAAATCCAAAATTTATAAAAAAGAATTATATAAATTTTTAAAATCATTGCAAGTTCAATTACACTAAAATATAGGGATTACCAACGTTTTGTAAATTTTGAATAGCTAAAAAGATTGTTTAGAGGCTTAAAATAATAATTTTTTTCTTAGAGGCCTCCAATTAGAATTTTGAAATAACCTAGGAGACTTAGAAAAGCTAATGATTTCAAAAATGATTTAATTAGAGTGATCCAAAAGAAGTTTGATAGATGAAAGTGATATAGAAGATACCGTAGAAATGAATTTTAGAGAAAGGTTTATGAAATGGAAACATATTATTTCAAAAATAAAACTAGGGTTTCCAATTTAAGTAAAGATGTGATGAAATATTCAAAATAATCTAATTTATTTTTAAATATAGAAGATCCTAAATAGGCCAGGTTTAAAAAAAATAAGGTATGACATTAATATCTTCTTAAAAGGGACTACATCCCAAAGTTCACCTAGGTAGGGACGAAAATGATGTTTAATCTAGAAATTAGATCAAGGCTTGGTTGGAAAGTAAAAGTATAATGACACTAGAAGGAGGAAAAGAATTAGTAATCAAAACTCCAAGAAGAAAGAAACTATTTAACTAGGATTTCTGTGGAGAACCCAAACTTGAAGATGGAAAATAAAAACAAATAAATATAACACATCATAACACATCAAAAGTTCAAAAATTAAAAACTATGGGCATTAAACTTCGTAACGGAGCTAAAAATAGGCAAAAAAACTAACAAAGGATCCTATGAATAAAACCCAAAACATATACACTAGTAGATGATTTCTATAACCCAAAATTTCTCACTAACGTCAACTCTTAGTTGCCCTATAAAGTACCTAATGGCTTTAACTTCTTATTACCTTGGTAACTATAAGTCTTCTAATTAACTACATCACTGTTAATCCCTTAATACAAAAGCATTGCCTCTTTGCTAATAAAAAAAAAGAAAATATTACCACCTATCTTAAAATATAGAAGTATCCCAAGATCTATAACTGGATAAAACGTTTGAGGAAAATAAAAATCAAAACATGCACTACATTAGAAGGAAAACTCCTCGCCATAAATATTACTTCCTCAATCATTCATTCTCCACTTACTATTTTATATCCATTTCATGACATAAAATCAATATTACTAGAAAACCATGAAGTGCATATGACCCTTTAAAGCTTTACCCAAAGTAATACAACTAAATCTTTAACAAACATCTAGCATATGCATATCCACTTTTGAACTTACAAATTATTTATATGTTTGTTTCACCATACATACATCTAACACAACTTCTAATTATCAACCAAATTACTAGTTTCTTTTATCCCAAAATTATATTAATCCCCAATCAAAACATATCACAATTACCTTTATGTTTATACCAGCTATTCCATCTTAAAAATCATCAAGGGTAGAGAACACACAAGATCAAGGACAACATCTTGGCATAATTGTCCCCTTAAAAAATAAAAGGAAATAACAACACATCACAAATATATCAAGTTAAAAGTAAGTAAAACATTAAAGCAATTATGCAATGCATTAAGTTAAAGACATGATATGACAACCACAACATAGATAAATAATATGCTCAACCACAACCCTTTAGTTTTATTGCACCCCAAATGAATGATACTCCATAACTTGTCCTCCTATTTAGGCTTAATACTCGTAGGGTAAATAGTTCTTCTAAAACTTTTTATCAATGTAATGACCATACACCCTTACTAATACTCAAAATTTATTATTTTCCTTTATACTTTAACTCATCCAAAATCAATAATTGTTACGAAATACAAAAATATTCATATTACTCCTAGATTCAATCATTTCATCCAACCATTTCCTATATTCTTATTCACTTTCACTTTCTAATGTACAAGATTACCCATAAATATTCAAGCATAGTGATTTTCTAAAAGTTCACAACTGACATAAACATTAATTCTCCATATTTATGCTTAAGACATTATCTACTTTAGCCTAAGGCACATCACATCTGAACTAATAAATGAATAACCTCGAATTCAAACCACTCTCCCATTAACTAAATCATAAATATCCTCAATGCCCATTTCAGTATCATATCCCTCTTTACCTCAAAGTAGTTATTAAATCACAAATTCCCAAAAATCTCTTATTTATCTTATTACACACACTGTAACACCTTTACAATTTATCTGCTAAGCACCCAAAACCAAGGTAAAACCATTAATCCACACCTATCCATGGTTATATTTTCCTAATAAAAGCTAAAACTAACACTTATTTATTGTAAAAAAAAGGAAGAAAACTAGATATGAATATATAACACTACACAAATGTAACATATATCTACTATCAACTCAGCAAATAAAACAAATAATCTTAAGGGTTATCACAAGTATAACACATAAGAACAAAGCCAAATCCAAAACCCTAACTAAGAATTAGTTACTCAGCATGCAAGACTCAAAATTTTAAATTAGAGAGAAGACTTTAACACATTTGGCTAATGAAAATTGTTTATCAGGATGAAACACAATTCTCAACAACCGAAAAGCTCTAATACCAACTTGTTACACTTTTATTTTTATAACCATTTTTTTAGGACCATTTCGCTTAAGCTAAATAGGAATTGGAGGATTATACCACTATATCCAATATAAAAGAGGTATGACCAATACTTGGCATATGTCTAGTGCAAGGATAAAAAATAAACTTGTACTCCAAGTGTCAGGTGTGATTGCCAGGTAAGTCATGTCTGATACAAGACTTATAAAATAAAAAAAAATTAAATACAAGATAAAAAAGATCTAGTATAGCTCTACAAGATTAAAAAAACAGAATACAAGATCTCGAGGATCTAAATAACAACACTTAATGAGGAATTAGGGACCCTACACTCAAACCCACATATTCCACCATAAGAACTTGAAAAAATTGAGATGGTGTGGTATCAATGCAACGAGCATACTAGGTAAGACCTAATTATCTCACATAAGCATTATTCAAAAAAACATGTTACACTACTATGAAAACGGGAAATAATAATGGGACATTAATAATGGTGGTTTGAAAACTATTGTCAAACGCATGAAAACTGTTACCCACATATAGGAGACCCTAGAACCTTGAGGCCCTTAAAACACTACTTGCTCATATGCATAATCTATCACCACTCGATATCTTCCCAACATATCAATCCTAAGGATCTCATTGAAGTCCCATTGGTCTATCTCAACCAAGTCTTCTAGGAAGTCTACCCTACCTATGTCTCAGTGTAATAACCCATTATTTAAGGTCTTTAATGTGTATTAATCTTAGCAATTGAATTTGATTCAAGTGTGTTTAATCATATTTTGGTGGTGTGTTTAAGATTGGTTTGGTTTTGGTATATCTTGGTTTAGATTTTAGTAAGATAGTTAGTTTTATTGGAAAACCACTTGACTGGATTAGAGGTACTAATGTATTGGTTTGTTCCTTAAATTTGAGTTTTGAAATCAGAAGAATGATTGAATTGTTTAGGGTACCAATCATTCAACTGAACTTATTATTCTTTAGGCTTGATTATTCACTATGAATCTTTCCCCAAGAATTTTACAGCATCATGATTTTGTTTCTAAACCATTTGTTGATGATTTTTTATGAAGTTTTTTAGCATGCCTAACATGTTTTATCGATTTTCAATAGATTTTTGAAGGGGTAATTTCTTATAAGTCACTTTCATGACTTCAACACCTTCTTCTTCTTCTTCTTCTTCTTCTTCTTCTTCTTCTTCTTCTTCTTCTTCTTCTTCTATTTCTTCTTCCTTTTCTCTCTCTTCTATGAGATTAGTGAGTAGGAGATTTAGCCTTGGAACACCTAGAGAGTTTGGCTTCAATTCCCTCTCCTTGTTGTCCTTACTCCTTTCTTATGATTCAAAATTTTTGAGACACAATGCCTAAACCTGTTAGTTTTTCCATTTAAGCTTGATGGAAAAATGGAAGCTTTGAACCTTCAAGATTATGAATATGGAATCTTGCAGTTGGGATAGGGTTTCGGGGTCTCAATGTATACACCCTTTACCCTTCTTCTTCCATTAAAAATCCTCATTAATTTGAGCCTAGACACTTTATTCTTTCTCTTATTCCCTAAGTGCCCTATTTTCTTCATACTTGGTTTAACACATATCCTATCCTTGACTTTCATTATCGATCATCCTTTCCTCTTCGAATCGTTCTTCTAACAACTTCTTATTTTGATCTTAAGAAGGACATGGTTAGATTTGGGAAAGGAGTGAAGAAATAACTTCTATCTCCTTTGCTCCCTCTTTTTTCATTGAGAAGGTAGGTTTGCTCTAATTTTCTCTCCTTGGTCTATGATTTAATCTTGCTTTCCTAAAAGGTGTTCTAGTATTGGAAAAGGTTTGTATTTTCAAAGACTTTTTCTCTCTTTGGTGGGTTTGCTATGTTCTTTTGAGGTAAACCATTATCTTCCCTATTTAATTAGAAAATGGTATAGGTAAGTGATGTGTATGTTTTGTATTTATGAGGAAGCATGAGTATATTAAATTATAAACATGCTAATATTAATTAAACGGAAGAAGTGGTAAGAAGTTTAATAGATATTTTATTATGCATAAGCCTCATAGGTATGATTTGGATTTAGTAGCTAACCTTAATATTCTAAGCATCTCAAAAACATTAGCATGTATAATATGATGTATAAATTGTCTACATAAAAAACTAGAATGAATAGAATATGATGCATGATTTCCACAATCTTATAAGTTCATAACGTGAAAGCGTAATTAAGAAGGCAACATCATAGGTATATACACACTAGCAGATGGTGACAAAGAAACTCTAACAATAAAAGGAATATATATGATAACAAAGAAACACCTGAATCAAACAACAAATGCATAATTAATGAACAAATGGTAAACATACAAGTGACTTTATCCAGTTATTGATTAGCCTCTGCATAGTTGATGTCCTTCAAGAACTTACCTATTGAAAGACCATATGGATACTTTAGAGGGGGTTAATAGAGTATTTTATTACAATAATGCCAAATTAAATTTTTTTGAGAAATAATTAGAAGGATGGAAAATAATAAAATATAATTTATAGTGGTTAAAAAAACTCTACAAAATTTCTCTACATCCACTACCAAAACCTTTTGGATTTGAATGTCTCTTTATTTATAGTATGTGTTTGATGATGATCACTCCTCTTTTGGTTTATGAGCCTACAATATCAATGACCCTATAGAATATAATTTAGACTTTACCTAGTTATTCTCCCTATGTTATAAGATTACAATCTCAATGAATTCTCATAGAAATGCTAGAAAACACACCACTCTTCACTTATGTTTGAGATGATGAGCTTGAATGAATAAAATAAGAATCTTTAATAAATAGCATATCAAAGTAAGTAATCACTAGTGAAGATTTTTATCTAGATGGAGAAATAATAATTACAAGTTTATGAGTCCTCTAGCTAACTATGAAGATTAAATTGAGTACTAGAGAAGCTGGATTTAGATTTTAAAATGTAAAATCAAAACTCTATTTGATTCTTTGTAAGATGTGAAAATGATTATTTTTGAAGAGTTGTGCTAGCTTGATTCATCTTTAATAAATACTAACAACTCTTATTTATAGTTATAAATGATGGAAAAAATAAGCACTAGTTGTTGGGTGTAAAAATTTATACAACTATCGAATTACAACGGGTAGAAAGTCTTAGAAATGCCAAGACTAGTCGACTGGTTTTGGCAAACTAGTTGATCTATGGAATAGTTTTCAACATTACATACCTTTAAAAAGAAAAAGACCATAACATGAGCTACAGGATTCAAAATTGTATGCCATCTTTTTTTTCCTAATAAAGTAGACATCATAAGGTTTACAAAGATATATTATTCACTCAAAAATAATGTCTATGTAATTTATGGTAAATTTTACAAGTTAGATTATATGCAAAACTATTTAAAATAAAATCAAGTTAAGACAATATTTTACACAAATACTTGGAAATATTTTTGATGCATGAAATCACTTTATGTTCTTTTAAAAAAAATTTAAATAACATTATAAATATCAAATATTTGAAAAGTCTAAGTGCTCAATATGTAAATCATATGTACATAAAATCTAAAACTATAACATGCTCTTTGAAGCTTGAGTCTTGGCATCTTGAGCACACTTGCTTATCATTTATGTATTATACATATGAAATTGAAGTAATTAAAGCTTTAGTCTTATTTTTTTCCTCCTTGTTGATCTTTGGCTTACGCTTGGGATATGGTTTGTAAACTTGATCTCCTTAGCATTCCTTAACTTAGTGAAGTGTTGATTACTTCACTTTTTTCTATAATACATATGCACACTTAACAAGATAAGTCAAATTCATAGTTGAGTTTATTATCATCAAAACAAAGGTTGATTGACCTATAAGGTCAGTAAACTCCCCCTTTTGGATGATGAAAAACAAAATGATATGAGAATATTGAGAAATGATGCATAAAGATGTGAAAGAGAAAATCATTAGTTTTTCTCGAATCATATGGATCATGAATTAGCCATTTTATAATACAATCACACAAGTATAATATAAATGATAATATAATGATAAAAAAAAGTTAGTACATAGCAACTTTTAATCTTTTCTCCACCTTTTGTCATCAACAAAAGTAAAAGGCTTCAACAAATAAAATATTCAATCAAAAGATAAGTGCATAAGAAATTAAATGCATATGGAGTGAAACTACCCCTCAAGAATTACACATGCTCTAATAAAGCACAAGGAGATCATTCATACTCAATATTATCAATGCGTAACATGAATGAAACAAATATAACATATCTCCCCCTTAGGCTATGCCAAGGGTAATAACACAAATGATCAAGTAAAACAAATAGTCTCTCCCTAAGGGTATGCATATAATCATAATAAGATCAAGATTACAATATGATTAAGATGTTATTATCTAACACAACATAAGCGGTGGAAGTAGAGATATGAGTGTTAAGATTCATGGTAATAACTCAGATATGATATCACTAGAGCTCTTGGGATTTCATAATTAGGATATTTATAGAAAGAATGTATGGAGTATTTAATGAGTTATAAAAATACTCAGGTAACAAAAATGATATGAAAATAAATTTCATAGTTACATAAATCCAACTAAGTCAGCAAATAGGACGGTGAGGGTGACAAGAATTATGCAAATATATGAGAGTGTCCCTCGACATGAACGTAGATCAACATAAGACTATATTCATAATTTCATCTTGAAAATTATGATACAATACCTTATCACACGTTTTCTTTTATATTGTGGACATAAATCACAAAGAAAATAAGGAATGTGATGAATGATCCATTCAATGAGTGAATTGTTAATAATATGATGATTTAGAGATCAAGACACACAAATTAATGAAATGCTAGAGTATCACTCATTTTTACTAAGTAATGCATTTAATCATAATGAGAATACTTTTTAACATGATGTTGAGAGATGGAAATGATCGTGTACATGAGATATCATAATTGAATATGGTAATGAAATCATATGATCAATTAACTTTAGAGTTGCATCTACCAACCTAGCCAATAAATATAAAAGTTTTGTGTGTGGCTAAGATGTGTACAGAAGCATGTAGGTAAAAGGTCACATTACAATGATCTTAAGAGTACATTTTTATGATCAAATCATATAGGGGCATAACATCACTCAAGAGTCAATGCACATGAGTAGAGTCCAAGGCATAGCATGTAGAAGCACATATCATTAAGGAGTACTATAAATTTAAGAACCACAAATGATGTGACAAAGAATATCATAGTTGCAAGTATATGCCCAAGAAACATATGAGAAAGTTAGTGTTACAATCGGTTATCAAGACTGAAATAAGCATATTTAGGGCATATGTTATTTATGCACTAGTTTACTCAAGTAAGGAAGCGTCTCAACACCCTATTATGCCTATATTATATAAAATATTTCCATTTTATAGTAATAAATGATGAGAAGTATAAGGGAAAATAAATAGGATGAATCATGCATACAAGAACCAAAATGTAAAATTAAGGTGAATTGGTGAGAATGATAATTGTATTGATTTCAAAACATAAAAGGACATCCATTTATTTCAAGTATGAGCATTTAGTCATCAAAATAACTTTTAAGATGCATAGACCCAATGCTAACAAAGGAAAAATTTCCTAAGCCCTTTCCATTTCATGGAATATATATGAGTGAAATGCAATATCAAATTATTATAATTAAGCATCGGCATTCCCACTTTAATGGCAATTAAGTTATAAGCGTTAATTACAAAGTCGTCCATGGATTACTTCTCAATTTATAATCAAGAAGGAGATGGAGGGAGAAGATGTGTACATCAAGAAAGTAGTTTCCCAACAAATGTCACTTGCTAGATTTTAATTTTTCAGAAAAAAACATGGAATTTGATAAACGATATCAACTTTCATTAAGAGTGTCATGTATACTCATAGAAAATATAAAACTTTTTTTAATCATTTGTGAGTATAAACAAACATGTCTAGCCAAGTAGGAATAAAAGTGAAGGCATACACTAGCATGTATACTATGAGAAAACAAGTTTAAAAAAATGTCTATCTTCAAACTCATTTTCAAAGAGTCGACAAATAAAAGAAGTAAGGTTTCCAAATTTTATCAATTTATGTAAGGCAAATGACTCATATCAATTATCTAATCATGATATATATATTTCATATTATCACAAGAGATAATAAGTGCAATATTTGTGACAGTTCAAGGCATATAACTTATAATGAGAGGAAGTTGCAAGAAAAACTTGAAATAATTATTAACAGCACCCATATCTCATATTGTTAAGGTAGCACAGATATACACACATGTCAGATGTATTAAAATATGAGGCGAGATAAGCTAAATGAAAGTTCATGAACAATTTTACTCAAGCAGTCAAGTCGTTTGTTCAATAGATGCAATGAAGTGTCATATCCTAATTATTCTTATCTATCACATATATTAATAGCTGACAAGAAAAAGAGTATGCTTAGCCATTATCTATAGTAATCTACACACAGATCGAAAAGCATGCTGCACCAAATAATGAGAGTAGTCAGCACAAGTGCAATATCTTAATTAGAGAAGGAAAAGAAATATACTCAATATGAACAAATAAGGTTATATATATATATATTCAACAACACCCGAGTAGAATAGTGCCAAAATTCTACGTTAGTTCATAATGAAATGTCTCATGTGTGTAGGAATATGAACTTATGGTTTGGGTGGTATTATTGTTTGGTTAGGGTTTTAAAAGAAATATGATGATTAAAAAATGATGAAAATATGATGGTCATGATTCTTCAAATAAGAATAAATGGTGCTTGAATGATGGAGGGTTTAGAATGGTTTGGTTCGTGGTTTAGTTTTAGGGTTCACGATTTGAGTTTAGTAGTGATGGGGATATTATGATGATGGAAAGTTGGAAATATAAAGAATTGATGATTGTATTATGAATTAAAGATTTTGAGGATGATCGTTTAATAATAATATTATTATTATTATCATAAGTTTGGACATAGATAAAAATTAAGTAAAAAAATTAGTGTAAGATGAATGTTTAAGATGATGATAATGGTGATTGTATATGGCGTTTAGGGTATAGAATTGCTTAGGTTTGTGGATGGTTTGAATGATAGATCTTAATTTTTAATTCACACATAAAAAGATATTAATGATTTTAATAATTATTACTCACACAGAATTGATTAACATTGAGAAGAACTCACACAAAATTCAATTAAGCAAAGCTTGCATTTTCATCCATTTTTTGTCCCCTTTTGTGTCATGTGGTCCTATGTTTTTTATAACCATTTTACCTCCTTAATATTACAAAATAATCCTACTAAAAATATGATAAGAATCAATACAAAAAGCATTAGCTTGCTCCCTACTCTAAACATACTCAAAAGATAGAATAAGATAACCCTAAAGATAGAATTAAGCTATTTTTTTACTAATTCAACTTTCTTATCTTTTTAACAATTATCAACGTGATAATATTATATATTGCAAGTCCAAATTGTTGATTAAAGTCTCCTCATTCAGTTACCACGTTCATTCCTTCTATGCAACACATTTTTTCCTTCCATGCAAGCCATGCACATGCCTCTATCACCAGTGACTTATTTTGTAAGTTTTGTCTATAACTAGCAAGGTAGTTATTTGTTTGCCTTGAAATTTATAGGGGATCCTCTATAAATAGAGGATAATAGTTTTCATAATAATAAATTCTATGTCTTGACCATTTTCTCCTGCATCATTCTCCCCTTGTTGACTTGAATTTGCCCTCAAATTTGATCTCCATAGTAAGGACTGATATCTCCAACAGTGAATGTTTTAGACACCCCACCATATGAATCTGGTAAATCTAGCTCATAAGCACTCTCTCTAAATTTTCTAATTATTTTGAAGGGACCATCTACCCTTGGCATCAGGTTATTTTTCTTTAGATTAGGAAATCTCTCCTTCCTTAAGTGCAACCATTCCAAATCCTCTGGTTGAAATACATGTTGACTCCTATACTTGTTTGCTGTTGTCTTGTATACTTCATTTGCCTTCTCAATTTTGTGGTTGATTTCTTGATGGATTTTCTAAAAAAACTACGCTCTCTCTTATGCATCATAATTCTTCACTTCCCCCTTCTTCAATGGTACCATATCAATCGATATATATGGATTAACACTATATACTATCTCAAATGGACTAGAGCTTGTTGTAGTTGAAGGAATCTGATTGTAAGCAAACTCTGCATGTGCTAACTTAACGTCCCAATCCTTAGCACTCTTAATCACCAATCCCCTTATTAAAGTACTCAAAGTTCTATTAGTAACTTCGGTTTGACCATTAGTTTGACGATGGTGCGATTCACTAAATAAAAGCTTCACTCCTATCATATGCCATAATGTCTTCTAGAAAAACATTATGAACTCCACACCTTTATCCGCAACTATACTTCGTGGAATCCTATGCCATCTTACGATCTCCTTGAAATACAAATTTGCAATATTAGTAGCATCATTGGTCATGTTACATGGAATAAAATGAGCCATCTTGAAAACTTAATACACCACCACCATGATAGAATCTTTTCCTCTTTGTGTTCTAGGAAATCCCAAAATAAAATCCATACTAACTCCTTCCCATAGTTTAATAGGCACTGGTAAAGGCATATATAACCCTCTGTGAAAGAAACCCTCTCTCCTTTGACATGTAGCACACCTAGTAACCATAACTTGCACTCCTTTTTGTATTATTGGATAATAAAAATGTTCTTACAATAGCTCCAAAGTCTTGTGAACTCTAAAGTGTCCTGCAATGCCTCCTTCATGCACTTCTTTGATTAGTAAATCTCGAATTGAGGCACTTGGCACACACAATTTGTTTTGCTTGAATAAGAATCCATCTTGAAGAACATAAGCTCTATGACTTCCTTGTTTCTTGCACTCTTTGAAAATCAAGGAAAAATCATCATCAATGGTATATTAACTTTTCAACATCTAGAAACCCAAAATCTTTGCATCCATCATTGTAAGTATCATAGCCCTTCTAGAAAATGCATCTACAACCACATTCTCTTTGCCATCCATATATCTTGTAGAGAACACAAATGTTTGCAAAAAACTAATCCACTTGGCATGTCTTGGACTCACATTCCTTTGACCATGTAGATACTTCAAACTCGCATGATCCGAGTGAATTGCAAAAGGCTTGGGTCTCAAATAATGACTTCATGTTTCCAAACAATGAACAATAGTATAGAACTCCTTATCATAAGTTGAATAATTGAGTATTGAACCATATAACTTTTCACAAAAAAAATACAATTAGTCTCTTCTCTTGTGAAAGTACCCCTCTAATACCTATACCATTGGCATCACACATTACTTCAAATAATTTATTAAAGCAAGGTAAAGATAATACTAGTGTGTTTGAAAGCTTTGTCTTCAAATCTTCAAAAGCTTTTGTCGCATGTTCATTCCACTAAAACTCTCTCTTCTTTATCAATTGTGTAATAGGTGTTGCAATTGTGGATAAATATTTGATAAAATACCTATAAAATGAAGCCAATCTATGGAAACTCCGAATCTCATGTACATTAGTAGGAATATGCCATGTTTGCATAGCTTCCACCTTTCAAGGATCAACTCTAATACCATCTCTACTCACAATATAGCCAAGAAAAACCACACTTTTTTATCATAAAATCAAACTTCTCCATTTTTCCATAGAGCTTCACCTTCATAAGTTTATAAAATAATCTCTTCAAATGCTGCATGTGTTCGAACTCACTCTTTCTATATAGCAAAATATCATCAAGGTAGATAGCAACAAAGACTCAAAGGAAAGGTATAAGTACTCCTATCATCAACCTCATGAATGAACTTGGTGCATTGCATAACCTACATGGCATCACCAACCACCTATACAACTTATACATAGTCTTGAAATCCATATTCCATTTGTCCCCTTCCCTTATCCTCATTTGATGGTATCCACTTCTAAGGTCTAGCTTCAAAAACACATTTTCTCCATATAGCTCATCTAACATATCATCCAATCTAGGTATTGGAAATCTGTATTTGATTGTGATATTTTTAACTGCTCTAGAGTCAATGCACATCCTCCATGTACCATTCTTATTAGGTACTAATAAAGCTGGTACACTACACGAACTCATGCTCTTTTGAACATAGCCTAGATCCAAAAATTCTTGCACTTATCTTTGTAGCTCCTTAGACACTTCCAGATTGCATCTATAAGTGGGCTTGTTTGGTAATGGAAATCCTAGCATAAAATCAATAGCATTCCCGATACCTCTTAAAGGAGGTAATCCAGGTGGCAATACATCTAGAAAAATATCTGCATACTCTCTTAATGGTTGATATAATTTTGAATTCTTGTTAACACACCCCACTTGTTGAACTTCTTTCACTACCAAGGCATAGCATACTTTCTCACTCTTGATTGCTTCAATCATCTCTAACTCTTTAAGGATCAATAACTCTATGCTACGCTTCTTTCATCCTCCTTTACATTTGATATCTTCCTTCTTTTTTTCCTCCTCCCATTTGCCTTAAACTCTCTTTTTCTTCTCCTTTTTTTGGCTTCTTACCTTTGGTCTCTTCCTGCCTTTAACTCCTTAGAACTGAGCTCCCCCATCTATATTAGGCTCGAATCTAAACTTCTTTTTTCCTTTTCTCACCACATATTCATTAAGGACCCTATCATGTGTAACCTACCTATCAAATTACCAAGTTCCCCCTAATAAATTATGACAAGAATCCATAGGTAGAATATCACATAACACATCATCAAAATAATTTCCAATTTTTAAAGAGATAAGAGCTTATTTGGTTACCCTTACACCTTTATCCTTATTAAGCCATTGATGTGAATATGGCCTTAAATGATCCATGGTCTTCAATCCAAGTTTGTTCACTATTATTTCAGTAACAACATTGGTACAAGAGCCACTATGGTTGATGACTTTACACACTTTACCTTCAACTATACATTTGTCTTTAAAGATCTTCTACCTTTGAGTAGGTTGAGGTTGTTGTTGAACTTAAAGCACTCATTGCAAAACATAGCAATGCACTTGGCCATCTTCCAAACAATCTTCTGGATCTTCACTACCTTCCTCAAGGTCTTAATTAAGTTCTTCATCCTCCTCACCACAAACTTCCATACTTTCTGTCTCATTCAAACTCATTACCCTTTGATTTGGACAATCCCTAGGAAAATGACCATAACCTCTACACTTGAAACATTGCTTGTTCAGCTTATCAACCATCTTGTCCTTGCCCTTTTCTTCATGATTGAACCTTCTAGTGTTTACTTGAATTGTGGCTTAAGAGGATGATGGCTACGACATCCCCATCAAATTTGAACCATATATTGCATTGGTTGATTTGTTTTGTGGCTTGGTTCTCTTCAATTGATTCTCTAATTTAATTGCTAATTTTTCTATGTCTTCAAGTAACTCATAAGGTTAGACCTCCACCTTCTTTCTAATATTCATATTTATACCTCCAATAAATCTAGCATATCTTTACTCATCTCTTTCTTGAACATCACAAATAAGAGCTAATATTTCAAACTCTCTAATGTACTCCTCCACTCCAAGCAACCCTTTCCTCAAAGTAATCATTTTAATGAAATTCTCTTGTTCATACTCTCTAGGCACAAATTTTCTTTTTAAATGCTTTTTGATTTTACCTATGATCTTATTTTTGTTTTTTCCTCTCTTTCCCTTCTTCTCTTCAAATTGTTATACCATACTCTAGCAAACCTCCTAAATACAAATTTAGTAATTTAACATCTTTTCTCATCATCAAGCTCTATATATTCAAAAATAGATTCAACAACTTGCAACCATTCAAAGAAAGATTCTAGACCAAGATTACCTTCAAAATCAGGTAGGTCAAATCAAATCTCCTTCCCCACACCATTGTTGATTTCCTTGAAATGTCATGAGCATGTACATAGTTCCCTACACTTTCTTCTCCTCCTTCCTCCATTTAGTCATGTGCTTCCCTTATATGATTTTCTCCTACTAGATCTCTTCGGATTTTATGTTAGACATGTGATCCTTGGGCTTGTGAGGCTTCCATCCTACCCATATGTAGCTTAAATTCCTTGATCTCCTCCACCAATGACTTGATAATATCCCTCAAACATTCTCCTTGGCTATTAATCATGCCTTCTTTACACCCACGAATGGTGTGATTCCAAAAATGCTCTCTCCAATAACCCAAAATTCAAATCTTAGCACCTCTTTGATGAGGTATTACAAAAATATGGATATGGGAACTTATTTTTGAAATAAAATTGGAGAAAATATTGGATATTAATCATGTATGTCACACTACACCACAACCTAAGTTTGATACAAAAATTGATGTGTGTAGGAATATGTACTTATTGTTTGGGTGGTATTATGGTTTGGTTAGGGTTTTAAAAGGAATAAGATGACTCAAACGTGATGAAAATCTAATGATGATGATTCATTAATGAAGAATAAATGATGATGATGCTCGAATGATGAAGAGTTTAGAGTGGTTTGGTTCATGGTTTAGGGTTAGGCTTTAGTAGTGATGGGGATATTATAATGATGAACGGTTGGGAATATGATGATTTGATGATTAGATTGTGAAGTTAAGATGTTGATGATGATCGTTTGATGATGATTATGATGATGATAATAATAATAATAATAATAATAATAATAATAATAATAATAATAATAATAATATCTTAATTTTGGAAATAGATAAAAATTAAGTAAGAAAAATAAGTTTAAGATGAATGTCGAAGATGATGATGATGGAAATTGCATATGGCATTTAGGATTTAGAATGGAGTGCATTTGTGGAGGGTTTGAAGGATAGATATTAATCTCTAATTCACACAGAAAATGAGATTAAGGATTGAAATAATAATCACTCACATAGAATGGGTTAATATTGAGAATATCTCATACAAAATTCAATTAAGCAAAGATTGCAATTTCTTCCATTTTCATGCATTTTTATTGATGAAGAATTGAGATCTAACCCATATGGACCCAAAAGGATACAAAAAGTGTGTATTTGATTTTTTTAGGGGAAAGGAAGAAGAAGAAGAGAAGCATAGATGATGAACACTAAAATCTCTTGTACTTCTTCATAGAAGAAAACGGAAATGCTCTTGAAATTACTAATTCGAAGTTAGTATTCTCCCTTTTAAATGCATTTTGTTTTAGATTTGGCAAAAATATTCACATTATGAGGGTTATTTAACTATTCACTTTTACTTGAAGCCTTGATCTCATATTCCCTATGCTTAACATTTGTATATGGCCTTAGTTTTACATTAATAAAAAAAATCAAAATATTGTTTTTGAATAAACCGTCGTTGAATACATTAGTCAAGTAGTTCAATTGAACCAACCATCTAGATTGAGAAAAATAGGTTACAATAGAAACAACAACTGAATGGTCAAAAATTAAAAATGATGCGACGGTCGAACGTTGTTCGGCATCTTTTCGACTTGATAGTGTGATCATTAATAATATGGGTGTTCGAACAATGTTTTTTTCTTTCTCCTCCTCATTCAACTTGATAGACCCACTTCAAATGTCCTTTTTTTGATCCACCTTCTCTTCTTCATATCTCTCTTAACTCTCATCTAAATTACCCAATATTTAGTTTATTAGAATAGTTACAGCAGTATGAATCTCCTGGTAACAATGTTTTGGTGTTTTCTTATAGAAATTTCATGACCCTCTGTAATGTAAGATTCAAACTTCTCTTCAAAATTATATGATATAGATGACATGTTGGGTTTTATTGAGTTAAAATTGGATGGTGAATGGTGTTTTTACTTAGACTCCTCTTATATCTGATGGTTTTTTCCACTTTTTCATAAGAAATTTTGATTATTCAGGTGAATCCTAATTCCCAATTTGTGATATATATATATATACCAATTTCGAGTCTGTTTAGTTGGGTATTTAGTCAAATTGGGTTAACAAAAACTTTTGCAATTGTTTTAATTCCTATCCTATGGAATTATTTTGTTTATTCCTACTAGATTCAATCCACTCAATATTTTAGGCAAAACCCTAATAATTGAAGTGCTCTATGTTTATATGGAATAATCTCTTACTTGATTCTTCTAGAATTAACGACCTTGCTTAGCTTATAAATTATCTTTTTAGCTTTGTCCATCATTTGGAGCAAAATTCTAGAATTTGAATGTTGAAATTCTTTTCTTATGTACCCTAAATGGGATATTTGTTAAAATTAAAATTGGATATATGTAAGGATGCTTTTACTCTATTAATAGGGCTTTATTGTTCAAACTTTCCTCAAACTACGCCTTGTAGTGATTGACTCCACTTAATTTGGATTTAAAAGTCAATTTTACATTGAATGGATATTCTATTTAGGATAATTTGGCTCTGGTGTTCTCTTCCTTCACTCTAAAATATTCAGTTCATCCCCTAGGTTAAAATCTCTCATATGGTTCATTGCACTTTGATGATAACTTTAGGAAAATTCTTTACTTAAATTTGGTTGATTAGATCAACATTGGATAAAAATTCTCTTCAAGTTTAAAATGAGTGAATGTGATCTATGGTAAAAGATTTATGAAACTTCACTCTATTGATGAAGCATTTTCTTAACTTCCTAATTTTATTGGTTTGATTTAAATTTTTCCCTGAGATTCTTATTGACTATTCTTCTATGTTAAAATTTTCCGTGCATATTTACTTTTAGCATTGATTACTCTAATTATCAAGTACTAGGAAACACTTTGACTTGGAATTAAGACTATGAATCTCATTATATATCTATGTCGAAATATCCTTGTAGGTTCACTTAACTCTCGACCTTTTCTTTCTAATCATTTTGTCATCTCCCTCTTTATACTCCTAGGACCCAAGAAATCCAATAGAGGTATTCCCTCCTAACAGCACCATAGAGCATCCAATCGATCTCATTGATAACACTCCATGGCTCCTCCTCCTATAACTTTGAGACCGCCTGCTAGAGTTCCATTAGAACTTCTAGATTCTTCTACTAGCACTATTTTTGCTCTCTCTACTATCAATCTTGCTACATTAACATTTATTACTCTAAAGGGATCCTTAAAGGGCCATGTTTGTCCCTAGATCTTTTAGAACAACAATTTAAATTTTATTAGAAGCTTCATAAGTTAGGATTAATTCCCCTATTTAAGATCAATGTCTCTACATACCCTAGTCTAATGAAACTATTCTATCTCAACACTTGATTTAATGAAGGATATATTTAAAGCTACGTGTGTGGCATTACTATTACTTGGAACTACTCCACTTTAGGATAAATCATTAGTTTAATTAGCTTTATTGATGAGGGGAGACCTTTCCTTCATGGATTCATCCTTCCTTAGTTCCACTCTATCAGAGTTATCTTATTGAGAATTAGAGAGGTCATACTATGAGCTCATCCTTCCTTTCTATTAACGATCATGTGCTTCATCATATGATAGGCACCATATTCTTTCCTAAGAAGGGGTTTTGCACTAGGCTTAGGGCGATTGATTGGTATTTCCTTTACTATTTTCATTGAAACCATCGTATGTGTATCACTTGCAATATCATCCTCTATATGTGTCATATGAGTGAGTATGGTCATGCTCATCTTCCATATGCATGTCTCTTGACCCTTTTGTTTAGACACTTTCACGTATCTATCAACAGTTTTAATCCTACATATCTCAAGATAACTGGGTAAGAATCTGACATCTATAGACCCTATGCTATCAAAAAGATGGGACTTGCTCTAATTCATAGTCAATAGTTGATTTAGAAACAGCAGCAGATACCTCCTTAAGTACCATTACCACCTACACCTCATCCGCATCTAGCAACTCCCTCTTCATCAACTCATCTTTCTCATCTAGATCCTCATGCTCCCTCTTCATCCACTCATCCTCGTTATCCTGACATTGATACACCTTGTCTATTGACTCTTGTCTTTTCACAAATTTCACCCTTTGAGAATATAGTAGTTGAGATGATTGGTCACATAGAGAGACTAATGTTCACTCACACTAGGATTATGGATGGAAATTTATCACAGATATGCGCTCGACTTGGCATTTAAGAGAGGCAAATGGACCTTATTATTTCAATGCATGGCATTGATCTTTGTGACAACAAAGATTCTCCTAGGCTATCACATCATATATATCATCCTCGAGAATGTGAATCATGCTGATAGTTATTAAAGAGATACGAAATTTGAAATAGTAAACAAAAGGTAGCTTAATTCTATCTTTTAAGGTTATCTTATTCTATCTTTTGAGTGTGTTTAGAGTAGGGAGCAAGCTAATGCTTTTCGTGTCAATTCTTATCAGATTTTTAGGAGGATTAAGGAGGTTTAATGGTTATAAAAACCATAGTAATGATCTTTAGACTTTTCAAAATCTTCATTTAACCTAAATTTCAAAATTCTAACCATAGATGCAAAAATCTCCATTTCAACCTTTAAATTTTCATGGCTTGAACATAAATGAGAAGATTATAATTTGTGACTAAACAATTCTTCAAAATTATCAAGACACTTATTTATAGCAACTAAGTGACTTTGAGAGCTTTGAATAGAATTTGTTACATTATCTTCTTTACTTGAAGTTGTATCATGTGAGGTGATGAAGTAAGGCTGTGGAGCTTCTTCTTTCTCTTCACCACCATAAGTTATGTTCAAATTTTCCCAAATCTCCCTATTTGTAACACATTCTAAAATTGATTCATACACATCTTTACCCAAGCCATAGTGGAGTCTCAATATATCTTTGTATTTCAATATGAATTGTTCTTATCAAAATTCATCCATTATTCAATCAATTTATCAATTAATCCATTAAGGATGGATGTTTGAATCTTGATTAGACCATGTTGAATGATGAACCACAAGTCTTGATTTTGTAACTTGAGAAACCTCCTAATCACTCTCCTCCAGAGCTCAAAATTTTCCCCAACGAATAATGGAGGCTTTGATGATGCCAATTCTTCAACCATAAGGATATCCATACCTTGAGCATATTGAGATTTTTATTGTTAGATCAATTTGATGATGCCCAACTTTGATACCAGTGAAAGATCGTATGGATACTCTAGAGGGGGTGATAGAGTATTTTTTACAATAATGCCAAATTAAAATTTTATGAGAAATAAGTAAAAGGACAACAAACAATATACAAGCAATTTGTAGAGACTCAAGAAACTCTATAATGTTTCTCTACATCCACTGCAAAAATCATTTGGATTTGAATCTCTCTTTATTTATAGAGTGTATTTGATGATGATCACTCCTCTCTTATTTTATGAGACTACAATCTCAATGACATACTAGGAGATGATTTACACTTTGCCTAGTTATATTATCTATGTTTATGATACTACAATCCTAATGACCTCTCTTATTACTGTAAGACAACACACCAATCTTCACTTGCATTTGAGATAATGAGTTTGAATGGATGCAATAAGAATCTTCACTAGATAGCATATGAAAGTGAGTAATCACTAGTGAAGATTTTTATATAGTTAGAGAAATAATAATTACAGTTTTATGAGCACTCTAGCTAAATATGAATAACAAATTGAGCACTAGAGAAGTTTAATTTGGATTTTAAATTGTAAAATCAAAACTCTCTTAGATTCTTTGTAAGATGTGAAAATAATAAATTTTGAAGAACTGTGCAAGCTTGATTGATCATTATTAAAGTCTAACAACACTTATTTATAGTAATAAAATATGGAAAAAATTGACACTAGCCATTGGGTGTAAAATGTACCCTAATATTTAAATTACAACTGGTATAAAGTCTTAGAAATGCCTAGACTAGTCGACTATGTTTGGAAAACCAGTTGATCGGTGTAATAGTTTTTAGCACTCCACACCTTTATGAAGTAGACCATAACTTGAGCTAAAATTCTCAAAATTATATGTTGTCATTGTTTTTTGTTTTGTAAAATAGACATCCTAATGTTTGAAAAGAAATATTATTAAATAAAAAATAATGTCTATGTAAGTTATAGCAAATTTTATAAATTACGTGATATGCAAAATTGCTTAAATAAAATCAATTTAAGACAACATTTTGCACAAATACTT
Source organism: Tamarix chinensis (assembly GCA_030549775.1). Lineage (NCBI taxonomy): Eukaryota > Viridiplantae > Streptophyta > Magnoliopsida > Caryophyllales > Tamaricaceae > Tamarix > Tamarix chinensis. The sequence continues at coordinate 34,895,746 of CM060181.1, read as the reverse complement.
GGAAATATTTTTTACACATGAAATCATTTTAAGATATTTTAAAATTATTTTTAAATCGGATTATAAATATCAAATAATTAAAAAATATAAGTGCTCAATATGTAAATCATATGTACATAAAATCTAAGACTATAATATACTCTTTGAAGCTTGAGTCTTGGTATCTTGAGCACAATTGCTTATCCCTATCCCTTCATGGTTTATTTATTACACATATGAAATTATAGTACTTGAAGCTAGAGTCTTATTTTTTTTACTCCTTCTCAATATTTGGCTTGTGATTGAGATATGATTTTTAAACTTGATCTCCTTAGTACTCCTTGACTTAGTTAAGTGTTGAATACTTCAATTTTTTCTATGATATACATGCACACTTAACAAGATAAGTCAAATTTATAATTGATCTTATTATCATTAAAACAAAGGTTGATGTGCCTATGAGGTCAACACCTGTCTTTTCTTTGAAGTATCCTTCATGATACCCTTTGGATCCTTGAGTTTTTTCTCCTTTACCTTGAGGAAATGGGAAAGTCTCTTGTAGTCTTCCCTTAGATTCCTTAGGGTATACACTTGTGTGAATAATTTCCCTCCAAAATTTCTATTGTGGCTACTAGGTCTACTACTAATAGGCTTTCTAAGTAGGTATAGGAGGTTACTATTGCTAGAACTAACCCCACTACTACTAACACTTCTACGATTAGTGGGACAACTGACTACAAGCTTAGTACTAAATAAATACTCACTATTACTCTTATCCTTGATGATCCTAAGTACCTAAATTAACCACCTTCTTACCCTTACACTAGAAACTCAAATATACATCTATCTAAAACTAGATCTAGCCTCTAGAACCTTTTTTCTTCAGGTTCCTCTTGCTTAGAATGGAAGCCTGCTTATGAAACATCATTACAGCAACATATGCATGCTCGTATAATGTGGCCAAGTCCTAGAAATCCATTACATCCATCATCCTATATATGCGACAATGGATCCCCAAATCTAACTAGTATACAACCATCGATTAGCTAGCTACTATGTCTAGGTCAAACATCAACAACTCCATGAATCATGCATCGTACTCATGCACATTCATGCTGCCCTTAATTAGCTGTATTATTTACTTAAGCCTATCCTTCTTAAGGCTCTTGAGATAAAACTTCACCTAGATATCCATCTTGAAATCCTTATAAGACATCAAAAGTACTCCTTGCACATGATAGCCTACCCACTAGGCGCCAATTGCTCTCCAAAGGAAGTAGCATCTTATGATTTTCTTCTGAGAAGGTGAAAAATTGACTGCCTTAAATGCCCCATCCATATCTCGATCCATCCTTTTAGGATGACTTGATTCTCCTCATCAACATAGTTCAGGGGTTAATACCTAGTGACCCTCATAAATTGGTCGGGTTTGATATCTTCCTATGGGTAATACAGAGTGGTGGTGCCAGTTGAGGTTGAGGTGGTAGCCATGGACAATTAAAGAACTTGATGAACACTACAAACGTCTCCTCTAAATTTCCAAGGTGACCATTCATGGCCACTTTGTGCTAGGTGAAAGAAAGACCACTAGTTAGGATAAATATACCTAGATTATTAGCACATTGAAAGGTCACTTAGGATACTTGTTCGATTTCTCACAAGTCAATATGAGTTTTTATAGAATCTTATTTTTTTTTAAATAATATGAAATGGACCAATAAAATTAGCTAATGGATCATTTGAAAAATGAATTTTTGAAAACAAAACATGATAATCAAAACTAAAGTTTTGAAACTAATTTATAACACACCAAATTTTACTAGTTAAAATTTTCATTTAAGCACAATCATAATAACAATATAATTGGGTATTACCATCGTACTTGATACAATTTTGACTTGCCATACCATCTTTATATTGAATACAAGGCAAAAAATTAAAAACCGAAGCATAAAATAAGATAAATTGAGAATGAGGTATACTCATAAAGTAGTTAAAAGTTTGGATATCAACTCCTACTACAATAGATTCAATAAATAAAATAGATATAGTAATAACGAGGTTACACAATGTCATAAGGTCACACAAAATAATGAGCATACGTAGTGGTTAACATAATATGGTGCAAGACATTAACTAATATAGAATCCCATTATTAGTTACAATCATAATCCATATTGTTATTTACATAGAATTCATTGACCTCAATATTCTTAATATGATGGAATAACTGAACCACCTCTCAAGGAAAAATGCACACTATTATCTTTTGGTGGAATGGACCAACATTTGTAAGGGAAACACATTCCTGACTATTATTATTAAGCATATGGAATGGTCTAAAGCACCTCTAAGGATAGAACAATCTTGAGCCACTATTATCATCCGGTGGAATGGACACAACACTTCTTCCCTAAGTCACATAATCTTGCACAAAATAATTATGCATACATATACGTATATATGAAATCCACATATTCAATGTTAAGATAATGATATTAAACATGTAAGACACAATAACATGTATATCAAGACATTCCCCAAGGAAAGAGACTATATTTCCCCAAAGAAAACATTATTTCATAAGTTAGACATAGCTTCTTCTATAATACTCATTTTGCCAATATATCCAAAAATCAAGGTGTAACTTCAATGTCTTATACTAGTGATAATAGCTTTCCTCTAGGGTTACTATTCACTAATCCCTAAGAAAACCTAATTTTTTAAATTATGCATAAATGTTTCCATAATCCTCATATATAAGCACCAAAATTGATAATACTTCCTAAAATTTCATTGTTAAAAACATATCAAAAGCTCAATGTATAAATCTAACATTTTACATATGCAATAATGATCTCGCTTCTATGGTTACTATCCCCAATTTACATAATTTTCCCCATTTTATTAGACTTAGACATTACATAACTAATCCAAATATTATACATTATATACTTAAAATATTTTAAAGAATTTAATATATTAAAATACCAAGGATTCTATTTTAAACACTCATTGACTAAAATGCCTTTAAGATAGCAAAAATGACCATATTTTTTAAAAAAAAAACTGAGTCCCAACATGAATGTTCTGACTTCAAATATATATATATATCATCATGAACTACTTGAACAAATTATCTAAAACCAAATTAAAATACTATAGCCTATAATGCTAAAGGTTACAAAATGAGATATATTACAATAAGAGCACATAAACTCCTGTTATTCACATATTCTTACTTTATATAAATTCGATATCACATAATTATACCATAAAATTATTCAAAATAAAATTATCATCATAAGAATACCAAACATGAGATTTCATAAAATTATACATATTGTACATAAAACCCTAGCTACTAAATATATCCTTATTGAAAATGTCTTTGGTCTCTAAGCACGTATATTTCCAAGATGCCTCCTTAAAGATCACCAAAAATAACATAAGAATCAAGGATAATATATAATAATAAATTAAGAAAAAAAGAGAGGAAAAACTAGGGAAAAGAAGGGTGTAAAGTAGAGAAATAGAAAAGTAAACCAAGTCACGTAAGACACAAACTAGCTATGGTAGAATTTGGTGCGGTAATAGGGGTGCAACATCAATATGGGAAGCACCTAGGGGCCTGGTGCATTGAGGAGTGATGTATCTAGGATATGGATGGTGTGCGGGAGTAGTGTTACTAGGTTGTTGGAGTGTGGGTTAGTGGTGTAGGTGTGGGGAGTATTGCCTAAGGTTGTGGTGTAGTTTTAGTAGGTGTTGTGTGAAGAAGTGGTGTATCTAAGGTTGTTGAGTGTGAGGTTGTAATCAAATTTTGAGGTGTGATGTAGCATGTTGTCGTTGACACTCCAATTACAAATTAACTATACTATCACAGATTCTAATTAACACTTAAATTATCCATATGATCAAGGTAGATAATAAAGTCCTAATCTTAGATCAATGATCACTAAAATTGGTTTAATAATAAAAAAAATACATATAACAACTAAATCTAATTCAATCATGATTAAATATTCCATAACCTTCAATATTCCTCCTACCCCCATACTATTCTAGCTTAGTATATTGATAAAAAAAAATAGAATCTTAACACATAAAAATCATAACATTAATTAGAATAGATAAATAGATGACAAAGATTGAATTAAATAACATGAAATACAAACTCAATTAAATAAATGAATAATAGGAATTACATTAAACACAATAAAAAGGATGAAACAATTAAACTAAATAAAGAAAAGAAAGAACTTAGGATATTGTAGAATTGAAAACTCTATATGATCTCAAATCTTTCAATTACAATGACGAACTAACTAAATCTAACATAAGAACGCTAATGGTTTAAAAAAATAATGAAAATGAAGTTAAAATTCTAATGATGGTGCTCTTGATGATTCTATTCAACCTAATAAATGTGATATATATAGATAGAAGGTTGTACGAAGTAGATGAAAAATATGGAAAAAATGTGGTTTATATTAGCAATTATATGAAACCTACATTTTTTTCTAATACTATGCACATGGCTTAAATTAATGGAGCACATAAGAGGAATAACTAGGAAATATGGATCTTATTTCCATAGATATGGTCCCCATATTTCCTCTCTTTGTATTTTCTTCTCTTGATTTTTATTCATGTGACTTCTCATTTAAGATTTTTCATGATGTACATCTAAATTTCCATATATCTAATATTTTATTTTCATATTATTCTTCTTTCCCTTATTTATATTACCAAATTGATTTTATTTTATTTATTCATGTAAAAAAAGGGTAATAGAGAAAAAATGAGGAAGGGTTTCAATTATCATAACAAATATAGAAAATTACATCAAGATCTGTCAAATAATCCAATAAAATATGCACCTATCATGGTGGCATTAAGATGCCACACAACTAGAAAAATTTTGTGAAGGAGGAAGGCTACATGAAGGATAAACACAACAAAAGTGTCTTCAACATAAAGTGTTAACATAGCTACGGGTGTTCATCATGGGCATTTCATATAGATAAGGCTTAGTAATGCTAGGTGCTCATGTTGTGGCTTCTTTACAGTATGAGAAGACATTGATTTTTTATAGTTAGGAGTGAAGAAAATGGTGGATGAGAAATGGATGAAGTGCAAGGAAGCTGAGGAAAGGGGGAAGGAGTCGAGGGGGTTTATGAAGGTTTCAAAAATGTGAAGTAGGAAGGGAGAGGGGTATATATATAGGAGGTGATGATGTGGGATGAGAAATTTCAAATGGTGCAAGGTTGGGAAATTTTTTCGTGGGTTTAACTCATCGACAAAACCTAAGGGAGAATGGGATAGGCGTAGCTATAAATTTGTAATATGGGCTGGTGTTGGAAGGATGGTGCAAGGGAAAGTGTAGTGCATGGCTTAGACGGGAAATAAGGGGAAGGCCATGAGATATAGGCATTCATGGGTTGAAGAAGGAGGGAAGAAGAAAATTGAGATGAGGAAGAAGGGGAAAAAAGAAAAGGGAAAATAACAGAGATAAAGGAGAAAGAAAAAGGGAAGAGAAAGAAAGAATTTATGGTTAGGGTTAGCATTAGGTTTGAGTTTTTTAATAAGGAATTAGGGTAAAATTAACTTATCAAACCATTTGGGATTAACTTTAGGTTAAAATATTAATGACTTAGAATTAAGCTTAGGATTAGGTTTAGATTTAGGATTAAGGAATTATAACAAAGGAAATATCAATTACTCAAGATTAAGATTATGTTAATATATTAATTAATTGGAATGAGTAAAATTTGGGGTATGACAATAACTTTACTAGTTTTATGATCTTATTATCTTAATGACCTATTTAGAGATTATTTACACTTATCCTAGTTATACTATCTTATATTCAATAGTCATCATCTCCTTAAATCTCTCTTAGTAATGCTAGGCAACATTTTACTCTCCACTTGTGCTTCATATGATGATTTTGAATTAATACAATATAAATATTCACTATAGTAAATATTAAGGTGAATAATAACTAGTGATGATTATAATTAAGCTAAAGAAAAAATAATTACAAGTATATCAACACTTTTATTAAACGTGAAGAACAAGTTGAGCACCTAAGATGTTTGGTTTGGATATGAAAGTGTGAAATCAAAAAACTCTTTTATTAAAGTTGTGAAAGCAATATTCTTCAAAAAGTGTAGGGGCATTCCTTAAAAATCCTTCAAAAACAAAAACACTTATTTATAGAATAGGAAAGTTGGGAAGAATCAGAACTAGTTGTTACACCTAAAAGGCCTCGAATAATCAAATTGCAAGGCATATTTTCATTCAAAAATGCACTCTCTAGTACACCACCCAAGGTCCTATAGTTGACCTTCTATCATATGGGACTCATCTACGCATCATCTGTTGGTTTTTCTACTAAAATATTTACTCTATTTACACTTTCTCTGTAGTTTTTTCAACCGGATGTTGTTCGCCCTTGTATCTTAGACCATAATGGCTCAACTATGACCGTTAAAGAGCTTGGCCATTTGAAAAAGCTTTCAATCCATTTAAAATAAGATTAAGTTTGAGATCAAATAAAAATAGAAGATGTAGAAATTATTTCAAACTTAGTTTGAAAATCAAACATGTCATTTATAATTTTCCTCAAGTTTTTTTTTTAAAGTTTTGTTTAAATATTTTTTTTCTAAAACAAGTTTAAGGAAATTCAAAATTATATTCAAACTTTTTTAAAAGAAAGAAAAACAATTATTTATCCAAATTTCTCAACATGTAAAGAACATTTACCTAAAATCATAAGACATAAAGAATTTCTACCATGAATATTCAAAATCTTCAAAGGCCTTCCTTTTAGATCTTTTCTTGTACTTTGGAATGTTGATTTCTCTTTTAACATTTGAACTTGAGAGACCGTTTGAATGAGTGTGAATATCTTGATTTGAAAGCTATAGTACTTATACAATTGGATAGATAAGTTAAATACTTCAACAAGTTTTTTTATCATCAAAATAAGGTTGATTAGCTTATGAGATCAATAATTGGAACTAAGAAAAAGGTAAAATGATGAATATTGTTGTGTGGATTTGATAATTTATTTGATGTGTTTGGTGTTATCTCTAAACACATAGTTTGGTGGTTTAGATGCCTTATTTGATGAGTTTGGTGTTATATCTAAACACACAATTTTGGGGGTTGGATGCCTTGTCTGGTGAGTTTTGTAGTATCTTTAAACACTGAATTTGGTGGTTTGAATAACTTAGTTGTTCTTGGTGTTATCACTTTGAAGCACCCTATTTTTTGTTAATGGAAATGAGTTATGATTTGTGATATCACCTAATAACAATTAATATGGAAGTTAAGATTTTGTTCAATCCTTTTTATCTAATTCTTGAGGTAGCTAATCATGATTTAGTGGGAAATTCATCCTTTTGGTAATTATCTTTTCGCTCAGTTCCTATTTTATTTTCCTACTTAATTTTAGTCAGTATAGGTATGCACATATTTATAAGGTATAGGATTCATACTTTGCTAGGAGGTATGACATTGATCTCCAACTTTGGTGGGTGTTGTATCCTTGTGAAATCCTCATGGCATTTAGTGTATCCATTAAATAGGTAGGTGTGATATCCTAATTTGTGTTACCCCTCACAATAGATGCACTCAAGGTGTGGTGGGTGTAATATTCCCTAATAAATCTTCTTGATGTATTTTGACTACATGTCTTAGGTGTGGTATCACATTGTCTGTGTTATTTTGTCACATTTTTTGTTCATGGTGGAAAATTGGGTGTGATTAATCGAACATCGTAACAATAGAGGATTAATAATATAGTTTATTTTATATGAGACTACTTTTATTATTATCCCTATATGAGCATGCTCTATGATATAATAATCACAAACTTAGAATTTTTATTTCTTATGTATGTCTTATATCATGTTATTGTGTGACCTCATGCAACATGAGTCCATACCATGTTTTAAATAGTTTAGTTTGCCACTACTTCATCGTACTAACACTACATTTATATGGTTACTATGATGATACAACTTTTGTTTCAGTGAGTACATGACAACTTGCGTCATTATGATTCTCAGTTAAAGTATGTTGATAATGATGACATGGGCTAGTAGCATGACATTTATTTGGGATCAATATTTATGTTTCTAGTTTAGTTATGTGTTATGCTAATCAGCTTTGGCCATTTTGTTTACTTTCTTAGGATTTTTTTATTTCTTTTAGGTTATCTAAACTCTTAGCTTTGGTTCCTGTATTTGGATTTTTATAAATTTCTATCTTCCTTCTATTTTATTCTCATCCTTATTATTATTGTTCTTATTAATACATATATTATTCTGTTCCTTCATCCAGGTTTTCCTTACATCGAACATGTATAAGGTATTGATCACACATGTCCCATGTTTCTTGCGATAGTGACATCCATGGTTTTGTTTTGTTACACTTTTGCATTATCTTTAAAATAAAATTTTTTTGCTCTAAACTTTAAGGGTTATACATTCTCCTTAACTTCTAGGAATGGTTAGGTATAACTTGCCAATCACTTACCTAGGCAAATTATAACACCCTCAATTTTTAACTAAAAGATTTCATTTTTAATATAATATGAAAGCATTGAAAAAGAAAATTGAGGAATGTTACCACCATACCTCTCTAATTTCTTCCTAAAGTTAGCATTGTTGGGTTTCTATGATTTCCTATGCATAAGTTGGCTATTTGAGCATGATTTGTTCAAATATTTACAATACCATGTATCCATGTGATTCTATGTATGCACCATCTATTGTTATGTTTTTTATGACATCGAAGAATGCTAGGATTAATAAGTTAAGGTTGGTAAATTTTAGGTGTGTATTGCAAGTCTTAGTAATGTTTTACCTAGACTAGTCGATTAGTTCATCGAACCCATCAATTGGTTATACGAGCAGTTGCATGGTTTGAAAATTTAGATATGTTTGTCTGGGATCAATCGATTGGCTTGATAAACCAATCAACTAGTTTCAATGAGTAGTCGATCCGTTTGCCAAACCCATCGACTGGTGACTCAGTAAACCAAAATGGGTTGGTTTTTGCTTAGATCTATCCATTCAACTGGTTCCTTTGAATAGTTGATCGGTGAAACAAACCATTCAATTGATCTTCTAGTTTCCTTTAGCTCAAGTCCGGTATGACCAAACTAGTCGGCTGGTCCCAAGGTCTCCTACTAAATGTCGCACGATTCATTATAAATTGTTGTTGGTCTCTTGGGTTTTTGTGTTAATACGTATATGTAATTAAAAAATTTTAATTTTTATTTCTACTATAATATCTCTGAACTTAATAAATTTCAAAATGATGATGTTTGGGACTTAAATAAGTTAATTTTGGTATCTCTTAGAACACCCAATTGTTGGCTTTTATGCCTTATGATGTGTTTGGTGTTATCACTTGAAAACATCAAATTCAGATAATAATGGAATTTAATTGTGTTTGTTATTATCACTTGGAAACACCCATCTAGGTATTTATGGATTTTATTTTTGATTTGTGAATCACTGGAAAATACATAATAATGGAATAAGATTTTGTTCAAGCCTTTTTCACCGACTATCGAGGTAGTTGACCAAGAATTAGTGGGCGTGTCACCTTATGGTTATATTTTTCACTTAGTTTCCTTATCTACAAGGTTGGATTTGTTAAGGGTTATGCATCTTTCTTTGAGGTAAGGGATTATATTGTGGCAGACTGTCAACACTTCGGTGCCTAGTGCAGGTGGGTGAGGTATCCTAGTACAAGCCCCTTAACACTTTGTATTTCCCATTGCTTAAGTGGGTGAGGTATCCTAATTTATGTTATCCTTTGTGGCAAGTGCACTTGGTTTGTGGTGGGTGTGGTATTCCCAGAGAAAAGCTCCTTCGATGCATCCTGGCCCCCTACAATGGGTGTGGTATCCAAACCTTTTAGCCCTTGTGGTAGTTGCACTCGAAGTGTGGTGAGTGTGGTATCATCAAAGAAAAGTCCCTTCAATGTATCCTAATCTCCTGTGGTGGGTGTCGTATTTAATTGTGCATATTTTTGCTACCATGAATTTTATTCATGGTGGCAAACTAGGTGTGGTTAAACACACTATCTTACTAACTAAAAGCTATATGGTCACTAAAGGGATAATTCTAATATGGTTTGTATTGTATGGGTTGTGATGTAATTATCACATTATTATCCTTCCATGATTTTCATGTAAGCATGTCTTGTTATATTACTACCATGAGACTAAGTGTTAAATTATATTGGTATGATTATCACCATGTTGTTATGTGACTTAAATATATTGCATGAGCCTTACCATATTTTAGGTAGTATGTGTTACCAGTATCTCATTGTACTGATACTACACTTGTATGTTCACCATCTACTATAGGGAATAGATGATGATGATATGGGCTATTAGCGGGTCATTTCTTGTCATCAGATTTTTATGTTTATGCCTCAGAAAATGAGTTATAGGTGTTTTGCCCACTATGTTGGGAAGTTTTTGTTCTTCCAACTATTTAGACTATTAACTCGATTTCTTGTATTTGGATTTGTAAACTATTATACTCTTTCTATCAATAATATTGTTCTTGCCATTATTATCTTATACCGTCACATTAATATTATGATCATGAATCTTTTTGTTCATTGTTCTATTTTACCTTACATTAGGCATGAGCTAGGTGATTATCAAACATCTCTCATGGTTGATGTGGTGGTAACATTCCCTTTTTTTCCAAATACTTCCGCATTGACTTAAAAAAAAATTGGTTAAAAAATTAGGGGTAATATACCAATCCATAAAGAAGTATAAATCAAGAACTCCACAAAAACAAGCCAAATATCACTCAAACCTGAGTTATAACATACTCCTAATCATACAGGCACATAATACCAAATCAAAATAAGCACATTCATATCCACGAAAAGAATACATCATGATGGGCTTTACTAAAGAGTCTACTACCACATTTTCTTTATGTGGCTAATGTGAAACATAAAAATTTGACCACATCCTCCCCTTATTACTAATGATATTTAGTTGAAACGCTTACTCCCATGACCTAACTATTAGATCTTCACACACCATTTAACATCATTTAAAGAGTTGGACTCGACCACAATATCTAGATGTCACAACCAATCCCTTTGATGACTGATTAGAAAGGCCATATATATTACTTGAAACTCCACTTTGTTAACTTCAATGAACTCTTCTAGCATAAAAAATAATCGAAAGAAATTCCCATGCTACTTGGTTAATACTCCTCCAATTGTTGTCTTCAATAATGGAATGCTTACAAAAGCATCTATATTGCATTTGACTTGACCTTTCCTCAAGGAATTTCATGTTCATATAACAACAACCATTCTTTCACAAATTTTAAAATAAGTGTGTACAAAAACATATGTTGTATAAGAGAAAGAGGGAATTATAGCCCTAATCCACCACTCCAATCTTAGTATTATCATATCTTTTGTAGCTAAAATACTCATAACCTAATTTTCAAACATTTTCATATGTCATTACTTCCATAAGGACCACAATATCACAAGAAAAACAACCTTCCAAATTTTTAAATGGATATCATTACAATTGGGTAGATTTCCTTGCTCATATGACTCTAATAGTGAGCTTAGATATCACCATTTAACTTGTCTGATTTCCAACTAGCTAGTCCATACTTGCCATGATAATGTAGAATGTAAAGAAAGTAAAGAAAATTAAAGTGGTGTGAATCTTCTTATGGAATTGGATATTCGAATGGATGGAGATGATGAATGGTTTAGTGGCTGTAGTTGAAGAAGGATAAAAAGAAAATTTAAGAAAGAATTGAGAAAGAATTCAACACGAAGTTTAAATCTTGAATGTTTCTCCTAGCAGACATTCAAAGCACCTTATCTAAGATTACTCCAAGTATTCTAAGTTAGGATTATTCACTCACATAAGAGAGAAATAGCCAAATTCAATACTTGCATTAGATTTCAAATAATTTAACCATGTGTTAAAAGGATCAACAACATGCATTATATAGGAATCCATACATTACTAACTAGTACACTAAAAAATCCATATGATACACACACGACTAACTACCACATTAACTAGTAACAGCAACGTAGTTATATCCAAATAATACATGAATAAAAAAAGACTATTACAAACAAATCAAGCTAATTATTACATGAAAACAACTACTAAGAACCCAAATCAAAATAAGGATGGTGACTAGGATGTTGACTAGGTCTCTTGACTCTTGGAGTTAACTTTCACGTATAATAGCTCCCTTTGACTAGTAATAGTTTATAATACACAAATACTTATGTATGTTAACATCTTAAAGTGGCTTGATATTCTTCCTACAAATATGGTACTTACTTACAAGAATAACTTAAAGTAAACTCATTATGTTTAGTCACATTATTAGTATCATTATCAAACACATATAATATGATTGGTTCCATAATTAAGAATGATAAATATTTATCGTCTTAAGGACCTATGGATTTTCCTAAATAAAAAAGGTGTCTATATGATCCAAAAAACAACATATTAAATCACCATCCCCTAGTTTGCCTTAACAAAAAAAACAACACGTTAAATCATTATTCTATAGGATGCCTCTATGATTCAAAAAATCCTTTCGTGATGACTTCTCATATATTACAAGCCAAATGAACCATTCAATCCAATTTGGAATGATTCATTATCAAAATTTTCAAGGTATTGAATGTGTTGTTGGACTTGTCTATTATACCGGCACCAAAGTGGCAAATCTAACCAAGAAGAGGCCCTTCTTATAGTAACACCAACATAGTTTATCGTCTACTGACTCACATGTCTAAGCTTCATGAACCACATTTAGAATTTGATGTGCCATGTCTATCTCCCAAGAGTATATGGTCTCCTACAAAATATTTGTCATTTCCTGAGCTCCTCATCCTATCTTCCCAAACATTAAACACTAAGTCTTTTTTGGTGGCCATCAAGTACAATTGAGGGAATAAAACCTTTATATATTGGTTGCCTATCCAAATATCATAACAAAAAAAGAATCTTCTCCCATTTCCTGGCCCCTTTCTTAAACCATCCTTGAATATATACCTCACATTCTATTCCAAAGGATAGATTCACAAATATTACACCAATAAACTCCTTATTTTGGGACCTCCCATGCATTAAATCCCGAGCCATTCATTTTTTTTTAAATACTAAGATACCAAAAACCAAAACTATTACTTAACAATATCCAATTTCACTTGAAAGTTATGGCCCTATCAGTATGTTGTTTACGACCCACACCTAACCCTCCTAACTATTTGTGCCCATCAATCATATCCCATTTAATAAGGTGGATTTTTCTCCTCCTTGGGACAGTTCTAAATGAAATGCCACCTAATGATGCCCATAATTTTATTAGTAATCCCTTTTAGCATCTTAAAAATAGACATAATATAATAGGAGGTTGTTTATATAAAGCCCCATATTTTTGAAAAAATATGTTGAATGATAAATGTGCCAAAATTTTGGCCTTTAATATTCATTTAATGTTATGAATTGGTTTGAAGCAAATTCATTTGAAATAAGGTTGTAAATTGGAGTTTATAGAGTTTTTAAGGGGAACCAATCAACTAGTTCCATGAACCAATCAATTGTTTAGTTGTTTCAACTAAATAGATTTTCTCGACTAAACCGATCGACTGGTTTGTTGAATAGTCAAGTGGTAAGCCCCGACTAATCAATTGGTTTGTCGAGTCAGGCTTATTTTTTTCAAACTCAATTTTCTAAATAAAATTCTTATACTGAAAGGGAACCATACCAACCAATGCCAAATTGTCTCTAAAATATTATTAACCATATTCATGATGGATGTAGCCTAAAGTATTGCCTTCAATTAATCTAGAGGTCAATTGGGACAATTGTGGGGGAGAGATGACCTCATCCTTGTATTCTTCCATATCTCTCCTCTTCACATTTCTGAGATTAATGCTTCAATCTCAGGCATGATTCTGATTAGTAGGAAGATTCCTTCCACGTTGATCATCCATTTCCCCTCTAGTGTATTTTAATTGTTGACTGATTGATCTATACTCTCCAAAAAAATACCATTTGAACTCTAGAGAATAGGTCAAAATATCTTATATTTAATATGTCCATTGAGCTCAAATATAAATGGTAATTTATAGGGTTTTCAAATGGTTCTTGAACCCTCTATTATTCCTCTCAATTGTTTGGCTATAAATAGCCCCAAATATCTATTTTATTCACCTTCATTTTAGCCATCAAAATCCTTAACTCCTCACATTCACCTTTCCTCTTTTATGAACTCTGAGCCTTGTGGTCCATTTTTCTACACTATTTTGATCATGTCTCTAGCTCGATCTAACTTTAATTGCTAAGCAAGGAAGAGTTATATTTGGTAAAAATATTGAGTGGTTTAATTGAGCATTTCCTATCTTGCTCTTAGTTGGTATGTTCCTTCTTTTCCTTATTTTTTAAGTTAAAAAACTTAACAAGGTTTTGTGCAAAATTTTAAGCTAAAAATTTTTTGTTTTAAGGTTTTGAAAGTTGAGGTTTTAACAAGTTGGAATTTTTTATTTAAGGGGAATTTTTCCTGTAAGATATGAGTTCCTTTAATTGATTATTTATGTTGGCATGAATGTATATAGCTTGCATAAGTGATTTAGATGGATAGATGGCATATATTAAGTAAAAAGGCATGAAAACTGATAATAATAGAATATGATGATTTAGTGTTGTGAAATGCAAGTTGATTTGGCTAAAAATGTGTTAGGCTATGTTGATACATATTATAATGTGGCTAAGGATGATTTATGAGTATGAATCTTCCTGAAAATATTGATTTTATGTTGTTGTAGGGAAAGCTAATCCAGTGGTTATATCTAACCAATCGACTGGTTCCTAGAACAGTCAACTAGTAAATCCAATTTACTAACTTGTAAGCCTACGGAGACCTTGGTCTTGTTTTCTACTTAAACCTATTTATTGGTCAGGTAGAACCACGGTTATCTACTTGTATTTATGTAATTATTTGGTTGTGGTATGATAAAGTCCTTTGATGTAAACAATCTTTCAAAATGTTTATGTAAGTTATATTCACGCACTCTATTATTTTAAAATTGGTTGGTTTGTTGTAGCCTTATATCTGATATAGGGTAGGAGGAAGATTTTTTTCCAGTGATAGGTATGGCGGTAACATCTTATTTTTCATAGGTACATTTTTAGCTTTCGCACTGTTTAAAATAAATTTTTTGGTAGTAAAAAAAGGGATGTCACAAGTTGGTACCAGAGATTTTTATTAGCAGCGTATCACTTTTGAAAATAATCAAATTGATACCATAGGTTGGTATCAAAGCTTTTTCTTAAAACTCTTCACTTTTATGAATTGTTAAGTTGAGGACATAGGTTTTTTTTATCAAAGCTTTTCGTAAAAACACACTATTTTCATCAAATGATTTTGAAGTTGATACCATAAGATAGTATTTATAAACCTTTTCCATTAACTTTCCCAAAAATCTAATTATTTCAAAGTTGAAATGTTCGTGAGTGAGAGTAGGGTTGGGGAATATGCCATAGATAGCATTTGTGATAATTGAGATGCGAGTCTTAGTACTCAGTAGACTGAATTTTGTCCCTAATTTCTTCTAGTCTTTAGGACACAATGATCGCTAACCACCGCTATGGATGTACTGAACCATTCATGGAGGTCGTCGGAGCTTATATGAAGGAAGAGATCAAAGCACCTTAACCACCATTGGTGCCATAAGCTGCACTAATTCTGGAGGGTTGGCTCAACAGGGCTGGGAATTATCACCCACCGATCTTCAAGGGCTAAAAGGACACTAAAATCATGGAACCATTGGTTCGAGATATGGATAAGAAGTTCACCGCTTGTGGTTACCCTAGAGACAAGAGGGTTGGCATGGAATTATAGTACTTGAGGGGAAGGGCATACACATGGTGGAGGAGCATCTAACTAGGGATGGAGAACATATAAGACGGGCATCGTTCCTAGAGGCTTTGTGAACCCATTTCTAAACAACTCACCTCCACATGAAGAAGTATGATGAGTTCATAGCACTTCGGTAAGAGAGATTGTGCATCGAGGAATACTACACTCAATTCATGGACTTGGTCTAATTTGTCACAAAAGTTGAGGTCAACGAGGCGATGTAAGTTCACTACTTTAAGATCGAGCTAGAGATCTGATACCAGGAGCTTTTAGTAGGAGTTACTCTGCCAGATATGGTAGGGATGTACAAGCAGCCATTAGAGGCATCTCAAGTAATTTAGGCCTAAAGTGCTTGGTTAGGAAATAAGAGAAATTTTGAAGGTCATGACCATCTCAGTGAAAAAAAGAAGATATTTTTTAGGAGGTAGCTTGTTGTCTAGATATGGCTGGAGTATGGGGTATGTACCATAAATTGAAGGGTTATCTAGGGGTCGTGTTGAGGAGAGGCACTACCACTGCAAGAGATGTGGTATAGATCACACGGGGTTAGACTACAGAGGTAAAAAAGTGACATGTCATGGATGTTACGTAGTGAGGCATAGAGCATATGAGAGCCGAGTTGGTAATGGCAACATCTAGAGGATCTAAACTAGAGCTCATAGTAATGGGTATATCCTACAACCACCACCACAATTTTAGAGAGTTCCTCAGTTGCCAGCCTGTGCCGCTAGTCGAGCTAGCCAAGCTAGAGGTCCAAGGCCTCACCTTTTCCATCAAGGGCAAGGTCAGCTATTTCCGCATGTGTTCTGTCAGTAATACTCCTAAATGTGATGAGTTAAGAAAAAGTAGAACATTAGGTTAATTAGGTGACCAGTATGCTTATTGTCTCTGTCTTTTCTACTTGCTTATTATTTGGCTATTGTGCATCACATTCTTTCTTGGCATCAACATTTATAGCTAGAGCTTCCTTATTTCCTTCTGTTAATATTCCTACATCTATTGTGTTGCCTTCAAAGGATAGGATTGCCTACTCTATGTTCTATTAATGATTTATTGTGGTAGTGGGAGGAATATAATTTCCATTAAACATAATAGAACTGGAGTTACATGATTACGATGTGATTAACGAGATGGATATAATGGGGAAGTACTAGGCGCTGATCGATTGCACACAAGAATGCATGGTTCTGTGAGGACCAAAGGGTATTAGAGTTTAATTCAGGAAGTGTGAACATAATCCTTCTATAAGGATTGTGTCAGCAATCCCTATAACACCTCCAAAATCACAATTGAAATTTTTTGTTTAATTAAAAAATACACAATCACAGGAGGGTGCTACCGCCATGATCAACACAAGCCTGGCCTCCGGCCAGTATCGCACTAACCATAAGGCTATAAATTAATTCCATAAATCATTAAGCTAATTAAGACATGGAACTATAGAAATCCAAAAGATTCATAATAAAGAGAAAGTTAGAGTACATAAATTAAAGCGTTAATACAGAATTTAAAATAGATAAAAAGTCAAGCCCCCAAAGGAAAAGAGCAATACAATAGTGACATAAAATAAAATTGGAAAAATGAGAGAGTCTGGTCGACACTTGCTCTCGGCCCCAAGCAAAGTCCAATGAGTCATCCCACAACCCTGTCCAACACATCAAGTGTATCATAGGCATCAAATACGTTATCTCCTACCTACACAAACTCAAAAGAGACCTCTTCTCGTGGGAATGACCATCACCCATGAAATGGGAAATCGGTAACCTATGTACTGAGCAAAGTAACCATATGGGTAAGGCCATGCAAGAAAAATAGACAAGTACGGCTAGGTTAATATCATCAATCTAGACATATACTAATATTTATGTCTTACACATCTCTTATATTAATTCCATGTGAGTACGAAGACCCTACTATTATAGCCGGTGGACTAGAAACACTCCATAGGATAAAACACACCTTACCATTATTATAGCTGGTGGACCAGATATCACTCCACAGGGCATAACACACCTGACTACTATTTTAGTCGGTGCACTGAAAAACAATCCTGACTGGCCCCGACTCATGTGGTGTTCTACTATAAGTAATTAGTATCTTTCATTGACTTATTACCATACGAATTTTGGTGTATCCAGATGAGATCCCCCACTATTATAGTCGGTGGACCAAAAACTCTCCACAGGGTAAAACACACCTGACCACTATTATAGCCAGTAGACCGTATGTCACACCACAGGGTACCACACACCTGACCACTATTATAGATGGTGGAACAAAAAATATCCTCAATGGGCCCAACTCGATAATCTTTCACTTTAAATGTTTAGTGTTTTATTCGTATCTTATTTCACACACAACCTAGACTAGACATGCATGACCCACTAGACTTCCCATGCTCGCCCTTTTATTCTGCGCTCTCCCAAAACCCTCTCCCATATCTTGGGACATTTACACAACCTATGACTCCGAGACTTCCTCCCCATATTTTTTGACTCACCAAGAGAAACCCAAACTCTTATGCACATGGTTCAAGGCTCACTCCCCATAACTCTGTTTTGACTCCTCTTTCCCCTCTAGGGTTTCCCTTTGAAACCGTAATCTGGCCTATATGGCCTCAATTCCCCTCATCCTACACAACCCATACTCTTTATTGCTACCAAAATCTTCAATCCCCTCAAACTACATCCAAAAATACAACCACACTACCCATCTTCCACACGAGATCATGAAAACCCTAGTTCGCTCCCCAAACCCTAGTACTTCTCCTTTATTTTATATCCTAACAACTCTTCTTTTACCTTACTTAACCCTCAAGTTAACTTTTTCCATGTAAAGGTGATCCCCATGCAAAGGCTAACCATCCCATGCAACCCTACACTCCCCATGCATATTTTACTCCATCCTCCTAATTTGTTCCCATTATTCCCCCTTTGTACACCTATAGGTCATGAGATATTTAGGTCATTATTACCACCCTCTAATCACCTCACTTTGCTTACTCATTTTTATTTCTCTCACAACCACATCACACTACTTAAGGCTTTCTATCATGCATGTCATGAAGGGAAATATTACATAAGCACATTCCGAGTACAAGTAACAATAATACACATGCAACTTACCTTAGGTCCATGCTTAGCAAGCTACACTACAAGAGCATAATCTATAACATATAAGGTACACACATATAACCAACACACGTAACACATATTATACACATTAGGCCTTAACCATATCCTTACCTAAAATGACACCAGGCTTGGAGCATGCTCCTACTCCTCCTCACAAGCTCCTACCCGCAAGTGCACGGGGTTGGAGTAGTAGTCAAGGTCGATCCCATATGGATTGGTGAATGACCACTAGGACAATGATAGAACTTAGCTATGTATAGACTATGAGATGATATGAAATAATAAAGTGTAAGCTAAAATAACTAAAATAAGTAACTAAGCTAAAAAGAAGGGAAAATAACACTCAAGTGAATCAAATAAATAGAAGAGTTAAGGTTCCGGTTCATCGCCCCTGATCCTCACATATAATCGAATATTACATCACAAAATAATTCAACAATCATAATCAATCATGCCAACAAGTATAGAAAGTGGTGTGCTTTCTCATGCCACAACCACCTTATTACATATCTATGGTCCTAACTATATCTAGCTTAGAGTCTAATAGAATTTAATGTATTAAAGTCCATAAAATTTCCTCCTTTATTGTTGTAGAGGTCAAATCAATCGTCTCTCGACCTACAATTTAATCTCCCATCGTACTATTAGGTCTAATACTAGATTATCTCTCAATCTCACTAGTATTTCCAACCCGATTGACTCACACATAGGTGCATTAACCTGTACCTACATACAAAAAGTACTACCAATTTTGTCAAAGTTTTTAGCAAGCTAATCAATCTTAGCCTCTAATGCCTTGATGGAATCTAAAGAGTGAGTTCCTGGAGTCCTTTGTATCGGGGCACGTTCGGAGTGCCATTGGTGGGAATTCAAGGCTAGCTCCTCAAGGAACTCATAAACCTGCTCTCGAGTCTTGTTCATAATGGTACCTACTACAGCTGCATCTATTATAGAACGGTTAGTAATAAAGATACCATTATATAAAGTTTGCATATGAAGCCACATAGGCAGGCCATGATGTGGTCACATCCTAAGAAAATCCTTAAACCGTTCCCATGCATCATAAAGTGATTCAAGGTCATTTTGCATAAAGGTATTGATGTCATTCCGTAATTTTACAGTTTTTTATGGTGGAAAATATATAGAAAGGAAAGACTTCATCAAAAATCCCAAGTAGTAATAGACCCTGGGGCTAATGAGTGTAACCAACTCTTGGCCTTATCACGTAAAGAAAAGGGAACAATCTAAGCCTAATTGCATCATTAGAAACACCATTTAGCTTAAAATTATCACAGATTTCTACAAAGTTAGCAATGTGGGAGTGGGGATCTTCATTAAGGTTACCTCCAAACTGAACCGATGTTTGTAGCATCAGGATGATGGCAAGCTTGATCTCAAAATCATTATCTTGTACGATCGGTCTTCGTATGCTTGAGGTTGAGCCATCAAGGCTTGGTGTAGCATAGTCCCGAAGCAACCTAGGAATGGGAGGTTGCTCTTGGATAGGAGCTTGTTCTTCGAGTAGAATGTGCCCTTGTGGTTGGATTTGTCCATCATGGGGTGGAGGATTGGTTTCCATTTCAATGCTTGTGGTGTGTGACCTGTGTAAATGTCATATGGTCCTCTCGATCTCGAGATCAAGTGGCACTAGATCACCCCCACTAGCGTGAGTCATGCACTAATGCACTTTCACTAAATCAAACATTCCTACACCCAAGACTAGTCAACCACAACAAAAAGAATGTAAAAGAAAAAAATTAATGTTTAGATCATAATAAATCCTTGAGTCCTAATGTCACTCACTGCCAATCCCTGGCAACGACGCCAAAAACTTGACATGTTCCTACCTACAAGTGCACGGGGTTAGAGTAGTAGTTAAGGTCGATCCCACACGGATTGGTAATTGACCACTAGGACAATGATAGAACTTAGCTATTTCTAGACTATGAGATGATATGAAATAATAAGTTGTAAGCTAAAATAACTAAAATAACTAACTAAGCTAAAAAGAAGGGAAAATAACACTCAAGTGACTCAAATAAATAGAAGAGCTAAGGTTCTAGTTCATCGCCCCCGATCCTCACACGTAATTGAATATCACATCACAAAATCATTCAAAAATCATAATCAATCATGCCAACAAAGATAGAAAGTGTTGTGCTTTCTCAAGCCACAACCACCCTATTACTTATTTATAGCCCTAACTATCTCTAACTTAGATCCTAATAGAATGAAATGCATTAAAGTCCATAAAGTTTCCTCCTTTATTGTTGTAGAGGTCAAATCAATCATCTCTCGACCTACAATTTAATCTCCCATTGTGCTATTGGTCTAATACTAGATTATCTCTCTATCTCACCAGTATTTCCCAAACCAAAAATCGAAATCCGACCGTGGTTCATCAATCCGTTAATCAATCAATAACACAAAACATAGATCATGAATTAAATGAAAAAGGATGAAATAATTCAACAGATTCAGATCGGGGGAAATTCCCCTTCACCTTAGCATAAGATCTAGCCTATCAAATTCATAGCAAGAATATTAAAAATAATAAGAGATTCCATAGATAGAGAAATGATCATTAGATAATACCCTTGATGTTCACAAATTCTTGCAAAAATTAAACTTCTTGGCCCTCGGTCTCTAATTTACAAGAGAGATATTGATGAATTGGGGAAGAGGATAGAGAAGAGAGAGATAGTGGAGGCTGCTTTGAGAAATTAGAATCAGATTTTTTATATTACCTCCTCTCAAATCCCTAGGGTATTGATAAAGATGGGCTTCCCGTGTCAACTTTGACAATGATGCGTATTTTAACTACAATGTTTTATCATAACTCCGATTAAGCTCATTTTGGATGCATTGGAAAGCTATTAAAAATATATACAACTTTGATGTTGAAATATTCTCTAAATGTATACTTTTTCCTGGTCTAAATTCCACTTCTTTCAGATCTATATACTTTAAATATGCATTTCTGCTTCCATTTTATTCCATAATTTATATTTTAGCTCTAAATCTATTTCCGCTTTAACTTTTGCTCCTCTTTACTCCTTTTTTCTCCTTTCTTCTCCCTTTAATCTTATTCTTTTTTCCATCCTTCATGAACTTTTTGTTGCTTGAGACCCTTCAAATTTTCACAACACAAAGGCGGTAACAAGAACAAAAAGTGAGAATTCTAACTGAAATTAGAGGTAAAAACTCTTATAAACCTTAGGAATAAGATGCAAAAGTTACACTTATCACCTCCTTAGAGGTCAAACTTGGTTTACCTAATAAGAGGAAAATAGTAATGTGAATTCCCTCTTATTAACATTTTCATTAGTTCCTATTTACCTCTATTATGAACTAGTATTAGTGATAATAGTAATAAGAATAACTTTTGTAGTAAAAATAAGGGTATTATCCTTAAAATGGTTAATCATGCTATTATTAGCCAAAATATTGTTAGGTAGTTATAATAGTCAATGACAAGATATTATTAACAATATTAGTAATAATTATGATAATAACTTTAATAATGATGATGATGATGATGATGATGATGATGAAAAAGTTAGAATAATAATTACACTAAATAAATTATACTTAAGGGCTAGGAAGGGTTAAGGCACAACCTAGTGAGGGCGACGGTGGCGCGGACGACGATGGTGGTGATGGTGGCAGGGGTGGTTTAGAGAAAGTGAGTCTTTTAAGACTAAAAGGGAGAGAGATATGGTGGTTGTGGTGGTTGTGGACTCTCTTGGCTGAGAGGGTTGCAGTGATGGTGGTGGCGTACCAAGGGTGGCAGCGTAGGTGGTGGTGGTTGTTGTAGCCGAGGGTGGTGGAGAAGAAGGGAGGATGAAGGAGAGGGAGAAAGGGAGATGGGAAGGTATGGGATGGAAGAGGAGGTTCTACCAAGTTGATTAGGAGGAAGGGGAGGTGGCAATTGCGGCGAAGGAGGCAGTGCACAGCGACGAGAGGGGTGGCAATGGGGTACAAAAGGGTAGGTTGAGTAGCCAACTTTACATAATCGGGGTGGTTTGTGTAGGGGGATTCAAGGGCAGTGAGTGGCTTGGTTTGGTGGAGGGTAATTTAGGGAAGGGATCGGGTGGTGTTTCAAGCAGCGGTGTTGTGCGGCTGCGGCTGAGGTAGTATCTAATGTGGTGGTGGCAAAATATGCTGGCAATTCTCGATAAAGCAAAGGAGGTCAAATGAGGGTCAATTTGGGGTATTTTTAAGCCAAGGTAGGTGGAAGAATACAACAAGGGAAGAGGAAAAGGGAGTGGGTGTGGTAAGGGCTCGCCGACTGACGGTGGTATACCAATATGAGCCTATAAAGTTGTAGGGTGCAAGCGGTAGGTGGGGGGAAACGGAAGGGAAGGGGAGCACGCGAGGGAGGTAGGTGCAAGGGGTTTGGCTCAAATTGGAAAGGAAAAGGATGGGGGAGAGAGAGGGGAAGCTAGTCGGGGTGGTACTGTTACAAAGCACATCGACTTGTGGCTGATTTGTACTGTAACGCGAGGGAGGGGAAGGGAGGAAGAAGAAGAAGAAGGGGTTGGGCCGACCGGTCAGGGAAAAGAAATAGAAAGAAAAAAAAGTGGGAGAATCGGGCGGGCGAAGGAGGAGAAAAAAAAAAGGTGACACAAGCAGGACCATATGGGGAGAGAAGAGAGGAGAGGGAGTTGGGTCGACGGCGAGGCCCACCTCAGGGGAGGAATAGGAGAAAAAAAAAGGAGAAAGGAGAAAAGAAAGAAGAAAAAGGAAAAAGGAAGGAAAAAGGGAAAAAGGAAAAAAGAAAAAAAAAAGTATGTTGGTTGGGGGTTTTTAGGATATTTTTATATTTTTAAATATTCAAAAATAATAAAAATTAGTAATATAATAATTATATTCCTTTTTATATTAATTTAGGATAATTGAGGTAAATTTTCCTAGGTTGTATTTTTAATTAGCAAATTATCCTAATCTTCCCAAATTAAATTCTTTATTATTTATCTATTTTTTGTCTTAATTAATCCCATTATTTTATTAAAATAATATATTTAATTAATTTCATAATTAAATATCTATTTTATTATAATTTTCTAAATAAGGGTTTGGGGGTATTATCTCATTGAGCAACCTCATACATAGGGGATATCCGCTCTACCTCTGTAGTGTTAGAGACACCAATGTGACTAATATACCCTTGGAGTATATGATCATGGTTTGTGATTTTTATGATGTATTACCTGAGGAGATCCTAGGAATGCTACCCATATAAGAATTTGAGTTCACTGTGGATGTATTACAAAGAACAAATCTAGTATCTTAGGCTTTGTAGAGTATGGCACCCAAGAAGATGAAAAAACTCAAGGCTTGGTTGGAGGAGCTATTGGAGAAGGGTTATATCCAACTAAGCAAATCACCGTAGAGAGATATATCTCTTTTTGTCAGGAAAAAATATGGGAGCTTGAGGTTGTGCATTGACAACCAAGGGTTGAACTAGGTGACGGCAAAGAGCCATTATCCGTTGCCAATTATTGATGACTTGTTCGACCAACTCAAGAGAGCAAAGGTGTTCTCCAAGATTGATCATTGGTTAGACTACCATCAATTTAGGATAGCATAAAAAGACATCCCTAAGAATACTTTTCAGACAAGGTATGCTCATTATGAGTTCATGGTAACGCCCTTTCGACTCACTAATGCACCATCAACTTTCATGTCCCTTATGAACTAGATCTACAGCCATTTCTTAGACTATTTCTTTGAAGTGTTCATTGATGACATCCTCATCTACTCTAATGATTGAGAGATGTATGAATAGCATTTAAGGTAGAATTTTCCATTGCTTAGGTCGCACTGGCTATATGCTAAATTCTCAAAATCCAAGTTTTGGTTAGATCAAGTGGCTTTCCTTGTTCATGTGATCTCCAAGGGTGGAGTGGTAACGGATCCTCCTATGATTCAAGTTGTTTGTGAATGGCCCACGCCCACTTTTGTCAAGGAGATGTGTAGTTTTCTAGGGTTAGCGAGATAGTATCGTTGATTGGTCATAGATTTATATAAGATTACATGACCGTTGACTCAATTATTGAATAAGGTTACTCGTTTCTAGTGGAATGAGAAGTGTAGTGAAGCCCTCATGGAGTTTAAGAGGCATTTCACTTCATCCCCAATGCTCACGTTACCAAGTGGGTTTGATGGTTTTGAGGTGTACAACGATGCTTCCAAGTATGGTCTAGGTTATATGCTGATGTAACATAGAAGAGTAGTGGCTTATACTTCTTGAAAACTAAAGCTGCTTGAATAGAACTACCTAACTCATGACTTAGAACTTATTCCGATAGCATTCGCCCTTATGATCTAGAGCCATTATCTCTATGGAGTTTAGTTCAAGCTTTACACTAACCATAAAAAGCTTTAAGTATATCTTCACCCAGCAGGAATTGAACTTGAGACAATGTCGGTGGTTGGATTTGGTAAAGGGTTATGACCTAGAATTGAGCTACCATGAGGTTAAGGCTAATGTTGTGGTAGATGCACTTAGCTAAAAGCCATCACATTTCTTTGGGCACAATCGTGTTTTCAAATCATCTATATTGAGAAATTAGGAAGTTAGAGATTGAGTTAATAATATTGGAAGTCTAGAAGAAAGAATGAGTGCATTTACCATTACACCTTCAATATTTGAGGAGATCTAAGCTAATCAAGTTTGTGATGTTAAGTTTGAGAGAATCTAGACTGTTATTGCAAAAATGCAGAGTAAGGATTCCAGTTCCAGAAGGATGGCAGTATCAGATACCATGGTAGATGGTGTGTACCGTAGGGGTGTATGGAGCTTAAGAGGAGGATAGTTGAGGAAGGACTTTACACTCCTCAACCTATCCACCCTGGGGAAGACAAGTTATATAAGGATTTGAAGAAGATATATTGGTGGCCCCACACGAAGTAGGAAGTGGTTGATTTCGTTGTCCAATGATTGACCTATCAGAAGGTTAAGATTAAGCATAAGAGACTAGTAAGGTTAGCTCAACCACTTGAATTTCTAGAGTGGAAGTGGGACAAAATATTAATGGACTTTGTGGTTGGTCTTTCAAGGACCCATAATGGATTTGATTCCATCTAGGTTGTTATTTACCATCTAAGTAAGTCGGCCATGTTTATACTGATGAAGTAGACATGGAACATGGAGCAACTTGCCAACTCCTATAGAAAGCATGTGGTTAAACTACATAGATTTCCTAAGGACATTGTGTCCGACTGAGACTTTGGGTTTTTGTCGCACTTCTAGAAAAATTTACAAACTGCCTTTGATACTCAACTAAAGATCAGTACATCTTTTCACCCAGCTATGGATGGTGAGACAAAGTTAATCATTCAGAAACTGGAAGACATGCTTTAGACATGAGTGTTAGACTTTAGAGGAATTTGGGAAGATTGTCTTGACTTGATCGAGTTCTCCTACAATAACAGTTACAAAGCCAATATCAATATGGTGCCTTTTGAAGCCTTATACGGGAGGAATTATCATAGCCCCTCATGTTGGAATGACATAAGCAAGACACTTTTGTTTGGACCTAAGATGATTGAGGAGATAATGAGGCACATCTATTTGATTCAGGACCAAATGAGAGAGTCTAAGGACCAACAAAAGAGCTACATAGATGTGATAATACAAACTAATAGTTATGAGGTGGGTGACAGAGTCATTCTGAGGGTTTCTCCCACCAAAGGTGTCATGAGGTTTGGTAGGAATGGTAAGCTCAGTCAAAGGTACATTGGACCATATGAGATTCTAGACCGTGTTGGTGAAGTCACTTATCATGTAGCTCTACCAATGGAGTTGTCGCATGTGCTCAATGTTTTTCACATATCTTAGTTGAGGAAGTACATAGTGGATCATTTACACATTATCCAATTGGAGTCGCTAGAGCTCAATGAATCTCTGATGTATGAAGATCTAACAGTGAGCATTCTAGATACAAAGACAAGATAGACACATACAAAGACCTTCTTATTAGTAAAAGATGTTTAGTTATGAGACGGTATAGAAGAGGCTACTTGGGAGGTTGAGGGGGAAATTTAAGCCAAGTACCAAAATTCATTTTTGTAGCTTGTTACCTTAATGTAAACATTTTTCTTTTAAGGGGGTAGTAACCCTTTTCTTGAATGTGAATGCGATCTATGTTTTATCTTATATGTAATGAAAGGATGGGATTGTTATAGTCTGCAGGGACGCAACCTCTTTAAGGGGGGAAGTGCTTTAATACATCATATTTTTGGAAAAAAAATGTTAAATGAGAATTATGCCAAATTCTGGGCCTTTAATTTTTGTGTAATGTTATGATTTGATTTGAGAAAGTTTAATTTGAAATAAGGTTGTAAATTGGAGTTTTTCAGGTGAATCGATCGACTAGTTAGGGGAAACTGAACAAATGGTTTGTAGAACAATAGACTGGTAGCCCCAAACTGATCAACTGGTTTGTCAAATTGAGCATATTTTTTCTAAATCAATGTTCAAAAAATTTTCTTATACTACAATTGAACCTCAACAACCAATGCTAAATTGTACCTAAGAGATTCTTAATCATTTTCATGATGCATTTATCCTGAATTATTGTCTCTGATTGATTTAGAGGTTCACTACAAGAAAAGCTATTTTTGGCAACGGAATATGTCGTTGCCAAATATATATTTGGCAACGATATAATATTTTGGTAACGACAAATTGTTGTTGCATATGATAGCGTAACTAAAGGTTTTTGCAACGACTTTTTTCCGTTGCCAAAAAAGGTTATTTTCGCAACGATAAACTTGTGGCTAAAAATAGTATTTTGTTGTCTTAAATAATTGACAAATGTTGGAGCATAATTATATTTCGCAACGATTTCCTTGTTGCGAATAAGATATATTTTTTGCAACGAAATTGTTGTTGCGAATAATATGTTATATTTTTCAACAGATTGATCGTTGCCAATAATGTACAATATTTTTAGCAACAATGTTCCTGTTGCGAATAATATGCTATTTTTTGCAACGCTTGTTTTGTTGCTAATAATCTAAGATATTTTTGTAACAACATTTCTGTTGCAAATAATGTGCTATATTTTTGCGGTTTCTTTTTTTCCAATAATGTAAGATATCTTTTGCAACGGTTATTTTGTTGCCAATAATATAAGACATTTTTTGCAACGGTTGTTTTGTTGCCAATAATGTATGATATATTTTTTGCAATAACATTTCTGTTGCGAATAATATGCTATATTTGTGCGGTTATTTTTTTTTCAATAATGTAAGATATTTTTCGCAACAACATTTCTGTTGCCAATAATGTACTTTAATTTTTGTAACAACATTTCTGTTGCTAATGAAATAATTTCATCCACTATTATTTTTGGCAACAATTTCTTTGTTTCCAAATAAAGAAATTCCTGCAATGCTATAAATTAAATAAATTATCACTTTCTAGCATGTCACATTCACATACATATATTAATCAAATATAATTGTCAATATATAGTAAATTCATTTCATCATTAATATGAAATGCATCATACATTAATTGTATAATTATTTGATACAATTGTCAAAAACAGAAACAAAACATCCAACATGACATCACCATAATAACACCAAGAGTTTTCGGCAAAACACTCTTGTAAAGTGTTTTTTGGTAAAAAGGACAACAAAAAATACATCGGAATCTAAGAATGCAATCTTGATCAGATCTACGCATCAACTAATAACAAAAGTCATCTATCCACAAATAAATCAATAATCATCGTCAACACCACCATGAAAAGCATCACCATCATCCTCAAGTGTATTCCTAGACCTGAATAAATAACAAGATTAATACATGTCTCGTGCGTACATACATACATATATATAGACGTAAATATGTGTACGTCTATATATGTAGACGTAAATTTGTGTACGTCTATATATGTAGACGTATATATGGGTCCGTCTATATATGTATATGTATATCTACACACGTCTATTTATGTATACTTATATATATACGTATGTATATGTGTGTGTGCGTGTGTGTATATATATATATCACTATAAGAGACAAAAATATAGATAGATAGTCATGTTTGATAATCATTTTTTCCGATTGATTTTGGTGATTACATATGCCAACTATATGTGGATAAGTGAAAGGGTTTTTCGAAAGTATACCGGTATATGTGTTGCATTGATATAAGTAATACTATAATGCAAAGTAGCTCATATCATGAAATAAATACAAAGTTGGATTACTCTAGAAATTATAATTTACCTTATAATATTGGTAGCCATCATTTGACTCATTTCTAACATCCTCTTCTCAAAAGCGGCCATAGATTGATCTTGTTTCTCTTTAAGCTCGTCTATTTGACTTTGTAGACTACATATCTTATTTTGTTGTTCATCTATCTTGACTTGTTGCTCATCTATCTTACTTTGTTGTTGTATGATTTTCTGTTGTTGTTCTTCTTGAATCCTTGATTTGAGGGAGCCGCCATAGCCACTACCTTTCCCCCTTGTGTATCCAGACTTTGGGCCCAAAACTTGAAGTAACATCTATTCCTATGTTTGAGGGGCTCCTTCTTTATCCTTGTTAGTCACAAGATGGTGAAGGTCTCCCTACAATAAACACAACAACATTTTACATATGCATAGATTCATAGTTGTTATAATCAATTCTTTGTACGAACTAACATATACTAATATATATACTAATACAAATATAAGAATAATTTACATGAATTTTCTTAGAGCGTCCATCATTAACCCACTCTAATACTCCTTGATCATTTGTTCGCGTGTGTTCAGCAAGCCAAATCACATCAGCACTCGGCTTGACATCACCATTCTTCTTTGTCTATGAGGACACATTACTTAGTCATTTTATCCATGAAGATGAATAAATATACCGAATATAACTATTTGATATTCTTACCATGATAGTTTCCACTTCTGGAAAAGATAAGTTTCCTGTGGTGTGTTGGCACCATTTATCTGACTTTCGATTCTTGCTGTTTTGTTCACTCATTTTCTACAATTTAAGAATAAAAGAAATGAAGATAAATAATTCATACCTACAATTTAAGGCAGAAAACTTATCAATAAAGAAAAGAATTACCTTAAATTTATCAGAATTAAAAGTTTCACAACATTTTATCCAATTTTCTGGATCGAAATCAGTAGGTGGATTTTCCAAACGTTCCTCATGTGTATCTCCACATTCTTTGTAGTAAGAATGCAAGCGAGCTTTCCAATAACGATATAAGCGTTGCATTGCAAACAACACAAACGCTTTTAATCTGGGTAGTTGATTATTATCCATTATGCTGAACTTGTTCTATAATGTCACAACAAAATAATTAGTTGGTTAAGGATCATAGATTAGGATTTATAAAAGGAAAATAATGCATATCTATATATATATACCTTGACAAGCAACCACATTGCATCACCGTGTTTAGCTGCTACCTGAATCCAAGGTGATGCATCCATGAGGACTTTGGTCCGCACAATATGGCCACAAAAATTTACTAAATTTCTGGCATTTTCTCCAACGGCTTGGAGAACATAGTCAGGTATGTCAACGACAAGCTTTGCAGTACCACCTAATGTCTTCTTCTCAATCACATAAGATTTATATTTGCCTCTCTGCCCCCTTTTCCTTTTAGCATTAGAAGTAGATGCTATTACAAAAATAAAAATAAGATAATAAAATCAAGGCTTAGCAAATCTATACATCATAAGAGTTTAAAAGAATAAACAAGGCTTAGCAAAAATATATATACAAACATGATTAATAAAAATTACTGTACCTTGACTACTATTGCCATCATTTTCTGGGGTCACATTTCTTGTAGATATATTTTCATGCATATATTGAGTTCTAATTCGAGGTAGAGTATTGTTAGATTCATTTGTTTCTCTTGGAATTGGATCAGCAACCTCATGCACAGTCAACGTCATCTCAACTCTATCAACAAACTTCCTTGTTGCATTCCTTTTGCTTCCACCTTATTAGTCATGTAAACATATCATAGAACCAAGAAAATAGAGTTACAAGCAAATTGATAGGCCATAACAAGATTGATGTTTAAATTTCAAATATTCTCAAATAAACACAAACATTTGTGATTTTAAGTATGTATTGAGAATTTACCTGGCTCATTCGAAGGCATAATAGTTAAATCAATATTTTGATTTTCTTCTGGACCAGGACTATGATTATTAGAACCAACAGCGTCCACAAAATCCATATTAAGTTCACCTTCAAGACAATTAACTTCTTCCACTTCATTGCGTTGAGGTCTACTCTGTTGGGATCCATTGGAAACAAAGTTTAACTTCTGCTTACTTCTCACGTTGCCATTTTTTCCAGCTCCCATGCACTTACCTTCATTATGAACAAAGTCATTGATAAAAAAAAAGGTACATTTAAATTCACCATAGGTAGTAGAGTTAAAAAATAATCAAATGGGTAGAAATATCTACATATTTGTTATTGCAGCTTGTTGGTTGAAAAAATCTACATATTTGTAAAATATCTTGGTTTCATTTTAGTAAAATATCCTGGTAAAAATGATCTTCAACCATTGAATCTAGTAAAATATCCTGTTAGTAAGGTGAAGGCAGGAGATAAAGGTCTTGGTTGCATTTTAGCTCATACAATGGGTCTGGGGAAAATGCTGCAGGTATATTGTGTAAAATCAATAATTATGAGCTTATTACAGCCAGCCCAAACACTCTTAAACTTCTTATTCTAATACTTCTGTGGTAATATAAGTATAGGTTACAATAATTTTGATTGCCTTTTCTCCAATTGGCTTATCTCTGCACCCTGCAGTTTTGTTGATATCTTTACTGTCTGCAGGTCATAGCTTTCTTCTACACTGCTATGAATTTAGTACACTTTCTCTTCTATACACTTCTGCCTGTTCACTTGACCTGGGGAAGAATTTTAGGAGGTCTTTTTGGTTTCCTCAACATTATAGATGTTATGACTTTCAGGTCTCTGTTCTTTTGCTAGTTATATTTCTATTGATGTTTCTAATAGCATTTATTTAAAAAAGTGCCCAAATTTTGAACCTTCTCATGTTAGGGATCCTGGTCACTTATCATTTGTTAAACCAAAAGACAAGAACTGTGAGTTCGTTGTCAAAAGTGAGAAGCCAGAAAGCATGTATGGTATTTCTTCCTATGCTTAATGATGAGTTTGGTTGTTATTAACTTACTGTAAAAGTTTCTCTTGATTGAGATTCAGTGCTCTAACACCCCCCAAAAAAAAGGGGACCTTCTTGGTTCTTGAAAGCAGGCATATGTGACTTGCTTTGTAAATGTTGGAGCTTGGTGTTGCAAACTGCTATAAGTGTTATCTTTTACTTCCCCTGTAATTGAAATGGTCTATCTTATAATAGTTTGTTTGTGTATGGCTTTTGATGAAAATAGTCATTTGCTATAGAATCTTTGGTTATGATATCTTAGTTGACTTGGCTAGATGTTATGCATGATCGGCCAACTTCAGCTTTGGAGTATTCAGACCCCCACTGGTAATTGGTTGAATGAGCTCAGTTGAATGAGCTCAGTTGACTTGGCTATATGTTTTCTACTCTCTATGGATATTTGACCCCAATTAAGTAGTAGAAGTCCTTTGTGTGTTCACTTCCTCGTTTTTGGTGGAGCTGTGCAAACTGCTCCAATTAAGTAGCAGCTGTGCAAACTGCTCCATATATATTATTACTCATGATCTTGCTTTGATGTTTAATTTTGCCTCTTCATTCCACATTTGGCTTCTGGTTGTGACTAATTTAAATGACTTTAAATGACTAATTGACTAGGTGTCAAGGAATCTCTTGAAGAAGTCTCGTTGTTTGCCAAGAAGAAATAAAAAAAGGAAAGTGATTTAGGTGGAACTGTTTGATCTACTAGAGAACTTATTGAGCATGAATCATTTTTGGTTATGGCGATTTCCATTCATAGCATGCCTGAAATGCCTATACTTTATAGAAATGGTAATAATTTCCAGGCTTTTCTTAGAATTATTTTGTTTTCTGTAGATATAGTTACGATGAATGTAAACGTGAATAAATTTACGTCCTATTGTGATTGATGAGATTTGTTATTTTCATCCCCATTTCATTGATTTTCAAACACAAAACATGGATCTATTTCTTACTGTTTACACTTTTTCCGACACAATGACAATAGAGATAGCATTTAATTTTCAGCAGATGATAAATTAAAATCCATTTCAATTTCTAATGGATTTTATTTCAAACAAATGGCCAGTTGCCAATTCACCCTGCCTACCTATCTGCTGAAGGTTGGCATTTGTTTCAATGTGTTTTCAGAAGTTCCTTTTCCATCAATGAATATATTGGTAGCATGTAGACACCAGAGCTAGAATTGAACTTCGACATCTGGGTACCCTCAGTCAAAAATAAAAAGGATCCTTAGACCTGCCACATCTGCAGAGTTGAATCAGCATAGTCTAACAGAAATAGAGGGAAGCAGAAACTAAAACGATTTTTATAACCATTTGTAGGCTGATTGAACTTCTACTCCATTTTCAAGCTTTTTACTTGAATATATGGGTTTCCATTTTCTGTCATTCAAATTTGTGGATTCCAAAGGTTTTTCTTTTTATATATAAGAAAAACTTTTATCTTGTGGATCTATTAGGTCAGGTTCATCAGCTTTGCCAAGAGCATGTTGATTCCTTGGTGTTTTTATACAAATCAAATTTCATTTTGGAGAATGAACCGCAGAAAGATCTCAAAGAAGCCCTATTATCTGAGTAGTGGTAGTTAGTAAAATTCTGTTAAGATGGATCTTTAATAAATAAGTTCTTAAATAGATATATCTTCTTCTTTCTTTCTGTCGTTCTGGATTTGATCATAAGTCTGTTGCCCACTCCCACCCAGTGATTAAAAGTAGTCGAAAAAGCTGAAAGTTTTAAAACTGTAATTGATTAATTATTAAAGAAGTGTTAAAATTAATATTGTCTTAGTTTAGGAGCGTGCAACTAGGTAGCACGGGGGTAGGGTTGAGAAAATAGGAAATGAACAATGCTTAAAAAGGGACAGGGGGAACTTGTTTAGAAATCCATTCACTCAAAAGAGCACAAAGCTTCAAAAATGTCATTTCAAAATTAAATAAATTAGTCACAAAAAGTCATTTAAAGTTTATTTGTACAGCTCCACATTTGGCTTCACAAAAAGACACTTAATATTAGTCATCAAAGGTAATATTTTTCCTCTTCATTCCACATTTGGCTTCTGGTTGTTTTGCTAGATCTATCAGTCAAAAGGAAAATTGATGTGCCACTAAATGAGGAGCAGAAGACTGAGAATGGACTATTTATGGAGAAGCATTCAGCTAATTACTATCCTGCTAATCTATCTAAGCAGAAGATCATTTAGATTTTCTTCACCAAAGATCCTTACGAGGAATGATTCCTCTTTTCTGTTTGGAGCAAAGGATACTTTTGAGAAGAAGAAAAAGACCAAAACTAGCCACGCAGAGATACTTAAGAAGAATTCAGGAATTTCCACTAATTTGCCTAACGTGCATCAAAACCTCAAATTTTAGCTCAGAATCAGGTAAATCAAGGAGTATTTTTTTTAGTTTGAACACATACTTTGATGTTAATTTGCATGATCTGCATTTTTTATTTTATTGCTCAAATATTTTGTTAATTTTGCAGACAAGGACTGCATTTGCTTGTAAGATGGCATCAGCTATCAAGCCTAATAGAACCATGCTAGAAAATTTCTGCTCAAAGTCCAGTCTGAAATTTAGTTCAAGTGTACAGGATCAATTTGCATCAGGATCAATTTGTATCAGGATCAAGTGTACAGGTCACTGTTTATCAGGATCAATTTGTATCAAGATCAATTTGTATCAAGATCAAGTGTACAGGTCACTGTTTATCAGGATCAATTTGTATTACAATAGTTATTTGGTTTATGGTTAAGTTGGGTTGATTAGGTTTCAAGTTTCAGGTAATTGTGGCCTTGTAATAACCATTTTAGGAACAAATTATATACACCATTCAGCAGATTAGTAAGTAATAAACAAAAGAGAAGATATTATTACTTTAAACTTTGGAGGGTCATAACTTTTTCATGGGACCTCGGATTTAGGTGATCTAGGAGGCTATTTTGGGTATTTTTTCGAGATCTACGACGTGGCAAAGAGGTAAAGCCGGTTTGGGCAATTTCAGAGCCCAGAAAAGGCCATTTTGGCCTCTAAATTGAGGTTTTTGTTACATACAACCTTTTTAGGGCCTTTTTTTACTAAGCATTCCAAATCTCAAATTGAACCATGTTTTTATACATGCAGGAATGGTTCACTGTCTTTATCAACCAATTGGGTTTTCTGAAAGGAATTGACATGGACAGTGGCAGACATGGAGCTTAGGATTGGTTGGGACTTGATGACATTATTTGGTAGAATTAATTTTTCCATAAGACCAGGAAAGGAGATGGGATCATCTCTTGCATTGACAACTTCAATTATTTCCTGATAATAAACTTTAACTCCATATAGATGACAGAGGAAGGTAGCAGGAAGCTGAAAAAAATATATAATTGGATCAAGAACTGAGCTATTGACACCATATAGATAAATAACAGAGTTGATTCAGTTGCATAAGCTGCTGATATACAATATATAGATACAATTTGTGGGTAATATTAGGAACTACTTTGATGATAATCTACAGTTAGCAGTCTGCCCTCACTCTCCTCCTTGCCATTTTCTACTATACCTCTTTCAGACCTCAATTAGATTCCTCAAATTGCCAATACTTTCTTAATGGAGGATTACTAAAAATATCATGAAAGTGCCCTATGGTACAAGAGATATGGACACCTAAATTACAGAAGTTTAGGTCACTTAAGGTCTGAAAATATTGTGCTAGGGATTCATATAGTTGCTGCTAGTGATAAGGTCACTTGAGGTCTGAAGTGTGCATGAGAAGCAAACAAGCCAGATTACTGAGTTCAAGAAAATGCAAGAATTATGCAGAGAATTAATGGTAGAGTATAACTCTACTGAGTTCAAGAAATACTGTGAAGAACAGGGCAATGAACATGAATTGAATGCTCCATACACTACTGAGCACAATGATATGGCTGAAAGAAGAAATATGATGATTTTGGATATGGCTACATGCATGTTGAAGAAAATGTCCCTACCGAATAAGCTATATGGAGGATGCAGCCTACATCTTAAATAAATGTCCAACAAATTTAAATGATCTTAAATTCAATCCAAACTTAACCATATATGTCCAGAACTTTTTTTCACAACCAATAATGTTTCAACCTTCATATCATGCAAAAAAGTGACATAAAAGAAGGTATTCTAAGTGTACAGGTATTCAACCTTTTTTTCAGATCTTTTTTTAGATCAGCTTAATTTTACTAACATTTTTTTTTACTTATTCTAAGTCTACAGGGAAAAAAATCAAGTCTAACAAGCAGGAAAAAAAAACTAGATTATATGTGCACTGTCCATAGCTATATAGTTAACTATAAAATGATTCAACTTTTAGCTTCATATCCTAACTCAAGGATGATTAAACATGATTTTGATACCCAATTGTCATCCTTAAATTCACCATTCATGACTCAAATTGTAGCAGGTCATACGAAATAACCAATTTATCAAACACAATACTGAAAAACATATAAATGTTATCTAAGATATCAAGAATAGAATTTTTCCTATATTTTAACCCTACACTATATCCACAAAACCATAAATAACATGAATAACTTACCTTTGAAAGTGCTCAAAAACTTTTCTAAACTTATGTCACTTGATAGTGTTCTTTATATACTGGATTCCTTAGTGTACTTAAGGTCTACTCATTTTTAAAATTAAAAATAATCTCATTTCACATCTAAAAATTCAGACATGTAGGATATCACCCTACTGGATCCTATAAACTGTATAATCTACAATCTAATAAGATTGAATTCAGCAGAGATGTGATTGTGAAAGAATCAGAAATGTGGGACTGGGACAGTAGCAGTGTTAGCACTACTAGATCAGAACTATAATTGACAGTGTTAGTGATGATACACCAGGAGAAGTGAATGAGCCAGAGGTAGCTGATGATGAAGAGCAACATCCACAGAAAGAACACTCGAGCCCTGTCTGGTTCTTGGAAAATTCCATAGGAAGAAAATAAATTACCAAAGATATTCTTTCCAACTTCTCATATTGTTGTGTGGAAAACCAAATAGCCAATAATCAACAATTCCATTCCCCAAGAATAAAACTCAAATTTGACTAAGTTCTTAAATAGGGCCTCTACAATAAAAAAATAAGGGTATACTGTCACCAAGAATAAAACTCTTCTAACTAGGATGAAGCTAAGTTTAAAACTCTACTACAAATGGAGAAAGAAGCAGATTATGAAAATAATAGGATCCCATATTACAAATTTAAGTATAACTAAAAATTGGGTAGCATTTTAATTACCTGGTGGTGGCAAGTGTTTGCAATTATGTTGATGTGCTAGTTTAGAGACACTCCTCGTGATGGCGGGTGTTTGTATGTCAGCTGAGTTTTATCATGGAAGAAAGAAAAAATATTGTTAATTAATTAGAATACATTATAATAACATCCAAACTAGGTAAAAGAATAATACCTTTCCCTATACGACCACCAACACCTCCATTTACAATGTTCTTACCCATATTCTTTGGTCGATCTTGCTCTGACATATATGCAAGCTAAAACAAAGTAATTAGATTTCATAAATTACATAAAATTTCATACAATAACTAAAAAAGGAATAAAAGATTTTATATATTCAATGTCTACACACAAATAAATACTTAGAAAAAAGTTACAAAATAGTCACATCTTAGTCCTCAACATCATTAGCAACAATAAAATCATCCAAATCTGAGTTTTTCTTCTTTCTCTTCTTTCGCTTCCCCTGACATCCTTCCCTTCGTTGACTTATGCTCTTCATTTTACTTGTTACCCATTTGACGACTTTTTCTCCTCGTTCTACTTTGAAATGATTAGTTGCTAAAGAAACATTTTCCATATGTCTTATGGATTGCAAAACATAATTAAAACCCTGAATCTCTCCTTCTTGCACAACTTCATCATGACTTTGATCTAGTACTCGCTCTTCTTCCGGCATGCTATACAAGTCTCGAGGCTCTATCTTAATCACAACATTCCAATCATCATGTCTTGGATCTTGAACATAAAAGACCTGCTCCGCTTGAGATTCTAATACAAAAGGCTCATCTGTTTTTAATGAAAAGCCTCTATGTATGCTAGTTATGCCATATTCATCTACTTTATATCCTCTACCTTCATGTTGCATGTCATACCAATTACACTTTAAAACAACAACATGATTTTCACCGGGATATTGCAACTCATAAACATCTTTTATTACACCATAATATAAGTCATTTGAATGACCATCTCCTTGCACCATAACACCGCTATTTTGGCATTTCTTATCTACTTCTCGATCAAGTGTATGAAATCTAAACCCATTAGCGATAAGCCCACTATAGCGCCTTGCGGTGCGTAACGGACGACACACCAAGTGATACAAACTTTCATCAACTGATCCTTCATTATATAGTTTCTCCACCTATTAATCAATGAAGAAAATATGAATACATTTACACATCATAGGTAAGATTTTATCACATCATAGAAATTAAGGAGAGATGACATACACGATTATAAACCCAATCTGCAAATTGAGTCTTATGTCTCCTCTCTACATTCCTAGGATTTGGATTTTCAATCACTAGTTCTTCTTTATGCATCCTAGCATGGAAGATAAAATTGAAAGTTTTATGAATTTACATATATAACCTTAATCTACATATATGATAAATACACTTATGAATTTTAGAATAACAATTGACTTACTTTACAAATTCTTGAAGCTCATCACAATTATGGAGGACATATAAGTGAGCTTGATCAAACTCCTCGAACCCAAGTTCTTGAAGGATAGGCTTTCCCAATGGACGCCCAATACGTTTAAAAATGTCTATTTGATTTCTTTTGTCATCATTCCCAACTTCATCATTTCGACTTCTACGATTAAACATAGTAGTCATGTCATCTATATACCTAGAACAAAATATAAGGCATTCATTTGCTAAATAACCCATTGCAATTGATCCTTCGGGGCGTGCCTTGTTTCGAACATTGGATTTCAAGGTACGCATATACCTAATAACATAAATTTTGATACAAAGTTAAATGCAGAACTAGGTTATTTAAATATAAAAGTAAATGAATGTAAAACTTGTAATTTAAAAAGTACCTCTCTATTGGATACATCCAACGATATCTCACTGGCCCAGCAATCTTCGCCTCTTCTACCAAATGAATGACTAAGTGCACCATACAAGTGAAGAAGGATGGTGGAAAGACCATTTCTAATTTACACAATGTGTAAGGGATTTGACATTCAAGAGAATCCAAATCCTTCATGCTCAAGTTCTTTGAGCACAATTTCCTAAAGAAGGAACTCAATTCAATTAATGGTTCGTAAACATGTTTTGGAAGGAGCCCACGAATAGCAATAGGAAGAAGTTGCTCAATAAAGATGTGGTGATCATGACTCTTCATACAGGAGATCTTCCGGCCATTATCTTTCACACAACGGGAGAGATTTGAACAATAGCCATCAGGAGTCTTCAACTTTTGAAACATCTCGCAAAATGCTGTTTTTTCATCACCCCTCAATGTATAGCATGCTATAGGCACTCTTACTCTATCCTCTTCAACAATTGGATGAAGATCTTCCCTTATACCGATGGACACTCTAATCGAGCCTTCAAGTTATCCTTAGTCTTATCTTTGATATCCATCAATGTCCCTATAATATTCTCAGAAATATTTTTTTCAATGTGCATCACATCTAAGTTATGACGTAATTTTAGCTTGTGCCAATAAGGTAGCTCAAAAAATATGCTCTTCTTCCTCCAACCATATAAGCTATTTGTATCATCCCACTTCCTCTTTGTACCTGTCTTTCCAAATGGTACTTGGATAAACTGACTACACTGCCTCAAAACATCATCACCAGATAATGGGATAGGAACTATACCCTTTTCCTTTGTTTTGTCAAAGGCATTAGGTAAT
Source organism: Tamarix chinensis (assembly GCA_030549775.1). Lineage (NCBI taxonomy): Eukaryota > Viridiplantae > Streptophyta > Magnoliopsida > Caryophyllales > Tamaricaceae > Tamarix > Tamarix chinensis. Next base: position 34,855,521 of record CM060181.1, on the reverse strand, counting down.
TGTCTCCATCTATGATCCATTGGCAACCAACGTCTATGCCTCATGTAACATATCTTATCTGTTATTGAACGTGATCCAGCTTCCATATGACAACATGGACAAGCATAAAATCCACTAGTACTCCAACCAGACAGGTCTGCATAAGCCGGAAAATCACTAATAGTCCATAGTACTGATGCACGCATAACAAAGTTTTGTTTAGCATGGGCATCATATGTGTCAGCACCAACTTCCCATAATTCTTTCAACTCTTCTACCAAGGGTTGCAAATAGACATCAAGATCCATTCCCGGTGAATTAGGACCATCAATCAACAAAGATAACATAAGATAAGGAGATTTCATACACATCCATGGTGGTAAATTATAAGGAACCAAAATGACCGGCCAAATGCTATGAGATGATCCCCCAAAATTATTAAATGGTTGGAAACCATCTGTAGCTAACCCAAGTCTCACACTACGAGGATCTTTTGCAAATGATGGAAACTCCTCATCAAAAGACTTCCATGCTTGAGAGTCCGCTGGATGTCGCATTATCCCATCATCAACCCTATCTTCTTTATGCCAACGCATATCCTTTGCTGTCACAGCTTCCATAAATAACCTTTGCAATCTACGCTTTATAGGAAAATAGCGTAAAATTTTATGGGGAACCCTTTTGCCATCTATCTTCCACCTTGAGGTATGGCATTGCGGACATTCTTGTGCATCGACATGTTCACGCCAATAGATGATGCAATCATTTGGACATGCATGAATTTTTATACAATCTAGGCCTAAATCACGAATGATCCTACGACACTCGTCATAGGAATTCGGAAGATTACAGCCTAATGTCCCATTTTGAAGCTTCAACATTTCAGTAAAGGAGGTATCACTCCAATGGTTCATACATTTAAGATGTAGCAACTTCATAAGATACCCTAACTTTGAAACACTAGAGCCATCCAAAGTCAAATGCTCTTTATACTCCTTCAAGAGGCGATAGAATCGAGCTGCTTCGCCAGTAGGTTCTTCCAAGGTGAAGTTATGTTCATTTCTACCATCATTCTCTAAAAAATCCATCCCAGTCACACCACAACCAACTTCTAACATCTCTAGCATGTCATCATGATCAATAGAAGTCTCATGGTCTGATGAAGAGACATTAAACACCTCACCATGGTTATCCCACACTACATAGCTTTGTAGAATTCCATTCTTCAACAAATGAAAGCGAACTTCAGTTCTATTTTTGAAATGCACGTTTGCACACTTATTACATGGACAACTAATCATTCTTTCAGATTCTAACTGTTCATCTGAATGTGACATGCTAAAAGCAAAGTCTAGAAAACGATCAATCCCTTCCAAATATTGAGGCGATGCTCGATTCAATTTCATCCATTCTTTATCCATTTGCATTACCTAATTTTTATTTCCATAAAAAGTTAAACAATTTTGGATGATACAAAGAATAGCAATTAATAGAAAAATTATCATAACTTAAAAAATTTCCATATATACTTTCTTCATGTAAACTATACAAAACCAAATGGAAAACTATAGAGTAATCATATGAGTGAAAAAGAAGATGGACTAAAAGAAAAAAATACATGTAGTTGTTAAAATAGATATATCTACTTCCACATTTTTATATATTTGGGTTTCTAAAATTATTTCAATTATTTCCACAAACTTTCAAAATCTTCGGTGTCTAGTTGTAACTAAATTTCTAAATATATCATTTTATCTAAACCAAACCCTTGAATATACCCGACTTTGATTACCCTCATATTTGATTTTTTTAACCCTCATATTTTATTTCTAAATATAATTTTTTAAGAGACGCCTATAAGAATGCTGAAAATTAAAAACATCATCAGTATTATAATGCTAATATTATTGTATGAAAATAGTATACTACTGAACTCCACAGCCACAAAAAAGAAATTATAAATTCAATCACCAAGAGTACAATAACTGAAAATAATAAACTAACCTCACAGCCACAAGGATAATTTTAGGTAGTTACTGATTGTTCGGACCCAATATTTCTCTCTCAGACCTGCATATTCTCAATGTATAGCATTCAGAACATTTTTCCCTTCCTACACACAAGCAGGAAAGTATATACCAATTGCTAAAAAATGTACTAACTAGCAGGTTCTTACCTTTCAACCATGCAACAAAGCTATTGGTGGACTACTTTAGCTTCAATCAAGTCTCCTTTTATTGCCAAGCAGCTTAACCAAGTAGGAATGATCTATCAAAGTTGGAAACAATTGGAGCTTAGAATTGAATGGAAGTCCACAACAAATCAAGTCATTATGTCATACAAGCCCTTGAGTATAAAGAGAAAAAATATCCCCTCAAATACTAAATACATCCCCACCATACACATAATATGCTAGATCAAACAAATTTACTGACTTTGATAATACAGCCCCAATTCTGGATTTTTCCTCATAATGTGCATGATGATAATGTAGTAGAATATGCTAAAACAACAGAGAAAGAAAAAGACAACCACATTTTACTTGATGCATATTCAATCCCAAACTTACAAATTCTTCCATTATATGGTCCTTATGCAATTGTAACTCCTACAATCTAATATGGTAACTACCAATCTTAAACATCATTAATATTCTTTGTACGAACTATATCTGATTCACAAAACTATTATTAAACCACAATTTCCCAACTATATCTGAAGTATATATAAACCCGCAGGTCCTTATGCATATTCAATCTAAACCTAAATTCGAAATTGGACAGATAAATCCAAAAAACATATCAAACAATGAATTATGCTTTCAATTAGGCTTAATTACGGTTATTATCTTCAGTTTCGCAGCAAAAAAATACCCTTTTCCGCCATCTTACCTGACAGAGTTTGCAACAATCAATGTTATTCGAAGCCCAGCGCCCGTCGTCGGAATCACCACCCAGCCGGACACCACCAGTCGTTGTCGGAAGGAAGCAAGGCTGTGTGCGTTGCAATGTCGAATGGGAAATTTTAGGTGGTGAAGCCAAATGTTGTTTCGAATGGGAGTATTTCGAATGGGAGTATTTTGAATGGGAGTAACAGCCACAAAAGTTGTTTCGAACATGTGGACGGACAATTAAGAAAACTTTGTGGTTGTTTCTTACCGCCGAAAAGTCCCGCTTAATGTGTTTTAGCAGAATAAACATGTATGGTAACGGTTTTGTCCGTTGCAAAAAAAATGAAAATTTTAGGTAATTTTTTTTCGTCACAACTAATCACAATCTTTGCCAAAAATTGCACAGTTTTAACTTTATAAAACTATTTTCGACCACAGTATAATAAATCCGTTGCTAAACATATATTTTCTGCCACAATTAATAAATTCGTTGCTAAAATTACTTTGCAGTCGGTGAAATTATTTTTGCCCTCAATATTTCGTAACGATTTTATCTGTTGCAAAAGTTAATTTGAAATTTAGAAAATTATTTTTAGCCACAGTTTATCGGTTCTGTTGCGAAAGTTAGTAATGTTTGTAAATTGTCAAATTATTTTCCGCCACAATTTAGTAAAATTCGTTGCTAAAGTTATATTAACATTTCTAAAAATATTTTTTCCCAACAATTAGAAAAATTCGTTGCTACATAACAAATTTAATTTTAGTATAATCTTTTCAAATCATTTCTTAATTCATTTTAATTGGATAAAAAATAGTGTAATATTTTATATGATTCTTACAAATTTATTTTTTTGGCTAATATTATTTTTCTTAAATAAAGCTATAATAGTAATAAACTATTTTTTTTACCAAGAACAATATCTCGTCACGATAAATAAGCTATATGAAACACCCTCTACCCTCGTAATAATTTTAGTCACGACCTTATAGATTGTTACAAAATACAATTTTTTGCAACAAAATTATTGTTGCAAAAGTTATCTATTTTTTTGCAACGAATTATTATTGTGGCAGTAAAAGCATTTTTTATAGCAATGACATGTTATTGTTGCAAAAAAATGGCGCATTTACGGCAACAAGCTTTTGCCACGAAAGTTATATATTGTTGCAAAAAAATTATTTTTTCGCAACAAAATTATCGTTGCAAAAGTTATATATTTTTTAGCAACGAATAATTATTGTGGCAGTAAAAGTATTTTTTATAGCAACGACATGTTATTGTTGCAAAAAAATGGCGCATTTACGGCAACAAGCTTTTGCCACGAAAGTTATATATTGTTGCAAAAAAATTATTTTTTCGCAACAAAATTATCGTTGCAAAAGTTATATATTTTTTAGCAACGAATAATTATTGTGGCAGTAAAAGTATTTTTTATAACAACGACATGTTATTGTTGCAAAAAAATTGGGCATTTACGGCAACAAGCTTTTGCCACGAAAGTTATATATTGTTGCAAAAAATAATTTTTTCGCAACGAAAATTTTAAGTCGTGGCTAAAACCCGTTGCCAAAAATAGCTTTTCTTGTAGTGGTTGATTATGACAATTGAGGGGGAGAGATGACCTCAGCCTTGTCTTCTTCCACCTCTCTCCTTTACACATTTCTTAGTTCAATGCTTCGATATGAGGCACAATTCTGAGTAGTTGAAAGATTCCATCCACGTTGAACTTCCATTACCCCTCTCGCGTACTATAATTCTTGTCTAATTGACCTGCATTCTCCAAAAATACCATTTGATCTCTAGAGAATAAATTGGCATATATTAGATGTAATCCTTCCATTTAGCTTGAATTCAAATGGTAATTTTTAGGGTTTTCAAATGGTTCCTAAACCCACTATTATTTCTCTCAATTAGTTAGCTATAAATAGCCCTAATCATCTCCTTTATTCACTTTTCTTTCGACCACATAAATCCTTAACTCCTTACATTCACCTTTCCTATTTTCCGAACTCCAAGCCCTGTGGTCAAATTTTATACACTCTTCTGATCCTATCTCTTACTCTCTCTTGTTTTAATTGTTAAGCAAAAAAGAGTTAGAATTGGAAAAAAAAAAAAGATTAAGTGGTTTAGTTGAATATTTCCTATCTTGCCTTAAGTTGGTATGTTCCTTCTTTTCCTTCTACTTTAAGTTCAAAAATTAATAAAGTTTTGTGCGATATTATGAGTTAAAGATTTGTTGTTTTAAAGTTTTAAAAGTTGAGGGTTTCAACAAGTTGGAACTTTTTTTAAGGGCAATTTTTCCCGCATCAAGTAAGTGATTATTGAATCTAAAATGATTTATGAGTATTCCTGCATGATATGAGTTCCTTTAAGTTGATTCTATATGTTGGCATGAAGTTATATAGCCTACCTAAGTGATTTAGATGGAGAGATGGCATACTTTGAGTAAAAGCATGAAAATTGATAACAATAGTATATGATGATTCATTATTGTGACATGCAAGTTAATTCAGTTGAAAGTGTGTTAGAGTATGTTGATACATGTTCTAATATGGTTAATGATGATTTATAAGTATAAATATGTCTAAAAATAATGGATTGATGTTGTTATAGGGAAAATTGATTGACTGGTTAGGTGAAACCAATCGACTGGTTCCTTAGCAGTCGACTAGTTAACCTAACCCATAGGTTGGTAAGCAAGTAGAGACCTTGCTCTTACTCTATACTTAAACCCATCAACTGTTATACAGAACCAATCGACTGATCTATGAATAATCAACTAGTTTACCCAAACCGATCGACCATTTTGAAGAAATGAATGGTCTAGTTAAGTTAAATCAATTACCTGGTCGACTCAAACCAATCGACTTGTTGGTTCAACTGATCGACTGGTTGGGCCAAATTGATCGACTGGTTTGTGTGAATTCCTTCCTTTTGATTTGGTTATGATTTTAGGCTATGTTAGGGAGTATCCTATGATTAGTAATGGGATGAAATACAGATTTTATCATGGATTAATGACTTAACGAAAGGATTAAATGGATCATAATTTATCACCTACTCTATGAGTATTGAAAATGCTAATGGGTATTCTATGTATGGAATATTATGGCTTTGAGAAAAGGGTAATCAAATAAAACTTGGGATTTAATAAAATAATATGATGGATTTGAATAATATTAGACAAGGATAAATGAAAACCCTATATGGTTGGAAAAATGGAAAGAAAAGGATCATTATGGAATAAATATGGAAAATTCTTTGCTTTCTTTTGTATGGATCTTGTATGATCACTTATCCACACTAATAATATCCTAATCACGTAAAGTGAATGACAATAGAGTTTTGTATAGGTCTTGGTTACCTGATTCTCGATTAGTTTACCTTTGTACATTTATTGGTGCCTTTGGGCTTTACCTTCAAGCGGGATCCTAAGAAGTCCCAGTCCCTTACCTACTCTAGACACTAATGATGTAGTAGGAGGTATCGATACTAAAGGGTCTAGTTAACAAGGTTGTTGGCTTCGGCCTGAACTTATATCCATATTGGTTGGATCCAGCTTGGACTTATGTCCATTCTGATGATTGGCTTCGGCTTAGACTTTGGTCCACTTTGATGATTGCCTTCGGCCTGGACTTTATGTCCCTTATTTGGATAGGCTTCTATTATATGTGAGACTATGGGTTAGTGTACAGTCCATTTCTCGATGATAGTAAATTATGGATGATAAGTAATCAGATGATAAAGCCCTGGATAATGTATAAGCGAATATGAATAATTGGATAAGGATGGAAAATGGATGGATGAGAAAAAGGATAAGGTTGGTTTGTACATTATGTTAATGGCTTAAATGACTAACGGGATATTGTTTGAAATGTTGGTTGGAGATTAACTTACGTCATATAAGAATAAGGAAATGGTATAATCTAAAAGACCAAGTAATTGAAAAAAATCCTAGTAGTTGCTTGGATTTAATCTGTTGTTACATATATGACTACCTACATAATGATAATGTGAAACCAAGTATGATATATTGTGCATTATCTGACTTTTGCATGATAGCATGTCCTAACGTACTCTTACCTTTACGTATATGAAATTAGCATGACACATCTTAAATTTTATATCTATATACGATAGAATTTGCATACTTTTATTTCCATTGAGGGAGTAACTTGGCTTACTCAATACTTAGCATACTAATATGCTCGTTTGCTCGGTCACCTACCCATTCCCACGAGACGAGAGTCACGGCAGGCTCTTAGGGATGGCCAGTAATGGGGCTATGTCAGTTTTCGTTTAGGGCTTGAGAGCATGGAAATCTGAAGATCTTGTGGGGCATATGGCTGGCCATGGTTTTAGTTTTGCTGTCATACCCTAACTTCGTTTTGATGTAGCCTCATACTTTTATCCACTTATATTTCTATAATGATTTAGTCAAGGACTGTTAAGGTCATTCAATATAAACAATCTTTTAAACTGTTTATGTAATTTATATTCTCGCATTCTGTTATCTTAAAATTGGTTGGTTGGTTTTAGCCTTGTATTTGATATGAGGTAGGCGGTGGATGTCTGTCTTATGTCAGGTAAGGCGGTGACACCCCATTGTTTAAAATAAAATTTTTCAGTAATGAAAAATAGAGGTGTTACAATCACTAGCCTAGATAAGACCTTCCATTTCCCTATTAGAAGCCTCTTCTATATTCTTTCTACATTTGGTTGCCATAGAGTATGTGGTGAAGGTGTGTTATTGACCAAAATGCCCAAGTAAGTGAAAGGAATAATCTCGATGAGCCACCTTTCTTACACATGAATTGTTATGGAAATTAATAGGAGGTTGCTATCAACAATTCACTCGTATGGAAATTAACCCACGGACCTGATGCCATATGAAACACATAAAACATACATTTGATATGGAGAGGAACTATGCATTCATTCGTAAGGAAGAGTTAAATTGTGTCATCAACGTACAGAGAAATTAGAATAATCTCTCCTTAGCATGTATGTATCAATCTATTTATAATTAACTCGAACCAATATAAGATATTATTATATTATTGTATAACTATTTGGCAATTTATTCGTATGTAATAATTATAATTGAAATCATGATTCACAATTGATGAATATTGTAGTGATATTAGTGAATATTGAGCCCATATTCACTAAATATTGTAGAATATATGTGACGATTATTTAGCTGAATTTGTAATTTACAACCGATGAATATTGTGCTCACAGTTAATGAATACTAGATTCCCATTTGATTAACAGTGGCTCACGATTTTTATACAATGATTCGTTAGACTATGAATATATATATTTTTTTTTGTGTAAAAAACCATAGTAATATAAGTGTTGATATATATATTATAATAATTAGTGAAATACTTTGATATAATTTTTTTTCAATGGACGAAATTAAAGAAAATTTAAGTTAAAAATTCTATATGAATAATAATTTTTCAGGGAAAAACACAGCACACATGCGTCGTATAATAATTGAACTTTTCCTTTACTTACAAAACTACCAACATATTATTTTAAATGCATCTTGTATCGTGCACCGCCGCATACACAAGAACCAGCGATGGTAGTAGTTTATGAGGTCCATCCAACACGCGAATTATTTATGACATGCGATCTAATTAGAGTTAGTGACATTATATTTTACAGCAAAATATAAAAAGAGGAAGAAATGTTGCTATTTGGATGACATGTCTGTACTCGAATCCTACTTATAATATACAATTTCCTTAATTGTCATTCTAATTTGTGAGAATTAAATATTCTGCCAACCCTTTAAGAGAACTGCACTCACCAAATCATAACGTTAATAATAACAATGCGTTGGGTAGGTCGTTTCCTTGTTTTAACTGAATTTATAACAACAGAAAGAGAGAAATAAAGGGTGATGATGGAGAAGTTAATGGGTTTGGTTCATTTCATCAGATTCTCACGGTGCGCTGTGACCGGGAAAAAAACTATGCTTGGTGTTGGTGTTGGAGTTGGAGACGACAAAGGGTCGCGTCAGGGACCCATGGTCGGCTTGTAGCTTCCGGGGCTCTCTAGAAACTCTCGTTCTATCCTCCTTTTCTTTTTCTTAATATCTTAATTTTGGACAGCGGGGTAGGCAGCAATAATGAATAGCGCTGTGCAGTTGGTACGGTGGTAGTCAACCTGGACGGGGAATCAAATTACTCCCATTTCTATCTCTCATAATTTCGTTTGATAAGTCTGAATTAATAGGCTTGATCCTTACAAGTAACTACCTGAAAATGGCTCCCTAATTATTTTTCAGATATTAGCATGATTTTTGCTTGAAGATAATTTTGAGACATTATGATGTATCACTACTTCATTATACGCGTTGATTGTAAATATAAACCAATGAACATTGAAAATATTGTACTTTAGTACATCCATTTTATAGTATAATGTGTATTAGATTAGTAGGTGTGTCATAAAAGAATTTTTTTTTATAATTTTAGATTCTTATAATTTTTATATTTCTTTTTTGGAAAATTCTACTTTTTTCTTTTATGAATTCCATTTTTTTTTTTGTAAATAAGTAAACTTTAAATTACTTTGAATAGGAAAAAAACATATGGATAGACTTTTAATTTAATACCAAATCATATATGTTCCCCCTTGTAATACCTCGATATTTTGAGAAAACTAACTTATTAAGGATCGATATTAATGAAGATTAAATTTTTCTCTATTTTTTTATTATGTCTTTGTAGAGTTTTAAAATTTTAGTTGTGTTTTGAGAATGTTACATTTAGAACTCTTTATATATGTGTTCTGTGAGATATCATCCGAGCTACTTTTGACCCTTCACCGCTATGGAAAAACACATGGACGGCGGTTAGAAAAGTGGTATAGGTAGCGGTTTGTCACCGCCGCAAAATCAATCGCCATGTATACTATACAAGGCAGCTCTAAAAAGGGTCGTACAATTATTTAGTTTTGGTTGGAAAATCACTTGCGTCATAATTTATATGGCAATTTAATTGAAAACAATGCCTTATATAAGTAAATATACACAACTTGGAGTATTACAGGTATACACGGTAGGTTTTGTGTATAACTAACTTGCTTTCCTTATTTATTTATTTTTAAAGAAAGAGAATAATTTTGATCGTTATCATAGAAATTTTTTTCGTGTAAAATCATGCATATGTTTTCATGATGCTTTCATCAGCATGATGAGTATTTGCCTCATCGAAAACAACAAGCAATTGATAATAACTAAACGATTATATACTTTAATGTATACCTTACATACAAAACCTTATGCAAAATTCTTTTTCATTCATATTTATATTCTAGGTACAAAAAGTTAAAGGAACACATATAATCCTACATATAATTATCATAAAAACTTGTAATAAAATCTAACAATTCTTTCCTAACTTCATTAATATTATTATTATCATATTTACAAAGCTCAAAAGGTTGATAGACCTAAAAAGAAGGAAAGTACTAGGTTAATATTAATTTATATAGCTAATCGTAATTAATATGAACTAAACAAATTAAATACATACTTCTCCTTGCCACATCCAATGTTTGGAAATGATTTTCTTCATGAATATCATGACGCATTATCCACAACTTAGATTATCTTACTACCGTGGATACTAAAAAATAAAATATAAATTACATTATCTTATTAGTTTCTTATACTAAATACTTAATATTAAATGACAATGATATAAAAACTGCAAGATTTAATATTTTGTTTCTAAGACATACGGGTTGATGGTGTCCTTCCCTTCTTTTGTGGCCTAAAATAAGTCTTGAAGCACTTAATTGATGTAGTAGCCATATGTGTGTGTGCTTGTAACTAATATCATTACATAGATAAATATTTACCATTCCACAAGAAATTTTAAAATAGAATGAGAATTTCCATTAATTGAATCCATCTAATATGTGGTCTCTGAAGATGGCTATAATATCACTAGTGTCCAATACATATCAAAGGAAAATGGCACAAACTAGAGGGACTATGGAGCAATCTAATGTGTGTAAGAGGATAGAATTCTCAAATTGATGATATTATGGCTCAATTGGGTTGATATTAATTAATAGATGATTTGGTGATGATGTATTAGGGCTTAAAGTATTCGAATAGGATGGAAAGAGGGTAGTGATGATTCAAACAAAATAAATATGATTTGATGGTGATGGTTGAATGAGTTGTGGTAATTAGGATATGCATTCGACAGTGGTATGTTGAAATTGATGAGTTTAGAATGTTAGGGTTTGGATGAGGGATGATGTAACACCCCCAAAATTTACAACTGAAAAATTTTGTTTTATTGAAAGAATTAACGGAAGCGAAATAACAAAACTGTGAATTATGGGGATATTACCACCACACTTAGTACCGGACTGGTTCACTCCTACCGTTCCAGTACCAAGTGCAAAGGCTGAAAAGGATTATTGTCAAATAAGAGCTAATACTTAAAACAAGAATTCATAAGGGAGTTAAATTGTTCACAATACAAAATTCAGAGTACACGTAAAGGTTTACAAGCCAAAGGGGTACATAGATAAAGTTCTCAAAGAATATAAAGTATCGTACAATAGAACAGAACTAAAATAAAATAATATAGGGTAAAACAAAATGAAAAGGAGAATCTGGCCACGTCGCTCTCAGTCCCCGAGCCAAGTCCAAGCTCAACTCTCAGCCCCACCCGATGCCTCATAAGAATTGTAGGCATCAAATATATCATCTCCTACCTGCACAAACTCAGGTGGGCCCTCTACTCATGGGAATGAGCAGCATTCATAAAAAGGGTGGTCAGTACGCTACGTACTGAGTAAGGAAACTATGCAGCTAAGACCAAACATATAAGGCATAAAACACAACATGATCATAAAGACTGCATATAACAATATAGATAATGAAGCCCGAAATACAGTCCAGATAAACTTATTCTTTAGATCTCTTATCAATATACTCGTTTCACACATACTCTTTATCAATCCATGCGAGTGCGGGAACCCCACTATTATAGCTGGTGAACTGGAAATCATGTAGGACAGAATGCTCTTGGCCACTATTATTGCTGGTGGAACGGTCTCCAAGGCAAAATGCTCCTGGCCACTATTATTCGCCGGTGGACCGGTCTGGCCCCGACCCACATGGTGTTTTACTGTAATTACTTATTATCTTTCCCATGTCTTATTATTATTACATTGGTTTATTGAGCACGGAAACTCCCGATATTATAGCTAGTGGACCAAAACTCATGTAGGGCAGAACGCTCCTGGCCACTATTATTCATCGGTGGACCGATCATGCAGGGCACCCCGGCTCCTGGACACTATTATTCGCGGGTGGACCGGTCTGGGCCCGGCTCAATAATCTTTCTCTTTAAATGATTAGTATCTTATTCATGTCTTATTCGATAAGCATTTCACCCTTGATATGCATGTCACCAACTGTCTACTTATATCCTCTAAAGGGGACCCATCCCATATCTTGAGACTCATGTGCCCCTTATCATGCCCCGATATCCATTCCCCTTTACACTTACACATAATGAAAACCAACTCCTAAGGGTGTGGGTTAGGCCCAACACCTCGTGACATCAAACTCCATCCACTATCACCCTCTAGGGTTTCCCTTAAAACCCTAATTGGACCTATGTGGCCCAACTTCATCTTACTTCACTACCATTATTTCGTTTATCGCCCAACACCTCATCTCATTTAGGTTCAACCCCAAATCATATCACTTTACTCATTAATTTCGCAAGTGATCGAAAAACCCTAGTTGGTCACTCCAAACCCTAGCACATTTCTTCCCCTACAAGCAATCTCTATTTTTCACCTAGCATTACTTACTTCCCATGGCACCCATACCCATCCCTCATATAATAATTTTCCACTTTTAACCCATAATCCACTCTTCCTTAATTGTTTTTACTTCCACATTTTCTCCCAGATCAGGGTTTCCTCCCAAACCCTAATCAAGTCCCCTATACACCCTTACACCAACCTATGTACTATTTTTCATCCAAAGTTTCCAATCACTCCACAACTCTCCCCTTACCTTACTTACACCCTAAAACAAATTTTCTCACGTAAAGATCATTCACATGCAAACTCCATCCACCCCATACGAACCCTAGAAATTTCTCATGCACGGTTCACATCACTCATTTATTTTAATCATAATCTCCTTTTAATTTCCCCTCATGGATCATGAGATAATTAGGTACATCTCATGTCCCCCCTTAGTCAACTCACTTTGCATTTTTTCCCTTTTTATTCTTTCACCCCACATCATATTATTAAACATCCTAGCATGCATGTCCTAGAGGGTCACGTCATATAATATCATAAGCACAAAATAACAATCATTATGCACATGCCATAAGGAATTCATATAAGCATACCTCAACTCCAAGTTGCGCTACAAGTAATTAGTCATTAAAATCATAAAGTACACAACATGGCATAACACATGGCACACAAGGCACATAACACACACATAGTTGTTCTTAGCCACATCCTTACCTAATACGACACCGGTCTTGGAGCACATTCCTATGCCTCCTTAGGGTTTTGACTTGATTCACCTATAAGAGGGAAAAATATGGATTAACTTTCCTCTAACCAAAATTACTATTCTTCCTACCTTACCCTTATCACAACTTACTATTAGGGCTAAAAATAATAATAGTACCTTTATAAGTAAAAGTAGGGTTATTATTCCTAAGGTAGCTAATCATGCTACTACTAAACAAAAATAAGTCTTAATAGCTACAAAAATTTAAAGTAATTATAGTAATATTTATATTATTAACGGTAATAGTTTCAATGTTACTAATAATGATAATAGTAGTAGTGATAGTAAGGTTAGTGATATATGAAATATTAACAATAGTGACAAGGTAATAAAATAATAATAATAATAATAATAATAATAATAATAATAATGGTAATGGTAATGGTAATGGTAATGGTAATAATAATAATAATGATGTTAAGAATAATACTAATAATAATAATAGAAATGGTAGTAGTAATATAAGGATTCGAATATTTACAATAATAATAAAAATGCTAATGTGCCAAAGTTATAGTTAATAATAATAGCAAGAACAATAATAATAATAATAATAATAATAATAATAATAACATTGAGAATAATACTAATAATACTACTATAAATAACTAACATTTGTATAAAAAGGGTTTAGGGGTTGGAGAGTTTAGAGGACCACCTAGGGATGGTGGTGGAACCGACAACGGCGGCGGTGGCGGTGATGGAGGGAGAAGAGAGGTGGAGAAATGGTGGTGGAGGAAGGAGAAAGGAGGAGGAGAGGGTGGCAGGTAAAAATGAAGGTATGGAGATGTAGAGGGAGCTCCCCTGGTCATTTCGGAGGGCAGATGGGGTGTTAGCTGCGGCAGAACTAGTGGTTGGCAGTGATGCAAAAGGTAGCGGGGCTCAATGAGGGGCTGATCGGAGGAGGGACTTTGCACGGCCGAAGTGGCTCATGCAGGGTAAATCGAGGGAGGATAGAGTCTTAGTTTCATAAAGGGTGATGTAGGGAAGGGTTCCGTGGGTGGCTCGAGTGGTGGCGACGGGGTGGTTGTCTAAACTAGAGGTGGCGCAAGGGCGGGTTTTTTTCTAGACTGTGAATCCAAAAGGTTCGATGATGGCTTCCTTGGTGGTATTTATAGGCCGAAAAGGGGGGAGAACTAAGAGCGAGGACAAAAGAAGGTAGGACAGGTGCAGTAGGCACGCCGGCTGGCGGTGGCAGGCCGGCGCAGATCTACCATGGCAAGGCTGCATTTGATCAGGGAGAAAAAAGGAGGCAGGGGTAAGCACATACGAGGATAGAGGGAGGTTTGTCGGTCGAGAAAGGATAGGTGAACGGTCGGGGAGAGAGGGGGAAGGTGGCGTAGGTGGCTGGTCGGCGTAGTGGTGGGCTGCGAATTGCAACGGGGCGGGGAAGAAGGGAAAAGGAAAGAGAGGGTTGGACCGGGCCAATTTGGGGGAGGAAGAAAAGAAAAAAAAAGAGGGGGACTGGACCAGCTGGGGCGACAAGAGAGAGAGAGAGAAAAAAAGAAGGTAGGGCGTGCCAGGTTGGGTCGTGCCGAAGGAAAAGGGGGAAAGGGAATTTGGGCCGCAAGGGGTTGGCCCAATCAGGGAAGTAGGGAAGAAAAGAAGGGAGAAAGGAGGGAGAGAAATAAAAAGGTGAAAAAAATAAGGGAAAAAGGAAGAAAAAGAAAAAGGTAAAGGAAAAATATGTTGGTTGGGTATTTAGGTTATTTTGGTATTTTTGACTATTTAAAAAATAATATAAAAAAAATAATAATAAAATTCCTTTTTAGATTAATTTGGGCTATTTTGAATAAATTTTTAAATTTCCATTTTAATTAGCAAAACACCCTAAATGTTTTTTCTAACTAAATTATTTATTATTTTCCTCCTTATTTTGCCTTAATTTCCTCCTCCTATTTTAATATATTAATTTCTCTAATAGTTCATTATTTGACCATAACTTCCAAAATTAAGGTTTCGGGGTATTTCAAATGATGTCGTTGTTTAGGGTTAGGGTTAGGGTTAGGGCTTAGTTCGAATAGACAGGTTAAGGTGAT
Organism: Tamarix chinensis; assembly: GCA_030549775.1. NCBI lineage: Eukaryota > Viridiplantae > Streptophyta > Magnoliopsida > Caryophyllales > Tamaricaceae > Tamarix > Tamarix chinensis. Next base: position 34,840,018 of record CM060181.1, on the reverse strand, counting down.
GTTTGGTTCGGATGGAAGGGTTTAGTGTTTCAAATGGTGGTTTAGGGTTTATAATATGTAAACTGAATTAGGGCTTCACTTAGCTTCGAATTAGAGTGAGATTTGGATGATAATTATGGCTGAAAAAATCAGGATTATGGAGAATGGAAAAGATATGAATTAATCTCTAATTCATATAGACAAAGAAGCTAAATCGTTCACACAGATTCAATTAACTTGAATTGAACTCACACAGAATTTAACTTGGTATTCAACTTCAATATTGATCTTCAACTTCTATCCATAATCATGCCTTCTATGGCTGCTTATAGGCATTCTACCACTTAGCTAAAAGCATAATTCAAAAGATTTCAAGCTAAAAGATATTTTGCTCCTTTTATACTAACTTTAGGCTACTTTATGCTAACTTTATGTTTTATCTATTATCCAACTCTACTACTTAATTAATTAATTAATTAAATTAATAATAGTGTTCGATCAATGTTGAAAATAAACTCCCCATGCACGTGGTCATCATTCCATGCATGCCATACACATGCATGTAAACACTTAGTTGCTTGTTTGGTACTTTTCTAGCAACATAACGACCCTTTGGTCTTCAAATGTATGGGAGATACTTTCCAAATGAAGAATAATTGGTTCCATAATTATGAAAGTCAATTCTTAAGTGCTTGCTCCTGCATCACTATCTTTATCATGTTAACCACATATGAAACACACCTAATATTATCATATTTATTAGCAACCGTGTATGTGCATAAAAATCTATATACATTAGACCTGTCCAAGACATTGGAAAATTAATTATCTTTCAAGATCCTATGACCATAAAAAAAGTATCAAAATGGTACTTTTTGCTAATAATTAAAATAAATTCAAATGTGAAAGGATTTAAATTACCTCGTATATGCAATTATATGTTGGCATTGTAACATTTCACCTTATAACAAATGTAGGATATCCTCTACTCCAATCAAGATATTCATATCTTCTGATTTAATGTGCAAAACCATTAGAATAGGAATCAAAATAGAATTGTCTTCCATTGAAAGCACCATGTTCAAATGCAACCTAAATTGAGGTGATATGTCACGATGCTTAATTATTGTTTTTATTCCCAAGGCTTTTTGGGCTTCCACATATTCCATATCTTGTTTCCCACCTACTAATATTTTTTAGAATAATATGACTTCCCTAAGTAAGAAAAGTGGATGGAATAGTTATTATATCATATATTATCACTTAAGTAAAAAGAATGTGTTCTAAAATTGAAAAAGTTTGGATTAATTCATCATCGATAATTACAAGGTTACTTGGCCGTCCAATGAATTTCCTGACTAGTAAGCTTAGTAATATCCTCTTCTTTGTGATTATATGTCACATCAAGTGGAATTGGCTGAATTAAGTATGCCTCAAAGACACTATAAATTGAGACCTAAGCATTATAAACCCCCAGTGGCCAAGTATGAAAGGTTGAGTTGGAATCAATAAATGCAGTAGCATTTTCTACAATAGGCCCATCCTCTATGACTTGCAAGTCATAAGGATACTGACCCTATAATTAATAGTTAAAAGATTCAAGTTATGGAAAAAAAATACACTCAAGTACATAGAGTGTAGTATAGTATATTAACTCATTAATTTTTGAATGAAACTAGGGATACTAGATGTGGAGGGTTAAACTAGACATTGTGAACATGAGGACGTACTATGCAACCTTCTAAGGATTACCGCCTATGATTCCCTTAATGCCACCACTTCTTTCTCCATCTGTTCAAATCCTTTGAAGGCCAAGAACTAGGGTGATGTATAATACTTTAGATGTGTTGAAATATAACTATATATCCTAAATTAGGCACCATGCTCTTTAGTGCCCAATGTATACGTCAAAAGTTCATTTGAACCTTCTTTGTTAAAAGCACCACCCAAGCAATCCTTTCTCAAACCCTCCTATTTAAAGTAAAAAAAAAATTAGTGATAAGTAGCCATTAAACAAAGTAAAGAAAAACATTGTGCACCTTACAATTTTCCCAACCATCTATTGAGTTGGTTCATTGGTAGGCATTCTTTTCTTTTACCCTAGCATATATCTAAACATCAATTCACTCTAGGGCTACATATAAGGTATACGTTATCCCTACTTGCTCCATTAGTTGTTTCTCCATATGCATCAATTTAAAATTCTTAGTATCAATATTTTATCATAAAAGAATGGCACGAAGGTATATATATATTCATACTAAGGATTTTCTCCCTGTATTGTTGTCCCTATTCCCTACCTTGTGAGCATAAATGTTTTTCTCTACAATAGCTCTATTCTTAACTCTCTTCACCTACACATTAAATAGATAGATTATATTAGTTTGAATAGTAACATAAGTTAATAATAATATGTTCTTACATACTTCATATCCCACTAAAGTCCTCCATAAATAGAACTCCCTCCATTATTCAAGTGTGATCACATCCCTATAGATATCTAGGGGTATGGATATGATAGTACCATTAGCCGCGTACATATGGTTTTTAGCCATCCACAACTTCTAATTTGTTCAGCACTTTACAAATTGACTCACAAAAAGTTTCTTATGTTGTTATCCAACATTAAATTCTCCCTACAATATTAATAGTTAAATAGTTAGTATGAATATAATTACATTATCATATAGTAATAACAAAAAAAGTCATATTTATGTATAATATTAAAATCATACCATAGTGCCATCGCACACCCTATCCTTCAACGTTTTTGGAGCATCCCTCCAACTCCAATAAGTAATGGCGATGTGCACATGAGCCCTAGAGTTAAAATAATCAATGAAAAAATCCCTATTCTCTCCCACGAGATACCCTAATTCATCAAAATCAACATTAAGCACAATACTCATTTCTTAATTTTCTAGCAATTTTTCGGTCTGATTATTCCTCTTCTTTGAGTTTTCCCAACCTCTTGAGCATATGTATCATCTTCACATGAATCCATACCTAAAACAATGAATAAAAATTTTAAGTTAGGAATTAATTAAAGGAATATGAGATGTGATATAGTCAAAATATAAAAAATAATCCTTTATGCACAAAATAAAACAAAGCAACCTCTTATCATCGTACCAGGTATTTTTTTTATGCAAAATAAACCTTTATGCAAGGTAGTCATCCACAACTTATATATCATCGTGGTTAACCCCACTATGTTCATTAAAAACTTGCTCTCCACTCCATATCAACCTAGTATAACTCTTATTAATTCCACTGATAATGAGATGATCTCATATCTCATTTACCCCTCTTCTTATAATATTTCTATAATCTACACATGGGTAAAAAAATCTATAGAGGATCTTATGAATGTTCAATGGCTAACTTAATAAAGCCTTTAACATCATTTATATATTCTCTAAACAACCTACTTTCCTGTATGCACTTATGATCCATAACAAGAAATAAGTATAGTTTAACTTCTAAATTATAAACAAAATTGGGTAATCTAACAATATTAGCCAAGTCAAGCAAAAAACCACCAACATAACCAGATTACATATACAACACAACAACATTTTTACTAGTAACAATACAACAATTTCTATAGAGTATTATCTATTTTTTTATATACTTTGATTTACGAAATTTTTATTTTGATAATATATATTGAAAAAATATATTAACACAAAAAACTAACAACATAGAGTATACAGATATACACCACAACTTCATATAAATATTGGATAGTTAAAATGGTCATTTTGGGGCCTAAAATAGTGAAATAAAACTAATTGGGACATTAATGGAACTTTTACTAAGAGATATCCAATTAGAATTTTGAAACAGTCTAGTTAACTAAAAAAAGTAAAGAATTCCAAAAATTATTAAATTAGAATGATTTGGAATTATTTTGATAGCCAAACGTGGCTCAATAAATCTTACAAAAACAAAATTATAAGAAGGGGTTAAAAATGAAAATGAAATGTTTCAAAAACAAAACAACGCTTTCCAATTTTATAAAAAATAAAACTAAATATTTAAAATAATATAATTTGAATATTAAATACACAAAATCTTAAACATGGTAGGGTTTTTGAGATATGGGATATTATACACATAATAGACTTGACATCATCAATGAGACAAAATTGGCACTTAATCTTTTGTAAATAAACATCCTTATATAATAAACCACATTGTGAAATTATGTTTAGGTGCAAATGGAGCACCTCAAATTTACTACTAAAAGGTTTTATTTTTAGTGGAAACATGGTACCAAAATAGTTGGGTGTTATTGTCGTAATAAAAATAAATCTGCTTCACAATATCATCCTTAAATCAATCACAAGGTAAAGCAATTAGAAAATAAAACATGATAAACAAAAAATGAGAGAAATTTCATAAACTTAAATGCATGTTTGGATATCAACTCTAAGTACAATATCTAAATTTATAAAAAAGGATACCATAGATCTAAGAGTCTAAAATGTTATTTCATAACTTGAATCTACACTCGAAACCTTGATATATAAAGTCACTCCTCCACACATAAGGCATCATATACAACAAATTCATCCGGCGATTTTTCATCCACACGCTCATAAACATCCAGATTTTCTAGATATTAAGGATGATCAATGTGCTACATACATATTAAGGTAACAATATTTCCAAGTATGGGATATACAGAATCACATGAGTTAATTCTTGGAATTCCTATACCTAATAATCATGCTCATAGATGTAATCCTAAAGAAACTAAGGAATTAAAAAGACAAATACAAGAACTGGTAGATAAAGGTTATATGAGAGAAAGTATGAGTCCTTGTTGTGTACCTACCTTACTAGATCCTAAGAAAGAAGGTACTTGGTGTATGTACATAGAGTCTAGGTCCATAAATAATATAATTATTTATCAAGTATAGATTTCCTATACCTATACTTTATGACATACTTGATGAACTTTGTGGTGCACGTATTTTTTCCTAAATTGATTTATGAAGTGGATATCATCAAATGAAATTAGGGAAGGAGATGAATGGAAAATAGCCTTTAAAACCAAATATGAATTTTTTATGAGTGGATAGTGATGCCTTTTGGATTATGTAATGCACCTAGTTCTTTCATGAGACAAATGAATGAAGTTCTTCATCCTTTCCTAGGTCACTCCATTGTGATTTATTTAGATGGCATAATTGTACAAAGTAAGAATGAACATGATCATATTGTGCATCTAAGGAAACTATTTGATAAGCTAAGAGAAACTAAACTATATGGAAAATTGGAAAATGTGAATGTATGCTTCCAAGTGTAGTTTTTCTTGGTTATATTATTAGTGGAAAGAGTATTAAAGTTGATCCTACTTAGATACAAGCTATTAAAGACTGACCATTTTGTAAGGATATTCACCAAGTAAGAAGATTTCATGGGTTAGCTCGTTTCTATAAGAAATTTATTAAATATTTCCCTACTATATCTGTACATATTACCAAAAGCATGAAAGAAGGAGAATTTCATTGAGTAAATGAAACCAATAAAGCCTTTGAGACCCTCAAGAATAAACTATGCAATACTTTTATGTTATCTATTCCTAATTTTGACATACTTTTTGAGTTAACTTGTGATGCTAGTGGTGTAGGTATCGGAGGAAGTCTTTCGCAAGAAAAAAGACCTATTTCATACTGTAGTAAAAAAAATTAGAGCTAAATTTAATTATTAGAAATATAACAAGGAATTCTTTGCCATCATACGTAACTTAGAGATATGGAGTCATATTTGAGTCCTAAACCCTCTGTATTACACTTGGATCATGAGAGCTTGAAATACTTAATACTTACATGGTCAAAAGAAAATTAGTCCTAGACATGCAAAGTGGGTAAACTTCTTAGAATCCTTTTTTTTTCTCATAAAACACTAACATGGAAAATAAAATGTAGTATTTCATGCTCTTTCTTGAAGGTTTACATTACTTGTCATATTATCTACTAAATAGCTAGGTTTTGAAAGGTTAAAAGAATGTTATCCTAAATATGAATATTTTGTGATGAATATTGAGCATGCAAATAATTAAAAAAAACTATAGAAGTTAATAGGTTTTTATGGAATGGAAATGAAAAAAATAAAAAATTAACATGCAATTTAAAGTGGTTCAAGAGTATATTGCTATTTACATCCACTACCAAAAGGTTCTCCCTTTTGGATTTTGAAATAGTAATATTTTTTTAATTGATGGTCACTATTCTCTTGATTTATGAGTCTTATTATCTTAATGACCCTCTAAGAGATGATTTATAACTTCACCTATTTATATTCTCTAGACTCACCACATAAATCTCTCAAGAATGGTACGTAAATACTCATTAACCCCTTTAAATGAATTTCTAAGATTAGGTTGTGATTACAGATAGTTCTCACCAAGAATATAAGATATAAAAGTGTATAACTTTAGATGAGATGTAATCTAGCAAGATTTAATGAGAGATATTACAATTGGAGAATATTTATAGCTAAGAGAAGTGAGCAAAAAAAAACCTACAATATGAAATTTTGGAAATTTTAAGTGAGCAATTTAATGATTTGAGAGTAAGAGATTAGTTGTACAATCAATGTATTGAAAATTAGTTGTAATAAATGTAGAGAGACCTTATTTATAAGGGTTTCCCTATTTGTATAGCCATTAGATACAAAATCACAAAAATGTGTTTTGCCCAATGGGTAGAAAATTACAATTTAATGTTGATCAGTTGATCGTTTTAGCCGAACCAACTGATTAGTTGTACGGTCAGTCGATCACTATGTCAAACCAGTTGATTGTTTATGTTTTGAACAAAAATGAAAGTTAACATTTTGCAAACTAGATGATTAGTTATGCATAGTGCACAGGTTGTCTTAAGAATATATATGAACAATAACATGGTATGGTAAGTCCAGTCGATGTGTTCATTATGCCAGTCGATTAGTTTATCCAAATCATTCAATTGGTTATGAAACAATCGGCCAGTTTGGCAAAACTAATCTATGTGTTTAAGTAGACAAGAATGGTTTTTTGTAAGAGTGAAACATATGGAGTGGTTGGCTAAACCATTTGATCGGCTTCAACAAACTAGTCGACCAATTTAGTGAAACCATTCGATGTGTTTAAGAAGAGAAGAATGGGTGTCTGCAAGAGTGAAACCCATGGATTTGTTAGTTAAAGTAGTCGATCGGTTTCAACAAACCAATCAATCGGTTTGGGGAAACCAGTTATTGTGTTTAAGTAGAGAAGAATGGGTTTCTGCAAGAATGAAACTTGTAGACTGGTTGGTCAAACTAGTCGGTTGGTTTCATCAAACAAATTGATCTGTTAAGAAAACTAGTTAATGTGTTTAAATAGAGAATAATGGGTTTCTGCAAGAGTGAAACTTGTGGACTGGTTGGTCAAAGCATTCGATTGGTTTCATCAAACCAATTGATCGATTTCATCAAACCAATCAATCGATTTGAGGAAACCAGTTAATGTGTTTAAGTAGAGAAGAATGGGTTTCTGCAAGAGTGAAACCTATGGACTAGTTGGTCAAACCATTCAATCAATTTCAGCAAACCAATTGATTAGTTTGGTAGAACTAGTCGATGTGTTCAAACATTAGACTAGTCGATTGATTTTAGTAAAGTAGATGATCGGTTTGGCAAAACTAGTTGATGTATTTAAATAGAGACGAATGGTTTTATACAAAAGTGAAACCCATGGACTTGTGGCTCAAACCATTTGATTAGTTTAGGATAACCAATTGATTGGTTTTATCCACCAGCCAATCCATCTAAATGTAACTCAACCCATTCCTTTAATCAAACTGAAATAGTTAATCGTTCTAAGGACCAGTAGACTGGTTCTAATGGGAACTAATCATTTTATTTTGAAAATACTTTTAAAAAGTTATAGAAAGAAATCAAGTTATGTATTTTTCAACAAATTGTTTTAAATATTTTTAATTGAAATATGAAATTTGCTTAACTCTTTACAAGAAACCTAAGACTCGTGAAATATTGTTCTTAATCTTCATGTCTTAGTTATTTCCCATGTATTGCTTTCTTGTACTTGAAACCTTGATTTCTCTTTTACTTTTTCATCTTTGGAGTATAATTTAAATGAAATAATTCAATTGTTATACATGTACACTGAAGCAAACACATTAGTTATCAAGATCCGTTTGTTATGGTCAAAACAAGTATCATGACATTGCTTAACCTTTGAGGTCAGCAACCAAGAGAATAAATATCATGATAATTAACAATTATAAGATGGATTTTTATTTAAACTCAATAAACTTTGTATACTAAGATTAATTATTATAGATTTACTTATTAAAAGGGTAAATGATGGAGCTATAATTGGACATTTGGGTACTCAAAATACATTAGAATTATAATAAGAAAATTTCTATTGGCAACACATCATTAAAGGTGTACACCTTATAATAAACCAATGTGTTACTTGGAAAAAGAGTAAAACAAATTTCACAAAGGTTTATATACACCGTTACTTGTGCATAGTCAACCATGGGAAAGAGTTAGCATGAAATTTATCTTAGAGTTGCCTATAACACAAATTGGTAAAGATTCTATTATAGTATTGGTAGACATATTTTCTAAAATGGCTCACTTTATTCCATATAATAAAATTGATGATGCGACACATGTTGGTGATTTATATTTTAAAGAAATTGTGAAACTACATAGCATCCCTAAAAGTATTATTTCAGATAAAGATGTCAAGTTTCTTAGTTACTTTTGGAAAATATTATGACACATGTTAGCCACTAAGTTGTTATTATATACTTCACCTCATCCACTAGCCAATGGAAAAACTGAAGTTAGAAATCATACTCCTGGCCCTTTGTTGAGAGGATTGGTAAGTAAAAATACTAAATATTAGGATAGTAAGTTAGCTCATGCAAAGTTTGCTTATAATTGAAGTCCTTCAAGTACTACTCACTCAAGTACATTCGAGATTATGTATAGGATGAATCTGTACATGCCGATTAATATAGTGCCCTTGAAAAAGGTGAGTTTAAAAATTATGAGGCCAAGGAACGAGTTAAGTTCTTTAAAATGCTTCATCAACCAATCAAGGAAAACACAAAGTGAGCTAATGAAAGGTACCAAAAGCAATCTAGTAAACATCACACTCCAAGGTATTTTCTCTTGGTTGGTTAAACTTCAAAAAATAAAGATTTCCTAATCTAAGAAAACATAAACTAATGCCAGGACCAGTTGGACCATTTAAAATCCTTAGAAAATTTGGAGAAAGTGCTTATGAACTTGAAATTCTAGAATCGTATAGCGATGTTTCAAGGAAATTCAATATTGGTGATCTTTCTCCTTATTATAGTGATATCAATTTGAGGAAGAATTAGTCTCCTATTGGGGAGAATGATGCAGGAGCATCTTTAGATTCTCAAGATAATGAGGATTTGACATACTTAGTGATGGAACCTATTACAATATTTATCTTTGATGATAATATTAATAATATAACAAACCTTAACAATTACAATTTTAGTAATTCTTCTAGGTATGTAACATATTTGAAAGGAGAGATTCATGTACTTCAAGATGTCAACATACCTAAGATTTTGTGTATTACAAGTTATTACAAGTCAAATGAAGCTATTATGTATGGAAGTCAAGCTACCAAGTTAAGGAGACCTAGTTATCATATTTTATGTAAATTAGGACTCTTGTTAGTTATTTCCATGTATTAATTGACTATGTTTGTTTGTAATAATTTTTTAGCTTGAATAATGTATTATATAGGTTAGTACTATGTTGTTTTACTAGTTAGTGTGCTACTTATCCATGTGTGTATTACCTTGGCTACCTTAGTTTGCTATTTAGCAAAGTGTGGTTACCTATATAATCAAATAGTTGACACCCATCTTAACACATGTGTGTTGATTATGAAATGAAATCTAAGTAATTTACTTGGCTATCTTCTCTCTTTTGTGCGTAAAGTTTCTAACTAATAGTACTTGGAGTAATATTAGATAGTATACTTTGAATATCTTCTTAGAGAAACATTCAAAGTTAAATATCTTGAGTTCTTCCTTGAATCTTGATTGACGATTCACACCAATCTTTAAATCTTCCTTGAATCTTGCTTGAAGATTCACACCAATCTTTAAATCTTCCTTGAATCTTGCTTGAAGATTAACATCATCTTCCACCATCCTCCATTTGACACCTTCTTCTCTTCTACTTTCAAATCTTCTCATCATTTGAAGAGGAATTCACACTACTTTATAATTTGTTATTTGTTCTCCTAATTCTAAACTTGTGTAGATGATTATATATAAGAACTTTATGATGATTTTGATGATCATGACTAATATGCTTTTGAATTGGGGCTTAGAGTTAGGGTTGTCCATATATCCCACGTGTGATGCTTTTTTTTTTAATCTTTGGACTCCTATGCCCCATAGCCTGTATTTAATAAATTTAATGTACTAGGATGACACTTTCTGGTTAACATTGATTTTGATGTATGTTATCAATTGGAGTTCCTCTTTTAGATGAACATTATTATTAAGTTGAAATAATTTAGTCTTGCATTTGGTGTAAGAAAAAAATGGATGCTTCCACAAATTAGTTTCTTTAAATAAAAAATCCATTGCAAACATTTGGATGCTACACCACCAGCAATGCCTGCAACTTAGCTAGATTGAAAACACATATTAGAATCACACAAAAAAAATCTAGCTTTAAGAAATATTCTAGTGAAAAGCATAATAGGTTTTAGTGTTCTATTTGAACACGTGAAAAAAAAATTGTAGTAAATGACCCTAAAATTTTAGATCAATAAGATGGTTGGATTGAAGTATATTGTTGAATATAATTCATATGTAAGAAAATATTTTGTGCAGAAGTTAGTGTTGGCCAATTTTCATTTTATGGTTAGATCGAATGAAATTGCTTGATCCATAGCTTTAATTTCACAATTAGATTGAATGAAATTATCTTATAAACTTTATAAGTACTATATTATTTTATCATCCAACACGTAAAATTTAGATTGATTAGATGATTGGATTGAAGTATATTATTGGATAAAATTCATATGAAAGTAAATATTTTATACGTAGGTTTAACATGGCTGATTTTCATTAGTTTGTTTTCAAGGATCCATGAGCCCTATCGAAAATATAAAACCATTGTTGTGTTCATTGTTGCTAGAAGGATATACAATTGAAATTTCACGGAGGTTTGATGGTTGGATTATCGGACGAACTTTGTTTGTACTACTCCTACTATTTTTAATATCTGATATATTAGGTGTTCACATTCATAATAAGAAATATTAAATTTTAGATAAAAAAAATTATCTATATTTATAAATATATTTTCATATTAAATTTAATATCTATACTTATTTAATTAAAACTAAAATAATTTAATGTTAGAATTAAAAATAAAACATTTAGTTGTTGACATTATTTAAAAAATGACTTATATTATTAATTAAAATTAAAAATCTAATGTATCATATACTGTAAAACATTTAGAGAGGGAATATATATATATATATTAGTTATTTATTTTATTAGACATAACACCCAAAGTACACTCTAAAGTATATTTGAAGGTTCTGACACCTAATAATACACATTCAATTATTGTTTAGCGTCATCTCTAATTCCCTATCCACGATATTTTATAATATAAAAATATCAAAGCAAAGTTTTTATTTTATTTTTTGCCCGCTATCTATCTTTTAGGATAGGAATCAAGGTTATTTAATTAATATAAATAGATATATACCAATTAACAATAATAATAAAATGTTTGGAACCACATTTTCAAAGATTTGTATAGGGGGAGAAAGAGGCATGTTTACATTAGATTCCTTGATCTTTCTAGGTACAGCCTTGTTCCCGGCCAAATAAGACATGTGGCGTTTGACCTAAACCTCAAAGTAAGAGGGCTTAGATATGCCAATCAATAGATGACCACCCTCTTCCCAGACAAGACACCTGTTAGTTATTCGTGCGGATTTAGTGATAATTGTATTTGTTACCGGTGGATTTGGTCCACTAATTTGTAGCAAACTAATCTATGGTAAGATTTCATAAACAAATAGATTTTGTAGGAGAGAGGATGGACGGTATTCGTACAAACTAAATTTATCTTTTAATGGATGGATGGTCTCCGTCAAGAGGATTTGTAGGTTGTGTCTAAATATATCTTTCCATAATGTAAGTTGTATCTAAAAAAGTAAGAATAAAAGTATAATAAGTAAATAAATAATATAAGATACAAATGCATAAACAAAAACAGGTATAAAGATTCAATGGAAGGTAGAAGTAAGTATTAGTTAGGGTCGACAAATTAAAAAATAAATTAAGAAATAAGTAAGAACTTAAACTAAAAAGATTATAACTAATGATTGATTAAGACAAATGCATTATTGAAAATATAACATATAGAGTAATTGTGTAGTATTATAATTGATTAATGTATTGTGTAGATACTATATCAATATATATATAATGCATAAAATATTTTATTTATGTAAAAAAAAATGTGAATCTTACTAGATTTTGGTCAGGACTTTGCAAAAAATTAATATTTGTTTTGTCTTGTCAAAAACATAAAAATATTTACTGATTACTTGGAACAAGTCCCGACAAATAACTTGCCGTAGTACCAGGGACTTATTTGGTTGGAAGCAAGTAGGCGAACGTAGGCATTTAAAGCAGTTGAAATTGTTTTGTTTGGTTGGATACAAGCGGCGGTCAAACGCAAACAACAGATGTGAATGGCTTGATTTCTTATATATTTTTGTAAGAAGGTAACTTACCTACCTAGATCTAAATAAGTTATGTTTTGTTTTTTTTTTTCCTTCCTAATTGCACTCTAATCCTCAACGATATCATTGAATTTCTTGGTAAGTCCTACTTCATTTATTTAATAGTAGGGAGATATAATTACAATTTAGTTTGTATTTAAAATTAAATAGAAAAAATAGTCATCTATATATATATGATAATTATTTATTTAAAAAAAATTAGTATAAAAGTTTGTAAAAATAAATAATTATATTCAATAATTACTTTTGATAAGTAATTTCAAACGAGTTATTAGAAATTAATTTTATGAAAGTATAATAATAAAATGCACATAAAATATGATTACTTTAAAAAAAAAATTATATAGATGGATACCAAACACAAACAATAAATACATGGAAAGAAAGAAGTAATTTTCTATATAACTGACTTCCTTTTAGAAGTACTACTTAAAAAATATATATATATATTAATTATATATACAAGAGAGCCTTATCGATGTATAAATATATAATAGCATCAGCAGCAGTAGCTTTCTGTCGATCTGGTGTTACCGCTAAGTAACGAAATCTAGCTAGGCTTATCTGTTGGACCATCAACTTTGATCTTGATTAACACGCCTCATTCCTACAATTAATATTCTTCAATCTTGTCCGTTCCAGTTCTTTAATAAGAACGAATCAATTATGTAATTCTCCACTCAAACAATATTCAAGTCGGCTCCGGATGGCCTGAATCGGACAGCCCAATAACAATACATACATCATCCATCGGTACAAGTCCTGCCTGCCTCATGCGGCTGCTATTTGATTGAGACAGGAATAATAAAAATGGACATATTTCAATAACACAATTGATTTATTTCGACGCCCGTTGGCCGGTGCGTATACTATTTCGGCAGATTTCGTGCCGTTGGATGCGTATACTATTCCGATTTCCGACGCCGGCCTCATCCTGTATCGGCTGTTACCAACCAGCCGCATCGTTTTGGTTCGATTTGTAAATTAGAAGACGGAAACTGTGATATGGCTACGATAGGATTAAGTCTGAATTTTCCTAATATGATTTTATCGCATCCAATCTTACGTAATTAGGGCCGATCTAATATAATTAGTGCTAATAAAAAATTAAAGCAACCTTTTTTTGTTCGTATATGATTATCGTTATTATGATTATATGAATATTAATAATATGGTTATATTATTTTAGTGATATTATTATCTTAAATAACCTGATAATAATAGAATTGTATTATTATTATTATTATGATTTATCATTCTTTTTTATTCGTATAATTATTATTATTATGATTATAATACTAATTATAGAAAGAAATTTATTATGTAAACAAAGTTAATAATAATTATTGCTATAATAAAATTATTATTATCATTATATAAACTATTAAGAACTTTTTTTTTTTTACTGATGTTCAAACATAAAATATGAAATAAAAAAATTATTGATTGATTTTATTTTATTTTATACACACTTTCATATTTATTTATTTGAAAGCGATATCTAATAAATTATGATAGTTTATTAAAATAATGCTATCCTACTTATTTAATATATATAACGCATTACATCACTTAAGATAAAAAAAATTACTAATTTAAAAATATTCTAATCTCTAAGTACTCGGCTAATATGATATATAAACTGAACCTTAATTGTCTCTAAAAATACTCCACCGACTGACTTGGTCTTGGAATGGGCTATCTCCATACAACGTAGACACGCGAGACGCTGTGGAAAGGACCGGACAGGCCATGTCTAATTTTCTTAAATGTTTTTGTCAAAGATGTTGATAAGAAGGGTAGGGATGGCAATGGGTCGGGTCTGGATAGTCATAAGACCCGTTTATATTACCTAGACTCAGACCCAGATTTAAAAGTTCAGATCCAGATCCATCGGTCTAGCGGGTAAATGGGTCCTAAACGGGTCCTAAATGGATCCGGTTATTTTTTAAAAAATAATTAATAATCTATACTAATACAAATACATTTATGTTTTATATAACTTAAAATGTATTTTTTTGTTAAAAAAAATCATCTAAGTGAAAAAATAAATATATTAAAATAGTTATATTAACTTTTCAAATGTTTTTTAATGCTTTTAGTAGGGATGTAAATGGGGTGGGTATACTCATATCCGTATCCGTATTCGATAAAAAAATCTGTATACCCGTACCCGAATTACCCGTACCTGCATCCATATCTGCTAATATATCAATATCTGTATCCGTTGGATATCCGTTACTCGACGGATTATCCTTTACTTAATGGATATTATTCGATAGATAAATCCACCACTCGACAGATAAACCCATTTAGAGTTAAGTTAAATGATAATTCTAACTTTAATTTATACTATATTCATTTTAAAATTAAGGGTAAAAAGGTAATTATATATCGGGTAAACAGGTACGGATATGGATATGGGTATGGTTACGGGTATGGGTATGGATATGCCATACCCGTATCCATACTCGAACCCAACGGATATATTTTTTTCCATCATCCATATCTATATCCATATTCGTTTATTGATATCTTGGACAAAATCCGTTGGGTTTCGGGTAAAATCCGCCCCGTTTATATCCCTAACTTTTAGAATACAATGTTATACATATTATTTATAAAGTAAGTATACAATGAATAAGGAGCTTTATAAGATTAAGACCATAATGACAAACATAATATTAGTATATATTTATATATGTATACATACACACACATGTATATTAAACGGGTCTAGCGGGTCGGGTCTGGGTCTAGAACTGGACCCAGACCCAGACCTTTTAAAATATATGTGGACTCAGACCCGATCCAGACCCATCGGGTCCAAAAATCATGGACCCAGAGCCGCTAAAAATGAGACGGGTCTAGCGGGTCTGGATCAGGTCCGAGACCCATTGCCATCCCTAGAAGAGGGGAAGGGAGGGGGGGAGTCGTTGATGCTGACTTTAGAATATAGTTTTGTATTTAATCCGTGTCCCTTTAGCCCATTCTGCAGTGCTATCGCTATGAAGAAAATAGTGGCTGGAAAGACAAATTCAGTAATAATCTCTACACTTGATTACAAACATTAAAAACAAATTATTACAAAAGCAAATAGACCATTACACTTAATTCAATCTTGTAGGAGACTAACCAGGCTGCCGAGGGAATGGCTCGCCTGGGACATGGATTGCCCTACGGGTTCAATTTTATGACACATAAACAGAATGTAGGAGTTAGCGATCTTACGATCAGTTGCTGCTAGGATTTTTGTTTTTTTACTATGTATTTTCTTTTATTATTTACCCCATAGCTAGTAAAGAAATTAATATTATCATGGCCATAACTTGCATCTATATATATATTATTTTAATTTTTTTTATTCCCCCCCCCCTAAAATATTAGCACTGCTTCGATTTTCTGTTAAAGAAAATTGTATAATGATTAGATAATGCACCTGTGGACAGTATCAAAATAAAATTAGCACCACATGTTTTGTGGTCATTAATCACCGCAAGGTTCATGACCGAAGGGATGCGTTCTTTGTCTACAAAGGCAAATTTATATTGTGCTTCACTTGTCTTTGTAGGCACTCCTTTCGTTAAACTCCAACAGAATTTTTTTTTTTTTTATAACTTAAACTTGAATATTGGTACGGTACTTTTTCCTACTTCCTAAGAAGGACATGAAAAATCAAACAATCATTTGCTCAAGCATTACCAAAACCAAAAAGACATCTAAAATTTGCAAGTTGACTAGACAGTAAAAACACCCTTTGACATAGCCAACAACTAGGCTAAACGAAACATCATTGATAAAATAGTGGCAAAAGACATAAAAGAGTACTTCTGGACCAAATGCTCAACACCCGAGATCGCTAGCAAAATTAGCCAAGCAGCAGGAAAAATACCCACTCTCCAACACAGTACCACAAAAGAGAATAAATGAGGCAAGCAATACCACCTTTTAAGATAGTAAGCACTCAAATAGCATAGCAGCACAAACTGAACTAGCATCTCGGTTTGAGAAGCAACACCATGCTATAAAATCACAAACTCTATTCAGGCATTGTTTAGCCAAATCATCCACCAAAGCAGTGGCACCTCTTCTCTAGTGGATCATCTGAACCCCATTCCTGCTTTTTGAAAATTATGAATGAAGTTGAGCTTTATATTTGCACTTCCAAGGGCCCACCTTGCCAAATTGCATTAGTTCATTGCATTTAAAGAGTTAGATTTGAACTCCATTTTAAATTAGCAAGTTCATGCAGGAGCATCTCAAGCTCAATCTCAATCTTACTCTTCTAATGATGAAGAATAATAATTAACATACTTAGAGATAGAATCTATTGTTCTTGAAAATCCTAATGATTCTAATACTTTGTTACATAACTCTTGCAGGTATTATATATGTTCGCAAAAAAAAAATCAAACTATTAAAGATCTTTGATGTACAAGACAATGGAATTACAAGGATTACAAAATTATATGGAAGACAAGGCTACAAGACACAAAGCTTTATTGCATATGTTAATTCAATTTATTTCATATTTAGAATTTGTGTAGCTTTGTTATTTTATTGTATACTTTTAAATGCTTGTAAATTATCATTGTAATAACTATATATATTTAGCTTTTGTTAATAAGGCCGGTTATGTGGGTTTATTAATGAAAGGCCTACATGTGTACATGTTTATATATACCTTGTACGTTAAAGCAAATGAATAGATTGACCGTGAATTGAGTTTTAAAAATTGACAAAAAGAGAGAGTGAGTGATCCTCTTCTTCTTCTCTTCTTCTTCTCTTCTTCTTCAAGGGTGAGTCTTGGAGAGTTTTTAGAGTGTTCTCTATAGAAATAGGAGATTTCTCTATTGAAGGTAAAAATCCTCAACCAACTTACTAAATTGTTCCTATTCCCAAGCTAATAGTCTATGAAACCAAGAAAAACAAAAGGTCCACACATATCCAATTCACACCCCTATATCAGCCACCTTAGCTTTAGGATCCATTGCTAAATATAACAATATTTGGAACCTATCCTTCAACAGACTATCTTGTACCCAAATATCCAGCAAAAAGCTAGTGTGTTGGCCCTCACCCACTCCATATCTAATAACCTTCAAAAGTTGGCATATCTACTTATAAAACCCTATACAACTTTGCTAACACTTTGCCAAACTCCTTCTGTCTTGGGAATTTTCCAGTCTAACGAATGTCCATCCAAACATCCTCTATATTTGAGAGCCACAAATTCTTTCCACCCAACTTTATCCTTATCAATAAATCTCCAAATTCATTTTATAAGGCTCCTTGTATTACTGAATCTCAAACTTCCTATTCCCCATCCACCTATTTGTTTGTGCTCTTGAATTACTTCCCACTAGACCAAAGGTGATTTAGGACGCCTAGGTAGATTATTTCCCCCATAGAAACATCCTTTTGTATTTTGACCATTTCTTTTTTTTCTTTGGTCATGGAAAAATCAACATATGATAAGTCAATATTGAAGAAAGCACAAATTTAAGGGACACCAATCTATCGACCATTGATAAGTACTTGTTCTTCTAGTCATCGAGATATGTCTTTATTTGACTCACCACTGCCTCCCAAATACATTTTTCATGACCTTTTACAACAAGAGTAAGGTCAATAAAAGTTTCCACGAGACTTCCCACATTCCACCCTAAAAGCTTCACATCCCTCCTCATCCTACTATCTGCAACATTTAGACCAAAGATAGAATTGTTGTAGTAATTTACTTTCAACCCAGATGTAATATAAGAAGCAAGAAGGACAATCTTAATTTTTATAAGGTATTTCTTCTTTGCATTGCACCTAATCAAGATATTGTCTGCAAATTGTACATGTGACAATATTGTTCTTCCACCATTTATTTCCACTAGTTTCCACAGATTTAGCTCTACTACCCTTCTCAAACACCTATGCAGGACCTTTGTAGCTATAGTAAACAAAAATGGTGACAACGGATCCCCTTTTTGAAAACCAAGCTAGAGCCAGAAGGGCCTTGAAGGGGAACCATTAATAAGCATCGAAGCAAATGTTGTTTTCAAACACACCTTAATCCTTGATCTCCACTTACTTGGGAATCCTATTTCCTCCAACATCCACAAAATGAAGTACTAGGATACTAAATCTTAAGCTTTATGAAAGTCTAATTTAAACATAAATGCCTCAACCATTTCTATGTTGAACATAGTTATGACATCTTTGATTCGATATCAATAACAAAATAGCTATGTATAATGTCCTCCTTTAGTTGAAATACACAAGAAATATTTTATTTTCTTTGTTCTATCATTTAAGGTAATCTTGATTGTATTTGACCGAGGCAAAACCCTTCATATCTTTGCACTATAACATAAATGGTGTTTTTATTTTGTTTCTCTTTATTATATTTTTGAAAAAAAGCTAATTGAACTCTTACGTACTAGCATTATGCACGAATTTGCACTTCTAAGTTAATTTCTCTTCTTCACTTCCTATTACTACTATTAGGAAATAAATAAAGGATTATAAACTTGAACCCTCAATGTTTTTTTTAACATAAAAATATATCAAAGTCATTATCAAGTGAAAGTAGATGGTAGCAACTAAATACAAGAGGCCATATTTATAATAATAATTTAAAATCTAAGTGTTAACCTCCAAGTTTAAGAATGTCATTATACTTGTTTTGATGATAACAAATGGATCTTGGTATCCAATATGTTTGCTTAAGTGTACATATTGAAGAAAACAACACATATAAAAGGAACCAAGACTTGAAGTTAAGCATTTGATGTGTCTTAGGTATATGGTAAAGATTCAAGTTAAGCAAAGTTCACATTTCAAACAAAAACTCTTTAAAACTCTTTATTAAAAAATACTTCACTTGATTTCATTTTATAAATCTTTTAAAAGTATTTTCAAAGCAAATTGATTGGTTCCAATCGAAACCAGTCGCCTGGTTCAGTTTAAACCTAGCCACTAATTATGTTAAAACTTAGATGAATTGACTGGTGTATAAAATTGATCGATTAGTTTCCTTGAACTGATTAACTAGTTTGGAAACCTATCGACTAATTCAACCAACCAAGACGATGTTCATATGTGTTTTAGGACCAATCGTATGCAGTGTCAAACCAATTGGCTAGTTTTAACAAACCTATCGACTAGTTCTAACAAACCTATCAACTGGTTCACACAATGGTAACTTTCTATTTTGGTTGAAACATGAACAATTGACTGGTTGGAAAAAATCAATCAATTGGTTAGCATTAAATTTGTATCTAACGGCTATACACGAGGGAAACCCTTATAAATATGGTCCCTCTACATTTATTACAAATAAATTTTTATATCAATGATTATGCAATTAATCTCTTACACTAAAATCATTCAATTGCTCATTCAAAATTCTAAACTTTCTTATTTCTGTGTTTTTACTGAAAAATTTTCTTTACTTAGTTTTCTTAGCAAGAATTTTCCTCATATTGTAATATCAAACATTTTATCTAGCTATATTACATTTCATTTGAAGATGAACACTTTCATATCTTATATTTTGTGAGAATCGCTTGTAATCACAACCTTATCTCAAAAATCACTTAAAGGGGTTAATGAGTGTTTGCCTATCATTCTTGAGAGATTCAGTTGGTGAGTATAAAGAAGATAAAAAGATGATGTTGTAAATCATCTCTTAAGAGGATCATTGAGATTGTAAGGCTCATAAACCAAAATAAGAGTGATCATCAATAAAAATACGTCAATATTTAAAAAATATATATAAAATGGAGAATATTTTGGTAGTGGATGTAAAGAGTAATTTACTCTTGAACCACTCTGCATTATGTGTTAAATTTTTATTTAGTCATTTACATTCCAAAAAAACCTATTCACCCCCCTCTAGAGTGTTTCAATTGGTATCATAGCAAGGGAACCTCTTAAAAGATTCAACAATCCGAGGTGAGAAAGATCCACAAGTGGAATGGATTCCATTGGTATAAATAAAGGCATCACCACCACTAAACCTCCATTGTTCAATGGTAAAAAGTTTGCCTACTGTAAGAATCGAATGATGTTCTTAGGAAATCACAAGACTACAACATGTGGCCAATAGTCACTAAAGGTCCAATCAAGATCACAAAGGAGGTCAATGATAAAACTATAGAAAAGACAAGAGATAATCTTATCGATGTAGAAAAGAGAAGGCTAACTCTCAATAACAAATCCATCATAATTCTACAATGAGGGCTTGGTGAAAGAGAGTATCATCGAATTCAATCATGCACAACTGCTAAAATTGTAATACCCCAAAATTTATCATTGAAAAATTTTGTTTATTAAAATATTTAACAGAAGCAAATAAAACAAAACTTGTAAATTTTAGGGATATTACCATCGTGATCAGTACAAGCCCGGCCCCTAGCCAGTCTCGTACTAACCACAAGGCTATAGAAAGATTACCAACAACCAATAGACGAACTTAAAACAAGAATTCATAAAAGCACCGAAACGTTCATAATACGGAAATCAGAGTATGCAAAAAAGAGTTTACAATCCAAGAGAGAATAATTAAAACTCCCAAAAGGGGCAAAGGTTACAATACAATAAAATAAGTCTAGAATGAACCGATACAAGATATATGAATAGTAAAAAGAAAATCCTTCCACATCGTTCTTAGTCCCCAGGCCAAGTCCAAGCTCAACTTTCAGCCCCACTCGATGCCTCATAAGCATTGAAGGCATCGAAAATTACATCACCTACCTACACAAACTTAGTAGGGACCTCTACTCGTGGGAATGAGCAGCACCTATGAAACGGGTGGTCAGTATGCTACATACTGAGCAAGGTAACCATGGATCTAAGGCCAAGCATACAAAAACATATAACGCAAGCATGATCATATAAACAACATACAACCAATACAGATAAGTACAGGCCAAACAATAGTCAAGATAAAACTGATTCTTAAATCTCTGATCAATACTCTTTTCATACCAGGCTTATTATCAATCCATGTGAGTGTGGGAACCCCACTATTATAGTCGATGAATCAAAAATGTATAGGGAAAAATGTACTTGACCACTATTATATGTCAGTGGATCGGTCTCTAGGGCAAGACGCTCCTTGCCACTATTATGCCGGTGGATCGGTCTAGCCCCGACTCTCATGGTGTTCTACTGTAAGTACTTAGTACCTTTTACATGCCTTGTCAAACTTAGAGTTTTTTATATTGAGCTCAGGATCCCCTACTATTATAGCTGGTGGATAAAAAACGTACAGGGTAGAACACTCCTGACCACTATTATATGCCGGTGGATCGATCTCCAAAGTAACCCGGCACCTGGTCACTATTATGCTGGTGGATCGGTCTAGGTTGGGCTTAATAATCTTCCACTTTAAATGATTAGTGTCTTAATGTGTCTTATTCAGCAAGCTTTTACCCTAGACATACATGTCACTATCACCCACTATTATTCTCCCAAGAGGGCCCGTCCCATATCTTGAGACTTCTGCACCTCCTAACATACCCTAACATCCTTTACTTTTCTCACTTACTCACACTGGGAGCCCAACTCCTAAGTATGTGGGTTAAGGCCCACTATTTAATGGCATCTACGTCCACTCACTAACTTCCCCTAGGGTTTTTTCCTTGAAACCCTAACTAGACCTATGTGGCCCATCCTTCCTCCATCACACCCAACCAAAGTCCCTTTACCACCCAACACATCATCTCACTTAGATTCAACCCCAACCATTTCACTTTCCTCCCCAAATACGCATGTGACCTTAAAACCCTGATTGGCCACTCCAAACCCCTAACACCTTTCTTTCCCATATGTCACCCCTCCATTTCTCCCCTGTCGTCCTTGTTTTCCCATGATACCCATACTCACCTTACACATGATATTCTTCCACTCTCATCCCCTACTCCACTCACCCTCATTTATTTTTACTTTCACAACTGCCTTAAATTAGGGTTTTCCTTCCAAACCCTAGCCAGGTCTCCTATGCACCCTTATACCAACCCACGTGCTATTTTTCACCCAAGGTCTCCAAACACCCCCAACAACTCTTTCCTTAACTTACTTACACCCCAAGATAACTTTTCACACTTAAAAGATCATCTCCATGCAGACTCCATCCACCCCATGCAAACCCTAGAAGTTTCCATGCAAACTCTAGAAACTCCCATACAAACCCTAGAAATCCCATGCAAAGTTCACCCCACTCATTTATTTTGTTCATAATCCCCTTTTATTTGACCCCTCATAGATTATGAGATAATTGGGTCAATCCCATATCCCCTTAGTCAACTCACTTCCCCTTTTTCCCTTTTTCATCCTTTCACCGCACATCAATATATTAAACATCCTAACATGCATATTCTAGAGGGTCACATCATATAACATCATGGGCACAACACATATATATATATATATTATACACATTCCATAAGGAAACCACATAAGCATACCTCAACTCCAAGCTACGCTACATATAAAACGGTTATAATAATCATACGATACACAACATAACATAACACATGGCATACAAGGCACAAAACACACACATATAGAGGGCTTAGCTACATCCTTACCTAACACGACACTGGTCTTGGAGCACGCTTCTACGCCTCCTTTGGGCTTTAACTGGATTCACCTATAAGAGGAAAAACTAAGGGTTAATTTTCCTCCTACCAAAATTACTATTATTCCCTACCTTACCCTAATATTATGGTTACTCTTATTCATAGTAGCTTTATAAATAAAAATAGGGTTTTTATTCTCAAGGTAGCTAACTATGTTATTACTAGTCAAAATAGATTCATATTAAGGTATTTATAGCCATATTTATATTATTAAAGATAATAGCTTTAATACTAGTAATAATAGTAATAATAATAGTTGTAGCAAAAGATAATAATAATTATAATAATAATAATAATAGCAATAGTTCAAATTTTAAGAATAGTACTAATAAGGGTTCTAATAATCATAATAATAGCAACCTTAGTGATAATAAGGTCAAGGTTAATAATAGTGATTCTAATAAAAATAATAATAGTAATAGTAATAATAACATAATGATAATATTTTTGAGGATAATACTAATAATAGTAATAATTGAAATAATGATAATATAATGGCTCGAACATCAACAATAACAATAATAGAACTAATATGCCAAAGTTAGCATCAATAATAATAATAATAATAATGATGATGATGATGATGATGATGATGATGATGATGATAAGAATAATAATGATATTAATGATAATAGAAATAATGATAATCATAATAATAAATAAAATATTTTTCAGCTCCTTTAAAATAATAATGGGATAAATATCCCGAGGCTATTTTTAGTAATAATAATGATTAAATAATAATAATGATATAATAATAATAATAAGGATAAGGATAATAAAATTAATACAAATAAAAGAGATAATAATAACATAAATAGGGTTTTAAGGGTTGGGGTACCACCTAGGGTTGGTGATGACCAAGCAGCACCGGCGACGGCGACGGCGACGGCGGTGGAGAGAGAAGAGGGGTGGACAGTTGGTTGTTTAGGATAGGAGAGAGGGGGAATGAGAAGGGGATTGAGGTGGTGGAGGATGCCCTAGGCTGAGAGGGTTGGAATGGTGATGGCGGCACAACCAAAGGGGGTGGCGCAGGCGGCGGCGGTGTGGTGGCCAAAGGTGGTGGAGAGGGAGGAAGGGAGAAAGAGAAGGAGGCAAGGAAAAATTAAGGTAGGGGAGGTAGGGGAGGTTCTGCTAATGGTTTTGGGGGCAGAGGGACTAGTAGTTGCAGCCGAAACGACGGCAGACGGCGATGTGAAGGGTGGCGGTGGGTGAGATGAAGGTGGTTGAATGGCCAACTTTACACAACCAAGGCAGCTCGTGCAGGGAGGATTGAGGATGGTGAGGGGTGTAGCTCAGTGGAGGATGGTGCAGGGAGTGTTTTGAGAGGTGGTTCGGGTGGCGGCACACAAAGGGAGAAAATTTATTAGCAGAGAAAAAAGGTCAAATTGGGGGGTTGAAGGGTATTTATAGGCCATTGATGGGGGGGAAATGACAGAGGGGGAAGAGGGGAGGATGATGCACGCGTGTCAGGTTGCCCGCTGGCGGCACACAGCCGATGCGGGCCTCCAAAGTTGCAGGTCTGCCAGCTCGGGGAAGGAGAAAGGAAGGGAGAGAGGGGCACACGTGAGGAGAGAGTGTGTGTGATTGGGTGGAGAAGGGTGAGAGATCGATGGGGAAGAGAGGGGAGGTGGCAAGCCAGTGTGTAGTGTTGCAGAGGTCTCGTGCCTGCACGAGGAAGAGGAGAAGTTGAGGGGTCAAGGGACAAAGAAAGAAGAAGGGGTGCGGACCGGTTGGTCCAGGGGAAAAGAAAGAAAGAAAAAGAGGGGGTCGGACCGGGCGACTGGCGAGGGAGAAGAAGGGCAGTGGGCTTCGGCCACACGGGGGAAAGAAGAAGTCTGGGCCGTGAGGTGAGAGTTGGCCCAGATTAGGGAGGAAAGGAAAAAAAAAGGAGAAAGGAGAAGAATGAAAGAAAAAAAAAGAAGGGGAAAAAAGAAAATATGGAAAAGGGGGGAAAGAAAAATGGATGGGTTGGAGTATTTAAAATATATTGGTATTTTGAGATATTTAAAATAATAATATAATAATAAAATAATAAATAAATTCCCTTTTTAGGTTAATTTAGGATTTTTGAAAGATTTTCCCTTAATTCCATTTTAATTAGCAAAACACCCTAATTTTTTTAATTAAGTTATTTATTATTTTTCTCTTGATTTTACCTTAATTAATTCCTCTTATTTTAATAAAATAATTTAATTAATTAATTTCTTTAATAATTTCTTATTTTGCTATAATCTCTTAAATTAGGATTTTCAAGTATTTAAAAAAGCATATGGGGTAAGCTTATCCTCAGCCATGAATGGACAAAGCAAGTTAAGGATCAAAGAATCACCCTCTACACTGGAGAGTATGAACTCTTTAGCATGAAGCAGGGTGAAAGTATCAATGATCTGAGAAACTAATTCACCTCAATCATCAACAATCTCAAAGAGGGAAGGAAATCACTGAAGAAGAGCAAGTAAGATAAATCTTATAAGGTTTTATAAAAGAATAGAGCCCTAAGGTAACCGTAATTGAAGAATCCGGAGAATTAGGAAAGATGATGATTGAGAAGCTTTTTATCAACCTTATGGTTCATCAATCAAAATTGGAGGATGAATCGGAAGGAAGAAGAAAGAAGCCTCCAACACTAAAAGCCTCAACATCTTCTAGGCAACAAGACGCAGCCGACAATCTAGGTGAAAAAGAAGGTGATGAAGGAGAAGAAGAAGCTCCTATGAATGATGAAGAAGTGGCATTCATAACCACTCAATTAAAGAGGTTCCTCTAATTAAGAGGAAAAAAAATCAATATCTTCCTCAAGCAACAAAAGGAAGCTTAGAGAAGCTAACATGGATAGCAAAATCAAATGCCATAACTATGGAAAAGTTAAGCATGTCGTCCATGATTGCTATGAGTTTAGAAATGAAATTACCAAACAAATGGCAAGGAGCAAAGGGAATTTAAGCAATAACAAAGGAAGATAAGGGCCTATAAAATCCTTGGCTTCCTTCGGCAAAATGGAAGGTGAAACCTTCGAAGAAGAGGAGGAACTTGCCAAAATTTGCTTCATGGTACTAGGAGGAGAATCATCAACATCTATCTCACCCACAAGCTTCGATGATGAAGACGATGTCGGTGAGGTACAATATGATTTGCTATACTCCTATGATGACCTACTTTGTGTTTTACATGATTCAATACGTAACAATACTAAACTGACTAAAGAAAAATAAAATATAAAAAAAATGCTTGATCACTTAAATGACTAGCACACTCTTGTGTGAAACAAAAATTTCCTTCTTAAATCACATATGCTTCTTATTAAAAATGGGTTATCAAATATAATCACTGAATTTAATGAATATAAAAAAAATACACTTGTTGTGATCACCAGATTAAGATAGATCAATTATAAGCCTATGATTTTTAAATCTCTAAGCATGGAACAAAGTAGATATGGAACGATTTATGTGGAATCTTAATAGCAAAAGAGATGTAATATGGGTTATGTGGATTCATAGTTAATTCATTAAAAAAACACCCTATGGGATGTTACTAAAAATAGGAGAGGGTCATAGTGCCTGAGAAAGGTAATGAAGCTCATAAATCACTTTGTTCATATTATGAAGTCTACATATTCAAGTAACATCATAACACGTGATACTTATAGCATAGCCAAGGCATATAAAATTATTAGATCAATGAGTGAGGGAGTAGATTGGTGGAGGATAGTATAGAACTCATTAGCCTTACCAAGACAATAATTCCACCTTTAGTTGATGATAAAAGATGGTCTCTTCACGAAGATAGAATGGAGAAGATGAGAATGGCTTGAGACCCAATTGGTTTTTGATGTGAAGAGAATCATAAAAGTAGGCAACATTTGTACTTTAAGTGCTCTTATATCCAGAGTGTTTGATATGAGATATTGGAGGGACTAGGCTGCACATATCTGTTAGAGTTTAACAAAGTGGTAAAGTGGAAGCGTAGAGGAGGAAAATGATCGAGAAGCTAAACATTATTCCTTAGATACATGTCGGCTATAATTGCTTACCATGTGTGGGGAGAGCAAAATCAATGTATTTTTCATCAAAATATGGGCATGCCACTTGTGATGATTACTAGCATAGTTAAAGAAATGTTTAGTAGAGTAGAAGGTATATCCCATTGTAAATCCTTTACAAAGCGTATTATGTACATAAATAGCTTGTGGAGATAGATCATGAAGATTAAGTTCTTGGTGGATACCACTCTTATTTGAATTAGAAGTAATAAAATTTGCACATTATATACCAACTAAAAAATATAACAAGGGTACCAATTTTTAAATTCAACACGCTAGAATACTATTTATCAGTTGCAATCTTCTTAAAAGATAATATAAAACTATATATATGAAAAAAATTGAAATCAAGGAAAAAAATTATCAACAAGTTATTGATAATGGTATAATCACAAAATAATTTTTATTTGTAAAACTAAATTTATACTATTTATTATTTGTGTGAAGAAATAATCTACCTTTGTGATAAGCTTACATATTGTAGTTAAATAATAAAATTATTATTTGGAATAATTAAACTTCTTATAAGTAATTCATGTGTTTATACAAAATAATTAAAATGTGGGATTATTTTTAAAATGCATTGATTTCTTCTAGAAAACTAAATTTATAATTTTTATTTATTAGAATGACCTTTATACTTGTCTTAAAAATTTATTAGAATATATATATATATATATATATATATATATATATATATATTCCTAAACTCATTTTTTGTATAAAAGATAATAGAAAGTAAAAAGATATTAGAATAAAAATATTAATGTCTCTAAAGAATAGATTTACATCATATAAAAATTTGTTGTTACATAGTATTATAGTTTGAAACTTTTAAACTTAAGAATTTACTAAGTTTTTTTATACAAATTATTACCATTTTTTGTTACATAGCATTACATAATTTCATGCACTATTTAGTAATTATTATGTAGCAACAACGTGGGAATTTTTTTCTCCCGTGATATCTTTTATTTAATAAAAAACTAATAGATAAGTTGGTAATAACGACGTTGATATTTTTTAAGTAGAAAAATATATGTTCTTATAAATTTATTTTTACACGTTTATAAATAGATGTTTATATATTAGGCTAAAAGTTAGATCAGGCCAAGCTTTTGACCTCCAAGAAAAATACGATATATTTTTTTATATGGTTATAAATGAGCCAAACTGAGTTGATTACTTCAAAATCTAAACTTATTTTATTTAATTAAATAAATAAATTATTATTAATCTAAATTTGTGAATTTAATGCTATAATTAAGAAAAATATTTTTTATTAAATATTTAGACTTAACTCATTTAATAACTAAATCTAAAATTAAAATTCAGACTCAATTTATTTAATAATACCATTTAATTGAGCCCAAAGCTTAGCTCATATGTATCTCCATTTACATACGCGGGTATCATGAGGGAGCTTTTCTTTGGGCTGAAGGGTAAAGGGCGTGTTCTCACATTCGATTCCTGGCTGTCACTGGGCCTTTTTACTCTTCATTTGAGCTGAGCCCGCACACCATCTATACTTAATAAATAGCAGTTAGGCTCGTAAGTGTGTACAAATTCTTTTGCCTAAGGCCCAACACATCTCGGGCCGGTCCTATTATGTATTTGTAAGTCGCAAATGACAATTGAGCTCTATTACTCTGTAGCACTATTCTAGGCCTTAATGTTTAAGTGTTAACATTATTCATGTAATCTACTCCAGAATCCAACTCGATTTGATCTAGCTTAAATAACTGATTTTAATTAGATATTCAATCTAACAAATATAAATAATATTTAATTTCTAAAAAAATGTATTTTTAATGTAAGATTATGAACATTAACTCTTTGTGGCCATACAAAATAATAAAATATTATTTATAATTTTTAAATAGTTATATAACTGTTCTAGTAACTATATATCATTTGATGAATTTTATAATATGAAGTTTTATTTATTAGTTAGTTTCTAAATTTCATTTATTTTTGTAGGAACAAAGCTTGATAGTATAATTTAATAATATTTTAGAATACAATATGGCATTGATATGTATATAGACATAAATATTACTTGACATTCAATTGTTAATTTTTAAATATTTTATTATGAAAGCTTTTCAGCTTTGATTAATTACAACACTCATCTAAAAACTGAATATTTATCCTATCTAATCGGTATATGATCCTTCTTGTAGTTATTAGAATAATCAAATGTCCGATTAATTGATCGATCGGATCCAAAAAGAAAAAAAAATACATGTATCCATACTTGAACAATCCTAATAAGTATGTCCCCAATTCTTTAGAATATGTTCTCGGAGCTTCTCTTAGAGCATCCACAGCCATATCCTCAAATTTGAGGTCCCAATTGTACAATCCAATCATTTTCTCTCTCATCTCTCCTACTTTTATCAATTTACCTCAAATTTAATTCAATACTCTACAATCACCAACCTCAAATTTACAATACCCAATTACTTTTATCAATCACATCACCAACCATTTATACTTTCTATTATTTAACTTTTAATTTATATCAATCTATATATAATAATTAATATTTTTTCTACTACAATAATTTTTAAATTAATATTTCAAAATAATATTTGATTTCAATTAATTTTAAAATAACCTATTATAGTTTTTCTACTACAATAATAATAATTAAAAAATATTACAACACAAATACAAATATAATATAATTAATAAAAATATTACAACGGAAATACAAATACAACAATATTACGAAAATATAAAAATAGAATTAAGGATTACAATAACATTACAAAATAAAAAACAGAAATACAATTTAAATAACATTATGAAAATATTACAACAAAAATAGAAATACAATAATATTACGAAAACATTGCAAATATATATATATATAAGGATAAATATTACTGCGTCATTCTTCTCATTGCTGCGTCATATAAGATCTGATGATCTGCTTTTTCTTTCTCATTCATATTTGATGTGTCACGACAAATTATAGCCATGTCGAACTCTTTTTCCTTTAATTGCCTTCGTTCAGCCCTATAAATCTGCTTATCTTCTGCCATTTTTTCTAATATCGCATTCCGTTTTCTAGCAATTTCCAGCAGCCCGTTGATATTTGATCCTTCGTCTTGTCTACTTTCTTTTGCCTTTCCCCTTGCTTTCCGCTTTGCTGCTTTCTGCCCCATAGGTCGCTCCAACGGAAATTCCATCTCTGAAGTATCGGGGGTAGATGAATCATTGTATGCACCTGAAGTTGAAACCTTTGTACGCTTTGATGTAGAAGCTTGCCCAATTATACCCTCATTCATTACCATCCATTTTGGATGGTTTTTTACAAGTTTCCATACATGTTCACTACTAAACGGGCTATTATACCTTGTTCTATATTCTTTGTGCGCATCTCTAATTATATCTATTTCGCTAACACCACTTTGATTACGTTGACAAATATGACTATAACTACCAATAAATCGATTAACATTTTTATTAATGTAAGAAAATCGATTCATTACCGTCTTTAGAGTTCTCTGTGGTCCTCCGCCGCGATATTCTTCAAAGTATGCCAGACTTTTTTTCCAAAAATCCTTACATTTTTGCCCGTTCCCCTGAACCGAATCTTCGGAAAAATGTATCCATCCACTGAATAAAATTTCTTCTTCTTTATCCGTCCATTTACTATATGCTCGACTTGCAAACTCATTGGGAGATTCAACCCGTGTCTCTTTTTCGAACTGATTTTGCGTGGAAAATTCTGGAAATTCAGAATCATCAAGAGATGTGGCTAACGGAGAATTGAAATCGTGTTGTGGAGAATTTTAAATATATGGAAAATTACAATCAAATGGAATAGTGGTGTTCGGAGATTGAAATAATTGGAAATTGGCATCATTTTGATAATATTGCATACTTGGAAAATTTAAATTTCGTGGATATTGCAAATTTTGGACATTTGGGGAATTTATAATCGGAAAATCTTCTGAATTTTGGATATTTTGGTTTGGAAGTTCTTTTGAGTTTGAATCATTTGGATTATCCAAAAGATTCAAAAAATTAAATCTAGTAGGATCCATTTTTAAAAATTAAATATAAGTAGAGAAATTAATAAAATAAATATAACGTAAGAAATTAATAAAAAAAATATAAATATAGAAATTATTAGAATAAAAGTAAATAGAGAAACTAATAAAATAAATATACGTACTTAAATTAATAAAATCAATATAACTAGAAAAATTAACCAAATAAATATAACTTCATAAATATTGAAGATAAATGAATAAATTAAATATAAGTAGAGAAATTAATAACAAAAATATAACTAGAGAAATTTTAAAAAATAACTAGAAGATGAGAAATTAATAATTAACAAAATAAATATGACAAGCGAAATTTATAAAATATTAATAACTAGAGAAATGAATAAGATTAATTATGTAGAGAAATGAATATGAGAAAGAGAGATGGAATAGATGATATGAAAATATGGGCAAAAATAATGTATTTATAGACAAAAAAATTTTTTTACCGTTATTATTAACGGTCAAATTTTTTTAATATATTAAAAAAAAAAATTTATTATAACGGTAATATTTAGACTAAAAAAGTGCTAAAAAGTACCAAAAATAAGTTTGGTCGGTACATAAACAGTAATAGCAGCAGGTTATAATTGGCGCGTGAATCACACGGGCGCGCGTCAGACGGCCGCGTGTGACTCACAGTCGCCGGACATTAAAATGTTTCGACCGTTGCATCACTTTTCCATTACTTTTCAATTAAACTTACTGCATCTCTGACATTGGGGGAGCTTCAAAATTTTGAGGCAATCCAAAATTTTTGTCAGAAAATTTTTTTCTCCAACGCAGGACTTAAATTTCGGGGCCCCCAAATTTGAGTTTGGGAAGCCCCACTGCAGATGCTCTTATGTCTCTTCAGTCTTCCCATAAGTCAAATAGTACATATTTGAGTCAGAACAGCCAGGTAAAAAGCGACATCACAAAACACCCTCCTACTTCCAACTAGACCTATTGAAATACAGAATGACCAATCTAACTCGACTGGTTCATGACCCTTAGTTGCCCTAACTAAAAAGGTCTAATGGTATAAACTAACCTCTTTTAATATTAGACCCACTTAATATAGGATGATCCTAAAAAGTCCATGGATTCTTTTATTATTCTAATCATTTTTTAATATATTATTAATCTATTTATTAAAAAAAAATAACTATAATTTGAAATCACATTTTCTGTATGAAGACTTATATTAAAAATTACTTTTAAAATATAAAAAAAATATATATATATATATATATATAGTTTTTTTTTTGTAAATTCGTCATATTTTAAACAATATAAATAATGATAAAGTTGTGGTAAATAATAGTATAAAATAAAAATTTTACGTCTTTCTTTATTATTATCTTATATTTTAAGTCAAAAGTATTTTTTTTATATAAAAAATAGTGTTAGATGTAGATATTGACTTGATAAATATTATCAATACTGTAATAACTAATTCTATTTCAACATATTATTTAAAAGTGAGAATCGAATAAAATAAAATATGATTTAAATTTGTTAATAAACATTCACTAATGAAGTATTAAAATTAGCGTACATATAATAATTCTAACGTTTTTTTTTATCTTTTTATTTGTAAAAGATATTACAATACTCAACTAAAAATAAATACATTAATTAATATTGATTTTAAAGGCCCCTGGAATAGGCTAGTTCGGAGTTAGTGTAGCCCCATAAGTTAGGTCAGGTAGAAATTAGGTTAGATCCGCTTAAAGTCTACCAATAAAATAATTATACGGATTGTCATTCGTCCCGATACAAGGCCGCCTTCAATCCGGTGTGGAGTGGACCCCGCATACTTACTAGGTTTATTTCCGACCATACAAATGCCTACTTTCCAAGGTCCGTATACCTAGACCTTTATGATTCTGCACACCTTATCTCTTTGATTCAACAGTGAGGGAATCGCCAACACACGGATACCTCAAAAGAAAAACAACAAAACCACCAAATGGGAATCGACAACAACACTAATTTGTCCTGCACGTATTTGAATGGCGTGATGGTTCGATGTCACTTATTTAAGCAGAAAGGACACTAGGAGTCTAGGACACTTTGACAGATATCATGCAAAAAGGGTAGAAGTTACGGGAAGAGTGGAGCGATGCCAAACGTGACGGGTCCACTAAGGTGTGTGTATTTAGTTTACATACACTCGGTTACTATACATTATGTCATTACAAATAGGATGAGAAGAGTAGATTACATTTTATAAGAGTTTTGTTTGTTTTGTAAGGACACATGTGTTCAGTTTGTAGCCGGTCATTACACTCATGCGTGCACTGCACTTACAGAGTTGATGCCTTTTTCATTTTCTTAAAAGTGAGAAAGATAGACACACATTAATATATATATATATATATATATATATATATACAAATATAAGAATCAATCTTATCTATTAGATCAAAATTTAATCAACATTCAAGATTTTAATAATAACAAACCAAAAAACTAACACAAACCTATATCCAAGCCAAATATCGAAACCTCTAAAACAATAAAGTATACAAACCGTAAACCCCAAACCCTAAACCTTCTAAACACTAAACCATAAATCCTAAACCCTAAACCATAAACCCCAACCCTAAATCCTCTAAACATTAAACCCCAAACCCCAAACCCTAAACCCCAAACCTTCTAAACCCTATAAACCTTAAACCCTAAACCCCAAACCCTCTAAACCTTAATTCTAAACCATAAACCCTAACCCCCAACCCCTCTAAACCCTAAGCCCCAAACCCTCTAAACCTTAAACCCTTTACCATCTAAACCCTAACCCTAAACTCCAAACCCTCTAAACCATAAACCATAAACCCTAAACCTTAAAACCCCTAAACCCTATAAACCATAACCATAAACCACACACCCTATAAACGCTAAACCCTAAAACCCCTAAACCCTATAAACCATAATAATACAAAGAATCACCCTTACTTTTATTAGCCCTGTTTTTAAAAAATAGTTAGATGAATGATAAAACTTAATTGAAATAATATTTATTGATCCTAATTTACTTCAATATAAGTGCAATTAAAATAATTTTTACCTAAGTAAGGTTTATACTATCAAATTATTATTTTAAAATATTAAACACAATTTATTTATATTCTATTTATCTAGCTAAATTTTTAATAGTTATTTTTACATTAATTCACCTAGGCCCGAAATAAACCTTAAGCCTTTGCCAAAATACCCGAGGGTGTATCAGAAAGAAAAGGAAGGTAAGAAGCATTCTATAAATGGGCCTAATTGATATAACATAACATAGTTTCTCTCCAATGTCTTTCATTAGTGAAATACATAAAATCATAGTTGTTAGTTAGTGCTCTGGACATGTAAGATGGCATCAATGGGCCTGATCCTCCAAATATTCCCTTAGTCGCCACCTACTATCATAGAATAGAATCTCAAGGAAAACCCTAGCTAACTAGCTAGATCCTCGATCATGAGTATTATATATAGACAAGCAGCAGAAAGACAATTGATGCAAAAAATAATAAAATAATAATAATAATAATACAATATATTAGCCATCCAGAAACTTTATTTAGTTAGCCAAAATCTAAGGCAGTAAGTATAATGTCACAGTGGCAGCTTTAGCAACCGAGCACAGTTGAATCCTAACCGGGGAGTATTCTTCATCAAATACTACTTGTGTCGCACAAAGAATTAGGAAACAAATGCAAAAACATGAAAAAGTAATAAACAAGAAGTATTACCATCCATCTACAGTAATAAACAATACTAATAATATACCTAGTATGACTTTTGTTTAGTTGATTTCTTGTTCGAGGCAGACATATTACCAAATGACTGAATGCGAGGGTTATTATTTAGAGATTTGGTTCTAGAATTTTCCAACCGGCGCAGGGGGGTTGACGATTTCTATTAATAGAATTTTCTATTAATTCACTACTACCTTACATAATACCACAAGTTACTCAGCACATCTACAATTGATTAAGCCTGTTCTTGTCGACATTCAAACATATTGGAGTCAACTATGCTTACTCCCAAAACACAGAACTCTATGTAAGATTGGATTATGCGACAATTTCCTATTTAAGGCTTCACTGCACCATAAACAAAGAAAAGAAAATCAAATACCTCTGTGCTCTTGCTCAGGTTGCAATGCCGCCACTTCTCCTTGTCTCTAGTGTGGCAGTGTAGTGGAGGTTGAATAATGGAGGAGCTAAGGTATGGTCAAAGAGAACAACGGCTGAGCTCGTCTGCTGGTCTACGAAGCTCGTCGGAGTGGAGGAGGAGTGGAAATTGAGGGAGGTCGGGAACTTTGCTAGATCTGTCAGTAGATGGGAGGAGTAGGTCGATGGAGAGATGTAGAGGTAGAAATGGCGATGGAGAGATGGAGAGGCGGGTGCGATGGAGAGGGAGAGATGTGCGATGGAGAGGGAGAGACGGGTGCGAAGGGAGTTTGGGGGTCGGGTGCAAAGGCAGGGCAGAGGGGCGATGGTCCGTATGGATCGGAATAGAAGGGGGCGGGTAGAGAGGCGTACGTGCAACAAACAGGTCTCGTAAGACATGTTTTTATCCGATTTCTATTTATGGCCCTTAGATCTAATTTAGATCCAATGGTCAGTAATTGTTCCTACATTTGTATGTAAAATATTGTTTGTATATGACCTTAAATCTATATATATATATATATATATATATATATATATATATATATATATATAGATAATGAGTCGAATTGACTATTTTTTTATTCAATTTGTTTAATTAAATAAATTAATTAAATTAATTTTTTTAATGAATTAAATTAAGGAAAACTTATGAATTTGATACTATAGAAAAATTAAATTAAAAAAAATATATCTAGACTTGATTTGTTTAATAAATGAACTAAAAATTAAAGTCGCTACCAACTCATTTATATATATAAATAAATAAATTTAAATTTTAACAAATCAAATCTAAGTCGGGTCACGAGCCAAGCTTACAACCCTATATTTCTCTCTTGTCGTTTGTGTTTTACGGTCCCTCATCTTTGGCTATAAAACACCACAGAGAAAGCAAAAAGAGATTTGTTTGCTAACTCTGTTCCGCATTCTTCTTCCTATCCCATTCCGGGACATTGTACCTTCCTTCATGCTTCTTATGCCAACAACACAAATTAACGTTGAGTTTCTAAAGCTTCGGCCATTATAATTAGAAAATCAACAATTCCATTCTCCTCTTTATACTCATGTTCATGCTATCTGTTCAGTCTACTTTCATTTTAGGTATTATCTCATTTTTATACTTTTTCTATGAGATGGTCAGTCCAAAAAGCTTATTTGTTTGTTCATGAGTCAGATTCCCATCATCCCATTTTTTGTCGATGCGTAGGAGCAATCAGCTTGGTTCCATCCGAGCGTCTTGTTCTCTGTAGGCCCCACCCCACACCACGGAAGCATGGGGGACGTGCTAGGAGAGAGATAGAAAAAATTTAGTGTATTTTAGATAATAGTTTTAACTTTTTTTTAGAACTGTATATAATAAAGTCTATATAAAATATATATATTTATCATTAAGTAAAAAAATACACATACTTATTAAAATGAAATAAATAACCAAATTATGTATTTCTTCTCTTTTTATTTTTAAAATTTTAAAAAGTAATATTTTCATATTTTTTTGGGTCTCGGTTGCAGCTTTGGTGTTCCTGTCCGCGTGCAACAATGCCCCGCACATGTTTCCATTCAGAAGTCAGTCAAAAATTTATCCTGTGCTCGGATTATTATCGTCCATGAAGAGGCCGGACATGAGGGGATGTGTGATGCTGTCGTTTTTGAACTATTTTTGAGTGGTGGGAGCATGGAAAAGCATATTGTGTGGATATGGCTCAAAGGCAGGCAGTAGAGATAGAGGTTGTTTACCCTGGCATTTAAACAAAAAAATGAAAGTCTGAATATATCTTCATCTATCTGCACCACTGGTATGTAGGTTTGTTATTCCCACCGCTCACAATTTTTGCCCGTCAACTATTTCGATCACCGATGAATTTTGCTGTTCCACAACTCCAATTACCAACTACTATTGTCCTACCCTCTTCCTATTCGTACCGTTATTCTACCCCAGCTACTAACAATTCTTATCGTTACTATATTTCCAATAACTTGTAATTTTAGTCGTTCTATTTTCCTCCCACTAGTAATTTTTGTTGTTCCATTTCTCTTAATTATGGCCCCCATCATGTGCAAATTTTGCCCTTCCGCACCCTTATCACCGTCAAATGTTGTCGTTCCCCCTCTTCTACGAACTGCAAAGTTTTCCGTTCTCTCTCTCTCTCTCTCTCTCTATATATATATATATATATAGTGTATACAGACATTATCTGCTACTTTCCTCCATCTTTCTCATTTATTAAGACAATTATTATGAATAATAACAAATTTATCAATCAAAAATTTAGGATATAGTTATATAAGAAGAAAATTTTATCAATCAAAAATACAAAATATGGGCATAAGTATGGGTAAAAAATAAATATGTTACCATAGATCAATGACCTAAAGAATGGATTAAAATGGAGCATGATCCATGTCATATCCAATGGGTGTTGTAAAGGCCTTGACGGGTGAACCATAAATAAAATGTGATGGTTTTGAGAAAAGGGTGATGAAATATGGATTATATGTTGGATGGACTAACATAATGGATATGGGTAATATTGAGCAAGCATAAATGAAAATTACACACATGGTTGGGGATGGAAAGGATTAATGTGGAAGAAATATGCGAATATCGTGCTTACTCTTTGTATGCGCCTTGTATGATCACATAACCTCAAGAATTATGTACTAATCACGTAAAGAGAAAGAAATTGAGCTGTGTATGGATCTAGGTTACCGATCTTTTATTAACTATAGGGGGTTAGTCTACCTTCAGACATTTGGTATGTTTGGGCTTTGCCTTCGGAAGGGATTCCGGTATATCCTAGTGCCTTGTCTACTCTAAACACTAATGATGTACTAGAGGATATCGATATTAAAGCATCTGGTTACCTAAGTGGTTGGCTTTGGCCTGGAGTCTATATTGGTTGGCTTCGACCTGTACTTTTGTCCATTGTGATTGGCTTTGGCTTGGACTTATGTTTATTATGGCTGGCTTCGGCCTATTCTTTATATCCATTGGTTTGGATAAGCTTCCATAGTATGTGAGACCATGAGGTGGTGCACATTCCATTCCTCGATGATGATAATAATGATAAAAATTTGGAATGAATACTTAGATAATGATTAGAATGAATGATTGGATGATAACCAGGTTAAGTATGTGGATAAAAAATTGAATAAGTACTTGGATGAGAATAAAATAAGGGTGTCGTAAAATTAGAAGATAAAAGAAAAGGAACGGAAAGAGAGAAAGAATGACTGTAAAGGAACAACATAATTGATTAAGCAAGTTAGAAAATAATCCCTAGTTTTCCTTTGGATAACTTCCTTAGTATGTGTGTGTGTGACTATCTATGATATTGTACTATGAATACAATCATGATGTATCTTAAATTACCTGAGTTATGCATGATAGTAAATCATGTCGCATTACCAGATCATGATAGAGTTCGTACACTTATATGGCATTGGTATAACACATGTTAAGTATAATTTACATGACATGATAGAATCCTGTATGCTTTTGACTTTCGTAGAGGAGGTAATTTGGCTTACTCAGTACGTAGTGTACTGATATCTCTGTTTACTCGTTTACCTGCTCATTCCCATGAGTAGAGGGCCATGTGTAGGTTTTTGGGGATAGCCAGTAGTGAGCCTACCTCATATTGAGTTCAGGGCTTGAGAGCATGTTCATCTAGAGGTTTTTGTACAGTTTATGATGGACCATGGTTTGGGATCATGCCCTAGCTTGTTTTCCACTATAATAGCCTTGTATTTGTAGTTAATCATTTTCCCTGTATTTTACTATGGTGGGGACAATCAAGGTCTTATCTTGTAAACGCTTTATTTAAATATTTATGTAACTTGATCTTGCGAACTCTACTTTAATTTGGTTGGTTAGGTTTTCTGCCTTATATCTAATATGGGATAGGCAACTGCCATCTATCTTGTGTTAGGTATAATGGTAGCACCCTATTTTTCCTGGTGTGTTCAGCATTTTCCGCTTCCGTACTATTTTAAAATGAAACTTTTTTTATAGTGAAAAAGGGAAGTGTTACAGAAACTTATAGTATTTTTATTGGAAAATGGTACTTATATGACATGGTTGATTCAAGAAGATGTATTTATTTTCACATTTACATTTCCATACATCATCTCCCTTGATATTGGCATCCTTTTATTTTTTATCATTAAAAAGGGGAATATTGTTAACCTCATAGGTCACTCAACTTTATTTTGATAATAACAAAGGGATGTGTTTCCTAACTTGTTTACTTTTTGTTTTATCTTTAATTTCATATTTGGCATACACAAATCATGAAGGGATAAATAAGTGCGCTCAAAAAACTTAAACTCAAGTTTTAAGAAGTATGTTATAGTCTTATGATTTATGTAAATATGATTTAAATATTTAGCACTAAGAATGTTAAATGGTTTTATATTTCTATTCCTATTCAAAATAATTTTGAAAGATTAAAATGATTTCAGATATAAAAAAATATTTTCAAATATTTATGTAAAAGGTTTTCTAAAATAGATTTTAATAGAATCCCTTTTGCATATGAGATGACTTGTAAAATTCAACATAAATTCTATATATATTAGGGGAAAAAGACAACACTTAATATTGAGCTTTGTATCTCAAGTTATGGTCATTTTTTTAAAGGTGTGTAATGCTGAAAATTGGTTAACCTATCAACTTGTTTTAAAATCCATTGACATGTTTCCAAACTAGTCAACTTGTTTGAAAAACCATCGACTAATTCACTCTACAAACAAAAATGTGTTTTAGCCTTGACTTAAACACATCAACTGATTAGTCAAATTGGTTAATAGGTCTATCAAACATATCAACAAGTTTGCATACCAATGGTATGGTTTCTAAAGCGGGTCGACTAGATTGGTCTGGGCATTTATAAAAAAAAATCTCAATAAAATTCAACTGTTGGATTACTTTTTACACCCAATGGCTAGTCCAAAATTCTATTATCTTTTAACACTATAAATAAGAGTTGTTAGACTCTAATAAATACTATTGAAACTAATGCAACTCTTCCAAAATCATCATTTTCATATCTTACAAAAATCAAAGAGAGCATTGATTTACACTTCAAAATCTGAATTAAACTTCTCTAGTGCTCAATTTATTTTTAATATTATCTATATTGTTATTACACTTGTTATGCTTATTCATATATCTTGTTTACTTCCCTCACATTTAATTATACACTTTAATTTATGTATTTTGTGAGGAACCATTCGCAAACACGACAATAGTTTTCA
Source organism: Tamarix chinensis (assembly GCA_030549775.1). Lineage (NCBI taxonomy): Eukaryota > Viridiplantae > Streptophyta > Magnoliopsida > Caryophyllales > Tamaricaceae > Tamarix > Tamarix chinensis. The sequence continues at coordinate 34,799,042 of CM060181.1, read as the reverse complement.
AAAATTATTATCATGAGGTTGTGTGTGTGTAGACTTTATATAGAAGTCATTGGACTTGTATATCCATAAATCTAGAGAAGTTAACTAGGAAAAGGTGTGAATCAACTCCTAGAGAGGTTATTGAGATTGTAATATCATAATCCTAGAAGAGTGATCATCATCAATATATAATAAAGAAAGATTTCAAAATTTAAAAGGGAAAACTGATGCATATGAGATCCAAATTGGGTCTTGCTAGACTTTAGTGCTCCTAAAGTGAAGACCCAAAAAAAAAGAGAGAGAGGTAGAAATGGGGGAAGTAAGAAGTGATAAAAATTGATTATTGGTAACACCTTGTATCAACACTTGCAATAACATCCTATGATATACAAATTTTAGGATAAATCTTATAAGATTTAACCAAAAAACTTCTACTCTTACACTTGAGATTGAAGTGCGTATGTTTTTTTTATAGAGAAAAATATAGACGCCAAAGGTAAGTTATGTTTTCATTTTATTTTTTCTTAAAACTTACAGAATAGGTGTAGTATTAATATGTACAACTTAACCAACTAATTCTTGCACCATAGCCTAATAGGGACAAAAATCATGCTTAGATACCAGCCCATGTACTTGGATAATCGGGGGAATGCCTTAGCTAATTTTGAATTTCCTAATCCTTTCCTTTACATGATATAACCATATTCATAAAAAAAAAGGACAAATACCTCTTTAAACCTTATAAGTAACAAAGAGAAGTAAATAATATCTTCTAGCCTTCTTTACACTTTCCCAAATCTGCATTGTTCTTTCCATGTGTTGAAAGTGACTTGTCATTTGAGGTGAAAATGACTTGTGGTTGAATTGTGTAGATTTTAAGGGGGTTCGTCTTGGATGTGTTTTAGGGATGTGTTTTAGGGGTTCATCTTATGGTTGAATTGTAGTGCTAAGTTTGCATGGCCTGGCCATGCAACTTTCTTCCTCTTAGTAAAGTAATCACAAACTAGTACAACTATGTCAATGTTGCACTAGCTAGCTATGTAACTTTCCTTCTCTTGAAAAAAGGATCGTACACTTTCACAGTTGTGCCAATGCTGCACTGGCTTTCCATGCAAGCCCTTCCCAAGCATATTTTTCCTCCAAACTTGATCTGTACAATCTACACATCAAATGCAATTAATTCAAGGCAACATACACAACAATCTCCACCTTTTGACTTGAAACAAAATCCCCAAAACCAAATCAATGATATCAACATCTCTTCTCTCCAACAAGAGCACAAATCTCATCTTCCAACAAGACCCACACAGTTCACACAAAATGCAAACTTATCCAATGGCAACGACTTTGTTAACACATTATCCCCGTTCTTAGCGGTATCAATCTTCTCTATTAACACTTCATCCTTAGCTACTACACCACAGATGCAATGCAATTCGCATCCATGTGTTTAGTTCTCTTGTGATAAAAAATTTGATTACTTGCTAAAGGAATTGCACTCCGATTATCACAATACATAATAATATTTGATAAATCATCAATGGATGTGATTTCTTGAGCTAACCTACTAATCCACTTAGCTTCCTTGAAAGCCACTATAAGAGCCATGTATTTTGCCTCTATGGTTTACAATGCTACCACATCTTGCAAACAATGTTGTCAAATAATATCCATTCCATTAAAATAGAATATATAACCCGAAGTTGACTTCCTATTATCAAGGTCTCCACCAAAATCAGAATTATAGTAACCAACAAGCCCAATATATCATTCCTCCTAAACTCTAAGCAAACATTAGATGTACCTCGTAGATACCTAATTATCCATTTCACAACATCCTAATGTCTCTTTCTTGGACAAGACATATATCTGTTGACGACACTAATTGCTTGAGTAATATCAGGATAAGTACAAACCATAGCATACATGATGCTACCTACCTCACTTATATAATGAAATCTCGTCATGTCTTGTTCTTCCTCAATGGTCTTCAGTGATAAGTCAGCTAAAACTTTGAAATGAGTAGCCAAAGGAGTAAACACAAGCTTTACATCTTGCATAGGAAAATGTACCAAGACCTTTTCAATGTACTACTTGAAATGCCCCAAAAATTCCTAATTTTAATATAGTATATTTAAATGAGGTTTTATTATAAAAGTTAATTAAGTATATTAATTTATTTAAAATAAAAGGAAATTAATTAGGGCAAATCAAGAATAAATTTATAAGTATTTTAATTAGGAGGAAATTTGGGTATTTTGACTAATTAAATATTTTAATGTGGGAATTTATTTAAATAAATTATTTTATTTAAAATAATAAGGAGAAAATAGTTCCAAATTAATATTAATTTTATAAATAATTTAATGGAAGAAAATTTTGGTGTTTTGCTAATTAAAATGGAATTTATAGAAAATCTTTCAAAAATCTTATTTTAGCCTAAAAAGGGATTTAAATATTATTTTATTTAAATATTATTATTTTTAAATATCCTAAATATTTAGATTAATTTATTTGGCCCTAATCCAATTATTTTTCCTTCTTTCCTTTTTCCCTTTTTCTTTTTCTTTCTTCCTTTTTCCTTTTCTTTTTCTTTCTTTTTCTTCTTTTTCTTTTTCTTTTTCCTCTTCTTTTTCCCCGATTGGGATGCCCTCTCCCGCGGCCCAATCTTTTTCCCTTTCTTCCTTTCCCTCGGCCCAGCCCGCGAACGCGCGACGTCCTCCTTCCGCCCCGTTCAGCGCCGCATTTTGCATCCTTTTCCGCCTGAAGCTCATCGTTTCATTTAACGCCTACCGCCCGCGCCCGAACCGCCCGGTTCTCCCTTTTTCTTTTCTTTTCCCCGGCCGACCGGTCCGCCTCCCTTCCTTCTTCCTTCTTCCTCCCCTCTCCTCCGTCGACGATGGTGCAGTCCCGACATCGTCACTGGCATCTCCGGCTACGGTGAATAATACCGGCCGTTTCTTGCCTCATTGTCTTCCTCTTAACTCCAGAAATAAATTGGAATAATTATTGGACGATAAATCTCGCTCGTTTCCTCTCCCCAGCCCCGCGAACCTTCGACCAAAACCAAGGAATCGTCGGCCATTTTCTGCCACCGGCCACCCAAATTCTTACACTTAATACCTCCCGGTCGAGCTTCAACACCTTATTATCCTATCTACCATCTATAAATAGCCTTGTTATAGGATTTTTTAGATTTTTTTTCTTCCCCAAGACCCTAAGCCCGAGCTGGCCGCCACCCTGATTTCAGACGCCTCTTTCGCCTCCGTTAGCCAACTTCAACGCCACCGAAACATTCCATTTTCTTCCCTGAAAGTTCCTCTAATTAACTAAACCATTTTCACCTCTCGATTCTTCTTGCACGAGCCTCCAAAGCCGTACCAAGTTGGTTGCTCGTCTCGCCTGAATTTTGACCCCGAAGCCTTAAACCACCTTCCGCCGCCGTGCGCCGCCACCTTTGGCTGCACCACCACCATCATTTTGTCCCTTTCCTCCTGGGAAACCATAAACACCTCTTTTATCACCTCAATTCTCCCTATCTTTTTCCCAACATCCATCTTTCCCTCTTTTCTTCTATTTTTCCGGCCATCGTCGCCGCCGCCGTGAACCATCGTCGGTGCCGCCTATCCCCATCAGCTTAAGGTTGAAACCTAGACCCTCTAAACCATTTTCCATATTATTATAAGCCTTGATTTAATTTATTTCAATTATTTACATATAAATACCATTATTATTATTCTTAATATTTATGTTCTTAATATGTTTTATTATTATTTATTAGTAGTATTATTGTTTTATTATTATTTATGTTGAGGGCTGAAGCCTTATTGTATTTTAATTCAATTTTATTATTATTCCCCTTATTATTTCTTTTATTACTATTATTAATATTAATATGTTATAAGTATAATTATTATTATTATTTTATATTTCAAATTTCTATTATTCTTATTCCATTATTATTAATGCAAATATTTTACCATTATTATTGTTAGTAATGTTATTATTGTTATTATCATCATTATTATTATTATGATTGTTATTATTATTGTTATTATTATTTATATTCTCATTGATATTAGTTTTATTACCTTTGATATTATTTATCTTAGTATCATTATTATTATTAGGGTAAAGTCTTTAACCCTATATTATCAAGGTTTATAATATCTCTATTATTTTTATGTCTTTAGCAAAGTTAGAATTTTGTTAAGGTTATTTTATTAATATGTTATTATTTGGTCTAAGCCCTAAGGAGGCATAGGAGCGTGCTCCAAGACCGGTGACATTTTAGGTAAGGGGTGCTAAGGCCTTTTGTGTGCTAATGTCCATTGTGTTCCTCATATGTTATGCATCCTATGTTATTATTGTAATTATTGCATATTTGGTATGGTATGGAGTCCAAGCATGCTTTTGTGTTACTATATGGCATGTGTACTATGTGTATGGAATGATATGTGTTTGCATGTGACCCTAAAAGACATGCATGTGAGGATGTTGGTATGGTTTGTACGGGGGAAATAATGAAAAATGAGGATGGAGAAAGAATTTGACCAAGAGATGTGAGTAGACCTAAGTATTTTAATGATTTATGAGAGGAAGAATAAAATGGGAAATGTAGGGTTGTGTGGGAGAGAATATAATTTATGATGTTATTTGGGAAAATGTAATTTATGATATTATATGGGAGAACCTAAGTTATGATTTGATTGGGAGAATCTAATTTATGATTTGTTTGGGGAAATGCAATTAATCCAAATTATGGTTTTGCTTGGGAGATTCTAATTTATGATTTTATGTGGGAGAATCTAACTTATAGTCTTGTATGGGGGAATCTAAATTGTGGTTATGAAAGGGGAGAATCTAATCAATTGTATTATGTGGACAAATCTTGGGTTTTGTTATGGATTGAATTTAGGGTTTTATATGGCAGAATCGTGGGTTGGATGGTGGTACTAATGGTTGCATGGTGGTATTAGGGTTTGTATGATGTTACTAAGGTTTGTATGGTGGTAATTATAGTTGTTTGGTGGTATTAGGGTTTACATGTTAGCGTTGGTGGTTGAATGGCGGTATTAGGGTTTGCATGGTTGAAATTAGGGTTTCACATGAAATTTTAGGGTTTGCATGAAAAAGGTTCGAAGGTTTGCATGAGGAGATTAAGGTATGCATGGGTATGAACTTTACGTGTGGAAAGTTAATTTGGGATGTAAGGAAGGTAATGTAAGTGTTGTTTGGGTGTTTGAGAACTTGGGATGAAAAATAGCACGTGGAGAAAAATAAGGGTATGGAGAAGACTGAATTAGGGTTTGGAATGATTAACTATGGGTTGTTGTGGTTAATTAGGGTTTGGTGTGGCTGATTAGGGTTTTTGTGTTATCATATGTATGTGGTGATTAAAGTGTAAGTACGATGATGAATATGGAATTTATGATTGTGATTCGTGCATATCCATGGTGAAAGCCTTTGAATAAGATACTTAAGACACTAATAATTTAAAGCGAAAGATTATTGAGCCGGGTCCAGACCAATCCACCGGTCAGAAATAGTGGTTAGGACATGATGTCCTATGTGTAACCGATCCACCGGTAATAATAGTGGTCAGGCTTTGTACCTGTGTGTTTCCGGCCCACCGGTAATAATAGTGGGGTGACTCGAGCTCAATAAAAACAAACTAGAGTTACAAACGTTTAAAAGATACTAATTACTTACAGTGGAACACCATGTGAGCAGGAACCAGACCGATCCACCGGTTAGGAATAGTGGTGTGGACTTTGTCCCGCAAGTGACCGATCCACTGGCGAATAATAGTGGTGTGGACTTTGTCCCGCAAGTGACCGGCCCACCGGCAATAATAGTGGGGTGTTCCTTTACTTACATGGATTGATAAAAGGCATGGTGTGAAATGAGTTCTGATGAGAGATTAATTAAATAAATAATCCGGACTATAGATGGGCCTTTGTGCTTTTACCTGGATGATCACATGAGTTATGTTATCATGATTATGCCCTGTTATTATTCTGCATGGATTATGTGCTTATGTGTTAGCCTTAGTGCTCGATTACCTTACTCAGTACGTAGCGTACTGATCACCCTTTTCATGGGTGCTGCTCATTCCCACGAGTAGTATGCCTTTCTGAATTTATGCAGGTGGGCGAGACATCAGTTGGGGCTGAGTGTCGAGCATGTGTTGGCTTAAAGTTTCGAGAGTGTTGTGGCCGTATTTCCTCTTCATGTGATTTTATATCATTATGTTATTTCTGGTGTATTAAATTTACTCTCTTATAATTCATTATTTATATTAAGTGTTTCCAATAGATCTTTTATTGATTGTAAGATTATTCCCTTCGAGGAATTTTGATTTCACACTCTGATTTTTATTTGATTCATGATTCTTGATGCGTACTCTGATTTTGTTTTACAATTAGTTAATGCTTAATTAGAATTTGGATTGTATTGATTTATAATTGATTATTTCTTTTCTTAGCCTTAGCACTTGGTACTGGATCAGTCGGAGAGAACCCGTCTGGTACTAAGTGTGGCGGTAACATTCCCAGAATTCACAGGTTTTTCAGTGCTTCTAATTTAATTGCTTCCGCTTAAAAAAAAAGTAGTGAATTTTGGGGTGTTACACTACTTCTTACTAAGATACAACTTCCTGGAAGGTCTATCTCTGTGAATCTCCATACCAAGGATCTTCTTTGCAACACCGAGATCCTTTATTTCAAACTCACTATTCAATAGTAACTTCAACTTTTGAATCTCTAACTTGTTCTTACATGCAATAAGCATGCCATCAACCTACAACAATAAATAGATGAAGGAACATCAAAAATTTTTTGGAAATAAACACACCTATCATGATTACTATACACATACCAATGAGTAACTATAAATGAATCAAATCATTTATACTACTGCCGAGGAGGCTATTTTAACCCATATAAGAACTTCTTCAATAGAAATACCTTTTCTTCCTTCCCTTCAACTAAAAAACCCTTGGGTTGTTGCAAATAAATCTCTTCTTCAAGTTCCCCATGAAGGAGCATTGCTTGACATCATGTTGTTCAAGCTCCAAATCATCATAAGCTACCAAAGCTAGTAGAACATGGATAGAAGTGTGCTTCAGAATAGAAGAAAATACTTCATGAAAATAAATATATTTAACCTAACTAAACCCATGAGCAACAACTTTAGCCTTATAGAAAGGATTAATGAATCCTTGAGAGCCCTTTTTCTTCTCGAACACCCACTTGCACCCAAAAATCTTCTTTCTTAGAGGTGCATCAACCAAAACCCCCAAGTCTTGTTGTGGTGTAAGGACTCCATCTCTTGTTGCGTTGCAATCATCCACTTATCGGAATCTATAGAAGAAATAACTTCATATAGCTTCATTATATGAAATGGGTCATCAACACCCTCCAAATGACTAGCAAAAGATAGAGCATAAGACACATAATAAATATCATCAAATCTCTGAATTGGTATGATATGTCTTCTTGGTCTATCTCTACTAAAAAAATATGGAGCTGGATGAGATTGAGCTTGTGGAACATCAGAAATCTCTACAAGAGATGGTAAACTAGAAAAAAAAATGGATCAAAGAAAACATGCTCCACTCCTTTCTTGGCACCCTACAGTGAACTTGAATCATTTTGAACAACAACCTCCTTTTTAGGAGTTAACATAGCAAGTTCATCAAACGTTACATCTCTCGATATAACAACTTTATTAGATTTAGAATTCTAAAGCCGATATCCCTTAACACCTAAGCCATAGCCCAAGAAAACACACTGCTTGGCCCTATGATCTAACTTCCTTTGATTCACATACATATAGGTTAGACAACCAAAAACTCTCAAAACTAAATAATTTGAAGGTTTTCCATGACATACCTCTTCGGGAGTCTTCAAATTAAGGGATGAATGAGGAGATCGATTTACCAAAAAACATGTAGTAAAAATAGCTTTTGCCTAAAAAATATTCCTCAAACCAGCATTTGATAGCATGCACCAAGCTCTCTCAATAAGATTTCTATTGATATGCTCAGAAACACCATTTTTTTTGTGGCCTACCAACACGAGTGTTGTGACGAACAATATCGTTTTTCTTATAAAACTCAATTAACACCTTCTCAACAACCTCCAAACCATTGTCAGTTCAAAGAACTTTAATCTGAAGGCCAGTCTTTTTCTTAATCATAGTCTTCCAATCAAAAAATGCATTGAGTACATTATTTTTATTCTTAAGAAAATAGACCTAGACTTTTTTGGAGTAATAATCTATAAATGTCAGTAAGTGCCTGACACCACTATGAGAAGCAATTGATGAAGGACCCCCACAAGCCAGAATAAACATAGGCAAGTAATCCTTTGCCATTATGAGTTATTATGTTAAAGCTAACCATTTTATGTTTTCCATAAACACAATTCTCATAAAATATTAATTTTCTCACCTCCTGTCCATATAAGAGTCCTCTCTTAATCAAAGATATCATGCATTTCTCTCCCATATGACTAAGTCTCATATGCCATAATCTAGTGACATATGAGTCAGATGGTGATGAAGATAATGACATGGCTACAAAGCTAGTCACTGTACTTCCCTACAAAACATATAAAATACCGAATTTCTTACCCCTCATAAGGACCAAAGCACCACAACTGATAGACATAGCTCAACTTGTAGCCAAAAACTCGCACCCAATAGTATCAAAAGTGCTCAAAGAGATACGATTCTTCTTGAGATTAGGAACATGTCAGACATTTGATAAAGTTTTGAACACTTTATCATACATCTTGATTCTAATTATACTAATGCCAACAACCTTATATATAACATTATTGCCCATCAACACTTTCCCACCATCAACACAGGCATAGGTAGAAAAGAAATCATGGTAAGGACATGTATGGTATGAGCAACTAGAATCCATAATCCAGTTAGTCTTATCATTAATCCTATCAATAGTAGCAATCAACACATCAGGATCATCATAATCGCCTATAAAACTAGCTTTATTAGAACTTTTTTATTATTATCATGATCTGAATTATATTGGCTCTTCTTCTTTAGCTTTCAACATTCAGATTTCATGTGGCCTTTCTTATGGTAGTAGTTACAAATCTTTTTTTTTTATAGACTTAGTTCTGCCATTCTACTTACCACCACCTGAACCAAAACTAGAACCTTTTTTCATGGTTCTACCATGCACAAATAAACCATCATTAGGAGAATCAAGAGACTTTGATTTTAACTACATATCAATGAATTCTCTTTGCACTAAAACTTCTCTAGCATGATCAAGATTCAAATCATCACGACCATATAAAATGGTTTCATATAAATGCTTTTATGATAATGGCAAAGACTATAACAGAATAATAGTAAGATCCTCGTCATTCACATCCTCATAAATACTCTGTAAATCCATGATAATTGATGAAAAATCATCCATATAAAGCTTTAATGCATTACCTTCCTAAAGATGAAGATCGTGCAATCTACTCTTCAATAGTAGACGATTTGTAACATTCTTCGTCATATATAATGACTCCAATTTTAGCTAAAAACCTAGAACGATCATCTCCTTAGCAACTTCACAGAGAACTTTATTCGACAAGCATAATTGGATCATTTACATAGCCTTCAAATCAATATCATCCCATTGTTCATCCAACATCGTTGACTGCTTCTTCACCTTTCTATCTAACACAGTATGTAAACTACATTGAACCAAAATCGCCTGCATTTTCAATTTCCACAAACCAAAATTAACTAACCTATCGAATTTTTGAATATCAAATTCAGTTCCCATCACAAAATTAGAATGAAAACATATACAAATTAACCTGACTCTTAAACCGCTTGTTACGGAATGAGGAACGACTCAAATAAAGATTGGATCTGAAACACCACACGATTAGAAAATAATTGACAACCAAAACTAAAATTAAATCAATTGAGAAAGTATAAAGTAAATCAAGGACACAAGGATTTACATGATTTGGTCAAATTGACTTACGTCCACGGGCAAAGAGAGATAGATTGGTACATTAATCAGTTAAGGGATTATAAAATTAGAGGTGATTATAATGGATTTTCAATCTTTGAATTAATTAAAATAAATAGATAATTGATAATGTGAGTGGATCTCTCAAAACCCTAGAAACTTATCTCTCAAACTCTCTATATGAGTTAAGAATAAAAATACCAAAAATATATGCCAAAAGACACAAGGAAATATGATTAAAACGAGATCGGAGTCCCGTGGCATAGCCGTACCAAGTCTGCATGGCTTGGCCATGCAAATTTCTTCTTCTTGGCAAAACAATCACAAACTTGCACGATTGCATCAATGTTGCACTGGATGGCTGCGCAACTCTCCTTCTCTTAGCAGAAGGAGAGTACACTTGCACAGTTGTGCTAATACTGCACTGGCTGGCCGTGCAAGTCATGCCCAAGCATATTTTACTTCCAAACTTCATATGTACACTCCATACATTAAATACACTTGATTTAAGGCAATATACACAACAAGTGCTCTTGTGTTGATCTTCCCTCAAAAGGCAGTTTCAATTCATCATGCTAGTATTTGGTATCATCTTTCGTCAACTCTAAGATCCTATTTTAACTTGCCAAAGGAAGATCTTACGTAAATACTAAACAACATGTATCAAGAGGGGGGTGTATGTAAACTCTAGATAGGGTGAAGAGATCTAGAGAGGAGATCAAGAATGGAGTGATAAATCAAGAAGAGTTCTTGAACAATGGAAAAATTAAGAAGGGGATTATAATTTTTCTTTTGCAAGAGGAACATGACTAGTAATTATCCTTGAATTTTCGCATTACTTAGTGAAGTTTAAAATTTTCAAATCTTGGTCTTCTTGATGTTTGTCTAGTCTTAGCTACCCACATTGAATTGAATTAAACATTTTACTGATATCAAATTCTCTTAGACGGATATAGGAACACCCTATACTCAAGGTGACCATTAAAGGCAACATACAAAATCTCTTCATAGGAATTATGATTCTGCAAACTGGCATCATAGCCAAGAATATACAGGAAGATAGAAAGGATTCTTGGGGAGAAGACTAACATGTAGTTGCTCAATGGAGAAAAAAATCACTACTATAATAGATGATGGATTTTCTTATTCAATAGTGATCAACATTGAAGGATAAGAATCCGGCAGAGATAAGTCCATTCAAAAGGGGGAGGTATGAAGTTTAAAATAGAATATTGAGCTAGATATGTACTTGATTTATATCATATTTTTAGTTTGTCGATGTTGATTGTGCAACCTATGATGGATGGATTTAGAAGTTAGTTGAGCCGAGTACAATGGCTTTATATAAATTGTCACTTGATTGCAGTGTTGCCACATATAAGAAAAAAATTGATAGTAGAGAGTCCATACATCATAACTTTAAGGTATAATGCAACCATCATCCTCGAACAAAGGAATTCCTATTGAGAGTGAGAGCAGGCTTCTTAGGTAATTCCAGTAGGGGGAAGATTGTGGGATTGAGGCTAAGGTTGGCCAGTTGATTTAGGTATGTAAGTGTTTGGTTTGAATTGAAGGGATCTCCCCCTCTTGTTATGCTGGATAGATTCAACTAGTTTAGCCAAACGTGTCACTGCCTGTATCGTTTTTGGGTTGAACATTGGAACTTGCATCTGAATATCCATGTCCAACCTAGTAAGGAAACAACTGATCTTATATTCATTAGTCAGGGTAACTCGAATAACTGTGGTCTCAAATTGATCAACATATTCATCAATACTGGATGTCTATCTTAATGACATTAATTTTGATATGGGATCCTCACACACAGGGCCAAACCTCTCTGCTAATGCTACAACATACTCTTCCCAAGACATGAATTCCCTGTCAACCCTGCCCCTCATCATGGCATGATGCCATAAAAAGGCCTTTCCTCCATATGTATAGCTGCTAGTTTAACCTTAGCCTCATTTGTGGTATTGTCAAGGGAGAAAAAATGTTCACATTGGTATAGCCATTCTTCACATTATCCTCATTGAACTTTGGAAAGTCGACTTGAGTCATCTAAGTCATGAAGGAGGAGTTAGAGCTAAAATTACCTCTTCTGTGGTACCCTTTGTTTTCTCCTTCCACAGATTCATTAATTCCCACCAATTCAACCAAAATTCTATCAGTCAACAAGAGTATCATATATTGCAGGGTGGCCAATGAATTATCTATATGAGCATTGGACTCCTCCAAGCATCTGTTCATCGACTCCTCTAGCTCCCAGATCTGGACTTGCTGCCTCGTACTATCTACCATTTAACTAGCTTTGATACCACTGATATAACCTAGGACTTCGAAGGCTATGGGAGCTCTGTACTGGATTAACTGCAATGTAGAATAGTTGATTGAGTAGTAGGGATTATGGATCAGCAATGCTGAATTACAATTGATGGAGAGAATAGAGAGAAAGAGAAAGAGATAGACAGGGGAAATGCGTGTTTATATTTCTCAATCATACCCTCTAGCATTAGCTCACACACACACACACACACGCATATATATATATATACTAGTATTTTTTTTCCTATGGACACATATTGAGACAAGGCCAACTAGCTACTCTCCTAACAACCGTAACTAAATTTTAAATTATAATTCATAGGGGGAAAAACTGCCTGCCACCTAGACAATTCAATGAAAATGGAAAACAAACATGGAAATAAACCAAACCATAGAAATAGAAATAACAGCAAGCCCAACTACAACCCCGTATTAGATTATTAGAGGGAAGATCGGCACGTAGTTTCTCAATGGAGGAAAAAAAAACTCTACCATAATAGAGGATAGATTTTCTTATTCAACAGTGATGGCACGCAATATTGGAGGATAAAAATCTGGCAGGGATAAGTCCACTCAAAAGGGGGGTATAAAGTTTGAAATAGAATATTGAGCTCAATATGGAGCCGATTAATATTAGATTTTTAGTTTGTCTATGTTGATTATGCAACCTATAATGGAAGGATTTAGAAGTTAGTTGAGCAGAGTACAAGGGCTTTATATAAACTGTCACTTGAATGCAGTGTTGCCATAAATAAAAAAAATAAAATTGATTGTAGAGAGTCCATACATCATAACTTTAAGGTATAATGCAGCCATCATCCTCAAACAAGAGTCTAGTAGGAAAGGACTTCGGGAATTGAGGAGTTCATAGAAGAGATAATCGGATTTTACTTTTACATGATCCATTTTTTTAATATAAAGGAAGGGCTCAAGTGCAAGTCATATAATTAAAGATCGAGGATATTACGCGCCGGTGGTCATTGATAGATTAATATAATCCATATATAAATCTGATAGGATCAAATGATAATTTATCGAGATTAATATATAATATATTATGAAAGCGTATATGAATCTATAACGAGAAAATTATCGATGGATTCGGAATAAGGGCGGTATTGCAGTCTTCTGAGTCGGACACACGCTCGTCGGTCTCTATTGACTGATAGAAATCGAATAGGTAGAAGTATGTGGAACCTAGAAACCACGATTATATATATAGACAATTGACATATTGTCTATAGAATTATTCTAGTTTGGTCCATCAACAAACTAAAATACCCAATATCTCTACACATTTAAGCCCACATCTAATTAGATACATTAAGTTTAATAATTTATATATAAATACGATCACTTATATATGAACTTAATATATATACGACAACTTACAATTCTATGTAAGATAAAAATGCAACAAAGTAATCCGTGCCACACAAGGACGAGACTACTAGTCACGGGGAGCCTTCCTCGAAATGCCGACAACACTTGGACTGTGTACCTATTGTGCTTGCTTAAATTATGAATTTGTTTTAAATTAATTCCTGAATGATAGAAAAGTGTCTATTATGGTATGTTCGGATCATTTTTTTTAGCTTTAATCTCATTAATTAGATGGACTATAATGATATAAAAGTATATACGCATGGACCTACTTTATGCACAAAATACCTGAAAAGGTTGAATATATATATTCTTTTAAATTTACGCACCACTTCAGAGAGATTGATAGTACAGGACTAAAGTAACATTAACTCCCGTGTCTACTAATAGAATAGAACTACTTCATAATTCAACATTAACACCAGAATTAGCATAAGAGTATTATAGGTAATAGCAAACACATACTAGCTTAAATTTGTACGTTACTAATAATGATTTAAATACACAGTAATATGCCAAAAACACGCAGCAAAAAACCTGAAGGCTTTTCCCAGGTGCTAGAAGCTACAATATGCTACAATTTTACATGCATACATACACTTCAATAAGTAAACCGGCGCAATGAGAAAAAAAGGGAAAGAACTTAGTTAACACCGATCTTTCTAGGAAGAGGGATACCTGAAGCCCTATCATCAATAGGAATACCTTCACAAGAAACTAATTTGACAACATATTCTTCAGTAAGATGATATCTTTCACGGGCTTCAGCAAAGCCCCTACAGAGAACCTGCTCGATCCATTCCTCCACCGCTCCCTTCCGGTCAGAAGACCAAGCTGCTGCAAGTATTTGTACCATGGCTTCGTCATCTACTACTAAACGTATGTCTAATCCTATTGTTTTACGGAAGTTTGAAATGATCTTTTCCAATAACTCATCAGCAAGTGCATCAAAATCGAAACGTCCAAAGGTCACCCTCACGCCAACTTCATCCAAGAAATCTTCTGGCCAACCTCTTGAGATGACTGAAATCGAGTCAATACTGTTACCTCCCATATCACCGGCCACTTCCACATCTTCGGACGGCATATTCAAATCCAGACAATTTCTGGGCATCTTGTTTGCTCGTCCCACATTGCCTAACTGCTTCCCAGAGTCAAGGGTGTCCAAACGCGTCCTCTTATTTTCATGACCTCGGTGTTTCCCTAATGTAAGTGAGACATTTGGACCCTTGCTTTCAGCAGCAACTTCCTCGTTACTTTCGATTGTAAGTTTCATCTGCCATTTTTTTGCTTCCAGTATTGTTTCCTCAGAAAATTTAACAAACTCCTTCTCATAACCCAAGCTCCTCTCTTCCTTAGTTCTTTTACATATCAGGAAGATCGTGTTCATGCAGCTGATTTCTCTCCCATTTGAATCTGGGAATTTACCAGTCCGAACAGCATGGCATAGACTTTTCTGGACCAGAGGATCAGCGTCATCTATATTTTCAAGGAAGATGATTGACTTTGGCATCTTCCTCAACTCCTCGGCAATATAACCAACAATCGTCTTTCTGGCTAACTTTACCTCATAATCATCTGATATTTGAGAACCAAATATGAAATCTGAATCATTGGTCCTCTTTTTTAAATTCAAATCCACAGAAACTAAGTTTTCTCTGCTGCCAAACAATGAATCTGCAAGAGCTTCAGCCATCTTCCTCTTCCCTACTTTGTCAGGTCCAAGGAAAATTAGCCATATGTTTCCCCTTATATGTGAGCCACCATGTCGTGCATTTTGCATTCCATGGCTTGAGATTATACGGCTAATTTCACGAGCGGCTTCCCCCTGCCAGGCTAAATTCTCAGTTAAGATGCTCAAGAGGGACTTATAGCCTCCATGATCTGAATGCTCTGTTGAGTTCCTCATGGTGGGGCGACGAGATTCAACAATTTTCCTGGAGTTCTTCCCCTCAACCATATCTTCATCAGTGATAGAATTTGAAAAGCACTGGAATCGTTTGGTAGCATCTTGAAAGACAGATGTGTTTTGTTCCTGATGTTGAGATGCATAAGGTGTTCCCAGTTCCAGATTTGTAGTCACAGAAGCATCAGAAGAGGATGACATCTTACGCAGAGGCAAACTTAAATTGCCAGGAGGGTAAGTGGAAACGCAGTGCTGCATTTCTAAAGCCACCTTGGAAGTCGAATCAGCAGTGGCAGCAGAAGATAGACCAGGTGAGACTCTATCTTGCTTTTCAGGAGAACCTCTCTTTGGTATCGGCCTTTGCAAGTCAATGGTAGAGCATATTCTTTCTTTCAAATACAAATTTCTGCTGCTGCTGCACTGATCAACAGCAACAGATTGTATACCCGTAGTAGAAAGATCATCAGGCCTTGCCAGAGAGAACTCTGTGTGAGGCATTTCCCGAGTTTGGTGAAGATGCTGGCAAATGTCACTCCATTTTTTCTGCACCTCAAAAGTCTTTGCATTCGATCGTGGTGCACCTTCTTTGGCCTGCACTGAATGAAGCACATTCTTACAATATTATCATCACCAAATTCATACTAGTTTGCATATGAAACTTAAACCTGACGTTATGAGTCAGATCGAGTTACACTTCTATGAACGTGGACAGAATAAAAAAAAACAAGAGAGGTCTACACACCGGTGTTATCCCATCCCCCACCTTGCTTACATCAGGAAGATCTGTCATCCGCAACCAGGAAGGCACAGTTCCTGAGTGCTGATCAGCAATCGAAACAGAAGAACCTATTTTTTCATTAGCGGAACGTTCTTGATTACACTTCTCACCACCGGCATCACAACGGGTAAAAGATTGGTCCGTGAGGTTCATGGGAGTCCTGAACTCAGATGTTGGCGTAAAGAATCCACCAAGTGGAACAAAGGAGCCCATCAACCTGCTAGCATCATGTACATGGAACTGTCAGATTCAATGGGCATAAAAGTCAAAAGCTCAAAGCTCTAAATGCTAGTATTTCCACAAAGCAGAGTCACACTTAGCATAAAAGTCAATAGAATAGATGACCTGAGACTAGTTTTAGCAAATGTTAGTATGTTACCGTTTGGTAACTCTGCAACTTCATTCAGCTATGCAATAATTGTATTTCATTACTTCATCGAAACATTTTAAAATACTCTCGCCTTTTTACTGTTCAGTATTTTTCAATATGAAATTTAGCGAGTTGATTGAACCTGTATCCCGAAATGCAGTAAATATCATATCAGCACGTTGATGTCCCTAATAGCGCTTCAATTAGTGAACTAATATATTTATTTATTTATTTGCCAAAATCTATTACGATTCAGGGGTCACAGTTCACAAGACATATCAGCATCAGACTTCACTATCAGGTAGCAACAATTAAATATGGAAACATGTAAAATAAAAACATGATCGAACGACAATAATATTAATATTAATTTTTATAACTTTTATTGCTATAATGATCACAGAAAACAAGATTACACACCTGGACTTGGAGCGTAGTCTTTCCACTGAAGTATTGGATGAAGTAATAGGCAATGCACTCAAATCCCAGTCTCGTTCTATCGTTGGAAACATGTTTAAGAACTTCAAATACATCTCGTAATCTGCAGCTGCACCAATCAACCATAGCTTCTTCTGTCCATAGATCTCAACCAAACTACTCAATTCCAAAACCAAATACTTCACAGCACCAGAATTCTCACCATCAACAAGCACCTTCAGTTCTCCAAAGTTTATAACAATTCCCGGCCCCGAATGATTTTCCAGCATCAAGCTCAGCTCCTTGAACTTCAAATTCATCATTTCATCACTGCCACCATTCACCATAAACTCATTTACCTCCTTTTCCAAACAGACCAAGTTCAAGCCAACAATTTCACTGGGAAGTCCGACGCCTTTCCCTTTCTGGACAGCATTTTTGAAGCTAGTAAGCGCATCTTTCGCACAAACTCCAACAAGTAACGGATTCCTCCGATTCTTCCGAGCTAAAACTTCCCCAATCCTCCTATAGTATTCATCTCCACCGTCGGATACGGAAGGAAAAGGGAACTGGAAGCTCCTTGGAGAAGGATAAGGAGAATCCGTCAGGTTGCAGAGGAACAACGGTGGGCATCGCGGCGGACGCAAGTATCTCCCTGGAGAAGACGGCGAAAGAAGCGGCGGGCGAAGTATAGCGAGCTTAATATCACAACTCCGAAACCCCGCATCCCCAAAAACCCTGCTAACAATAGGATCATCCAAAATTGAGAACACGAAATTCTTCAATTCAACTTTAATCGATGAAACACTCATAGGACTCAGGTTATGCGGATTAAATTGATGAAGCTGATACATTTCCGGCTGTCTCCGTTGATTCGCTTGAGACCTCTTGATAGCCGCCATGAGTGAGTTCGAGACCGGGGGCGGCTCATCCTGCTGACCTTTAGAGGACGGAAGCCTATCGAGGGAGACGCCGACGCAGAGCTCGAGAGCTCGAAATTGGAGCCGAGGCGAGTAAGCTGAGCTGCGAGAGCGAGAACAGGCGTCGCGGAGGAGAGAGGAAGGTGAAGAGAGAAGAGCCGAGATAGCGTGGAGCGAGGTTGTTTGAGCGTGGTTACGGCGTCGAGCGACTAAAACGGCATCGTCTAAAGCCTGTGAGGCTTCTTCAGTTAAGCATTGCCTTGCTGTGCTTACCGGCGTTGGCATCGCCGGCGAGCGAGCACAGGAGGTAGAGTATGGGAGGTTGTTTTGTGGCGGTGGTGGTGGTGGCGGTGGCTACTATATATCTGAAGTTCGGCCTGGGATGAAGCATGGAGAAGAGGAGGGAGGAGGGGGGGAATAGAAAATAGAAAATTTAGGAAAACAATTAGCGTAAAATTTACTGCCTTTTGGAATGATTTGAGTAGGACAAACAACAGAGGGGGGAGAAGAGCTGCCGGGCAAAGGTGTCAGTGTGAGACTGATGGTGGAGTTAGCTATTCACTTTTCGCTACCGAATCGAGGTGACTTCAATTTATTTTGTTTGAATATAAAAATAAATAAAAAAAATACTAGAATCATTGCGGGTTTTTTTTCCCTTTATTTATTCTATTTTTCAAAAAATAATAATTCGGCGGTATTAGGATGAAAGAAAATAAATAAATAACTTTTTATCTAATTCAATCAAAATATCATCTTTTAATATACGTGTTATAAACTAGATTTTAGATATAAGTGTTATTTCTTTTATTTTTAATATTTATTCATATTAATTCAATCTTGATTAAAATAATATTTATTTCGATTTTTTCAAATTAAATTAATTTCATCCAAATAATATTTTTAAATATTTATCTCAATTCAACTTTAATTTCTTAATTTACATTTATTTTTCATATTCAATTTCACTCCAATTCACTCAAATTCAAACGAACTATTAGAACGGTTTACCATTACATTCCAAATCCGTAAAAAAAAATTCACTTATTTAATTTCCATTGCTGAATTTCAATCTTAAAAAATCAATAATAGAAACTACTATTTGAATTTTTTTGGGAAAAAGGGGGGAACTCTTATGCAACATATAATTTTAGGAAAATCGAGAAAAAATTTCTTCTCGATTATATTATTAAAAATTAAGATAGTGAATCAAAAAATCCAACAAAGACACACACACATAAATAATAGAGCAAAACATATGATTTAAACTCAATTTTTATCAAGGGGCTTAATATATGTACGGCTTTTCTAATATGATCAGGGTAAATGTTAGAAATGCTATATACTCAAGGTTAAACCCAAAGTAAAAACCAAACATGACATGGCAAGTGGCATCCACCAACTTTTTTAACTCTCCTAAAAATAACTTTTAGCCAAAATTTTCGTTCCCACGGTTTATACTATTCAAATACATTAACAATTTTAACTAATAAAAAAATAAATAAAATTTGAATAATATGGAAAGCTCACAACAGAAGCTTCCTTTACTTTACCCAATTTTAATTAAAAAAAGAGTAAAGTAAAAGCTTACGGAATAAGCTTTCTCAAACAAAACTCATGTTCCTTTTTTTTCCTTCTCAGCAAAGATGCTCCTCCGCTCTCTGTCGCACCACCACGCATTGCCACTGCTCTATTAGTTGCTGCCATTGTTTCTCGCCATCACCGGTCATCATCACCTTTGTTCGCATCCTCCGTTCACTGCCGCCTCCATTTCGTTCACCACCACTCTGATGAGGTAAAAAAAATCCTCATACTGAACTAACCACCACCCTGCCACCATTAAAACCCATCTTCTTTGATGACTTAGTAGTAGCCTCATTAGTTGCTATCATCCTTCACATGAAAAGAATATATGTTGATTGTTGATAAATGCACGAATCACTCTTTGGGAACTTGTTGAAACCCACCCACCATTGAAACATAATGCTTGATTCTCACTCTCCCATCCCCTTCGATTGTTGATAAAGGCACAAGTCACTTGTTAGGGCCTTGTTAACACTTAATTTTCTCTTAGCTATCTAGTCGTAGTTAATGGTGGATTATGTTGGTTTATGGTATTTTCAAAATCCTCAATTTATAATGAGATTGTAGGTACAATATTGGTTCATTAATCAGCTCGCTAACTAAAAATTAGTGCGTTGGAGTCTTTCTTATGTATGAAATCTAGAATGCTAATGGGATTTTTTGTTAAAAAAAAGTCAATTGATTGCTGTTTTTATTGTGTTGCTGTTCGAACATAGGCAAGCATAGTGATGCAGTTGTGGAGGTCTCCTTATAGACGTAGATGGTGGGCAAGATCATTTTTTGAACATATATGTTGATTTATATATAATGTACCTAATCTTAAGACTCCGTGTGTATCTCTTCCATATTTTACTTTATAGGCTTATATGATTCAATTTTAGTCTTTCAAATTGATCATCCAAATGCAACAAAAGCAAATTCAGTATTTGGATTCATGACTTATTGGGAAATACAATTGAATAATGGCCTACTAGCTTTACATATAAGTGAGCTCTTTTTTTTTAGGATAATTACTTGAGCTCTTTATTTGTGGGTATATCATAAATAAATGTCACTTTCTACCAAATTTTTTAGTGAGTACGAACAAGAAAAGGAACATATGGGATTGATAGAAATTAAGATTTGTAATTTTTGTTAATTTTTTGGAGAGTTGTTGATTTTAGGTTCATAATTGTTATTAGTTTCTATTTTCTTCACATTTGTGTAATTGATGCATATTGCTATTTTTCATAGTCAAAGTTGTGGTCTTTATATTTATTTTTATTCTAGTTACTAACCAAAATTGTTTTGTTTACTTTCGATAATATGGACTTAGACTTTAGAGAAAATAACATACAATTGGAAGTGAGTGAAGAACGTCGTGATTTGGGTCTAGTAATAGCAGAGGACTTGGTTGCCGAAATTGAAGTCCAAAATGTTAATGAGGTGATGGCTCCGAGCAAGAATATAATTTTTGATTCTAAATTGGCAGCTCGTAGTTTTTATGCTACGTATGTAAAATCTCAAGGTTTTGGTGTGGCAATTGCAAATTCACTAAAGAGGAAGGGAATAAAATGGTGGGTACATTTTCAGTGTCATAAAGGAGGATTGCCTAAGAATTATGTTGATCCTTCGGCGAGTAACCCAACAACTAAATCAAATTGCAATGCATTAATGAAAATTGCAAAGTAAATTAATGAGAAGTGAAGGTGACAACAGTCAATTTAGAGCACAATCATCCTATGATGCAAGAATATACTAAATTCTTGAAGTACTATCGGAAGATTCCACCCAATGTGCAAAGAAATATTGAGTTGAATCGTGAGGTAGGAATCAAGGTCAATCAAACCATCAACTCATTTGAGCGGAGTATGGAGGGGAGTCAAGATATAACATGGATGGAAAAAGATGTCCGCAATCACACTGATAAAGTTAGGCAACATGAGCTCAAAGGAGGAGATGACCAAGCAATGCTACAGTATTTTAAAAAGATGCAAGCAGATAATAAGAACTTTTTTTATTTGATTGATTTGAATGAAGAAAATTGTCTTACGAAAGTATTTTGGGTAGATGCTAGGAGTCGAGAGGCATACAAGGAATTTGGTGATGCTGTGACATTTGACACCACCTATCTTGTCAACATGTATGCAATGCCCTTTGCACCATTTGTTGGTGTCAACCATCATGGTTAATCTACATTGTTTGGATGTGGCTTAGTAACACGAGAGGATACAGAGTCATTTGTCTAGCTATTTGAGGCATGATTTTCTTGTATGTCGAACGTTCAACCGAAGGCCATCATAACTGATCAGAGTAGGGCAATGTAAAATGCCATAGTATAGTATTTCCTCAAACAAGGCATCGATGGTGCTTATGGCATATTATGAAGAAAGTCCCAGAAAAGTTCAAGTCACATACGATGTATGAAGAAATCCAACGTGACATCAGTAATGTTGTGTATGATTCTTTGACTACACAAACTTTTGAAGAAAGTTGGGGTGAATTGGTGAAAAATTATAAACTTGAAAACAATGAGTATTTGTATTCAATGTTTGATGAGCGCAACCGATGGGTACCGGCATTTGTCAAAGATACATTTTGGGCGGGGATGTCTACAACTCAGAGGAGCGAAAGCATGAATGCATTCTTTGATGGCTACATTCATTCAAAAATGACATTGAAGGAATTTGTGGAGCAATACGAAAATGCATTACGTAATAAGGTTAAAAGGAAGAAGAAGCAAATGCTAAGTCCATGAACTCACAGTACCAAAGCATGTCTCTATTCGGATTCAAGCATCAATTTCAGGTTGCTTACACAACCAAAAAATACAAGCTCTTCCGAAAAAAATTTGTAGATACACTTGCATGTCGGTTGCATGATGGACCAATAGTTGATGGAGTTTAGCAATATTTCATTGATCATTGTTGTCACATTGGTAACTCAAGGCCAGCTACGAAGGTTGTTCAATTCACTATTTATTTCAACCAAACAACAAATGAAACCAATTGTATTTGTCAATTGTTTGAGAGTAGCGGCATGATATGTTCACATATATTACGTGTTTGGAGTACACATATGTTACGCGAGGTACCAAAAAAATATATTCTACAACGATGGTAGAAAAATATGGTTAGGAGTCACACGAAGGTGAGATTAAGCTATACCAATTGGCAAAAGAAACCCGAGTGGCGTCATCTTGATGAATTGCAAGGATTACTCAATGAAGTTGCTGATAGAGTGATTTTTTCCGAAGCAAAAAGTGAGTGGCTCAAAGGAATCTTATTACAGGCTATCGAGTCGAGTAAACAAGAGATTTCAAGTAATATGTCATTGGTGACACCTACATCTAGCAATGTACAATTTGTTGAAAGCTTGGGATGTCAATCATATGTCATTGGAAATCCTAGCCGTGGTACTAAACGTGGGCGAGCATAAAAGTTGAGGAAGATATCACAAGCTGAGAAAGCAGCAAAAGGTAAGAAAAAAAAAGGCTTCAATCTTCAGTCTCTAATTCACAGGTTGCAAATTTATATCTTTTTGTGTAGTCGGCTTTAAGAAAATGGTTTTGTTCACTGTTAAGCTAAAGTCATGAATTTTTCTTATTTGTGAATGAATTTTGATGTCCAATTCTTGTCAGAGGCCATAAATCCTTTTCCACAGTTATCCGATATGGGTCTAGCAACAATTTCGTCCATGACATTCCCTTCCACACAGGTAAATTTTCTACTTTATTAATTTTACTTTTTTTTATAACTCTCTTGTATTTTTTGGTTTGGATATTCTTCAACTTATGTCGATACACTTTGTAATTCGTATTGCTTATGGAATTTTCTTCCGAGTCTAGTTCTTGTTATTATCCATCTCATTTTTTTAGTCTTTTGCGATTACTTTTGAATCAATTGATGTATATAAATTAGTACATAAATAACTTAACTTAGCATTAACGTAGTGTTTCGCCTTTTTTTTAGGATTCCCAAGTTAGTACTACAATTCTTGATTTAAATGCACCGACGAATGATTAGAGGAATCATACATGAAGGATGCAGGTTATGATGCTTCCTTGTGGGTAAGTGATGCCCACTATTTTAAGGAGGTTTGTATTCCATATTTTGATATTTGTTTTATGACATACTGTGTATTCTAGGGGTTGTATATTGTGCTAAAACTAATACTCCTATTCCTATTATAATTAAATTGAATATAATAATTGGACTTTTGTGCTTTAAGAGTAGCATGTGATGTGTAGATTTGATTATTTAACCAAGTTGAATTAGTTGTAAAGTTAAATATAATTTATGTATTGTATTTTGATATTTGTATTAATTTATCTTCAATCTTTATTTTTAGGTACCTATTAAGAAGCTATGATAAAGTGAAATTTGGAGGTGATTAGCCATGATAGTTAGGAGCACTATACACAGACTCATATAACGAATGGAGAGCTAAACGATTCATTTGTTGTGCTTTTGATCTCTATTTTGTTTTTTTGTAATACTAAGTTTGTATCGGCATATGTGGTGTTGGTTCCACCAACTTTTGCTTTCATTAATTACTATTCATACTACTAGGCACTATGAAGATGTTGAAGGTTGCTCTTTGTCTACTCTTGTTTAATAGGCTCGTAAAAAGCGACATCATTTTCATAACTTTAAATATGGAGCTATGAATGCATTGGTTATCAAGCTTTATGGGGAAAATTAATCTTCTTAATCTCTTAGAATTTGCAAATTACTACCTTCTGTTTTTTTATTTTTTACTTTTTATGGTGATCATGGACTTAAATAATGTACAAATGAGGTTCAAAACTATTTGTCTTTGTTATATTGAGTAAGCTATCTCACCATAGGAAGATGTATTCATGTCTCCTTTTAAACTAGATTCAATTGTTATTCAAAAGATTAAATTTCTATGTATCATTTGTAACATATAGTTTAATGAACTTGACTTGTACAATGAGTTCAAAGAAGATATAAGATATAGGGAAAATAGGTTTAGATTAAAGAATCACAATGTATGAGATTGACAAAAGACCCAACAAATATATTTGATTGATTAAAATCTATAAATTATCTCATATAATTTTGCATTAAATCATAAGTTCAATGAAAATACATTGCTTGTCGCATAAAATGAAAATTAACAATAATAAATAGTGATCAAAGAATCTTCATTCCATAGAGACAAGACTTGTTTCATTTTGTCTCTCGGACACAATTGTCAACCACTCCCCATCAGGCTCCATAGTCCATGACCATAGCAAATCTCACAACCACACCTGACAAGTAAACCAAATAATCACATCAATTTTATAAAACTAGGCCATCTAATTAAGCCATTTATTAGAAATCAATTTAGAACATCAAAATATATAGTTACATAAATAAACAAAAAGATTGACTTGCATTTGATATAAGCACATCCAGAATCCTTTTTGTGGCTGTATGGATCAGCTCTAAAAACTGCAATTTCATAAGCCACGTGATAATTTGCTAAATCTAAACCGACTTGACCTATGGTTGTTTCTTTTTGTCATGTTGTTTCTTGCAGGTGTATTTATGCTTTGATTGAGTTGGGTTTGAATTGGTGTGGGTAGGAAGGTGCATGTTCTACTTATACTTTTTTATGCAATCTCTGCTTGAACATTCCACCTAACCTTATTCTTCTTCTTCAATTGTTATGTCAAAAGCTAAGTCACTCCTTACACTTCTACAAATATTCTAAAGGATTACCTTAAGTTTTTATAAGGACTTAGGTACAGCCAATCGACATTACTAGCATTTTTTGAGTTGTGCAGCCTACTCCCAGCCTCATACCAAGTAATCAATTTGTTTCTAGCAAGCAAATGAAAATTCTTTATAGTTAGCCAATATTCCAAGGCCCGACACATTCTTCTAATTCAAGCTATAAACAAAAATGGCATAACAAAACAGCAAAATAAGTCGATTCAAGCATGGTACCTCATTCATCTAGGTCTAAAAGATTGTATAATGGCTAGCCCATCCTCTTGTTTTTTATCTTAATGAATAATTTTGATTCAATTATAAACTTAAATCATTTACGGATCTAAAATTTAAGGGTCTATGAACTGCTTGTATATATAACCAATCCTAAATCAGTCCTAAGATTATATGTACATATACACGTCCAATTAATATTATTGCCCACCATCTACATCCATAATCAGAATTGCACGACAGCACCACCGGGCTTGTCTATGCCCGCACAACAACACAGTAAATATAGCCATCAATTGACAGTCAACAAAGAAGAAAATATACTTGGAGAGGCGACGCCCTAACTCGGACGAGAATCAAAACAATACCAACAACAACCATCACCACAACATCAAGTTTGTCTTCCAGCTCCTCGACCAAAGCCACCATAGAGGTGGTGATGTTGTTGCCGGAGATGTATTAGGAAATTGTTGCCGATCTAAGGCTATGATGACGAACAGGAACATTACGATGGGCAAAGAACAAAATTCGAATGCTGATTTGGTTCTCCATTCTACTGTTTGAAATTTCTTCTTCGGATTTGAATGGAGAAATGAAAAATCGAGAAAAAAAGGAGGCGGTCAACAGTAGTGACGGCGAACGGCGATGACGACGAACGATGGCTACTGAAAATGACGACAACAACTAATAGAGCAGCGGTGGATCTGGTGGTGCAAGGGAGAGTGGAGGTTGTCTTTGTAGCCGAAGAGAGAAAACAGAATTGGTTTTGGAAGCTTTTTTATGTCCCGTAAATTCTGCTTTTCAAATTTTGGTTTATTATTTTTTTAGTTAGAAATGTTAAATTATTTGAATAGGTACATTTGCGGGGGAAACAAAATTTTTTGACCGGATTAATGAAAAGTTACTTTTAGAAGAGTTGAAAAAGTGAGCGGAACCAGTTACCATATCATGTTTAGTTTTTACTTTGGGTTTAACTATTGTGCCTTGACTTTTGGGTGGGAGGACTTCACATCTAACTTTTAATTAATTATTTATTTTTTCTTCCACGCCCTTGTCTTCTTGCTTGAAAAATTCTCGCACTTTGAGTTAGTTTACACATATTGAATTAGCGATCACGCTTGCACCTTTCGGTTAGTTTAGTCATTATTGTAAAGGATTCCTTCATTCTTTCGGTTGGGACAAGCACTTTGACAGAAGCTAGTCATATTGCCTAAACTATAAACTTTTATTATTATTATTATTATTATTATTAGTTTTTCTAACAAGTTAGAATCAAATACTGAGTGTTTAGATAAATCTATACATTTAAACCATTTCTCAAACAATATTTCATGACTATTTGTAAACGGTCAAGATCTCTTTGAGAAAGTCCCACGAACAGATAGTAAAAAAAAATTAATGGATTTTTTTGGAATTATTGATCAAAACTATTCATTTTAAAGTATAGTATTTCCAAATAAAGGGTACAGTTGTAGCGATTGAAACGAGCAACAAGATTGAAATATAAGGCCATCTACTGAAAAGAAAAAGAGGGGAAAAAAAGGACAGAAGAAGAAGAAGACGACGTTATTTCCAGCATTTCACAATGAGATACCAGCACGAAGCATTCTAGAAAGCAATGTGGAAGGCACTGTCTTCACCGTCCCGTACGAGAGTTGGCATATATTCTTCAAGCATTCTATATTTAGGTGGTGCGATAACCTTTTTTCAAGCGACTTTTTGATGCTGCGGAGAGTGAAGAGAGAGGGAAGCGGTCGGAGGGAGCGAGAACTGTGAGTGGGGTTGGGGGGGGGGGGAAGAAAAACAGATGCCGCGTCCCTCCAACTATTTAAGTGGACCAAATATCGCGCATTAGCACTCGGGTCATTTTCAAGCTTTTTAGCCTGAAAGCGATCTTTCTATGCTCGAGATGGATTACATAAATAACTAAAAGGATTCGATCTTGGATTTTTGGGTGGATGAGTGGCCTGGGATGTGGATGGTGCCGATTTGTCAAATTGTGGGTTAACGTCGGTCGCCCTAATAAAATAATTTTAACGTTTAATTTATGTTTTTTCATTTCAGAAAGGTCGGTTTGTTTGCCCAACAAAAACGGCAAAATATAGTTTTCACTTAAAATTGGTTGGACTTTGTTTGCCCAAGCCAAGAGATCCAACTATTTGTATACATTTAAATATTTTTTTTATCACTACTATTAAACTAATATTTTATTATTACTCAATTGATTTTTTACCGATGAGTTGACATATTACTATTATTCTACTTAAAAAAGTATTCGTAAACCACTAATATACTAACATTTCGCAATTAATATACTAATATTTCACAATTAGTGTGATGATTTTTTAACACTAATGTATTGATCGTTCGCCCCTATTAATCTTTCACCGCTAATGTATTAATCTTTCACCACTAATGTGTTAATCTTTTATCACTAGCAAACTAGTTTTTTTTTTATTTTTTTTATTTACCAACGAGCTAATATTTCACCATTATTCTACTTAAAATGATCTTTCACTGTTAGTATACTCACATTTTATCACTAGTGTACGGATCTTTCATTATTAATGTATTGAAATTTCAGTACAACTACATATCTATTTATTTTATTATGTATTTAAGTATTTTTCACCACTATTAAACTAATCTTTTACCATCACTGAACTATTTTTTCACCAGCAAGTCAATCTTCCACCAATATTCTACTTAAAAATTGTCTTTCACTAATAATGTACTGATTGTTTACTAATGAATTAATCTTTCATCATTAATTTATTGGTCTTTTACCCCTAATATACTAAACTTTCACCGCTACTATTATACTAAACTATAACACACATATCTCTCTGTGTGTGTGTATATGCATGTGTGTGTGTATATATATATATATATATATATATATATATATATATATATATATATTTCCATACATTTAAGTATCTTTCACCATCACTAAACTCATTTTTTGCTTGAAAGTTGATCTTTTACCATTGTTCTTCTTAAAAAAAAAATAATATTTTACCACTAATATATTAACCTTTCACCACTAATATGTTGATTTTTCATTACCAATGTATTGATCTTTCACCACTAATATATTGATTTTTTATCAGCAAGTTGATATTCTTTTATTCTTCTACTTAAAACTAATCTTCCCACTAATGTATATAATTTTTACCACTAATATACTAATCTCTCCATTACTAATAAGCTGATTATTTACCAACGAGTTGATATTTTCCTATTATTCTATTTAAAACTAATCTTTCATCATTAATATGCCGATTTTTCACTAGTGAGATATTATTATTATTATTATTATTATTATTATTATTATTATTATTATTATTTTTCCATTATTATACTTAAAACAAATCTTTCACTGCTAGCATACTATATTTTTATTAATTTTTTTTATCAATAATATATTATTATAGATCTCTGTTTATATAAAAAAATAGAAATATTATGGTACATTTTAAAAAAATAAACCAATTTAAAATAAATTAACTAGAAGAAAAATAAAAAAATGTATTGTAGCACATGTTGCATAGTGTGGGTTGCATAGTATAAACTTCCCCATTAGATTCTTAGGCTTGGCCTCCAAATGTGTGCAAGTGAAGCATTAGTGTTGTGGTTGATTTCAAATTTCTCCATGTATAGGTTTTGAAAAGGTTATAATGTTTTTGATCTGGGGATGGGATAATAGAAAAGAAAAAATGAGAAGTTACATATAGGTTTTATGTATCTTATGTAATCTATTTAAATTGAAAGAAATCATTTTTAAGAAATATATACATTTTAAGTTTTGATTTAAACTAAAAAGAGTATTGATTAATTTTTTTATAAAAACAATATCATTTCTATATGAAATATTTTAAAAAATGAGAAATTTGAAGATATATTTTTCACTCTTATTACCCTCATACCGCAAGAGCAATAATGTGTAATCTACTATAATATAGTAGTAGCTAATGTTAGGACTCCAAATACTACATATAGAAAATAAATTATTTGGCGGTTGAAAGTAGATATAGATGACGATTTTTATATTCTAACATCTATTGTATAGATGATTGTTCAAAATACTATTGTGTGTAACCATGATTAAATAGAAAAAATGGTGCTTAAAATATCATTGTAGACATTAGACATCGACCATAAACTAAGCCCATCCATTTAAAGTTTACCAAAGACAATGGTTTTGACTCTAAAACTATAACACTACTAAATTTTAGGACCAAATTTTGGTCTTAAGACGATGAAAAAGCATTTGATAAAAAATATTAGGGGATGTCATGACCACATCAGCTATAGGAAATATTTGATTAACACCTAATACAAGCTTAATGCAAGGCAAAACTGAATGAGTGAACAAATAGATGCATGCACTAACAAGATAACAACGATAATAACGATGATAATATGATATAAGGGAGAGATACATAAAATCTAAATATAGTAATTAAAGCCAAGAGTTTAAATAACCCAAAGAAACAAAAGCATACCAATGTAGTGGGCAAAAGTATTCTAAGATCGTTAACCTAAATCTTAATTAAAACAATATGGTAAATCTTGATCCCCAAGTAACAACAAGCTACTGCTGTAATACCCCTATTTCTTACTTTAAAAAAACACATTTTTAAAACATTGCGAAAGTAGAAGCATAGAAATACTCCTATGAAATATGGGGTGTTAACATTTTATCAAACATAATATATGTAATGCCCCAAAAAATTACTTAGCTTAGTCCCACATCATTAACACCCTAATTTGATTCTAATCTTAAAAAATCTTATTTTTAGCCTTAACCTATTTTCTTAATGCCGAAACTTTAATCGAAACCGAAAGCCTGACTCAAATAAATTATAATTCGTAAACCAAAATCATAACCCGCTAAAATTTTTACTAATCTTAACTATGTTGGCTAATCCAAAATCACATAATCTAATCCTAATCCCCCAACCCTTTTCCTTTTCCTTTTCTATTCTTCTTTTCTTCCCTCTTCTCCCGTTAGTCCAAGCAACAAGGTTTGATTTTTTGTTGCAACTTGCCCTCCACTTGCACTATCTCCTATCTTGTCCTTTGCAAACTTCCATCATCCATCAACCTTCCTTTCTCATCTTTTTCTTCTTCTCCTTCTGCTCCTTTATCCATGCACACCCTATGCACCACCATCACCTCCCCTACCACTCTTTTTCTTCTTTCTCATCCGTATGCAACCCACACTCATAACCATTGCAATCACCTGCATTTTTCATCACAACACTCAACCATCACCTTCATTGTCAAAATTTTTGGTCTTGCACACCTATCACACGTCTCCTTCCCCCTCTATTTTCCTTATCCTCAATATACCATACACACACGCACACATGACTATATATATATATATGCACCATACTCTCCTTCTTTTCTCTTTGTTTGGCCTCCACTCTATCCTTTTTGTGACAAAAATTCATTGCTCAAGCTCCCTCTTCCCTCTCCTTTCTTCCTTCTCTTTTCTTCTTCTTCTTCCTCCTTTTTTCCCTATTTTTGGCCTTCGCACCACCCAATCCACCAGCGAGCACCACCTCGGCCACCACTCGCTCCCCTTTAGTTGGTGGACCAACCACCAAGGTCACTCCAACCTTCCCCCTCACCATCTCCGGCCATCACCGCCGACCAGCGCCTCTTTTCCCTTCTTCTTCCTCTCGTGCATTGTAGCTTTCCAGATGCACGACTTGTGCACTACTTGCTGCACAGCCGTGCAACTTTTGCACTGCCTGGCCGTGCATCTTTTTTCCTCTTGGCTTAGTGCTGTATAGCTGTGCAACTTTCGTGTCGCCTAGCAGTGCGTCTTTCTTTCTCTTAACCTGATGTGCACAGTTGCTCCATAGTTGTGCAACTTTCATCTCCTATTCGTGCATCTTTTTTTCTCTCGAATAGGAGCTGCATCACCTACTACACATTCGTGCAACTTCCCAATTTTGGTAGTACACCCCTATTTTTACCCCCAAACCTTGTCCAAACACCACTAAAAATTAACTATAGCTTCACCACACATTCCTCTACACTTTTATACAACTCAATCTTCCATTTGATTCCGTTTATTTCCATTTTTACCCTCATCTACCTTAACTTTTTCCTCAATTTTAATCTTCAATCCTAATCGTATTTTATCTTATTTTCATAGGTGATCTTCTGGTGATCTTAGAGGAGGTCTAGGATTTACGTGCATAGATCTTGATGTCTTTGTTGGTAAGGATACATGTTGCTAAGGTTTTATGTAATCTATGTATTTTTATATGTGCTTTTGTGTTGAGTATGTTGTATTGAATAATTTATTTATAGAAATATTATGAAATGTTATTCTTGAGAGTAACGAAATTATGTAAGTACGTATTTAGGTATGATGTTGGATACAGGATATCCATGGGAAAATCGAGGATATGTACTTTGAATAATGATTGAAAATTTATATATGTATTAGTATTGGGTTTCAAAAGGCCTTTGGGAGAATACGATTGTCTTGACTACCCTAAGGATATTATGATCATTTGAGGATAATTAAGTGGTCGTACTTATGATGTTCAGTTGTATGTCTTGTGCATTTATATGAGTTCAGCATGATAATATACAATCAACTCTAAATAAGGTACTAATAATTTAAAGTGAAAGATCACATGAGTCGGGCTAAGGTGTTTATGTAGATCTGTTCCGTTGGACAATAATAGTGGTTTGGGTTTGTTTTCCTCGAGAGGTGCATCAGTTTGTTCCACTGGATTAAAAATAGTGGGACCCTATACTCAATGTGAATGAAGATATGATGAAGAGATAACGTATAAATGGAAAGATACTAAATCATTTAAAGTGAAAGACTACGTGAGTCAGAACCGAGGTGTTGGCTCCGTTCCACCGGATAATAATAGTAGCTTGAGTGTGTTGTTCCCGAGAGGTGCTTTAGACCGTTCCATCGATTTAATAATGGTGGCTTAAAAGTATTTTACTTTGATAGGTGTTGGCTTCGTTCCACCGGATAATAATAGTGGCTCGGGTGTGTTGTCCTCGAGAGGTGTTTTAGACCGTTCTACCAATTTAAGAATAGAGGGGTCCCTGACCTTAACGTAAATAAAAGATTGGAATATGGTATATCTAATGAAAGACCCGGAATAAGTAATTATCTAGCATTCTTTGATTTACACATGTATAATTTTCTTATGAGAACTCTTCTATCATGTGTAACCCTGCTTGACTATACCATTACCTTATTCAGTACATAGTGTAATGATCATCTATTTCATGGGTGCTGTTCAATCCAACGAGTAGACGATCTAGATGTATATGTGTAAATTGATGAGGACTAGGTGGATGAATTCGTAGCCTTTGATGATATATATGTGGAGGAGTGATTTCTTTTGTATAATGGCTTTGGGCATAGAGTCATATTATCCAGATGATAGTTTTCCTCGGATACCCTTTTGGACTCTTAGTTTCATGGGATCCCTTCTGTTGTATTTTAATATTGTGATCGGAGTTGATCTCTAAATGCTTATTTAATGTTATTCAAAATTATCTCATTTCTTCCTATCATGTTTAAATTTTCTAATCGTTTTGCCTTGTGATTGACATAAGGATGGTGGGGTAAGCTATACTTATGTCAATTACAATAGTAACACCTAACTATTTGATTATATGCTTCCGCTAAAAATGAAAATTTTTAGTAGTAAAATTTGGGGTGTTACAATATAGAAGTACCATCCTCCTTCCCATGCTAGAAACAATATTGAATAAAACATGAGAAAAATAGAGTGTGCAAATAACTTAAGAGATAAAGAGTTTAGGTTTACAACTAAGGCCATAAAAACCTAAAATAATACAAATTACAAGGGGGAAAGGGAATAAAATAAAAGGGTATCTCTAACTTAATCCATTGGTCACAAGGGACCATCAGAAGAGAGCAACACACCAAGTGTCTCAAATCTCAATTACCTAACCTTAAACATGCATATGGCCCCTACTGGCTAACCATCACTACCTGCATAAGGTCATATGCTAATGGGGTTGAGCAGGTGACTAATTAGACAACTATATTAGTACTTGTGTACTAAGTAATCCAATTTACCAAATATGGAACTCATAAACCATATAAGGTCATAGAAAACATATTGATCATGTTGGCCAAACATAAATTCATGATCATGCATTAACATGCTAGGGTGACATTATATGCTCATAAGATGCTCATGGCATGGTACACTTGCATATGTTTATGAACTTTGAGTCTTTCATATTAGCTAATATACATGGTATCATGAAAGGTTACATGCATCATAAGGATTAAGGATCACATACACCATCATGAACCTTGATAAATAAGAAATGCATATTAGGTGTCATATGAAGACATTAGAGGTCATTTATTACCATATAAGATTATTTGAATGATTATATTTATATAATGGTGACCACGTAATTTATATCCATGTAGAGTTATAAGAATTTTTCAAGAATTGATAAGAATTTCTAGTGAGCACTTCAGTTCTCCATCATGGGACTTGACCTTGATAGCATATTAGTAATCGGTAACCATATGAAAGTAATCATCATTATCTACTAATATTGTACATAAGCTAAGATAGTGAGTAATCTCAACCATATTAGGTATTCTAACCCTTGAGTGTCAACACCACTTAAATACATCAGTGGTGTAAATAGAGTGGAAGAGGTACTGAAACCTATCTGGGTTCCTTTGCCTATAGGCAAACCATAATCCAATAGCTATCCCTAGTTAGCTACTCTGAGAGTCAAATAAACATAAGTTAAGTTGAATTCTCTTCCCCTTTAAATATTTAGCACCTTATTATATTAATAATTAAAGGCATATAAAAGATACTCATGCCACATAATCCAAACATAACTATTAAAAGTTTCATACTATTCCAAACTCTTCGTTAAGGGTAATTAAGGTGGTAATTATTATCAATTAAACAAGTATGACATGAAGAGAAAATCCATAACTATACCATCCATTAACACATACATGCTCAATCCACCATGTGGTTTCTATTATTTATTTCTTTTTATTCCCTAACTAAAATCAAGGTGAATTGAAAGACTTAAACTTATAGTCCACCAAGTCAACCAACAAAGCATGATGGTTAAACATTCCCAAACAAGTATTAAGGAACATTATTAGGTTGCTACAAAACCATGGACATGAATCAAATTTCAAAGGTCATAAAAATATATAAAATAGGGTAATCTATTGAATGTAAAGGCGTATAAACCAACTGATGGAAAGGCATAGTCCCTCTACTCATAAGGCCTAACAATCAACCAATTAAGTTGTAACATCCCATAAATTATGCCTATAGTATGTGAAAATTTATGTTGTTAATCATGTTTTGATCATTTTTTATCTGATTTGGAAATGTGTTTTAGGTTTGATTTGCAAAAGATTTGGAAAAGTTTGGAGATAAGTGAAGAAATTGGTTTTCTGCTGCAAAAATTGATTGGTTTTATAAAATGATTAACTAGCCCACATTTTCAATTTGATTTTATGTTAAGGTGAAACCAATCAATGGGTATACTATTTTAATTGTTGGTTTACCTGACTTGATTTAATTTTGAACTCAAACTCATGTGAAAAATTCTCCTAATGATCTTAAATCTTGATAATCAATTTCAAAAAATAGTTTCTAAATTATCTTTAATAATTTTAACCATTGATGTAAGATTTTTCCTACCTCTAATGATTCAAGGAACTAGATTTATCAAGAGGTGGTTGATGACCTCACTAACATTATCCTCTTCTTATTCAATTTTCTCTCTCTTTTATGCACTGCCAGAATAAATGATTTACCCCATACAAATTCATAATAACTTATAGTCTTATTTCCTTCTCCTTTTTGTTTTTTAGCCCTTTTTATGTTTTTAGATTTTTTTATTGTGCGTTACTTTAGAACTCCATAGCTATTACCATATTAGCCATGGAGAAATTTAACCTTGTTTTTCTTTATAATTTCTCCTAAAGGTGATCACCAAGGTTATCAAAATCAGATGTTACGAGACCTAGGCACATGAGACTAGGACACATGAGTGTCAAATGTCTGACTAAGTTCTCTAAGAGGGGGTTGTTGTATGGAAAAAGTAGAAGTACTATGGAATTCTATGAGTAATGTGTATTTGGCAAGCAGAAGAGGGTTAGCTTTTCTACAAACAAGCATAGTACGAGAGTGATTCTTGAGTATATTCATTTAGATTTATGGCATCTAGTGACAGTGTTTTCCAAATACTGTTTGTAGTACTTGCTCACATTCAGTAACTACTTCTCTAGAAAGGTATGGGTTTATTTCTTAAATAATAAGAATGATGTGTTTGGTGTTTTCAAACACTAGATGACCTTGAGAGAGAAGTAAACAGGGAAGTAGGTAAAGTATCTAAAGATAGATAATGGTATTGAGTTTGTTGAGTAGGGTTTCACAAATTTATAACAAGATCATTAGATACAGAGACACCACACCTGTGTTGGAAGACCATAGCAAAATAGGGTTGCTAAGTAGATGAACAAAACCCCATTAGAGAAGGCTCAATGCATGTTATCACAAATAGGGTTGTGTAGAGATTTTTGGGCTAAGGCAATTCATATGGCAACACACTTAGCTAACTTGTCACAAAATAGATCCATTGATTTGAAGACACTTGAGGATTTGTTGTATGGTAAGCCAACTGATTACTCTAATTTTCATGGCTTTTGTTGTCTGGCTTATACTTATGTAAATGATGGTAAACTTGATACTAGAGACAAGAAGTGTATCTTTATTTGTTTTATATCAAGAGTGAATGGATAAAATTTATGGAAACCAACTATATCAAAGTTGTTGACCAGCAGAGATATTACCTTCAATGAGTGTGTTCCTCTAGAAGACTGAGTCTTGTGATGGTGTCACTAAGGAGGTAGAGAAGGAGACTTCTTCAGGCTAGGTGGAGATTAAGGTTGAGTTGGGTGATAGAGACCTTTCTGATAGACCCACTATTTTTGAAGTTGGTGGATCCTAGAAATAGATGGAGCAAAGAGGAATTCCTCTAGGGAGACAACAGAGGATAATCTAGCCATAGTTCCTTTGTCGTGCCAGGGTTTTTTATAGAGGTTTTTACATGTCATGCATCACAAATACTGTGTCAAGGTAGAGAATTCTGAGTTTTGACTAGATATTTTAGGACAACATAACATTATGTGGATTCATGCAAGTGTTAGAGAAGTTTAGTATAGTATATTATGTTATATAAGAAACACGGTGGTACCATGTTAATAAACACATATCGTGTTTATTAGAGAAATTTTTATGTGTTTTAGGAAAAATTCAAAAGTAAGGAAATAAATATAGTGGCCTTGTGTTTCCTAAATACATATCATATTTTTCCATATTGTTGAAGCACGATGTTTTGCTCTGCAAGGTTTTGGTCTTCTATAGAAGAAGACATATTTAAACCCTAGCTATCAAGAGTCATGCATCCCAACTTCTTCTTCTTCTTCTCTATAGAACTCTCCATTTAAAGAGAATTTTAGTTTTGTGTAATTTATTGATTCATTAGTTTAATCATCTTGTAATTAAAAAAGATCACGAATAAAGATCTCTACTTTTTTCCTAAATTTTTATGCTTTGTTTTTGAATGCACAATTGTGCATAATCTTGTTAATCTCTATTTGGTATGGATCTCTCCAAATCTACGCTAATTTTACTATAGAAATATATAATATTGAGTAATTAGAGCATTGAAATACATGGAAATAGAAAATCATTTTTTAGGGGAAAATAAAAATCCAATTCTATGAAGGATGTACATAAAACATATGGATTATCCATGCTCTTATGCCCAAAGCGCAACACAAGGTAGGATAACTATTGGTTATCCTAAAAATCGCGCACATGTTATTCTACTTGTGGGATTGAGTAGGTGATCGGATAATTGGGCACATTATTATGATATGTACTAAGTAAGCTAAGTTATCTCCTCAATGGGAATCATAAGCATGAAAGGCCATAACATAATATAGAAATCATATTAAACACATATCATTCTTACACTCTGTAGTTAGGTATACACGCATTATCTGAATCATAGACTGCATTATGATTTCATGTAATATCAACTTAGAAAAATTGTAAACTATCATTCTCATCATAACAATATAGATATTAGGGATAAAAACTTATAATCACATAATAAATTTATTCAAATAACTAAATAGGCTCTTTTATCATCCATTACACAAGTTACTTATTAGGCCCATCTTCTAAGTTTACATAATTCTTTAGGTTATTTATTCTTAATCCATTATACCTTTTTGATCAATGGGAAGGATTACCACCCTAAGGTCTCACAATACCATGGAAGCCATACAAACCAAATGGGATAAAGTATGGTCCTTGCTAAGTAACCACTGATGGATATAAGTTAAACTGAAGTAACCATTAATGAACATAAGTCCTAGTCAAAGACGTTAAACCATCTAGGTAACTAGGCCCCTTAGTATCAATACCCTTAGTATATCATCAATGTTTATAGTTGGTAAGGCACCATGATATTGATATATTATGATATTTATAAAAGCCTTCTTGAAATCACACATGAACATCTAAGGGTAGACTAACCTTTAATAGCAAATCAAGGATTGGGTAATGAAGACCTATATACTACTTGATCTTCTTTCACTTTAAGTGATTAGCATTTTATCCTTAGAGATCATGTTATTACATAGGATTCACATCACAACCAAAGTAATACATCTACTTAACCACTCCAACACAACCATTATTACCATCCAAATATGTGATGGGAATTCCATAAGCACATACCCAAGTTAGATCCATCCATTAAGTTAACCCAATTACACCAAGAATATAAAACATATCATTCAGTAGTAGCATCATATCATGAATTCTCCAATTTTTCCCAATTAAACCTTTTAGAGACACCTCTTAAGAATACCATAATTTTAAAACCAATTTATCCATCCATATGTTAGTTAATTTATGCCAAGATGTGCATTCTCATCATTAAAGAATCATGTTATATTATAATATCCAATGTCAAACCATACCAAGATAAAAGGAAACAAATACAACCCTCTCCCACCAAACCAATTGATCAGTTTGGGTAGACTAGTCAATCAGTTTGGCTCATCCAAACACTAAAGTTCCTTGTGAAAAACCAGTCAATTGATTTGGTCAGACTTGTTGACTACTCTAAGGCCACTCAATCGGTTCTAATAAACTAATAAATGGGTGTAACTAAAGGCCACTAAGAATTTTTACTCTAGAACCAATCAATGGGATGGGCTTATTAGTTGAATTTTATAATGACCAGTCAATAAATTAGGCATAATTAGCTAATGGGTTTAAATAGAGAATGATCAAAGTCTTCATAGATCACTTGGTTGATCGATTAGGCTACCCAATTGATTGTTCTAGGAACGAGTTAATTGGTTTAGATTAAATAATCAATTATTTTTCTTACAAACAACACATTTTAGGGATATTAATCATGATCAAGGCTCTAAAATCCAACAATATCAACATCATAATGCCACCATTACAATGCCACCATTACTGAAAACAAAGGTTACATATGCTCAAATACTAATTATGCTACATTTACAAATATTATGCCATAATTTCTCATGAAATCATACTTTTCTCAAGAATCTTAGATATTCTAACATGCATCACCAACATGCCAAAAATATAATATATGCATACAAATATTATTACTTTACCAACTATACTAGCTCATATGATCATTTGTACCACATTTCAAAGACAAGAATGACTTACTTGAAAGCTTAAACAAATTCCACACTATGAAGGTAAAACCTTTAGTCGAAAGATTTCAACTCTTAAAAACCTTAAAGAAAAGTGACAAAAACTCAAAATACTCCTTAAAATTTTTAGAAATTAGAAGATATAAATTAAGAAAAGGAAAATCAGAGTTATCAGCTCTATGAAAAATCCAAGGATATCAGTTTGAAACTAAACTCAACTTTTGTCAAATCTCTCTTTCTTGCTTAGGGATAAAATAAGAGCAAGCTAGAAAATGGATCAGAAGAGATAAATGAATTAGAATAGAGGTATAACTTGGAGAAGAATGAAATACAAGTATGGGAAAACTTAGAGTATTTTTGATAGTTGAAATAAGGTAAAGAGGAAAGATTATGAGGGCTATTTATAATCAAAGAATCGGTTAAGGAATAAAGTAAAGATATACAATAGATCAAAACCTTAATTTTAACTTTTGCAATCAGACTATATAGGGTGTATTAATCATGAATAGGGTTG
Source organism: Tamarix chinensis (assembly GCA_030549775.1). NCBI lineage: Eukaryota > Viridiplantae > Streptophyta > Magnoliopsida > Caryophyllales > Tamaricaceae > Tamarix > Tamarix chinensis. Next base: position 34,759,114 of record CM060181.1, on the reverse strand, counting down.
AATTTCCTCTTAGGGCTCAACTAGGGATTTCTAGAGAATGTAGGTCGATATTTTCCAAAGCGAGGTTTAACATAAGAAGGAAAATGAGTGGATCGGTGTAAGTAAAAAATATCTTAATAGTGCAGAGATAATCTATAATAAATCACCTGTTGTAGAGCTATACAAAGGAGAGAGGAAGAAGAAGATAAAGGATGAGGTCATGATCCCTTTTTTTTTCTTGCCAAAATAAGACCTTCGAAAATAATCAAGGCAAATAAAAGTTTGAGAAAATGCTAAAGACAATTAAAGATTACTCAACAAATAATTTGGAGTTGGATAATCAAAATCAACGTTAGAAGAAGTTTTTCCAAAAAAATTAAGGCTAAAAAATTCACACAGCTCAACAAACTAGTTGATTGGTTTGACCAACCATTTGACTATTCTAAACACAATTTTATATGCTTTCTAAACTAGTCAATTATTTCCTTAAAACCACCACTCAAGCTAAAAATGACATACTAGTTGATCAATTTATAGAACTAGTCTACTAGTACGCCAACAAAACTCATTTTACTTAATTTCTCAAACCTTTTCCAATTCCTTTTCAAATCATACCTACTACATATTTCTAAATCAAGATTAAACCTTAACCAAAATATATTAAACACAATAATTTCCCATTTTATAAATCTTTAATCATAGGTTATTACATATATCTTAGCTATAATACATTATTTTGGAACTTATATTATATATCAGTTGTTAATAAATATGTATAATTATTATTATCCGTAGATTGGTGGCTTGAAGGGCTAATAAGAAAGGGATTTCTGAACTATTTGCGTGCACATGCACCCTATGCAATAGCCATATAAAAAGAGATTGCCAAAAACATGTAATATTTCTTTCTAATCTATGAAAAAAGGGAGGGTTACACAAGCTTTATTTTGAACCTCATCTCATCCTCAAACATTAGTGTTTCTACGCTATCCATCCTTAGAAAAATGTTTTTATGTGTTTGATTCTAAAAGACATTACGAGGCTCCCTTTGCAGTAACTCAAGTGCCAATGAAGAATTTATTCATGAAGTTTTTTACTAAGCTTTATTCATTAGCTTACTTATCTATATATTATATATGTTTATTTTATTATAATAACAATATTCTATATTATCTCTATTAAGGAGCTGCCCATGGGTTCTCCAAACCCAAATAATCTTTATTTTTTGTTTATGGAGGTTAAAAAGTTAAATATTATCCATCTCTTATCAACTTTAGTCAATATAAGCTAGACCTAATATGAGTTTTTTTGTGAAGATTGCATGAACTCATTTATTTTATAGTTTCCACAACATTCAAATGTTATTTATTGTGAATAATATATATGTAGATTCATAGATAATGTATTAATAAATAGATCTCACAATATATATCCAAAAATGATATGTTTCTTAGTCCAAAATAAAGATATTTTTGGTAGTGAAGAAATGGGGATGTTACAAACTGACACATGATTTATACCTTACTACAATGGTTTTTTTCCTTTGAAATTTAAAGGCATTACCTCTATGGTATTCAATTTAACTTCTACACTGATCATAAGGGTGGTAAGTACATTTTCACACAGTAGAAGTTGAATTTGAGATAGCGTTGATGGTTGGAACTAGTCAAGTATTATGATCTGGAGTTCACATACCATGAGGGTAAGGCTAATGTAGTGGAAGATGAACTTAGCTAGAAGATGTTACATTCTTTAGGCACGATTATGTTTTTCAGATAATCTATGTTCAGAGCTCAAGAAGATGGAGGTCAATTTGATCACTACTAGTAGTTTGGAGAAAAGAATGAGTGTATTCACCATCACATCTTCAATCTTTAAGTTGATCCGAGCTAGTCAACTTGGTGATATTGAGCTTGAGAGGATCTAGCAGTGTATTAAAAAAGGTATAACCAAAGGTTTTCACCTCTATTAAAGTATTATCAGATACTATTGTAGATGGTGCATACCACAGGGATATGTTGAGCTTAAGAGAAAATTCCTAGAGGAAGGCATTACACTACTTATTTTGTCCATTCTAAAGGGGTTAAGTTTTAAAAGGATGTGAAGAAGTTATATTGGCAAGCCCGTATGAACCGAGAGGTTGTATTCAGTACCTGATATTCGACCTATAAAATGGTCAAAATTGAGTATAATATACTAGGAAGGTTGGTACAACCACTAGAAGTTCTGAAGGGAAAGTAGGACAACATATCTATAAACTTCATGGTGGGTCTATGGAGGAACCATAGTGTATTTGATTCTATTTTGGGTTTTTGTGGATCATCTGACTAAGTTGGTAGTGTTCAGAACAATGAAGATGATGTGGGGTATGTAGTAGTTAGCCAATGCTTACAAGAAGCAACTGTGACTCTATGGGGACCTTAGAGACATGTGTCAGACCAAGACTTCATATTCTTATCACAATTCTAGTAAAAGTTGCAATCTTCCTATGGGACTTAGTTGAATATGAGTACTACTTTTCACCTAGCCATGGATGGTAAGATAGAGAAAACCATTCATTCTTTAGAGGACATGCTTCGGGTGTGTGTTAGATTTTAGAGGTATTTGGGAAGACAACCTAGACTTGATAAAGTTCTTCTATAATAATAGTTATCTTGCAAGTATCAAGATGGAGACTTTTGTGTCCCTATATGGAAGGAAATGTCAAAGTCCCTTATGTCAGAGTAATATTAGTTTAACAATTGTGTTGAGACCAATGATGATTGAGGAGATGATGAGGCAGATTTGACGAATTGCATACTATATGAGAGTATCCCATGATCAACAAAATAGCTATACAGATTTGAGAAGATAGACTAATGGTCCTTTTGAGGGTCTCTTCCACTAAGGGAGTAATGAGGGTTAGCATAAACGGTAAGCTCAATCCAAGGTACATTAGATTGTGTAAGATTGTAGATTGAGTTCGCGAGGTCACTTATCATTTAGCCCTCTCGATGGAATTGTTGTGTGCACACAATGTCTTCCACATATCACACTTGAAGAATTACATTGTAGATCTTTCGCACATCATCTTGATAAAGTCATTAGAGCTTGATGACTCTATAACTTACGAAGAATGGCTAGTGAGCAACCTAGACACTAAAATTTGACAGCGCAAACAAAGAACATTTTGCTAGTAAAATCCCTTTAGTTAAGGCACTATACAGAGGATACCACTTGGGAGGCTAAGGAAGAGATTTGAGAAAAGTACCTAGAGTTATCTTCCTAGTATGATGTATGTTGGTATAATTTTTTTTAAGAGGGTAGTAACCCATCTTGCCTTGTGGAATGTAATGTGTAAATTGTTGTGTGTTGTATAATGTGTATAGATGTTGATAAGTAGGCTTTGGGGACACAACCTCTTTAAGGAGTGATGTAATACCATTTTTTTAAAGTTGTATTAAATGGAAAGTAATGGTGTTGACAACAATTTAAAAAATTTTGATCTTGATTTGGAACTATAATTGGGTTTGATGTAACTATGGATTTGAATAAAGCTTGGAAAATTAAATAAAACAAATTTTCGGGTAGACCGATCAACAAATTCTATAAATCAATGGACTAGTTTTTCATTTTGGATTAGGGTTTTATTTCATCGAACAAATCAAATAGTTTGGAAACCCGATCGACTAGTTAATAGAAGAGTCGAATGGTAGGCCAAATTGATTGATTGGTAGGTCGGATTGAGTAATATTCTTTGAAGCTCTATTTTTATAGGAAATCCCTTATATCAAAATGAAACCTTCATAATCCAACTCCAAACTATTCTTGAGATATTATTAACCCTTTTTTTAATCAATTATTCGGCATAGTTGCTGCCCTATGTAGATTTGAGGGATCGATTTTGACAATTAAAGGAGGGGAAGACATCACTACTGTCTTCTTCCACCTCTCTCTTCCACATGCCTTTGGAAGCATGCCTCAATTTTTAAACAATCCCTCCTTATCATGGAGATTCCTTCCGACACTAATCTCCCATTACACTTCTTGTGTTTGATATTTTTTGGACGAACTCAACCTATATTCTCTAAAAAATCACAATTTCAGCTTTGAGATAGAAGTCAACCCATTTTTCATAAATCCTCCAATTTAGCTCATATTTGAATAGTAAAAATTAGGGTTTTTGATCTATTTCATATCCCCACTAGTTCCTTAACCAATTTGCTGGCTATAAATAACCCTAATCACCCATTCTTTTTACTTTTCTTTTAGCCTCCAAAATATCTTAGATCTCTAGCACTTGTGTTCTCTTCTCTTCTCTTCTCTCGAAGCTTACATTCAAATTATCTACACTCTTATGATCATTTCTCTAGCTCCCTCTTACTTTATCCTTAAGTAAGAAAGAGTTAGATTTAGGAGAAAGTTGAGTTGTTTTTAGCTAAATCATTTTCTATTTCTTCTTGGGTGTGGTAACTCTGTTTTCTTTTCCAATTTAAGTTTTTAGATTTAAGAAAGTTATTTAATGGTTTTTGAGTCCTAATTTTTTTTTTAAAAATTTTAGAAATTGAAATCCTTACACTTTTGTTTTTTCCACTCTCTCATGCAAAATTTTTCTAAACAACAAATAAGCCATCCTTTCCTTTAAATAGTGGCCTAAATAAACATATGATGCGATTTATTATGTAAAAGGTTAATTCTATATACTTGAAAAAAATTTTGGATTCAAATTAATATATATATATATATATATATATATATATATATATGAAATTAATTATGAATTTTGAGAAAAAACCCATGATTTTATAGAAAATAGGGTCAATTTTCTTGAATGTGAAGTATGATATAGTTTATGAGTTTGTTAAATATTGGTAGGTTGCATTGATATGTTTTTTTAGGATGTGGTAGGATTTCAGAGTGTGATTCACTTAAATAATGTTTGTTTTTGGCTTTTTGGGAGTAAACCGATTGACTAGTTAGGTCATACCAATCAACTAGTACTTAAAATAGTCGACTAGTTAGCCTAAACCGATCGATTGATTCATCTATGGTGATCTTAGTTGCTCTCTATTTAAACCCATTGATCGGTTTGACAGAATTGATCGAGTTATCGCAAAGTAGTTTAAGAGTTTGGCCAAACCAATCAACTAGTTTGAGGGAACCTTTTGTTTGGTTGTGCTGAATAGATTGACTGGTTAACCTAAATTGATTGACTGGTTAGTAAAACTAATCAAATGGTTAACCCAAATTGATCGACTTGTTGGACTAGAGTGTGTGATTTTGATACTTTGGACTTGATTTGTTTTAAGAGTATGCCTAATGCTACTGTACCATTATTTAATGATGGAAATATACTTTTTGGCATGGATTGAGAAATGTAGTGGATGGATTAAATGGTTCAGAATTCATGGCATTATCAATATGTGTTTGTGAAGGCTTTAGAGGAAAAACCAGAATAAGTATGTTATGATTTCAAGATCAAGTTTAATATGGATATTAGACTAAAATGGAGTATTGTGATGGATTTATTTATATTGATAAAGAACTAGTGTAAATCTCAGTACATGGTTGGAGGGATAAAGATGGTTAAGGTGGAATAAGTATGTGGATGTATTACATAAATGTTGTATGAGCCTTGTATGGTCACAGAACCTTAGAAAATAACTCACTAATCATTTAAGGTGGAAGATGATCAAAATGTATATGGGTCTGGGTTACCTGATCCTCCATTAGCTACTAGGGGTTAGTCTGCCATCAGATTTTTATTGGTGCCTTCAAGCTTTACCTTCAGGTGGGATCCTATTAGATCCTAGTGCTTTACCTTCTTTAGACATTGATGATGTACTAGGAAGATCAATAGTAAAGGCTCTTGTCACCTAGATGGTTTTTAGCTTTGGCTAGACTTTACATCCATTTGGCTTTAGCCAAACTTTATATCCTCTAGGTTAGATAGACTTCCATAGTATGTGAAACCATGGGGTGGTGCATAGTCCATCGCTAGATAAGAATCAGAATAAGGACACTGATAGAGAGAAAAATAAAAGGAAAAGCGTGTGAAGAGAAATCATGACTTATAAATAAATGACTTAATGCATTATGTAAGTTGATAGACCTAATGGAAAATTATGTGAATGGATGGTAGAAACCCTAATAGTAATTTGAATAACTTGCTTAGTAAGTTTTATGTTTCTATTTATGATGTTGTGTTGTGTTGTGTTGTTAAGCATGGTGAGTCCTAAATTATTTTAGGAGTTTGTGGTATGAAGTTTTGATGTAACATATAACCATGTAAGAGCATGTTTATCTAATTATATGACATATGCATGATGTATGTTAGTATGATCTCCACATTATTCTAGGACTTTGTGTGCTTATCACTCCATTGAGGAGGTAACTTGGATCACTTAGGATAAAGCATACTAATGTGCTCCCTTTTTTGGTCACCTACTCATTCCCATGAGCAGAGGATCATATGTACAATTTTAGTGATGGGTGATAGTGGGCCTACTTTATTTTGGGTTTGGGGCTTGAAAGCGTGGGCATCTAGTCTTTGGTTAAGTCCTTGATGGATCGGGGTTAAGGTTACGTCAGTCTTTTGTTTTCTATCACTTTGATTCTAAACTTCTATTTATTTTCATTTCATGTATTTGAATATTCTAGGAATTTCAAGGTCCTATTACTGTAAATGCTTTCTCTAATATATGTATATATATCGTTTTTCTTTCAAACTTTACTTTCATTTTTATTGGTTAGATTTCCTAGTCATATATCTATCATAGGACGGGTTGCCAATGCTTGTATTATGTTAGGTGCAGTGGTAACACTCTATTTTTCCTAAGTGTTTGGTAGTTTCCTCTTTTGAAATGTTTTTAAAACAAAAATTTGTAGTAGTGAAAAATAGGAGTATTATAAAAAGTGTCTACCAAATGATGAGCTCCATTACCACTAGCTCTGATGTGATCTCTTCTTTAGGAATAACTTATGGGATATGGAGAATTATATGGGAGTTTTATACACTCCCTAGAGTTAATTCCTTTTCCTAGGGTTGTTTTTGAGGTATCTTACCATAGTGAAGCAACCTACAAAGTAAAAGCTTAATAGTTGGATAGTTGCAAAGTTTATGGGGGAAGAGGAGACAACTCATGGATAGTGGGAGTGGTGTCCCATGTAGCCCAAATGAACTACCTATGGACTTGATATCAAAGAATGGATAACACTAGTAAAATATGGATGAGCTAAGTGCAACTTGGATCACTACCTTTACCTGGGCAATTTGTTAGTGTAGGAATGAATGGGTTATAATACCCCAAAAATTTGCTTAACTTAATCCCGCGTTATTAACTCCCTAATTTGATCCTAATCTTGATACAATATTGGTTTGGCTTTAACCCAATTTCTTAATCCTAAAACTTTAACTGAATTTGAAACCTTAACACGGATAAACCGTATTTTGTGAACCAAACTAAAACACGCTAAAATTTCTGCTAATCCTAACTTTTTTTTGGCTAATCTAAAATCACCTAAACTAATCCCCCAATATTTTTCTCTTTTCTTTTTCCTTTTATTTTCCTTCTCCTCTTTCTCCCATAAACTTAAGCCGCAACAATTGCATTTGTTGCAACTTGCACCCTCCCCCACTTGCACCATCACCCATCACCCTTCTTCCTTTATTCGTTTGCCTCTTCTCCTTATGCTTCTCTTATCCCTAGCAATCTACACCACCATATGCACACCCTTCCACTCTTCTTCTTCTTCTTCTTCTTCTTCTTCTTCTTCTTCTTCTTCTTCTTCTTCTTCTTCTTCTTCTTCTTCTTCTTCTTCTTCTTCTTCTTCTTCTTCTTCTTATCTTTACACAATACACACTCACAACCATCCCCATCACCTACCATTTTTCCCAACACTCAACCATCTTTTCCCCTTCACCACCCTACCATCCCTCATACTCGTTGCATGTCTTCCCCTCTCTTTTCTTCCTTCCATGGTTCACACCACACAAGCACACATGCATACACACACACAAACACACTACGCTCTTCCTTCTTACTCTTTGTTTGGCCTCCACTCTACCATTTTTGTGTCAAAAAGCCACTGCTCAAGCCCCTTTTCCTTCTCTTTTCTTCATCTTCTTCCTCCTGTGTGTGCCCTATTTTTGGCCTACGCAGCACCAATTCCACCATTTTAACCATTATGCACCATTAATCAATGCCCATCGACTAGGGAACCTACTACCAAAGTCAACCCAACCTTCCCTAGCATTGTCGATGGTAATTGCTATCGACCACCTCTTCTTTTTCCTTCTTCTTCTCCTCATCCATCGCATTTTTAAGGAATGCACGACCTTAATCATGGCCATATTGCACAAAAATTTACTACCACACACCCATGCAATCTAGAATAGCCTACCCGTGCACCCTTTCATGCCTACGCATGGACCAAACGCACACTCATGTGCACAAGTGCGACTTACGACCTATTTGCCCAGTGATTGAGCACTGTCTTGCCACTTTGCACCATCTAGCCATGTGCAGTCCTTCTTCTCTACTTTGTTGTGCACCGCTTGTAGCACAGCCATGTAGAATCCATTTTCCGGCATGCATCCCTGTTTTCACCCCCAAACTTTAAACAAACGCCACCAAACTTTTACCATAGCTCCAACACAAATTCTACTACACATCCACACAACTCAAGCTTCCATTTGACTACGGTTATTTTTATTTTTACCCTATTTACCTTAATTTATCCTTTGGTTAACCTCTTCAAGCCTCACCATGGATTTTGTTATTTTTTGTAGGTGGTATTCTAGTAGCCTCAGGGAAAGAAGTCTAGGATTTACATGCTTAGAGTCTGATGTCCTATATGGTAAGGATATTATTTGATGTTTAGGGTTTTATGTTATTTGCTTGTATAGTTATGTGTTCTTCATAATATTGATGCTTTATGATTTGATATATGATGTTCATGATATGTTGTGAAAAATAACAATTATGTTGGAAGAAAGAGATAATGAGTAAGAGGTATAATGATGCTTGGTGAAATTGAAAAATAATGTGTATGGAAGGTACAAGAATTTATAAATTAAAGGTTAATGTTTATCTTTAAAGGTATTTTTATCATCATGGAATAATAAGGTAATTTTAGTATTTTATGTGTTAGGTGGATTAAAATATGATAATAATATCATGAGAAATTCTTGGAAGGATTATTGTTTATTTTGGAGCCTTGCAGTGAATTAATTGTTAAGTAGGGCATAATATATTATAATGATAATATTATTATTCCCTATGAAAAATCTAAAGGTTATTCGGAATTTGGATATGATGCTAGTGATTAGCCTTATGAGGTTGTTTATGGATCTCATTAATCATATGAGTCTCATGGGATATATTATGGCTAATATGTGGAATTAGGGTTTGGGATATTTTTGTAAGTGATACCTAAGGATAAGATTATTATTGTATGTGTGTAGAACATAAGAGTTGGAACGTGAATTATGAGTATAATAATGACGATGATATTTGGGAACAAGATATTATAAATTGTGTGTCCCTTTAAGCTTATTCTTGCTTCCATCCTTCATGCTTGTTTGTTCCTTGAAATCTTACAAATTTTCACAATACAAAGGCAATAACAAGAACAAAAAGGGAGAATTCCAACTGAAATTTGAGGTAAAAACTCTTATAAACCATAGGAATAAGATGAAAAAGTCACACTTATCAACTCCCCTATGCTTAAACATTTGCTTGTCCCCAAGCAAAGTAATACAAGAAACACACCATGGGGAAAAAGAAAAGAAGTAGGATCCCTATATCAGAAAAGAGTGTTTAGCCCTTTAATAGCACAAGAGTCAAGTCAGAAGCAATAAGACCCAAAAATATAACAATTAAAAGCTCAAAATCCTTTTTCGAAAGATTTTTAGGTTTCCCCCTTATGTGAGAAGTGTAATTGTGCTATTGAGCTCTAGGGCCCTGTTATGCAACAAAGGACATCCAACAGTGGACAATAAGAGACCATATACCAACTCACTCATTCATCAACGTTTCAAATTAGAATTATCACTTTAGGTCTTATGGACACAGGCCTCATGTTTTTTATTGTATTTAAAGGTTCTGCTCTAGTCCTCTTACCCATGATCAAGATCATTCATATGCTTGAAATGCTTTTTGATTCTTCACCACTATAAAGACTTAGGACACACAAAAATCAAGAGGTCTTATTAGGGTTGTAATAGGGCCATGGGTTAAAAGGTTGGGACAAAAAAAATTTTGGAAGTGGAGTTAAAAGTCTAGTACCAACGAGGTATGGTAATTTTTTTTATTAACATATATTTTACCATCCCAAATTTTCATCATGAAACACTAGCACCCCAAACTTCTTATTGATTCTTTTTTTTAGATAGATAAGAGATAGATCAATTTGATTTTCATCCTACATAACCATTCACTCTTTCATAACTCCCCATGCTAAGCTTATATCACACTCCCAACCTCCTTTTTTAAAATTGGGAAACACCCATTTGTTCTAGACTTAGGGAGGGATAAAGGAAATTGGGTTACATGTGTGGTTACATCAAGAAAAACACCCATAAGCACACACGGGGTTAGCAAAGGATAAAACGTGAAGGTTAGGCTATTTGGATAATGTAGGTTATGACAAAAAAAAAGTGTCTCTATCATTTTAATGCACGTCTAAGTCATATGTGGTTTTGAAGAAAACCATTGCAAGTTATAGTTTCCCAAGTCATGGTGGGACACACACACAATAAAAAATAAGAGAATGTAGTGATATATCAGTCTAAAGGCTCAAAGTCTCACTAGGTCCAAAATTCTCTAATTCTAGTCCCTTTTGGCAAAGAGTAAATCAACATAAGTCAAACTACAATACCACAAGAATGCTAAGGCATGCATAACCATGAAGTTATCAAACATAGTTACACTTGTCTCATAAAAATGCAACTAAAACACTCAAGCACATATAAATCCATTTTGAACAGGTATTTCAAAGGGTCTTAACACACCAAAATAAACATTAATGCCATTGAAAGACAAAACATACTCTTTAATATCACCAATGAATGGTCATTTCCTTCTATTTTTTTTACATATATATATACAAAAGAAATAACCAAAGAAAATACAATAACACTCATCGAAATAAAACAGGAAGAACAAAATACTAACCAAATGAAAGGGATAACTTATCTTCTCCCCCATGCTTATCTATCACATTATCCTCAATGGGAAACAAAATGCACAAAAGAAAAGAGGGAGAAAAGATCTATAGTTCATTCTGATGAAAGAGGTGATGGACAGTAGTGGATGATGTGATGGTGGATGTGGTTATGGAGGGATGGTGGCGGTATGATTCAGTTGTGGCAATGGAGAATTTGGTGGAGGTGCAAAGAATATTCTGGTAAATTTCACGCCTGCATACTCAAAAAAATTGACCATGCCCACCACTTGAATTAGAATTTCCACGTCACCACCTACAAATCCATCAAACAAAAGCCATAAAGAAATCGAAGATCAAACTAAGAGAACCAAAATAAGGAAAATAAAAATGAAAAAGAAGGAAAAACTTGGGTTGTCTCCCAAGAAGCTCTTGTTTATAGTCATTAGCTTGACTTTCTCGCTTCACTTAGGATCATCCAAAAGAGTGGTGATTTTGAGGGCTTCAACCTCACCACCTTCAACCTTTGCCCATTCGCTTTGAATGGTTCTTTATTAGGGCTAATGATTTCAACTACTCTGGATGGAAAAACTTGCGTGATTGTGAACGGTCCTGAACATTGGGATCTAAAATTTCTAGGGAACAAACACAAACGAGAATTAAATAAGAGCAATTGCTTCCCCACTTCAAATGCCCATTTGGCGATGCGTTGATCATAAATCCTTTTCGTGCGCTCTTCTATAGCCTTGTGTTCTCATATTCCTTAATCCAAAATTCATTGAGGTTGTTCAACTAAAGGAGTCTTTTCTCACCTGCAGCTTGCACATCAAAGTTAAAGAGACGAGTAGCCCAAAATTATTTACGCTCAAGTTCTACAGGAAGGTGATAATATTTTCTGAAAACAATATTGTAAGGGGACATTCTAATGGGGGTTTTAAAATTAGTTCGGTATGCCTATATATCATTGTCAAGTCTTAAGGACCAATCCTTTCTAGAGGAGTTAACCATTTTCTCAAGAATTATTTTAAGCTCACGATTTGATGCCTCCACTTGACCACTGGTTTGAGGATGATGCAGGTAGAAACCTTATGGTTGAATTTGTACTTACTCAAAAGAGCATTATATGCTCTACTGCAAAAATGAGATCCCCCATTACTAATGATAGTCCGCGGTGTCCCAAACCTTGAAAAGATATTCTTTTTCAAGAATTTAGTAACGACTTTTGCATCGTTTGTGAGAGTGGCTATAGCCTTTACCCGCTTAGATACATAGTCAACTTGAACAAAGATGTTTTAGTTATGCATGGATTTGGGGAACAGTCCTATAAAATCGTTACCCGAAACATCAAATAACTCTAGTACAAGAATGTTTGTGAGAGGTATCTCTTATTTTCTAGAAATTTTTCCAACTCTTTGGCACCTATCACAAGTATTAGTAAAGGATTATGCATCATGAAATAATGTAGGCCAATAGAACCTACATTGTAAAACCTTGGCAGTAGTTTTGGTGGAGCCAAAATGGCCATCACACTCTTTACTCTGACAATGAGATAATATCAAATGTATTTCATTCTCAGGAATGCATCTTCTAACTACAAGATTAGCAAAAATCCTATAGAGATAAGGATCATCCCACAAATAGCACCTCAAATCATGTAAGAACTTATTTTTTTGATGAAAGGATAGATCATCGGGTAAGATTCCACTTATAGGAGAGTTGGCAATATCAGCATACCAAGGGTGATTTGTAACAACATAGAGTGTCTAATCGGGGAATGTTTCATGAATAGGCTCAGTCCCTCGATTGACCTCATAGGCAGATGGCAGGCAAGAAAGATGATAAGCTACTTGGTTGTCGCTTCCCTTCCTATCCTTGATTTCCTAGTTGAATTCTTGCAACAACAGAATCCCTCGAATGATTCTGGGCCTCACATCCTGCTTAACAAAAAGATACTTTAAGGAAACGTGATTAGTATAGACAATGAAATTATTAAGCAATAAGTAGGGATGAAAATTGCTAAAGGATAAAACCACATCTAGCAATTATTTTTCGGTGGTTGCATAATTTAATTATGCTGAGTTCAAAGTCTTGCTAGTATAATAGATAGAATGAAAAGTTTGTTCGTGCGTTACCCCAACACTGCTCCTACAGCCACATCACTAGCATCACACATTATCTCGAAGGGAAAATTCCAGTCAAGAGCAATAATAATTGGGGCATCCACATTTTTTTGCCTTCAATTTGTTAAAAGCAACCAAACATGCATAAAAAAAGTGAAAGGGCACATCCTTAGCCAACAGATCACAAAGAGGTTTTGAATTTCTTGAAAAATATTTTATGAAACATCTATAGAAGCCTGCATGACCATGGATACTACATACATCTCTAACATATGTAGGGGTGGCAATTTCTTAATGACTTCGATTTTGGATTTGTCTACATCTATCCCTTTGCACTAAATCATATGCCCTAAAAATATTCCTCCCTGGACCATAAATGGCAATTTTCCTAATTTAGAAACAAATTTTTATCCTCACAACTCTTAAGAGCAAGCTCATGATTATTTAAGCATGCATCAAATGATGACCTAAAGACCGAAAAATCATCCATAAAAATTTTCATGAATTTTTCAACCATATTAGGAAATAGAGGCATCATACATCTTTGAAACATGGTTGGGGCATTACAAAGACCAAACGACATCCATCTATATATGAAGCTGCCATAAGGATAGGTGAAGGTAGCCTTCTCTTGGTCCTAAAGGAAAAATAGGAATTTTCATATAACTGGAATACCCATCAAGAAAGCAATAATAATCATGCCCCACCAAACTTTCAAGCATTTGGTCAATGAAGGGATGGGGAAAGTGTTATTTTCTAGTGGCATCATTCAGCTTTCTAAAATCAATACAGACACGCCAACTAGTCACTATTTTAGTAGGCACCAATTCATTATTGTCATTCTTGACCATTGTGATCCCCCTTTCTTGGGAACCACCTGGACAGGGCTAACTGAAGAGCTATCAGAAATTAGATAGATCATGCGTGTATCCAATAGCTTAATTACCTCCTTTTTCACTACCTTTTGCATGGTTGGGTTCAACCACCTTTGAGCTTGGATCACTTTCTTGTGGTTATCTTCCATAAGGATTTTGTGCATGCACAAAGAAGGACTAATCCTTTTAATGTCAGTAATGGTCCACCCAAAAGCTATATTTCCTTCCTTGAGCACTCTCATCAAATTTTCTTCCTACAACTGAGTTAAAGACGACGAAATAATGACATAAAGAGTATCATGGTGGCCAAGAAATGCATACTTTAAGTGTTGAGGTAGTGGCTTGAGCTCCAAAGTGGGAGGTTCTTCAACAGTTGACTTCAATTTTGGGATCTAGGCCCTCTCTAGTCCTTGCAAGGGGACCATGGTGTGGCGCCCATATGGTGGATGTGTAGTAAAATATTGGATAACCTCTTTTGTTTCCTCTTATTTATCACATCCTTCTTGGTGAACCAAATACCTTTCTAGGGGTCTTGCACAACACTTTCTTGAAAATAATCATCAATTAAATTATCCAAGATATAAATAAGATAGTAAGTATTATCATTGGAGTGGTATTTCATGCTCTTAATAACATTAAAAATGACTTCTTCACCTTGTAAATGAAGAATGAGCTTAACCTCTTAGACATCTATAAGAGTGCACCCTGTTGCTAAGAAATGCCTACTAAGAATTAGGGAGACCTTGTGGTCCTCCTACATATCTAGCACAACAAAGTCAACAGGGAAGATAAACTTGTCCACTTCAACTAAGGACATTTTCATCTGTTTTGGTTCCCCTAGATCTAGATGCTTGAAAATAGAGAAAGGAATCAAATTAATGCTAGCACCAAGATCACACAACACCGTTTCAAAATTTAGACCCCCAATTACACATGGAATAGTGAAACTCCCTGGATCCTTGAGCTTAGGAGGAATTTTATTCTACAAGATAGCAAAACATTTCTCATTCAAACTTACCGTTTCATACTCATCTAGTTTCCTCTTATGAGTGATTATTTCCTTGAGAAACTTTCCATAACTAGGAATCTATCTCACAATGTCAAGAAAAGGCAAGTTAATGAGCACTTTCTTAAGCATATCAATGAATTTTTCAAATCGAGCATCTAACTTGCATTGTACAATCCTATTTGGAAACGGAGGAGGGGGGAAATATGCTTTTACCTCTTAAGGTGAAGTGTGGATTGCCTTAGGTTGTGATTTAAGCGCTTTCTCTTCAGGAGCTTTTTCATTATCTTCCTTGGGTTCTTGAGGGTATGGTTTAGGTAGTGGTTTTCCACTCCTTAAGGCTATTGCATTGATTTCCTCTTTAGGGTTAATGATTTTATCTCTAGGCAAAGCATTAGGTGCTCTCCCTAAAATGGCATTAGCGAGTTGTCCAATCTGTACCTCAAGGATCTTGATGGATATATCCTGATTTTGGAAGCAGGCATCTTATTTGTGAAGATGAGCTTGAATTTGAGCATCATGTTTTTGAAGGGTGCTCTCGGTGCAAGTAATGAACTTGGACATCATCTCTTGAAGGGAAGAAGATTGAGGTTGTTAGGGTGGTAGAGGAGCTGGAGGTACCAGTTATTGTTGTATGAATCTTGGAGGCTTTGTAGGAACTTTATTTCTCCAACAGAATTTTGGATAGTTTCTCCATCTACGATTGTACACATTGGAGTAGGGATTGTTTGGTCTCCCATAACAATTGCCTATGTAGTTAATTTGTTCATAATATTGTTGGAAGGGATTCCCAACTTGACATTCCATGCTTAAGTGTGATCCATCACATAGCTCACACATTAGTGTATTAGTCTGTACTTGCATACAAGAGGCACTACCCATTTTGTCAAAATTCTTAGCAAGCAAATAAATTTTAGCCTCTAATGCCATGATGGCATCTAAAGAATGAATTCCTAGAGTTTTTTTTTTGTCTTGGGGCATGTTCAGAGTGCCATTGGTGGGAATTCGAGGCTATCTCTTCAATGAACTCATAGACTTGCTCTAGAGTTTTGTTTAAATGGTACCCCCTGTAGCTACATCTATCTTAGATCGGTTAGTAGCGGAGGTACTATTGTAAAAAGTTTGCATTTGAAGCCACATGGGTAGGCCATGGTGTGGGAATTTTCTAAGAAAACATTTAAACCATTCCTAAGCATCATAGAATGATTTAAGGTCATTTTTCATAAAAATAGTGATGTCATTCCTTAATTTTGTAGTTTTTGATGGTGGAAAATATCTAGAAAAGAAAGACTTCATCAAATTGTCCCAATTAGTAATGGACCCTAGGGCTAATGAGTGTAACCAACTCTTCGCCTTATCATGTAAAGAAAAAAGGAACAATATAAGCCTAATTGCATCATTAGAAACACCATTTAGCTTATAAGTATCATAGATTTCTATAAAGTTAGCAATGTGGGAGTGGAGATCTTCATTAAGGCTACCTCCAAATTGAACTAATGTTTGTAGCATCTGGATGATGGCAGGCTTGATCTCAAAATTATTAGCTTGAATGGTCGGTCTTTGTATGCTTGAGGTTGAGCCATCAAGGCTTGGTGTAGCATAGTCTCGAAGTGACCTAGGAATGGGAGCTTGCTCTTGGATAGGAGCTTGTTATTGGAGTAGGATGTGCCCTTGTGGTGGGATTTTTCCATGATGGGGTGGAGGGTTATTTTCCATTTCAATGCTTGTGGTGTGAAACCTTTGTAAATGTGAGATGGTCCTCTCGATTTTAGGATCAAGTGGCACTAACTCACCCCCACTAGTGCAAGTCATGCACTAGCATACCTACACTAAATCAAAAACTCCTACACCCAAGATTAGTCAACCACAAAAAAAAAATGCAAAAAGAAAAGAAAATAAAATAAAATGTCTAGAACACAATAAATTCCATAAGTCTTAATGTCACTCGTTGTCAATCCCCGGCAATGGTGCCAAAAACTTGTCACGTTCCTACCCGCAACCGCACAGGGTCGAAGTAGTAGTCAAGGTTGATCCTATAAGGATTTGTGAATGACCACTAAGCCAATGATGGAACTTAGCTATTTCTAGACTAAAAAATGATAAGAAGTGAGAAATTGTAAGCTAAAATAACTAACTGAGCTAAAAAGAAAGGAAAATAACACTCAAGTGACTCAAGTAAATCGAAAAGCTAAGGTTCTGGTTCATTGCCCCCGATCCTCCATGTAATTGAACACCACATCATAAATTGATTGAAAAATCATAATCAATCATGCCAACAAGGATACAAAGTGTTGTGCTTTCTCAAGCCACAAAGACCCTATTATATCTCTATGGCCCTAACTATCTCTAGCTTAGGGTCTAATAGAGTATAATGCCTTAAAGTCCACAAATTTTCCTCCTTTATTATTGTAGAGTTCAAATTGATCATCTCTCAAGATACAATTTAATCACTAGTTGTGCTATTAGGTCTAATACTAGATTATCTCTCGATCATACCGGTATTTCCCAAACTAGAAATCGAAACCCGACCAGAGTTCGTCATTCTGTCAATCATTCACCAACACAACGCAAGGATCATAAATTGAATAAAAAAAGAATGCAAATATTCAACACATTCGGATTAGGGGAAACTCGCCTTCACCTTAGCACAAAAATCTATCTAATCAAAATCATAGTAAGAACATTAAGAATAATAAGAGATTCCATAGATAGATAAGAGAGAAAAGAAAATACCCTTGAAATCCAATGATTCATACAAGTGTTTAACTTTTTAAACCTATATCTCTAGTTTACAAGAAAATTCTTGAGGAATTAGGGAAGATAATGGAGGAGAGAGAAGAGAGAAGGAATGGAGGCTGCTAAGATGAAAAATTAGAATGAGAGTTTAAATACTATGACCTCTCGAATCCCTAGGGTGTTGATAAACATGGGCTTCCCGTATCAGCTTTGATAATGCTAGGTATTTCAAGCATAACTCTTTAATCAGAACTCCAATTGAGCTGATTTTGAATGCGTTGGAAAGATATTGAAATGATCTACAAATTTTATTTTGAATGATTCTCCAAATTCAGATATTATACTGGTATAAATTCCACTTATTTATTGCCTACATACTTTGAATATGCATTCTTACTTTCATTTTATTCCAAAATTTACGTTTTAGCTCTACATCTCTTTCCACTTTATCTTTTGCTCCTTTTTGCTCATTTCTTCTCCCTTTAATCTTATACTTGCTTCCATCCTTCATGTTTGTTTGTTCCTTCAGATCTTGTAAATTTTCACAATACAAAGGCGGTAACAAGAACAAAATGGGAGAATTCCAACTGAAATTTGAGGTAAAAACTCATATAAACTTTAGGAATAAGATGCAAAAGTCACACTTGTCATGGTTGTTTATGGATCTTAGTAATCATATGAGTCTCATGGGATGTATTATGGCTAATATATGGAATTAGGGTTTTGGATATTTCTGTGAGTGATGCATTAGGATAAGATTATTATTGTATGTGTGTACAACATACCAGTTAGACCGTGAATTATGGGTATAATAATGATGATGATATTTGGGAATGAGATATTATAAATGTAGTTAAATAATAAATATCAGAGGGTGAATGCTAAGGGTATACAATCATTGTTTGAAAAGACTTAAATACTATGACTTGAGTTATGTGTCTATATGCTTTAATATGTTTGATGCCTGAGAATTAATCTTAAATGAGATTAATCACTTAAAGTGAAAGAATGTGTGAGTAGGGCCAAGGTGATCTATATATATATATATACATTCCGGTTCTATCAAGGAGAATAATGGCTGAGAAGCATTTTGCCCCAAAAAGGTGATGTTTTTAATCTCCATTCCATCAGAAAGAATAGTGGCTAAAGAGTATTTTGTTCTACGAAGGTGGTTCAATCCGTTCCACCGAATTAATAATAGTGGGGCCCCTACTTATCATGAAATGAAAATCTAACAGTATAACCTATGGGAAAGACACTAATGATTTAAAGTGGAAGAATACATGAGTTAGGACCAATGCATTGTTTTTATATATATGTCTCGTTCCACCGGGGAGAATAGTGGCTCAGAAGTGTTTATCCTTGAAAAGGTGATATTTTCAAGTCTGTTCCACCGAATGATAATAGTGGCTTAGGTGTGTTGTACCTAAGAAGGTGTTTTAAACCATTCACTAGTTTAAGAATAAAGAGGTTCCTGCACTCAACGCAAATAAAATAATGAAAATGAATTATATCTAATAAGAGGCCTAGATCATTATCTGTCTTATGGGATGTTTCAATTATTTACTTGTATCTTTATTATTTGTTGTGAAAGTATATGCTAATTTTGTCCTTGTTTTGATAGTACTATTCCCTTACTTAGTATATAGCGTGCAAACCACCTATTTTATGGGCACTGCTCATTCCCACAAATAGGAGACCTTGATTCTTATGTATAGGTTTCAGAAGATCCGCTAGATGATTATGTTGACTATCATACCTTATGTGGGGATGAGTGACTTTATCTGTATTAGGGGTTGGGTGAAGAGTAATGTTATCCGGTAGTTCTATTCACCCGAATACCTTTTGGACTCTTGATCCATGATATTCTCTTCTTTTGTATTTTGTGTATTGTAACTGGAAGTTAAGCTCCAAACTCATTATTGTATTGCAACTGTTTCTTTTGTATATAATTTCCTTGTATTACTTTAAATGTTTTAACCTTTGATTGATGTAAGGATGGTTGAATAAACCCGACGTATGTTAATTATGGCGGTAACCCCAATATTTCACTTATGTACTTTCGCTATAAAAATAAAATTTCAGTAATAAAAGTCGAGACGTTACATGGTTGTTTGAATATAAGTTTCTCTAGCCACAATTGTGTGGGTGTTGAGAAATTGTTTTAGGTTTACTAGGAGGAAAAATTATCGAATATAAAACTACAAAAAGAGTGTTGGTAGTTTTTTTGGTAGAAGACCATCTTAAGATTAATGTCCATGTCGAATGTTCTTTTTGTGAGGACTAGGGACTAGGCAATGGTTGTAGTGTGTTACTAGAACTGTGGTGGGGCCTTGTAGACCTAGAGAAGTTGCAAAGACTCATGGTTAATTTGGTTTTGTATAATGGTAGCAACAAAATACTAGATAACTATAGCATTAAATATGATTGTCTACTCCTAGTTAACAAGCTAAAGTCCAATTATAGTATCGTATCTTACTTGGGGTTCATGTGCGATGCAATACAAAAGATTACTTCTATAGCTTTCCAAATTGCATGGGAGCATATAATCCATGGTGGTAATGGCTAAGCCTATACCCTAACCAAGTTTAATGTTAATGTGGAGTATTTTTGTTGACAGAGGGATACTCCTCCACCTCTTATGCATGTAGCTATGAATGATGTTCATTTATTAAATTTCCCTTCGCCTATCTTGGGCATTGCTTCTAAAAAAAATTGTAGAAGTATTCTTAAAAGAGAAAAACACTAAGTATCTTCAACTATACTTGAACGTACACTTATTATAAGCAAACAAGGGCATATGACAATTCTATGGAGGTGATTTTATGTCTCTATAGTTCTAATAAAAATATAAGAATATACTCTACAATTTTTGTTGTGAATGATGCAATAGGCTGGTTGTTTGAAGACTTTTAAATTGTTTTACGTCATCTTGATCTTGAGATTGGTAATGCTAAGAGTCAGGACTATGATAATGGATCAAGCATGAAGGGGAAACATAAAGGTGTACAAAGAAAGCTCTTAGACATTAATTCTAGAGCAATTTATGCATCTTATAGTTATTCTCTCAACTTGACATTATTAGATATTTATTTAGAGATGCATAATATATTTATACATTATTTGCATATTCTAAAAAAAAGGTGGAAGATTTTAAATGATAATATGTCTTAAAAAGGTTTCACTTCGAAATCATGTTCAACTACAAGATGGAAAGGTATAATTGATAGTGTGAAAGCAATGGTAACATAGACTCCTAAAATACAAGAAGCTTTACTTCGACTTGTCAAAAATGCAACATGGGCACTAACTAAAAGTGAAGCTACTTATTTGATAGAGCATGACATTTTTGGCCGGTATGGTTATTTCATATAACTTGCTCCCTTCATTTTTAAAAGGAAGTCCTCACAATATTTGAAGACAAACATTGAAAAAAAATTGCAATTTTTAAGAATATATTCTAAAAGGTATAAGTGGTTAAAGTTTATCAACAACATATATGCATACTTTATGTTAAAAATAGAGGGATTATTAACTGAAGATAATGAAGATGGTAAAGAGTTACTATTCAAAAATAGGTGTACTGATGTTGAAATAGATAGTGTGAATGTAATGGTTGGCTTTTCTAAAGAGTATCAAGAAGTTTTCTAATGATGTGGATTATACTAAAGAAAGTACTCATGATGTGGATATTGACATGATATTTTCTAATAAAAAGAGAAAAAGAGAATATTTTGTAGGGAAAAAGCCAATTTAATTGGGTTGATAATGATTTATCATAATCGATCAACGAAGAATCAACTCAAGAATGCTTCAAATTTTAGTACTTTTTAGGCATAGTTCATCAAGTGATTGGTTCATTGGATAGAAGACTTGAGCAACGTAAGGAATATGAAGACACATTTGGCTTCTTATTCACAACAAGAAGGTTGAAAGTATGGGATACTAATGAACCGAAGACAAGTTGCAATAAGCTTGACAAGAAGTTAAGAATGGCACCATGTCAAACATTGATGATGCATATTTACTAGATGCGTTGCAAACATTGACCAGAAGGGCATGATACATCTAGTGCAATACTACTTTTTTGAAACAAATACATTATTATTTAACTAGTTGTCATGTATATAGAATTTTGCTAGCTATAGTATAATAATTGTATCTATGGAAAGAAGTTTTATAAAAATAAATAATCTGAAAATTTTACTTGTGATCAATCGTGTCATAAAAAAGATTGAATGCATTGGCTTTAATTTATATTGAAATTTAATGTTTGAAAAAAAAAATGATTATAGAAGATTAATCGGTGATTTTGATTATACGAATAAAAGAAGATGTATGTTTAAAAACTAGCAACTAGATATCTTTTCTCTTGTTGCTAAAATTTTTGTAATGGCATCAATTTAGTATTGAAATTCCTGAAACGCTTTATAATAGCTAATGCAAGTCAAACTTATTCTTTCATATTATAGCCTTTACTTATTGTATGATAGTTATTCAGTCATTTGGATTTACGTTCATCGCTATAGTTTGCGTTCCCATCAACACGCATTTTATCGACACCTGCCCTGATTCAGGACCTTATCTTAATCTTCGTACCGAATTCCTCTTAAGAGGACCTGGAGTGCTTATCTTATGTAATCTCTACGGATTTCAATCTTGAATAATGGCCGGCGAAGGTCTCTTTCCCTCCGAAAATAGTAATAGTAATAGTAATTATTATATGATTGGAATTCAATCAATGAATGGCCTGCGAAGGCCTCGTTCCCTTCGGAAAAAAGAAGATGGTTGTTAGGTACTGTTAAATTGGTTCAACCGTGGTTTGAAGGGCCAGGAGGGTGGTGGGTGATCACCGGTTTCCGTGTCTCCACATCACATTCCAGATAAAAAGAAATCGCGCAAAGGTTCCTGACTGTGACATGCATTTTGTCGACGTGGTCCCTCTTTGATTCCCATTATCCTATCTTTGTTACTTGCACATGTTGTCTAGTCATTCTCATTCAGCGGTGATAATTAATAATTATTATACTTTTGAATAAAGTTTTACTTGGAATTGTGATGGAAATATAATAATACTAATAATAATATATAAAAGCTTTTTTTCCTCTTATTCCCCCTCCCCCTTTTTTTTTTACAGAATATAACGATATTTTGTTGAATGTGATGGACGTTTTGTTTTTCTGTTGATGTTTACCGGAAAGCCTCCTCTATTTGAATTTTTAGGTTTTTTTTTTTTAATGCTATGGTTGGAATTGAAACCATGTATATATCTTGTTCGTATCCACTTGAACACGACTGTTAATACAAGACAGCTTATATAGCAAGATTAATAATGAGCGCCACGTCCAAAGGCCTAAATATAGATCCCAAAAAACCTAACCTGTATTGGATGATTTAAATACATATTCAGTTTTGATCTAAAAAATTATCAATTGATATTGGTCCAAAACTCCAAATAATCTATTCAGAGTAAAAATTGACTTAAAGTCAGTTAATCAAATAACAACTCATGACCAAATTAACTTAAACCCAAATTATCTAAATAAAAAATAATTCAAAACAGCATTATCTATACTCAAAGTATAAACTTGAATCCTAACATAAACTAAACTAGAATTAAAGAATCAGTGTAGGTACGTACATATATATATATATATATAATAGACTTACGTTCTTAATTTTTTTTATAAATCTATTTTGATAATAATATTAAAAGAGAATGTCCAAACTTTATCTTATCACAATAGTGATAAATAAAACCAATATATGTTAGTTTAAAATATGATTCTAACTTAACAACAACAAAGTATTTGATCTATTCATTAATAATCTTGTAAAAATAAAAGATAAATACAAAACTAATTAGAAATAACTTGATTCAATTGTATAAGTTTAGCCAAAATCAAATGAGGAACAACAATGGTATCAGGAGGTAATAAATTGGAAATCTCTAACTTATTTGTTATAATGAATTAACAAATTATTTTTCAACTAATTTCATCTATCTCATATAAAGTTCAACCTAAAATCTATAGATCCTAATTGAACCCAAACAAAAAACTTAATAGCTTATATATATTCATCTAATCTTATATTGGTCCATACCAATAATTGACCTAAATCAAAATTAATAAAATATAACCATTTGGATTAGCTCCAAACTAAAAACATATCCTACCTAACTCAAACCCAAACTTTACAATCTAACTTCATTCTATCTATTCTTAAAAAAAAATTTGAACCAACAATTTGTTTGACTCCTCTCAATAAGGGTATAATGAATATGATCTAAACCATAAATCAAACCAACCAAACTAAACTATTAATTTGAAATATTAGAGTTCGTTTAGTATCTAAAACAATGATCTAGTAACAATTTTGACAATTGAATTATGATGTATAGATTGCAAACTATATATATAATTTCAAATAAAAATATTTTACATATAGCAATATGTAAGATTCAAGTAGTGAATTGTAACTTATAACTTCAATTTTCTTCTTTCCTTCCAGATATGTTTGTAGTGGTTAGTGGGAAATGCCAACCATAGTAATAAAATGATCTAAACATTTGTAGTCTAGCATTTTATCTCAATTATCTCATAATAATAATTTTTAAACTTATTTTTATTATTTTAAAAATATTAAAATATTGTAAACATATAATTGATTTAGGACTCGTATGTTATGCATATTTGAAATAAAGTCCTTAGAAAAACCTCAACCTCAATAGTATGTCAATCGAATACTAAGCATCATTAGTTTGAAACCACCTAGCATTTGAATATCAATTGAAGGTTTAAAAATTTATTTTTTTTAAACACAAAATTTATTTTGGCAGGACGTTAAAAAGATAGCTTTGTGTGATATTGAAAGCTAATGAAATTTACTACACTATCAATATCACTAGCAGTGCCACGGTTGACTTCATTGGGACTTTATTATATTAAATGTGTGATCAATCTTGAACTCTCTAATTTTATAGATATTTAGTAAGATATGGTGGAGGATAGGGAGTTTAAGTGTTGGTGGTATTGTTAAGTCTCATTTCAAGAGACCATTTGCAACACTCCTCTTTTCGCACCTTTATTTGAGATAAATTAAAAAATAAAACTATAAACTACATGATTTTTGCGAAAGTAAAATCTTTGTGGTTCCTAATAAACAAGTAATGTTAAGACAAATCACTTTTAAAACTCCCTAAAACTCTAGTTGTAACTTTAGACCCTACATCACTATTTAATTTCCAAAAATAATTATGAGCATCCGAAGTTTTTTTTATAAATTATAAATATTAGTTTTTATCACTTCTATGGAACCTAATATATTATTGAAGGCATTTCAATTGATTTTGGTGAATAAACTTTATGTTTTGTGCTTTAACGTACCATTTTCTACACCTTTCTAAAAAGTTACTATTCATATATAAAAATCTCATGTCAAAATTTCACAATCTTATCAAAAGGTCATAAAAATTATATTTATAAGTCCCAAATTATCTTAAATTTTGATATGGTAATTTTTTTTTAAAATTTTATTTATATTTATCTTCAAATGTTTTGTTTATAATTAATGTCGACCTTTGGAAATTTATTTAATATATTATTGTTATCACAAAATCATGAAAATTTGTATATGATCTTAAAATGCTACTTTTGACATATTCTCAACCTTTTATGAATTTTAGAGCTTGTTTTCTCATTAGTTTATGTGGTCTACCTATCTTACATTTTAAACACCAAATCAACTATATATGCCATTTAATCGTTACATAACTTTGGAGATCACTATATTTTAATTTTTCAAGTGATTTGTCACTTGAAAATTATTTATTTCATGTTATATTAATTTTAGAATTTCCTGCCAATTAGTAAGCATAATTTTTTTTATTAAAACATATCTTTCATACTTGAGTCTTATGTAAATTTATTGAAATTATATACAAGCCCCCTATCATATAACTAGATAGAAGAAGACATAATTAAGTGGTTTGTAAATTTTTGGAAGGATTCTGGTACAATCTGAAGGTTTTAAGAGACAACTTTTATGGTTCTTAGTTATATGCTATTATTCTCTAGGTTAGATTAGCAAAAAGGATAGTCTCATATGTCTTCTTCTTTGATTTTATGAGATACTCAAGAAGGTTTATTTGGTAAGTGATGGCATGAGATAGGGGATTTTTTATACTTTATTTGTCAATTTTTTTGGTTGAAAATTAGAAAAGGTAAGTGATGTAAAGCATCTAGCTCTCCTAAGGAATCTCAAAATGTTCAAGAGTTGGTATTCGTGGAGATGGAACTCATTGTTCTTGAGGTTCTTAAAATCCTTCCTCCCCAAAAACCTTGATTCTACTAAGGGATTCTTAAGTAATTTTTGTAGATCTCTCACATATTTACAAGAAGGAGAATTCATCCAAAATAACTACTATGCAAGACAAGGACAATGCAAGGATTTACACAAATGACATAGAGGACAAAGCTACAAGAAAATGCATCATTGCATGGCTCATACATTTACATGAATAGGGTTTTATTTAGCTTTGTTATTTTATGTAAACTTTGTAAATGTTTTCTTATAATTGTTGATCTGTATAACATATGTATTATACGAGTGTTACAACTATTGTTAATTAGTTAAAAACCTAACTTATATTAGATGTTAGTTAATATTAATGTTCCAAAGTTAATATTAGTTTTTAATGTTGACTACTAAGCTTGGCATTATTAGTTAGAGGTTAAAAAGTATATTAGTTAAGAAGCTATTAATTAGTTAGTAGGAATTGTAAAACCCTAACAACCTCCATGTATATGTCCTAAAACTTATTCTTTGTACATGCATAAGTCAAGTCGAATAAAAATGGCAGAATTTTGAATTCTCTCTATTATTCTACAAGTGAGTGAGTGCTTGAGAGTTGAGTATAATCTAGGAATAAAATTGGGTTCACTATTATTAGATACAATCATTGAAGAGAAATAATAGCATCTAAAAGTCGAGAATATCAACTCCAATTCAAACCAAGTTATGACCTCAAGGAAGATTCAAAGATCCTAACTTATGTTTGTTTGATTTCTCCATCAACATGCTCATTATTAAGACTTATATTACTCTCACCAAGCATGGTGTCATGATAGAGAGCTTTTTTTTAAAAACTAAATTAGATATAAAACATAATATATGGGTTGTATGAAAATTTGAATATAACTATGTCATTAGGATGTATCTAGATGCTATGGGATATGCTAAAGTTTTGTGAAAGAATGGCTTGTATTGGTTTGCATTGATCCATGCTCTATTTTATAAATGTAAGTTGATTTTGTAAAACAAAATAGCTTATGGTATGACTCTTTTGATATGTATGGCATGAATATACGCAAAGATAAGTTTAAAGTGGGGTATGGAAAGTTTTATTAAGGGTTGAAGTATGGCATGTTGAGGAAAATAGAATAGGATGGGTAATATATGAATATCCTAATCCCTGGTGAAGTTATGGATCAAAAAGGAGGAAAAATGATATGGATTTATTTTGCATATGATTTGGCCACAAGGCGTTGGGGTGTTATGCTTGGAGTTTGCTATTGTTACATATGTCATCATGTATGTTTACATTATTAGGCTCAAGTTAATACATAATATATTGGTATTTGGATTAATATAGCAAAAGTTATGTTAAGTAGGAGGAATAGAGTCATAAAGCATAAAAATGGAATTTTACTAACCAAATATAAAATATGAGAGTATAATGATGACAATCATATCATTAACATATTTGGTGTAAAATAATAATTATTAATGGTGTCTAGAATGTCTTGTTATTCCATAATAAAGAAAATAGATATCTTAAGGAGAATAAGAGAAAAATCACAAATTTACTTGAAATTCCTAGACTTTAAGGATAGGTTGATGATAGAAATGCCTTTAATACCTTAAGAATGACATAATGATGTGATGTGGCGTATGAATACATTAACATACAATAAAATGGTAAATGGATCTATTATAGTGAAAAGGGGCCAAATTTAAAATCTATTTGCTAATTTTGTAACAAAAGAGGGTAACAATTATAATCATGTTGAAATGTGTCATCTTCAAGATAAGAATGGTTGTTAGTGTTATGAATGCAATAATATGCCTCAAAATGGAAAATGGATATTTCAATCTAAAGGGTCAAGTGGTAATATCACTATCATTGGTGATAATATGTAAGAGAAAAGGGGTAATGACATGTAAAATATCTTAATTGATTTTACGTTTACCTTGGAAATATTTCTATATATCGATAATGGATTTTAATATTTAAATCATTCATAGTGATATTTTGAAAGTATAAAGGAGCATTTCAATCATTTTGATGAAAGTTTTGAATAACTTATGAGTAAAGTTAGATTTTGATGATATTGAGTAACCATGGAGTTGAATCTAACCCTAGTTTAACCATATTAGTAAAATGATTTGGAACCAAAGGAAATCTTCAAAGTTGAGTTTTGAAGGTTACTCTAGAGTAGTAACCTTTGGTTGTTTTAAAAGCATTAAAATATAATATTTGATCCTTATAAGAATTTATAAAATAAGTGGAAAGTGGATTTGCCATGTATGTGGGCTACATGCCATGTGTGATATGCAAAATTTGTAGATGTGTAAGTTTTATGCAATCTATAAACACTAATAAAAACTTTTAATATTATCAATGGATGAACACTAATGTATATTTTTAATGTAATAGCACAAAACAAAAAAGTTGGCGCGAGTTATACATCATTTCATGTAATCCTAAAATACAAGGGCCCACTAGCCATATAGTAGTCATGATACCTTCCATAATCTATATGGGATTCTATAAACCTAATAAGGGGTGTGCACACG
The DNA here is from genome assembly GCA_030549775.1 of Tamarix chinensis. Lineage (NCBI taxonomy): Eukaryota > Viridiplantae > Streptophyta > Magnoliopsida > Caryophyllales > Tamaricaceae > Tamarix > Tamarix chinensis. Next base: position 34,730,393 of record CM060181.1, on the reverse strand, counting down.
TAAAGAAAAGGGAACCTTAGATTTATGGTACAGCTTTGGTTAGATGACTATGCATTGGTGGGTCTAGATACACCCAACCCACCATGGCATTAGGCTTCTTAGGGAGATTAGTAAACCCTTTACCTGACCCTAGAAACCATTGTGTGGGATTGGACTTAAGCATATAATAGAGGTTAATACACCTTATATGGCTCTAATTTCCATTTTGTGGAATCAAGCATTAGTGCATACTGGTTATATATAAACTACTATAACTATTAACCATGAACAGACATGTATTAGCAATCTAATGTGTAACACCCCCACTTTTCCCTACCAAAAATTTTCATTAAAACATGTTGTGGAAGATGAAAACACTTAGAAAAATAGGGTGTTACCATAGTACTTGACATAGGTTAGAATCCTCCGCCTAACCCATATCAGATACAAGACTAAAGCAACAAAACACTAAAACAACATAATGCACAAATAATAATTAAATTGAAACAATTCCAAAATTTTTACAACAAGCAACCCTAACAGTTTGTGATCAAATCATTATAGAATACATACTAAAGGTATGGAATTACAAAATATGGGTTGGGGCATAATGCCTAAAGGAATACCATGGTCCTCCACGAACCCTATAAAATCTTCCTTATATCCTTGCTCACAAATTCTGACCCAAATAAGGTAGGATCCTTACGACCCATCCCCAAAAAAATCTATACATGGTCCTCTGCTCATGGGAATGAGTAGGTGATAAGCATATGGGCACGTCAGTATGCTAAGTACTAGGTAAGATAAGGTTGCTATCTCAATGTACACAAGTATGCTATTTTATCATAATGTATGACAAGCATTATGGTAGGACTTTATACATATAAGTAAGAGTGTATAACCCATGCTATCATGTACAATATCATCACCGTAAAATATCATGGTCAAGAAATCATAGTACTTTCACATATCCACTTGCATGGGCACTAACATAGAGCAATCTAACAACCCCTAGGGTTATTTCGATTTATCCAATTCCAGTAAGATATGCCATTAATTTATCTATGTAAGGTATAGGCTAATCACCTAGATTAATATTCTATTCCATAACTAGTTAATCAAGTGTATAAACCAGCTTTAACCCTTTGGTAAACCATAAACCCTATCATTACTTCCATCACATATAGCTAATTGTCAACCTTTCATATGATTATCATTCATAATTATTAACTAGTATTTACCAACCATATTTTATTATCATCGAGTGATGGACTATGTACAATCCCATGGTCTCACATACCATGGAATCCCATCTAAAAAGGGACATAATGTCTAGGACAAAGACAATCACCAAAGGGACATAAGTCTAGGCCGAAGCCAACCACCACAATAGACATAAGTCTAGGGTGAAGCTAACCAATATGGATATAAGTCCAGGCCAAATCCAACCACCTAGGTAACCAGACCCTTTAATATTGATACCTTGTAGAACATCATTAGTGTCTAGAGGAGGTGAGGCACCGGAATCTCTCAAGATCCTACTCGAAGATAGGTAACTAGACCCTTTAATATTGATACCTTGTAGAACATCATTAGTGTCTAGAGGAGGTGAAGCACCGGGATCTCTCAAGATCTTGCTCGAAGACACCAAAAATGCCTGAAGGCAGACTAACCCCCATTAGCTAATCGAGATTAGGTAACCCAAACCCATACTCAACTTTACTTTCTTTCGCTTTAAGTGATTAGTATTTTATTTATAAGGATGAGTGATCGTATAAGGCCTATACAAAGCAAACAAGGTAAATTTTCATATTAAACCATATTAATCCTTTTATTTCCATTTTCCTAACCATATGGGCTATCCAATTACCCTTAGCTAAATTTATTTATGTCCACCATATAGTTTAATTCCTACCCTTACTGATTCCCATTACTCTTATCTCTATATTATCACTTGTCATAAGTGAAGTACACCTTTAGCTCTTACATTACTCATAATGTATGCTATAAGATATGATTAATTTTAATCCCTTAATTAGGCCAATAATCCTTTCTAAAATTAGTATTTTATCCCATTAATTGCCATGATATAATACCAATCATAATTTGAAAGCATAGATGAAATTAAATGAAATAAATTAGGCAAACTTGTTGAACCATTTGATGGGTTTCACCAACTTGTCAATTAGTTTGGGTCAACTAGTTGATTGGTTTAACTCAACTAGACCATGATTTCTTCAAATCGATTGATTAGTTTGGACAACCCAATTGATTGTTCATAGACTAATTGATCTATTTTGCCAAACAAGTCGATGTGATTTAGCAGAGAGCAAGACTAATGTCTGTGCAGGTGTACTAGTGAATGGGTTAGGTTAACAAGTTAGTTGTTTTAGGTTAACAAGTTAGTTGTTTTAGGAATCAATTGGTCAGTTTGACGTAACCGGTCTATCGATTTTCCCTAATATAGAATTAGACCACACATTTCATGTAAATTCTTTCATATAAATCATTTTTAGTCATAATAGGACATGTATCAACATCAACCAACATATTTCCAACAAAGTTATCATGCATTTCTCACCATAACATCATCATAGCTTATAGTTATACATTTTCATTTTCTTCCCTCAAATTATGTCATTTAAGCATGTAATTCATGCATACAACTGCATTTCATCATACCAACATGTATCAACAAACTAAAGATACTACTTTTCATTTAGGAACACACGCTAAACATTTGAAGAGTAATAATTACTTAATTGATATAGGCTAAATCCCCTTAAAAATAGAATTTCCAAATTTGTGAAAAATTCAACTCTTAAAACCTTAAAAACCAAAATCTTAACTCAAATATTATACCAAAACCTCATCAATTTTTGAAAAAGAAAACATAAAGAAATAAGGACATACCACTAAGACAAACAAAGAGAAAAATTCAACTAGACCGCTCAACCTTTTCCCAAAATCTAACTCTGGCTTGCCCAATAATTGAAACAAGAGAGGGATAGAGATAGGATTAGAAGAGTATGAGAGGTTAGCTTGGCAAGTACTCAAAAGGTGGAAAGAAGAGAGGAGAATGTAAAGATTAGGGAAGTTTGGTGGCTGAAATAAAGTGAATTGCAGGGAAATTGGGGTTATTTATAGCCAACCAATTGAAGAGAAACACTAAGGGTTCTAAAGGCAAATAGAAACCCTAACATTGACCATTTGAATTTGATGAAAAGGGATGGATTTGTCTAGGATTTGCTAACCTATTCTCCTTAGCTAAATTGGTGACCTAGGGGACTCATGTCAATCAGGCTAGAATTTGTATACAAGAATAAAGAAATGGGAGGTCAGTGTGGAAGGAGCCTTCCAACTACTCAAAAGCATACCTAAGGTCGAAGCAATCGACCTCAGAATTGGGAAGAGGAGAGAGGAGGAATAAGATAATGACTAAGGTCATCTCTCTCCCTCATTGGTCTCAATTGATCTCTAGAGCAAATCGAGCCAATATTTTAGGTTAAATGCAGCATAAAAGTGGTTAGCAATCTCTTAGGGACAATCGGTATGAGTTGGTAAGGTTCCATTTTAGTGTAAGAAATTTTTCCAGGAAAATCAAATTTCAAAACATGAATAGCTCGATAAATCAATCTATCTATTTGTGTGTACCAGTTGATTGTTCATCTACTATTTAATCGGTTTCCCCTAACTAGCCGATCGGTTTGGTCAACGAACCTAATTTGGCTAAAATGACAAATCAGTCGATGGGTTTGCTTTTAAAACTTAATGAACTTCATTCTCAACCATGATTTCTAATCAAATTAGATTCGAAATCAAATCATAACATTGAATTAAAATACAAGGCCCTAAATTTGACAAAAATTCTCATCCTTCCATTACACAAAAGTGGGGGGGTAGTACAACACTGCTCCTTTAATGATGTCTTGTCTCTGAAGCCTATAACAACCAAGTCACAGAGTACACATAAGGTCATACACATACCATATTCATAGATAATAAAGAAGGATATTTCCCCCTTAAAGAAAAAGATTTACACTTTTGATAACAACTAAGAAAACAACTCTGGGTACTTGGCTCACATTTCTTCCTTAGCCTCCCAAGTAGCCTCCTCTATACCATGCCATGACTAAAGAAATTTCTCCAAGGGAATAGTCTTCGAATGCACTATCTCTCTTGGTGTCTAGAATACTCACCATTCTCTCTTCATAAGTAAAAGACTCATCGAGCTCTAGTGACTCTGATTGTATAACATGCAAATGATCTATTACATATTTTCGTAGTTATGATACATGAAAGACATTGTGCACACGCAACAATTCCATTGGTAAGGCTAAGCGATAAGCGACTTCACCGACATGGCCCAAAATCTCGTAAGGTCTAATATACCTCAGACTAAGCTTAGCTTTCCTACCGAACCTTATCACTCCTTTGGTGGGAGAGACCCTCAACTGTACTCTATCACCCACCTCATAACCATCAGTTGGTCCCTTAAGATCTGCGTTGCTCTTTTGTCGATCTTGGGTAGTTCTCATCCAATATTGAATCAAAAAAATGTGCCTCATCATATTGTTAATCATCTCAGGTCCTAGCACGAGTGTCTTACTGATGTCATTCCAATACAAGGGACTACGTCACTTCCTTTGGTATAAGGATTCAAAAGCTTCCATCTTGATATTAGCATGATAATTATTGGTGTAGGAGAATTCAATCAAGTCCAGACAATCTTCCTAACTTTCCCCAAAATTTATCACACACGCTCGTAACAGGTCTTCCAAATTTTAAACGGTCCTCTCAGTCTAACTGTTCGTAACTGGGTGAAAAGATGTACTCACCTTCAATTAGGTACCGAATGCGGCTTGCAATTTTTACCAAAAGTGTGATAAGAACCTAGAGCTTCAATCGGGTATGATGTCCTTAGGAACTCCATGAAGTCTCACCATGTGCTTTCTATTGGCACTAGCTAGTTGCTCTATGCTCCCCGTTGCTTTCATCAGTATGAACACAACTGACTTCGTTAAATGGTCCACAATGACCTAGATGGTATCAAAATCACTATGGATCCTCAGAAGTGTAAACACAAAGTCCATAGATATGCTATCCCACTTCCACTCGGAAACTTCCTGTGATTGTACTAACCCTGCCTAAAATAACACAAAAATCCTAATTTAAGAAATTATAGCTAATTAAGGATTTATTACGAAAATTAATTAAATAAATTATGTTTTTAAAATAAGAGGAAGTAATTAAATAAGTTATTTTGTTAAAATAAGAGGAAGTAATTAGGAAAAATCAATAGGAAATTTATAAATAATTGAATTGGAGAAAATTAGGGTGTTTTCCTAATTAAAATATAATTTTGGAATTTTTTAAAAACCCTAAATTAGCCTAAAAAGGGAATTTAATTATTATTTTATTAAAATATTGTTATTTTTAAATATCCCAAAATACCAAAATATTCTAAATACCCCAACCCACCTATTTTTCTTTTTCCCATTTTCCTTTTTCCCTTCTTTTCTTTCTTCTTTTTTCTTCTCTCTTTTTTCCTTCTTTCTTCTTTTATCTTTTTCTTCCCTCCCTCGACCTGGGCTAGCCTAGCCTGCGGCCCAAATTCCCTTCCTTCCACGTGGCCCAAGCCCGCACGCCGCACCCCTCTCCCCCTAGCCGGTCCAGTCTCCCCCTCATTTTATTTCTTTTTCCCTTGACGCTCTGTCCACCGCAAGCCCCATCCCCTTCTTCTTCCCTAACATCCTCTCTCTCCCCGTGCCTGACCCTTCCACTTCCCAGAGGAGGCACACATCCCCTACGCCATTGCACGCCAGGTCACCACCCCTACCCTCTTCCCTGACACTCCTTGTCTCTCCTCCACCCAGTCCTAGCCCTTCTCTCTCCTCACATTTGACTCTCTCTCCTCCTCTTTTCCCCTTCCCGAGTAGCCGACTTGTAGATTTTCGCAGGCCTCCTATGACCATTGGGCTGCCTGCTGGCGACCGAACGCTTTCCACCGACCTTTCCTCTTCTCCTCTATCCTTCCTCCTTAATCTTAGCTTATAAATACCCCTCTACCACCCCTCATTCAAGCTTTTTCTCCGAACCTAGAAACCCAATTTTTCTATTGCTACCGCATGTTTCGCTGGCCATTGCTCTGCCGCCGTCCAACGCCGCCGCCCGAGCTATCTACCAAACTGCTCCCTACATCACCCTCCACCAAGAAACACGAGCCACCCTAGCCGTGCAAAGTGCCCTTCTTGATCATCCATACCCCTAGCCACCATCACCCTTGCGCTGATGTCCACTACCACTCCCGCCGCAACCACCGCCCTTTATACCTCCCAAAATCACCTACAGACCTTCCTCTACCTTTCCCTACCCTCAATTTTCCCTTCCTCTCTCTCCTCCTCCCTTCCTCCCTCTCCACCACCCTCGGCTACTATAGCACCACTGCCTGCGCCGCCACCTTTGGCTGCGCTACCACCACCACTCAAACCCTCTCCACTTGGGCATCCACCAACACCTCAACTTCCACCCTCATTCCCCCTCTCCTATTCTCAACACTCAACTATTCCCTTTTTCTCCCTCTTTCCCTGCCGCCGCCGATACCATCAGTCACCACCAACCTTAGGTAGTACCCTAACCCTTCTCAACCCTTAAACCCTAATTATGCAAGCCTTATCCATTTTACTTGTATTTATATTATTATTATGTAGTATATTTATTATTATTTATCATATTTATTATTATTTATAACCTCGAAATATTATTATTATTATTATTATTATTGTTAAGGGGTCGAAACCCTATTTTACTATTATTTCAATTATCATCATCATCATCATCATCATCATCATCATCATCATCATCATCATCATCATCATCATTATTATTATTATTATTATTATTATTATTATTATTATTATTATTATTATTATTATTATTATTATTATTATTATTGATACTAGATTTGGCATGTTATCATTTTGTTACTATAAAAGAAGAATCCTCAAACCTTAATATTAATATTATTTATTATTTGAATATTACTAAGATTATTCCTAATGCCTTTATTATTAACATTGTCATTATAGCATTATTATTATTATTATGGTAAAAATATTCGAACCCTTATGTTATCATTATTTCAAAAATTATTATTAATATCAGTATCCTTATCAATATTAGTATTTTGTTATTATTACTATCATTATATTATTATTTTATCCCTAACCCTATTATTAACCTTAGCCTTAAAAATACTAGGGTTTCTATTACTATGAGTATTAGTATTACTATTATTATTAATATCACTATTTTTGCTATAACTAATTTTAGTACTATTATTAGAAGAAATAAAGCTATTAGATTTAATAATATAAATATGGCTATAAATATTAACATAAACCTATTTTAACTAGTAATACTCTAGTAGGCTAACTTGAGAATATAAAATTCTATTTTCACCAGTAAAGTTTCTTTTAATGACCGTAACCCTAATATGAGAATAAAGTTAGAGATAACAAGTATTTTGGTAGGAGGAAAATTAATCCTTAGTTTTTCCTCTTATAGGTGAAACTAGTCAAAACCCTAAGGAGGCATAGGAGTGTGCTCCAAGACCGGTGACGTTTTAGGTAAGGATGTAGCCATGGCCTTATGTGTGCTATGTTTCTTGTATGCCTTATATGCCATGTATCATGATATGTTATGTATCTTGTGTTTATTATCATATTTGTTTTATGTGTAGCACAGCTTGGAGTTGAGGTATGCTCATGTGCTTTCTTATGGCATGTGTTTAATATGTTTATTTTGTGAATTGTGATATGATGTGATGTGGCCCTTTAGGACATGCATGCTAGGATATTTAATATGGTAATATGAGGTGGAAAGATGAAAAAGAAAGATGGAAAAATATGTTGACCAAAGGGATATAAGTTGACCAAGGGGAAGTGAGTTGACCAAGGAGTGTGGGATTGACCTAAATATCTAGTGATCCATGTGTGGAAGAATAAAAGGGGCTCTATATAAGATAAAAGAGTGGGTGAACCTTGAAGGGGAGAATCTAGGGTTTTGCATGAAAACTTCAAGGGTTTGCATGGAGTGCATGGAGTCCACATGGGGATGAATTTTACGCGTGAAAAGTGGTATTGGGATATAATTAAGGCAAGGGAAGAGTTATTCGGGTGATTGGAGGCTTCGGGTAAAAATAGTACGTGGGTTAGTATAAGGAGGAACAAAAGACCTGGCTAGGGTTTGGGAGGAAAACCCTAATTTGAGAAGGTGGTAAAAGTAAAAATAAATGGAGGGAAATGGTTTATGGGATGAGGATGGAGGAATGTCATGTGTAGGGTGAGTATGAATATCATGGGAGAAGCAAGGGTGGAAGGTGATAAATGGAGAGGTGATAGGTGGAAAGAAGGATGCTAGGGTTTGGTATAGTCAGCTAGGGTTTTGTGGTCACACATGTACTCGGGGGAGTAAAGTGAAACAATGAGGGGTGAATCTAAAGAAGTGATATATGGGGTGTTGAACAACCTTGGTTGTATGAGGCAGAGAAGGATGGGCCACATAGGCCCACATTAGTGTTTTTGGAGAAAATCCTTGGGAAAGGTAATGAGTGGACTTGGAGGTGTTAGGTAGTGGGCCTTGACCCACACACTTAGGAGTGAGCCTCCGGTGTGAATAAATGGAGTAAGGAAGGGATGTTGGGGTGTGTTAGGAGGGGCAGAGTCTCAAGATATGGGACGAGATCTCTTGGGAGGATAAGTGTAGAAGGAGTACAACATGCATGTCTAGGGAGAAACTTATTGAATAAGATATAGTAGGATATTAATCATTTAAAGAGAAAGACTGTTGAGCCGGGCCCAAACCGATCCTTCGGTGAATAATAGTGGCCAGGAGTTGGGGTGCCCTGGAGACCGATTCAATGATGAATAAAAGCTGTCAGGAGCATTATACCTTGTATGTTTTTGGTCCACCGGCTATAATAGTGGGGGATTCTATGCTCAACAAACCAAACATAATTATGTTAAGATATCTGAAGGATACTAAGTACTTATAGTGAAACACCATGAGATTTGGGGCCAGACCGGTCCACCGATAAATAATAGTGGCCAGGAGCATCTTTCCCCAAAGACTAATCCACCGGTAATAATACTAGTTAGGAGCATTATGGCCTATATGTTTTTTGGTCTACTAGCTATAATAGTGGGGGCCCTGCACTTGCATGGAATGATAATAAACATGGTGTGAAATGTTTGATCAAAGAAATAAAGAATTAGTTCTTCTGGACTAGAGCTTGGCCTTTATTCATATGTAATGATTGTATGTCGTTTATCTGATCGTACTCATGTTACATATTTTTTTATGCTTGGTCTTAGCTGCATGGTTACCTTTCTTAGTACGTAGCGTACTGACCATCCTTTTTATGGGTGCTGCTCATTCCCATGAGTAGAAGGCCCCTCTGAGTTTGTGCAGGTTGGTGATGTTGTCTTTAATGCCTTTGATGCTTATGAGGCATCAGGCAGGGCTGAGTGCTGAGCATAGACTTAGGATGGGAATTAAGATCATCATTGTTGGATTTACTTTTCATGTTCTTTTACGTTGTACAAGTTTTCTCAGACTTGATTTTTATTGTGTTGTAATCTAAATCCCTTTCAAGGAATCTTAGTTATATACTCTAGTTTGTAACTCTTTTCCGCATACTCTCGTTTCCTATTATGAACTTTGTAGTTCTGTTATGAATTCTCGTTTTCAGTATTGACTTGTGTTTGATAATAATCCTCTTCAACCTTAGCACTTGGTACAGGAACAGTAAGAGTGAACATGTCTGATACTAAGTGTGGCGGTAATATCCCCAAAATTCACAGTTTTGATATTTCGCTTCCGTTAATTCTTTAATAAAACAAAAAAATTTAGTAGTAAATTTTGGGGGTGTTACACTACCGGTCTCTTGTGTTCAATCTTGACCTTCTGACATGTTATCCATGGAGTAACAAACTTTGCCACTTCCTACTTCTTGTGAGGCCGCCAATATATTCTCCTAAGATCCTTGTGTAACTTGTCTCCTCTAGGATGAACAGAGTAAGGAATGTAATGTGCTTCCTCAAGGATCTTCTTCTTAAGCTCTATATAACGCTATGGTACACACCATTTGCCATGATATTTGATATTTCCATCCTCATGGATCATCAATTCTTCAACTCTGCCTTTTGTATTACCAGTTTGGATCCTATCGATCTTGACATCACCCACTTGGTTAGCTCAGATCTCCTCGAAGATTGAAGCGTAATGGTGAGTGCGCTTATTCTTACCTCTAGAGTTCTGATCATGATTAGTTCAATCTCCATCTTTCTGATCTCCTAGCATAGATGATCTTACAATATAATCGTGCTCTGAGAATGTGATGTCTTTTGATTAAGTGCATCCGCCACCACATTAGCTTTACCCTCGTGGTAAGTTAATTCTAGGTCATAGTCCTTGACCAATTCCAATCATCAATGTTGTCTCACATTTAACTCCCTCTAAATGAAAATGTACTTGAAGCTCTTATGATTAGTGTATAACTTGCACTGAACTCTGTGGAGATAGTGCCTCTAAATCTTGAGAGCGAACACTACCGTAATAAGCTTTAAGTCATGCATTGGGTAGCTCTATTCATGCAGCTTTAGTTGTCATTAGGCATAAGCTACCACTTGTCCATGTTGCATCAACACAAAACTTAGTGTATGCTTGGAAGCATCACTGTATACTTTAAATCCCTTAGTCCCACTTGGCAATGTGAGCACTGGGTATGAAGTCAAACACCTCTTTAACTCAAAAGCTTCACCACACTTCTCATCCCACTAAAATTGTGTAGCCTTCTTCAAAAGTTGGAGCAATGTTGGAAAAGTCTACCACAAATTGATGGTAATAAGTGCCCAACCCTAGAAAAATGTGCACCTCCTTCATAGAATTGGGTGCTGGCTACCTTGAAGTAGCTTGAATCTTGGCAAGATCCACTGCCATACCATACTTAGAGATCACATAACTAAGGAAGGCCACTTGATCTAATCAAAACTCACACTTCGAGGGTTTGGCATACAGTTGGTGTGATATGAGACAGGCATAAGGCTGCCTCAAATGCTGCTCATGCATCTCTCGATCACTAGAGTAGATAAGGATGTAGTCACTAAACACCACAATTAACTAGTCCATAAAAGGACAAAACATCTGCTTCATCAGGGACATGAAATCTACAAGTGCATTAGTGAGTTCAAAAGGAATTAATGTGAATTCATAATGGCCATATTGTGTTTAGAAAGCTATCTGAGGAATATAAACACCACGATGAACAAGTCCATAACAGGACAAAATATCTGGTTCATCAGGGACATGAAAGCTGCAGGGGCATTAGTGAGTTCAAAAGGCATTAATGTGAACTCATAATGGCCATATCGTGTTTAGAAAGCTGTCCGAGGAATATCCTATTTTGTAATCCTCAATTGATGATAACTTGATCGAATATTGATCTTTGAGAACACCTTGGCTCCCTTTAGTTGATTGAAAATATTGGCAATCCTTGGCAACAGATAATGTTCTTCACCATCACCTGGTTCAATCCACGGTAGTTGATATATAGTCTCAGGATACCATCATTATTCTTCACGAACAACCCTTGCGCTCCCCACGACGATATACTTGGATGGATATAGCCTTTCTCCATAAGCTCTTCCAACTAATACTTAATTTCTTTCATCTCTATAGGTGCTATATGGTACGGAACCTTAGACACTAGCTTTGTGCCTGGCCATACATCCACGGTGAATGCAACTTCTCAAATAGGTGGCATTTTTGAGATCTTTTGAGGGAAAATATTGGGAAACTCATGGATTATCGTCATCTATTCTGATGGGGTTTTAGCTACTTTAGTGTCTCTGATGCTGCAAAGGAAGAGGGGATACCCCTTTCATATGAGGTTACTCAATGTGATTGCTGACACAAGCTTTGTAGAGGGATTGGGTTCACACTTTCGGTATTAAACCCTAATACCCCTTTTTCCTCACATAACTACACATTCTTTTGGATAGTCTATTAGTGCTCAATACCTTCCCAACATATCCATCTCGACATTTACGACAAAATCCCACAAATCCAAATCTATGAGGTCAGATGGAAACTTTATCCCTTGTACTACCATCACAACCCCTTGGTTCATCTTAGAGCATGTGATTCTATCCCCCAAAGGCAAAATGATAGAAGTAGAAATGCTATTAAAAGAAGATAACATAGCTCTAGTTACGAAAGCAGGTGCTACAAAAGAATGTGAAGCATCAGAATCACATAGTACGTATGCAAAATGAGTAAAGACAGTGAGCACACTGGTCACCACACCAATATAGCGTTCTATCTCGGCTTGACTAATCACATTTAGATGACCTACTGACAAAATTTTTGGGGCGCTAGCTGATCCTTGCCCTTGCTAAAAAGGGTGAGACCTCGAACCTCTAGGCTGACTCTCTTAGCTAGCAGCACTGGCTGGCAATGAAGGAACTCTCAATATCTAAGGTTGTGGTTGTTGGATAGATCTCATGCTCTAAGCTATGGTTTGACTCCTTTAAATACTACCACTGCCAACCCGGCATTCAAACGCTTGTTTTCCCACCATGCCACACCCATGGCACATCACCATGTTGCCTCTGTAGTTGACCCATAGGTAGTCTGACCCACACCTCTTGTAGTGGGAGTGCCTTTCCTTAGCACGACCCCTAGCAAATTCGCCCAATTGAGGTATTGACCCCATGCTCCAATAAAAACTTGGTGGTAAGCTCCCACCAGAGAAATCCTTCTTCTAGTCACACTCAAACTTCCTCTTATTCCTTGATTGAGAACTCTGAGCCATAATCACTTAGGACACCTCCAAAGCTTGCTCATACATCCCAACCATGTCTGGTAGAGTGACTCCCACTAACAGCTCCTAGTATCAGATCCCCTATCCAATGTTGAAATGGTGAACTTGCATCACCTCGTTAGCTTCTACTTTTGGGGCTAATTGGACCAAGTCCATGAAGTGGGTACAGTACTCCTCGATAGGGCCTCTTTACCGAAGCACCATTAACTCATCATACTTCATCATACATAGGTGAGTTCAGTAGAATCTAGCTCGCTATGCTTCTAAGAATGGCCCCCAACTCGTAGGCTCTCCTCCCTTATGCGGGATACTTCGCCACCATACGTCTACCCTTCCTGTTAGATAATAGACGACCACGCCTACCCTTCTCTCCCCTAGGAAACTCCAGGTGATAAAGGTCTTCTCCATGTCTTAGACCCACTGTTCCATGATATTGGAGTCCTCCTAATTTTCAAAGATGGGTGGGTGGTGATGCCTACCTTTCTCTCCCTTGGGAAACCCCAAGTGATAAAGGCCTTCCCCATGTCTTAGACCCACCATTCCATGATATTGGATTCCTCCAAATCTTCGAAGATGGGTGGGTGATGATGCCCGCCCTTCTAAGCTAGTCCTCCTGAGCTGGTGCAATTACAGGCATTGATGGAAATTGAGGTCCTCGGATCTGACCATAAATTTATGCTCCAACGATCGCCATAAAGGCTTCAATGCGTTCGTATTAGCGGTTAGTGGCCATCATGTGCTACAAAAAGTATAGGCTAACTATAATGCATTCTCAACCCAACTCTCACTCAAGGACATTCTAGATTGAAATAATTGAAGTTGTTAGAAAATCAAGAAAAGAATTTCAGTTCAAGGTTGATAAATTCCTATGGTATTAGCTAAAGATTATCTATAGTGTAAAAAATGCCTTAGTAAAAATGTTATGGTATTGGTTTTTAAAAATTCTTAGAAATGGAAATTCTGTAGGAAACCGTTCTAATGCCAACTTGAGGTATTAGCTCAATTTTTATTGAAAGTTATATGCTTTTAAGAAAAAAGCTTTGATACCAACCATGTAACACATATTGCGGAAGTAGAAAACACTTAGAAATATGGGGTGTTACCACCATACCTAACATAGGTTTGACATCCACCGCCTACCCCATATCAGATACAAGGTTAAACTAACAAAACACTGAAACAACAGAGTGAGAAAATAGCAATTTAATTAAAAAATTATAAGATGTTTACAAAAAGCAACCTTGGTTCTGATCAAAATGTTTACAACAAGCAATTTAATTGTGCTCTAAATGCCATGGATACATTTGTTGTATCATGGTGTTCATTTGGTTCATAAGAGCGATGACTTCCCTAAGACTAGCAACTTGAGCATCCAGCATATTGAATCAGTCATCGATATGCTGGAAGCAGGCATCCCAAAAGGTACTGAAGGAATAAGGGACTGAGTTAGTGTCAAAAGAAGTAGGCGCTGGGAGGTTAAGCAATGATAAACGAGGCTCTTCTTCGGGGATGTTAGGATGATCGTTTGAGGGGGGCATCAGCTAACCTAGGCAAGGTGTGGTGGGAGAAGATAACCAGTTGGTGTGACCATTCCCTATGAGAGTGGTGAAAGTTTTGTTAGGTAACGGGTACCACACCTCCTGATTATAAAATAATCAGTAATGAAGTTGATCTTACACAATTAATTTCATGTTTGTGTAGGTAGCCATCCCTAGGTATGTTAGTAGGAAGTCCATGGGTATGTCATTTAAACTATGCCCTAACCGAGTGGCATTGTACGTAATGATACCGCCGATGATGATATCACTAGCGAGGTTAGTTCTCACTGTATTGAGATGATCGGCAAGATAATACCCTCCATTGAGGGCATCATCTAGGAGCATACAACATAGAGAAAAAAACTCTAACTTGCATATATTTCTTTGGCTTTCCCCCAGATGAAGAGTGTGTCGGCCAAAAGCTGTTGGACGTAGCATAGGTCTGGATTATGAATTAACATGGCCTTAGTGTGATGTCTGTTGTATGGCCTAGGAGCACATCCCCTCTTTGGCATGGAGATTTTCTTTGAAAGTTATAAGGAGGTGCTGCATGGCTATGTAGGTGGGTGTGCAATAGGCTGTGCAGCTCTCTTTTCATGTTTCTACAAGACTTCTTGGCACATCTCCAGCTCTCTTAGCTTCAAGACTCTTCGATAAAAATGTTGGGTTGACTTAATCTCTTCGAAAGCCTTCCATGCTAGGTCATTTGTTTTAAAAACATGTAATTCTATCTCAAATTTGGCATTCTTATTGAAATTCCTGAAACAAAAAACTCAAGAAAGTAGTAGTACAAATAATAGACTAGAACCATAGCAAAATATCTGAACGAGATTCAATGAAGTCCTAAAGTGAAGGTAAAGAGATGCAAAATCATAGAATATATTCACTTTATCAATATATGGATTTATCGTGATGCATATTGTATTTTATATCCATGTACGATAGATTAGCATACTTGTGTTTACATTGAGGTAGCAACTTGGTTTACTCAGTACGTGGCGTACTGACGTGCTCATTTTCTCAATCAGCTGCTCATTCCCTCGAGTAGAGGGCCTTGTGCAGGAGTTGGGGGATAGTCAATAAAGGGCCTACCTTGTTTTGGTCAGATCTTGAGAGTAAAGATATCTAGAGGTTTTTGGTAGGGTATGTGGCGTACTAAGATTTTAAGTTGGGTGTCATGCCCAAACCTTATTTTATTGTAGCCCCGTATTTCCACCCATATGTATTTTATAATGATTTAGTCAGAATCTATTAAGGTCATCTAATGTAAACACTCTTTGAAGTTGTTTAATTAATATGTTTTTTTTGTGCAGTCTGTTGTTTTAATTGTTTTGGTTGGTTTATCCTTTTATCTAATATAGGATAGGCGATAAGTGTCTATTCTATGTCGGGTACAGTGGTAAGACCCCATATTTCCTAGGTGTATTTCAACTTCTGCAATGTTTTAACAAAAATTTTGGTAGTGAAAATGGGGGTTTTGGAGGTTGGTATTAGAGCTTTCATTAAAGATTTCCTACTTTTATGAATTATTAAGCTGATACCACATATTGGTATCAGAACATTTTTATAAACATATGTTGCTTTTCAAAATAAATTGGTTGATATCCTAAGTTTTATCAAAGCATTTTACCATAAATAACTTACTTTCTAAGATCATTTTAAGTTGATACCACGAGATGGTATAAGTCTTGATATGAAATCTTTTTTCCCCGATTTTCCTGACAAGGTTAATTAATTTCAAACTCTAAATGTCCATGAGTGCAAGTGGGGTTAGGAATATACCATAGATAGCTTGTGATTATTACTGTGCTAGTCTTAGTACTCAATAGATTGAATTTCGTCCCTAACTTATTTAGTCCTTAGGACATGATGGCCGCTAACCGCCACTCTGAGAGTATCAAGGCATTTATGGAAACCATTGGAGCTTACACGAAGGGCTAGCTCCGAGAACCTCAACCTCCACCGATGCCATTAGTTACACCAGCTCTGAAGGATTGGCTCAGAAGGGCTGGACATCATCACTCGCCAATATTTGAGGACAATCAAGACCTCGATATCATAGAACAATGGGTTTAAGACATGGAGAAGACTTTTTCCACTTGCGGTTTCCCTGGAGATAGGAATGTAGATGTAGTCATCTACTATTTAAGAGAAATGGCAAGCACGTGGTAGAGGAGCGTCCAACATAGGGATGGAGAACCTATAGGATGGGGACCATTCTTGGAAGAGTTGTGAGCCTGATTCTACCCAAATCACCTATGCATGAATATGTACGATGAGTTTATGGTGCTTTGATAAGGGGGCATGTCCATCGAGGAGTATTATACTGAATTCATGAACTTGGTCTAGTTTTCTTAAGAGGTAGAGGCTAATGTGGTGGTGTAGGTTCACCATTTCAAGATTATACTGGGGATCCAATACCAAAAGTTGCTAATGGGATTCACTCTACCAGATATAATGGGGATGTACAAGGAAGCCTTGGAGGCATCTTGAGTCATCAAGGTCAGGAGTGCTCGGTAAAAGGGCAAAAGAAAATTTGAGGGTCGTCAACATCCCAATGACAGGAAGAAGACATACTCTGGAGGTAGCTTGCCACCTAGATTTGGCTAGAGAATGGGGTTAGTACCGTAATCTAGAGGGTTGCCTAGGGGTCATGTAGAGGGGAAGCACTACCACTGCAAGAGATGTGGGTCAGATCACCTAAGGGTCAATTGCAAAGGTAATAAGGTAACATACTATGGATGTTTCATGGTGGGACACAAGGCATATGAGTGCCAAGTTGGTAGCAGAAGCATTTAGAGGAGCCAGACTAGAGATTAGAGTACGAAATCTAACCAGCAGCCACAACCATGGATATAGAGAGTTCCTTTGTCGCCAACCAGTGTCACTAGCTGATCTAGTTACCCTAGAGGTTTAAGGACTCCCCCTTTTCAACAAGGGAAGGGATTAGCTAGTGCCACTAGAGTTCTATTAGTAGGATTCCTAAACGTGATGAGTCAGACAGAGGTAGAATGCCTAGCTGGTGTGGTGACCGGTATGCTCACTATCTCTACTTTTTCTACTTGTGTGTTGTTTAATTCTAGCACATCACACTCTTTCGTCGCATTTGCATTTATAGCTAGAGCTTCCTTATCTCCTTTGAGTAGTATTTATACTTCAAGTGTATTGCCTTCTGGGGATAGGATTGCATGCTTTGGGTTCTATCAAGGAGTTATTATGGTAGTGGGAGGAATAGAGTTTCCATTAGACCTCATAGAGCTGAAGTTGCATGATTTTGACATAATTTTCATGATGGATATGCTAGGAAAGTATCGAGCACTAATCGATTATGAGAAAGAACACATCGTTCTTCGAGGATCAAAGGGTATTAGGGTTTATATGGGAAGTGTGAGCCCAATCCCTTAGCAACGATTGTGTCGGCAATCAAGTTGGGTAACCTCGTACGTAATAGATATCCGCTCTACCTACATAGCGTTAGAGATATCAAAGTAGTTGAGACACCTTTAGAACAGATGGCGGTGGTTCATGAATTTCTCTAAGGAGATTCCAATAATGCTACAATTTTGAGAAGTTTAATCCACCGTGGACATATTACTAAGAACGGAGTCGGTATCTAAGGCTCCATACCAAATAACACATGCAAAGTTGTAAGAACTCAAAGGTTAGTTAGAAGATCTTTTGGATAAGGGTTATATCTGACCAAGCACATCACCGTGGGGAGCACCAGTTCTTTTCATATTAAAGAAGGATGGAAGCTTGAGGTTGTATATCGACTATCGTGGATTAAACTAGGTGATGGGAGAGAATAGTTATCCATTACCAATGATTGATGATTTGTTAGATCAAATCAAGTGAGCCAAGGTGTTCTCCAAGATTGATCTTCGATCAGGCTATCATCAAGTGATGATAGAAAAATAAGATAATCCTAAGACTTCTTTTCAAATAAGGTATGGCCATTATGAGATCATAGTAATACCCTTCAAACTCACTAATGTGCCAGTATCTTTCGTGTCCCTAATGAACTAGATATTTCATCCTTTCTTAGATTAGTTCAGCATGGTGTTTATTGATGACATTATCATCCATTCTAGCAATAGAGGGAGGCATAAACATCATTTGAGGTAGACTTTAGTCTTACTGATATCACACGAACTATAAGCCAAACTCTCGATGTGTGAATTTTGGCTAAAGCAAGTGACCTTCCTTGGTCATGTGATCTCTAAGGATTGTGTGGTAGTGGACCTTACCATGATTCAAGCTGTTTTTGAATGGCTAGCACCCACTTTTGTGAAGGAAGTGCATAGTTTTCTAGGGTTAGCTGATTACTACCATCAGTTTATGGCAGACTTTTCTAACATTTCTCAACCATTGACTCAATTGTTGAAGAATGCTACATGTCACATGCTCATTCCCATGAGCAAAGGGTCATGTGTAGGTATTTGGGGATGGCCAGTACAGGGCCTACCTCATTTTGGTCAGGGCTTGAGAGCAAAGACATCCTAAGGTTGTTGTGGGGTCCGTGGCGGACTAAGATTTTAGGTTGGATGCCATTGAAATATCCCAAAATCCTAATTTAGAAATTATGAAAAAATAAGGATTTATTAGGAAAATTAATTAAATAAATTATTTTATTAAAATAAGAGGAATTATTTCAGGGAAAATCAAGAGGAAAATAATAAATAATAAATTAGGGTGTTTTGCTAATCAAAATGGAATTTTGAAAAAATTATTCAAAATTAATCTAAAAAGGAATTTTAATTATTATATAACTAAATATTATTATTTCGAATAATCAAAAATACCAAAATATTCTAAATACTCCAACCAACCTATTTTCCTTTTGCTTTTTTTTTTCTTTTTTTCCTTTTTACCCTTCTTTTTCCTTTTTCTTTCCTTTCTCTCCTTTCTCCTTTTTTTCTTTTTCCTTCATCCCTTGGATTGGGCCAACCCCTGTGGCCCATACCCCCCTTCTTCGCTCTACGTGGTCCAGACCGCATCGTCCTTCTTTTTTTTTCCTTCTCTACCCATTGCCTGGCCGCCCTATCTTCTTCTTTTTCTTCTTTTCTTTCCCACGACCTGCAGATCGAAGCCTACCATCACCCCGTACGCCGACAGCCAGCAAATGCACGCCAGCTTGCCACCTCCCTCCTCTTCCCTTTCCTTTTCCTTTCGAACCATTATTATTATTATTATTATTATTACTAACTTCGGCATATTATTATTAATATTATTATTATTATTATTATTATTCAAACCATTATTATTATTACTACTACTACTACTACTACTACTACTACTACTACTACTACTATTGTTATTATTATTATTATTATTAACCTTGTCCCTATTATTACTAATGTTACTATTATTGTGATTATTAGGATACATATTATTTTCATTCTTAAGATTCAAACTATTATTAATATTGGTATGATTATTATTATTATTATTATTGTTGTTGTTGTTGTTGTTATTTTATCATTATTGTTAATATTACCTATATCACTAATATTACTATCACTACTAGCATTATTATTATTATTATTATTATTATTATTATTATTATTATTATTATTATTATCATTATTGTCACTATTTTAGTATTACTAATACTACTATTATTATTCCTAAGATTTGGGTGTTATTATATTATAACTACTACTACTACTACTACTACTATTAGTAATATTAAAGTTATTATTTTTAGTAATATAAATATTACTAATAATACTTTAACATGGACCAATATAACTACTAAGACCTATTTTGACTAGTAGTAGCATGATTAGCTACTTAAGGAATAATAATCCTACTTTTACTCATAAAACTACTACTATTATTATTAGCCCTAATATTAGGCTATGATAAGGGTAAGGTAGGAAATAATGGTAATTCTGGTAAGAGGGAAGTTAACCCTTAGTATTTTCCTCTTATAGGTATATCAAGTCAACACCTTAAGAAGGTGTAGGAGTGTGCTCCAAGCCTGATGTCATATTAGGTAAGAATGTAGCTATGACCAACTATGTGTATGTTATGTTCCTTGTATGCCATGTGTTATATTATGTTTGTGTACCTTATGTTATTATGATTGCTTACTTGTAACGCAGCTTAGAGTTTAGGTAAGTTCATGTAACCTCTTTATGGCATGTGTATAATGATATGTAAGTTGTGCTTGTGGTGTTATATGATGTGACCCTCTAGGACATGCATGCTAGGATGTTTTAATAATATGATATGGGGTGAAAGGATGAAAAGGGGAAAAGGGGAAGTGAGTTGACAAAAGGGATATGAGAATGACCTAATTACCTCATGATCCATGAGGGGACATATAAAAGGGAAATATGAATAAAATAAGAGAATGGAGTGAATCTTGCATGAGGAATTCTAGGCTTTACATGGGATAGATGGAGTTTGCATGGGGATGATCCTTATGTGGGAAAAGTTTCCTTGGGTTTTAAGTAAGGTAAGGGAATAGATGTTGGGGTGATTAGAGTCCTTGGGTGAAAAATAGTACATAGGTTGGCATAATGATGCATAGGAAACTTGGCTAGGGTTTGAGAGGAAAAACCTAAATAGAGGAGATTGTGGAAGTGAAAATAATGGTGAAATACCCTAGAATTAATTATTTTGGGAAATAAGTTATTTAATAAGGATTATTGGGAAATTTATTTAATATATTACTCTTTATAAATTAAAAAGGATTTTGTAGAGCAAGCTAATAGGAATTTTGAGATAAATTACAAGGGTATTTTTTATACAAATATTTATATATAATTTTGGGCCCTAAATTAGCCTAAAAAGGAGGGTAAATATTTTATTTAATTATTTAAATATTCTTACTCTAAGTACCTAAAGTAAATACTCTAAATATTTATACAAAATAAAATACTAAAATAAAATAAAATAAATAAATTTTTCCCCCTCTTTCTTCCTTTTTTTTTCTCTTTTTCTTCTCTCCCCCCCCCCTCTTCTCGCCCGTTGGGCCAGCTCACGGCCCAAATCCCCTTTCCTTTCCTCCTTCCCGCGGCCCAGTGCCGTTCGGCCCGCCCTCGCACAGTGAAACGCAGCGTTTCGCCCCTCCTTCCGCTGAAACGCTGCGCGCCGATTAATGAAGTAGCAGTTGCCTGCCAGCTACTCGACGCTGCGCTTTGTCCAAATAATCACCAAAACGCCACGTTTTAATAAGGCGTTTTATGTCCGCTGAACCGGCCGGTTCCCCCCCCCTCTTTTCTTTCTTTCTTCCAGGACCGCCGGTCCAGCCCTTTTCCCTTCCTTCTTCCTTGCGTGCCGCTGCAAATCGCCGCCCAGCCCCCCTCTGCGCCGGCCAACTGTCTGCGCCGCCTGCACGCCGCCTCTCTCTCTCTCCGACCTTCCAGCCAACTTTCTCCGACAGGCTGACACCCCAACACCTCACACAGACCTGCTCCTGCCCCCTTCCTTTTTCCCGACCGAAACACAGGTCTGCTATGGCAGACCAGCGCTGCCTGCCACCGACGGCCTGCGTGTCGAATTTCCGCCTGCCTGTGCCTCCCTCTGCCCCCTATCTCGATTTCCCCCCTAATTCGAGCCTAGAAATACCCCACGAGCCCCAGCGTCGGGCTCTTTCAAAAATTAAGCCCAGAAATCCCTTTTTCGCCGCTCCTCTTCAGATCACCGTCCCGTCGCCGCTGCCCATCGCCGCCACTCGAACCACCCCCGAAACCCTTCCCTGCATCACCCTCCACCTACCCAAGCCTCCCTCATCCCTCGGTTTGCTCTGCACGCGCCGCCCTAAGCGTGCAAAGTACCCTTCCCGATCAAGCTAGCCTCGAACCCCGCCACCCTTCGCACCGCCGCCCACCGCCGTGCCGCCACTCCCAGCGCCCTCTCTGCCTCCTAAAACCATCAAGGGAGCTTCCCCAACCTCCCTAGACATTCGGTTTCCCCTACCAAGCCCTCCTTTCCCTTCCTTTCCCTTCCACCACCTCTCCACCTTCCTTCTCCCCCCTACGTCGCCGCCGCCGCCACCGTGCGCCGTGCGCCGCCACCTGTGCCACCCACACCCTAGGTAGTTCTCTAAACTCCCCAACCCCTAAACCTTTATTATATAAGTGCTAATTATTTTAGTAGCATAATTAATATTATTCTTATTATTATTATTATTATCACTATTAATATTATTATTAGTATTATTAATATTATCATTATTATTATTACCATTATCATTATTATTATTACTATTGGTATTATTATTATTATTATTATTATTATTATTATTATTATTATTATTATTATTATTACACCTAACCTTGAAACATTTATAACTATTGGTCTTACTAATACTAGTGGCCCATAACTTTAGTATTTTATTTTAACATCATGATCGCTATTATTATTGCTAGTATTATTATTATTATTATTATTATTACTATTACTATTACTACTATCATTATTATTAATATTATTATTATTCACTATTATCATTACTATTAGTAACATCGAACTACTACCGTTAATAATAAATGTTATTAAAATTACTTTAAATTATTGTAGCTACTTTTATTAGTAGTAGCTTGATTAACTACCTTAAGAATATTGACCATACTTCACTTATAAAAGTAATATTACTATTCTTAGCCCTAATGGTAAGGTAAAGAATAGGGGTAGGATAGAAAATAATAGTGTTTTGGTCGGAGGAAAAATAACCCCAGTTTTCCCTCTTATAGGCGAGTCAAGTCGACACCCGGAGGAGGCATAGGAGCATGCTCTAAGACCGGTGTCGTGCTAGGTAAGGACGAGGCTAAGGCCAACTGTGTATATTGTATGTTCTACCTGCCTTGTATGCCTTATGCGGTTGTGTGCTTTAATCTATACATTATCTGTGCATTTATGTAGCGCAGCTTGGAACTGAGGTATGTTCCCGTACTCTGGCTTATATGTACTAATATGGCATGGTACAAGGATGATGTGGTGTGGTGTGACATGCATGCTAGGAGTTTTGATGAGGAGTTGTGGAGTGGGGGCTTGAGAGAGAAGAATAAGCGACTAGGATAACCAAAGGGAAGTATGTCGGCTAACGCAGGTAAGAATGACCTAGGCAATTTATGATTAGTAAATGGACGGGAAAAGGGGGAATTAAATAAATAGGAGAATGGAAGAAAGTAAAGTTGCCTGGGGAAAACTAGGGTTTGCATGGGAATGATAGAGTTGGCATGGTGGAAGTGTTAGGGTTTGCATGGGGTGGTTAAGGTCCACATGGGGGCGAACCTTACGTAAGGAAAGTTACTTTGAGGCGTAGGGAAGGTAATGGAAAGTTTGTTTGGGAGTATTGGAGGCTCGAGGTGAAAAATAGTATGTGGGATAAAATAAGGGTACATAGGGACCAACTAGGGTTTGGGATGGAAACCCTAATTTGAGGAGGTGGAAAAGAAAAAGGAAATAATAAGAATAAATGAGGAGGAGTGAGGTATGAGGGAGAGTTGAGTTTGAGGGTAATGTTTGGGTTTTTAGTGCGAGAAATGTGAAAAGTATGGTAATTACCAAAGGGTGTTTAGTGGCCTAGTATAAGCGTAGGAGACAGCTCGGTAACCTAAACCGAGTGAGGATATAGATAATATTGGATGTGTGACCTGTATCCTATGTGATGTGGATGCCTTATATGAATGTTGTGTTGTATTCTAAATGCCGTTATCTTACTTGTTTCGTGGGTAATGTGGCTTGGAAACAAGGAGTGTACTTGTGTTTTCATTAGCATGTGATAGTACGATTACGTCTTCAGTTCTGATGTGATGTGTTGAGATCTCTGGCCATGCATGACAAAAGATATGCCCTCGAATAAGATACATTAAGACACTAACGACTTACAGAGAAAGATGTTGAGCCGAACCCAGACCGGTCCACCGGCTATTATAGTGGCAGGGCATGACCCTCGCGACTGTTCCACCGGCTATAATAGTGGCAGGGCATAAGCCCTCGCGACCGTTCCACCGGCTATAATAGTGGGGGATTTCGTGCTCAACAAACCAAGCGTAAAAGTGATAAGACATGGGAAAGATACTAATATTTACAGTGGAATACCTTGTGAGTCGGGGCCAGACCGGTCCACCGAAAAATAATAGTGGCAGGGTATATTACCCTCGCGACCGTTCCACCGGCTATAATAGTGGCAGGGCATGGCCCTCGCGACCGTTCCACCGGCTATAATAGTGGGGTTCCTGCACTCACATGAATTGATAAAGACTATGATACGAATTGATAAGTAATTGCTCGGGGCTGGACATGTCCCTAAGTAATGTCCGGGGCTGAGCATGCCCCTAAGTAATGCTCGGGGCTGGACATGTCCCTAAGTAATGTCCGGGGCTGAGCATGTCCCTAAGTAATGCTCGGGGCTGGATATGTCCCTAAGTAATGTCCGCGAGGCTAAATGCCTAATTGGTTTGGTTCGGCATTTCCCATAAATGCCCGTTTGATAAATGCTCTATTCGGCTTGGTTTGGTTCGGCATTTCCCATAAATGCCCGTTTGATAAATGCCCGATTCGGCTTGGTTTGGTTTGGCATTGTCCAAAAATGTCTGGTTGGTTGGTTTAACATTATCCATAAATACTTGGTTGGTTTATCTAAATCTCTTATCGGCTTAAGATATTACATATGTTTCGCATGTTATTATATGTGTATGGTAGGACTTGTGATGTGGGTTTGAGTATGCGTAATATTGTATCAACGTATTGTATCATAATTTAATATGCATTTGATGTATAGTTACGTCTCTCCCATAGACTAAGGTAGTGGAACTTACTCAGTATTGGACCCGTACTGATACTACACTGGTTGAATGGGTCCTGTGATGATCCACCGATGGTGGGGAGCAGACCTCTTGTGCAGGTTTGATCGGTTACTAAGTTGGGGTGGAAGGCTTGAATTGAGTGAGTAGGCGGTCCGGATATTGATCCCGTGGGATCTGTCTTATTTAGCTATATTTTGTACTACGCTTCCTATTTTGAAACCGTACTCCTAAGTTGTGTTCCTAAACGATATTTTAACTATTGTTGACTCGTGCTTTCAGGATTGATCTATGTTAACTATGAACCTATGTTTTGATGATTCTTACTTAACGATTATTTAGTTTAGCCTTAGCACTTAGTATCGGAACGGTAGGAGTGAACCGGTCTGGTACTAAGTGTGGCGGTAATACCCCAAAATTTACAGTTTTAATTCTTTCGCTTCCGCTTAACCTTTTGATTTAAACGAAATTTTTCAGTAGTAAATTTGGGGGTGTTACAAATGGAGGGTGAGCAGAATATGGGAAAGAGTGGAAGAATATCATATGGAGGGTGAGTGTGGCTGTCATGGAGAAGAGAGGATGGTAGGTGAGTAATGGAGAAGTGATATGTGAGAAAAGAAAGGTACTAGGGTTTGGGTGGCCAACTAGGGTTTCATGGTCACATGTGTAAATGGGAAGTAAAGTGGAATGCTTGGGGTTGAATCTATGTGAAGTGATGTGTTGGGTGGTAAAATAGCTTTAGTTGTGTGAGACAGGGTAAGGATGGGCCATGTAGGCCCAATTAGGGTTTTCGGGGAAAACCCCTGGGAGCGATAGTGAAGTTAACCTTAGATGGCATAAGAAAGTTGGCCTTGACCCACATACTTAGGAGTTGGGTATTCATGGGAGTAAGTAGAAGAGGGAAAAGATGTCGGGGTGTGTTAGGAGGTGCAAAAGTCCTAAGATATGGGGCGGGGCCTCTTTAGAGAATAGGAGTAGACAGATTTTGACATACATGTTAATGGTGGAAATATTTATCTAATAAGATACTAACCATTTAAAGAGGAAGATTGTTGAGTTGAGCCTAGACCGGTCCACCGGTGAATAATAGTGGTTAGGAGCCAAGGTACCCTGGAGGTTGATCTACCGGTGAATAACAATGGCTAGGAGCGTTCTGCCCTACATTTTTTTGGTCCATCGGCTATAATAGTGGGGGATTCCATGATCAAAAACAAACTTAATGATGTTAAGCCATGGAAATATACTATCTGCTTACAGTGAAATACCATGTGAGTCGGAGCCAAACTAGTCCACCGGCGAATAATAGTGGCCAGGTGCCTTGGGCCTTGGAGATTATTCTACCGATGAATAATAGTGGACAGGTGTGTTCTGCCATGGGTGTTTTTTCGGTCCACCGGCTATAATAGTGGGGTTCTCATACTTACATAGATTGATAATAAGCATGGTGTGAAATGAGTATACTAATTAGAGATCTAAAGAATAAGTTTAACTGGACTATAACACAACCTCTTTTATCTGTATTGCTTGTATGTTGTCTATATGATCTTGCTTGTATTATATGCCTTTCTATGTTTACCCTTAGCTACATGGTTACCTTACTCAGTACGTAGCGTACTAACCACCCATTTCACGGGTGCTACTCATTCCTACAAGCAGAGGGCCCTGTTGAGTTTGTGTAGGTAGGAGATGCCATATTTGATGCCTATGATACTTATGAGGCATTGAGTAGGGCTGAGAGTTGAGCTTTGGACTTAGCCTGGGAACACGGAGCAATGTTGTCCGGATTCTCTTTTACTATTATTTTACCTTTATATCATTTTACTTTGGTTTCGTTTTATCGTACTATATCTTTTACCCCTTTTGGGTACTCAAATTATGCACTCTATTGGGTTGTAATAACTTTTTAATGTACACTCTAATTTCTGTGTTATGAACATTCTAGTTTTTCTCTGAATCCTTGTTTTAAGTTTGACTAATGTTTGGTGATAAACTTTTCTTAGCCTTGAGGTTAGTATGAGACTGGCTGGGGGCTGAGCTTGTACTGATCACGGTAGTAGCACCCCCCGTGCTTGTATTTGTTTCTTTAAACAAAAATTTTTAACTGAAATTTTGGGGGTGTTACAGCCATGTACTAACCTTATTTTATTGTAGCCTCGTATTTATACCTACATGTATTTTGTAATTATTTAGTCGGAATCCATTAGGGTCCTCCAATATAAACACTCTTTAAAATTATTTAATTAATATGTTATTTTGTGTAGTTTGTTGTTTTAAGTATTTTAGTTGTTTTAGCCTTGTATTTGAAATGAGATAGGTGGTGGGAGCCTATTCTATGTTAGGTATAATAGTAACATCCCATTTTTCTCAGGTGACTTTTCAGCTTCTACAATTTTTTAATGAAATTTTCAATAGTAAAAAATGGGGGTGTTACACTAACTGTGCAAGTATACCACAATAAAGAGGTATATGTCATGATAGGTATGTTTCTTGCTAAATTCTTGGATAGAAGTTAATAAAACTAATATCAGCCTACTTGGTACAATAATTCATTCAACATAAACATTTTCAATGGCATTTCATGCACAAGGTCAAAACCTATGTTGGTTTCTTACCACACAAATTATTGCACGGATCCGTTGCTAAAGAAGAAACAAAGTCGATACACAAACCACCGTTCATGAGTCTTGCCATAACAAAGGTGATTTCATAATGGTTGTGTAATGTATGTTCGGTTTTCATGTCTTAATTCATTAAAATGGTAATTAAATAATCACATAATTATTTCACAAAAATACATATAGATTAATGTCAAGACACACCTACCAATTATGGTTTAAACAAACACAACCTTACTAGTTTAAACACACCCAATTGAAAAAAAAAACGATACCAAACATATATCTAAGTTTTCATCGGCATCATGCAAAACATCTAAGGTATTTAATATCTAATATGAATTGACCATTATACTCAATTAATTTCTCAAATATGAACAAGAAAGGCGCAAAAAAATCATGGATAATACTATCAAGAACCCAGTATACATAATCAAGAAAATCAACAATAACTTGGTCATGATGGTTAGCTGGAGTCGTTGATTGTCTTCAATCTTGAGGGAGTAACTGGCTTCAATGGTTGGTAATTCAAAAGAGAAAATCCATCCTAACTATAATACCACAAATGATGTAGATGTTGATAACAAAATCAAACACACACAAGGTAAAACCTTTTCATCTTCATCAGAGTTATGTCTTAGTTCAAAGTGAATTGATATTCTTTGGCCTTCGATGTTATAGTTTATCTTCAAAAAATCAACAAGGGTTATAAGGAAAAATCACACAGTTTTCTACTTAGAATATAGTAAATCCTCCATCACTCACTCACTTGGAAAAGAAGAGAGAATTTCAAAATTCTAGATTATCATTCATTATTTAGTATCATGTATAATGGACGACATGTAGGTATACACACATGGTTGTCCTATTTTACATCTTTGGCTAACTAACTAAAAATCTTCCTAATTAGTATAGCTTTTACCAACAAACTAAGCTAGTTTTTGCTAACAATGTTTAGTCAACACTAACAACTTATATTAACGTTAAAACATTAATAACTACTAATCATCCAACATTAGCTAGGTTTGTACTAATTAGTAAAAGTTTTAAATAATATGAAAAACCCTTATAATCCCCTAAAAAACATATAAACAAATGTTAAAATATGCCCAGCAATTACAAGAAAATAATTTACAAAATGTATATAAAATAACAGAGTTAATTAAAGCCTAACAATGCAAACATATGAGTCATGCAACCAAGCTTTATTTTGTAGATTTGTTTTCTATGTCAATTGTGTACACCATTGCCTTATTATTGTCTTATACACTAGGTGGTTTGGATGCATTATCCTTTTTGCAAAGATATGAAATAACTACTTTACTTCAAGACCTTTAGTAAAATCAAGGTTTGAGGAATAGATTTGAAGAATGATAGGTTCAATATCCAAGTATATTAAATCTTGAACCTTTTGAAATTCATTTGGAGAAGCGTTAGATGCTCCTGCATCAACTTGGTAAAGGTTTTACTAATTTTTTATTATTGTCAAAGTTTTGTTTTGGTACATTATAGTCTTATGTTAAATATGAGTTAGGTGAATGGCCGCACATTTCTCTAAGTTTAATATGGTGGTACTGTCACCATTTCTTTATATTGTTGTTGTGTATTCTATTTTAAATAAAAATAAATTATTAGTAAAAATGGGTTGTTACACCATTTTAATTGACTTTTAGCTTATTTGATCAAAAACCTATTTTAGCTAATTTTAGAAGTATTTAGATAATGATTCATTTTGAGTTTAAGTGATCTTTTTGAAAAAAAAAATATGTTAGAGTAAGTTGTGAAATATGATCCATCTCTCAACATTCATGGTTTTTTCCTTTATCTTTTAACTAACTTTTTATCTTGTCATGTGTACTCTAATATAAATACAAACATGTGTACATGAGTTGTGAGTTAGCAATGAATATTGAATTCAATTCAATATATATGTTGGAATCAATTATATGTTAATGTGACTGAAGGTTTGGTGGATCTAAGCTAGGATTTTGATGGGAGTTAAAGTGTTTCTTGAATGGATATATTAATTACAAATAATTTTTTAACTTATATTATTAAATATGATTTTCTTTGTCTTAATTATAAAAGTAAATTTAGAAGTAAATAATATTGGGCAATTGAAAAAAAGAATTTAAAATTAAGGGCTAAAATGTTATCATTATAGTTGGTTGTGCTTACCTATATGTTATTATAGAAAATTTGTTTCTTTTTCTTCTATCTTATTCCTCATCTATTATAAAATTAACTTAATATTGATAGTAAATTAGGTTTTGTAGTTTCAAAGTGGCTATAGTTTGCAAAACTTATTTTATGATTAACGATAAATAGGAGAACTAAAGCTTTTTACCTATAAAAAAACATTAAAATAAATATCAAAGCCTAAGGGTCATAAATCATAAATTGAACATAACTATATTATAGAATGATAATTTGGTTTGGTCTAGTTTAAAATATTTATAAAAAATAGTTTAATTTGATTTAATTTGAATTCTTCTAAATTATAAAATTATAGTTTGGGGTTATATCTAGAGTTGTAAAAATTGATGCAACTCAAGATAACCCATATTATGTATCTAAAAATTTATCTAACACATCTTGAGAAATTATAAGTATGAAACGTACGTGATCCAATTGGATACCTAACTAATATCCAATTTTATCCAAGAATGTATATATCTAAAACCCACTTGATCGAATACTTAACTTATATCCGATTTAACCAAAAAAAATTATAAAACTAAAAAAGACTAGATCATATTTAATGATTATCTAAAATCTAATATAACCCAAAAACTATACACCCAACAATACTAAACTTGGGTTTTTTTTTTATTACTAAAATGATATATTTTTCTAATATTACTTTAAAATTTTTATTTCTTCCTTTTACAATGACAGAAATTTAGGGAAGAGTCAGAGTAAGAATTTTATTTACTCATTATGAAAAATGAAGATTAATAATTTTTATTATATCAAATACATTGAGAGTAAAAAATAATAATAATAGTTTGTCTCTATCAATGGCCATTAATTCATTTAATTTTTAATGATATGATCATATCAAATCTAATATGATTTCATCACAATAAAATATATTAATGTGTTGTTGTTGTCGTTGTTGTTATTATTATTGCCATAGTTATTAATCCATAAGTTTCATAATAATAGGCTTAGTTTCTATATTAGTTGGTCCCATAATATAGTCTTATTTCTATATTTATTTATTTATTGTGTTTATTATCTATAATATCCTTAATTAATTTACAATAAAATAATTAATGTCACTGGTTTCTAATGTATGGATACATATGAAAAGTATAGAGGCAATTATGAAAGCTTAATTAATTGCTCTTAAAAAGAGATAATATAATGTATTATAAACATGCAATTAAATTTACTTTCTTAATATGTATGTAAATCTAAGAATAATCTATGTCTGAATTACTACTATTATTATCGTTATCATTATTATCATTATTATAATTTTTATCATTAATTGATATCATTATTATTACAATTATTATTTAGTAAAATTTTGTGGACATGATCATATAATGTGATTGATCTATTATAAACATATGCGAATTTGGAATATAAATTTAATTCATTATCAATTATCAATGGTCAATATAAGTCCATCTTATACAAAAATTGTATGGCTATAAATATAACATAAAATTAAAATAATACTTGACCTTGATATAACCCAAATTATGATAGAGATAAATTATTAATTATACCTTAAAATAAAGAAGTGATTCAATTGAAGAAAAAAAAAACTTTCCAATTTAAAATAACAATAACAAATTTACAATACCTCTAAAGATAAAATAATTAAAAAAAAAGTATAATTTTAGAAGTATGACCAAATCAAACTCAAAAAATAAGATAAACTGAAATAAATAAATTTAAAATAAGTAGATTTAATTACATTTTAGAATAGAGAAATATGGCAAGAGTATGACCGAAATCCAAAACGAACAAAATTTGATCAAAAAATGATCCAAAAATAGAATAATTTAAATTTATTTGAATATAATCAAAGTTCGAACCAAAAATAAAATATACTAAACTTACTTAAATCTGATTACATTGAATGTTAACCTGACATAAAAAAATATAATAATTTAAAAGAATATAATAATTTAAAATTAATCAGACTCCAAAATAATCTAACAATATAATCAATATTTATTTAAAAATTATGTAATCTAATTATCATAACCTGCTAATGACTTGAACCGTCTAGGGCAACGATTAAAACAATGACGAAAAAATAATTTTAAAACAGAGCATTGTGTATGGCGTACTCGTACCCCTAAGTCGTAATGGCTTTTACGAATCTCACTTTCAGCAAAAAGTGGCGTTTTCCCCCTATATTTTATTCACTTTCTCTTTTTATTCATTTTTATTGAATTAATTTTTATTCTTAAACTGGAATATTCACAACCCTTTCTCGTCCACCCAAAACTGATAAATAAATCGTCCTTTTTCCTCCCACCCAATCTCTGGATTACCGTTTACCTGGGCAGACCAGACAAAACAAGCATTACTGTAGACTGCTTTTTGCTCCACTACCAGATATTGATGTCAATTTGACGTTGATGGCCTACGCTCCATTATTCTTTTTTAAGCTGCGTTTGTTGATGCATTAATTTTCAATTTGATCACTCATTGAAGCTGACCTAACCATTTTTTATTATTATTTATAAAAGTTAGAATCTATCTCTAAATTTATCACAATCATAAATAACTCGAAAAAAGAAAATGTTATTGTTGTTGTTATTATTGTTATTATATGTATACCTCTTTTGTTTCATTATAGATGTCTTATAATTTTTTAATATTATTTAATAATAGAATTTATTTTTATTAAAACAATAACATTTTAATGTTATATTTTTAAATATTCCCTATCTCCGCTTAATTAATTTATCTTACGGTAGTAAAATTATTCAAATTTTATCATATACATTTTAATCTCTTTGTATACTATTTATTTTAAACATTAATATTTCTTAATTTACTTGTTGAAAAACTATATACCTCTATTGTAAAATCGAGGGAGTGTATACCCAAAAAATGTAAATGTACATAGTTTATTTAATCCCCGTCACATAACTTGATTTCATGGGTTGTGGTTCAATAAATAATGTGGGGGAGAATTTCTTATAGTGGTGGAACTATGGCAATGTATCAATATTTGATATTCTTCATTTGATCAATGGACATTTTTATGGAACCTTGGATTTATTTATTGAATGCCAAATTTATATGTGAATAATAAAGCCTTTGTTTGGAGCTACTTTAAAAAAATAATTATCTAAGATAATTACTTATTTTAGAAATCTTTTAGCCTAATTTTTTTTAAAAAATAAGTATTTATCTAATACAATTATTTATGGTAAGTAGGTTCAAACAAGTCCATAAATTGTGGGTTACTGTAACACCTCCAAAATTCACTACTAAAAAAAATTCGTTTTAGTTAATAATTTCGCGAAAGTAAGTAAATCAAAACTTGTGAATTTCGAGGATATTACCGCCGTGATTAGTACAAGCCTATCCCCCCACCAATCCCATACTAACTACAAGGCTAAAGAATACTTAATAATCACCATAATTCAAACCCAAAGCTACGCTTCATAAAAGCATTGAAATGTTCATAAGACAAAAATCAGAGTATGTGGGAAAAATTTTACAATCCAGAGTACATAAGTAAAATTCCTCTAAAGGAATAAAGATTACAATACAATAAAAATAAAGTCTGAGTAAACCAGCACAATGTAAAAGAACATGAAAAGTAAATCCCGCCACGACGCTCTCGAATCTTTAGGCCAAGTCCATGCTCAACACTCAGCCCCACCCAATGCCTCATAAGCACCAAAGATATCAAAAAGAGCATCACCAACCTGCACAAACTCAAAGGGTCCTTCTATTCGTGGGAATGAGCAATACTCATGAAACAGGTGGTCAATATGCTATGTACTGAGTAAGGTAACCATGCAGCTAATACC
This sequence comes from Tamarix chinensis, assembly GCA_030549775.1. Lineage (NCBI taxonomy): Eukaryota > Viridiplantae > Streptophyta > Magnoliopsida > Caryophyllales > Tamaricaceae > Tamarix > Tamarix chinensis. The sequence continues at coordinate 34,696,604 of CM060181.1, read as the reverse complement.
AAGCATACAAAAACATGTAATACAAGTATAATCACATAAATGACATACAGTCATTACAAATGAATAAAGGCCAAGTTCTAATTTGGATCAACTGATTCTTTAAACCTTTGATCATTACTTATTTCACACCATGCTTATTATCATTCCATGCGAGTACGGGAGCCCCACTATTATAGCTGGTGGACTGGAAACATATAGGACATAATGCTCCTAACCACTATTATTCGCCGGTGGATCGGTCTCCAAGGCAAGTTGCTCCTGGCCATTATTATTCGCCGGTGGACCAGTCTGGCCCCGACTCTCATAGTGTTCCACTATAAATACTTAGTGTCTTTCCCATGTCTTATCACAATTATGTTTGGTTTTTTGAGCACAGAATCCCCCACTATTTTAGCCAGTGGACAGAAAACATACAGAGCATAACGCTCCTAACCACTATTATTCATCGGTGGATCAGTCTCCAGGACACCCCGGCTCCTGGCAACTATTATTTGCCGGTGGACCGGTCTAGGCTTGACTCAACAGTCTTCCTCTTTTAATGAGTAGTGTCTTACTGTATCTTATTCAACAAGTTTCACCCTAGACATGCGTGTCACACTCCATCTACACATATCCTCCCAAGAGTGCCCGTCCCATATCTTGAGACTCTGCCCCTCCTAATGCACCCCAATATCCTTTCCTTCCTCCACTTACTCACACTAGAGGCCCAACTCCTAAGCATTTGGTCGAGGCCCATTACCTTCCACCTCCAAGTCCACTCACTGCCTTACCCTAGGGTTTTCTCCAGAAACCCTAATTTGGGTCATCCTTCTCTACCTCACATATTCAAGGTTGTTTAACACCCCACACATCACATACCTTAGATTCAACCCTCATTATTTCACTTTACTCCCCCAAATACATGTATGACCACAAAACCCTAGGTGCCCACACCAAACCCTAGCATCCTTCTTTCCACCTGTCACCCCCTCCTTTTCTCACCTTCCACTCTTACTCTCCCATTATATCCATACTCACCCTACACATGACATTCCTCCACCCTCATGTCATACTCCACTCACCCTAAGTTATTTTTACTTTCACTACCATCTCAAATTAGGATTTTCTTCCCAAACCCTAGTCAGGTCTCTTGTGTATCCTTGTACTAACCCACGTGCTATTTTTCACCCAAAACCTCCAAAACAACTCTTCCCTTACCTTAATTACATCCCAATACAACTTTTCACACATAAAGTTCATCCCCATGCAGACTCCATGCACCCCATGCTAACTCTTGAATGTTTTCATGCAAAATCCTAGAATTACCATGCGAACCCTAAATTTTCCCATGCAAAGTTTACCCCCTTCTTTTGTTTTATTCATAGACCCCTTTTTAATTTCCCTTTCATGGATCATAAGATATTTAGGTCAATCCCATATCCCTTGGTCAACTTACTTTCCTTTGGCCAACTTATTTTTCCTTGGTCAACTTACTTCCCTATTTTCCTTTTTCATCCTTTCACCCCATGTCATTACATTAAATACCCTAGTATGCATGTCCTAAGGGGCCACATCACATAATATCATAATCACAACATAAACACCTTATACACATGCTATAAGAGAATACATAAGCATGCCTCAACTCCAAGCTGCGGTACAAATAAAACAAGTTTAATGATAACCACAACATGACATAGTACATAACATCCAAGGCATACGAGACACACATACAAAACACACATAGGGTCTTAGCTACATCCTTAACTAAAACATCACCGGTCTTGGAGTATGCGTTTATGCCTCCTTAGAGTTTTGACCAACTTCACCTATAAGAGGAAGAACTAAGGATTCATTTCCCTCCTACCAAAAATACTTATTATTTCCTACTTTATTCTTATATTAGGGTTACAATTATTAAAATAAAATATACAAGTGAAAATAGGGTTTTCAACACTCAAGTTAGCCTACTAGAGTATTACTAGTTAAAATAGGTTTGTGTTAATATTTATAGCCATATTTATACCATTAAAGTTAATAGCTTTATTTTTTCTAATAAAGGTACTAATACTAGTTGTAGTAAAATAGTGATATTGATAATAATAATAATAATAATAATAATAATAATAATAATAATAATATCAATAGTCAAGGTAATATAAACTCTAGTATTATTAAGGTTAAGACTGAAAATAGAGTTAGTGATAAAAATAATAATATAATAATAGCAATATTAACAAAATTAGTAATATTGCTAAGGATAATATTGATAATAGTAACATTCGTAATAATGATACTTATATGGGTAAGGTTTTGAATTCTTTTACGCAAGTAATAATAGTAATATACTAAGGCTAGCACTAATAGTAGTAATAATAATAATAATACTAGTAGTGATGATGATGATGATGATGATGATGATGATAATGATGATGATAATGATGATGATAACTATAGTAAAAATAGTGATAATAAAAGCATTAAGAATAATATTAGTAGCAGTAATATTTGAATAGTAAATAATAATAATAATAAGGTTTGAATATTTTTTTAATAGCAACAAAAACGATAATATGCCAATGTTAGCATTAATAATACTAATAATAATAATTAAAATCAAAATAATAATAAAATAGGGTTTTGATCCCCTTAATAATAGTAATAAAATTAATATCCCGAGGTTACAAATGATAATAAATATGATAAATAATAATAATAATAATAATAATAATAATAATAACACAATAATAATAATATAAATACAAGTAAAATGGATAAAGCTTGCATAATTAGGGTTTAGGAGAAAAGGGGAAATTTTGAGTGTTTAGGGTAGGAGAGGGGGAATGAGATAGGAATTTGAGGTGGTGGAGGTTTCCCAGGATGAGAGGGTTGGAATGGTGGTGGTGACGCAGCCAAAATTGGCGGCACAAGCGGTGATGGTGTGGTGGTCGAGGGTGGTGGAGAGGGAGGAAGGGAGGAGGAGAGGGAGGTAGGGAAAAATATGGGTAGGGGAAGGTCTACTGGTGGTTTTGGGGGATATGAGGGGTGGTTATTGCAGCGGGAGTGGCAGTGGATAGCGGCTCAAAGGCGGTGGTGGCTAGGTTAAGGTTGGTGGGGTAGCCAACTTTGTACATCCAAGGAGGCTTATGTATGGAGATTTGAGGGTGGTGAGGGGTGCAACTCAATGAAGGGTGGTGTAGGGGGTAATTTGGGTGGTGGTTTGGGCAGTTGTGCCGGATGACGGTGGCGCATCAAGTGGTTGAATAAGTGACGACACACAATGGAGTGAGTTTCTGGGTTGAGAGAAAAAAAGATTGAATTAAGGGGATAAGGGTATTTATAGGGTAAGGATGAGGGGAAGGAGAGAGGGGGAAGAGGAATGGTTGGCGGCAGGAGGCCGAATGGCCGAAGAAGGCTTGCAAAAATTGTAGGTCAGGCTACTCGGGAAGGGGAAAAGGAGAGGAGAGAGAGAGAGATGCAAGGATTAGGTGGAGGAGAGAGAGGGTGTGTTAGGGAAGGGGGTAGGGGTAGTAGGCTGGCGTGAGGTGGCACAGAGGTCGCGTGCCTGCGCAGGGAAGTAGGAAGGTCGGGCATCGAAGAGAGAGAGGGAGTCGGGAGAGAAGGGAAAGAAGAAGGGATGCAGTTGGTCAGTTTAAGGAGAAAAGAAGAAACAACCGGACCGGGCTGGGCGACGGGGGAGGTAGAAGGAAGGGTGTGCTAACCTTGGATCGTGCAGGAAGAAGGGAAGAGGGGAGAGGGTTTGGGCCGTAGGGGCGGGTTGGCCTAGGTTGGGGGAGGGAAGGAAAAAAGAAAAGAAGAAAGAAGGGGAAAAGAAGAAAAGAAAAGAAAGAAAAGAGGGGGAAAAGGGAAAAGGGAGAAAAAAAGAGAAAAATAGGTGATTTGGGGGTATTTAAAATATTTTGGTATTTTGGGATATTTAAAAATAATAATATTTTAATAAAATAATAATTAAATTTCCTTTTATGCTAATTTAGGATTTTTAAAAGATGTTTTCTAAATTTCATTTTAATTAGCAAAACACCTTAGTTTTTTTCCAATTAAATTATTTATAAATTTTCTCTTGATTTTGTCTTAATTACTCTCTCTTATTTTAATAAAATAATTTATTTAATTAATTTTCCTAATAAATATTTTATTTGCCATAATTCTTTAAATTAGGGTTTTAGGGTATTTCAGTTATGTTGTTGGTCCAATTCATGTGAAATCAATCAACTTAAGTCTAGTATATTCGAGCCTAATGTATTTAATTGGATGTGACTTCTTATGTGTTGAGACATAGGATATTCTAATTTATTAATGAAATAAGATAGAATAACCCAATAGATAATAAATTTGTCTTATATATATATATATAGATAGATAGATAGATAGATAGATAGATAAATGTAGGTTATGGTCTTGGGTCACACGACTTTAGTTATCACTATTCCCATTAGATTCAAATGCAAAAAACTAACTAGGAGCTTGCAAAATGAAGTACATATTACTATTAGAATACCATGACGGATAGATTAGATCATCAAATATTCAACAGTAGTTATGCTTCCACATATTTTTATAAATATACGATTAAAATGTTAAAATTTTCATCCATATTTAATTTTTATTATTACTTCACCCATTAATAATACATATTTTGTGTAAGTAATTAATTTAGTATGATTTGCTAAATAATTTCTATTGAAAGATATATTGAAGCTATAGACCATTATTTGAGATGTACTATTAATTTTCTTTATTTCATAAGATTATTTTTTACTCTATTTCAATTGCTATATTTTGTATGTATGATTGTGCCAAGTATGATTTATATAGTTCATGCCTTGTTTTGTCTTACTTATAGTGATAGTATATAAGATTATATACTTGCTAGGTGACTATATAAACATGTTAGAATTAATATGTAAAAATTGCATCTAAGTTAGATAATAACTCACCTAATATTTTTTATGAGTCTAATTAAAATAGTAAAATATTTTGATACATGTGGGTCAAAGGAGGGGAATACTACTAGACATGCTTGAAGTACTAATTTGAGTGCTTAGAGTTACAATTCCACTTGTCTGTAATGCTTCAAATCTACATAAATATGGAAGCCACTTATTGCAACTATACTACTAGAATTTAGTAGGATTTAATATTGGAGCTTTGTCGTATTAATCATAATTTAGGGAAGCAATATAAAGTTTATAGACCTAATTTTGGCTTATAACTTAGTTAGTCTCTTTCTTGTAATTAAATATATTGATATATTTTTACCTAGGATAATGGTGGATTTTGACTTCCCTAGCACATTCGTTAGATTTGTAATGTAACACCCCAACATTCACTACTTTTTTTAATAAAAAAAGGCAGAAGAATTTAAAATTTGAAAACTTGTGAATTCTGGGGATGTTACCGCCACACTTAGTACCAAACCGGTTCTCTCTGACCATTTCAGTAACAAATTCTAAGGCTAAGAAAAGATTAACATTAAACTTAAATCAATAGTTTATGAAAGAACTAGAAAGATCATAACACCAAAGATCAGAATATGCGTAAAGAATTGTAATTCATATCCAAAAGAGAAATAGGCTTACAACCGATAAAATGTTCATTTAAAATACGCAATACAAGTAATAAATCATAAGAGGGTAAATCCGATACAAAAGAAATAGCAGAAGATGATAAAATAACAAGAAGAGTAAATCCGGACACACTACTCTTGAATTTGGAGCCAAAAATGCTCAACACATAGCCGCCTGATGTCTCGCCCACCTGCACAAAGTCAGAAGGGCCTACTGCTCGTGGGAATGAGCAACACCCATGAAAAGGGTGATCAGTACGCTACGTACTAAGCAAGGTAACCGTGCACTAAGACCAACACATAAAATCACATAAATAATGCATAAGAAATAAAAGAGCATAATCCATCATGATAACATAATTTCATACAATCATTCAAGTATGTTCATAAAGGCCCATTTATAATCTAGATTAATTACTTAATTAATCTCTGATCGAAAATCGATTCACACCATGCTTTTTATAAAATTCATGCGAGTATGGGAACCCCACTATTATAGCCGGTGGACTGGATACATACAGGGCATATAGCTCCTGACCACTATTATTTTCGGTGGATCGGAAACACACATGGTATAAAGCTCTTGACCATTATTATAGCCGGTGGACCGGAAACACACAGGGCATAAAAGCTCATGACCACTATTATTCGCCGGTGGACCGGTCTGGCCCTGACTCTCATGGTGTTCCACTATAAGTACTTAGTGTATTTCCCATGTCTTGGCATAAATATGTTCAGTTTTGTTGAGCACGGAATCCCCCACTATTATAGTCGGTAGACCGGAAACGCACAGGTACAAAGGCTGACCACTATTATTCGCCGGTGGACTGGTCACATATAGGACATCATGCCCTAACCACTATTATTCGCCAATGGATTGGTCTGGGCTCAGCTCAACAATCTTTCACTTTAAATGATTAATGTATTACGATGTCTTATTTAGAAACCTTACCCTGGACATGCATGAATCACTCCCTTTACACTTATCCTCCAACTGACCCGCATCACATCATGATAACCCTACACCTCCTCTCTTACCTAATAACCCTTCCTCTATACTCAAACTCACACTAAAACTCCATCATCGAAATATGTAGGTCAAGGCCCACTACTACACGCCTCTAAGTTCACTTATTTCCTTACTCTAGGGTTTTTCCCCAGAAACCCTAATTTAGGCCAACGTGGCCCATCCTACTCCACCTCACACAACCCAAATCATTTTTAATATTCCATACATCACAACCCATAGATTCCACCCTCATCATTACACTTTAATCACCAAGTATATGTGCTACCACAAAGACCCTAAGTAGCCACACCAAACCTTAATTGTCCACACCAAACCCTAGCTCAGTCTCCTGCGTACCCTTATATTACTCCACATACTATTTTCCATCCAAAGTGTTCAAACACCCAAACAACACTTACATTACCTTCCTCACATCCCAAATCAATGTTCCAAACATAAATTTCACTCCCATGAAAACTTTACACATCCCATGCAACCTTTCTAACTTTTCATGCAAACCCTAAGCTCCCATGTGAAACCCTAGATTCAACCATGCGAACCCTAGATTCAACCATGCGAAACCCTAGATTCCACCATACAAGACCCTAGATTCCTCCATGCAAAACCCTATATTCATTCACACCAAACCCTAGATTCAATCTATACAACACCATAGAATTTGCCATGCAAAACCCTGAGTCCATTCATATCAAACCCTAGTTTAGATTCTCCCATACAACACCATAAAATCTATCATGCAAAACCCTAAGTCCATCTATACAAAACTCTAGATTCCACTATACAAGACACTAGATTCCTCCATGCAAAACCCTAGGTTAGATCCTCTCATGCAACACCATATATTAGATTCTCCCATGCAACACCATAGGTTAAAATTCTCCCATGTAACTCCATAGATTATACTTTCCCATAAAAAAATATAGATTAGATTCTCCCACATGAAACCCTAAAGTTTCCATTTTATTCTTCCACTCATGGATTATTAAAATACTTAGGTCAACTCACATCCCTTAGTCAACTTATTTCCCTTGGTCAACCTCTTTCCCTTTTAGTCAACTTACTTCCCTTTTCCATTTTCAACCTTTTTCTCACACAATACCACTTTATACATCCTCACATGCATGTCTAAAGGGTCACAAACCAATCATCACATACCACAATATTTCATTACATATACATAATATACATGCCATATAACAACACAGAAACATACTTCAACTCCACTCCATACCACACATGAAATAATTACAATGATAAACATAGGATGCATAAAATACAAAGCATATAATGCACATCAACACACATAAGGTCTTAGTAACACCCTTACCTAAAATGACACCGGTCTTAGAGCACACTCCTACGCCTCCTTAGGGCTTTGACTGGTCTCACCTATATGAGGGAAAAACTAAAATTAGATTCCCTCCTACCAAAAATACTATTATTCATAATTTATTCTAAAACTAGGTTTTTGATAAAATAATAACATATTAATAAAAATGTCATTAACTAATTACTAACTTTGTTAAAGATATAGGAAATAATAGTAATATTATAAAAATTGATAATATAAGGTTTGAAAACTTTATCCTAATAATAATAATAGTAGTGAAAATGGAAATAATATAATTAATAACAATAATGATAATAATAAAAAATAATAATAACCATAATAATAATAATAATAACAATAAAAAGGGAATTACTCAAAAATAAAGTGAAATATTAATATTATTCAAAACAGATGGCGAGATAAGGACTTCAACCCTTCACCAAAATAATGCTAATAATATCGCTAGGACATTATTAATAAAAATAGTAATGAAATAATAATTGAAATTAAAAAAATAATGATAATGATGATGATGATGATGATGATGATGATGATGATGATGATGATGATAATAATAATAATAATAATAATAATAATAATAATAATAATAATAATGATGATAATGATGATGATAAAATAACCTAAATCGAGAGTAACATAAATTAGGCTTTTCGACCCAACTTCAAAATAGTAAAAGTACTATTAGTGAAAATAATAATAATAATAATAATAATAATAATAATAATAATAATAATAATACATATTACTTATAATAATAATAATAATAATAATAGTAGTAGTAATAATAATAATAGTAATAATAATAATGAAATAATAATAATAATTTTGAAATAGTAATAATAATAATAATAATAATAATAATAACATTAATAAATAAAATAAAAACTCATAATAATACTAATAATCTACTAAGCCAAATAGGGTAAGCCCTAATAAGATATAATAATACTAATAATATTGAACTCAATAATAATAATAATAATAATGATAATAATAATAATAATAATATTTGAATAATAGGATAAAATTGAAATAAAATAAAATAAACTTAATTAAATAGGGAAAAAGGGTTGAGGGGGTTTAGGGTTCAACCTTAAGCTAGTGTCGACAGGTGGAACCGGTAGTGGTGCACAGCGGCGGTGGCCGGAAAAAGAGAAGAAAAGGGGAAAAGTTGAATGCTGGGAAAAGGAGAGGCAGAATGGAGGTGGGAGTTGGGGTCTTTAGAGTTTCTTAGGTGGAGAGGAGTAGAATGAAGGTGGCGGTGCAGCCAAAAGCGCGACGTACGGCGGTGCTGGTGGTGGCGGAATGGGGAAGAAGAAGAGAAAGAGAGGAGGAGAGGGAGAAAGAGGAAAAGAAAGGTAGGGGAGATAGAGGAGGGTCTACAAGTGGTTTTGGGAGCTGAAAGAAGTAGTGGAAGCTACGGATGTGGTGGCTAAGGGTGGTGCGAAGGGCGGCGGAGGTGGAAGAAAGAGTTGATTGAGGAGGGAACTTTGCACAACCGGGGCGGATTGTGTAGGGAAAATAGAGGGATAAGGGTGGTTCAGGTAGTTAAAGGGTGATACAGGGAAGAGTTAGGTGGGAAGAGTGGGTGGCGAAGTTGGCCGGAGGCGGAGGCAATGGTGTCTGAAGGGGCGACGGTGGCACGGTCGGAAAATTCTGGGTAGGAATCAAAGGCTTAATACCGGGCTCATTATGGGGTATTTATAGAGAAATTGAAGTGGCTAAGGTCAGAGGGAAGAGCGCGAGGATCATGCAGGTAGGTTAGACTCACCGGTGGCGACGGTTGCCGGAAAAAATCAAGAAGACGTGGTAGGGTGTGGTTAGTTGGGAGAAGGGAGAACGTGCGAGGAGAGGGGAGAGTTGGTTGGGTTCAAATGGACTACGAGTCAGAAGGGGAGAGGGAGGAGAAATTGGCAGGATCAACAGCGAGGTTAGCGGTGAAATCCAGGGAGTTGGGTGGCTATGCAGGTCATCGATGTCGAGGGAGGAGGAAAGAAGAAGAAGAAATAAAAGGGGGCTGGACCGGTAGTCCGGGGAAGAAAGAAAGAAAAGAAAAAGTGGGGAGCCAGCCGGTCGGGCGGTGAGGGGGAAAAATTAAATCAAATGTAGTATTTAGGGGGATGGGCTGCGTTGAAAAAGAAATGGGGGAAAAAGGAAACAAGTCGTGAAGACAGACCCAATTCACCGAAGAAGAAAAGAGAAAGAGAGGGAGGCAGGCCGCGGGAAAGGAGAAGGAAGACGGGGCACTGGGTTGGCCTAAGTCAGGAGAAAAGGTAAGAAAAAGAAAAGAAAAAGCAAAGAAAAGGAAGAAAGAAAAGGAAAAAGGAAAAAGGGAAAAAGAAAAAAAGTGGGTTGTGTTAATTAAATTAATTATGATTTTTTGGATATTTAAAAATAATAATATTTAAATTCCCTTTTTAGGCTAAATTAGGATTTTTCAAAGATTTTCTATAAATTCCATTTTAATTATCAAATCACTCTAATTTTGCCCAATTAAATTATTTATAAAATTTCTATTAATTTGGACCTACTTTCTCCTTCTTATTTTAAATAAAATCCTTAATTTGCTAAAATACCCAAATTTCTCTTAATTAGAATACTTATAAATTTCTTCTTGATTTGCCCTAATTAATTTCCTTTTATTTTAATAAAAATAATTTATTTAATTAATTTTTTTTCTAATAAAGCCTTATTTAACTATAATTTTTTTTAATTAACTTTTTTGGGGAATTTCATGTAATCACCCATATTTATTTTCTTATTTGATTTTATTTGGTTTTTATTATTTTCTATTTTAAACAATTGTATTTTTCTTATTATTTATTGTTATGTGATTTAGATTATTTTATTTTGGTATTTGTGTGGTAGTTAGATTTAGGTGAGCCCTCTCAAATCTCAGGCTAGAACAATGCCCTTATTTATCAATACTATAGTTGACAATAAGAGGATTTAAATTAATAACGACTGCAACCGCACCAATTTTCAGCCCTATTGTCGGGGATTGATAATTTTTCCTTTGTTCTACTACTATTTTTACTAATTTTAGTGTCTTTATGCGTGTAATTTTCTTGAGTCATAATTTCTTAATTTTTTTTAATTTCTCATGTGATTTAATAGTTTATGGTATTTTTCTTATTGAAGGCACTCTCTAGTGAATGCATATAAGAAGAAATCTACAAGGAAAGCCTTTGGTATTGAATCTTGAATTAGGGAAATCTATTCAACCCATTAGAAAGCTAAAAAAAAAATATTCTCCTTCATCACCAAGAAACAAAGACAAGATTTTTAGTTCTTCCTCATCATTAAAATTAAAAGAAGGGGCTTCCAAAATTAGCATATCACCAAAGTAAAAGACTATCTACTTTGCTCTTATGGGAGCTAATAGGAGTTTGTGAGAGTTTGTAGCCCACAATTTAGCATAGAAAATCTTTACATGCATTTGCTATCCTGAGCTCACTAATAGCAAGGAAAGAGATTTTGAGCTAAAGTTAAGCCTACTTCACTAACTTCCTAGTTTCTATGTACTCCCTAGTGAAACCTGGATAAATGATGAGAGTTATAGCCAGGCGTGTTCTGTTTTAGGGTAGATAAATGATGAAACCTGGATAGGTTTCAAAGAAAATTTCAACGGATCATGAGTCGAGCGATGGGTTTGACCACAAAATATAGATCAACCTAAGGAAATTAAACCAAAGGAAGATCAAGAAACTCAGGGCACGGTTGTATTCAACGGCAACTGAGATTGATTCACAGAAGAGAGAATCGAGCAAGAAGATTAGCAGAGAAGAGATTCGAGCAAGCGAGGGTTTCGCAAGAGAGAAGTCGAGAGAGAGAATTCTAGAGAGAACGAGAGAAAGTAGTATCTGTAATATTCTACCAAAAAAGTCTGTACAAACCTCCCATATACGCCCTTATATATGCGCGTATACAATGCCGACATACATACAGTCGGTGGGCTTTAATCAAGACAACCAAACAACCCAAATACAAGACAACCAAGATAAACAATCTAAAATACAAGATCCATTGGTGCTGATTATAATGATTCAACCCAATTACAAATACAAGATTACAATTATTCCCACATAATTAAGTTACAACTTATTTCCCATCAGCTAAATTATGTAGCTAACTATAGAGATTAAGGGTTGCATAATCTGCAATCCTTCTAATCCAAAAATATAGATCGGGTGGCTAATCATGTGGCCTACTTAATTCTACTAGCTATGATTTGCCGGCGAATGCATCATATGGGAATAATAATTTTCCCTCACTGATATGATCAAACAAAAATCAACTAATGCAGCAATTTCATGTCAGCAACAGCAACCAACAACATCTACTCACAACAGCCAACATTATGCTCCATTTCCAATAATCTTATTTTACCGAGTTATTCACAAAATAAGAAAAGTAATTATATGTAAAATGCAATTTACAAGAATTAATAGAATTATTTAAATACAAATTATTGAGATACACATCATCCCCCTCTTCTTGGTGGGGTTTCGTCTTTGAAACCTTTATAATTCCAATAAAGGGACTTAAATCAGAAACATTGAAAGAATTACTTACATTTCCAAATTTAGTAGGCAAATCAATTTTATAGGCATTATTATTAATCTTTTCTAACACGGTAAAAGGTCCATCACCTCTAGGATCCAATTTAGATTTCCTAAGTGTTGGAAAACATTCTTTTCTAAGATGTACCCAAACTAGATCCCATGGTTGAAAAATAATTTTCCTTCTTCATTTATTAGCAACCTCAGCCATTTGTTGAACCCTTTTATTAATCTATTGACTTACAGATTCATGTAATTTCTTCATTTTTTCAGCACAAGACTCAGCATCAAAATTATGCAATTCAGAACTAGGTAAAGGACTCAAATCAAGTGGAGTCAAGGGATTAAAACCATACACAATTTCAAAAGGTATTCTCTTAGTTGTAAAATGTAATGTCCTATTATAAGAAAGTTCTACCTATGGTAATATAGCTTCCCATTGCCTAAGATTCTTCCCAAGCACAACCCTTAACATGTTACCTAAAGTTCTATTTACTACTTTTGTTTGTCCCTCAGTTTGTGGATGACAAGTAGTTGAAAATAAAAGCTTAGTTCCTAGCTTTCCCCATAATACCTTCCAAAAATGACTCAGAAACTTAACATCCCTATCAGACACTATGGTTCGAGGTAACCATGTAATTTAACTATGTAAGAAAAAAATAAATCTGCTACAGTTACAACATCATTAGTTTTATTATAGGGTATAAAATGTGCCATTTTACTAAATCTATCTACTATAACCATTATAGAATATTTATCCCTATTAGTTCTAGGCAACCCCCAGAAAAAATCTAAAGAAATATCAGTCCATGGCTGGGTAGGAACAGGTAATGGAGTATACAAACCAAATGGTTTAGAGGTGGACTTAGCCTGTTTACAAGCCACACAATTAACACAATACTTTAACACATCCTTTTTCATATGAGGCCAATAAAAATGTTCAACTAATATATCCAAAGTCTTTTGAAAACCTAAATGTGCCATCAAACCACCATTATGTGCCTCTTGGATTAATAATCCTCTATATGAACAATTAGGTATGCATAGTCTATTTTCCCTAAACAAATATTCATCATAGATATAATATTTCCCTTGGGCAACAGTTTCACAATTCTTATATACTTCCCTAAAATCATGATCTTCAGCATATAAAACTTTAATATGAGAAAACCCCAACAAAGTAGCATCCACTGTATTTAACAAGACATGTCTCCTAGATAAGGCATCTGCAACTATATTATCACCTCCTTTTTTATACTTAATTTCATAAGGGAAACTTTCAATAAATTCTATCCATCTACCCTGCCTTCTATTCAATTTTGATTGACTTTTTAGATACTTTATAGCTTCTTGATCAGTATTTATAACAAATTCTCTAGGCCATAAATAATGTTGCCACACTTCTAATGCCCTTACTAAAGCAAACAATTCCTTTTCATAAGTAGAGTAATTTAAAGTACTACCACTCAACTTTTCACTAAAATAAGCTATAGGTCTACCTTCTTGAGAAAGAACAGCCCCAATTCCCAAACCTGAAGCATCACAGTCCAATTCAAACATTTTGTCAAAGTTAGGAAGAACTAATATAGGAGCTTGTGTTAATTTTTCTTTAAGAGTTTCAAAAGCTTTCTATTGTTCTAATTCCCATTTAAAACCATTTTCCTTCTTAGTAATTACAATTAAAGGTGCTGCTAAAGTACTAAAGTTCCTAACAAATCTACGATAAAAAAGAACACAAACCATGAAAACTTCTAACCTCAATCACTGTTTTAGGTATAGGCCATTCCTGTATTGCTTTAACCTTTTCTTTATCAACATATATGTCATTCCTACTAATAACAAATCCTAGGAATACTACACTTTCTATAAAAAAATCTTGACTTAGCTAGATTAGCATACAATTTTTCTTCCTTAAACACATCCAAAATAATCCTCAAATGTCTGAAATGCTCTTCTAGATATTTACTGTAAATAAGTATATCATCAAAATAGACAACTACAAATTTTCCAATAAAGTTTCTAAGCACATAGTTCATAAGTCTCATAAAGGTACTTGGAGCATTGGATAATCCAAATGGCATAACTAACCACTCATATAACCCAAAATTTGTTTTAAAAGCGGTTTTCCACTCATCTCCTGGTTTCATCCTAATTTGATGATACCCACTCTTCAGATCTATTTTAGAAAAACTACAGCCCCATGTAAAAGATCTAACATCTCATCAAACCTAGGTATAGGATACCTATACTTAATTGTTATCTTGTTTACTGCTCTACTATCTATGCACATCCTCTAACTCCCTTCTTTTTTTAGAACTAAAAGAACTAGTACAACACAAGGACTCATTGACTCCTTAATATAACCCTTACTCAACAATTCAGAGACCTGTTTCTTTAACTCCTTTACTTCCTCTGGATCAGCTCTATAAGCAGGTCTGTTGGGAATGACAGCCTCTGGTATGAAATCTATTTCGTGTTCTATGCCCCTTAATGAAGGTAATCCATGGGAGTTCTCCTTAGGAAATAAGTCAATATATTCCTCTAATAACTCTCTGACATTATCAGGTACAGCCTTAATTAAATCTGCATGACACTCATAACATTCCGTATACACCATTACATATACACTTGACTATTGACTAATAGCCCTTTCAACATCGCTTTTCCTTGCATAAAATCTAGATGACTTCTTAGTCCCATTTGAACAAGTTTCAGTCTCTACACTCTACTTCGTTAACTCCTTATAATTAGATTTTATTTTAATTTGATCATCAAAGATTTCTTTTGGAGTCATAGGTGCTAAAATAATCTTCTTATCATCCTTATGCACTGTATACCTATTTTTTTTATCCATCATGGGTCACTCTCCTATTATACTACCATGGTCTTTCTAACAAAAGGTGAGCATCATGTATTGGGACAATATCACATAAAACATAATCTTCATAATTCCCTAATTTTAGATTTACTAAGACCTATTGACTAACCTTAACATCTCCTAATTCATTTAACCATTGAAGCCTATAGGTTTTTAGATGCTTAGTGGTTGGTAATCCTAACTTAGATACTTATAAAATACTAGCAGCATTTATACAACTCCCACTATCAATTGCCATGTTAAAACACTTATCATTAATTAAACATCTAGTATGAAAGATATTTTCTCTTTGTATGGAATTTGGGTCAGGTAATTTATTACTGTTCAATGCCCTACACACAACAAAAAGATCCCTACTAACTGGGAGTTCTACCTCTTCCTCAAATTCACTAATGTCACCCATAATTGTGTTGAACTCTACCTCTTCTTTCTCAGATTTAGATTCTATATCCCTAGATTCCCTAATCAGAATATTCCTCCTATTAGGACACTCAGAGGCTATATGACCTAGTCCCCCACACTTAAAGCACTTTATGTCTCTAGTTTAGTAGGACCACTAGTAGGATTAGCTGCAACAGTTTTACCCTTATCATCTCTGTTCCCTACTTTAACCTCATTACCTTTACCTATAAAGTCAAATTTTCCACTGTTCTTCCAAATTTCAGAACTACTTCCACCAAAATTCCTCTTCATATTGTTTCTAAACCCAATTCCAGTTGGTTTATTCTATCTAGCTTTCCTTATTTGACTTTCTATCTTAGCTGCTATGTTAACCATCTTTTCCAAAGTTCCATAGGGATATAATTCTACCTTATCAACAATTTCAAAGTTCAATCCACTCAAGAACCTAGCCATAGTAGCATCCTCATCCTCAGCAATTCCAGTTTTAATTACTAACATCTCTAACTCCTTAAAATATTCATCTACAGACCTATTACCCTGACTTAATGTTTGCAGTTTCTTATATAACTCTCTATAATAATAATTTGTAACAAACCTCTTTCTCATTAAAGCCTTAGATTCATCCCAATTCTGTATAGGTGGTTCTCCACTTCTACGCCTAGTTAAGACAAGGTTATAATACCAAGAAGAAGCATAGTCTGTAAACTCAACTACAACTACCTTAATTTTCTTCTCATCTGAATAATTATGACACTCAAAGACTAACTCTATCTTCCTTTCCCATTCAAAATAATAGTCAGGATCATTTGTCCCATTGAATCCAGTTATATTAAATTTAAGGTTGCCTACATTCCTATCAATTTGATCTAATTCCCTTTCCTACCTATTAATATGCCTAGGCTGTCTATCACTATTATTAGATATCTGGCCCTCTAATTCTTCTAAATTAGTAAAAGGGGGAATCCTGTTTCTAGGTTCCATGGGAGCCCTACCTGATACCCAACATGTTGATCATTTAGTCTATTATTTTGTAAATTATTAATTCTAATTTCTTGCTCGCCTATTCTTTGCTCTAAATAAGCAGACAACACAACCAATTGGGCAGTCATTTGTTCCTGAAATGTCCTAAGTGTTTCTAATAGGTCATTACTAGACACAAACACTGATTGGTTCACAGATTGGCCGTTATTAGACATAATGGATTCTACACTTCCTATTTGCTTTATAAACAACCAAAAATAGTCAATAAATTTACAAAAATAGTACAGTTAAGTCTAGAAAATCAAATGATGTCAACAACAATTATCACACTTGTAAAAGAATAATCACAGCACAACTATATGATTAAAAGAATCCATTGAAAACAGGACAATAATACTAAGACAATCGACGACCAACACACAAACAATTGTTGGCGGTTAAGCCGGATAACAATTTGGGCCCCTCTTCTTGGAGCCTTTACTCCTTTCTTAAAGAACCGCTAGTACTAAGTTAATACCTGCACACTCGTTCAAGATTTTAGTGTAGCATTAAACTGCAAAAAGAAGGGTTAATTCTTAATCACAAGAATTACAGGGATCAGAGAGAAAAGGATAGAGTTTACTGGATACGGGATTGATTAGAAATTATCGCAAAAGAATCAAGAATCCAACCAAACCCTAGTTGAGAGACAAGTATTGAACAGTTAATTTGGGGTTTCCAGAGCACTTTCGTCTCATTAGGGTTAAAATATCTTTGTTGGAAGTAAGAATTCGCTGTTGCAATTATCGCAACAAGAATTGTTTGATTCTTGTCAGACGCGAACCCTAAAAATGACAACTTACAAAATCGAGGGTTAGCAAGATCAAGAACTGGAAAGAAATAATAAAATTCAGCAATAAGCGTATTAAACCACAAGCACTTGATTACTCGAGGCTCTGATACCAAATGATGACACCTGGATAGGTTTCAAAGAAAATTTCACCGGATCATGAGTCGAGCGATGGGTTCGACCACAAAATACAGATCAGCCTAAGGAAATTAAACCAAAGGAAGATCAAGAAACTTAGGGCACGGTTGTATTAAATGGAAACTGAGATTAATTCACAGAAGAGAGAATCAAGCAAGAAGATTAGAAGAGAAGAGATTCAAGCGAGCAAGGGTTTCGCAAGAGAGAAGTCGAGAGAGAGAATTCCAGAGAGAATGAGAGAAAGTAGTATATGTAATATTCTACCAAAAATGTCTGTACAAACCTCCCGTATACGCCCTTATATATGCGTGTATACAATGCCCAAATACATACGGTCGGTGGGATTTAATCAAGATAACCAAACAACCCAAATACAAGATAGCCGAGACAAACAATCTAAAATACAAGATGGTGCTGATTATAATGATTCAGCCCAATTACAAATACAAGATTACAATTATTCCCACAAAATTAAATTACAACTTATTTCCCATCAGCTAAATTATTTAGCTAATTATAGAGATCAAGGGTTGCATAATCTGCAATCCTTCTAATCAAAAAATATAGATCGGGTGGCTAATCATGCGGCCTACTTAATTCCACTAGTTATGATTTGCCGGCGAATGCATCATATGGGAATAATAATTTTCCCTCACTGATATGATCAGCAACTAACAACATCTACTCACAGCAGCCAACATTATGCTCCATTTCCAATAATCTTATTTTTCCTAGTTATTCACCGAATAAGAAAAGTAATTATATATACAATGCAATTTATAAGAATCAATAGAATTATTTAAATACAAATTATTGAGATACACATCATTTTTGGTCTACTAATTATAATAGTGGGGGTCCCGAGCTCAATAAGTAAAACCCTTGGATGATAATAATTTATGGAAAAGATACTAATCATTTACAATGGAACACCACGTGGGTTGGGATCAAATGTAGGATATTGACTAGTCCACTGGTTATAATAGTGGTTGGGTGCGTTTTGCCCTAGGGTAGCATATGTTTACCAGTCTACCGATTTTAATAGTGGCCAGAAGCATTCTGCGCTGGGGTAGATATTCCCAGTCCAATGATCATAATGGTGGGGTCTCCATATCCACATGGATATAATTTGAGAGATGTGTAAATATGGAACTAATGGTTTTAACTCTGACAGGGGTAAATGACCTAACAAAATCTATTGTACGCATGGTATATGTATTCTATGTTGTTGTGCCCTATCTTGACTATATTTTTACCTTACTTAGTACGTAGCATACTAATCGCCCTTATTATAGGTGATGCTCATTTTCACGAGCAGTGCCCCCTCCTAAGTCTTTGAAGGTAGGTTATAAGACCTTAGAGGACTATGCTGCATACAATGAGCTGGTCAAGGCAAAGTGATGCCTTGGTGTCCTGGGGTTGGGGCTAGAGAGAGTGTATTCCAGACTATTTTCCATTCATACCTTATGTTTTTATTCCCTCGTAGTGGGATCTTATTATGTATTTTGTTTTTCTATTGTACTGACATTTGACTCTCACTTGTTCTAGCATTTTTTATATTTCAATGTTAGACTCCTTCATGTTTTAATCATTTTCTATTATAGTTCCATATTCATGTTTATCTTTTAGCCTTGTGATTAATATGAGGCTGGCTAGGGGCCATACTTATACTGATCACGACAGTAGCACCGCATTTTTGCTGTGTGATTTTCTTTAAACAAAAAAAATTTCCAAAGGTGATTTTTAGGGGTGTTACATACCTACCCCGTAGTAGCCCTTTGAGCCTATACATTGACAATATATTTTCATTTAGTACCGACATGAAATAACCTTTGGGCCTTATCCTTACCCTAGCCTAGAGTTAGTGGAAGGAAATCATTTCATTATATTATGGAGATATAGTGATTGTGTATATGGTAGTATGTGGAGGAAATATATAATTTATATCAAGAGAGGAATTGGTTACATTTGGTGGTTGAGATATATACATATATATATATATATATATATAGATATATATATTCATCGTGTTATCATAAATATCATTTGTTTAAAAAATAATAATGATAAAAGGAAATAAGAAGAAGAAGGTAATATAATGTAAAAAAGAGAGGGAGATTTGGAGATGACTTTGAGAGATTTCTATTCATATAAAAACTTTTAATTTTGTCATTAATCTAATTTGGTGTTGAGGTTAAGCTATCTATTATTGATGATTAATGATGTGGAGTTGGTTCTTATATTTTATCTAATTATTAGATTTCCACTAGTTCTTGGACTTTTAGCACCACAATCCTAGAATACTTCATATCGTTTATGCCTTAGTCCCGTTACAACCTATAAAAGTCATGTTTGATTCTTGAGATGGATAGTTTATTATCTGGTGGAGATTAGTCACAAGAATAAGTATATGGTTTAGATCATTTGGAAAGTATTTCATATCCTTTATGAGGTTTTTATCCACAGAAAAATGAGCTTTTATTATTTATATATGTGAGTTGGTTATATTTTATCATCTTAAATGTCACATATTTGAGTGTATTTTTATTTATAGCCATGAATCTAAGAGAGAGAGAGAGAGAGAGAGAGAGTATCCTTAGTGAGAATGAATCTTGATGTGATTAAAGCATGGTAGAGTTTCATCCATATTCTTGCTCTATATATATCTAAAGTGTTTATGTGTGAACCATACGTTAAAATTAACCTTTTAAATTTTCCAATGGTGAATGTTGGTCGAGTACTAATCTTGGTGTCACAAAAGTAAAAGATCCTACGATAAAACTAGTTAAGGGTGTTAGAGGCATGTTTTTATTTTTCCATTTGAATTTTTTGTGATTTTATAGGTATATCATTTGCAAAACCCTTAAGTGACCTTACTTGTCCTCTAAGGATGATCTAGGTGTTGAAAGAGCTTGTTGCACATATCAATTTCAATTGTGAGAGCTACAAAGATATCTAGTTAGTTATATTTATTTATTTATCTATTTTTTATTTTAATTCATGTCTTGCTTGAGGATAAACAAGAGGTTAATTGTGGGGGTATTGATGAATACATATTCTTATATATTTATGTCATTTTAATATTAGCATTTGGTCTTTTATTTGAATAATATTTGAGGATAAGTATAATTTTGTGTTTAAGTGATAATAATCTCATAAATTTATTATTTAAACTAAAATGATATAAAATTGATGGGCTTAACTTATGGAATTATTTACTATTTCCTTTAATTTTATTTTGTAGGTAAAATTGGGGGAAAAGAGACAAGAAATAAAAATAAAATAAAGGGGGAATGATAGGAGAATTAGTGGGAGATAAAAGAAGAGAAAAAGAAATGGGGGGCATAGGTAGAAAAGGAGGCAGTAGAAAGAGAGTCAGAGAATGGAGGGAGAAAGGACGATCGAGAAGGAGACATTGACAACAAAAGAGAGCTTGGAAACAAAAAGAGATGAGACAGAGAGAAAGTAGAGAGAGAGAAGAGAAGACAAGAAAGGAGGAGAAGAGAGGAACATTGAAAAGAGAAAAAAAAGAAGAGAGAGAATACATTAAGAGACAGAGGTGACCGAATGCAGAAGAGAGAGAGAAGAGGAGACAAAATCATGTGATAAAGGAGAGAGGGAGATAGGCGACAAATGGCGTAGAGGAGAAAGAAGAGACAAATGATGTCGAGGAGAGAGAAATAGGGATCAAAGCTGATGGGAAAATTTTTTGGATGAAAAACAAGAAATTTTTCATCCGATTAAATTGTTAATTTTTTCATTCATATTTGTTTTCTATTATTTGTTCGTCTATTCCTAATATATTTCATACACACACACACACACACACACACACACACACACACACATATATATATATATTATGTAAGTAATTAATTTATTATGATTAACTAAATAATTGATGCTATGGAACATATTGAAGCCTTAGATCATAATTTGAGGTGTAATATTAATTTTCTTTATTTCATGATATTTTTCTTTGATTCTATTTTAATTGATATTGTTTATATATATGATTATGTTAAGTATTATTTATATAGTGCATGTCTTGTTCTAAATTCCTTATAGTGACATTATGTAAGATTATATGCTTGGTAGGTGGATATATAAACATGCTAAAGTTAATGTGTATAAATTGCAGATAGGTTATATAGTAATTCACCTAATAGTTTTGTGAGTTTAACCGGAGTAGTAAATTGTTTAGATATATGTGAGTTAAAGGAGGGGAATACAACTAGACACACTTCAAGTACTAGATTGGGTACTTAGAATGACATTCTTCCACTTGTGCTTAATCCTTTAAATAAAGTTAAATATAGGAGCTTCTTATTATGACTACACTGCTAGAATTTAATAGGATTTAATATTGGAACTTTATCGTATTAATTATTTCAAGAAATTAATATAAGGTATATAGACTTACTTTTTGTTTTCAACTTGGTCAATATTTTTCTTGTGATTAAATGATGACTTAGAAATTATTGTTATATTTCAACCTAGTATAATAGTGGATATTTACTTCCCTAGCTTCTTCATTATATTTATAATCACCCATATGTATTTTTTTATTTGATTTGATTTTTTTATTTTCTATTTTAAACCCTCATAATTGTGTTTTTCTCATTATTATTTTTATATGATTCAGAGTCTTTTATTTTATTATTTGTGTGCTAGCTAGATTTAAGTAAATCTTTTTAATCTCTATCCTAAAGCGATACTCTTATTTATCAATACTACAGTTGAAAATATGATGGTTTAAATTGGTACCAACTATGGTCACACCATAGAGAAGTGATAACTCTTGGATGAGTTGGAGCAAATGAATTCGTCTCCTTTTATAGTTGAGGCATCTTTACCCCCTCAGATGGAAGAGTCTAGTGCCTCCTTTATTCTATAATATTCCATACTTTTATAGGGCTCTCTAAAAACTTTTATGACCTACTAAAAAATTATAGAGTGCAATATACTCTTCTAGTATCCATACCTATCCATATTGAGCCTTCTAAACACCTCTAACTCAATCTAAAACCTTCTAGTGGACCTCAACACTCAATCAACCCACAAAACTAACCGAATCTTCAATTCAAATCATGTAGAAGAGCTAGGGATATAAATAACACAAAAACTTTTTACCCCACCAATGTGGACAAAATTACCCCTTTGTTTGTAATTGTCCCCAACATCAACATATAATATTTATGGATAAATTCTATGAAGTGATATTAGCGCTTATATGCTAGATTCATTACAAATTCATTTTTGCATGTAGATTAACTTCAGCGGATTCATTTATTCTAGTCAACTTCATATTTGTTCGGATTTGTCTCAATTCCATTATTTTTTTTCCTATGGATCTTTTCGTGGTTTAAATAATGTTTGGCCTTTTATGGTCTACCGTCTCCTTCACTCGCATCAATTTATTTTTTAGAAATTTCATTGTAAGGATTCGACCAAGATGTCCGAACAGGGGGTAGGATAACGAAGAACAGGTTAACTGTTTGGGCCTAATCTTAGCATCAGTTCTCGTAGCCTATCACATGAGTTGAAGAATAGCCACAATGCACGCCTATTAGGTTTCCTGCTATAGGAGTGATAACCTCCGGTAGTGTGGGATTTCGGTTTTGGTAGTTTAAAATGATTATAATATGTTGCCCCTTTTGTTTTTACGTGGCTCAGTTCAATGTGGGGCTTTTTGTGTTACATCCGGCCTTATGTTTCATTGGCAGAGTTTATGGACTTTCAAAGAGGCTTTATGCCCTACGATTTCGGCTGCTATTTTGTAAATTTCGAGCTTTCTCCTTTTTGTTTTCATACTAGTCATTTTTGGGGGATAACTTTTGGGCCACTGCGGTGTATTTTATGGGCTGCTCTTCTCGCAAATTTATTCATTTGAGTTTATTTAATATTCCAATTTTGGATTAATTATTAATTAAACAGTAATTATTATTGTTACAATAAACACATTGTGTGAATTGTTTGGCTTATTTTTAATCTACAAATTTGTATATAATTTGTGCGAGCCACTTTGTTTACAGATTTGGTTATTTATTAATTGTAAACAAGGTTAGATGTAAAAAAAATTTACAAAAATTAAATCTAAACAAGATTGGTCTTAAGTTTTGAGACCATTACAATCAAATTAAAGAATCAATTTATTCAAATAAATGATTATATGATATTTATAGATATATTAGATGACATAATATGTTAAGAAAGTGACATTTCTCATGAACACTAGTTGATTCAAATATTATATGTTTTTGTGCATGTCCATTTATGCAAGTATTCAGTTGGCTCAAAGGAATACAAATATCAAGCAAACTTTCATATGCACATGCGGTGGTAACTAAGTGATGATTATTCTATTCGCGTATAGATACTTGTAATATCCTAAAATTTACAACCTCAAAATTTTATTTAAGCGAAGTTATACATAAAGATATGTGTTGTTGCCGCATCCAATATAAAAAAGATACAACTAATACATAAACTATATCAAATGTAAGGTTAAAAAGTAACTTATACCCTTATAATTTGATATAACTTCCAACTAATCTAAGATCGATATAATAATACAAAGCTAACTT
Organism: Tamarix chinensis; assembly: GCA_030549775.1. Lineage (NCBI taxonomy): Eukaryota > Viridiplantae > Streptophyta > Magnoliopsida > Caryophyllales > Tamaricaceae > Tamarix > Tamarix chinensis. The sequence goes on along the minus strand of CM060181.1, from coordinate 34,672,280 downwards.
AAGAATACATGAAACAAAACTAATAGGTGACATAGTGCAACACCCTAATTATGAACTAAAACCTTTTGTTTTAAAATGTAGAAGAAAACATAATAAACATGTGTTACAATCATATTTCGTACAAGTCTAACTCCCACATCTTTTTTTATAAGAAATGCAAGGCAAAACGACAACACCAAACAATATAAAAAACATAACATAGATAAACAAGTATATAAATATAGTGAAGATAGAATATACAAATATAAAACAGAAGTACAGGGAGATCAACTCCTAAGTAAAAGACAAAAACCATAGAGATAAGAGGTATAAAAACAAGGAAATAGAATATCTATATTAGGATATAAAAAATAACACCTAATGGTATACTAGATACCCTTATTCTAACCTTAACCCCTTATATAAGCTCTGTGAATCAATATTTTCCTTATCAACATTTTCATCCACTTAAACATCTAAGAAAGAGCGACAATAATATAATCAGTATGATGAGCATACCGAGTAAACTAAATCTATCAAAAGCGGATAACATGCATTCACATAAGACATATAGAATTTGTTGCAACAAAAATATACATTCAAACATGCTAATACATGAAATATGGAATACTTAATAAAAATTTACTGTTCATTACTATTTATCCAAAACCTAAAATCACATAACCAGTTAGAACATGAATCCAAACACCGAAACAATTGAATTCATACACATGTGAGATCTATTAATTATTTTGATCCAATTTATATTATCACACAATCTACCATACCATATTTTATCCAAGAGGAAACAATACTAAAGTTAGGTCACTAATGACTAAGACATCAATCCAAAGTACGATGACTAAGGAAGTATCCTAAAATCACTAAGGAACACTCTATCATTATGTTTTACCTATAGAGTAGAAAGAGGCATCGCCACACACTAACGATGTAGCACACCATATATATAAGCATGGATTGCATCCACTACAAACCCCACCTCTAAGGTCATCTTAAGACTACTCACTTAAATCCCAAAATTATTCTTGCACTTAAATTATTAATAAATTTTAGATATATTAATGATCACCACCCCCAAACAAGTACACTCCCAAATTCAAGAAAAGTTATTAATCACCAAATACTATTCCCATTAATTTATTATTTCAAGAGTTACATAAATGGTCAAGGTGAACCATTGACTCTAAAGTACCTAATTAACTTATTTAAGTGTAATATGACTAAAATACCCTTAATATGCCATAAATAAAATAATTATGAATAAACTAGTACAATAAATCCTAAAATTATGAAATTATATACTAAGCCTATTTAGTTAATAATAAGAATTCTATAACACAAAATTTCAAATAAAAAAAGAAATTTTCAAGTAAAAAGATAAAAATACCCCTAAACCCTAAAAACACAAAAAATGGCATAACTTGTAGCATATAATGATTTAACTCCACAAACTTTGCACACTATTCATTAAACACATTATGAACACCTTAAATCATCAAGACTAGCAAAAATTGCAGCCTAGATGTGAAATGGCCAAAATACCCCTTATTCATGCTTAAAATATAATTGAATCATAACATTAATTATACAAACCCAAATTAAGACTTTAAATATATTAAATCATACCTAAAATACCTAAAAAACCTAAAAAAAATTCAATGGAACCATAAAAAAAAACTCTAGCATAGAAAACAACACTAAGGTCGAATGGCCTTTAAAAATGACCATTTCAACAATATCAACATATTTAAACATTCTAGCATATACAAATCTATATACTCTTAATATAATTTAATTCACTAAGTTCCTAGTTCCAATGTTGAGAAAAAATTCATCCCAAGAACAATAGTTTCCTACCACTCAAAACCCTTCTATCAAAATCAACAAAAACCATAAAAACACTTTAAATATATATAAAAGAAGAAGAAGAAGAAGAAGAAGAAGAAGAAGAAGAAGAAGAAGAAGAAGAAGAAGAACAAGAAGAACAAGAACAAGAATAAGAATTAAGGACCAAGGTTAGAATTTCTTCCCCTTACTTGGAATGATTTATGAAATTAAGAAGAGATTAGAAGTATATTATTTCAATTTCTTTAATTGTTAATACTTAATTGTTTAAGGAAAAAAATAATAAAGAGTTAAAAATTAATACTAATGAATTAAAAACATATTTAAAAATGGTATAAGGATAAAAGATTGAAGAAGTCTAGCTAAGTGGATGGATAATTAAGGTGGAAAAAGGAGAAAGATAAAGCTTTGAGCAAATATAGATATTTAAATGCTTTAAAATTTTAAAATAATGTAAAAATATCTATTAATAAAAAGAAAATAGATCTTCCAGGTTCTATAGTTCCCCTATAGGTCAAGAAATTGTTCTAATTTAACTTAGATATTTTGGAAAGATATAAATAAAGTTAGGATAGGTTTTGTGTAGAAAATGTTGAGTTTCAGGAGCTAATTTTTCCTAAAATTTGTAGATTATCCTAAAAATTATCAAAATATTTAAAACCCATTTTAAAACAATATTAAGATTTAATTTTCCCAAATATAAGTTGATGTAGGAGCATCTAATGATTCTCATATTCCTATTGATTCTCAAGGTAAGGAAGAATTAGCTTTCTTAATATTATACCCAATCATATTAAATGTTCTTGATAATATGTCTATGCTTGATATTGAAAATAATTCAATATATTCTTGCAGGTATGTTACATATTTGCAAGGAGAAGATGTTAACACACCTTAAGTGTACAAGCATTCAAAGCATGCAAGACTATGTCATACATGGGATAACACTTTACAACAAGAAGATATGGTGAAGATTATCATTGGTTATATTAAGTGTATTTTATGTAAGCTAGGGTTTAATGCAATTTCATGTATGTAACATAGCTGATTATATAGATTTGTAATGTTAGTCATTAGTATCATTTAGATGATAATATTATGATTAAGTTTAGATGTTATATGGGCTTAATTCAAGTGATTAAATAGGCTTTAATTAAGAGGGAACTTGACTGGTTAAGACTTGTATTCAACGAGCCTCCCTCCCCTATATATATCTATTTGTACACGTCTAATGCATAAAGGAATAATAGATTTTTTTGAACTTAGAATCTAACCAGCTTGGCCTGTGTGTATTCTCTCTTCCAAGTCTCATTCGATCAAGGAAAAACCCAGGGTTTAACCTTCATCATTCAAGCCTTTGAATGATTGGTATCATTTAAAGTAACCGGTGGCATACTTTGCAACTTATAACCGAGTATAACCTGCACCAAAAACCAGTTTTCTTCTTCAAGTTTCAACCGGCTGGAGTCCACAACTCAAGGAATAATCGATCCAGCACTTCCCTCCACTTTGATTCACATCATAAGTATTCTTGAAGTTCCATAATTTTTTGGCGGCTAAAATGTTCATTTTAGGGCTTAAAACTTGAGTAATGGTTAAGAAAGGATAGTGAATACTAATTTTTTCTTCAAAATTTTCCATGAAAATTTTTAAAAAGGCCTAAAAGACTAAAAATAATTCAAGGAATTTACATATGATCAAAATAGAAAGGTTTGAAAGAATTTCAATGGCTAAAAGTGGCAGGGAAGTCTTATGGGGCTCAAATTATAAGAAGGGTTAAATAATAGAAACAAAACATTTCAGTAACTTCATTTATATGGCTGGTTTATTAGAAGGTCCTAATGTGGGTGTACCAAAATTATAAAATCTCCCTTAGAGGAAAACAGTTGGGAAGGGTGATTTTAAAATCTCCATTATATATGATTAAGCCACCTTAACCTACCTGATAAATACTCCTTCTATGGCTTTCATATAGATGATAGTGTGGGCTCGAGTTGACTAAGACACTAACACTAAGATGAGATAAAGAGATAGTTAACATCTACTAAATGGGAACCCTATTGAGAGATGAATTAAATCTTACCCTTTAGGTATAACTTCTTAATTGTATATATTGATGTGTTCAATGTAAAAACTTTAGTATCTTTCTACATATTATCTATAGTAACTTGTTATGTGAAAGAAGATATTTGATCAATTTCTTTGAAGCACTGGATATTTCAATGGATAGAAGGCAAATATGAAGCACTTCAAGATGCTCACTTAACTCTAAAAGCTAAAAAGGAATCCTTTTAAGCTAAAGCATCTAAATTGGAAACTAATAAAAGAAAATTGAAGTCTACTTCACTTGATGTAGATTTTATGAAGGCTCTAGTTAGTAGCATGGAGGATTATCTAGAAAGAGAAATATAGTTATCTAGAGCTGAAATAGAACTACTGAAGGTTAACACTATCCATATAGAAGAAGATCATTACAAGAAGAAAATATTGACTAATCAATTAACTTCTCTATAAAAAAATAGCTTAAGAATATCTAAAAGGTCCAAATGTATGTTGATACAACTATATCTCTTCAAAAAGAGACTAAAATCCTCAATAACCAAGTAAAAAAATATAAGGCTAAGTACATAGAAATAAAAAAAATACCTTAGAGGAGCACCAGACTAAGATCGAGTTGTTCCGCACAAAAGTTTCTATAAAGAGATTATTAATAATACAAAAATAAAGAATCTTCAAAAATAACTAAGTTGAAGTCGAGTAGTTAGTTAATTCATGGCCAAAGGTTATCAACAAGTGCATAGAGAAAGCCATTGGTGAGTCTAAATTGATACACTCCCACAAAGCTATAAATAACTATCTAGCAAGTGAATAATTTGCTCATTACAAAGAAAAACTTCAATCTCAGTGGTATGCTTATGGTTCCTCTATAGTATATGATCAATTCATGTCCTTAGTCAGTTGTGACCAATTGTAAATGTACCATGGACAACTATATTATAGTGAGAAGTTGGAAAGCATTCTTGATCATAAAGATTCTAGGGAAGTTAGGGCTGAGGCTGATAATGAGGAGGAAGATGACTCTTAGGGAATTTTTTATTGTAATATATACTTACCCTTAATTTATAAAATGAATTCATAGTAGTTACTTATCCTTATTCACATACAATATTATTTGTCATTTCACTTGTTTTGAGGTTGAATTATTGATATAGTTAGAAGATTGAAGAACCAGATGACATGAACTTTGAATCTAAATTATACTTTGGTCGTGACAAACCAAAGTAGGGTTTGATCCTATCACCATTGTTTGATCAAACCAAATGGAAAAACCAAACACCTCAACATTAGACTCTATGGTCTTAACACCTTGGTTGAGGAACAAACCATGGGAGCCTAGGCTTAACTAAGCTAAAAATTTGTCAAGTGTGCCTTAATTAATTAGTGGCCCTAGAACATCAACTAATGATGCACCTTAAGAGACTAGACATAGTATGTGAAAGAACACCAGTCTTTCATTTCACAAGGTATGACCCTCAAGCTTAGTTAGTGAAAGTACATCAATTTTTTATCTCACCAGGTGTGCCCATCTTCAATTTTGTCCTCATTAATGGTGCATGTATAGAGCCTTGGGCTTAGTGTATATCACCAGGTGTGTCCACCTTCTATACTCGACGGCTTCTAAAGGAATTATTTAGTGAAATGTTTTTGGTAATTTTAACTCATAAGGTGTTCCCACCATCGATGCTTGATGACCTTGGTAAGGGCTTATAGATAAAATGGCCTCTTTGTGTGAGAGCTTATAGATAGAATTTTACCGATGATCTTTTTGTGAAAGGCTTACATGTTGGGTAGTCTTTTTTTGATAGGTCTTACAAATCAAGTTTTGCCAACAACCTTTTTGAGAGAGGGATTATATGTTGGATGACCTCTTTATTATAGGGATTGTAGCAAGAGCTATGCTTACAACCTCTTTGTTTGAGAACTTGTGTATTTGAGCTCCAACCTTGTGTTATTTAGCAAACAAAAGACATTATGAGAAAATTATCAAGGAATAAACTTTTATTCCCATTCCTTCATTAATAGAATAAATAAGTACTCATATTTAAATATATAAAAAAATCAATGTTAAGTAAAAACCAAACGATATTACAAATAATATTTTCTCAAATGTTTCATATTCTAAGTAGTCACCAAATATCTTCTCTCTTCATCAACTAATATAAATATAGCTTGCCAAAATTATTCCATAATTTGATATAGACCTTCCCACTTAGCTTTCAATTTACCTTGGCTCATATTACTATAGGACTCTACTTTTCTTAATATCCAATCCCCTACTCTTATTTGTTTAGGCTTAGCTCTTTTATTGTAGTATTTAGGCTATTTACTATTTGTGTTTAACAAACCATATCCGAACTACATCACTTTTCTCTTCAAGCAAATACTTCTTAATCTCCAATCATTGTCTTAAGGATTATATTAGTGTAATACCCCAAATTTATCTAACCCTAATCCTAAGTAATTAATATCATAACCCTAAATTTTATTTCGGATTATTCATATATTTTCTAACCTAAACCTAATCCTGAATAATTATTTAACAAACTTATCCTCATACTCTAACCTAATTTATTTTAACCTAAACCTAAATCTAAACACACACTTTTTTCCTTTCCCTTTTTCCTTTTTTCTTCTCTTTTCCTTATCTTATTTTATTCTATTTTCTCCCTACCTCACCTCAAATTTCTTTTTCTATTCTCTTCTTCTTATGTGAACATATTCCCTACCAATCCTATCCCGCTACCCCCATAAACTTACCCTTTCTTAGTTATAGGGCTGGGGTTTCATTTTGTTACCCGGTCACCTCTCCTCTCTTCCCTCTTTTCCTACATGCATATGTGCATATAGAGCACATTTAATGTATGTATCTACCCCCTTATCCTTCTTTTTTCTATCAAAATATTGCACCCCAAAAATATTTCCCCCTTCTTTTTTTCCCCTCTTACCCATCACCATAACCATCCAAGATCACCCACACCAAGGAGCCCAACTAAGACATCAATACCTCCACCGACACCATTTTCCATTACCTCACCCCTAGCATTGACCACTTTTGCAATTACCTCACCTGAAGAACCAGAAAAACCACCAAAACCTTCCCCAAAGTGATAGAAAAAACAACCATTTCTACCCCATCCATTTGGCCATTTTCATTGAACCAAACATACATTAACTAGGATAACAACCACCGCAGCCTACTGCCTCCATTCGGCCATTCTGGCCATATTTCACCACCCTCATTTGACCAAAACTATTGGTCCTCACCACCCCCTTTGGCACAACCTTCCTTTACCACCCACATTATTTTGCTCCTTCAATCGATCCCCCCTTTTGTTGCAGATAACTTGGCAGAGACTCCATTGAACCTCAGTTTGGTTTTTCCCACTCTTTCACCTTTCATTACTTTAACCCCTCCTTAATTATATTATTTTAAATATAAATATTTTTTTAATTTTTCTTATCTGATAATATGAAGTTCTTGAAAGAGGTGGGATAGGATAAACGTGATTAGAGATTGGAGTCATTTTCATAAGGATACTAGTCAATGTTTTAGAGTTTTGTGTTAAATGCTTGCATGGATATGTGTATTATCATCATATTGATATTATATGGTTAAATTCATGTTTTTAATGATATGATATGATGATATAGATTATGTGATAGAAAGAGAGTATGAATAATGCAAGATGTGCTAATATGATATTACTATACTTGGTTGTACATTATGGATAAGTGTAATTTGTGGAAGTATAGTATGGGCCTAACAGAGTATGACAATTGGAAAATAATTATATTTAATATTTATGATGATAAATGGATTATTTTGAAATAATGATAATGAGGATATAAGATTGTCGTTAAAATAAGGGCTTTCGGCTATCTCTAGTGGTATTTTGGGCAATATGAGCTAATATTTAAATTTTGGTATTTTAATGTGTTTGGACTTTGGAGTATTAAATATTCTAATAATAGCATTTAGATTTATTGGAGTGATTACAAATGTCATAGATTCCCCAAAATGAGAAATAGTCCTAAGTTGGGAATAATAACCTTAAACGGTAATTATGTTATCACATGTGTAAAACGTTAGATTTAGACAACAAATTTAGGATATATTGTTAATGTTGAAATTTTAGAAATTTATATTGAATTTGGTGATTTTATGAGCTTTATGGGAAATGTTATGACTTACCTATGAAATTACGGTTTGGGTGCTTTATGAATATTAACTTTTATGATAAGGCTATTATCGCATGTGTAAGACGTGGGAATTAGACCTTGAATATTGGAATGTTATTAATAATAATATTTGAGGAATATATAATAAATTTGGTGGGTAAATGATCAATATGGGAGAAGTTATGCCTAAATTATGAAATTAGGATTTTGGAAAATAAAGATCTTAACTCTAGAGAATGACCTTATGACTTGTTTGATGTGCATACCTTCTTTAATGTGTTTTGTACCTATGAATCAATCATGAATATGAAATTAATCATTTAAAGTGAAAGGTATATTCATGTGTTTCACTATATGATCAACAACATTTTACCTAAAGAAGATGATATTTTCAAATCTGTTCTACGGGATAATAATAGTGGCTTAGGTGTGTTGTTCCTAAGAATGTGCTTCAGTCTATTCCACCGAATTAAGAATAGTGGAGCCCATGATCATCGATAATAAGAATATGAATTGAGTAACCTAAAGGATAAGAATATAATTATTTAAAGTGGAAGAGTATGTGAGTTAGGATAAAGGTGATATTTTCATATTTGTTACACTAAAGAATAATAGTGGCTCAAATGTATTATCTTTGAGAAGGTGGTCCAATATGTTCCATCGAATTAAGAATAGTAGGGTCCCTACACTCAACTTAAATAAAAGATTAAAAATGGTTTTATCTAATAAAGAGTCCTAGATTAGGGTTTACCTCATGAGACTTTGTAACACTCCAAAATTCATAATTTTTTTTAGTAGAAGAAATTAAAATACTTAATTTAAATTCCGTGAATTTTGGGGATGTTACCGCCACACTTAGTACCAGACCGGTTCACTCCTACCGTTCCGATACCAAGTGCTAAGGCTAAGAAAATAATATTAATAATACCATACATATCTATATTTTATAAAAACGAGAATCAGAGTACGCGCAAGTCTTACATAATTTGAAATACCGGCTATTGTTTTTTTCCAGATAATAACTAAACAACATTAGTAAAATTGTTTTGACATTTCAAACATAATAAAAGATAACATGGATTGTAAATTTCAAAAGGACAACGACCATGTCACTCTAAAGATTGATCCAGTCCAGCTATCACTTTGCCCCTCCTAATGTCCCGTAGACATCGATAGCATCAAAGTAGGTGTCTCCTACCTGCAATAGATCAGACGGGCCTTTTGCTCGTGGGAATGAGCACCACCTATGAAACGGGTGATCAGTACGCTATGTACTGAGTAAGGTAACCGAGTACTAAATTCGGCATATAACACATTATATCATGCAGGATAATGATCACATACAATTACAACCCATACATATGATACATAGAAGCATAAAGTGAAATCCATAAATTATAATCAACAAGTCCACACATAAGGCCCAAAAAGGTCCTGATTAATCATTTAATCTTTCTTTTATCAAAAGTCGATACACACCATGTCTTTTATCATATCCATGCGAAAATAGGAACACCCCACTATTATAACTGGTGGGCCGGTCACACATAGAGCATCATGCCCTAACCACTATTATTATCGGTGAATTGGTCACATATAGGGTAAAAACCTAACCACTATTCCTGACCGGTGGATCGGCTTGGTTCCTGCTCGCATAGTGTTCCACTGTAAGTAATTAGTATCTTTTAATAGCATTAACGATCTGGTTTGTCTTTATTGAGCTCGTGATCCCCCACTATTATATAACCGGTGGGCCGGATACACATAGGACCTCATGTCCTAACCACTATTATTACCAGTAGATCGGTCACACATAGGGTAAAAACCCTATCCACTATTCCTAACCGGTGGATCGGCTAGTCCCGTCTCAATATCTTCCACTTTAAGATATTAGTGTCTTAAATATTTTATTCAAAAATATTTGTCGTTCACAAATATTTGCCCAGACATGCATGACTAAATCCATGCAAACCCTAACTCCATGCAAACCCAAACTCCACATAAACCACATTTCCATGCAAATCTTAGCTCCCATGCAAACCCTAACTACATATGACCCACACTCCCATGCAAACCCTAGCTCCCATGCAAGCCCAATCTCCACGTACCACACTTCCATGCAAACCCTAGCTCCCATGTAAACCCTAACTCCACGTACCACACTTCCATGCAAACCCTAGCTCCACGTACCACACTTCCATGCAAACCCTAACTCCACGTACCACACTTCCATGCAAACCCTAGCTCCCATGCACACCCTAACTCCATGTAGACATACTTCCATGCAACCTTAATCCACATGCAAACCCTAGCTTCACGTAGACCACACTTCCATGCAAACCCTAATTCATAAGCAACCCTAACTCCACATAGACATGCTCCCATGCAAACCCTAACACCATGCCATTTCATGCAAAACCCCAACACTACATTGTTACACTTCCCATCATGAATTTACAACTCTAACATGCATGTCTTAAGGCCATATCATACAATAATGACATAAACATACGCATAATTCTCATGCCACAGTTTATTCACACCAACAAACTTCAACTCTATAATCATGCCGCATACGAAATAATTAATAGTAATAAACATAGAATACATGGCATATGAAACACATAATGCATATAAACACACAAATAGCCTTAGTAAACCCTTACCTAAAACGACACCGGTCTTGGTGCACGCTCCTATTCCACTTGAGGGGTTTGACTAGGTTCACCTATTATATAAAAGTATACTAGAATTAGGCTTCCTTATAAAATTTTATTATTCTCTAAATTATTCTAAGATTTGATTTTTAATTAAAACAATACTACACAATAATTAACTATACAAAATATTACTTAAAAATACAAATAAATTACTATTTTCATTCGAAGAGGGTGGTGATATAAGGGTTTCTACCCTTCATCAAAATAGTATTAGTAATAGTAATAGTAATAATAATAATAATAATAAAATTAAAACATTATTAATAATACTCTTATTAGTAGAATATTAATATTAATAATACTATAAATCTTAAAATTACAAGGTGGCTTTCGAAACCACCCTATTTAATAATAATACTATTCGAAAATGTAATAATGATATTAATATTATATATATACTTATAATATAAAATTTAATAAAGATAATAATTATAATAATATAATTAGTAATAATGTTAAAGATGTTAATAATAGTAATAAAAAGCAAAGGTGTGAGACTTAGTTAAAATTTTAGGTTTCTAACCCTCCTGAAATAATTATAATATTAAATAAATAATTACACTAATAATAATATTATTATTAATAATAATAGTAAACATGTAATAATTCCATTAAATAATCAAAATTCGAGAATAATAATTTATCTAACTCAAGAATACTCCCAAACCTGTCAACAAAATTTAGCAATTAGGATACAGTTGATAACAATAATAATTATAATAATAATAATAATAATTAAAATCGAATTAACATTAAAAATTAAGATAAAAGCATAATAATTCTCAATAATTCGAAAGAAAGTGTTTAAAAGTTCTAGGGTTTCACCTTGAGTTGGTGGGGATGGGTGGCACCGGCGGTGGTGCCCGGAGGTGGCTGGAAAAGTGATCTAAGAGGGGTGAAAATGAAGAAAAAGAGGTAAGGGGAAAGGAGAAAAATAAAATAAGTTTATGGGTCAGTGGCGGAGACTTAGAAGGAGATATTGGGTAGTTTAGAGGGTGACAGAAGTGGCGGATGTGGTGGTGGACGGTGGTTTAAGGTTTCGGGGTAGAAATTTATGGTGAGAGAACTAGCATACTTTGCACGGTTATGGGGGCCCGTGCAAGGATAATCGAAGGATGTAGATGGTTTTGTTAATTAGAGGGTGTTGCAAGGAAGAGTTTGGGAGGAAGAAGAGGCGGCGAGGTTGGCTAACGGTGGAGAACGGGGCGTCTAAAGTGACGGTGCTGCACTAGTTGCACTTAGGGTTTTCGGGAAAAGACAGCTCGATTTTGAGCCATACGAGGGGTATTTATAGTAGTGGAGGGTAGGCTCGAGTTGTGGAGGTTAACAGGAGGTCAAATCCGATGAGAAATGGGATGGTTATGAGGTTGGTGGGGTGGCATAAATTTTGAAATTTTCCCGACCATTACGAGGGAAATTGGGAGCAACGTGGGGAAGGAAAAGGGAAGCGGGGCATTTCAAATTAGAGTGTGCGTCGAGAGGAAGAGAATGGGTGGGAGAAAGGCCGGTCACGACACGTGTGGCCGACGACGCCATTTTTGGGGGAAGGAGGAAGGTTGCAGTTATGGCGTCGGGCTAGAGGAGGAAGAAGAAGATGGGGGAGGTTCGACCGGGCGGTTCGAGGGAGAGAAAAGAAAGAAAAAGGAAGGGAAACCGGACAGTTCGGCGCGAGAGTTATGCCATTTAAATGAAACGGTGCGGTTTGGGTAAGGAAGAGGCAAAACTTGACGCGCTGGCTGCTGAGGAAAAAAAAAGAAAGGAGCAGACGGGCGTGGGCCGCGGCAGGAGAAGAAAAGGAAAGGAGGAGAGTGGGCCGCGCTAGGCCCAAACCGGGGAGGTAAAAAAAAAGAAAGAAGAAGAAAGAAAAAGGGAAAATGGAAAAAGGAAAAGAGAAATAATTAGGTTAGGGCCAATTAAATTAATCTGAATATTTAGGATATTTAAAAATAATAATATTTAAATAAAATAATAATTAAATCCCTTTTTAGGCTAAAATAGGATTTTTAAAGGATTTTACATAAATTCCATTTTAATTATCAAAGTACTCTATTTTTCTCAAATTAAATTATTTATAAAATTTATATTAATTTGAAACTATTTTCTCTTTCTTAATTTAAATAAAATAATTTATTTAAGTAAATTCTCAAATTAAAATATGTAATTAGTTAAAATACCCAAATTTCCTCTAATCAACATATTTATAAAATTCCTTATTAATTTGCCCTAATAATTTTTTTCTTTTATTTAAGTAAAAATAATTTATTAAATTAAATTTTCAAATAAAACCTTATTTAAATATAAACTTTAAAATTAGAAAATTTCGGTGCATTTCAGACTTTTCATAAATTGTATATGTACTTATCATCTGTTATTAGTGTATGTATTTATTTGTATCTTTGATTTGATAGTATTGTTACCTTACTCAGTACTTAGCGTTAATGTGTATAAAATTATGGACTTATGATTTGGGTGGTAACATGGGTCGGTTAGGGTTTGGATATAATGATAATGATTTGGTCATGATAGATTAGGAAGGATAATGGTCCCATAGTTAGGGATTTGGGGTGATATGGTTCGTAGGTTAGGGTTAGGGTTAGGGATTATGATTAAGGTTTTAGATTCGGGTTTGGTTGTGGGATGAAGATAATGATGCTGGATGATTGGAATGATGATGATTTGATGAAGAGACTTTGAATATTATTTAAAGATGACAAACGTGTTATAATAATAGATTTATTAGCAAAGGTTTGGAAATAAAATAGGTATATTTAATAAGAGGAATATATTGAAGATGAAGTTGAAGACGATAAATGTATGATAAAAGTGATAATTAGGGTTGATGATTGGCGTGGGTTATGGAAGGCTTTGGGGATAGTACTTAACCTCTAATTCACAAATACAAAGAGATTAAGGGTTTTAATAATAACCACTTACGCAAAATTGATTATAACTGTGAAGAACTCATATAGAATTCAAATAAGGAATAACTTGTATTTCATTCAATTTGGCTATGTATACCAATGTGCAACTCTAAGGCTTTTATATCCTATTTGAACCTCCTCAATATTACAAGATAATGATAATTAATTAGGAATATAAATCTAATCTAATCAACCCTATACAATGTCTTGTTCCCTACTCTAAGCGCATCTTATAAGATAAACCCTATAAGATAGAATAAAATAGAATCTATGTAAAAAGCTACTTTATACACTAGCCAATCATAATGCAACTAATTAACAAAATAAATAAGTAAATAACACACTAAATAAATACTAAAAAAATTCCACTTAAGTCTAAAAAAATTTTCTTATGCATTCCATACACACGCATCTACTACTTGTGACTTATTTTGCAACTTTCATCCATAACTAGTAATGTAGTTATCCTTTATCTTCAACTTCGTAGAATATCCTCTCTAGAAAAATAGGCTCCATAAAAATTAAATACTAAGTCTTGATCATTTTCTCCCACACCATTCTCCCCTTATTGAGATAAATGTTCCCTCAAATTTGCATCTCTATAGTAAAGACAATTATCTCTAACATTGAATGTTCTAGATATCCCACCATATGAATCAAGTAAATCTAGCTCATAAGTACTCTCTCAAAATTTTTAAGTATTTTGAAAGGACCATTTGCCATTGGCATAAGCTTATTTTTCGTTAGATTAGGAAACCTCTCCTTCCTTAAGTACAACTATACCAAATCTCCTAGTTAAAATATATGTTGACTCCTATGTTATGCTTGATTTGTTGATGAAGTTTTTGAAATAACTCCACTCTCTCTTATGTATCATAATTCTTCATTTCACCTTTCTTTAATGGTACCATATCAATCATTATGTATGGATTAATACCATACACTATGTCAAATGTGTTAGAGCCTGTTATAGTTAAAGACTCCAATTGTAAACAAACTACACATGCACTAACTTAATATCCCAATCCTTATCACTCTTACTCACCAATCCCCTTAGCAAAGTACCTAACATTATATTAGTAACTTTGGTTTGACTATCCATTTGAGGATGATGTGACATGCAAAATAGAAGCTTCGTTCCTAGCATATGCCATAATGTCTTCCAAATATAACTTAGGAACTTCACATCTATATCCAAAATAATACTCTTTAGAATCCTATTCAATATCACGATCTCCTTGAAATACAAATCCGCAATATGAGTAGCATCATTGGTCTTGTGGCATGAAATAAAATGAGCCATCTTGGAAAATCAATCCACCACAACCATTATAGAATATTTTCCTCTTTGTGTACTAGGTAATCCCAAAATAAAATCCATACCAACACCTTTCCATGATTTAGTAGGCATAGGTAAAGGTATATATAATCCTATATGAAAGAAACTCTTGCTCCTTTGACATGTAGCACACCTAGCAACCATAGCTTGCACTCCTTTTTGCATTCTTAGCCAATAAAAATGCTATTGCAATAGCTCCAAAGTCTTGTGAACTCCAAAGTGTCCAATAATACCTCCTTCACGCACCTCTTTGATTATCAAATCTCGAACTAATGTGTTAGGCACACATAATTTATTTTACTTAAATAAGAATCTGTCTTGAAGAACATAAGTGCCATGACTTCCTTGTTTATTGCACTCTTTGAAAATCATAGCAAAATCATCATCAAAGTCATATTGATTCTTCAACATCTCAAAGCCCAAAAGCTTTCCATTCATCATCATAAGTATCATGGTCCTTCTAGATAATACATCCACAACAACATTCTCCTTACCATCTCCATGTCTTGTGGAGAACAAAAATGTTTAAAAAACAATCCATTTGCCATGTCTTCAACTGACTTTCCTTTTACTATGTAGATTTCAAACTCTCATGATTAGAGTGAAGCACAAAAGGTTTTGGTATCAAATAATGACTCCGTGTCTCCAAGCAATGATCAATAACAATAGAACTCCTTATCACAAGCTGAATAATTAAGTCTTGCACCATTCAAATTTTCACTAAAAAATGAAATTGGCTCTTCTCTGGTGAAAGCACACCTCCAATACCTACACCACAAGCATCAAAATTTACTTCAAATAATTTATCGAAACTAGGTAAAGATAATACCAGTGCATTTGAAAGCTTTGTCTTCAAGTCTTTGAAAGCCTTTATTGCATGTTCATTCCATTAAAACTACCCCTTCTTCATCAATTATGTGATTAGAGCCGTAATAGTAGAAAAATCTCTAACAAACCTTCTATAAAATGAAGCCAATCCATGGAAACTCCGAACCTCATGGACATTAGTAGGAATAGGCCACATTTGAATAGCTTTCACTTTTGAAGGATCAAATCTAATACCATATCCATTCACAATATAGCCAAGGAAAACCACACTCTCCATCATAAAATTACACTTCTCCATTTTACCATAAAGTTTCACCTCCCTAAGCTTATCAAATAACCTCTTCAAATGCTCGGCCATCAATCTTATGAATGAACTCAGTGGATTACATAGCCCAAATGGCATCACCAACCACCCATACAACTTATACTTAGTCTTGAAATCTGTATTCCATTCGTCCCCTTCTCTTATTATCAAATCTTGGCACCGGGAATCTATATTTGATTGTGATATTGTTGACTGCTCTAGAATCAATGAACATTCCCTACTTACCATCCTTCTTAGGCACAAATAAAGCTAGAACACTACATGAACTCATACTCTCACAAACATACCCTCTATCCAACAACTCTTACACTTATCTTTGCAAATCCTTAGACTCTTCTAAATTGTATCTATAAGCTAGCTTATTGGGCATTAGAACTTCGGGCATAAGATCAATGACATGCTCAATACATCTTAAAGGAGGTAATCAAGGTGAAAAATCATCTAGAAAAACATCTGCATACTCCCTCAACACTTGTTGTAACTTTGGATCCATACTATAATTCTACCCTTGTTGGACTTCCTTCACCACTAATACATAGCATACTTTCTCCTCCTTAATAATTCAATCATCTCACACTACTTAAGGGTCAAAAACTTCTTTTTTTTCTCCTTCATTTTTCTTTAGACATTTAGCCCCCTCTTGCCTTTCACTCTTCAAAATAGAGCTCCCCACATCTATATTAGGCTTGAGTCTAAACTTATTTTTTCTTTTACACACCATATACTTATTAAGGACTCCATTATATGCAACCTTCATACAAATTACCAAGGTATTCCAAAAAAAATATGCCAAGCATCCATAGGTAGAATATCATATAAAATATCATCAAAATAATTTCCAATTTTTAAAGATATAAGAGCTTGTTTGGTTACCCTTACACCTTTGTCCTTGTTGAGCCATTGAAGTGAATATGGGCTTGGATGATCCAAGGTCCCCAATTCAAGCTTGCTCACCATTCTTTCACTAGTAACATTGGTATAATAGCCACTATCAATGTTCATTTCACACACTTTATCTCCAACTCTATACTTGGCTTTAAAAATCTTCTCCCTTTGAGTAGGTTGAGGTTATTATTGTACTTGAAGCACCCTTTGTAATATATATCAATTGACTAGTCCATCTTCCAAAGCATATTTTGGACTATCACTTCCTTCTTCAAGGTCTTCATCAAATTCTTCATTTTCTTCATCACTGACCTCCATGCTCGCTATCTCCCTCAAAGTCAATGCCTTTTGATTTGGACAATCCCTATCATAGTGACCATAGCCTCTATACTTGAAGCATTGCTTGTTCACCTTGTTGACCACTTTGTCTTTACCTTGCTCTTTATGATTAAACCTCCTATTATTGTCTTAATTTGTGCCTTGAGAAGTTGATGACTTGGAAATCTCCTTAAAAGTCAAACCATATAGTGCATTGATGGACTTGATTGGTGGCTTTGTTCTCTTTAATTGCTTCTCAAATTTGATTGCTAGTTTTGCCTAGTCTTCAAATAACTCCTAATGATACACCTCCACCTTCTCTATAATATTCATATTTCAACCTCCAATAAACCTAGTAAATCTTTCCTCTTCTCTTTCTTGAACATCACAACTAAGAGTTAATCTTTCAAACTCTCTAACATACTCCTCAACTCCAAGCAACCCTTGCCTCAAAGTAGTCATCCTTATGAAATTTTCTTGCTTATATTCTTTGGGTAAAAATTTTCTTTTTAGTTTTTTTTTTTAATTTCTCCCATGATCTTATTTTCATTTTCCCTTCTCTTTCCCTCCTCCTCTTAAAATTATCAAACCATAATCTATAAAATATCTTAAATTTTAATATGGTAATTTTGCATCTTTTCTCCTCATCAACCTCTTTTTGTTCAAAAATAGATTCAACAATTTTTAACCATTCAAGGAAAGACTCTGGATCAAGATTTCCTTCAAAATTAGGTAGATAGAATCTAATCCCTTTTTCTACATCATCATATGAGATCTTTGATGTATATTGGGGTCGTTTATAATTTCCTATACTCTCTTCTTTCCCTTCTTCCATTCGGTCATATGGTCTCTTTATATGATCATCTTCTACTTAACCTCTTTGATTTCATTTTTGGATATGGGATTCTTATGCTTTTGAGGCTTCCATCCTTCCCATATGCTACTTTAATTCCTTGATATCATCCACCAACACCTTGAGAACATCTCTCAAATCCTCCTCTTCGCTTGCCATGTCTTCCTTGCACTAACCAAATGGTGTATCTCAAAAACTCCTCCCAAAATAAATCAAAATCTTGAATATTGACACTCTTTGATGAGTCCCTGAAATAATCTTGAATTAGGATTGTGTTCTTGAAAGAATATTGAAGGAAAAATTAGCTCTTGGTATTGTATGTCATCTAGACCAAAACCTATGCTTTAATACCAAAATTGATGTATATAGGATTATAGAATTATGATTTGGGTGGTAATATGGGTCATTTAGGGTTTTTTTATAATGAAAATGATTTGTTGATGATAGATTAAGAAGGATGATGGTCAAATAGTTAGGGTTGGGGTTTACGATTAAGGTTTTAGTTTCGAGTTTGGTTGTGGGATGAAGATAATGATGATGGATGGTTGGGATGATGATGATTTGATGAAGAGACTTCGAATATTATTTAGAGATGATGAAATTGTGATAATAATAGATTTATTATCAAAGTTTTGGAAATAAAATAGGTATAATTAAGTAAGAAGAATAGGTTGAAGATGATAAATGTATAATAAAAGTGACAATTAGGGTTGATGATTGTCATGGGTTATGGATGGGTTTGGGTATAGTACTTAAAATATAAATAAAAAAAAGATAAAGAGATTAAGGATTTCAATAATAATCAATCACAAAAAATTGATTATAATTGAGAAGAACTCACATGGAAATCAAATAAGGAATAACTTATATTTCATTCAATTTGGCTATGCATACCAACGTGTAACTCTAAGGCTTTTATAGCCTATTTGCACCTCCTAAATATTACAAGATAATTATAATTAATTTTTAATAAAAATATGATCTAATAAACCCGATACAATGTCTTGTTCCCCACTCTAAGCACATCTTATAAGATAAACCCGATAAGATAGAATAAGATAGAATCCCCTTAAAAAGCAACTTTATGCACTAGCCAATCATAATGCAACTAATTAACAAAATAAATAAGTAAATAAAAAACTAATTAAATAATAAACACATTTCACTTAAGTCTAAAAAAATGTTATTATGCATCCCATTCATGCAATGCACACGCCTTTATTACTCGTGACTTATTTTGTAAGTTTCATTCATAACCAGCAATGTGGTCATCCGTTTGTCTTCAAATTCACAGGGTATCCTCTATAAATAACGAAAAATAGGCTCCATAATAATAAATGCTAATTATTGATCATTTTCTCCTACATTAAGTGTACCGAACATCCTTTTTATGGGTGTTGCTTAATTCCTATGAGAAGAAGAGACGAATGCTTTTGTGCAGGTCTTTGAGGACCAGCTGGATGAGTTTACTTCTTTTGATGCATTATGTGGGGAGAAGTGACTTTTATTTGTGCTAGGTGTTTGGACAAAGATTTATTTTATCTTAATGATGTTTTATCTAGATACCTTTTAGGCTCTTCATTAAGTGGTATCCCTTTTGTTGTATCTTGTTACTATAATTTGAACCTAATCTCTAAACTTTTATTTGTAGTAATAAATTTTTTTCTCATTTCTAATGACCCCTTTTTAATATGAATAGTTTTAGCCTAGTGATTGACATCCTTAAGAGGTCTTTGTACCTCCCCTAAGTGTCATATAATGAATCATCTTCTTTTTGTGTAAAAATTATTATCTAATTCCTTAATTGAGCCATCTTACTTGGAGGGAAGTACTTGGAAAGGAATGCTTGTGAGAGTTGATCCCATATAGTGATGGAGCCAGGAGGAAGTGGCTACAACTAAGCCCTTGCCTTATCCCGTAATGAGAAAGGGAATAGCCTTGGCTTGATAGAATCATCTACAACTCCATTCATCTTTAATGTATTGCAATACTCCAAGAAGATTGAAATGTGTAAATTTAAGTCTTTTGCCACCAAATTGATTCTACTACACCATATTAAGGAGTGCAGGCTTCAACTCAAAATTGTTGGGGCGACATTTGGTTTTCTAATACCGGATTACATTCCATAAGCATTAGGAGATGCAAACTCCCTAAAAGAATGGTTATGCTTATCTCCTCCATTTGTTTGACCTATGATTTTGGAGCTTGTGGTTGCTTTCATCTCACATACCCAAGTTCTTAATTCACTCAAATTTCTCTCAATTTCAAGATTCAACGCAAGTAGAGGTCTTAAACAGAGAGATCATTGCATATAAGGCACCTAAAGATAGAAAACAACAAACTATCAAGTAGTAAAAAGAAGAATGTAGAAGCAAAGAAAAATAATAAAAGAAAAATATATTCTAGCTTAATAACAAAGGAATAAATACTAATTAGCCGAAGTCCTCAGCAACGGTGCTAAAAACATGATGGTTACTAATACGCAAGTGCACATCTTCATTGTAGTATGTCAACGTCGTATTCATAGGGATTTTGCTATTGATTATTGATTTTTATTATTTTAGATATCTAGATAGTTATGGAGCACGAATATGGAAGTAAATAATAAAATGACAAAAAAATTGTGTATTTTGTAACGATGGATATAAAACCTAGGATTGAACTTAGGTCTCGTTTTTTATATTCAATAATGAATTAATAATATGTTGTAGTATAGTTCAAAATTGTTGTGAATAATCAGTTTAATGGGATTCACTAGCTTCTTTTAGGGTTTAGGAATGTACCTAATCTAATTCATTATCTACTTTCATGACTAATAAATTACATTAAATCCATTAAAGTCCATCGATTCAATAGTCCTTAAGAATCAAACATCTACTTTAGTGATCATTTGAATTCCTATTCGTATATTAATTTTTGAAATTTATTTTAACCTTTTAGTTATAGTTAATGTCTATATAAATAAGATTTTATCAAAACTTACTTAAAATAATAATTCCTAAAATACGAAAGATCATATATGAACCATACATATAACATATAATGTAACTCATCATATTCATATAAAACAGAGCTTAGTTAAATCCTAGAAAAGCAAATTACTCACTCATGATTTAAAAGAGATGCAAAAAATAAATATAAATGATATGCATATTGTAGATACAATAAGTAATGGAAAATAAAATTTATAAATCAAATCGTAGATTGAAGATAAAAATAAGTTGTCTATAGAGTTGAGATATACATCTGACTACTCTTTGTTTGAAGACCAAAATTTATATAAGAATTTAAAGTAAATTACAATGAGTTGTTTTTTCTTAGGAATAATAAAGAAAATGAAGTCTCTAACCCCCTCATTTGTTTTCCCTCTTTCCTTTTTATTTCCCCCTTAATGTCAAAGACAAATAGAGTGGCAAACAACGTGGAAGAAATATGTGTAGAGTTGTAACTCTCAACTGCATGGCCGTGCAAGGCTACAATAGCTGGTCGTGTAGCTTTTCTTCTCTCAACAAACATGTTCAAGCATGGATATGCTGAGGTTTGCAAAGTTTTGTGTGCGGCGTGTTTGTTCAATAGATACATAGCTGTGCAAGGCTACACTGGCTCACCATGCAACTTTTGTTCTCTCACATGTTGATGATTAAGAGTTACATGGTTGTGTAGTTGTTTGTGCTACAATCGTGCAAAATCCATTTCTTCCTCCTCTTAATTCCTTTCATCCTCTTTTTAGCTCTTTGAGCTTATTAACATCTATAATTTCATGTGGGGTTGATTATCTTCATTTAATGCCTTTTATATTTGATTTTTTTTCCTAATTCCATGCACCACTTCCTTGGATTTGTACGTTTATGCAAAAAAAAATTAAAACAATTACCAAGAGAGTAGTAACACAAATAAGATGCCAAAACAATTTACAAAAAATGAAGATAAAGTTGGGTAAAAATATGGAAATTATTCAATTTGTCAATGTTGAGGTGAATTTCTTTGGTGGTTTGATTGGTTAGCCTCTATGTGGTAAGATACCAATTACCTCTTAGTGTTGGGGCACTATTGTTTAACATTGTTTCCATCCCTCTTGAGAAGTTAGTTAAAAATAGATTTTATGTGATCTTGGTAGTTACCTCTATGTACTATTCTACTGTATTAGAAGTGGCATATGTATATGTTGTTTGGTAGTTACCTCTATCTATCACATGATGGTAAGCAAAAGTTGTTTAATGTGATACATAAGAGTGGAAATCTAATAATTTATGTGAATGAGGTGAAGGACTTTCTTGATGTGATACCATGTTGTTATCCTATGTAAGCATGGTACAAGTATAACAATTTGTAGTGTCTTATGTATCCTATTATTATATGTGAATTATGTATTATGTTATCATAATCTTATATGTTCTTATTCTATGTCTACCATGATACCATTGCATGCCTAGAGCAAAGTTACTTCACTATGTTCTTGGTTATACCGATGATTTTCTTTTTATTTGGTCATAGTGATGATCTCACTTTTATTTGAGTGAGAAGCTAAGATTTCTCTTCCTTTGGTATTTATATTATTTTAACGTTCATTATTTTAGTTTATCTATTAGTTTAAGTTGAAAGAAATTTTATCCTTAAAACTTGTTGTAAAAAAGGTAAGAAGACCAAACTTATGCTAGGTGTGGTGGTAACACTTGCTTTTGTCTTTTAGCTTCCACCAAACTCTATCTTTTACAAAATTTTATGTTACTAAAAAATTGGATGGTGTAAGAGCTTTTATTTTAGAAGAGTTTTAAAAAACACACTAGTCTTACAAGAAGTATGGGTTGGGTTATCTCTATGCATTTAGTGTTTTTTTTTATTGTTAGGTGTTGGCCTTTGATGTGATTACGTGATTAGTATTCTCCTAGGTGGCATTGTGTTATGTTGTTTCTCAAGTCATAACCCTAATTATGCTTTTGTTTTCATAGAATCATGGCTTATGAAACTTGATTTGCATGTATAGGGGATTTTATCATCATTATGGTAGAGAGGGCCATTGAGTCAAGCCTTCTCCTTAGAGTCATGTTCAACTTCCTATATCGATTTGTAGGAAGGATTGGTTGCCTACAACATCCTAACACTGTCGACCTTCATTCTTGGATGCAAAGGACCTCTTAGAACTAGAGAGCCATGTTAGAGACTTTGAGAAGATTTTTGTATCCTTAAAGTGTCCAATTGAGAAGAGGGTGGGAGTGGCTATTTACTTCCATAAATTTTGCAGTGATGACTAGTGGAGAGGATATCTAGCTCAGAGTATACATATGGATACTTGGGAGCATTTTCTAGGGTTGATGAGGATGCAGTTTTGTCCCACCTTTGTTATGATTGAGATATATGACTAGTTCATTGCACAACATTAAGATTCTATATTGATTGAGGAGCATTACCTTAAGTATCTTCATCTCATTGACTGTACACTAGAGGTAGATCGAAGTAAAAAAAATGAAAATGCGAAGGTTTGAGAAAGGATAGATTACCTATAGTAAAAATTCCTCAAATTGATGGCAATGTATGAGAAGAGAAGGTAGATAAGGTTACTAAAGTGGTGCAGGTCAAGAATTTTGCTAACAGAAAGAGAAAGAAGAAGTTTAAAGGTTTATCTAGTGATTGTCGAATTAGGAGGTGAAGTGCATGATTGTATCTATCCTAAGGTTTATATGCAAAGTAGATACTTCATTAGTATGGTTACCACTGACAATTCCTATAGCTTCTTATGCCAAACCATCTAAGGATCAAATTCCTATAAACATAAAATAAAAATTCAAAATTAAAAGTTAAAAGGAAAAAGGCACTCAAAAATTAGAAATTTATATGTTATTATAAAGCATAAATAATTTAAAATGTGGCCAATGAAGGTGAAATTTAAATAAGTTATTGTTATTAGTTATTGGTTATTATGGCTAATTATTTTATCTAAATTTATTCAAATTTTTATAAATGTTCAATAATCATGGTTCCAAAGTTTGGTTTGATCCTAAACCAAAGGAACATTTTCTCCGTGCCTTATAGGAAACATAATGTGTTAACTCTAAACACTTCATTCTATAGAACCTATCTCCTATAATTCTTCCCCTATTCGCTATTATTGATAATTCCCTCCCTAACTAATTGTAATCTCAGTTGCATTGTGAGCTTAGTATTGTAAATGAGTCGAGTAAAGCTAAGGTACCCTTGAGTTTGACTGCATCTCGTTTATACTCTTTTAAAAAGCTTGAGTTCGAATCAAGCTTCCCCAACAAAGCTAGAGCTTGGATAAAAAAAACTCTCTCAAGTGGTTTGGCTCAATTCCCTTGAGATATATAAGTTGAATAAGGTCATTTAAATATAGTGTGTGCTCAAGCTAATAATATGTGGTAGGGTGAGGAATTAGAAGCAACACAACTCAATGTGCAAGTACACAAGGCTGAACCAAGTAATAATGTGACGAGTATCATTTCCATGAGGACTTAGTTAAGTGCTCACAACAAAATAGTTAAGAATACTAAAAGGTGAATGAAGTGAAATTTATACTCTGAAATATAATATGATATAAAAAAATCATCAAATTAAGGTTTAATATTGAGAATGTGGTAATTAATAGCATAGGTTGTAAAGGATAATTTCATGGGATAGAGTTATGGGAAGGTGAATAACTTGTCACCAAGTGAATATAATATGTGGAAGATCATAGCTTGCCAAGATCATATGATATAAATCTTCCTAGATTCATTAGACTTTACTTTATGTGAAGTATACTATTAAACCATCTCCATCCTTTTCTATAGGTTGTAGTAATGTTACATAATAAATTGTGCAGAAATAATGACAAGGCCACATCACCTTTCTATGCTAACCTAGTCAGCATTCATATCTTCTATTATGTTTCACTATCTCAATTAACACATAATTCATGCAAGTACCTAATATGTCCAACATTCAACACCCAAATGATTAATGCTCTACGAAATGAAACATTTTATAAAATCAAAATAAACTACAATGTCACATATTTACAACATAAGGATCAAGTTGATCCACTCCCACTGAGAAAAATCAGCTTATGGTAAGATTCTACATGCTAAATAAATAGAAATAATGAAAGTGGAGAACAAAAGGGAATTAAAGGATCATGATATCACAACCCCTATCTAGCCTTATAATTTCTTCTCCTCCTCCTCTTTTACTCCAGTCTAGCTCAAGTCTTCCTCTCTCCCTATATAAATTTCCTTCTTTTCTCCTCTCTGAGTTCCACTCATCCCCCCATTTTCCTTGGTTAAGGATGAGCTTTTATAGGTTGTAAAAGGTATATATTTGGACATGTGTTAAGTAGAGGTTCCTTTAGTCCTTGCACCCTCCATTGGTCCATGCAGCCAAAATATATAATTTGTTCATTTCTATTTTTTGGGTTGGTTTATGTAGGTGATGATGATAAGGCTAACTAATTTTTTTAGGAGTGTTTATCATCTATGGAAGGATGTGAACTTCAGCCAAATCTAGTGAGTTATGGCTTTGTTCGAGCATCCCCTACACACTTCCTAATATCAATTGAATGAGTTTAATCAATTATATGAGTTAATACAAAAATGCTAGAAATGTTATTATTTCAAGGCTACATTCATGTAAGACATGCATAATTGCTAGGATGGAGGATTGGTAGAGAAACATACACTATGACTCTCAATTGCAACAAAATTCAATCCAAAATATGTACTTGCAAGTTCCTACACCTCATATAACTTGACTCTTATCAACACAAAAAAAAAACCATCTAGGTACTTACTAAAATGGACATGCTTTAGCCATGATCACAAATTCAACATTATAAGATTCATAGCTAGAAACGTAACCCAAGACTGCACTACCAACAAAAAAAACAAAAACAACATTAACAACTACTATATAATCCAACATCACATCAAGCATATTGTTATATAGTTTGAGGAACATGCATTATATAAAGCAAAATGAAATTGCTACATCGATGTACTTGAATGTTATCAAAATATAAAGTAAAAAAAAAACTTACGTTCAACACTTGTAAGATGAACCTTGGATATTTACATAAGCTTTTTATGGTTCAAGAAAGACTACTCAAAAGAATTAAGATTAAATAAGAAACACATACATATGAAAGACTGTATAACATAATATGTGGAAAATACTAATAGAAGCTTCAAGGAAAAAAAAACCTATGCCAAGCTTTAAATAAATTTTGGGAGATACATTCTCCTCCCATCATCACCTTCTTTATATGTGCTATTTTTATTATAAGGAAACATTAATTAAAAAATAATTAGATTTCAACTTATATAACCAAAATCCAAATAACCATCTTAGAGATTAACCACATAGAAAAGTGTGGTAAGATGATTACCATTTTATAAGTCTAGAATTTCTACAAACAATATCTCATGCACAAAGAAATACCTCCACTATTTTTGAAGCTAATGATGCTTGATATGAATCAATGACCTATCCCTTAACACTGAAAGTAGCTTTCAAAGCTACTTTGATGATTGGCATCAGCAATATCTTACGTGTCATTTGTGACAGTATACAAAACTTTAACGTATTTGTCTTCCACCATTCTAAGGAATTAAAAGATGGTTCTGAATCATCAACATGAATAAACACTCTTTCCTCTAAATAGGTATCTACCTCTAATTTCACAAGTAAATGTGTGTTAGATTGCTTCACAAACTACTAAAATATCATTCTTTTAGAACCATCACATTCCTTTCTTGTACTAGTGCCTCTGAAGAACAGTTTCCACCTTTGTCAATTACATCAAAGACTTATCTAGATTTTTTACATAACTTTGAGCATATTCAATAAATATATCACAAACTGAATCCCTATAATTTTCAATATTCTTTTTAACTCCATCATTCTTACAAATAATAGGGATTATATATTTAGCCAATGATATTTTACCTCTAGATTCTAAAACACATGCAATAACCATTACGATATTACAATAGCCTCAATAATTATCAAACTTTCTTTTCATCTCTTAATGCCATGTTTTGGAAAAATACCTTAAAATAAATTACATTATCATTTAATTCTAGTTAAACCCTCCATATCTCTAAAAAATAATAAGATCTTTTTGGATAATAACTAGTATAAACGATATTGGTTACCTCATAAAAACTTTAATAAAACTACACACTATCCTAGCTTACCTCTATTGTTTAACATAAGGAAACCATATATATGATGGGTGATATATGGGATTTATATGTTATTATCCTACGTAAAAATGTCATTTATTCCTCATTATTTATATAAGATTTAATCTTTTCTTGAGTTTTTCTCTTTTGGAGATTTTGTGGGTAAAGATAAAAATGAACAAATCGAATGAAAGAGGAAATGAATCAACAAATACATCAAGAGATATTGAATCAATGGAAGAAAAGACCAAAAATAAAGAATATATATCAAAGGGAAGATTTTGTTGAAATTACATATAGAGATGATGAAGGAACAAAGAACACGGTACCCCCATGTTTCTTAAACACATGCCATGTTATTCTGCCAGAAGACAAAAATCTCACTTTTCAAAATTCGGCAATTGGCAGAGAATTCAATTGCTGTTACTTTTATGGTTTCATTAATAATTTATTATTAATCATTGATGTTAATTATAGATTACTACATTTAATATTGTGTTAGAGCAATTATGAAGATAGTAGCATAGAGAGTATAGGGCAGGAGGATTTGATGACGGAATTAGGATTTTGGATATGACAACGTAAGTTGAATTTATGATTCTAAATGGAATTTAACTGAATTAATAGATGGAATCAAATGATCTAGTATCATAGGTTAAGAATTTAAACTAATAGATTGATCACCTATTTATTTTAGATCTTAATCAAAACTAGGATTAGGAATTAACACATAATTGTTAATTAACGTTTCCAAAGTAGAAAAAGGTTAATTATTAATCTTGTATATTAATTTGTATGATAGCATGATCTGAGCTTATGTGATTATGGTCGTAGTTGACTGATTTTCAGTCGTAATGCTACCATTAATTAAATCTAGCATTCTTAACCTAGGTTATTAATTGGTTAGATGATAAATCGAGAGCTTATTCAATTTATTAGAATTAAGAGAAAGCAAAGAGATGAATTATTATAGGTCAATGTTAGATCATTTAGAATCATTCTTTTCTCCATGACTGTTTGATATCCTAATACCATAATCAATACCTTCTTATCCTTATTCATTGATTAGTGAGTAACGTGTTTTATTATTGATCCATAGTATAGAACTTAATGATAGAAAGTAATGTTATTGAATAATTGGGGTTTTAAAATTGATTACAAAATTATTAATTATATACTATTCCTTGTGGATTTGACTCCTTTTTACGATCTACTACGTATTTGGAATTAGGATTTATTTATTAAATTTGTTGTAAATACGACAAGGCACCAAATTTTTGGCGTCGTTGATGGGGAATGGCAATTATAATCTTTATTTCTATTTTTTTTGTTTCTTATTTTTGCTTTTAATAATTCTCCAAATTGTACTTATCTATTCTTTAATTTTGTATATTCCTTAGGTACTTGCATTTGAGGTCATTTGCATTTGAGCATTAAGGACAAATCATCCTGCCTATAGACCCTAACTCTTCTTCTCCTGTTGCAAACCAAATAAGAAGGAGATTGGAACACACTCATCATATTCCATTACCTTCTGAAGGAAATTCTACAAATTTGGAAGAATATCACATAGAAAATTTGTTTAATTCACCTTGTCACATCAATCCACCTATGGTAGATCGAACTCTCAAGGAGCTAGCTACTCCTGTGTTCTACCTTAACCTTTTATGCATTAATTATCCTGCAGAAAATGATACTTGTGAGATTAAACCTAGTTTAATACATGCTTTACCCACTTTTATAGGATTCAAGGACAACAACTCAATGGGGTTAGAATGTTTCACCGATCCTAACAAGTTTCTTAAGGAATTCCATATCGTGTGTTCCGATATGAAACCGAATGGAGTAAGTGTGGAACAACTTAAACTTAAAGCTTTCCCTTGTGCTTTGGCTGATGTAGCAAAAGAATGGTTGTATGACTTACTAGCGGGCTCTGTGAATACTTGGGATGATATGCAAAAGGTTTTCCTTGAAAAATATTTTCCTTCATCTAGAGCAACTAACATAAAGAAATTTGTGGTATTAGGCAAGATGGAGGAGAATCATTGCATGAATATTGGGAACGTTTCAAGAAGTTATGCGATATTTCCCCCAATCACCAAATTAGTGAGCAATTGTTAATATAATACTTTTATGAAGGATTATCTCCTATGGATCGAAATGTGATAGATGTTGTTTGTGGTGGTGTATTAGTTGATAAAACCCCTACTGAAGCTAAAAGATTAATTGCTAATATGGCAACTAACTCTCAATATTATAGTAGGGGTAGTACTTTTGTGTCTCAATAGGTGAAAGAGGCTAGTATTGCTTAATTGAAAACACAAGTATCAAATCTGACATCTCTGGTAGAGAAAGTTGTGGGTGACAAGATTCCTACAAAGGTATGTGGAATTGTTCTTTTATTGGTCATCCGACTGATATGTGTCTTACTTTATAGGAAGAAAAACAAGTGAATACTATTGGAGGACAACAAATACCAAAGAGGAATGATCCTTATGCTCCAACATATAATCTAGGCTAGAAGGATCATCCTAACCTAAGGTATGGAAACAATCAACAAGGTGGTTATTCATATTTCTAACCACCAACTTATAAAAATCAACAAGGATCAAATCCACCTCCCAGATTCTTTCAAGTTCCACCAAATCACCTAAGACCACCATTTCAACCATTACCTCCACCACCAATTCAACAACCATCAGGAGGAATACCTTTAGAAGATTTGGTGAAATCTTTGGCTACCAATACATTGAACTTTCAATAAGAAACTAGAAATGGTATCAAGAACATGGAGAATTAAGTGAATAAATTGGCAGATTCCCTTGGAAAATTACAAGCACAAGGGTCCTCAAAATTAGAAAGTCAAACAAAAAGGAATCCTAGAGAAAATGCTAGTGCTATCACAACTTAGAGTGGGAAACAATTGGCAGGTAAGGCAAGTGAGTGAAGAGGAAGAAATAAGAAAAGAAGAAGATGAGATAGTTGTTGAAGAAGAAAAACTTAAAAATTCTCCATAGGTAACTAAAGGTGAGTCTTCCACTCCTATTAAAATTACTACTCTTTTTCCTAACAAGTTGGCAAGAAACAAGAAGTTGAATTATGACAAGGAGATGTCTGACATATTTAGAAAGGTGGAGGTCAATATCCCTCTCATTGATGCAATTAAACAAGTGAAAAGGTAAAATTCCTTAAGGATTTGTGTACTAACAAAAGGAAACTAAAGGGGGATGAAAAGGTGAGTGTGGGAGAAAATGTATCAACAATTTTGCAAAGGAAACTTCCACCAAAATGCAAGGATCCATGTATTTTTACCATCCTTTGCATGATTGGAAACATGAGGTCTGAAAGATGTATGCTTGATTTAGGTGCTTCAATTAATGTGATGTCTTTATCTATACTTAATGCACTAAATCTAGGCCCTTTAAAGGAAACTCATGTTATTATTTAGCTGGCTGATAGATCTAACACATATCCTGAAGGAGTAATTAAAGATGTCTTAGTTCAAGTGAATGAGTTAGTATTCCCTACTGATTTTTATGTGTTAGATATGTAGGATAATGGTTCATCTAACCCTTCTCCTATATTTTTAGGTAGACCATTCTTGAAAAATTCAAAAAAAAATGATGTTCATCATGGAGTTTTAACTATGAAGTTTGATGGTGAAGGCATTAGGTTTAACATATATGACTCCATAAGATATCCTGTAGATTGTGAATCGGTCTCTATGATAGATGTTATTGAAGACTTGACTGAAAAGGTTTATGAATTATCATCTAATGATCCCTTAGAAGTAACCTTAACTCAATGCATAGAAACCGAATTTTTAAAAGAATTGAATGAGAATTTTGATGTTGATGAGGGGATCAAAGAGATAGTGGCTACTTTAGAAGCATGTCCTGGTAGAATCGGAATATTTGTTGATTTACCATTAACATTGGATAGACATTTGCCTTCCATAGAGCAAGCACCAGAAGTGGAGTTAAAACCATTACCTAACCATCTTAAGTATTCATTTTTGGGAGAGAAAGATACCCTTCCCGTTATCATCTTTAGTGACCTAACACCCAAATAGAAAGAAAAATTTGTTAATGTGTTGAAGAAGTACAAATCTGCTTTGGGATGGATGGTTGCTGATATTAAGGGTATTAGTCCTTCAGTGTGTATGCATCATATTTCAATGGAGGATTATGTTAAGCCTAGTAGATAAGTACAACGTAGGCTAAATCTGATTATGATGAAGGTAGTAAAGAAAGAGGTGCTGAAATTGTTGTCTATGGGAGTCATTTATCCAATTTTTGATAGTAGCTGGGTTAGTCCTCTGCAAGTAGTACCCAAGAGAAAAAGGAATAACTGTAGTGGAGAATGACAACGGAGAAATGGTTCCTAATAGAGTTTAAAATGGTTGGAGGGTGTGTGTAGATTATAGGAAGTTGAATTTCATGACTAGGAAAGATCATTTTCCTCTACCATTTATGGATCAAATGTTAGAGAGGTTAGCGGGCCATGCTTATTATTGCTTTCTTGATGGATATTCTAGATATGTGCAAGATCCCATAGCTCTAGAAGATCAAGAGAAGACCACATTCTTATGTCCTTATGGTACGTTTGCATATCGTCGTATGCTATTTGGGCTATGCAATGCTCCTGCCACATTTCAAACATATATGGTAAGCATATTTTTTGAACATTTGGAGAAAATTATCGAGGTATTCATGGATGATTTTAGCATTCATGGTGATACTTTTGATCAATGCCTAGATAATTTAACTCTCATCTTGAAAAAGGTGTCTTAAAACCAATATTATACTAAACTCTAAAAAATGCCATTTTATGGTTCAAAAAGGGATAGTTTTAGGACATGTCATTTCTGCTAAAGGAATTGAAGAAGATAAGGTAAAAATCAATCTTCTAGCTTCACTACCTTACCCATCGACCATTAAAGATGCACATTCATTCCAAGGCCATGCTGGATTTTATCGCCGATTTATTAAAGATTTTTCTAAAATAGCTCAACCTTTGTGTAAGCTTCTTCAGAAAGAAATGGAGTTCAATTTTGATAATGTGTGTAAGAAAGCATTTGAGCATCTGAAGGAAAATTTGATTAGTGCACCCATACTTCAACCACCCTATTAGAATTTTTCCTTTGAATTAATGTGTGATGAATCTAATTATGCTATTGGTGCAGTTTTAGGTCAAAGCATTGGGAAATATCCATATGTGATATACTATGCCTCGCGAACTTTGAATGAAGCCCAACTTAATTACACAACCAATGAGAAGGAGCTTCTCGCCATTGTCTTTGCTTTAGATAAATTTTGTTCTTATCTTTTAGGCACTGATATTATTGTTTATTCTGACCATGTAGCTTTGAAATATCTATTGGCAAAGAAGGAAGCAAAACCAAGATTTATTAGATGGACACTTCTACTCCAAGAATTCAATCTACACATCAAAGATAAAAAAAAAAGGAACACAAAATGGAGTAGCAAATCATCTAAGTATATTAATCAAGGAGGTTGAAGTTGAGGCACCCATCAATGAAGTATTTCCGGACGAACAACTTCACGTAATTGGAAATGAAATAGCATGGTATGCTGATATGGTAGATTTTTTGGTCACAAAGGTATTTTCTTCACATTTTACTAAAGAAAAAAAAAGGATAGAATGAAGAGTCAAGCAAAGTATTTTTTATGGGATGGTCCATATTTGTGGAAACAATATGCTGACTAAATAATTAGAAGGTGTATTCCCGATAGTGAAATTCTTTCTATCTTAACATTTTGTCATAACTATGCTTGTAGGGTCATTTTGCTCCTAAGAATGTAACACCCCCAAATTTACTACTAAAATTTTTTATTTTAAGCAGAAGTGTATAATCAAATATTTGGGTGTTACCACCGTAATTGACATAAGTCTGGATTTTTCCACCATCGTTATGTCAATCATAAGGCAAAATGATTTAAAACATGATTGGAAAGAGATGAGACAACTTTTATACATCAAATAAGTGTTTGGAGATTAACGCCGATTACAATATCAAAATATAACCAAAAAGGGATCCCATAGAACTAATAGTCCAAAAAGGTATTTGGGTAAAAACTATCCTCTAGATAACATGACTCGATGCCCAACCCTGATATGAATGAACCAATCCTCCCCATATATTGCATCAAAAGCTGTGAAATCATCAACCTAGTCCTCATCGACCTACACATAAACATCTGGGTCGTCTACTTGTTGGATTGAGCAGCACCCATAAAACGGAGGATCAGTACGCTATGTATTGAGTAAGGTAATGGTACATTCAAGTAGGATTACACATAATATAATAATTCTCATAAGCAAATTGTACATGCACAAATAGAGGAAAGCCAGATAACTACTGATTCCAAGTCTTTCATT
Source organism: Tamarix chinensis (assembly GCA_030549775.1). Lineage (NCBI taxonomy): Eukaryota > Viridiplantae > Streptophyta > Magnoliopsida > Caryophyllales > Tamaricaceae > Tamarix > Tamarix chinensis. The sequence continues at coordinate 34,638,431 of CM060181.1, read as the reverse complement.
AGATATACAATATTTCAAATCTTTTATTTATCCTGAGTTCAGCGACCCCACTATTATTAAACTGGTCGAATGGTCTGAACACCTCTCGGGGAAAAGACACCCAAGCCACTATTATTATCCGATGGAATGGATCCAACACCTCTCAGAGTAAAAATACTCCTGAGCCACTATTTATTAAACTGGTGGAACAGTCTAAGCACCTCTCTAAGACAAGACACCCGAGCCACTATTATTATCTGGTGGAACGGACTCAACACCTCAGTATTGACTCACATGGTCTTTCACTTTAAATGATTAATATATTTCTATTTATAATTTAACTCTTAATTATATTTTCATTCACATTGAGCATAGGGCCCACTATTCTTAATCTGGTAGAACGAACTAGAGCACCTCTCAGGGATAACACACCTGAGCCACTATTATTATCCGGTAGAACGAAGTCATATAAACACATAAGCCCGACTCGAGTGATCTTTCACTTTACATGATTAGTATCTTATTTCAGAGTTGATTGTATATTATTATGCCAAACTCAAGAAATACAATTAAACACATAAGTATGACCACGTAATTATCCTCAAATGATCATAATAACCTCAGGGTAATCGAGACAATCATATTTTCCCAAATCTTTATAAAACCCAAAGCATATACATTTCCACTTATTATTCGAAGTACATATCTTTAGTTTCCTATAGATATCTTATAACCAAAATTATACCCAACATATACTTACATAATTTCATTACTCCCAAGAACATCATCTCATAGCATTTCCATAATTAAATTATTCAATACAACATAGTCAACACAAAGGTATACATCAACAACACAAGGAAAATACAAGGAGCACATAAAACCCTAGCTATGACATGTATCCTTACCAACAAGGACATCAGGATCCAAGCACATAAATCCTATACCTCCTCTGAGATCACCAGAAAAATCACTTATGAAACAAAAGAAAATATGATTAGGAAAGGAGGTTAAAAATTAGGAGGGAAATTATGGTAGAGAGAGGTAAGAATGGAATTTACCAAAGTCAAATGGAAACTTGAATTACATGGAAGTGTATAAATATGTGTGGTGGAGATATGGTTAAATTTTGGTGGTGTTTGGAGAAGATTTGGGGTGAAAATAGGGTTGTACATCCAAGAAATAAGTTGCACTGGTAGGCGACACAAAAGTTGCACGACCGTGCAGAATCAGAACACAAGAGGTTGAGAGAAAAGAAAAAGCATGGCCAAGCAGTGCAAAAGTTGCACGGCCGTGCAGGAACAGTGCACAATAGTTTAAAGGAAGAAAAGATGCTCGACCAAGCGATGAAAAAGTTGCACAACTATATAGAATCAAACCGAGAAAAAAAATTATGCATGGCTTGATGGTGTAGGGGTTGCACGGCTGTGCAGTAGGGTATCTGAGCATTTGCACGGCTGTGTAGTAGGTTGTGCACAAGTCGTGCACTCTGAAACTTTGCAATGCACGAAGGAAAAGAGAAGGGAAAAGAGGCAGCGGTCGGTGGCAATGGCCAGTGACGGCGAAGGGGAAGGTCGGGGCAACCTTGGTGGTTGGTCCACGTGCCAAAGGGCAGCTAGTGGTGGCTTGGGTAGTGCTCGGTGTTGGATTTGGTGGTGTAGTAGCTGAAAATAGGGAAGATAGAGGAAGAAGAAGAAGAAAGGAGAAGAAAGAAGAGGAGAAGTTCAGGGATCTAATGGATGCTAATAAAATGGAAGATTGGAGGGGTATTTACACTAGTAAGTGGTGTGCTAAGGAGGAGAAACAAGCAGATAGGTGACAATAACAATGATGAAGATTTTTCTCCGAGAAGAAGAAGAAGAAAGAAAAAGACAACGGGAGATGGTGATGGTTGAGATGGATGAGAGTTAGGCAGAGGCACGAGGGGTGATGATGGAGAAGGAGACGTGTAAGGGAGGAGAAAGCAAGGAGAAGAAGAAAGGAGAAGAAAGAAAAGGAAGGAAGGCAAGCTGGTAGGTGATGGCTATGAAAAACAAGGTAGCTTCAGGTGATGGTCGTGTATGCAAAGGAAGGGAAGAAGAAGAAGAAGAAGAAGAAGAAGAAGAAGAAGAAGAAGAAGAAGAAGAAGAAGAAGAAGAAGAAGAAGAAGAAGAAGAAGAAGAAGAAGAAGAAGAAGAAGAAGAAGAAGAAGAAGAAGAAGAAGAAGAAGAAGAAGGAAGGAAGGCATGAGAGATGGCAGGGCTAGTAGGTGATGGTGAGAGGAGCATGTGGGAGGCAAGTGGATGATGGCGGTGTAAAAGAACCAAAAATTCTGACGCCAACGAATTTCAGCACAAAGAAGAAGAGAAGAGAAAAGAGAAAAGAAAAGAAAACGAAAGAGAAGAGAAGAAAAGGAGAAAAGAAAAGGAGAAAGAAAAATAAAAGAGATAATAGTTATGAAATTTGGATTAGATTAAGAATTTTAGGATTAGCCAAATAATTTAGATTAGTGGAAATTTTAGCGGGTTTGGTTTTTAATTTATGAATTTCGGTTTAACCGAATCAAGGTTTTGGTTTTTAGTTTTTGGTTTTTGATTAAAGTTTCGGGATAAGAAATTTGGTTAAGGCTAACAATAAAATTTATTAAGATTAGAGTCAAATTAGGGCTAAAGATACTAGATTAGGTTAGGTAAATTTTCCGGGTATTACAAAAAGAACAGCTCATAAAATTTTAGAAAGTGGATTTTACTAGCCTAACCTATTTACGGATGCTCATGAGTTTTGCAAAACTTGTGAAAATTGTCAAAAGACTAGAGGATTAGGTCCTAGAAATAAAATGCCACAAAACCTTATTATTGTATGTGAATTTTTTTATGTTTGGGGTATGGATTTCATAGGTCCTTTTCCATCATCTTTTGGTTTCAAATACATTCTTGTTGTTATGGATTATGTGTCAAAATGGGTAGAGGCAAAGGCCACCCATATTGACGAGGCTAAAGTTGTTGTAGATTTTTTTCGAACAACATTTTTGCAAGGTTTGGCTTGCCAAAAGATGTAATAAATGACAAAGATTCACAGTTCTGTGACAGAATGGTAGAAGCATTATTAAAGAAATATCATTTGACACATCAAATCTCCACAATATATCATCCACAAACAAACGCTCAAGCCAAAATATCTAATCGAGAAATTAAATTGATTCTAGAAAAGATGGTGAAACCTATAAGGAAGGATTGGAGCTTACACCTCAATGATTCTCTTTGGGCATATCGCACAGCATTCAAGACACCAAGTGGTATGTCACCATATCGTCTGGTTAATGGTAAGCCTTATCACCTTCCGGTTGAATTAAAACATAGAACTTTTTGGGCTGTAAATAAATGTAACATGGAGTCAAAGGAAATTAGAAGAAATAGGAAAATTCAACTACAAGAACTTGAGGAAATAAGAAATGACACTTTTGAAACTGCATTGTGATACAAAGATCGAACTAAGGCAGTTCATGATAAGTTAATTCTTAGGAACAATTTTGAGAATGGTCAAAAAAAAGTATTGTATCATTCTCGTTTAAAGTTGTTTCCAAGAAAATTAAGGTCGAGATGGATCAACCAGTTTATAGTGACTAATGTGTTTCTTCATGGTGCAGTAGAGATTAAAAGTGAGAAGACAGGAAAAATATGGAAAGTGAATGGGCACCATCTCAAACCTTTTTATAAGGGACACTGTGTGAGAAACTTGAGGTGGTAGATCTTACCACTTCAAGTTATAAAGGCTGAAATATTGCGACATTACTACTTGGGAAAGACCCAAGTGTTGTAAATAAGTTTTTCTTATCTCATACTTATGATTTTTCTTTATTTCATGTGTGTTGTGTTTGTGAATATTTTCCATTTTATATGTGTTCATAACCTTTTCTTATTTTCTGTGTCATTTGAGTGTGTTTCTCTTGTTTTGCAATACAAATAATGAAAGGTTTGAGAAGAAAACATAATTCCCATAAGTTGAAGTTTCAAAAAATTAACACGACCTTATCATATTTGGAAGATTCTTCGTGTCCTTGTTGTAGGAAAATTTTGAAGAAAAATAGAAGAAGAATAAAAGAACACGGCCATACCATATTCCAAAAACATGACCTGTGTTTTACCATCAGAATTTTCCATTCAAAAATAGAAAAAGGCTGAAAGATTCAAAATTAACATGGGGGTTCCATGTTTATATAACACGGACCGTGTATTCTTGTTAGGAAATTCAGCCTTTTACAAAATGGTTCAAAATTAACATGGACCGTGTATTTCTATTAGGAATTTTTGCCCTTTGGCAAAATTTTTTAAAATGAACACGGGGGTTTCGTGTTTTCCGAAAAAAGCCTACAATCGCCCATGTTTTTGATATTACAGAACATGGCCATATTCTCAACTTCCAGCAACTTTACCAAATGCGCTAGTCGAAATCTCCAACCTCTTTAAACCTCCTATTTTCTTGCATCAAATTTCCATTACCATTCATCTTGTCTTCAATTCATCATCTTTCATACTTCTACAATCAATTTATGGGCTTGAAATCACTTCCAGCAATTCCCAATCAGTTTCTCTTCATGATACTATAGTAGAAACCCTAACTTCAATTTTTTTCTCGAATCGTGTCCAAATTTAAAATAATTAGCTTAGGGATTTTGTTTAGTTCATCTTTTAAACCACCATTCAAGCTTTATTCTACAGAAACGATTCCAAAGTCAAAAATCAATGGTATGTGCACTTTTATAATTTGCCTCGACCAAACCTGTCTAGATTTTCTCTTGAATGCAACGTATAACCTTGTTTGTGTTGCTGAGATTGAATACTGCATATAACCTTGTTTGTGTTGCTGCGATTGAATGCTAAAATATATGTTTGTGTTACTGAGATTGAATGCTGCAAGATGAACTTGTTTGCGTTGCTAAGATTGAATGCAAATACAGAATGGAACTTGTTTTGTCCCCTCTAGTTAATGCAATTGTATTTGTATTTGGTAGTGTGCAAATGAACATGATAAACGTATTTGTTTATCCTTGTAGATGGCACCCAAAAAAAAACAAAGAAGTGAGGGAGAATCTTCAAGAAAATGGACATCACCAACCTAAAATCAAAACAGACGGAACAAACCAAATGAGCTAGGTATTACCTTTACTACACCTAAACAACAACAAAGGTATGCCTATTTATCTCAAAGGCGCATTTATGGAAAATGTTATTTAGATTATGGTTGTCTTAATACACTAGGTATTCTTGCGCAAGTCATCTAAATACTGAGAAATGTTGGATTGCATAACTTTATCTATTGTATTAATCATACATATAGACATTTAACCTTAGAATCCTGAGTACCTTTGAATTAAATTTTAGCTCATCTACAGAAGAAAGTGGGTATATTTGCTTTCACATCTTTAATGAGGATAGGTAAATTTCCCTACATGAATTAGCCCACATTTATAAGTTACCTCCGGGAGGAGAGTGTGTTGCACCTCATTGGTTTAATGTGGATAATTTTTTTGCTAAGATTGGTGATGTTTCTAATATGGCAACCCCTAACACCTTCAGAATCTTATAATCTAAAGCTTCAAGGATCTTCAATATCATTGCTAAGATTGGTGATGTTTCTCCTTCTAGCTGTTGTTGCACCAGATGCTAAGCATTTTTTGCTGACTCAACCTCATTGCTTACATGACCAAAATAAGAAGTATTGAAGTGTCTTAACTCCATTTTTAGTTTATTTAGCTTCTTCAAATATGAAATTGTTTAGACCCTTCCACATGAGTATCCCACACTTTTTGTATAAGCCCCGAGAAAGATTCATGAGTTGTCTAGACGTTACAAAATTTGAAAGGTATGACACCCTGCATAGGAGTTTGGTTCAAACAGATCAGTAGACAACTATGATCTAAAAGACAGTGATCCACATTCTGGATACTTTCTTCTGTAAACTTTTGATACCAATCTTGATTACCTAAACCTCTATCCAATTTACATCAAACTCTATTAGGGGGATCGTGGTTGTAACACCAAGTGAAATTAGACCCAGTGGATTTGATTTCTCTTAACTCACAATTCTAGATGCAGCTCACAAACTCATCCATATCACCTTCATGAGTAATACCACTACTTTTCTCATCTACAGGCATAATTATATTAAAATCACCTATAACAAACCAAGGACCCTACACTTGTTGACTGAGATGATATAAGCCTGACCAAAGACTCCTTCTTGCTGCTCCTGTATTGAAAGCATAGACAAATGTGACAGTGAAAGAGTAATTACTTAGCATCATCTTGAGCTGACAATGTAAGTATTGACAAGTCTCTTTAATTACATTAACACCAACTTCCTTTTGATTCCAGAGAACCATAATTCTACCATTGTAATTAGAATGATGATTAGTAGTGTAAGCTAATGTGGGAGCAATTTTCCTATGAGCATTCCTAGTTTTATTCAACTTAATTCTGGTCTCAAGTAGAGATTAAACAGTAAATGAACTAAACTTCAAATATTTACACAAAGTCTTTTGTTTAAGAGGGGAATTAACTCCCCTTACATTCCATGTAGCAATTTTCATTAAGTAACTGCATTTGACCCCCTACTACTCCTCTACTATCTCCCATTTCCCCTCGATCAAATTCATTGGGTGGGAAACGCATGAAATCTTCAAAAGAACTCTTTGCAACACCCTCCCTTCTAGTAGTGCTAAGCTCATTCTCCATCATACCTTTCCTCTTTTTAATACATTCAATAGTAGAAACTGAAGGTTGAGGCTTAATGATCGGGGTTGGTTGAGAAGGTGTTGTTGTAATTGTAGGTTGTATAGTTTGTGGAGGTTTTGCAAGAGCTTGTTTTGGTTGCCAATACTGACCACCAGTCCGTGGAATTCCCATTCTACATTGAGAAGTGTCATCTCCAAGTTTGTCACATTTAATATAGTAATGACGCCTCCAGTCATAACACACATTTTTCTTCCTAATAACAGTGCCTGAATCAATTATAATATGATCAACTGGAGGTAAATGCACATTTTTTTGTAATTAATTAAGGATTTTATTACCAAAAAGGAGAGAGTTACAAAGAGTTTCAATTACAAAATCACAAGGGGCATACCCCTAGTCAACTCATACCATCCATCAAGACTACTTAGGTACTTTTTAATATGAATATTTCTAGCATCACTAAATCTAACAAAAATCTCAAAAATAATCTGTCTAATAGTAACTCTAGGATTTATTTGGAGCGGTTAGAAAACAAACATGTTTCTACTAATCCAAGTATGGTAAAGAAGGGCATTAAAGACAACTCTCCAAACAATCTTTTTTCCTTTTCCTACAATCTTACTAATCAGCCAATCAATGCAACTATTCTAATTAGTGGTATATCTCTCCATTTTCAGCTATCTTAGGACATAATTCCAAAAGACCCTAGAACCATGATAGTAAAGAATCAAATTTTCGATATCCTCTTCATCATTTCTGCACACCTCACAAGTTTTATTTGCAGTGACCCCCCAATTAAACAACTTTGATTTAATAGGAAGGGCATTGTAACACAACAACCAAGTAAAGATTTTATGTCTTTCCAAGCCACTATGATTCTAGACAAAGGACTTCCAAGCAACCTTTGGCATAGTAATTCTAATAGTATGATACACCAAGTTAGTGCTCAACTTCCCAGAGATATAATAGTTTGTATAGTGTGGTCTAATTTGATATATGACTCTTCGTAGTTGTTTGTAAATCTAGGAGTATTCAACCTTCTCCTTCACCTGCCATACATCTCTCCCTTTGATATATTTTTCATGCATCCACTTAACCCATAAGCCTTCTTTAGACTTAATGATCCTCCAAAGGTATTTAGCCATATAGGCTGAGTTCCAGTGAAAGAGTTGTTTGAGTCCCAGGCCACCCTCTTCTTTAGTTACATAGATTTTCGACCAGGCCATAGGAACTTTCTTCCTTTGGAGATCTATATTTTTTCATAAAAATTCTCTACAAAGGCTATCCAGCTGATGGATTATTGCTTTAGGTAAGAAAAATATCTGCATTCAAAATTTTTCTATGCCAAAAATAACAAACTGAAGTAGTTGAATTTTCCGAGCAAAGCTTGAGTGATTAACAGTCCAGGATTGTAGCCTTTGTATAATACTATCAATCAGAGGCTAATATTGAGTTATCTTGAGAGATATAAGGTTGAGAGGAATGATTAGATATTTGAAAGGAAAGGTTCCTTCTCTAAAATTCTACAACTGTAAAATCTGATATTTTGTAGCGTCATTTACCACCAAAGAACACACTACTTTTCTCAGGGTTTGCTTGTAGGCCTATGGTGAGATACAAGGTCTTCAAAATTTTCCTAATTAATTCGATAGACTTAAAGTGGCCTTTATAGAAAATAAGGAGGTCATCTACAAAACTAAGGTTAATATTTTTGCAAACTTACATTCAGGGTGCCCTCTAAAGTGTTTATCATCCCATAAAGTCTTTAAAAGACTAGAGAGATACTCCACAGTGAACTCAAAGAGATATGGAGATAAAGGATCACCTTGTCTTAGCCCTCTACCACCCTTAAAAGGTTTACAAAGCTTTTCATTTAAACAAATGGAAAATTAAGTGGTTGAAACATACTACATAACCATTTGATTAAATTTCAGGGAAATCTAAGGGCATTTAGAAGGTGCTTGATGAAACTCCATTCCACAGTGTCATAAGCTTTTCTTAAATCCACTTTTAACATCATTCGAGGGATAATTTGACTCCTGTTGTATTTCCTTAGAAGCTCTTGATCCAATAAGACACTTTCACCAATCCATCTCCCTTCAATAAAAGCATTATGAGAACCATGGACAAGAGAGGGTAAAATTTCCTACAAATGCTTAGTAAGAATTGAGGAAATAATTTTGTAAGCAACATTGCAACAAGAGATAGGTCTATATTCATTCATGTTTCTAGGAGATGAATTTTTGGGAATTAGGTGTAGAGAAGTATTGTTCAATGATTTTAACAAATACCCAGTTTCTAGAAATGCTTTACTGCTTCAATGACATCCTCCCCCACAATGGACCAAGTAGATTTGTAAAAATGAGCATTAAAACCATCAGGGCAAAGAGCCTTGTTATCCCCCATCCTATAAACAGTTGCTTTAATATCATTATCTGTGATAGGCTTTGATGAATGAGCTCTCTAGTCATTTTGCAGAATAGGTCCTTGGTTTGCAATATCAAGGTTCACCATCTCAAGGACATTTGCTGAAGATCCCAGCAAGCTAGTGTAGAATTTATGAATCTCATTGCTAATCTCCAGCTGAGAAGTAAGTTTTGTCCCTATGCTATCATACAGGGTATAAATGTTATTATATCTCCTTCTCTCATTAATTTTTTCATGGAAAAAAGCATTGTTTTCATCCCCTAACTTAATATACTAGATTCTAGCTTTCTACTGAAGGAAATTCTCTTCAAACTTTACCTAATGCCACCATTTGTTTTTTAGAATACTCTCTCGAGTTTGCAAATCCTCATCTGTAAGGGAAGATTGGAGGGCATGTCTACATTGAAGCCAATCTTCTCTTGCCTAGTTTAATTTCCTGCTTAAGTTGCCAAAATAACCAGAATTGAATTGCTTAAAAAACTATTTTTGATATTTAAGCTTGACAACCAACTTATACTGCTTGGATCCTTGAGTTGGATGCTTCCAATTCTGAGACACATTGCAAGAAATGAGGAGAAGAAGTCCAAAAGTTGAATAAATGCACATTGATTTCAACAAGGAGGCGTGGGTAAGATATCCTACTATGTGTTACTATTATCATGTTAGCACAGATGGGAACACACAAACAACTCCCTATCCTACTTAGAGAATCAAATGACCATTGCGTTAACGGTAAACAAGGTAATGTTACCTACAGAGGCATCCTTCTCCATTCAGTGTTATCAAAAGGGCCATTCGGATTCCATCGTCGAAGCATTAAAGGTCTTACTCCAAATGACTAACACGACTTCTCCAATATGGTCTAACAATCCTGCGCAGATTCAAATCTGAAAAGAAAGAAACCTGATTCATGATGATAGATTTTTGGGGTAGCAACCTCCATCCACATCTCTAAGGCATATTTGCTAATTTGAGCATAGGATGGTTATAACCCTGCTACCACACCTATCAAGGTATGTTCTCACTTCTTTTCATCTAACTTGATCTCTTGTTTTTGTAATAATGCTTTTGTCTCTCCATTTTCAATCACAGGTAGGGTATAGGTCAAATTGAGCACTAATTTATCATGCCGATTCTACATCAACATATCCTTCCAACTTAAAGGCAATGACTCGATAGTCTTAAATGATTCAGAAGTCATGGATATATCTGAGTTCATAGAAGGATAAACTAAGATTGGGGATTCAAAATTAATATTGTTCAAGTCCTCAAGAGTAGGAGAATCCAAAATACAACGAGTAATACCCTCTAATTCATTCTTCGAATTGGAGATTGGACTAGATGTGATCTGCTTCAATGGAGTCATCATCAGAGGAGAAGTATTAGTCCGACATTTATTCCTGGCCATAGATAAGGAACCAAGCAATCGCAAGAAGCTCACCGTGTGAGTCACGTTAACCTAATGCGATCCTACTTTCTCACCTAAAATATTCCTTGTAAGCCACATTCTTATTACCTCCGCCTTTAACTCATCCATGGAAATTCCATCTTCGGATACATCAAACCCTAGAAATGTAACTCTTGACCTAAAGAAATCACATTTTTTAATTTACCATATAATTTTTTGTTCCTAAGAGCTAAAAATACAAGTCTCAAGTGCCTTACATGATCATAATTATTAAAGGAGTATACATGAATATCATTAAACTACACAACTATAGACTTAGAGATGAAGGGTTGAAGTACTTCATCTATGAGCCTCCTGAAGGAGCTTGGAGTGTTGGATAATCCAAAAATAATGACTAACCATTCATACAAACCTCATTTGGTCTTAATAGCGGTCTTCCATTCATCCCCCTCCTTCATCCTAATTTGGTAGTACCCACTCCTTAAGTCGATCTTGGAGAACACACTCACCCCATGAAAATAATCCAACATGTCATCAAGCCTAGGTATAGGATACCTATACTTGACAATAATGTTTTTGATAGCCTTACTATCGACACACATTCGCATTGTCCTATCCTTATTTGGTAGCAAAAGGGCTAGTACCGCACATGGACTAAGGGATTCCCTAATGAAAACTTTTTGTAACAAATCCTTAATTTTCCTTTGTAACTCTATGGATTCCTTAGGGTTACTCCTATAATCCAGTTTGTTTGGGAGGGTAGCACTAGGAACAAAATCGATTTAGTGCTCTACGACTCTTATAGGAGGCAACTCACTTGATAGCTCACTTGGGAAGACATTCCTAAACTCACCTATAAAGGTCTTGACCCATGTGTCAAGCGGGATACCATTCTCATTATATTCAAGCATTAATAATAAATACATGGTTTCCCCCTTCCTATGGCCCTTTCCAACCCCTTCTCATTAATGAAAAAATATTTCTTGCAATTTGTGTCGTCCCTAACAAGTGAGGGCTGAATTCTAAGGGGTATGAGTATAATGTTTTCGTTAGCATATTTCAAGATATAAGTGTTCTTTCTACCATTATGCTTGACATGCCTATCAAATTTCCATAGCCTTTCTAACAATAATTAATAAGCATCCATAGGAACCACATCACATACAACATTATCTTAATAAGTCTTCCTTATGAAAAATGGCATAACCGTTTGCTTTGCAACATCAACTATAGAGCCATTATTAAGCCATTGAATCTTATAAGACTTAGCATGGGTCGTGGTTAGAAAATTAAGCTTCTCTACAAGAATGCAGTAAGCTGCATTTGCACAACTACCTCCATTGATAATGAGGGAATAAATTTTACCAAGTATGGTGCATTTAGTATAAAATATGGTTTCCCTCTGAGACTCCTCTTCCATGACCTCTCTCATTTGCAAAGCCCTCCTCACCATCAAAGACTCTCCTACATTTGGTAGAACTTCTTAAACCTTGGCCCCCTTCCATGGCTGAATGATCCTCATCTTCTTTTCCTTCCAACACTGCCTCTTCTAAGTCTAGCAAGGTGATCACCTTCTTATTTGGACATTCATTTTGATAATTTCTAATTCCTTGGCACTTAAAACACTGAACGCATTTATTTATACTAGACTCACCCACTTCTTTCCTCCCTTTACCCTTAACATCAAATGTCTTGGGTATAGGAGCTAGTTTTGGTGCTTCCTTAGCTGGGTAGGCATTCAATCTTAGCCCTCCAACCTTCAAACCCTTATTATTTCTTTTATTTTTCTCTACTTTGATGACTAGATGAAACAACTCATCTAGGGTATAATACTTGTAGAGCTCCACCTTCCTGGCAGCATTACTTCTTAAACCTCCTAAGAACCAATACATTGTGTGCTATTCAACTTCTTCCAAACCAAGCCTCATGATGAATCTCTAAAACTCCTGAATATAGTCTTCCACACTCAAGGGACCTTATCTTAAAGAAGAAATTTTGTTATAGAGGTCTTTAGTACAAAGATGGAAAAAACCTCTCCCTTATTAATTTTTTTCATTTTCATCTAACTCCTCACCTTAGAATTGCCCTTCCTTCCTCTATGACACAATAAATTTCCCACCATAAGGAGGCATGCCACTCCAACTTGAGGATAACAGCCTCAAAAGATTTCTCATCATTGAAGGACCTAGCTTCAAACATCCTATTACACCTAAACTTCCATTCTAAAAACTCCTCTAGATTATGAGATCCATCAAACTCTAGGATCTCCAACTTGATTTCATTAAAGCATTCCCTTATAACAACTCCTTCGTGGTATTCTAGGAGAATTGCTAGAAGATGAGATAAAATCGGTAGACTCATCTTCTACACCATTTGGTCCTTTTTCCTTCATATGGGGGTGGACTTATTTCTCTTGGGATGTTGGTATTTGGTAACAATGACTCCAAATTGCCCAACACCCTCCTCATATCTCCTTGTAAGGCTTCGATGGGTTGATCTCTCCTTCAAGACTCAAGTATTTGGAAATAAGCTAGTTTTCCAAGATGGCTCGAGGCTATAGGACAAACTCATGCAACCCAAGAGATAAAGAAAAGAAAAAAATAAAGGGCCTGGAATCGGGTATGGTTGGGAGAAAGTAAAAAAAAATTGTGTAGGGTTGAATGGTTAGTGGTGGGTGGTATTTGGGAGTTTGAATGGAGGTGGTAACAGGATACCAATTTGATGCATAATGCAACAAATTGGGTTAAGCCAAGTGTTAGAGATGGAATTGGGTAAAATTCCAAAAAAAAAATAGAAAATTTAGAAGAGAAAGAGAAGAACTTAATCTTGAAATACCTTGAAGATTAAGCACTTACATAAACCAGATAAGGTATCAAATCTTAGCATAAATGGTGTAAGATTTTGGAGGATAATACAAGGCTAACTCTAAGCCTTGAGAGGATGTTGTTGTTGACAACAAGCAACAATTTTTAGCCAAAAAGAAGTGTCCATTTCTTCGGCCCTTTACCTCTATATAGAGTTTATTAGGCTTTAGCGAATTACAAACTACAACTCTAACTCAGAGGGAACATATTTGGTTACACCCCAACCATAGGTTACACTAATACATACTAACTAAGGTTGGTAAGCTATTACATTAAGCTATGTGGAATGTCGACTGCCTTAGCCCCCCATCACATGATGGCTGGTACTTATAACCTATGACAAGCACTTAGAAAACACAAATTATACTTTAGGAAATTCTAACAATACTCTTTAATTATGCTTAACTAAGAAATGTAAATACATCAAGTTGAGTGCAAGTTGATGGATGAATGGATGGTCCTTCGGTAGACTGGATTTTAGGGCCAAAAATGGGGGTTTCTTCTTCCATAATCAAGCTTGATTTGAGGCCTTGATATTCCCATAATTATCTTCCCAATGCTCCTTAAAACTTACCCACAAAATGGGTGCTAAATGGGTGCAGAATCAGCCAAAAGTGTTGTGTGTGGTAGAGAATTGTCTTGGTTTTGTTGAACCATATTGAAGTTATAATAGAGTTAGAAAAATGTGGCTTTTTGGATCCATGAAAGTGTAGAGTTTATGGCTTTTATTTTTCCATTGCATGGCTTCCAATAATCTTGTTTACTTATTAACTCAAGTAAGAAGATTTTTGAATTCTTCTATCTTGGAGACATTAATAAGTAAATTTTTCTTGTTATTATCATTTGAGGGAGATTCTCCTACATCAGTAGACAATTTCATTTGTTTGGTAATCTCACTAAATATCAAAAAATGAGATTTGAAATCTGACAAACATTTAACACTTTTCTTGAACATTGTTGAGCACATTCTTAACCATCTTAAACTAACAAATTTAGAATATGAGCACGAAACCAAACATGGAAATTCTTACCAACAAAAGATAAAAAAAATGTTAAGTAAAAGATAATTTTCCTTTTGAAGTTAAATTTATCTTTTATCATCCTTATAGCAGCATTATTTATTGAGGCATTATCAAAAATAATGTAGTAGATCTTATCCTCTACTCTAATCAATCAAACAACCATACAATGCATTATATATGTTCACACTAGTACTAGGAGGAAGTAAATGAAAAGGTTCAAAACATGCTTATGAAGCATCCACTCATCATTAATGAAATGACCGATAACAATTATGTAGTAGATCTTTTAGACATTTGATTTCCACAAATTAGTTGTTATGCTAATATTTTTTGCATCAACCAACATTTTCTCAACCTTCAGTTTTTCATGTTCATGCATGTTAAAATAATCTTGCCTAACCATATTATGAGACAATTTCTAAAACTTGTTAGATATGGTTGTACAATACTTATTAATCCCAACACACTCAAAAATATTAAAAGTGTATTCATGCATCAATTCCATTTTAGTAGTTGCTTCCCTAACTTTCAGATGGTTATACCTAAAATAGAAAGCAACACTAACATTGATTGATTTGTCAAGAGATAGTAACTTCCACTTCTTTGAAGGGCAGCAATGACATATTGACACATTTCTCTTTAAATGTGTAGTAACATCTCCCATAAAAATTTATATTTAAAAATCAAAAATTATTTATCATAACTAGAATTTACTATTCGCATGATTTCACAATTTACATCAATTCACTTTTTGAGAGTCAATTCAATAGTCAAAGTCAATAGTTGATCCTGAAATACCTAGTTAACCATTTGTGTAAAATGACTAAATTACCCCTAATATGCCATTACTTTGGAAATTACGAATAAAATAATAATCATGCTCTAAAAATCATAGAATTAAATACTAATAAATAATCCTTAATCCTTAATTAGCATTTTAGAACTATAAAATTTTATGAATCAAATATGATTACATGTATATAGACAAAAATAACTCTAAACCCTAAAAACAAAGAAAATAACGTAACTTGTAACATATAATGATCAGCACATGAAACTTTACATCCTATTTATTGAATATCATATGAACACATTAGAATACCAAATATTTTAGAAAAAACACATCACCCATGTGAAAAGTCCAAAAATGCCCTTTTCATCCTAAAACATCAGTAAATCATAATTTAATTATAAAAAAATCAAATAAAGACTTTAAATATATGAAATTGCGTCTAAACAACCTAAATAGTCCATTGGAATCATCAAAATTTCAAAAAAAAAAATAGCAGCAAACAAAAATTGCTAGAAGCCGAAAGACCCACAAAAATGTGTAAACTTGCTCAAATCAACCTTGATTAATTTAATCATAACAAATATATATATATATATATATATGTATTTGGTATATTTATTTTTACCTAATATCCTAAGCTCATAAACAAGCTAGATATCTAAAAAGAAAGATTGTTTGTGAACTCAAGGGGACAAAAATTAGATAGGTACTAGCCTTGGATGGAAACTTATGGTGCCAACTCTAATTAAGATATTTAAGAATGTTAATATTATATTTAAGATATGTTTTGCATAAAAAAAGTTGATTTTTTTGGTAATTAATTAATAAATTTTATTACCAAAAAGGAAGAAAGCTGATACATTGTAGCACAACTAAAAAATCACAAGGGGCATACCCCTAGCCAAATTACACTATCCATCTATCAAGTCTCCTTAAGTAGTTCTTTATATGTACATTTGAAGTATCACTAAAGTGAACAAAAATCTCAAAAATAATCTATCTTATAGTAGCTCTTGGGTTCATCTAAAGCAATTAGAAAACAACCATATTTCTGTTGATCCAAATATGGTAGAGAAGTGCATTGAACATAGCTCTCCATACCACATTCTTTCCTTTCCCTTTGGTCTTCCTAATCAGCCAATCAAGATAGCTTTGCCAATTTGTGACATGCCTTTGCATTTTCAATCACCTCAGGGTATAGTTCCATAGGACTCTTGCACCTAGATAGTATATAAAAAGATGGTTGAGTTCTTCTTCATCATTTCCGCATACATCACACAAGCTATCCATAGTGATCCCCCACTCATACAATTTTGATTTAATGGATAAAACATTATGGCAAATCAGCCAAATAAAGAATTTATGCTTTTCCAAGCCTTTATGTTTCCAGAAAAACAAGCTCCATGCAACTTTAGGCCTTGTTGATCTAAGGGCCTAATACAACAAGCTAGAGGTCAGCTTTCTAGAGATACAACGTTGGGCATAATGGGTTTGGATCTAGTCTCGAATGGTTAGCAAATTCTTGTACATCCAAGAGTACTCAAGTTTCTCCTCAACTTACCAAATGTCTCTTCCTTTGAGGTACCTTTCATGCATCCATTTTACCCACAAAATTTCTTTAAACTCTATAAGTTTCCATAGATATTTAGCCATACAGGTTGAATTCTAGTGAATCAATTGTCTAAAACCCAACCCACCCTCTTTTTTTGTCACACAAACTTTTGACCAGGCAACATGAACTTTCTTATTTTGTGGATCCATATTATTCCATAAGAAATTCCTATAGAGGCTCTCCAATTGATGGATAACAGCTTTAGGAAAAACAAAAATCTACATCCAGAAGTTTTCAATGCCAAAGATAACAGATTATAGAAGTTGCATTTTCCTAGCAAAGCTAAGGTATCTTGCGGTCCAGGATTTTAGTCTTTCCACAATTCTATCAATGAGAGGTTGTCACCGAACCACCTTGAGAGATTTAGGGTTAAGGGGAACACCAAGATACCTGAAAGGGAAAGTTCCTTCTTTGAAGTTCAGCTTATGTAAGATTTGATGCTTTATATCATCTTTAACTCCACCAAAGAAGACACTGCTTTTTTCGAGGTTTGCTTGAAGACCTAAAGTGATATAAAAAAAATCTTCAATTTATCCATAATCATCTCTACTAACTTTAGGTGGCCTTTACAGAAGATAAGCATATCATCTATAAAACTTAGGTTGATAACTTTGGTAATCTTACAATTAAGATGCCCTCTGAATTGATTATCATCCCTCAAAGTCTTCATTAACAGATATAGATAGTCCATAATCAACACAAAGAGATAAGGAGATAAGAGATCACCTTGTCTTAAACCTCTACCACCCACAAAAGGCTTACACAAAGTATCATTTAAGCTAATGGAGAATTAAGTTGTTGAGATACACTGCATAACCATTTTAGTAAAATGGCAGGGAAAACCAATACCTTATAGGAGATGTTTGATGAAGCTCCATTCCACTGTATCATAGGCTTTCTTTAAATCAACCTTTAGCATCTTATGAGGACTGATGTCCTTCCTGCCATATTTCCTTATCAGTTCTTGAGCCGGCAAAACACTTTCTCCTATCCATCATCCTTCCACAAAAGCATTCTGAGACCCGTGAACTATGGTTGGAAAAATTTTCTACAAACGTTTTATGAGAACCATGGAAATAGTTTTGTATGCAACATTGCAATAAGATATTAGTCTATAATCAGTCACAGTTCGAGTAGAGGACTTTTTTGGAATTAAGTGCAAAGAAGTATTGTTCAAAGACTTTAGGAGGTAACCTGATGCACTGTCGTATGTACAACAAATTTAATAAATAAATCCTAATTCCCAAACACGTAGTATATGGCAAGAAGGAGTCGAACCCACAAGGAATGGTATATAATCAATAATTCCATAATCGATGTTAAAACCCCGGTTATGTAATAACATACAATTCTATCATCAATATCTAAACTATGGATAAATAATAAAACATTGTACTCACTAATTAATGAATAAGGATAGGAAGTATTGATTATGGAATTAGGATATCAAATAATCATGGAGAAACGAAATATTCTAAATGATTTAACGTTGACTTGTAGAAACTCATAATAATTCATCTCTTTGCTTTCTCTCAATTTTAATAAATTGAATAAGCTCTCAATTTATCACCTAACCAATTAATAACCTAGGTTAAGAACACTAGATTCAATTAATGGCAGCATTACGAATGGAAAGCAGTCAACTATGACCATAATCACATAAGCTCGGATCATGCAATCATACGAATTAATGGACAAGATTAATAATTAATCTTTTGCTACTATGGAAACGTTAATTAACAATTACGTATTAATTCCGTTATCCTAGCGTAGATTAAGATCTAAACTAGATAGGTGATCAGTCTAATTAGTTTAAATTCTTAATCTATGATGCAAGATCATTCAATTCCGTCCATCAATTCAATTAAATTCCATCTAGAATCATGAATTCAAAATCCAAAACCCTAATTCCGTCATCAAATCCTCCTACCTTATATTATCTACATAATTGCAGTAACACATAATTAAATGCAATAATCTATAATTAACATCAATGCTTATAAATAAATTAACAATGAAACACTAAACACAAGAAAAATAATAATGCAGCAAAGAGAATTGAATTGTATTCAATCAAAAATCAAAACTTGCAATTAAAAGAGGAATGGAGAAGAACTTATCGAATTGAATTGCAGATTGTTGATTGTTTAATTGAATACAATGGAGAGAAAAAGAATTGGAATTACAAATTACATGTGGTATCTAGAGAGTATAGAGAGAAAGAGAAAATCCCATTCTCGAACTCCCCCGAACCACCTTTTCGAATGTTCAAACTTTAGAAATATATCGGGGAAACGTTGCGCGAACGGTTACAGAATTTGAGAAAAACATGGTCCGTGTTTAGGAAACACGGGACCCCCGTGTTTTTCGTTGAAATCTCGGCCAAATGCTGAATTTTAAGTGCTGAAATTTGTGTGCTGATAGAAAAACACGGGCCGTGTTTAGGAAACACGGGGGGGCCGTGTTTCTTGTTCCTTCATTATTTCTTCATGAAATTTCAACACAATCTTCCCTTTGATATATATTCTTCATTTCCAGTATTTTCTTCCATTGATTCCATATCTATTGATGTGTTATTTGTTGCCTTTTCTCTTTCCATCGATTTCTCCTTTGAATTTCTTCATTTTTATCTTTTCCTGCAAAATCTATCCAAAAGAGAAAAACTCGAGAAAAGATTACATGTTATAAAAGTAATGAGGAATAAATGACATTTTTACTTAGCAAAATAACATATAAATCTCATCTATCATAACCTGTTTCCCATAAATGCTTAACTGCATCAATGACATCCTACCCCACAATGGACCAAGTAGACTTATAAAAGTGAGAATTAAATCCATTAGGACCAGGAGCCTTAGTGTCTCCCATCCTAAATATAGCCTCCTTTATCTCACCTTCAGTGATAGGCCTTATCAAATGGGCTCTCTGATCATTTTGAAGAATAAGGCCTTGCTTTACAATATCAGGGTGCACTATCTCAAGAACTATAGCAGAAGAACCCAACAGTTGAGTGTAGAACTTATTGATTTCATTGCTAATATCTAGTTGAGAAGTAAGCTTTCTCCTTGTGCTATCACACATAGCATATATAGCACTATATATTCTCCTCTCATTAAGCTTTGCATGGAAAAAACCATTATTTCCATCCTCCAACTTGATATGCTGAATTCTTACCTTTTGCTAGAGGAAATGCTTTTCTAATTTAATTAGCTGCCATCAATTCTTTCTCAAAACACCCTCTTGAATCTCCAGATCCTTGTCTCTAGGTATATCTTGGAGGGCTTGGTTACACTTAAGCCAATCTTCCTTTGCCTTATTAACTCTTCTGCTCAGGTTTAAAATGCATAGAGTTAAAATACTTTAAGGCCTTTTTTAAGCATTTAAATTTGGCGACCAATTTGTATTGTTTAGATCCCTGGACTAGTTGGTTCCAAATCTGAGCAACACAATGTATGAAATCAGGTGAAGAAGCCCAAAAATTAAAGAACTTGATGGGTTTAACCCCAGTTCTATCATACTATTGCCACTTTAAATGCAACCTGCAATGATCAAAAAGGCAGTTTTCTATAACCTCAACCCATACATGATTAAAACTAGCAAACCAATCCTTGTCTCCACGAGCCCTATCCACCTTACAACAAAATCTAGCAGAGCCTAGTTGATTATTAGACTAAGTAAAAATGGGACTAGTTGATCGAATCTCCCCTAAACCACAAGTACAAAGGCAATAAGCAAATTCTTTCATATTTGTTGTGTGAAGATTACCACCAGTCTTCTCATTTGTTGAGAGAACCACGTTGAAATCTCCAATGACTAAGCTTTGTTTATCTGTAGAACGGAAATCCACCAGCTATGTCCACAAAAATCTTCTAGCACCCCTATCATTATGAGCATACATAATTGAGTGATAGAACTGATTTCCATCCAAAAATTCAACAGAACAATGAATAACCTGATCAAAAATACCAATGACTTGGAGTTTAACAGAATCATCTCTCCAAAGAATCTAAATCCTACCATTATAATGAGTAGAATAGTAGTGAGTCAAAGAAAACTGGTTACCAGTCCTCTTTAAAATATCCTGCATATTTTCTTCTTTCATACGAGTCTCTAAAAGGTAAATAATATAAAAGTTATTATATTGTATATATCTACTAACTAACTTCTATTTCAGGAGTTTATTTATACCCTTGACATTCTATATAACAAAGTTCATTGAATTGAAAGTAATGGTATATTACCACTCCGAATAATATCCCCTCTAGGATTAATACAGATCTCCTTGCCATTTCCTTTTTCTATTTCATTTAGGTATTCTTCAGCAATAATAGGATCACACCTAGCTAGGATCTCATCTTCATTGCAGGCTGAATTTTGCCCTAGTTTTATCTCCCTAGTCTACACTGATATTGCTACAATTTGAGACTGATCATTTTTCATTCCCTCATCTGATACTACCTTCTACCCTTGTGGTGGAGTTAGCTTTTTCACTTGCCATACTCTTTGAATATGTTTCTCCTTTTCTAGCATAGGCTTAGGTAAATGAGCATTCAAATCATGGCCTACTCTATCACATTTTGGATAAAATCTTAGTCTCCAGTCAAAATGTACAGATTGCTTTCTCACAACTCAATTTGGCAGGGCAATATGAATATGTTCAATAATAGGGAGACTAACACCCACCTCCACTAGTAGTCTAGAGAAGGATACACGAGTTTTTGTAGCTGTAACCATATCTAAATAGATAGGAATTCCAATACAAATTCCAATTCTGCTAAGTGAATCAGCAAACCAATGAGTTATAGGTAGTCCAGGTAAAGTAATCCACAAAGGCATCTTCCTCCATTCAGCATTATCAAATGGTTCATTTGGATTCCATTTCTTGATAAGCAAAGGTATAACCCCAAAGCACCAATATGGTGTTCTCAAGATTGAAAAAAAAAATCAGATTCATTCTCAAATCTGAATAGAAAATATCCTTGATCATCCAAGAAAACTTGAGGAATAGTCAAAAATTTTATCCATTTTTCTTTCACATATTTCACCATTTGTGGGCGTGTTAACTGAAACCCTACGACCATTCCCACAAGCGTGTAAGCCCATCTTTTTTCTTCAGCCTCAATTTCCTCCTGCATTAGTTGTGCTTGTGCTTCACCATTAATGATCACAGTAGAGGAATATTTCAGATTGAGGACACCATCTTCTCTACAATTCTTGATCAGAATATCCTTCCAACTCTCAGAGGGCATAGTTGCAGATTGATTATTACCATTGTGATCTAAATCATCCATGCTAGGTTTAAAAACAATCGGAGTTAGATCAATAGCCTTTGCAGTCTTACCCTCCTTCATCAATGGAGCAACATAATCGCCAATTGGCTTTTCAATGTTCTTCTCCTCCCCATTTGAAGGTGCAGTGGTGAGTGCTTTAGGCATTTCCAAGATAAGGTTCCGATCACTACTCCGATTCTCATTATAATTACTATTCATCATTTGTACATTAACCGGTAATTGCACACTCTTGTCGAATGAACTTTCAACTTGTTTGGTTTTCTTTCTTTGTGTCTTCCCCATCGTAAGAGATGGAGTTAGGGTCACGCGCGTGTGGCGCGTACAACAAGCAAATTGAAAATCTCTTTTCCACTTTTTTATTATACAAAAAAAAATCTAAAATTAACAAAATTTATCTAAAAATATCTAAAATATTTTAACCCATTTTAATTTATAATTAGCTTAAATATATCAATATATAAGTATTTTTGAAGATTAGTAACTTTCATCGGGTAATGTGACCTTTTCAGTGTAACAAAATAAAGATGAAAAGGTGATGAATATATATATATTTTAAATTTATCAAACTTTTGCTTTAAAATTTTAGAAAGGCTTAATAGACTCAGAATAAATATAAAAAAATATATAATAAAATTAAACTAATTATAAAATAGTGGTGTATTAAAGCCCTACCCACAAGACCATACTAGGTAGGGTTGTTCATGTTATCCGATATTTGCTTATTTGATCCGATATGCGAATAGATCCGATCCTGAAAAACAAATAACCAATCCGCTTTTTTTTTTAATTCAAATATCCGATCCGATCAACAAAAAGTCAAATAAACCAAATATTTAATCCGATAAATACAAATAATATTCGATCCGAAGAAAAATATTTGTACATTTTTTATAATTTTTTATTTTATATATAATTGTATATAAATAAATTTAGATGTGTGTGTATATATAATTTTTACTTATTTTATTTATTATTTGAGCCAAAATTTAATTTAGTTGAAATTATATTTTTAATATAATCCATTTTTAGATATTTATATAAAAATAAAATAAAAATACTTTGTGTGTTGATAGACCCCACCTATCCCTTCTTTATTTTAGTTTTAACATCGAATATTTGTTGAACAAGTCGGATATTTGCTGAGCTAATCGGATATTTGCTCAGTAAATTGGATAATATCAAATATATTTGTGATTTGGTAGTTTTTTTATATTTAAAATTTTATTCGGATAATATCAGTTATATTTGATATTCAATCTAAAAATTTAAATATTCAAAGTTTTAAATTAAATATTAGATATTATTTTTAATTATCTAAAATTTTGGATATCCGACAATCAAATATCCGAAATATGGAATAACCGAACCCTAATAGTCTAATACTAGGTGTCTAATCTCCCGGTGCTTCGTCCTTCGGCGCTGCCCACCAGAATCAAGCAACACCGAAGCTGCTTCTTTTCTTTTTCGGCAAAGCTTCCTTTCTTTCCCGGAATCAAGAGGTATTATTGTTTATTGCCTATAGGGTGTTTCTGTGATTAATGGCTTAATTTTATAGTTACGAATCTGATTCTAAAATTAGTTTAGCTATTACTAATGCTTTATATCTCGAATTTGTTTTTTATTTGGTGTATAACTCTTATTAATTGTTCCATTACTTAATTCCATTGCTGTAGTATAACTACCATTTTATTTGATTCCTTAGTTTCTGTGCGTAATGAGTCTACTGTATTTACTGCTGCTGTTGGACCAGGATTCCCAGGAACAGGATGCATTTATTGTATTTGAAAATTTTCTTAATTTATACAATATTTCGTGAAGTTGGAATAAATATTTCCCTTATGATCGTATTATTGAAGATTCACCATTCGTAAATATCAAAATAAGAGATACTGTAAATTCTTCATGTAGGAGCTATTTAGAACATCAGAAATGATATATAACTCAATTTTTTTCCAATGTCTTTTCGAAATTGTGCTGTCTTTGTCGTCAGACCAATGAATTTCATGTACTATGCACCGAGCTCACACATGATTGTTTTTACATGTTGCATGAATGAGAAGAAGGTTCCCGTCAATGTGAGAGTTTTGGCCAAGCTGATCAGGCTCATATCGAAGATGTTTTGCCAAAATATTAGTGATATAGAAGATATGTTTTGTTCTATATAGCATTGCCCTTCTATATTCACATTCCTTTTTCTTATTATCTATCCAAACAAAAAGTGTATAACTACTGAATTCTAAAGCAACTCACGATCAATATTTCTTTATTTTTGATTTCCCTTCTAAAGTTCACAAGTACAAATCTGTTGGGTTCTGTTTCTTCCCTGATCCTTCACTGTTTGGAATATTGGGCGACTCACTCATTTTTCTTAATCTTAACCTCAGTCTTTCTGTACTTTCTCCATTCTCTCCTGCTCTTGCTCTAACCCGTTCTGCTCATGCTGTTCTCATCTTGCTGTTCTGTCCCAATGCTGGCACAGCTTCTTTGCATTCAGTCTATGCCAACGTTCACTCAACATAACTGTAATTTTTTTCTACTCTTTACTCTGTTAATGATTCAAAATCATTTTGATTAGAATTGTTCCTTTGCATTAGTATTCCTTTGTCAAGTTAAGAACGCAATTGGAATTCTATGAGAGATTAGAGATGATCAAGAGGAGCAATAAGAATTGAACATGCTCTTTTCTATATTGAATTGGAAGATATACAAACAAAAGAATCTAGTTCAATAGAGTTAAGACCCATGCACACATATTTGTGTGTATATGTATAAGCCCTAAGAACTTATCTTAGTTGCTATGGTTGTTTAGATAAAAATCATTACATCTTAACTTTAATTATACAAAATTAAATCAAGACTTTAAATATATGAAATTGTATCTAACAACCTAAATAATCCATTGGATTAATCAAAATTTCAGAAAAACAACTATAGCACACAAATGATTTTTATCTACACAACCATACTATTCCTTTGAGTTGTTTCTTGTAATACAATACGTTGGTAGATGATTGGGAAGCAAACTGTTTTGCTAGAGTATACCATATCTCATTGGATGTTTTGCATCCATTTAATTGAGGTATGTAAGAAGGAGATATGGATGATAATAGCTAGGATACAAGTAGCTTATCTTGCTGTTGATAAGCCACAAACGCAGGATTAGAAATGATTGTACCTTGATCATCCGTAATTGCTTGTTTGGAAATGTCTTGCGTACCACGAATATACCCATCCAAGATGTATCCACTAATTGCATATTCAACATGGAATTTCAATTGTAAGTAGTTATCTTCTTCAAGCTTGAATGTAATCAGTTGATTGAGAGGTGTAACTACAAGCTTTAATGGATCATCACTTTGAACAAGCTGCAATTGGTCAGATGGGTTCTTGATGGAATTCTAGACCCCGAGGGTCATTGAAGAATCAATAATAGATTCTTGAGCCATGACCGAACAGTGTGAAGATTACAGGATCGTGGGCAATAAAGCTCTGAAGCTAGGTTAAGAATGTAATCAGAATTCTATGAGATTAGAGATGATCAAGAGGAGAAAGAAGAATTGAACATGATCTCTTTCTATATTGAATCAGAAGATATATGAATAAAGGAATTGATTTGAATAAAGTTAAGCCCCATGCACGCACTCGCGCGCACACTCACACACATATATATGAGCCGTAACAACTTATCTCATAAGTTATAACTGAAAGAATAAAAAAAATATCTAAAAGATTAAATGTAATGAACACTACCATAGTATACTCTATCTAATTATGACTAAACATATCTCTTAGTTTGTTAGCATATATGAATTCGGATTTACAACCCTTTTTTTTTTTTTTTTCTGGATCAAGTTGATTATTATCTGAAACTCTTCTATTGTTGATTATCCTTTTTTTAATTTTATTTTATTTTTATTTAAGAAACCAGGAACCTAATATTATGGTTGTTGTTGTTATTTATGGCTCAGCATATGGAATCGGTTGATCTTGATTGATGTAATAATTTTTTTCTCTTTACTGCTTCGCCATTTCTTTCTCTGCTGATTATTCCTGGAATGACCTGGGTTTTGAGTGTTAGGATGAGAAGTGTTATCAGTTGAGAATAACGATTTGGTGTGAGAAATGGTGTGCCCTTGCTATTGTTGTCATCTTTAGAAAATGAATTCTGACTGAATTTATTTTGTTTCTGGCTTGAAATCTGTTGAATATCCATGAATTTTGAAACACCTTTCAACCTATGACACTCTCACCTGGATTTTTTCTGTGATCACAGATATAATTTGGTCTCTTGTTTCTCTGCTGATTATTGTATTGTTTCAGTCTTGTGTTCTTGTGAAATGAAACCATACACGAGGATTGTGTTATAAGAGGGCAGGTCCTTTGTATTCCCCTTTGTTTTTCTTCATGTAAAACAGTTGATCGACTTGATTTACATCAGGCAAGGGGCCCATGTCCATCATGAGATTATTGCCTCCAGCAACATTGTATGTATCATTTAATCCCATCAAAAATTGATTTGGATGCTGATTCTGGTTTACGCTATGAATTTCTATTCAGGCTCCACATTAACACATTATAATAATCATTAAATTGCGAAATTAATCCCAGTTTTTATTCTTAGGAAAATGGGCAGCTATAGACAGTTTTTCTGAGAGATAGAATAAAGTTCCTTTTGAGCTTGAATCCTTTTGCATTGCACCCTGTGAAGAATAATGTAGTATTTCAAGCTCATTCTTGATTTCTTGCGCACACTCTCTAATATATCTGTACTAACAAAGTGGATAAGTCAAGAAAATACCATATTATGACACCTCCTGTTGTAGTAGGAAAGTGTTTTAGTGCAAGCTTCATTTATGAATCCGAGGTTACTGAATTAAAGTGAAAAAATCCACAGATCGCTTACAATCTGGTTTGTTTTACTGTAATTGATGTATATTTATACACAGTTTGCTTCCGGTCCAAGTCAATTGTGATGAACTGATTATAGTCAATGTTAAACTAATTACAACAAGACTAACTAAATAGTTGTCCTCCTTAAAAACTGATAGGATTGCAGGCTATGGATATAGTTATGGGACCATTGGAATATGAATTGGGGTTATTTGTTAATTGGGACTTAGGGTTTTTAGATTTACCTATTGTGAGAGTGACGCAAGGTAGAGAATTGATAAGGAGATTGAAAATTGGGAAGTAAAATAAAAAAATATTACCTATCTACATCACGGAGTTAGGGATAACAATAAATTGGGGCAAATTAGACATGAGGATTCAAGGGCTGTCACCATCTCCTTGGTGGATGGTGATCACCAGCTAGGAAAACCTCTTAGGGATGCGTGGTAGTGAGGTAGAGGCGAGGGAAAAGGCGCGAGCGCAAGAGAGAGCGAGGGTGGCGGTGATAGAGATGCGAGAGGAGGGGGGAAGCAAGGGAATTAGCCTTGTGCTAATTCTCCAACTTGTTTATATTTGAGGCCTAGCCTCTCATTTATAAAGTTACATGCCTTGGGGACCTAGCCAGGGTTTCTTAGCAAGCCTTAGGCCTAATAGGCCAATTATTAATAAAGCCTCCTAACCCTAGCACTAGAACTTTAAACTTTAATTACTCATAGCTTACAAGGAATTAAAACAAATTGAGACTGAGCTCATTCAATTGAGAATGGGTTTGGTGGGCTCGTCATCAATCCTGTCTCAGAAAAGAATCCCTAGCGTTACTCCACTCCCAAAATTGAAGCTTGTCCTCATGCTTGAAGTTGGGAAAGAGATGTTTCAATTGTCCACGAGCTCCCAAGAAGCATCCTTTGACAGAAGCCTAGTCCATTCCACAAAAACTTCCCAAATGCCATGTTTTAAGTTGGTGCACAAGATTTGAGCTGATTGGGGAGCTACAACAACATCAATTATGAGTGGTAGGGAAGGGATGGTTGTTGGTGGGGAGCCTACAGACTTCTTAAGTTGGGAGACATTAAAATTTGGGTTGAGGACTTAGGTATGGCTAAGAGGTATGTGATTGAGCCAATTCAATCAAGGACATGGAGTGTCGGACAACTTAGGTGAACCCAAACTAGATCATTCGGTTAGAATTTCGATTCACATTAGGTTTGGTTTGCTATTTGCTTCATTTGATTTTGCAGCTAGAGTAACTTCTCACGGGCATCCATACTTTGCTAGCAATTGATCTAGAGTGTCTACCTTGGTGGAACTTAGTGGGTGGGCGATCAATTTTGTAGGGTCTCTCCCGTAGAGTAACTTGAAAGGGAATGTCTGATGGGAGGTATGATAAGAGGTATTATATCAATTTTCTACCCATGGTACTCATTAGACCCATTCTTTAGGGCAGTGATTCATCACATAGCACAAGTACATCTCGACAAATTGGTTGACCAACTCTGTTTGCATGTTAGAATGTGGGTGGCAGGCAGATGAAAGAACAAGCTTCGTTTGGTTGAGTTGGAAGAGTTCCTTTTAAAAGTGGTTGGTGAATATAGGCTCAAGGTAGTTGACAATGGTCGTCAGAACCCTGTGTAGTTGCATTATTTGCAAAAAGAAGTCTTGAGCCACAAAGATGGAAATTTAGGGATGGCCGAGAGGTAGGAAGTTGGCAACCTTGGAGAACGTTTCCACCACAAGAAGCAAGACCAACTTCCCCGTAACTTGGGT
This sequence comes from Tamarix chinensis, assembly GCA_030549775.1. NCBI lineage: Eukaryota > Viridiplantae > Streptophyta > Magnoliopsida > Caryophyllales > Tamaricaceae > Tamarix > Tamarix chinensis. The sequence continues at coordinate 34,609,668 of CM060181.1, read as the reverse complement.
AATCAATCAATGATATCCATGGAAATGTAAACTGAGATTTGAGTGGGAATAAGCAGGGGTTGTAACAGTCTTGTAGGATGGACATTGTTGGCGTTGTTTTGCTAGCATATTAGGTAGGTTTGAATATATTCTTATAAAACGGACTACGAACCCTCCCAATTGAACTCTGCGTGTATCAAAACATGTCTTACGAGTCCCTTCGTGCCCTAGATCATGCAATGTGGAAAGTATGCTTAGGACATGTGGGGAGGAAGCTGAAAGATAGATGCGCCAAACTCAATTGTTATTGCAATCCGTTGATTGAATCTCTTGCACAATCCTTTGCAATTCATTGGAATCTGCCACATGAGCCCATAGTTCATCTAGAAGAGTCGCCTTGGGTTGAGTGGTGACAAACACTTGTCCTTCTTCCTGCTTGATTAACTTTGCTTGGTTTATATTTGCTTGGAAATCATAACCGAGCAGCCTACTCACCTAGCGTTGTTGGGATATTGTACTCAACTTCTGTTCTAGTAAAAACTTGAGTCTATAGTGACCAATGCAGATTATAACTCCTTGTCCCAATGATAGGGCTGCTAGTTTCAAATTACCTTAGTGAGCCCAATTAACTTGCACATAAGTGGGCAACTTGTGGTGTCAATGAGTCCATTAGGGGCTAAAATATTCAATTGGATGACTATCCCAGTGGAAGGCGGCTCTGATCTCGCTTTTTGACACATCACATTCCGCTACAAACTATTTTGAAAAGTTAGGATGGATGCTGAGATCAAGGCCTAGCAGATGAGGCTATTATTGCCACAGGGATGCACTTGGACAAATTCTTTCAGAGAAGGTCGGTAAGAGGGCTAGTCAGCTGTCCATATCCTTGTATGATCTTTCAATTGTACCCATTCAATCCCAGTAGCCAACACAGGCCCTTGATGGTTTTGGGTTCTAGCCACTTGGACACTGTCAGAATCTTGGCTAGGTCAGCTTAGACCTCAACTCCATGTACAATGTGATCTAAGTAGGCCACAAAATCTTTTACTGTTGTTATTTTTGACTTGTTTTTACTTAAACCTGAACGACTTGTGGTTATGTGCTTCTTATCCTGCCCAAATTGTGTTTTCTCCAAAAGAGAAATTGAAATGAGTGCCAATTTCCATTTCTGTTGTTCTCCTTGCTTCCATCTTAGGTAATGAAGCTTGTTTGGGTTGAGCTTTGATCTGTTTGTGATAGCTTAATGAGTCGATTTCATCTTCCTATGATGGTTAGGGCTTTTTCTACAGATTCCTCTTTTGGTAATTAATAGTTTACCTTCTTTTTGCTTATTATTCTTGTTACTTTATTACTATTAATATTCCTATTTTTTGGGGTCATCTCGATAGTTCCTTCTTGATTTTGCCGAACAAAGATTTGGAAGCTCCTGTTTATTGTATGGAATGAACTAAACTAAAATGGAACGGTGAGTACACGAACTGTATGGGAAAAGAAAAAGGAAATGGAAACTATGCTTGATTTTTAGTTGCTACTAATTTTTGAAGTACCTTTTATTTAGTTTAATTACATCATAATGCTGATGGATTATGTATTTAGGTCCAGATGGTGTGCGCTTTCCTTCTGTAGTCCCTCTCTTAATTTGAATAATCTGAAATTTAAGATACACAGAGTTAGCTAGATAATGGTAAAATTGTGCAAGTTTGTAATTTGTGATTAAAGAGCAATTACGAAGCAATGAGTTAATGGCATTGCTGAAGAAAAGCAACTAGTATTTAGTAAGAAGGGAACCTGGACTGCGAAGCAAAATTTGCATCCTCCGGTGTGTTAAGATTGAGAGGTGAACATATGCTTGACGCTGGCTGCTTTGCTGAAGGTAGTGTGATGGATTCACATGTTAGTTAATCTTGTGCGTAACTATGTTTCTTCTTCTGGTGCTGAACTTGTTGATGATTTGCTTGAATTTTGGATGATAGGAAATAGAAACATTGATGCTAGAAATTCTGGTTCATTAGTCTGCTGATGATTTTGAGAAGCGGATCTTCAGTGGCAATCCCAAGGATAATTTCAGCTCTTTTTATCAGCAACCGGATAAGATGGGAGTTTAATGGTGAGAATGTTCCTGGAGGTTTTGATGTGTTAGATGAGAGTTTCACAACATTGACTGATGGGTTGGACGAAAAACTGAAGAAGTCTACCACAGATTTTGAGGTCGATCCTAATAAGATTGAGCAAGATGATTATAACTTCAGTCTTGATGAGAATTTCCCTACCTAGGTTGAGCAAGATGATCATAATGAGATTGAGCACATGCAATAAAACCACGTTCATGATTGCTGCCGTGGTTGCATTATCGCAAACAATATTCTATATGTCGCAGTTATCGCGATGTGATTTTTTTTTTCACAACAAATACTAGCGAATATCGATAAAATTTCGGCAAATATCGGTTGATAACTGATATATCGCCAATAAATACATGAAATTCTAAAACCGTCGCATATTATCAATTTTGCGTGTCGGCTGACTCAAAATCTCAACAATACCGATCGATATTGCATATCTGTAATAATATTTAATTGTATGATTGAGCAGGATGATTATACCCTGCTGATGTGCTGTGACTTAAGAGCCGTAGGTATGAATCTGAACATTGGCTTTTGTGTGAGTAGCTGCAATGTTTCTGATCATGCGTTCTTGCGCCCATTTTTTCCCAATGCTACGCCTTTTTAGGAATCCACCATAATATTGAGGGTACAGTGCACCAGCCAAGTCTTTTCCTTTATGAATTTTGAAACAAGGTCACTATTGTTGAATTATCATTCCCTAGGTTCTTTTTGCAGTAAAGATCCGTTGATTTTTCTGACAGTTGAACTTCCCTACCTACCTTTATCAAATTCACACATGTTACAACTTACAATGCACATTTGTTTATTGCCTTCCTCTGGGTTGGGAATGGATTTCTTACCCTTTTGACTCTGTTCTGTCTCCCTCTGTTATTCTAATGTTCTGTGCTTTATTATGCAAAGCCGACTGCTCTTTAAATTATTGGGGGACTTAAAATAGATCACTACAAGACCTTGATCTCAGAAAGCCTAGAGTATGGAAGCCTGCCAAGAGGAGAGAATTTGAAGTGACAGAACCCTGAAGTTTTTATTAAAGCCGACTTCAGGGTAAGCAACGGATGGGATCTTACAAGTCTATGACTCGTGGTTACTCTTCCTGTTTCGATCCTACAATTCACTCTTATCTTTCCTATTAGAGGAAATATTTTGCCTGAACTTCTATCCACTGCAAGAAAATTTTGGCTTGCATTTAATCTATATTTCTTTTGCTGGAGATGACATTAATATTCTTGCGTTTTGACTATTCCATATTACTAAATCATAGCTCATAGTTAAACTGTCCTTATGGCAAAATATCTGTAGTTGCGAGGAAGAGGAAAAGACATGCTCTTGCTTTCTGTTCCCTCATTCATCTGGTGTGCAGCTTCCTTCCCGCGTAACTGGAAAGGTGGGAGGAAAATAGTTGCTTGAAACCTCTTTTCTTTTAATTCCCCTCGGAATGCTTCTTCTGTTTTGTATTCATTTCATACTAGATTTTGGTTGACCCTCCTGTTGCTGATGTGCACTAACCTTGTGAATCTTACTCTCTATCTAAAGCTCTCTTCATCTCTATCCTGCAATAATCATTGCTGTTCTTGATGGAAAGTTATTAGGTCTCCTCCTGCAGAATGTGAGATTCCTTGCCAACTTCCATAACAGAAGCTGGAATAATCATCAAAAGGAGCCAGGTATTTTCTGTCTGTATGTTGAACTGTATATAGTCTGTAACCCCATTACGGAAATTTGTTCTTTGACTAAGAGAACTTTTTTTTTTGGTGACTTATACAGAGTTCTGAATTACCAGGAGCATGTCATATTATGTTTTTAAGTACGTTGGGGATCCATAGTAAAGATTTAGGAACAGTTTCTATTCAATTATCAATTTTGTGGTTAGATTTTTAATAGAAGCTTATGAACGATGAAGCTCAATTGGTACATGTGAAAATATTTTGAAGGTAAGTAATGGTCAAAGCTCAGAAAAGTACAATTTTTGAGGAGTTTTGAAGGGTTACAAGCTATTTTATTTCTGTTTTTTGAAGAGATACTATTCGGTATCCCTATTGTTTGTGTAAAAAAAAAAAAAAAAAAAGAACATCGACTGAGAAAAATAGTAAAAGAAAGATAATTAAATTGGTAGATTTTTTAAGGATACATTGAAATTTTTATGGATATCTGTCTCTGAAGAGGCTAGTTGATTGACTCTTTGATCACGATATAAGTAAACATGTGGAAATTACGACGACAGACCGACAGTACGTAAGAGTATTTCTACGATTTGTAGTTTTACTGTAGCAAATACAAATGTTCCCACCGCATGATAGGGAATACGATCAGTACTCTAAAACAACAGATAAAACCAAGTACACAATGCAAACCTAATCGACAAGGGCATAACTATCATAAATGGCATGGATTATATATATTCTATATACATGTGTAACTAAGGGCGAATACAAAGCATGCATGCCTAGGTGCGCAACTAAAAGAGGAAAATTTACATTCAAGGCATCTGGTATTTAGACCCCAGTTTACATTACTAAAATTATAATCTCGTCGGTGACCGATCATGCAACGGCCTATAATTACATAGCAAAAATACCCTTCAACTAAAAATTTAAGCCTTCAACTAGCAACCTCACAAAGTATGGCTTTTTTTAAGCTTCGTAGATGCCTGGTTTATGCAAGCTAAAAGATTAGCATCGCGTTATTCTGACAGTTATTTTTGTTATCTTCTGCCAAAACCTAGTCCAGCTTATTTGCTGCTATGGGGTCGTCATTTTCCTCCCTTAATTAAGCTGGAACATGTCGTTAAAAGATTATTATGCGAGGCACGACATTGAGCCGACATAGAAATAGTCTTACACTCCTACCTTGGCTGAAACCGGAAACATCGTTGTCGTTTAAATGATAAAATATGGAGTTCGTGCACGCCACTACGCCGTAATTTCAGTCATCATTGATTAGTCGGATCTTTGGAATGCAACCTGAACTACCTGCCTCATTCTCACACTAACTAAGATCTTACGAGCTAGTACTTCCCCAAAAAAAAAAAGAGAAAAAGAAAAAACAGAACAAAAAGGATCGTGCATGCTCTTCTCTGTCCTCGTACGATTCTTCATCTCCCGTGAATTTCCTCCCTTCATAAATACTTACGATCTGTAAACATATGTTTCTTCTCGACCAATTAACGGAAGAAAGCCCAATATATGTTTTCATATCATGATAGACCAACCGATCTCTTCTTTCATCCTCACTATTCTTCTTCCATCCATTGTCATCACCACCTTGTCAGTTCCTACTCAAGTCTCCGGGCTTGGGTCAGGTTCCACCATTTCTATCAGCTTTGGCAGGGTTGCCAGTGCCAGTACAATCTGTGGCATATCAGCAGGAAAATCATCTCAGAGAATCGAATGCTACAAAAACGGTCAAATCATTTCCATCCTACCTAACGCATCCTTTGCCTCAATCTCCGGTGGTCGTGATTTCTTCTGCGGCCTCACTTCCGATGGCTTCGAGCTCCATTGCTGGGATACCAGCTCTACAAACACAAGTTTAATCTCGGTCGAGATTTACCACAATCATACGGCCCCTCTAACCGGTTTATCGGTTGGAAAGGGACAGATATGTGCTTTACAGGCTAAGACCGGCAACGTTCTGTGTTGGCAGAGGGAGTCATCCTCCCCTTCTCCTTTTAAATTGCCCAAGAGAGCCAAGCCTCTGGACGTGATCACGTCGGGAAGCGGGTTCTCGTGTGGGATAGATAAGGAAGACAAGTTTGTGATATGCTGGGGTGAAAGCGGAACCGGTGATCTCATCGAGAGTCAGTTTAGTAATATGTCGATGATGAGCCTTGTTGCTGGTACGTCCCACGTTTGCGGGTTGAATGTATCTGGACTATTGGTATGTAAAGGAAATAATGATTCTGGACAGCTTGATGTCCCTCCTCATCAGGCATTTAGTTTCTCGGGCTTAGCACTGGGTGCGAATCATACTTGTGCGATCCGGAGAAGCAGTGGGTCAGTTGTTTGTTGGGGAGGTGGCGGAACGGATAGTTCGGAAGTCAGAAGCTCTTCCTTTGAGTCAATTGTTGCAGGATTGGACTTTACTTGTGGTTTGACAAGAAAGAATCTTGGTTTAATATGTTGGGGACCTGGTCGGCCTGTAAGTAGTAGCTCAAAGGATCAGCTAATTCCATTGCCGATGATAATTCCGAATCCATGCGTCGAAGACATGTGCGGTACTTGTGGGACGTACCCTGATTCCGAGACCCTCTGTGCTGGTCGTGGAAATGTGATTTGCAGATCTTGTGGCGTTGCTGTCCCTCCGACGGCATCCTCTCCGCTCCTTGAATCCGATGTATCTCCGCCAGCACCGCTGTCAGCGTCAACAAACGTCAAAGATGAGCATAGAGGATGGCTTTCTTTCGAGATGCGTTATTGGCCGTACCAGGTTTTCGGATGCGTCGGGATACTGTGCGGGCTCTTCGCTCTAGGATACTGCATCAAGCGCTCAAGATCCGCCGCGACCAAGCACAAGATGATTCAATCAGGTTCGGATACCGGTACAACAGGGAATCTGTTAGAAGCTACGAGCTGTGCTTCGAGTGCACCGCAATCAAGATCATCATCCATCACACTACAGAGCACACAGTCCGTGGCATCGCCACGTGGAAGAAGTTGGAGTTCGGTAAAGCAAGAAAAGGCCGACAAATTCTCCCTATCGGATCTTGCTGCGGCGACGGACAACTTCTCGACGGACAACAGGATAGGAAGCGGCAACTTTGGCACGGTCTTCAGGGGAAAGCTGGACGATGGCCGCGAGGTGGCTGTCAAAAGGGAAGATGTTTCGTTAAGGAGGAACAAAATAGAAGACGAAGACAGCGCATTTGATTTGGAATTATCGCTTTTATCCCGCCTCCACCACAAGCACCTAGTAGGCCTGGTCGGTGTTTGCCAGCATAATGAAGAGAGGCTGTTGGTCTTTGAATATATGAGGAATGGATCTTTACATAACCACTTGCACGACCAAAGGAACAGCCACCACCATCAGAATGAAAACATCGCACTGAATTCTTGGATAATGAGGATAAAAGTCGTTCTAGATGCAGCAAGAGGGATCGAGTATCTCCACAACTATGCGGTCCCACCTATCATCCACCGTGACATAAAGTCATCCAACATCCTCATCGACTCAAACTGGACCGCAAGGGTCTCTGACTTTGGGTTGTCGTGCCTGGGGCCTCAGTCCGATCGGGAAGAAGCTTTGGCAGTTAAGGCAGTTGGAACTGTCGGTTACATTGATCCGGAGTATTACGTTCTGAGGAGCCTGACAACAAAGAGCGATGTGTATGGGTTCGGAGTGGTCTTGCTGGAAATCCTGACGGGAAAGAAGGCGGTGTTTAGGAAGCCAGAAGAGACTGGGCCTACAGGGGTTGTAGAATTCGCAGGGCCTTTCATACTGGAAGGTGAGGTTTGGAAGGTATTGGATAGAAGGCTAGGTCAGCCGCTGTTCAGTGAGGCCGAGGCAGTCGAGCTCGTGGCGCGCACAGCAATGCAGTGTGTGAGCTTGGAAAGCAAGGATCGACCGACTATTTCAGGCGTCATTGCTAACTTGGAGAGAGCATTGACTCTATGCAAGGATTATGTTGAAGGATCTACAAGAATTTTCCCAGTTTCTTTCAGTTGAAACTCAGCAAAATTTATGTCAGAATTATTATTTTTTTTCGGTTTTTTTTTCTCCCCTGATTAGCTTTTGTTGTTCTTTGATCCCCCCCCCCAAAAAAAATAACCTCTGTTATCCTTGTAGGGCTGTACGCCTGATTTCTGTAGATACATTTGATCGGGGTCTTTCGCTACTCTATAGTATGCTTTAGGATTCTTTTGCATTCTCTATAGTTTTGAGCGAGAAATTATGAGAAATATTAGCTGACCTTAATGAGAAATCATTAGTTTTAAGCGATGCCTTGAAATTTCCCCTAGTAGAAAAGGTCGACTATCGGAATCTTAAAGAGCACGCCCCAAAGGTATTCCGGTTGTTCATTCCTTCTGAGTCCCGAGGTATGTCTAAGGGACAACAGCCATGATATTTAAAATACAGTAGTTGGTGAACACCGAAGCAACCACAATATATATGTATAAACCAATATGCATGCTGCATCTTGTCTTTTATTATTATTATTATTATTATTATTATTATTATCAAAAACATTTAAAACTTACGCAAGTACGTACATGCACAAGCATGCATGCAGGCAGAGAACATCTTCAACATAATTAGTTAAACTCAAACCCCAAGAGAAGTTTTACTGATCGATATTTTTCCCCTTTCTCATTACAAAGTGGAACCGCTCTGATGCCTCTCTTTAGTTCTGAGATTGGGAGACAAGTTTGTCCTGCAAATTCATGTCTTCTGTCTGGATCAAATTCCCGAACTTCTATCTGCAGTAATGCGAGTTCTGGAACTGTCAATGAAAAGTCAAACTCTTGATTCCATGCCGGGATCCACTGATCTTCTATTGGTCGCGTTGCTGCCCTTGCCTCGTCTCTTGGGACCCCAAATATATGAAGCTGGCCGATAATAATAATAATAATACAGTCAATATATACATATATATAAGTTCAACTGAGAATGTGCGTTCATCGTTCGATCTAGGAAATTGACGGTTGCCGTGCGCTTGCTCTATTTTCCTTAATTTTTTACTTTATAATCTATATTCACCACAAATTAATATCACACCAAGCCACATAGCCCGGTGGTTGTTCGCCTTATCTTCGCTAATCACCACGGGGCATCAAATCTAGCATTGGTGATTTGATTATTTTCCTTCCTTCCATGCTATTTTTATTACGATATTTTCATAATTTATTATTAGAACTTCTGTCTTCAAAATTATATGAGTTTAGTATTTGTAGATTTTTTTAATGTTTAAATTCATTGGGGTTTAAGATTTATTCTTTAGAGTTGATTTTTTTTAAAAAAAAAAATATCTAAATTTGGGTTTCTAGATTAATATGTGCTTAAATTTAAGGAAAGTGGTTTTTAGATCAACCAATTAGAACTTCAGTCTTTAGATTTATATGAGCTAAGGATTTGTAGATTAAAATCATTTTTTTATGTTTAAATTCATTTAAGGTTAAACATTATTCTTTAGACTTTAGAATTTTAAGATATATCTAAGTTTAGGTTTCTAGATAAAAAAAAAAAGTTGTTAAATTTAAAGCTTAGGGTTTTTAAATTTATTAGGTTTCGGGGATTTAAGAATTATTAAGGTTTAGGGTTTAGGCATCATTAATTTGTTATTCCATAAATTTAGGGTTTTTATATTGATTTGATTTTTATGTTTGCAATTTAAATTGAATTTATTGTTTAGAGCGTATTAGGCTTTATGGTTTAGGGTTCGGGTTTAGTGTTTATGATTTAGGTTTTATGAGTTTAAAGTTTAGTCTTTAGGGTTTATTCTATTTATTTTATGGTTTTTATATTTATCTAATATGGTTTAGGGTTAGGGTTTTAGTTGTTAATTAGTGTTTGGGGTTCAGAGATTAGGTTTGGGATTTAGATATTATGGTTTTGTGGTTTTTGAGGTTTGGGGTTTAGGGGTCATAATTTAGGGTTTAGAGTTTTGGGGTTTTATATTTAGGGTCTAGGGTTTCAAGTTAGGGTCTATAGTTTAAGGTTTAGGATTTATTTTATTTATGTTAGGGTTTTTATATTTATCTAATAAGGCTTAGGGTGTAGGGTTCATGGTGAAGGGCTTGGGTTTTAGGGTTTAAGGTTTGGGGTTATGCTTTATGGTTTAGTATTTATGGTTATGGTTGACTGCTTAGAATTTTTGGGTTTAAGGTTTAGTGGTGTAGGGTTTGAGGTTCATTACGGTTTAATGTTTAAGGTTCATTATGGTTTATGGTTGGGGTTAGGGGTTAGGGTTTAGGATTTATGGTAGTTTGGTATAATTTGGATGGTTCTTATTGGTCTCTCAACCATTTATTTGTCTAAAGATTATCATTGGAACACAATTCTCATTTTAAGTTAGGTTCTTAGTTTTGTTAGGATTTAAGCCCTTGTGTAGAGAAATAAGTAGAATCTATAATGGAGGGCAACAAAGGGAAGGATTAACATTAGCCATTAAACCATTAAAATGTGATTGATTGTAACTAATGGCATAAGCAATGGTTATTGAGGGCACTGTTAATGTTGGTCATTCACTCATAACTAATAGCAATTAAGTTTGTAATGGAAAACCTTAATTACACTACTTCTCTCTTAGTTGCTTCTAGGTTTATTTCTTAGAATATAAGGGACTCTATTATAATAGAGTGGGATCTATGTGTGAAGCATGTCATAGGAGATAGCAAGAATTCAAGAGAGAAAGTCTTAACCCGTGAAACCCAAGAGGATGGGGGTTGAGAGATAGGTATTTAGGATAGAAATCTTGAGATTACCTATTGTGAGAATATATTATTGTGTAGATCTCTGATTTAGATCTGGGGAAATATCAATTTGGAGAGGGTTCTTAATTGATTGGATTACTCAACAGGCTTATTCTTGATTAATTGGAGAACAAAAGAACAATAGTTGAGCATTTCTTTGTATTGTGTAATTACTCGAGATGACAGTATTAAAGTATCAACTTTTGACATCCTTATTTTGGCTCATACTATTGCATTGCTCTTGATGTTTTACTTTTAAGGGTCTTGATTTGCTAGATAGAAAGGTTTCTATAGGGTGCAGTAGAAACAAACATAAATATCACAACATAATTGTAGTATATTCTATCATTCTGTAGATAAGATCCATTACTTCAGTAGAGAGACTAGGATGGTATCTATCCTAACATTTGGTATCAGAGTCACGTTTGATTTTAATTTTTCTTTCTAAAAAATGAATATTGAGGATTATCTATATCATCAACGTTCTAAAGGTGAAAAGCCATAATTAATAGGCAAGGCAAAGTGAAATGCCTTAGACGAGAAGACTCTAAGGGAAATTTAGATGAATATTACTTGGAACGTTACATTAATATCATGGATCATAAGAAAACTGTTAATGTGATGAAAAACTTACCAACATGTATGGAAAGCCCTATACAACAAATAAGATATTCTTTATGATAAAGTTTTTTAATTTAGAGATGTATAATGGTGCCTTTCTCGCGGATCATATTAATAAATTTATTGTGGTATTTAGTTAATTGAGTTATGTTGAGATCTCTTTTGATGATAAAGTTAAAGCTTTTATCTTAATATCTTCTTAGCTAAAAAGTTAGGATACTACTGTTGCTGCAATTAGTAGTTTCCATGGTTAAACTAAGTTAAAGTTCAATGAAGTTTGGGACCTAATCCTTTGTAAAAAGTATTAAAAGGAAGGAATTAGGGTAATATACGATAGGTAGTTCCCTAAGTGCTAATGGTAGATGAAGGAGTAGCAAAAAAGGCTTTGGGCACCTTGGCATATCTAAATCCAAAGGCAAGTCTAAAATTCATGGTTAAATGGTTTGTTAAAATTATGGTGAGAAGATGCATCTCAGGAAGGATTGCAATGAGCCCAAGAAGAAGAAAAACCAACATTATGAGGATAGTGATAATTCCACATATTCCATAAATGATTTTGATGTTTTGATTTGTAATGTAGAAAGTCTCTTGGATTCATGGATGTTGGATTCTAGGGACTTATTTCATTCCACTTGTAGATAATAAAAGCTCGAAGATTGTTGGCATATGTGATATGATGATCAAGACTCTTATTGAGTGCAAGTGAGAGTTAAAGGATATATAGGTTATAAGACTCTATTTGAGGAGAGTTCTTGGAAGGTCACAAATGTTACTATGATAATAGCATAGGGATCCAAGACAAGGATGTATTCAATGATTGAGTTGAAAAGCATGACAGTTGTGGTTGATGACCCAATTTGCTCAAGGTTGTGGCATTGTATATTTGGCCACATGAGTGGAAAAGGAATGAAAAATTCTAGTTTTAAGAGATGATCTGCCTGATCTAAAGGAATTTGACTTGGATCTTTGTGAGAGTTTTTTTTATAGCAAGCACAAGAGGGTTATCATCATAAAGAGAGATAAAGCCTAAGGTAGAATGGTTAGAGCTGTGCATATAGATCTGTGGTCGCCTACACCAGTACCATCAGTTGAAGGCTCAAGTTATTATGTCACCATCATTCATGATTGAAGTAGAAAGGTGTGAGTCTACTTAATGAAATGCAAGTCTGATGTTCTCACGATCGTCAAAACATGGAAGGTTAAGGTTGAAAATGACTGGATTGAATCTCAAGTGCCTCAAATAAGATAATGGGAGTGATTATTGTAGTACAGATTATCAACAAGTTGCTGCTAATAATGGGATCAAGAGCGAAACTACTGTTAATAGGAAGCCACATTAGAATAGGGTTGTTGAGAGGATGAATACTGTTGGCAATATATTGTACTAATAACATTTTGTTATGTATATTTCCGTATTAGTAGCCACTTGTGTATATTAGTGTATTAGTTAGCTATCGATGTATATGTATAACATTGCCTTGTAACACTTTTTTTAGTTCAACATATACGAAATACAAGAATACAAAGTTCTCTCTCTTTATCTTCTTCTTTCATTTTCTTTCTATTTTCTTGATTTGCTTCTTCACCATGGCAGCTCAACACAGTATCAGAGCTCACATTTCCTCCTATTAATTTTCTTTTCAAAGCATACTTATATACCATATCTCATTCATCATGCTGAACACATACACAGAAAATTTTAATGCCAATACCAATACATCAGACAACATTTCTTCAGCTGCAAATTTTTCTTCCTACTTCTAATTACAATCGTCCGACACTCCTAGTGCTCTTCTTGTGTCTGAGCGATTTTACGAACATGGTTTTTCTGCTTGGAAGAGTTCTATGAGAATCAGTTTGTCAGCTAAAGACAAACTCTATTTTAATTTTTATCTACGATTCTTCCTTAAAAACCTTCTTCAACCGATGCTAATATCAGACAGAGGGAAAGATTTAATGACATGGTTATCTCCTGGATAACAAATGCCTTGAGCAAACAGATTGCTCAAAGTGTAATATTTTCCTCCACAACCAAGGAGATATGGCTCGAACTGGAACAAAATTTTGGCCAAACCAATTATGTGCAACTTTTTTAGACACAGAAAAACATATGTTCAATTATTTAGGGAACTGATAGTATCTCCTCTTATTTCACAAGATTAAACAATCTTTGGGATTATCAATTGACCCTCTTAGCCAAAACAAAATGCACCTGTTGATGCACTTGTGGAGCAGACAAAAAATGTGACAAGAATGAACAGATGTTGAAATTAATTCAGTTCTTGATTAGCTTAAATGAAAGTTATATTACTCATCGAGGGAGCATACTAATGATGAGACCTGTTCCCCCCATCTTAGAAGCATATTCCATGCGTCTTCAAGAAGAACAACAGAGAGAACTTAATTCTAATGGCATTTTTTTAGAACAATCATCATCCTTCTCAGCTCATCTTAATAAAGGCAGTGTTCGATTTAATACCACAAACAAGAAAATATAGACCGACATTCATTGTAATTATTGTAAGAAAGTTGGACATAATGTCAACACTTGTTATAAGCCACATGGATTTCCAAACGATTTCAAATTCACTAAAAAAAATCCACGAATGGGAACCACAACACACATCAACTCTTCTGCTGACAAGTCTCCTCAAGATAGTTCCTCTTCAAGTCCCATAGATGGAATAACTGCAAAACAATGCACCTAGGATGTATTCTCTTCTAAATCAGCATACATTGACGTCTTCATCTTCAAATTTTGATGTTAAGCTTTCAGCCAATTTCGCAGGTAAGATGGCTTGCTCTTGTTATCTGATTATAGGCAAACGTACTTGTTTTTGTTCTCATTTTAAACATAATTCCTGGATTATCAATTATGGAGCTACAGATCATATGTGTTTTGATCCTACCCTATTCGATTCCATATCACCTCTTGATAAGCCTTTCCATATTACCCTACCAAACAAAAACATTGTTATTGTTACTCAATCTAGCACAATAACCTTATCTTCAAATCTTATTCTCACCAATGTCCTTCTTGTTCCTAATTTTACCTATAATGTGTTATCTATAAACAAAATCTATCATCAACTCAAATGTATAGCAATATTTACATCTATTACTTGCTTATTGAAGGGCCCTTCCATGAGGAGGCCGCTAGTAATTAGTAAAGCATATGCTAGTCTATACTTACTGGACATTCAACACCAAAAGGATCTACATTTCCCTTGTATTTCCTTTTCTTGTAATGCTTCTTAGAATTCATGTAATAAGGACAGTGCAATGTTGTGGCACTACATACTAGGTCATTTGCCCATGTGTAAACTCAAATCCTTATCTCTATTTCCCCATAATATTGATGACATTAATTAACTTTGCAATGTATGTCCCCAAGCTAGACAACATCGACTGCCTTTTCCACACAACACAATTCATTCGTCAAATATGTTTGACCTTATCCATGTGGAAATTTAGGATCCTTATCGAACCCCCACTCATAATGGCCATCATTTTTTTAACCACTGTAGATGACTACAACCATGCTACCTAGACTCATTTATTATCACATAAAAAGTAATGATTTTTTTTATCATACAATTTTTCCTACATATGGTCCAGACTCAATTTCAAACTACCATAAAAACCATCCGTTCAGACAATGCTCTCGAACTTGGCCTTAATCATGCTGCCACCCAATTTTTTATGGACAATGGGATTATACATCACACTAGTTGTGTTGCTACTCCTCAACAGAATGGTATTGTGAAACGTAAACATAAACACCTTCTTGAAACCTCACGAGCCTTACTTTCTCAATCTAATCTTCCCATCAAACTTTGGGGTGATTTTTTCCTCACTGCCACATACTTAATAAATCGGTTTCCTTCAAAAATTATTCAAGGTCTCACCCCATTTCATTGATTATATGGTACTCCACCTCTCTACACTCATCTTAGAAATTTTTGTTGTCTTTGCTATGCCTCGACTTTTTCTCATAATCGTGATAAATTTAGTCCCAGGGCTTCTCCATGTATCTTTATTGGATACCCTTTTAGAGAAAAGCTATACAAGGTTTACAATATTGCTACACACACCATATCTATTTCCAAAGATATCATCTTCCATGAACACATTTTCCCCTACAAGTTACTCCCACATTCATCTCCCACTATTATTCCTTTTCCTGTTTTGGATGATGCGCCATCTTCTCCACCTACTTTTCCTCCCCCATCTACACACTCACCATCTAATCATTCCATTTGTCCTTCAACAAATAAGACTGACAATCTATTCCCCAACATTTCATCTTCCACTCCCATTCAAAAGTCTGATTGTCTTCACAAACTTCCATCTCACTTACAAGATTTTGTATGTAGTTCTGCTAAAAATTCTTTTTCATGTCTCCATTCACTGTTACCTTTTGTTTCTTCCATTCAAACTTCCAATTTTTTTTATTTCTCTCAATTCTTCCAATCGACATTTTCTTCGTTCTCTTCATCAAGTACATGAGCCCTCGTCTTATGAGGAGGCAACTTCTTGCCCAGAATGGTAAGATGCAATGCAAAACGAATTTGCTTATTTGGATGCTAATCAAACATGGACTCTGGTTCCTCTTCCAAAAGGTAAGAAGCCGATCACATGTAAGTGGGTATATAAGATTAAACATAAGGCTGATGGTAGTGTGGAATGATGTAAACCTAGACTTGTGGTTCGCGGTTTCACTCAAAAGGAAGGCATAGATTATGATGAGACATATTCCCTTGTATTGAAAATGACTACCATTAGGAGTATCATTGTTGTTGCTGTTAAGAAAGGTTGGCACATGGATCAAATAGACGTAAAAAATGCTTTCTTAAATGGGGATATTTATCAAGAAATTTACATGCGCCCACCTACTGGTTTGGATCTTCCCAATTCTACATATGTTTGCAAGCTTCAAAAGTCCCTCTATGGCTTGAATCAAGCTTCACAACAATGGTATGCCAAATTTACTACTTCTTTGCACAGAAGAGGTTATCAAATGTCACAAAATGATCATTCCTTATTCTATAAAAGACACGATTATAATGTAGTATTTATTGCTGTTTATGTGGATGACCTTTTGGTAACTGGTAATGATGAGAATGAAATATTAGCTCTAAAGGTTTTCTTAGATCATCAATTCAGGATGAAAGACCTTGGTCTCCTCCATTATTTCTGAAGTCTTGAAATTCTTCAACACCCTCAAGGTGTAATTTTGAGCCAAAAAAAAATTCACACTTGACACAATCAAATATTTCAACTGTACTGCCTCTCCTCTTTTAACTCCTCTTCCTCCCAACTTTAAGCTCACTCCTATTGACGGTGAACTCCACCCTAATCCTACATCATATAGTAGTCTTGTTGGCAAGATCAACTTTCTTACTAACACTCATCCAGACATTGCTTTTGTTGCTTAATATCTCAGTCAATTCATGCAAAATCCACAATAATAACATTTTGATGCTGCCATACATACTCTCCGATATCTCAAACACGATCTTGGTTTGGGACTCTTCTTGTCTTCATCTCTTGATTTCTCCCTTCAGGCTTATTGTGATTCGAATTGGGCTGCTTGCCCCACCACTCACAAATTAGTCAGTGGTTGGTTTATTAGTTTGGAATTTTCACCTATCTCTTGGAAAGCCAAGAAACAGTCCATTGTTGCTCTTTCTTCAGCTGAGGCAGAATACAGAAGCATGCGCTGGGTGACAGTTGAACTTGCTTGGTTAACTCGCCACCTACATGAGTTAGATGTTCCTAATGTTACACCTGTCCCACTGAAATATGATAACCAAGCTACGGTCCATATTGCCAGAAATCTTGTGTTTCATGAATGAACCAAACATATTGATTTGGACTGTCATTTCGTTTGTGAGAAACTCATTGATGGGCTTATTTCAATCAGTCATGTCCTAACTCAACTCCAACTTGCTAATATTTTCACTAAATATCTGTCTACTCTAATGCATCGTTCTCTTATTTCCAAGTTGGGGGTTATCTCTTCTTGACACCCTCCAACTTGAGGGGGTGTTGGTAATATATTGTACTAATAACATTCTGTTATGTATATTTCTATATTAGTAGCCATTTGTGTATATTAGTGTATTAGTTATCTACCGATGTATATATATAGCATTGCCTTGTAATAGTATTTTTTTTTAGTTCAACATATATGAAATAAAAGAATACAAGGTTCTCTCTCTTCATCTTCTTATTTTGTTTTCTTTCTGTTTTCTTGATTTTCTTCTTCACCATGGCAGCTCAACAAATACAACCTTAAAGAAGCATGCTAGAAGCATGAGATTACACTCATAATTAACAAAGCAGTTTTGGGTTAATGCAGTGAGCACCACTACTTATTTGATAAATAGAGGGCCTTTAATACTGCATATAATGGGATACCAGAGGAAGTTTGATAGGAAAAGAAGGTAAATTTCTTTCAACTAAGAACCTTTGGTTGTGTACAATATGTACAAGTGAAATGTATGGGATTTGCCCCAAGAGAGAAAAACTTTGTGTTAGAGTGGTTATTGTATTCATCAATTAAATTCCTAGCCTCAAGCCGTGGATTAAGCAATTGCTAATCATGTAAATATATTGTTGTTTTATCTTGCATAATCACTTATCTTGATCCGGTTTCTTGATTTCATCATTGCAATGATTGTTTCTCACCACAATTGGTTTTAACCCAACCGTGTGTGTGTGTATTTGCAGGATCTAGGTAGTTATAAATGTACCTTTGTGAAGAAATCTGGTGGTGAAAGTCGATCGAAGTATGTATGATGGAAATCCAAATGCCAGCCGTGTCCCATGTATACCTTCACCTGTACTTTGAAAATATGATCATGGTAGATGGGAATCAGCTGAAAATTCAAGTACCCAAATAAATTAGTTTTAATAAATTGCCTTAATTGTCCATGCACTAAGGGATAGACCTTTAAGATGGTCGTAACTGGTCGCCAAAGAGTAGGATCAAAAGGCCGGTCAGCATTAAGCAAGAAGTCGGGCTTCTTAACATAGCCACAGTTGCCATTAGCCCTGAACATTCCTTCTGTGATCCAAAGGTACTTGTCACAACCCTGCAAATGAGGAAGGTAGACTAGAAGCAATGATGAATCTGAAAATTAATCTAGGAAGATGTCAGCATTCCTATATATGAATTTACAAAATGTTATAGAAGATAGATAGAATTCCAGTAAGAAAAAATTAGGATATGGACCTGCATGTTGATAGCAACCATCTGAGCTCCATAAGTCCATCCAATCATAGGATTGTAATTCGACGAGGTGACACGTGATCGCTTAGGATAAGTCCTTAGCAAATTCTGCTGTGTAAACCTTGAGAACCAAAACATTGAAGAGCGTGATGATGGTTAGATCAAACAACCACGCCTTTTCTGTTAAGACTCTTTTTTCTAGCTGATTCTTCAACCCCAGCGGTACTAACCTCACGATATCAGTTCCATGTTCCTCGATAGCATTTTTGAGCTGTTGTTCACTCAAACTCAAACGTCGAACATCATAAGGATCAACCGCAAACTTGTTCTTCATTCCACCTTTTAGTTTTACAGCATGAATGGCGATCAAACTCTTGTATTCTGGTATTTTATTTTCCTCCTCTTCATCATCATCCAGCTCATTCTGCTGGAAAAAAATTTCAATTTATCGAACTATTAGAAATCACAAGTTAGCTAGCAGCTGTTCACTTCAACTTGAGCTGACATGAAAAAAATTCCCATCTATATCCAGTTATCAACGGGCCCACCTTGTTATCAATCTGAATTTCAATCAGAGTCTCTGATAACTTTTCTTTCTTAGATGGATTTTTCTTTTTCTGTAGCACGCCATCCTCTTCTTTTTCTGCTTCAGGTGTTTCCTTTGGTGGTTTTGTTGATATCAAGATCCTCCCTTTCAAAGAATCAGGAGACGGGAATATCAACAATTTGGTCGGTGGACGAAACAGCATTTCCCCAAATACGTCAATGACCATCTGCGAAACACACGAGCGTGTATCTCAAGTTGTCATGTGTGTCTCTATTGTTCAGAACCAGTGTACTTTTTTGCTCTCACCTGAGCTACAATGGCCTGAAGCTTTGCATCCAAATGATCTTCAAAAGTAATAATGACAGGATATTCTGAAGTAGCAAACGCATAATCTTTGATTGCCCGCAAGCATTTGATCAGCTCTACTGATTTAGTTAGAGTCCTGTAGGTTCATTTACCAAAACTTTGTTCAATCAAGGTTAGTTTATTATTTGTTGATCCTTTCTGCTATAAACCATAAATGCACGGAAATACTTTCTGCTATAAACCAGCAATGCACGTAAACTTCATTGACACCTGAAAACATTTCTCTCTTCTTCGTTTCCACCTTCCCATTTCCCCGAAATACACATAAATATACATGTTTTAAAATTGTCATTTCCCCGTTTGTTCATATAATAAACGGCTTCGGTTATAGGCAGTTATGCAGCTGTTGGACAAATTCTCTGTTATGAAAACTGAGAACATGAAAGATTCATGTGGAATTATAAAAAGAGCAATGCATAGAAAGGATCATATACCCGCCATGACAAACTTTCACCCCGTTCCCTTTGGAGTTAGGCCACAAATCCAATTCAATAACTCTGACACCTCTCTTCAGAGCCCTAATGATCGGCTGGATGCTGCAGTCACTGGTGATCTGATTTCCTGTCAAATAGGAATTATGCCCTGTAAACAAGAAGTAATGAGATAACGGGGCGCCCATGTCATGATGCACCTGCAACAAAAACCAAACAAATCATCGAGTATAATAAACAGGCATCATTACCACATAGCGCTCATTTCTGCATAATACATTATCTCAACGCAAACCTACTAATTGCTAGTGACAGCCAAAATAAGACCTATGTGTGCTGACATACATACCTCAATATCAGGGAGAGGAGGATTAAGATTTCCAAGAAGATAACGAAAGAAAGCATCAAGGTGAAGGCCTCTTCGATGAAAAATATTAAGATGTTTAAGACTCAAGAAAATTTCTTGAGCATCCTCTATTTTAGCTTGGTCTTCTCCTTGACATTCCTTCATGAACAAAAGTAGATTATCAATGGACATGGTGCCATCGACCGAGTATTTTTGGAATAGTTGCTTAACGTCTTCTGGTGGCTCAGCTGTTATTAGCTTGAAAATGCGCTCGAAGCAGAAGCAAAACTTGAAAGCTTGTCCTGACATCTGAGCTAGGAAAAGTAATCTAGCTAGGAAGCTGACAAACACAAAGAAAGGGGCAATTTCTGCAGCGGATTACGTTTACGGATCAAGTTGGTGTATCCTTATAGAAAGACAGAGGTTTTTGGATATATATTTAATGCTAAAAGAGGAGATATTGCTTGAAGTGTGCAGCAAGAATCTTGGAGAAGTACTGGTTTGGCATTGCCTAAGATATCAGTGCGAATAAGTACATTGAGTCCGCTTTCGCCTTTCATTTTCTTCTTTTTCCTGTTATGTTTTGAGCCATCAAGTATACCAAGCATTTACTTCAAGCTCGCTAAATAAATATAAGGCCATTTCCTCTATAAAGTGGAAGACATTGCTTATTTGTCTGTCTGGAAGAATCTAGAGTGTAGGCCTGTAGATAATAATTAAAGAAGCCGAGCATTTGTTTCACAAGCATTATTTTTGCATTGATACGAGAAAACAGTATTATTTAGTTAATTACGACTTTGGTGCCGGAAACTATTGCTGGTAACACCATATATGCGTCACACATTATTGAAAAGAGGCAACAACCCTCTATGAGTCTAGAAATGTACAAAAAAAACTCAACTTCACTTCTAGCTTTCTTCGTTTGGTAGTGAATTGTTTACTCCTTAAGTTGTAAGGCACCAGAAATGGCAAGTTATGTAATGCAACGTACATCTAATTGGGCAATGCTACATGCATGGGTGTTTGTTAAAAAAAAGAATGATATTTATAACTTCAAAAAACTAAAAGATATACTACATAAATATAAGTAGACATAGGACAATCACCAACCCAGAAAAAATAATTACCAACACAGCACATAATTATTTATTTGGATAGAATAATCACTCAAAGAATACCGTATAGAGTCTGTACAATAGAAAAAACTAAAATACGGAATACTTAATATAAGATAATCGTAAGCTAATCACCAAAATGGATAAGATAATCACCCCAACGGATAAGATCATCACCAATATTGTACTTAGTACATAATCACTCTTTATTTTTATTGAGATTTGGCCAAATGTATTATGTACATACAGTTATAAACAACTAGTTACCTATTAATTGGGTTGTACACGGGCAATAGGGGAATGCAGGAGTACAGGAAGACCAAAATTTATCAAAAATTAGGAATTTTTACCAAAATCAATAACGGTTATAAAACTAAAAATGAGCTCCAACCAATCTATTTTGACGCTGATTGTCCAACAATTTTTTTCTTCTCCATCGTCCCACCCATCAGGTAAACTATTACTTGTAGCGGGAGAACTCATGGGAATTACGTGCACAGAAAGAAACTCACAATATTAATTGCATGCTCTTACCTATCTATCTATATATACGCACAACACACACGCAATAATTGCATGCTGTCTAAAATTTTAGTTTACCTCTGGCGGTAGACCTCTCTGGGTATACAGCTCTTATGAATGCTCCCTAATTGATAATTCCATCAACCGCGTTTTAAAAAGCTGCAGCAGATTAAGGGTTGGAGAATCTACCAAACCTTCTTTCACTCCGTGCTACTAATCGCAGGCGACCTAAGCGACAAGTCGTGCACTGCAGGCAAGATGTGGTCTGCTCCTTCGAAGGTGGCTGACGAGCGATGAGGAATGTTCACGAATTACGAATTAAATATCTGATTCATTTGAATATCTGTTACGAATCCCCTGATTTGTCATCCGTCTGAACTTTCAGATAATTGACATTTCCGAGATTTGAAACTTTTAAAACGGAACACAGATTATGCAAAAATATCTGCAGATGTACATTTTATGTTGCAAAAACGAAGCAGTATCCAATTAGTAAATATTATATCCAATAAATAATAATAATAATAATAATAGCAATAGCAATAATCCAATTTGATCTGTTGCTCTATAATCCAAGCGGCAAATTACCTCACACACCCACGGTCCACCATTAATAGAACCTATGACTAATCTGTCATCAAATAATTCCAACCGGGAGCTTAACTAGTACGCCAAAAATTATATAATATATTTTTAATTTTACATAATGATCAATTTTAATAAATATAGTAATTCATTGTGTGGTCAATTAGATAAATAACGTATGACTATAAATTTATTTAATATAGTCTTAAGAGTGACCTAATTATCTCCCTTCCTTTTTCTTGATGCATGATAGAAATAATGGTAGGGTGCGTATGTATATATAATTAATAATAAAGGTGGATGACATATTTATGGGACAAGGAGACGATTGGGGAGCTTGAGTTTTTAAATTCAAAAGCGTGTAAGGAAGAAAAGAAAAGGGCTAAGCCCATGTGGTGGCACTTCACTCCTCCCTCTTAACCTACAATCCTTTCCTCCATTTTTCTCCATCATGTCTCCTCATACTAAGATACGTGAATAAGAAGCCAATATTTTTTTTTGAATCTTCCATCAATTCAAGCAATTCAATTAAGGAGATTGTATAGGGTCCCTATTCCATTATCTTTCGTGATAGATATGCCCCATTAGGGTTAAAAGAGGAAGGTTATAGAACTATATTTTGCTTTTTGTTGTGGTTTTGTGACATTCTGGTGTTATTAATCCAATCAATGATTGGACGTACTTGTTATACAATTATTATAATGTGTAACATTTATTAAATTCTTCATATTGTGATTGAATTATGTGGCTAGGGTTTCGCATGAGGATTGTATTCAAAGTCCGTGAATTTTTGTTAATTATAGCATTATTGTAATATTCCATTTTTAGAAATCCTAATTATAAACTGGTAATTATGTGTAATTAGTTATAATAATTATTGTATGATGGTTGGCATTAAATATGTTATGGGTATATGTATTATTATAACATATTAGATATAAATTTAGTTTGGTTAAAAATTTGATAGAAATTTGGCTATTAAATTTAATCTTAGTGTAGACCCTATCGAGTAACCCTAATTTTGGTAACTAGATATTTTTACTCTGGTTAATCTTTATAAATTATTACCCTACCCTATACTAGATTCTAACCCCACCCTACTTCCTCTACCCTAGCTCTAGCACTATACCTCTACACATCTCCCTCTCCCCCATGTTTCCCTCTCCCATATCTTAATTGACTCTCCCCTTTACTCCACCATCCATTTAAGTCATTCCTCCTCTCATTTTTTAGTCTTTTTACCCCCCCCCCAAACAAAGCCTACACTTCTTCTCCTTCTTCCTAAGCTCCTTCAAGTTAAAAAACCTCATTGATCTCCATTGTTGCTCCCGTTGTCCACTTTCATTTTTACTATTTTTATCTACAACGTACACCACCACCGCTCCTTCTCCCTTATCTTCGACCACTTCCACCACTCCCTCACCCCTATCATCAGAAGCCCTTGTTGAAGTCACTCCCAACCAATGCACAAAAGCATCAACGATTCCACCCCACCATCGGCCACTTGTGCCTAACACCACCCCCTTGTTACACCCAAACCCATAGTTTCTCCCTTCTTAGCTTTGGCCAAATCCACCAAAGACCCCTTAGTACCGGACAAAGTTGTTGTTGCTCACCTCCCTCCTTTGGCAATTTCCACCATTCCTCCTCCTTGTTTTATGAGTTGTGATGTGTTACATGCTACCTTGTTAGGCCGGTTAGTTTTCTTTTGAGTTAGTTTAGTAAATTTTGGGTTACTGTTGTGCTATATTAAATGTTAATATATGTGTTATTAGGTGTTAATTTCATAGGTAATCGTTGACGATCTTGGATAATACGATCTTTTATACTTTTTGTGTAAGCTTTGACATAGATAGATGACTTTAGGGATTACCTTAATAATTTAAAATAAAAGAAAAATATTTAAGTATGGAAATGAGAATTATTATACAGTATATGATATTTGTGGTCACCTAATAAAATATTGATACTTGAAGTGAAAGACCATGATTTGGGAACAGTTTCTTTCTAGGATTAGCTACCTCAAATATGAAGTATAGCCCTCATTTGGTGTTGATTCTCTAGTGTGTTGTTGTGCCCTAGTAAGCCTCTAGTATACTTTATAAGTGAACTATGGTCCCTATAGAGAGTATTAACACTTCAGGAATAGGTGATTGAGGTTGGAGGATATTGTATTATCTTTGTGTACCAGTATGACCAAGCATACCATTGTGCCCCTAGGTTCTAGTGTAACAGTATTGTATCATCTTTAGGTGCTAGTCTACTTGGGTGTACCTCAATGTCCTTAGGTTTAGTGTATCCTCCTCGAGTAATTAAAAATGGAAGTAACTATTATATAAGAATATTAAAAGGAATTTATTTGGATTTGTTAGCTCGCTATTAGCCTCAGCGCCCTACCTTTATTAATTTAAATTGTTTTGGATTGTTGGTTTAGTAGCTGCCTCCATGCCCTAAGAGGAAGATTCCATTTTAGGTTGTTATCATGCATCAAATTGTTCAACAAAATTTTTTGTAATTTATGGGGAGGAGTTTATTGATTCTAACTTGATTTTCTCAAACCATCTCAATGTTGTTCCTTTTAAAGTGTCTAGGAATGCCTTACATAAGTTCTTATCTCATACCCCAGCTAGCAACATAGTATTTCTAAACATCTTTAGATAATATTTTGGATCTATGAAATCATCAAATTATTAAAATGTTGGAATTCTTTTCCTTTTTTTTGTTGGACTTTTAGATGTCTTTGGTGAAGGATGTTTGCTAGCTATAAATATCAGTGTTATCTTTCCTATCTCTAATAGCTTCTAAATCTTCATATACTATTTGATTATCATTTTGATGGTAGAGTCATCCTTGCCTCTAGTAGTCTAACAACCATCATGGAATAGATTTTTCTTCACCATTTCTATTAGGCCAATAGGAATCATATTTTTGAATTTCTTATTGTTATCTACTTGTCTAGTGGACATCATGTCATTTTATTGGGCTCAAATATCTTTCCCTCTTGTCTTACGTAGAGAGCTTATAGATTCTTGTTTTCTTCCACTTCTATTTCTCTTACCTTGTGTGTCTTCCTTCCATTATGCTTCCTCTTCCTAGATGATGACACTGTGTAGCTTAATCTCTGGTTCCCTCTTTATAAGGTTTAGAGCCTCCATTAGAGTTTCTCATGGGGTAGGATGTTGAGGTGTGTCATGGTTTTTCTAATCTAGAAGATGTGGAAACTGGCAAAGGGTGTGTGCTAGAGGGCCTAACATGCCTGAGACCATTTGTTGAATGGAATCTCAGAGTTCAACATTAACAACTTATAGCTGAGAGATAATAACTAAATTTTCCTTTATGGAAGGGTCACTAGTACTAGGAATGAATCGATTAGAAGTGTGGATAGGAGACATAGATTTTTGTTTAATTTCCCACAAATGGTGCCTATTAGTGGTTGTGATTTGTAAACTAAGGGGTTCTTAGGAATTTAAGAAAATAACAAGTAACTAACAGATATTGAGGGGAGAATTCTAAGGAAAAAGGAGAGAATAGAAGTGTGATAGTTGTATTGTGAATTTTGGATCTCCAAAATGAGTATAAGACCTCATATATATAAGGGTAGGATCAGGGAGGAGGAGAAGGGGAATCTTGTATGGTTAGGGCAGCATATCACCCTTGAGCAATATAGTAGACCATCATAATATGGAACTGTGAGGGAAACCAAGGGAGATGAATATGTCTAAAGGCTTTTTTTGGTTGATATTTATTCTTTGAGTAGGTGCCCCTTAAGCCTACTAGCATTAGTTTGGAAAAAACCCATGTCACTAGTAATTATGTCTAATTATTTTATTATTATTTGACATTTTTTAGTAATTATGTCATGTACTTTGCTCTGTGTTATAATACACTTTGTTATTATGTTTCATATTTTAGTGATTATGTTTATTTTTTGTGATTATTTGGTTTTTCTATTATTTGCAAAAGTTATTTTTATTGTGATTATGACTAACTTTCTAGTGATTATTTTACAGTTTTTGGTGATAATGCCCTGTACTTTGCTCTATGATTATGTAATATACTCTGTGTAATACCCTAAATTTTATCTAATATTAATCTTTAGTAACTAATATCTTAACCTTATTCTAATATTAGAAAATTAATAGTTATATATTACCATAATTCCTTAATCTTAAATCTTAACCTAATCAAAATCTTTATTTTAGGTTATTAATATTTTTAACCTAAATCTAACTTTGAATGGCTGATAATTAATTTATCCTAATATCCTAATCTAAATTATTTTAACTCTAAACCTAAACTTAATTTCTTTACCCTTTTCTCTTTTTCCTTTTTCCCACTTTCCTTTTCTTTTCCTTTTACTTTCCCTACTGCCCAACCTTCTTTTTCCTTCTCCTTCTTGCATGAAACACTCCTTTTTCCATGATTACATGGCCGAACCCCTACCATAATCATCTCATCATCCCCTCTCACAATTAGCATGATATGTTTTGCTAAAAATCTACCCGATTGCCTCACCTCTTTGCTAGTGTACATATTTATATCTATACACACACCTCCAGACTTCGCACATTTAATGCCCTAACCAATTCTTTCCTCCCTCCACTTATGTCATCAAATAGCATCCATCGAGAAGCCCTTTTCTTTCCTTCCCTTCCTCCTTGTCATCACCAAAAATTCCATGACAAATCAGAAATAGAACCCTCCTTACTCTCTAGAAACAACCATTTCCACCATTCCCCTAATCTTAGCAATGACCCTCACTGTCGTTGCCACCCCCAACCACCACCTTCGTCCCTTTCTTCCAATTCTTCCCTTGTGCACTGGTGGTTATTTCCACTCCATCCTACAACCAATAGCCAAAATCACCAAAGCCACACTCATTAGTACCAGGCAAAACCAATGAAGCCTCCCCAACCCCTTCCATCTAAGCTAGGCCAACCATTTGGTTATCACCACAATTCCTCCTCCATTTTCTTTGTCCTTATCCACCATTGCTACCCCAACCCTTCGGCATTTATCACCATTTCACACCCCTTATCCATGGTAGCTAGTGTTGTTGCTACCCCCCTTTTAACTTTGTTAGCTTCCACCGTTGGTCCCTCCATTTTGGTGCAAGTTTCCACGAAGCCTTACCTTGGTTTGGTTTTTCTCCTTCTTTTAGTCCTCCTTACCTTAGAATTCCTTTGGCTATATCCCAAATTTCTAATTGTATTTTAACACTATTTTCTTAGGTGATTTTATGGAGGCTCTAGAGGAGACAAGATAAGATATACATACATAGAGGTTGGTGTCTTTTTTGGTAAGGATACAAGTTGTAGTTAGGATTTTTATGCTAAATGTTATAAATGATTGTTTATATTATAATGTTTATATTATTATTTTCATATTATTTTATATTGTGATATGATAATGTAGATCATATGATGAAAAGTGTGTGAGAATGAGAAACATTTGCTTATACGATATCGTTGTGATGATTCTTATGTTCTAAACCCTAGGTGAGTTGTTATGATATAGAATATCATAGTGTGGGTTTGATAAAGTATTTTAAGTGTGAAAAGAGTATATTTAAGATGTATTATGATGTAATAAATTGAGAATTAGAAAATAATGACATCAGACATGTAAGGATTTTGTGAAATAAGAATGTTTATTTATCCTTAAGGGTATTTTCATCAATATGAGTTTAATAAGGAAATTTTGGCATTTTAATGTGTTAAATGGGTTAAAATATTCTAAAAAGATCATGTAAAATATTTGGAGTAATTATGAATGGCCTAAGTCCAAATAAGATAAGAAAATAGCCTTGAATTAGGAATAGTGACCCTAGGAACGAGGTTATTATCGTATGTGTAAAATATTAAAGTTAGGCCATGAATTTATAATATTTTTTTAATAAAATTATTTTAGGAATTTATATGGACTCTAGTGATTATATGATTCTTGTGGAAATAGTTATATCTAACTTATGAAATTAAGATTTTGCAGGGGTTGTGAATAATAAATCTTGAGATAAGGTTGTTATTACATGTATAAGACATTAGAGTTAATCCTTGATTTTTGGGTAAGATGATCATAATATTTTAGGAATGTGTGCTAAATTTGGTGGATAAATGATTAATATTGAAGAAGTAATGTTTATAATGTGAAATTAGGGTTTCTTCTAGAGATTATGGACATATTCCTTGAGGATGGCCTTGATAACTACGTAATCATGCTTTACATGTTTTTAGTTATGTGTTTTCCACATCTACATAAGTCATGCATGATGATATAACCTATTATAAATAAGATATTAATCATTTAAAGTGAAAGATCACATGAGTCGGAATAAGGTATTTTATGAGTTCATTCCATTAGATGACAATAGTGGCTAGGTGCATTTTTTCTTGGGATGTGCTTTAGTCCATTCTACTGAATTAAGAAAAGTGGGTCCTCTAATCTCAAAATGAACGAGAATATGATGTTGAGATAAGTAGCTA
This sequence comes from Tamarix chinensis, assembly GCA_030549775.1. Lineage (NCBI taxonomy): Eukaryota > Viridiplantae > Streptophyta > Magnoliopsida > Caryophyllales > Tamaricaceae > Tamarix > Tamarix chinensis. Next base: position 34,580,906 of record CM060181.1, on the reverse strand, counting down.
ATGATTAAGACATTAATTACTTAAAGTAAAAGTGTATGTGAATTAAGACCGAGGTGCAAAAGTCTATTCCATAAGATGATAATAGTAACTAGGAGCATTCTACCCTAGGAGGTGCTTTAGACCATTCTATCAGTTTAAGAATAGTGGATAGGAGTGTTATGCCTTGAGAGGTATAAAGTCCATTCCACCAGATTAATAATAATGGTCACGTATATTTTACCTAATTAGGTATTCTAGTCCATTCCATCGGATTGAGAATACTAGGGTCTCTAAAATCAACATAAATAAAAGAATGGATTATGTTTACATCTAAGAATCTGATATGGAATCAACATTTACCTTGCATCATTTTATGTTAACATGCATTTACGCTTATTCTTTGATGTAAACTCATGTAATTCTTATATCCTTTCTTGACTATATTGTTACTTTGCGCAGTACATAGCATATTAATCATTCTTTTTATGAGTACGTGCTACTCATTCTCATGAGCAGATGGCCCATGCTTTTGTGTAGGTCGATGAGAATCCTTTGGATAATTTTCCTACTTATGATAATCTATGTGTGGAGGAGTTATCTTATATATCAGGGTTCAGCGTAGAGTCATGTTATCCAGATATTAGCTTTTACCCGAATACCTGTTTAGACTCTTAGAATCATGGTCTCCCTTTTATGTATTTTTGAATATTATACTCGAAGTTAATCTCCAAACCTATATTTAATTTATGAATTTACTCTCGTTTCCTATTTATTATGTTTTATGTTCTAATTATTTTGCCTTGTGATTGATATAAAGATTATATAGTAATTCAAACTTATGTCAATTGTTGTAGTAACACCCACATATTTTAGCATTACACTTCTGCTAAAAGTAATAAAATTTGGGGTGTTACACTTTGTGATTATATTGTATATTTTAATGATTATATCTAATTTTTTAGTGATTATTAGAAAAAATAATCAAACCCTAGCTAAGAAAAAATATATGTAGAGATAAGATTATTAATTATGTGACATAAATAATCACCTAAGCAACCCGAAATATTATTGCAGTAATACAGTATAAATTCTCAATAAAAGCATAAATAATCACTCCATTTTTTATTGGGTGTATCTTGTTAGAGATATTTCTTACTACTACTTGTTGGCGTCATCAACAATGGAGTGGTGTCATGGTGGTGGCCGGCCGTGGTGAGGTGTGTTGGTGGTGGTGTTCAACGATTGAAGATAGGGAAGCAAGAGCAGGGAGGTTGGGGTTGGGGGTTGGGTTTGGTTTGTAGAGATAAATATAAATGGAGAGAGAGAGAGAGAGAGAGAGAGAGAGAGAGAGAAGGAAACAAAATAAGGAGGGGGTAAGCGTTGTTGGAAACCAACATATTTTTTTATATCAAAATTTCTAAAGAGGATTATATCAAAAATATAATTTTAACTAGATTAAATTTAATTTAACAATTTCATTAACAAATTTTTGGGAAAAAAAATGCTCATTTGATAGAAGTTTTTATTTAATATTTATCTTAACACTATTTCAAATAAAAACATAATTTACAAATAATACTGAAAATATATAGGAGAAATATTTTTTTTATAAAACTTTGAGCAACTTTAATTAATTTAAAAATATTAAAAAAAATTCTCCATAAAACAAAATAGAAAAAAATGGAAGGAATAAATTTTGGAAATAAAATAATATATAATTAAAGAAATATTTTTAATTTCTAATTTTTCAAAGATCTTATCAAGCTTGTAAAAAAAATTCAAAGATGGAAATATTTCATATGGATAAATTACTACTTTACATGGATTTTATAATTTAACATTATTTATTTTTATTAACAAAATATAAACCCAAAATAAAGTCATAATCATATGACGATATTATATTCAAAAATAAATTTAAAATATTAAAATAAAAAAACATGACAGGAACGAAAATATAATTTTAATAGAAATTGAGTTACATGAATTAAAGGATTAAATATTTTAACATAATTTTAAAACCATCAATAAAACTATAAAATAAATTAAAACTTATCAAATATTTGTGAAAAATATGATTTTAATAAAATAACCTAGTTAAAATAAAATCAAAGGTTAAAATTCATAAGTTAATATTGAAATTTTATATTAAAAAAAATAATAGGTTTTTAAGTAATTGTGTGTTATATTAAGTCCCTACTTAAAATAAACTTTATTCTGAAATTCTATAAAAATTAGAGAAGAAACCAAAAGTTAATCCGAAATAGTGACTTAAAGTTGTCACACAAAGTATAAATAGAATAAGGTGGAATGAAAGAAACATATACTTAGAAGTTTGTAAGAAGAAAACTAAAGAGTAAATGAAAACACAACACACTGAGTTATATAGGTAAAGCTTTATACAAAGAGTCCAAGCTGCAAAATGCCATATACAACAGCAAATCTGAATCAGGGTCCACAATTAACAAAAACTAAAATTATATTTTGAGCCTAAAATCCAAACTTTTAAATAAAATTATGAAATTAGACATTTAGAAAAGGGGACAATGGACCCGCTCAGCCTAATGCCATTTGTACAAGAAATGGGGATAATGGGTACAGGAATGAAATTGGGGAGGAAGCAAATAATGAAGAAATTTTGGGCTTGGGAAAACACGACTAGTCGTCAGGAAATTAGTAAGGCGCGGAGGGGATCTTGTCCGCTTCAATTTCTAGCCCATCGATCTGACCGGGCTCCGAGAAGCACGCCCCACGACATGTAAAAGAGGCCCAATGAAAAAAAAAATGGAGAATTAAACTGAAGAAAGTAAAGAATAGAATGAAGGTAACGGTAATAACAACCAGGGGGAGCCCGTGGAGGTACGGCAACAACGGACAAACATGATTGACAAGGTAATAGAAGTGACAGATATGCACCTGGACTGGGGATGACATTAGATGGGCTGCAAGCGAAGCTGATGGGCATTGAGGGGGCTAGTAAATGGGTTCAGATACAAGAATTTTTTTTAAGTAACTCAGATAGTTAAAGCAAGAAACTAGTTCGCTTTACATGGTATATATTGCATTCAGTGTCGACCAACAGCAGGTTCAAACGGCTCAATAGCACAAGACCCTAAACTTTTGGGAGTCCCATATATTAGTTTAGTTAGTACGTGTGTTAATATAAATAAATAAAAAATACATAGTCTACAAGCAAGAGATTAGATCTACAAAATATAAATGGAGGTAGAAAAAAATAAATAAGAGTTTTAAGGAATAATTAGGACTTTGTTTGTAAACAAACAACCATAATACGAGTATATTATGAAACACATTATACATTTTGATAATTATTTAATTTTAACTTAGGGCTTCTGATATTATCGAGGCAACCCTAGTTCTGTTCCTCAAAATCTTAGCATGTTATTATGGATTAATATGCTTTAGTCAATCTTAATAGAAGAGTTGTTGTATGGAGTGAAATCATAGAGTTTCTATATTAGATACTAAACTTCATGAGAGATGTGCGACTTGAGCACACTTGTAGGTATGAAACAAGGAGTCATTTGATACTAGAGAATGAGAATTAATGAATAAAAGGGAAAATGTTAATTAAAAAGTGAAAAGTGAAAAGTGATTTATATATTGCTATCCCCATGTTTGGTATATAATAGGAATAATTTGAAAATAAATGTCTAGTGTGTTTAGTATGTGGAAGTAAAATAAAAAATAAACCAGCCAATTTAATGAAGTGATATCTTTAAATTTATAATTTTTCTCTCTATGGTTATGCAAATAATTATTTTAGGGTTATTTTATGGTGTGTTTAATTTGGAAAAACATTTTTTGTTTTCCATCTTTAGTTTTCTATGAAAAAAAAATAGTTTCTATGAAAAATTAGAAAAACACATTTATTTATCCATATTATAAAATTATCTTTTTATTTTAAAAATTTTGAGAATATGATTGTCTTCTTTTAGATTGGATGATGATGATGATGATAATCAACATTATTCATAATAATAATATTATTGATTATAATAATAATAGCATTTTATTATTAATATTAACAAAGAAAAAATTAATAATAATAATAATAATAATAATTATTATTATTATAATAGTCATGATAACAAATAATATTAAAATAATAATTTATACTGTTAATAATAACATGATTATTATTATCACAACTAACAATGATAATAATAATAAGAAGAGAAATATTATTCATATGTTAATCTTGAGAATAATTATGATGATAATAATAAGGGTAATTAATATAAGTATAATATTATCTATAATAATAATAATAATATTATTATTATTAGCATTATTATTACTATTAATAATTAATATTATTATTATAGAAATTCATTATGATATTATTGTTATATATAGTAGTAATAATGATATTATTTATGTAAGTAGTAGTAATAATAATAATATTATTATTAGTCTTTTTACTAAAATAAATTATGATAATGATAATAATAATACAAATTTCTTAAAATAATATAATAATAAAATTATTATTATTATTAGAAGTATTAATAAATAGAAAATATTAACATTAATAACAAATTAATTATTAACATTAAAGAAATTAATGATAGTATTAATATTGTTGTTGTTACAATTAATTATATTTTTAGTATTCATGATGATAATATTATAAATGTAGTTGTAGTGTTATTACTGATTACATATTAATAATAATAATAATAATTTTAATATTAATGTAAATATTAATGATTCATATAGGATTATTTTGTGAATATTAATATTAATATAAATGAATAAAAATAGTAATATTAAAGTTAATAATATTTTTATTATGAATATTAATGTTAATCATAATAATATAATTAATATTATTAATTATGTTAAAAATAATAATAATATTATCATTAATATTATTTTCTTAATATTATTATTGATGGATATTCATATAATAATAATTTAATTTGAAAACTTTTAGAAAACAAGAACATATATTTATATGAAAAAGCTAAGAAAACATAATATAAGTTGCTTCCCAATTTTTTTTTATAAAGTTGGAAAACCATGTTTTATAGTTTTAAAATTTTAAAACTAGAAAACAAGAGTTATGAACATGTTTTTTTTTTTTTTTTACGAAATTGGAAAATTTTGTCTAAAAAATAACCTTTTCTTTTCTAAAACTACTTAGCACACCCTTAATATTTTAGGCCTTTTTATATAATTTTCTGTAATTTCTAAACGTGAATTACTATCCCTTTAGAAATAAATATTGAAAAATAAAAGACTCTTTATTCTCATTCACATTTCTTGATGTGGAAGATGATAAACAATTATCTACAATGTAGGTACTTTTATTTTTGGATTACAAGTTGTAAAATCTTTATAAAACACTTAAACTTTGGACTTGAATTTGTGTTGCACTCAACGGCTTCGGTAGGATGGTGTTGATCTAATCCAAGATTAAGTACCTTCAATAGAGAAATATCCTATTTTTCATAGAAAACAATGTACAACTCTCCAAGACTCATACTTGAAGAAGAGGAGAAGAAGAAGAGGATTGAAACTCTCTTTCTTTTGTCCATTTTTAGATCTCAATTCATGTTATTCTCCTTGTTTATATATATACATGTACATTTGCAGGACTTTCATTAATAATCCCACATAACCAGTGTTATTAATAAAAGTTAAACCCCATTCACTAAAATAACAAAGCTACACAAACTCTAAATATGTAATACATTAAATTAACATACATAATCAAACATTGTGTATTGTAGCACTATCTTTCATGCAACTTTTTAATCCTTGTAATGCCATTGTCTTGTACATCAAAGATATTTAATAATATTTTCTTCTTGTAAACATATATAATACTTGCAATAGTTACTTAACAAAGCATTAGAAGTATTAGGATTTTCAAGAACAATTAGCAACATCTCTAAGTATGCTAATTCTTATTCTTTATCCTTAGAAGAGTAGATTGAGATTGAGATGAAGATGCTCCTACATCATTTTCACCTTGTAAAGAAGAATTTATCCTCAAATTAGCATCACTATAGTAAGGAGATAAATCACAAATACTAAAAGTCCTAGAAACTCCTCCATAGTATTCAGGTAATTCTAGTTCATATGCATTATTTCCAAAGTTTCATAATATTTTAAATGGTCAGTTAGCTTTTAGAATAATTTGTTTTCTTAAGTTGGAAAATACTTCTTTTCGTAAGTGTAATCATACCAAGTCTCCTAGTGAAAATGATTTTTGAATTTAATTTTTGTTTACTTGAGTTTGGTAATTGGCATTAGATTTTTTTATATTGTTTTAAATTCATCATGAAGTTTTTTAAAGAATTTGATTATTTCTTTGGCATCATAATTATCAATATATGCTTTCCTTAATGGAAACATATCAATAGGTAAATAAGGATTAACCACATAGACGACTTCAAAATGACTCAAATGAGTTGTACTATAAGGACTCCTATATTATAAGCAAATTCAACCTGTGCCAATTTTAAATCACAATCCTTAGTAATTTTATTTACTAATCCTTGCAGTAATGTTCTTAAAGTTATATTAATCACTTTAGTTTGACTATCTATTTGTGGATGATAAGAAGCAATAAACAACAACTTAGAACCTAACATATGTCAAAGTATTTTCCAAAAGTAACTCAAAATTTTTACATCTCTACCTGACACTATACTTTTGGGAACTCCATGTAACCTTATTGTCTCATAGAAATATAAATCTGTTACATGAGTTGCATTATCTATTTTGTTACAAGGTATGAAATGTGTCATTTTAGAGACCCGATCTACTACCACTAGAATAGAATCATTTCCCCTTTTTGTCCTTTGTAAACCCAAGATAAAATCTATACTAACACTTTTTCAAGTTTGATTAGAAACTAGTAAAGGAGTATACAAACCTTTATGGAAGAAAATTTTACTCTTATAACAAATCACATATCTTCCAATAATAGCTTGTACTAAATTTATCATTCATGGCTAGTAGAAGTTTTCTTGTAACATTTTCATGGTTTTATGAACACCAAAATGACCAGCTATACCCCCTCATGTACTTCTTTAACAAGTGATTAGCATACACTAGAATGACGTATACACAACTTATTAATTTTGAAAAGAAATTCATCTTGTAGCACATAACTACCATAACTCTTATTATTTTTACATGAATTACAGATGTTAACAAAATCTTTATCTTTAGCATATAACTCCTTTAAAATTTTAAAACCTATTAATTTAACATCCAAAATAACTAATATCAAGGATTTTCCAAATAAAGCATTTGCCAAGACATTTTACCTACCATCAAAATGTTTGACAGAAAATACGAAGGATTGTAAGAAACTAACCCATTGGACATATCATCTAATCTTGGTATAGAAAATCTATATTTCATAGTTATATTGTTTACACCTCTTGAGTGAATACATATGCGCTATGTACCATCTTTTTTAGGGACAAGTTGTAACACCCCTAATTTTTGAACTAGAAAATTTCTTTTTTAAGACAATGTAGAAGCATTTGAAATACAAAACAAGAGAATGTTGCCACCACATCAACCATGAAAGAAATGTGATTATCACCTAACCCATACCTAATACAAGGCTAAATGGAACAAGGAAGTAAAAGAATGCATGATCATAATATTAATTTGAAAATACAAGGTAAATAATACTAGAATAATATTATAGATGGAATGAACCTAATAGTCTTACAAAATTAAATACAGGAATCTGTGCTAAGAGTTTAAATAATTAAAAAATAAAAAAAAACCTCCCAACGTAGTGGGAAAAATACTACTAACCAATTAGCCTAACATCAATAGCCCAAGTCATCACCCTCAGTGTACTCAAATTGAGAGTCGTAACCTTACAAATCCTCATTTGCTCCCTAGACATAAAGCTGGATCATCTCAGTGACCACACAAGTGTAGTATCAGTATGGTGAAGTACTGGCAAAATATAATATCTAAAATATGGAAGACTCATGCAGTAGTATGGTATTCAACCTACTAGAAAAGTTAACATACTAGAATAGTGATAACATATAAATACCTCAGCAAGGCCCTACGCTATACATTTATATACAAGCATGGGTTTCCACAACAATCCATAAAAGTAAATCACATAATGCCAATATTCCATAATGGGACTAGCGTAGGACTACAACTCCCGCTACCGCATCACAATAGTATAAACGGGCTCTTCTCAAGGACCTTCAACATCCACCATGCTTGGTCTCCTAGGTGTGGGTGCATAAGCTACATTTTAGTTTTGCAACACTCGAAGTACATAACCATAGAGTCAAAACCATTGCTAATATACTATGACGGGATGAATGTAGGACTGCAACTCTCACCACTACATCACACTAGTGCAAATGGCCTTTTCTCAGGGATCTTCAACATCCACCACACTTGATCTCCTAAATGAATGAGCATACACTCAATTTTAGATCTACAACACCCACTACACTAACACCAGTGATAAGGGATTTTTCTCAAGGATCTTCAACATCCACCACCCTTGGTCTCCTAGCCTAGGGTACAAAAGATAACTAAACCCTAAGTATGCATACCGGGAAGGCCTCTAAGATTCTATGATCAAAATTCCACATATCCAACCAATTCGGTGTTTTAATTTTTGACACCAAACACTAACCAAGGCATACAAGAACCAACTAGGTGTTTATAGATGACACCAAACTCAACATAAGGCATTAAAGCCACCAAATTGAGCATTTTACAGTGCTCACACCAAATACATCATACCAATTGGGTGTTTAAGGACATCACCAAACTCAACCAAATAGAAAGTCTCAAATTACCATCATGATGACTCATATTAAATTAGGCCAATCATAATTAAAATGTTGTAAAAATATGGAAGTATCAATGTAAAAGGCCCAAGAGAAACACAATAATTCAAAATAAACCAGATGATTTCCAGTCAAACCAGTCAATTGAACCTTCAGACCCATCGACTGGTCTGATCATACCGGACCTAGACCAAAACAAAACTAGAGTGTCTAACCGATTGATGGGTCTAAGAAGATACCAAACCATTTTGACATGCATAAAAACCAATCAATGGATATGACCAATCGATTGACTGGTCATAACAACCTGTCAATTAGTTTGGTCTAACTAGTCAATGGGTTTAAGAAGAGACTAAATCATTTTGGTTTGTAGGAACACTAGTCAATGGGTTTGACCAGCCAATTGACTATTCATCAAAACCATTCGACTGCTCGCAAAACCAGTTGACTAGTTTGAGGAACCGATTGACTAATCTGGGTAAAATACAACTTAGACTTACAAAACACACATCAAACTTCAATAAACTTTACCATATTATATCTAGCATGATTCTTTGTCAAAACACATATAAAAATACATGCTTCACACATATAATGGCATGGGGATGTATGCACTTAACCAAACCATGCTCATCAATCAATTTCATGTTTGAAATCATAAAATCTCAACAACACTTGAGAAGGAATATACCCATTGCATATAACATAGATCACAATTAGATCATACCCATATAAACACTAACATATGGAACCAAAATATATAACTGAAACCTATTTATGTTAAAGATAAGAATGACTTACCTTGAAGCAATCCTTCTAGCACAATACTCCTAGTAGATAGCTTATCTAGCAAAACTTTGATTCCTAAGAGAATAAAAGTAAAAACCATTAAAAATAATTTTTTAAAAATTCATTAAAAATAAATAAAATTAAAATAAGAATAATAATAATAATAATAATAAGAAGAAGAAGAAGAAGAAGAAGAAGAAGAATAAGAAGAAGAAGAAGAAGAAGAAGAAGAAGAAGAAGAAGAAGAAGAAGAAGAAGAAGAAGAAGAAGAAGAAGAAGAAGAAGAAGAAGAAGAAGAAGAAGAGAAAGGAACACAATACTCGCACAATAAAAGGAGAAAATAGAGAGGATCTCTATTTTTCTCAGTATAAGGAAGAAGAGGGGAAAATGGAAAGGCACTCAATACTTAGTAAAATTTCCACAATAAAAAGGGAGGAGTGAGTAAGAGCACAAATATGGAATGATAATAGATCAGAAAGGGAGAAGTATTAAAGCTGGTTGGTCAACATTCTAAAGGAAAAAAGGGATGTGACAGGTTAGGTTGAGTGTAGGGAAGCCAAGAAGTGGGGGATGACTTGATGGAGGAGGTGGGGGTTGAGTGAAGTCAGAGAGGGCACGGTAGTGGGTTGGAAAGTTAGGGCAGAGAGAAAAAAATTCAAAAATAATTGTCCCACCTACCAGAAGAGAGAGGGAGAGGTGAGGGAGAAGGAAAAAAGGAGGCTTGCTTTTAAAAGTGGCTTTTGTGACCATGAGTTCTTTGATGAGTTTAAGGAATGAATTTTTCAGACAATTCTTTGTGATTTTGTGACCATGTACCTTGATAATATGTTGTTCTATAATAAGGGTGAAGAAGAGAATATATATCCTAGATAAGATTTTTGAAAAGTTGAGAGAAGTAAATCTCTATGAAAAGATTGAGAAATGTAGTTTCATGAGGACAAGTGTGGTTTTTATAGGATACATTATTAGTGGAGATTTTTTTAGGTTTGATATACCCAAGGTGGAAGTAATAAAATCATGGACAAAAGATAATAATGTCTATGAGGTTTAACGCTTCAATGATTTGGCATATTTTTATAGAAGATACATCAAAAACTTCTCAACAATTGCAGCTCTAATCATAAAACTCATGAAGAAAGGAGGATTCAAATGGATTGAGGCTGCCACTAAAGTTTTTGAGGAATTGAATAATAAGCTTTATAAGGCACCAATATTGTCCTTAATTAGCTTTGAAAAACTTTCTAAAGTAATATGTTTTGCTAGTAATGTAGGTGTTGGATGAGTACTTTCACAAGACAAGAAACTAATAACCTTCTTTAGTTACAAGTTGGATGGTTCTAAGCTTAACTATTTCACATATAATTTTATGTTATTATAAGGGATTTAGAGAAATAGAGTCATTTCTTGAGGCCTAAATCATTAGCCTACATTCATACCATGAGGGTCTAAGTTATTTACATGGACAAAAGAAGGTGAGTCTTGGACATACTAAATGGATAAGATTTTTGCAATCATTTGTGTTCTCTACTAAAAATTTTGATAGTAAGAATAATGTTATGGTCAATTCAATTCTAGAATATCTATGCTACTTACACATATGGATGGAAATTTTCTTGGGGTTTAGATGCTTAAGGAAGTATACCTTGAACATGAAGACTTTGGAGGTGTTTGAACCTTATAAAAAGCATGGGATTCATGGAGCATATATGTTGCAAGACAGATTCCTTCTCGAAAAAAACAATATATGTGTTTCAAGGTCATACTTATTAGATATTTTGATTAAATAGGTTCATAAAGGACTGATTACATGCTAATTTGGAGTTAACAAGACATTAGAGCTATTTCCATAGTACTTTTATTATCCAAGGATGTTCTAGGGAGTTAAATTTATGGTTGGAAGATATTTTACATGTAAAAAAAAATAAGAGTTTCATCTTGAAGGGGCTATGTGTGTCACTACCTATGTTAAAAAAGCCATGTGAAGGCGTGAGCAAGGAATTTATAATAAGGTTACCAAGAACACAAGGAGATAAAGACTCAATTGGGGGTAGTTGTTGATATATTCTCAAAGATGGAACACTTCATTCTATGCAATAAGATCGATGATGTTACTCATTTTACATAACTCTACTATATAGAAATGGTGGAGACTATATGGAGTTCCTAAAAGCTTTATGTTTGATAGAGATTTGAAATTCTTAAGTTAATTTTTGATGACTTATAACACTTGTTAGGAACAATGCTTCTATTTACTATATCTCATCATCTATAAATGGATAGTTAAATTGAAGTAATTAATAAGACTCTTGGTACTTTTCTTAGAGGGATGGTCAAAAAAATCACTAAAGATTGGGACATCAAGCTAATACATGATGATCTTTCTTGCCATATAATTCTATTCACATTAATTAATTTAGGTCCATTTGAATTTGTGTATGGAATAAATCCTTACATATTAATTCCCTATTCTAACCCTTTGTATTTAGATTTGTTGTGTTGTGTGATCTAACTATTTTATGTGTGTTTTATTTTATTTAGATTTAGGTTATCATATGTTTAGGAGGTTGTGCATAAGAAGGTGCTAATTAGGGAATAAAACATGTATTATGGAGGATCATATTCTTGTAATAATAAAGTTTGAGTTTTTATTCAATTGATCTCATTGTTAGTTATTTACTTGATTATCACTCTGTATGAGCGATAATTCAATATCCCTTTGTATTAGTTATGTTAGTTTTGATAAATAACTAATTTATGCTCAAGTTGATTCAATCATGTCTAATTAATACCCTATTCTACATGTCAATCACCATCATCATCATAAAACCCCTAATTTCAGCTCATCAAACCCTACCCTTAATTCAATTATAACATTAACCCTAAGCCCCAATTCTATTTGTTATTCTTGCAAACTAATCTAAATCACACTAATTCCCACTAGTAACTTCCACAAATGTATTAAAATGTTTCAAGGGTTAAGATTAGGAGTTTCAATTATACCCACAAGTTTGGGGTATCATTGAGGATTCTTCATTTGGATTTGGATTTAGAAATTATTATTAGAAAATGTTTTAGGTAGGAGGGATGGGTTTGGGGTCCACATCCATTATATATATATGAAAGCTTAAAATGGTGAAAAATCTAAAACCCACCCACTTTCTAATTTCTACCTATTCGAATTTCGATACTCTTGCATCCTATTCATCCATTTTTGTCTCCCTCCCAGTACTAGAGCACGTCATTTATGCTTCAGTCTACACTACCTCAACCCACCACCACCATTCTATTTGAAACCTTACCTCAAGTCCCAAATCAAGTTGGTGATCCCAACCTTGCATCAAAGTCCGACTGACAAAGTTAACTGCCTAGCCAGTGTAAACAAATGCATCTATTTCTTTTAACCCAAAGCAAACCAAGTTCACCCTTGTTTCCCTTGATAGTTTTCATTCAATTTCAAAAATTATTGGTCTCCAAAAGCTAGCTTCACTACTTCAGGCACATGTAATTTGGGTGTTTTGTACTTTTTGTTTTCCTTGTGAGTACCAAATACCCTTTCCATTGTTTCCAGGCTATTCAGTCTTCCACTATTTAAGTGTCTACAATAATTAATCTCATATTCTTAATTTTAATGTATATATTATTAATATGTATGCCTAATGATTGCTATGATTAGGCTTTAAAAAAATTGTTAGGTTGTTAGGGTTTGCTCTTTCAAATAGATCCTACTTTTGAATATGAAGCTTGAGCTTAAGTACTTGACTTGCTTTAATTTTTAGAGATCAAGGATGGGGAATAGGGAACATAAATGAAGATCAAGTGAGTATGGGGATTTGATCCCCATTGGAATTGGGTTGGAAATGTTTTGAAAAGAAAATATTCATTTGGTGGGAGATTTTTTAGGGAGTTTGAAGAAAAAGGGAAGGATATGAGGTATGTGCTCACTAATTGCCGTGAGTGTCTTTCTTTGCTTCTTCGGTCGTTCATTTAGTTTAGGATAAAATTAGATCACACTTGCCTGCTCACATAGATTGTTAGATAACTAATTGAGGCAATTTGAGCTAATTCTTTATGCCCAAATATTATGTAACATAAGTTATTAAATTATAACACTTATTCTTATAAAAAATTATAATATGTATCATTATAAAAAGAGAAAACAGGTAATGATGTTACCAATAAAAATTTTTGTAATATACTAAAAAATTATTTTAAAAAATAGTTTTAAAAATATATATGTATGTATATAGGGATAACAATGAGTCACATACAAATCAAGTACCCTTTATATGTTACCCAAATCCATTAAAAAATTATATTCATTCATACATACATACATACATACATACATACATACATACATACATACATATATATATATATATATACCTGATGGATACCATTTTTTTTCTTTAATGCATATTCATATTCATATCTGTTTACACATATATAGGATAAAACCAATCCAATTTATGTTAAAAATCATCCAATGTAATTAATACTTAGATTATTAGGATTTAGTTATATTGCCACTTTTAACCATAGAAAATATATTGATAGGATATATAATTGAAGAGTAAAAAGTTAATTTTATTTTTGGTAAACGGATATATAAAAGGATATGAAGAAAGGTAGAGATTTAGGGGTCCCTCACTCATATCCATACCTACATTCTATGGATATTTTTTCCCTTCCTCCTTATTTCTATCCATATCTATTTATCAATATTTATTTACGTATCCATAAGATAAAATCTATTTGATTGTCATCCCTATATCTATATAATGTAACAAATCAAATATCCAATTTGTTTAAATTTTTATTAAATTCATTAATAATTTGACTCGAGAAAAAAGATCAAACTTGAAAACATGACCAACTCAACAAACCAGTTGATCGGTTTCCCGCAACCAGTCAATCCGTTTATGGAACTAGTCAATAGCTTTGCCTGTAAAACTCAATAAACTTCATTTTTCAACATGATTCCAAATCAAATTTTATCCAAAATAAAATCATAACGTTGAATCAAAATCAAAGGCCCAAAATTTGACAAAAATTCTCATTCATCCATTATACCAAAGTATGGGGTATTACAATCCCAAAGAACCAATGTCTAGTCATCTAGCTCCTAATATTCCAACATTTGCTGACTATACAGATCGTCCATCATTTATGGTTGATTTTTTCATTTCGAGGTACAAAGGTTTAGGGTTGGAGGATTTGAGTAGGAAATTAGGTGGTAGGAATTTCTGTGTTTGGATGTTTAGGGTATGAAGGGTTAGGGGTTGAAGGTTCGGCGTATCAAGGTTTGGGGATAGGGGTTTGGGGTTTGGAGGTTTGGTTTGTGATGGTTTTGGGGTCAAAGGTTTGGGGTTTGGGGTATGAAGGTTCGAGGGTCAATGATTCAGGGTACAAATGTATGAGGGTTGGAGGTTCTAGGTATAGAGGCTTCCTATTATCTATAGAATATATAGATTTTCTTACATCACTGACACGACCTGATATAGGAGTACCATCATCATTAGTTCACCCACCTAGTGTTGGTGGTTTTAGATTATCACTGGATTTTGAAGTATTATTACCCAAATTACTGATCGACCATCATCATCAACATATGTACATCATGATAATGATGATGATGATGATGACAACGACAACAATGATGGAAGAGATGATGACGATGGTGTAATAGCCCATTTTCACCACCAAAGTATTTCATTAAAACATTTGTAGAAGTAGAAAACACTTCAAAAAATGGGGTGTTAACGCTATACCTAACACAGATTAGACATTTGCTGCCTACCCAATCTCACTTACAAGGCTAAACCAATAAAACATTAAAATAGTAGAGTACACAAATTAAACATTAACTGAAACAATACCAAAATATTTGCAACAAGTGACCCTAACGGGTTCAGATCATATCGTTATAGAATATATACTAAAAGTATAGAATTATAAACCATTGGTTGTGGCATGAGGCCCAAAACAACTACCATGGTCCTCTATGGACCCCACCAAAACTTTCCGGATGTCCTCACTCATAAGCCTTGATCCAACTTAGGTAGGACCTTTACTAGCTATCCCCAAAGACTTGCACATGGTCATCTACTTGTGGAAATGAGCAAGTGACTGAGAAAATAGGCACATTAGTATGCTCTGTACTGAGTAGGCCAAGTAGTTCCCTCAATGTACACAAGCATGCTAATTTATCATAATATATGACGTGCATCCTGGTAAGACATTATGCTATCATATACAATATCATTGTAGTAAAAGCATTATGCTTAGGAAATCATAGCAATTTCACATAACTACTTGCATGAGAAATAGTAAAGAATAATTTGACAACCCCTAGAGTCATTTCTATTTATTAAATTCCATTAAGATATGCCATCCATTTATCCATATAAGATATATGACAATCATTGTAATTAATTTTCCATACTATAACTGATTAATCAAGTGCATAAACCAACTCAAACCATTTGGTTAACCATTTCACTACTTCTATTACATAGTCAATTGTCAACTATTCATTTGATAATCATTCATGATCATTAACTAATATTTACCAATTATATTTTATTATTATTGAGTGATGGACTGTGCACCACCCCATGGTCTCATATACCATCAAACCCTATCTAAAAGGGACATAAAGTCCAGGACGAAGCTAATCACCAAATGGACTTAAGTCCAAACCAAAGCCAATCACTATAATGGACATAAGTCTAGGCTAAATCCAACCAATATGGACGTAAGTCCAGACTGAAGCAAACCAACTAGGTAACTAGACCCTTTAGTATCGATACCCCTTAGTGTATCATCAATGTCTTGAGTAGGTAAGTTATCGGGACCTTTCAAAATCCTACCCGAAGGCACTAAAAACATTCCAAGGCAAACTAACCCTCGGTAGCTAATCAAGGATCAACTAACCCAGACCCATACTCAAATTGACTTTCTCTTTACTTTAAGTGATTAGTATTTTATTTATAAGGACGGGTGATCATACAAGGCCCATACAGGTTAACAAGGTAAATTCTCATATTAAATCATATTAATCCTTTTATTTCCCTTTTTCCCAACCATGTGGGTTATCCAATTGCCCTTGGCCAATTTAGTTATATCCACAATAGGGTTTAATTCATACCCTTATTGATTCCCATTACTCTTATCTCCATATTATCACTTCTCATAAGTGAAGTATACCATTAGCCTTTGCATTACTCATAATGTATGCTATAATATATAATCCATTTTAATCCCTTAATTAGACCTATAATCCATGTTAAAATCTGTATGTCATCCCATTAATAGCCATGATATAATAATAATTATGATCTCAAAGCATAACTAAACTTAAAATGAACAACTTAAGAAAATTAGTTGAATTAGTCAATCGATCTGGCCTAATCGCAGATCGGTTGCACCAACCAGTTGAACCAGTCAATCAAAAATTAATAGCCATGATATAATATTAATTATGATCTCAAAGCATAATTAAACTTAAAATGAACAACTTAAGAAAATTAGTTGAAGTAGTCAATCGATCTGGCCTAATTGCAGATCAGTTGCACCAACCTGTCGATTGATTTAGGTCGACTAGTTGAATTGTTTCACTCAACCGAACCATGCTTTCTTAAAACCTATCAATTGATTTGTGCAAACCAATCAGTTGTTCTTAGACCAATCAATCATTTTTTCCAAATGAGTCAATGGGTTTAAGTAGAGAGCAAGACCAAGGCCTCTATAGGTGTACCGGTCGATGGATTGGGTCAACTAGTCAATTGTTCTACAAACCAGTCAACCGTTTTGACCTAATTGATTGATCGGTTTAGCCTACCACAACACCAATTCATAAATTTCATGTAGATTCTTGCATAAAAATCATTTCTAACCACATTAAGCCATGTATCAACATCAAACAACATGTTTCTAACTATATTATCATGCATTTTTTTACCATAATATCATCATAGCCTACTTTATGCTCATTACTCAATCTATGTCATTTAAGTAGGTAATTCATGCATATAACTATATTTATTTATACCAACATGTATCAACAAACTAGGATATCAATTTTCATACATAAAAACATGCTAACATTTTAAAAGTAAGAATTACTTACTTGATGTAGGATAAATCCCCTTAAAAATAGAATTTCTAAATCTATGAAAACTTCTACTCTTAAAACCTTAAAAGCCAAAATTCTAACTCAAATGTTATATCAAAACCTCATCAAATTTCAAAAAAGAAAATAGAAGGGAGTAAGGACATATCACTAAGACAAAAAATAGAGAAATCTCGATTAGACCACTCAATCTTTTCCTAAATTCTAACTCTATGTTTCTTAATAATTGAAACAAGATAGAGTTAGAGATAGGATTAGGAGAGAATGAAAAACAAATTAGCAAGTGATCAAGGTGTGGAAAGAAGAGAGGAGAATGCATAATTTAGGGGAGTTCAATGGCCAAAATAAAGTGAATTGTAGGGATAATTGAGGTTATTTATAGCTATCCAATCAAAGGGAAACATAGAGGGTTTGGAATATAACTCAAATCCTACTATTGACAGTTTGAATTTAATCAGAATAGACAGATTTTTCTAGGATTTTTTTAACCTAGTCTCCCTAACTCAATTGGTGACTCAAGGGAACTCAAGTCATATAAGCTAGAATTATGATACATGTATGAATAAATGGGAGGTTAGTATGGAAGGAGTGTTCAAGCTGATTAAAAGCATGCTTGAGGTGAAGCAATCAATCTCAGGATCAGGTAGACGAGAGAGGATGAAGAAGATAATGGTTGAGGTCACCTCTCTCCCTCATGTGTCTCAATCAACCTTTAGAACAAATCGAGGCAATATTTTTGGTTAAACACATCATAAAAATGGTTAGAAATCTCTTAGGGACAATCGGTATAAGTTGGCAAGGTTATATTTTAATGTAATGGATTTTTTAGAAAAAACAAATTCAAAAATCTGACCAGCTCGACAAACTAGTCGATCGATTTGGATCTACCAATTGAATGTTCATCCACCATTTGATCATTTTCCCCCAACCAGTCGATCAATTTGGTTAAGTAACCTAATTTGGCTAAAATGACAAACCAGTAGATCGATTCAGGGTACTAGTCGATGGGTTTGCCTGTAAAATTCAATAAACTTCATTTTCCAACATTATTTTAAAACCAAACTATATTCCAAATCAAATCATAGCATTGAATTAAAATCAAAGGTCCAAAAGTTAACAAAAAATCTTATCCATCCATTAGCCAAAAGTGTGGGGTATTACAGATGGTGATGATGATGATAGGGATGTTGGTGATGCTAGTGAAAATGAACAAGGTATATAATTAAAGGATGGATATTACTTACTTGGGCCATATCCTAGAGGTCCAATTATCTCTTTTTTGATCCCAAGCTTTGGCGGTCATGTGACTTTTGATTTATGGTTAAAAAAGGTAAGTTTATCATATTCATTATTGTATATTTCTTATTTTATGTGTAACCAGTCATATATATTCATTAAATTTTTTCTTTTATTTTTCAGGATTGCTAGTGTCCTAGGATCCACATGAGATAGGAGATTTTGAAATTTTTTCTCAAAAGTGTCAATGAAAGGATTTTTGCTTTGATAAGACAAATAGGATTGTCACACCTTCTAGTCTGCACATTTGAGCATGCCAACATGCCACTTATTTTGGTATTTATTGAGAGATGGAAATCAGACACCAATATCTTCCATATGCCATGAGGTGAGATGATAATCACCCTTTTAGATATATATCATATATTAGAGCTACGAGTTTATTGTAATCCATTATATTTGGAGATGACAGCCGATACGCATAGATAATTGATTGGTGCAATGGATTCCTTACTTGAAATAGAGGAAATGCAAGTGAAAGAAGTCACTCAAAAGGGTGGGCTTCTAATTAAATGGATATAAGAATTATGTAAATCATACTGGTTAGGGGATGAGAAAAAAAAAGCACTTGGGTATCTATTATGGTTTACCGGCTTATCATTTTTTGCCAATAAGTTGGTTGATAATGTTAATCCACACTATATCCTTTTTCTTCAAGATCTTAGTCGGGTTCAAGGTTATGCATGGGTTGCAGCCACACTTACTTTTCCATATTGACAACTAGTTATGGATTCTAGAGTTTATGCTGCTCAAATATCAGGATATATCACTCTATTATAGGTAATTTTATAATTATCATATATATATATACAGAGTAGCTGATCCGTATAAGGATTGTCCTATGGCAATATAACATGATTGTTTATACTATTTGGAAAAAATTGGAATCGTATATGTTAGATAGAGTGACACGCCAGTTCGAATATATACAAGTGATCCCTGAGAAGCCTATCAAGCCCACTAAGAACACGTGCAGAGGTCCTTCTCTCAAGAAACACAAAGTTTATTACGCACGGATGCTTAGCCAATAGTTGTTGAGCCATGAACACATATTAGGTTTGGATGTTTTTGAGCCACCAGCTCAATACCCGTAGGATGTGGCTCATGACTATATGTATTGATATGGTCATAAAACTCATAGGCATATATTAGCAATGACGGAAGGATATTTGGCTAAACCTTTGAATGATGAGCTTCAAATTCTAGCCAAAAGATGTCGGAACAAAGCATGTAAAACTATACGTTGATTCTAATGGAGGGGAAAGCCAACTCCAAATTATCAACATCTAGGTATATGTATTGAAAATCTTATGCTTGATTTAGGAGTACTCTACCTAGGCATGGGTGTGGGCATGGGTGTTTGCAATGACATTAATGTATCATTATATCTTCATGTACTTTGATTAAAATATGTTTGTTATAATTAATTATAGATAGTTTTTATTTTGTATCTATTCGTTGAAAGTATTATTCAATCAACATTAATTATGTCAAACTTCAAGATACTTAAGCTAAATAAAATACAAATATATTCAATTACCATAGGTTAGATACTTAAGCTATCATGGAAAGCTAATAAGAAAAAAATATAAAATTTTAAATATTCATCATGTAGATGTTTCAAAGGATGTAAATACAAATAAACTAATAAAACATTACAACAATTTTAGATAAAAGGTGAGTCTGAAGATAGAGGATGTGGATATTGGGTGTCATTATGTATCAATAAGTGTCCTTATTAGAATATTAAAGAATATAGTATATTCTATATTGAAACGTTATTGTCATGGTATCTATACCGATTTTCATGTAGTGGTGGGAGTGGAAATGTTTTTAAAAGATATACCTATTAGACACAAAAATATAATAATTGGCATTGATATAATATTGAAATGGAAAAGAAAGTCATAAAACACCTGCATACTGATATTTAGTGACTTATGTCTTACAAAAAACATATAGTCACTTTATTTTCAGGAACATGAATTCCATGTTACACCACTATAGGTACTAGTGAACAACATATATTAAACAAGTAATATGAAAACAAAACACAGCAACGAGTTACAATGACATGACCAATATCTAGCATTTCTATCTAATATACCATCAGAGCTAACCCTTCCCATCGAGCAATAGTATTAAGAAATTGATCAACACTATCATATACGAACACATTCTCGTACAACTATCATCTCGCCAATATCTTGTGATATAAATTAGTATGAATATGAACGCACCGCTCATCATTTCCTAGTATAATACACGCCAATACTTTGAAACCATAGTTTTCATCTCCTAACACATTATAATAGGTACTAATATATGGAACTATATGTTGATTCACCTACCTCACATATGGTGTAATGCCCCCAAAACTTACTACTAAAAAATTTCATTTTATTTAAAATTTAGTGGAAGTAAAATTCAAAAATCATGAATTTTGGGGATACTACTGCCACACTTAGTACCAGACCGATTTTCTCCTATCGTTCCAGTACCAAGTGCTAAGGCTAAAAGATGATATACAAGTCCCTCAAAACTAGAGTTTCATTAAATTAGAGTAACAGAATAATCACTTTACATGAATACAATCCACCAATAGTGGTTACAAAAATCAAGATCATTTACCAAGAATTTTAAAAAGGGTGGAAGAGAACCCTAGTTTCTCCAGATAATCCTTATGCTCTTTCCCATTGCCCACTTGAATAGCACCTACAACGAACAATTTCTATTGAATAGGCAAGGGCCCACGAATGGAACCCTTCAGTATTATGGTACTAAGTAACCCTTTAAACTAGACTGAAAGGCAGGCCCGTATGTAACACATGATACAAAAACTATATAGGGAGATAACGTGTAGACTAATATGCAAGGCGATATCACATACAATGAGAGATGCATAACACAAAATTCATGTACTTACAAAGCCATCACATACCTAGGCAAGGACCAGCACTGAAGCCAAATCAAGTAATATCAATAGATCATAAAGTGAATCAATACTTTTTGGGCCTCATGCCATTAATTAATCATTATCCAACCATCATCTTTTGATTTATATCCATGTGACTGTAGGAACCTCACCATTATAGCTAGTGGATTGGAAACATACAAGGCAGAGCCCACCTAACCACTATTATTCACCGGTGGACCAGTCTCTAAGGCTCCCTGCACCTAGCCACTATTATCCATCGATGGACCGATCTGGCCCCGACTCAAATGGTGATCCACTGTAAGTGATTAGTGTCTTCCCATACTTTAATAATATCCAAAGTTTGGTTTATTGAGCTTGGGAACCCCCACTATTATAGCCAGTGGACGGAAACATACAGGGTAGAAAGCATCTGACCACTATTATTCACCGGTGGACCGGTCTTTAAGATATCTTATGCCTAGCCACTATTATTGTCAATGGATTGGTTTGGGTCGGATTCAATACTCTTTCACTTTATGTAATTAGTACTTTATTCGTGCCTTATTCATGGTCCATTTATTTGATTCGAGGGAAGGGGAGAGGTTATAAATCTAGAGATACAAGATATACTAGCTGCAAAATCAAGCATTCCATATGAAGAATCATGGTATACACAAAACCCTAACACACACTTCAAACATATCGAACACACATTTCCATACACACTTACTTACCAGGCACCCCTTACATAATTATGACACAACACCATATCTCCATCTTTAGTTATCTATCCAACCCTAGGTTATACCATATTTTTATGATACTCTTTTATAACACCCACTGATTGATCAATTACTCTTATCTTATTATTGAATATTACTTATGTCTTATCAAGAAGACTCATTTAACTCCTCGACATGTTATATGCATGTTTCCACTTTAACCCCATCATCCTTACAAATTTATTGAAATACCCCTTGATTGTAAAATTACTATGTCATCACTTTTTATTTGCCAATTTACCATATTACCCTTCGTGTTGGCATAATTACTAGATTACCCCTTGTATTGGTTTAAACTACCAAATTATGCTCCATACTTATTAAATTACTAACTTTACCCCTCATACTTGTTAATTTACCAATTTACCCTTCTAGTAGGTTAAATTATCGTATTATCCTTTATACTTATCTAAGTTACCAGATTGCCCTTAGGCTTATTAAGTTACCAAGTCACTCTTCATACTTGTTACACTTGTCAAATTTTTCATTTAATTGGTTAGATTACCAAATTATCCTTCTTCATTATTATAATTACCAAATTGCCCCTTTTAGTTGGTTAAATTACCAAATCACCCTCCTTCATTATTATAATTACCAAATTGCCCTTTTAGTTGGTTAAATTACCAAATTATCCTTCTCCATCACTATAATTACCATTTTACCCTTTTAGTTGGTTAATTTACTAAATTATCCTTCTTTATTATTATAATTACCATTTTCCCTTTTAGTTGGTTAATTTACCAAATTTCCCTTCTTCATTATTATAATTACCATTTTGCCCTTTCTCTATAAATTACCAAAATACCCTCTCCTCTACACCAATTTACCATTTTACCCTTCTATATTATTAAATTACCATTTTACCCTTCTATATTATTAAATTACCATTTTACCCTTCCTTTACACCAAGTTACCGTTTTACCCTTCTACTTTATTAAATTACCAAAATACCCTTCCTTTACACCAAATTACCATTTTACCCTTCTACTTTATTAAATTACCATTTCACCCCTTTACTTTACAAATTACCATAATACCCTTTCTTTATACTAATTTACTAAAATACCCTTCTCCTTTATTAAATTACCATCTTACCTCCTTACTTTATAAAATTTACCAAAATCCCCCTTTCCATTATATTTAATTTACCAAAATACTTTCTTACACCCAAAATTTACAAAGTTATCCCCTTTCCACTCCATATACCATTTTACCCCCTTTACTCTTATAATTTACCATTTTGCTCTTATTATACCACTTTTACCAAAATACTCTCACTACATAATATATTAATATTAATGCTCCTTACCCATCATCCAACTCCACCAACTATTCTTAATTATCATAATACTGATTAGCACCTACACTTATTTAGGCCACACTCTTACTTAAGAAATATTACTAAAATGCCCCTAGGGCCCATAATAACCATATTTATGCAACAAATGGCCACATTAGCGTAACATATCATACATAAACACTTAACATTTTTATTAACAACAAAGTTCCTTCCTTACACATTATTTCTATACATGACACATAAATTAACTTGCTTTCTTTTTTATAAATCAACATATGCAACTAAATACCTTATACTCCACAACATATATCATGCATATAAGTATATTAAAAATCCTAAAGTGCTAGCATACATATATCCATACATTTAAGTAAGGTATAATGGTTACCTTATTTTCCACAAAAATTGAACCTTACCGGTACCCCAGTTAAAGATTCAAGCTTTAATTAGCAAAAGTAATACCTAAAATTAATACCCTTAATTATCATATTAGAAATAGGGAAAACCAAAAAAGGATAAAACTTTATGAAAACTTAATTAATGACATACTTTATTTAACCATTAATATACCTTAAAATTTAGCTAAAATCATAAAATAGGAGCAATGAACTCATGCTGCATGAGCAGTGTGAGCTGCATTTAGAATGGAAGGGGAGAAGGGATCGAAGGGGGATGGAAGAAAGGAGGGGTGTTAGTTCGGGTTGGGGTTTTGGGGGCTAGGAGGAGGGCAAGTGGAGGAGAGTTAGGGTAGGGGTTGGGCACAGGGGTGGAGTGGGGGTGTAGGGGGTGGTCGAGGATAGGTTATCGGTGGCCAAGGGTGGCAGATGGGTTGGCTACAAGGCTACGAAGTGGGCTATAAGGGTGGCGGAGGAGAAGAAGGAAAGGAAAGGAAGGAGGAAAAGAAGATGTTGCAGTGCTGAGTTTCTGTGAAAGGAGGTAAGAGGGTGGTAAAGAAGGTTGTGGGGAGTAGATTAGTGGCTTGAGGGGCAATAGAAGCAAAGAACAACAGCGAACGGTGGAAGAGCAGGGTGGAGGTCGAGAAGGGGGAAAGGAAAAGAAGAAGAAGAAGAAGGGGGTTGTAGGGGCTCGAGGGGTTAGCTTGGTAGTGCAGGGTGGTAATAGGGGGTGGCAAGAGGTGGTGTAGATGGTTGGTAGGGTGGTGGAAGTAGCGGTCAAGGGTGGCGGAGCAGAAATAAGGAAAGGAAAGGAAAGGAGAAGAAAGGGAGAAGAAAAGGTTAGGAAAGTGAAGGAAGTGGGCTCAAATAGGAAAAAATGAAGCAGGAGGGAAGAAGAAAAGGAGAGGGAGAAGATGGGAGGTAGGTGCAGTTAGTCGGGGTTAAGTTGTAGGTGGCAGGTAGTGTCGGCTTATAGGGAGAAGGAAGGGAAATAAAGGAAAGGAAGGCATGCAGGCTAGGTGTAACACCCCCAAATTTACTACTGAAAAATTTCGTTTAACTCAAAAGTTTTTGCGGAAGCAAGAGAATTAAAACCGTAAACTCGGGGGCATTACCGCCACACTTAGTACCAGATCGATCCATAACTACCGACCCGATACTAAGTGCTAAGGCTAAAGAGAATAAAACGGGAAACGAATCATTCATAAAACACGAATCCTACAATCAGAGTGCGAAGGTAAGAAGTTACATTCCGAAATACAATTTAAAAGGTCCATATCTCAGAATACTTAAAATAACGGAATAGCAAGATACGATAAAACCCTTGAAAAGTTAAATACAACATTTGTATCCTCTAAAGACAAATACGATTAAATCACGCGATTTTCGAAGGTAATTATCCGGACCACTTACTCACTCATATCCAGCCTTCCACCCCAACTTAGTAAACGATCAAGACCTGCATCAAAGGTCTGCTCCCCACCATCGGTGGATCATCACAGGACCCGGTTAATCAAGGCAGTATCAGTACGGGTCCAGTACTGAGTAAGGCGTAGACGCTAAGGCCAAGCATACAACCACACACAATCATAAAAGCAACATGCATATATACACAAGATACATGATCAATACGTCAGCCATACATCAGGATAAGTAAACGGAAAGCTGAATCATGCTCATACAATGCCCGTCATTTCTTATTATGATAATAATCTCTTTTCACACATTCTTTATTTAACCCTGTAAGCACGGGGACCCCACTATTATAGCCGGTGGACCGGAAATCAACACCCAGGGCACAAGCCTCTGGCCACTATTATAGCCGGTGGACCGGAAATCAACACCCAGGGCAAACGCCTCTGGCCACTATTCTAACCGGTGGAACGGACTGGCCCCGCACCTACATGGTGTTCCACTGTAAGTGATTAGTATCTTTCCCGTGGATTAACTTATTCGTTTGGATCTGTCAAGCCCGAATCCCCCACTATTATAGCCGGTGGACCGGAAATACACACCCAGGGCAGAACGCCTCTGGCCACTATTATAGCCGGTGGACCGGAAATCAACACCCAGGGCAAAACGCCTCTGGCCACTATTCTAACCGGTGGAACGGACTGGGTCGGGCTCAACATCTTTCGCTTTACGTGATTAATGTCTTATTCGTGTCTTATTGAATCACATAATGTCCTTGACATGCATAAATCATTCATTACATTCTTACACATAATAACAAACGGTAAAATTCCACATTCATAACTATACTTTACTCAATAGTACACATAATAACACCAAACAACTCTAAACAGCCATACGGACCATGATTGTCCACACCAAGCCATGGTTAACCCTTCTTAACCTCATTTGTCTATAACAACCATAATACCATCATGAAAACCCTAATACCACCATGAGCCATTTACACCACCAAGTAATCATTAATACCACTACATAAACCCTAATACCACCTTGCAACCCTAGTACCACCATAAGTCATTAATACCACCAAGTGATCATAAATACAACCATATAAACCCTAATACCACCTTGCAAACCCTAATACCACCATGAGCCATTCACACCACCAAGTAATCATTAATACCACTACATAAACCCTAATACCACCTTCGGTCATTCTAACCTCGTATTTTTCTTTTTCAAGTCCCCCACTTCACCACACTCCCTCACATAACCCAACCTACATGACGTAGGGGTCACGTCACATCACACCATATCACAACACATCACACTTGTACCACAACAGATTAGTACACGAAGACTAGGATACGGGGACGTACCTCGGATCCATGCAGCGCTTCACAAACAAGCATATAGTATACATATTATAACACCCAATTGTACAAAGCATATAAGACACTTAAAACATGCAGAGCACACAAGATCCTTAGTTACGTCCTTACCTAAATCGGCGCTGGACTTGGAGCACGCTCCTACACCTCCTGGGGTTTGACCCGGTTCACCTAAAAGAGGGAAAGAGATCCCTAGTTCGTGGGTCCACGAGAAAGCTTTCTTAGACCCGATAGAAATCGAAAACTAAATTAGAAACTATCATATCAATCAATAATCCATATATTCTAGTTAAATAAACACAAACGACACAAATGATCTTTCTTAGAAAACGTGTCCAAAACTTAAAACTTAAAAGCATAGCTTTATTAAGATTTAAGGTTAAAACTAAATCAAAACGGATTAATACAATAGCACTTGGGACATTTCCACTACTTTTATAAATTTAATTTTAGCGAAACAACTATACAAATAACCAATTTCATAATCTCACTTAAAATCTAGGGTTTTGGACCCGAAAATACGATTCGGTAAAATTCTATAAGTTTGATCAAATTGAATGTTTAGAAATGCAATTAAACACATTTTATAACATATCAAATAATCAATTGATCAAAACCGATAATAGAAATATTCAATTTAGCACAATTAGGGTTTTTGAGCCCGGAACGCAAATCCGACCAATTATTGTCAAAACATACCAATTGACGGTTCAGAAATGTAATTAAACATATTCTAATATAATTTATATAGTCAATTGAATAAAATAACCCAATTACAAAATCTAATTTAAACCCGCGGGGGTTTTGACCTAAAAATCCAATTCCGGTCAAATACGCACAATTTTCCCAAATCAACACTTCTAATATAAAATTAAATACATTTTAAATGATACCATAAAATCAATTGAGCGGAATGGCTCAATTATACGACCCAATTTCATTATACCCGAAATTTGACCTAGGAATCAAATTCCGATAAAACCTGCATAAATTTCTCAAATTGATAGTTCCAAAATGAAATTGGATACATTTTAAAACATATTGTATAATCAATTTGTCCGAAATCACAAAAACGGGCGGATCCGAAAAATTTGGGCATAACCCGGCTAAAAATCCAATTTTTCCAAAATTCCAACACAACCACAAAATTAATGTATCTAAATCAATCTTACAGCATATACATATATAAACAAACAATCAATTGGCTTTTTATAAGCTAATCCATACTCAATTAATCAAATATATATATTAGGGTTTTCGGAAATTATACCAAACGAAAAACCGACGGACCGGGGCAAAGGAAGGCCGGGGAAGCTTCGTCGGAGGCCAAACAGTGCTCGCCGGTGGTCAGCGTGGCCTGCCGTGGCCGGACGGTGGCGGCGTAGCTTGCGTCACTGCTGCTGCTGTGCGCGGCTGCTCCTGCGCGGCTGCTGTCGCCCGCTGCTGCTGCGGCTGCTGCTGCTGCTAGTAGCTGTTGTGGCGGTGGTCGACGGTTGCTGGCGAAGTTGGCCGGAGCGGGGAGGAGCTGAAGGGAAGGTGGTGGCTGGCTAGGGTTGCGGGACAACGCAAGGCGCAAGGGGTCGGGGAGCACAGGCAGGGAAAGAGAAGAGAGAAAGAAAAAGAAAGGGATGGGGGGTCGGGGTGTGGTCGATCGGGTTTTTTTTTTTTTTTTTTTTTTTTTTTTTTTTTTTTACAAAAGCAAGTATCATTAATATTAAAAGCTTAAAAATTAATATTGGAAGATTTTATCAAAAATTTATTAAATCAAAAATTTATTTCGAACGGATCCGAAGGCTTAAAATTAGTAAAAAGGCTATATAAAGAATTTCGAAAATATTTTCGGAAAGATTTAACAACGGACGTAAAAATTTATATTATTTACGGAAATACATTATAAGACCTCAAAATAATATTTAAAAGCATAAAAGTAAATATTTAAATTAAATTCTAATAAACCGAGACTAATTTAAATAATTTCCGAAATCGGTTTTCCGTAAACCAAAAATCGTAAAATGGAAGAAAATAAATTCCGGAAAGAAATTCATCAATAAACTCCGAAATCTTTTTAATTTAAAACTTCCCAAAAATACTAAAGATTACCGAAAATAAATAAATTTAAAGTCGGAAATATTTTCTATGAATAAAATTCTTAAAATAAATTTAACTCTTTAAATAGAAATTCTATAATTTAAATAATATATTTCGTTAACGAAATATAACTTCAAAACAAAGTCGTAATCACATGACGAAGATATAATCGAAAACGAATTAAAAATATTAAAATCCAAAATACGAGAAAGAACGGGAATATATATTTTTAACCGAAGATCGAAATCATAAGAATATAATAAAATCACTGTCGTGAACGAATTTGTCTAGAATGGTTCGCAACGACAATGATTAATTACATTCAATTATGAATTCGAAATCATCGATAACTCCGTAAAACAATCGAATTTAAAATAATTAATTATTTACATCAAATTACGCTAATAGAATCATTAAACTTAATAAATCTGGATTTTAAAAATACGGGGTATTACATCACTACCCCCTTAAAAAGGAACTTCGTCCCCGAAGTTCGGGAAAACCTAGGTAGCAGAAACTTGACAAAACGATTGAATAAAACATTGATCGCAGTGAGTAATTTACAAGTAAATCCGAAGAAAAATAAAACGATGTTAACGAGGCTAAACCAAGAAAAGTTAAAAGGAACAAGGCTTAGGAAGGAGGAAAATCGTTGCTCAGCAATTCAAATGCGATGGAATTCGAATAAGGAGGAAATACAGACTTAAAGTCAAAACAAGTTACAAAAATACTGTCGTTAAAATAAAGTCTTACATGAGAATAACAAAAGTATCACGTGGAGTTCAAAGAGAATATAGGAACGAAAACTATAAGGATTACACAACTCTAATAATACAACTAATACATAACATGCACATAAAGCCTTACACACTGAGTTATCTCTATAACATCGTTCAAGAAAATAAGGCTAACACTCGGCTCAACGACTCATAAAAGGTCCTCTTACGCACCAACCACATATACCTAGGTCAAGGAAATTCTTAAACCCAAAACACTTTACTAACAAGCTCTCTAATCCACGCCATAACCATGATAGTCTAAACACTTACTTTCGAAAATGCTACTAATATAGCAACTACAACATTCGAGCCCACAATATTTTTTTTCCTTGTATTTATCTAGTATTTGTTAATAGTTATCATCATACGAAACAAAACTTAATACCTTATCATCCACCAACAATCGGAAAAGAAAATATACCTACCTTACGAGGAAGGATCTTCATACATTAACGCTAAAATTACTAACACAAAATACAAAATGGAAACAACCTGTAATTGAATGATAATCAATGCAAACTAGATATAGACCCATAATGAAAGTTATACTGCGCCATTAAGATCACTAGGGTAAATTAGGCAACCTACACTCTATTTATGAACACGAACACCTCAATATAAGCCTCAACATTATCATTATCATGATCACCATGCTAAGTTCATCCCAATTAAAAATGATACATCTATTTAAACATCACTATCAATGTTACAACCCTAAATTTCTTACAACTCCAAAAAGTGAAACAACTTCACCACAATAAGTTACAATTTGTATCACATCACACTATATCCGTCAAGGTATACATTAAGGCTTTTAATCTGCTAAACCGGCAAGACTAGGGTTAACCTAGTGGGGTCACTACCCCCTTAAGAGCAAACTAATTACAAAACCATAATAATCACAACATATAAAATGCAGACTTAACACAAATCGGGCACGTAAAACAACAAACGATCATATACAAGGACATAATTACAACAGCACTTCACGATGCCACTTATACTACCCGATCACGCTATCCTCACAAGCTAATCCGGATTAAAAAAAAATCATTTGAAAGAAGTGAAATACATTTTCGTTTAAAACATTTAGGATCGTGAGAACCGAATCTCTAACCGAAACCCGATTCTCAACAACCAAAGGCTCTGATACCAACTTGTAACACCCCCAAATTTACTACTGAAAAATTTCGTTTAACTCAAAAGTTTTTGCGGAAGCAAGAGAATTAAAACCGTAAACTCGGGGGCATTACCGCCACACTTAGTACCAGATCGATCCATAACTACCGACCCGATACTAAGTGCTAAGGCTAAAGAGAATAAAACGGGAAACGAATCATTCATAAAACACGAATCCTACAATCAGAGTGCGAAGGTAAGAAGTTACATTCCGAAATACAATTTAAAAGGTCCATATCTCAGAATACTTAAAATAACGGAATAGCAAGATACGATAAAACCCTTGAAAAGTTAAATACAACATTTGTATCCTCTAAAGACAAATACGATTAAATCACGCGATTTTCGAAGGTAATTATCCGGACCACTTACTCACTCATATCCAGCCTTCCACCCCAACTTAGTAAACGATCAAGACCTGCATCAAAGGTCTGCTCCCCACCATCGGTGGATCATCACAGGACCCGGTTAATCAAGGCAGTATCAGTACGGGTCCAGTACTGAGTAAGGCGTAGACGCTAAGGCCAAGCATACAACCACACACAATCATAAAAGCAACATGCATATATACACAAGATACATGATCAATACGTCAGCCATACATCAGGATAAGTAAACGGAAAGCTGAATCATGCTCATACAATGCCCGTCATTTCTTATTATGATAATAATCTCTTTTCACACATTCTTTATTTAACCCTGTAAGCACGGGGACCCCACTATTATAGCCGGTGGACCGGAAATCAACACCCAGGGCACAAGCCTCTGGCCACTATTATAGCCGGTGGACCGGAAATCAACACCCAGGGCAAACGCCTCTGGCCACTATTCTAACCGGTGGAACGGACTGGCCCCGCACCTACATGGTGTTCCACTGTAAGTGATTAGTATCTTTCCCGTGGATTAACTTATTCGTTTGGATCTGTCAAGCCCGAATCCCCCACTATTATAGCCGGTGGACCGGAAATACACACCCAGGGCAGAACGCCTCTGGCCACTATTATAGCCGGTGGACCGGAAATCAACACCCAGGGCAAAACGCCTCTGGCCACTATTCTAACCGGTGGAACGGACTGGGTCGGGCTCAACATCTTTCGCTTTACGTGATTAATGTCTTATTCGTGTCTTATTGAATCACATAATGTCCTTGACATGCATAAATCATTCATTACATTCTTACACATAATAACAAACGGTAAAATTCCACATTCATAACTATACTTTACTCAATAGTACACATAATAACACCAAACAACTCTAAACAGCCATACGGACCATGATTGTCCACACCAAGCCATGGTTAACCCTTCTTAACCTCATTTGTCTATAACAACCATAATACCATCATGAAAACCCTAATACCACCATGAGCCATTTACACCACCAAGTAATCATTAATACCACTACATAAACCCTAATACCACCTTGCAACCCTAGTACCACCATAAGTCATTAATACCACCAAGTGATCATAAATACAACCATATAAACCCTAATACCACCTTGCAAACCCTAATACCACCATGAGCCATTCACACCACCAAGTAATCATTAATACCACTACATAAACCCTAATACCACCTTCGGTCATTCTAACCTCGTATTTTTCTTTTTCAAGTCCCCCACTTCACCACACTCCCTCACATAACCCAACCTACATGACGTAGGGGTCACGTCACATCACACCATATCACAACACATCACACTTGTACCACAACAGATTAGTACACGAAGACTAGGATACGGGGACGTACCTCGGATCCATGCAGCGCTTCACAAACAAGCATATAGTATACATATTATAACACCCAATTGTACAAAGCATATAAGACACTTAAAACATGCAGAGCACACAAGATCCTTAGTTACGTCCTTACCTAAATCGGCGCTGGACTTGGAGCACGCTCCTACACCTCCTGGGGTTTGACCCGGTTCACCTAAAAGAGGGAAAGAGATCCCTAGTTCGTGGGTCCACGAGAAAGCTTTCTTAGACCCGATAGAAATCGAAAACTAAATTAGAAACTATCATATCAATCAATAATCCATATATTCTAGTTAAATAAACACAAACGACACAAATGATCTTTCTTAGAAAACGTGTCCAAAACTTAAAACTTAAAAGCATAGCTTTATTAAGATTTAAGGTTAAAACTAAATCAAAACGGATTAA
Source organism: Tamarix chinensis (assembly GCA_030549775.1). Lineage (NCBI taxonomy): Eukaryota > Viridiplantae > Streptophyta > Magnoliopsida > Caryophyllales > Tamaricaceae > Tamarix > Tamarix chinensis. Next base: position 34,547,466 of record CM060181.1, on the reverse strand, counting down.
TACAATAGCACTTGGGACATTTCCACTACTTTTATAAATTTAATTTTAGCGAAACAACTATACAAATAACCAATTTCATAATCTCACTTAAAATCTAGGGTTTTGGACCCGAAAATACGATTCGGTAAAATTCTATAAGTTTGATCAAATTGAATGTTTAGAAATGCAATTAAACACATTTTATAACATATCAAATAATCAATTGATCAAAACCGATAATAGAAATATTCAATTTAGCACAATTAGGGTTTTTGAGCCGGAACGCAAATCCGACCAATTATTGTCAAAACATACCAATTGACGGTTCAGAAATGTAATTAAACATATTCTAATATAATTTATATAGTCAATTGAATAAAATAACCCAATTACAAAATCTAATTTAAACCCGCGGGGGTTTTGACCTAAAAATCCAATTCCGGTCAAATACGCACAATTTTCCCAAATCAACACTTCTAATATAAAATTAAATACATTTTAAATGATACCATAAAATCAATTGAGCGGAATGGCTCAATTATACGACCCAATTTCATTATACCCGAAATTTGACCTAGGAATCAAATTCCGATAAAACCTGCATAAATTTCTCAAATTGATAGTTCCAAAATGAAATTGGATACATTTTAAAACATATTGTATAATCAATTTGTCCGAAATCACAAAAACGGGCGGATCCGAAAAATTTGGGCATAACCCGGCTAAAAATCCAATTTTTCCAAAATTCCAACACAACCACAAAATTAATGTATCTAAATCAATCTTACAGCATATACATATATAAACAAACAATCAATTTGGCTTTTTATAAGCTAATCCATACTCAATTAATCAAATATATATATTAGGGTTTTCGGAAATTATACCAAACGAAAAACCGACGGACCGGGGCAAAGGAAGGCCGGGGAAGCTTCGTCGGAGGCCAAACAGTGCTCGCCGGTGGTCAGCGTGGCCTGCCGTGGCCGGACGGTGGTGGCGTAGCTTGCGTCACTGCTGCTGCTGTGCGCGGCTGCTCCTGCGCGGCTGCTGTCGCCCGCTGCTGCTGCGGCTGCTGCTGCTGCTAGTAGCTGTTGTGGCGGTGGTCGACGGTTGCTGGCGAAGTTGGCCGGAGCGGGGAGGAGCTGAAGGGAAGGTGGTGGCTGGCTAGGGTTGCGGGACAACGCAAGGCGCAAGGGGTCGGGGAGCACAGGCAGGGAAAGAGAAGAGAGAAAGAAAAAGAAAGGGATGGGGGGTCGGGGTGTGGTCGATCGGGTTTTTTTTTTTTTTTTTTTTTTTTTTTTTTTTTTTACAAAAGCAAGTATCATTAATATTAAAAGCTTAAAAATTAATATTGGAAGATTTTATCAAAAATTTATTAAATCAAAAATTTATTTCGAACGGATCCGAAGGCTTAAAATTAGTAAAAAGGCTATATAAAGAATTTCGAAAATATTTTCGGAAAGATTTAACAACGGACGTAAAAATTTATATTATTTACGGAAATACATTATAAGACCTCAAAATAATATTTAAAAGCATAAAAGTAAATATTTAAATTAAATTCTAATAAACCGAGACTAATTTAAATAATTTCCGAAATCGGTTTTCCGTAAACCAAAAATCGTAAAATGGAAGAAAATAAATTCCGGAAAGAAATTCATCAATAAACTCCGAAATCTTTTTAATTTAAAACTTCCCAAAAATACTAAAGATTACCGAAAATAAATAAATTTAAAGTCGGAAATATTTTCTATGAATAAAATTCTTAAAATAAATTTAACTCTTTAAATAGAAATTCTATAATTTAAATAATATATTTCGTTAACGAAATATAACTTCAAAACAAAGTCGTAATCACATGACGAAGATATAATCGAAAACGAATTAAAAATATTAAAATCCAAAATACGAGAAAGAACGGGAATATATATTTTTAACCGAAGATCGAAATCATAAGAATATAATAAAATCACTGTCGTGAACGAATTTGTCTAGAATGGTTCGCAACGACAATGATTAATTACATTCAATTATGAATTCGAAATCATCGATAACTCCGTAAAACAATCGAATTTAAAATAATTAATTATTTACATCAAATTACGCTAATAGAATCATTAAACTTAATAAATCTGGATTTTAAAAATACGGGGTATTACACTAGGGGTGTAGGTCGGGTTTGGTCTGAAAATGGAAAGAAAAGGATGGGGGAGAGAGAGGGAAAGAGAGAGAGTAGGTTGTAGGGGAGAGGTAAGTGGTGGCAGGCGGTGGTATAGGAGGGGCAGACAGAGTGAGGTGGTCGGTGTTGAAGAGAAGAGAAGAAGAAGAAGAAGGAAAGAAAGAGAGCAGACCGGCCAGATGAGAGAGAAAGAAGAGGAAGCAACATGACCCGCATGCTAGGGAGAAATAAGAGAGAAAAAAGAAGTGGGCTGGCCCAGTCAAAGAAGAAAGAAATAAAGAAAAGAAAGAAGGGAGGTGGGCTGGGGTGATGTCGCACTAGAGAGGGAGGAGAAGAAAGGGAAGGAGTGGGTCAGTGGCCCAGCGCGAGGGGAGGGGGAAGGTGAGCAGGTTGGAAAGCCTGAGGAAGAGAAAAAGAAGAAAAGGAAAAGAAAGGAAAAGAAGAAAAAGGAGAAACAAAAAGGAAAAAGAAAAAGAAAAATGGAAAATGGGGAGAAATAAAATAAGAATAATTTTTTGGAATAATAAAATTTAATATTTTTGATAGATAAATTAATTTAATAATTCAATTTATTATAATTTAATATATTGGTTTAAAAAGGATAATTTTAGTAAAATATTGGTTTGAAAAATTATTTAAATAAAATGAGTATGATAAAATAATAAAATATTTATTTTAATTTATTAAATATTCATATCCAATTTTTTACATTCAAAAATCCATAGAATAATTAAATTAAATAAATTTAAAAGTCAAATTTTTTCTAAATAAAGGTTATTTATTAAATTATAGGTTTTTAAAATTTTAAGGGTATTACATATGGAAATTATAATTCGCCTATTGACATAAATGTCGATTGTCATCATCGACCTCGACCTCGACCTCGGGCCTGGCCCTACCTTGTGTTGATTTCAAATGACTAGAAAATTATTACTTTGTGTACCCCTAACATGATTGTTGGTGTTCTATAGGGAACTATAATATTAAATATTTCTCTGGCCAACTAATTATATATTGCTAGTGGTTGGCACATAATAGCTTCCATGGAAATATAGAGTAAATAAGATGTAGGCTCTATTGATTCTTTTGGTTTCTATAGATTAATTTACCCATCTATGTCTAATTTCTTCCAAAACGAATGAATAGCTGAGAAAGGGATTGACATATAGTTATAAATGTATGTATTAATCTCGTGCGTACATAGTATCCTGTACGTACGTCGCATGTAATATCCGCATAAATCATTGTTGATACCAACATAATTACTTCTTTGACAAATTTTGTTGACCAACTCCATTGTGCATAAAGTAACGTGACCAGTCAAATTGGTATAAACATCACTTGTAGAAAAATAAAGAGTATTAAATTGAGACCTATCTGGTGATACTTTAATCTCATTATGATGCAATTCAAGGAACGCACACAATTTTTTGAACACTGTGTTGAAGCTACTCATGATGTATCTAGAAATCTCTTCAAAGATTTGTGAGCACCTTCAACCATATTGGCAAAAAATTCAGTATACTACTTTATCACCAGAAATAATTAAAAGTAACTATACTAAGATATAAAATAACAATCATACCTATTCGTTGTAATATGATGGATATAAAATACGTCACTTAAGAAAGTAAAAGCAATTTTATATTTATATGGTTGTAGTTAATTCATCTTTATAATTGAAATTAGGTTAGACATTTTCTGTAATTTTCCTTCAATGAAAAGAATCAGTCATTATATGTGTATTTGTTTCTGGCATCTATCACATTTTTTCATTGTGACATAAAACCATGTGCGAATGCTGAACGACCAAAGACTTTCTTGTACTTTTCTTCCACATTCTTATTAACATAAAACCTACATAATAAATGTTTTGAAGTGGTAAAAATAAGTTCCATGGCTGAAATGAGAGCAAGTTCCTAGTTGGTAATAATAGTGGTTGGAAGTATAGATGGATCCATTAAGGTCTTCAACTTCTCAAGAACCCACAAATAATTTTCCTTATTTTTAGATGACATGTATACACATGCAATGTTGAAACACAATTGTGTTGGTGTTAGTCCAATAATTTCAAGTAATGGCATTCTATATCTATTCATCTTATAAATATAATCCATTTGTAAAAGAAGAAGAAGAAGAAGAAGAAGAAGAAGAAGAAATGTACGTAAAATATTAACAAATATGTGATGTGCAAATAGATATTCACTTATTACATTTAATTCTTAATAGCTTCGATGCCACTGAAAATAATGATTCTCAACCAACATACTCATAACATGTTATAACATTGTTTGACCATCCATCTCTTCATATCTAAGATTATGTCGAGCATTATAAATATGCCTTCTCATACTTACATTCTATTCAAATTATTTTTGAAGAAGTGGTATGATTTGTCATGACTTTAAGTAAGTTGTGATAAGTTCATCAACAAATTGAACTTCATTTTTCTGTCAACTTATCCAAAACAGCATGCCATTGTTCATAATTTGTCAATTTGTAATTGTGTGCCTCACTCTAAACTATTACTTGTCATCTACCATTATTATTTTCAACACCAATAATAATAATAATAAAAGGGGGGCAATCATTCCTTTTACCATTATTACGTGCATCTTCACTATTCATAGGTCTAGTAAGGATGTACATTTCATTTCTTTAACATCTTTTTGAGGCTCTATGTAATACCCCATATTTTTAAATTTTAATTTCATTAATCTTAATTATTTAATTAGTGTAATTTGATGTAAATATTTAATTATTTTAATTTTTATTTGTTTATGGATTTATGGATGATTTTGACTTCATATTAGAATTTAATTAATCATAGTCGTTGCGTATTATTCTAGATACATTCGTTAACAACCGTAATTTTATTATATTCATATGATTTCAATTTTTTGTTAAAAATATGTATTTTTGTTCTTTATTATATTTTAATTTTTAATAATTTAGATTCATTTTCGATTATAACATCGTCATGTGATCATGACTTTGTTTTGGAGTTATATTTTATTAATAAAATATTTTTGGACTTTGAATTTATTCATTTCTGAGGTCGTTAAGATCTTCAGAAGTTTTAAATTAAAAATATCTTTGGAGCTTATTTATGAATTTCTTTCCAAAATTAATTTTCTTCCATTTTTCCCTTTTTGGTTTGTGGAAGACCAGTTTTAGAAATTATTTAAATTAGTCTCAGTTTATTAGAATTTTATTTAAACATTTTCATTATGCTTTTAAATATATTTTTTTTGAGGTCTTATAATGTATTTTTGTAAATAATATAGATCTTTACGGACATTGGTAAATTCTTCCAAAACATTTCCAAAATTCTTTATGTAGCTCTTATATGGATTTTAGGCTTTCGAATCCTTACAAAATGATTTTTTTAAAACAAATTTAGATAAAATCTTCTAATAATAATTTTAGATATTTAGTATTGTATTATATACTTGTATCTGCAAAAAAAAAGGAAAGAAAGAGAGAGAGATCCCGACTGGCATCCCTCCCCCTTTCCTTTTTCCTTTTCTCTCTTCTTCTCCCACTTTTCTTTTCCTCTTTTCCATCAGGTTATCTGTTCTTCTTCAATAAAATCTAGCCTTTACCTCCTTCTCCCTACTCCTCCATCGACAACCTTGACTACCGGCCACAAGCACCACCATCATCACTCTGAGCACCAACGCAGCAGCGGACAGCAGTGAGAGAAGGTTGTGCTACCGTTCTGCCACAACGAGCTCAGGTGATGGCTAACTAGCACCAGTTGAACTCAAACAAAGCTTCCTTGGTTTTCACATGTCTTGATTTGTAATTTCTTTTTTGGTATACATTTTAAAAAACCCTAATCCTTATTTTGATTAATTTAGTATGAATGAGCTTATGATAAGCTAAAGTGATTGTTTAATTATGTATATATGTGTTGTAAGATTGATTTGCATAGGTTAATTGTATGGTTTATGTTATAATTCTAGAAAATTGGATTTTTGGCCGAGTTATACCCAAATTTTTTAGATTCACCCGATTAAGCTATTTTTGTAAATTAATTTTACATTACACTTTAAAATGTATCTGATTTCATATTGGAACTATCAATTTGATAAATTTATACAGAATTAATCAGAATTGACTTTCTCTGTCAAAATTTTTATGTGACAAAATCGAATTGCATAATTGATTTGTTTCACTCAATTGATTTTATAATATCCTTTAAAATGTATTTAATTTTATATTATAAGTGTTGATTTGGGAAAATTATGTGAAATTTTTCGGAATTCGATATTTAGGTTAAAACTCTTACTAGTCTAAATTGAATTGTGCAATTAGGTTAGTTTATTCAATTGATTATATAATTTATATTATAATACATTTAATTATAATTCCAAACCATCAATTTAAATATTTTAGCAATATTTGACCAGATTTGTGTTCCCGGCTCAAAATTTCTAATTGTGTTGAATGGGATATTTCTTTCATTGTTTTTGATCAATATATTATATAATATATTATAAAATATGTATAATTATATTTATAAACATTCAATTTAATTTAATTAATAAAATTCAATCGAATTGCAATTTTGGGGCTTAAAACCCTAGATTCCAAATGAAATTATAAAACCAATCATTTGTATATTTTTTTTTTCTAAAATTGAATTTATAGAAATGGTTGAAATGACCCTAATTTCATTCTAACACCATCACTTGAAATTAATCGATTTGAATTATCTGAATTTGTGTCTTGGGCTTAAAACCTTAATTTCAGAAACCAATTATCTTAAATTGGTGATTTATAAGATTGTTTTTGTTGAAATTGGTTATCTATATTTATCTAAAATTAGTTTAATCGTGTTTTAAAACTATCAATTTGGGGTAATCGAAGTGAATTTATCGGTTCGTAGTTTGGGCATTAAAAATCCCAATTTTTGGGGATGGTTATAAATTTAATTATGCTATGCTTCTTTTACCTAATCAATTTCCAGCTTTGATTTAAAATCATTTGAATTGTATTCTTACATTATTGGATTGGATTGGTTCCCTTAAAAATGGTTGGGTTATTTCTTTTGTCTTAAAACCTAGTTAGTGAGTCATTTTCCATAAAATTAACTTATAACATATTATTCTTTCCCAGCTTTCCAAATTAATTTAATTTGCCCCAAGTGATATGTATCAAACCTCATTTGATTAATATTTAATCTTAAATCTTATTAAAGCTATGCTCGTGAGTTTTAAGTTTTTGATACGTTTTCCAAGAAAGATTATTTGTGTCTCCTTGTGTTGATTTTATTATAATATTTAAATTATTGATCGATAAGGTAGTTTATAACCTAGTTTTATGATTTCTATCAATGATCTAGGAAAACTTTCTCGTGGATTGTCGAGATCTCGATAGCTTTCTCTCTCTTTCTCAACTTTCTCAACTAGCTTTAGAATTAGGTAAGTCATTACTTACCTTTACTTATGGCGAAATTTGAAAAGTATGACTGATTGGAATGGAAGGTGATGAGTATGCTTTGATTATTTAGTTATGTCAAGCGTATGATGTATTATTGTGTTGTGATTGTATGTATGTATGAGTTATAACTTTAATGCGAACACATGTTAGTGTGCCCCTTGAATATTGTATATATTTGATTATGTGAAGGGTTGAGTATGATTATGTGGTTAGTATGTCCAACTAATTATAAAATATTTGGTGATTTTGGAGTATGTTCTAATGTGACTAAATTGTAATTAGTTTAGAAAACCGTAATTGTGGTTAAGTATGGATTGAAATTGCATGATACATTATGCTGTATTTTATGCCATGGAATTATTCGGCTCTAATGCCACATAAAATTATTTGGTCTTAGTGCCACTAGAATTGGTTCGGCTTTAATGCCCTTGGAATCGATCAGTTTTAATGCTACTCAGATTGGTTCGGCTTTAATGCCGCTTGAATCGCTTAGCTTTAATGCCACTTGAAATTGATATAATAATGAAAATTCATTATGTTGATGGAAGTGATCTAAGTGCTATTATGTGGGCTTGATTTATGATTAGTTAAATCCTTAAATAAAATATTAATCACTTAAAATGAAAGATCTTGAGTTGTGACTTGTATCTCTCGGGGTAGCTATATGAATTAGGTTTGGTATTCACTTGGTACCATTCCATTGTTATTTTATTATGTGATCCCGGGTGCCTTACGAGGTTCGGAGAGGCCCTCTTCTACTCTATAGGTTTCTCAATATATTTTGGCCCTATAGGGGGTTTGTATACTTAAGTGATTAGGAGTCCTATTTATTAGTGGTTTGATTACGTTTCTGGGTAGCTAGCTAGAGCTAGTACTGTTTGAGTACTAGATTAGTTGTTACAATTTATTTGAGTCTCCGTCATCAAGATAATATAATCAAATGGTTATGATCACGATAATAAAATATAATAATGAATTATTCTCATTCACTCATGGACTTTATATTTCTATTTCTTATGCATGTCTCTTAGTTGTCTCCCTTATAATAGTGATACCATATGACGGATGTTCGTATCCAATTATTGCATGATCTATTATTAAAATCATATGTGGGCCTTGTGTGTAGAATGATACCTTCTATGGTAGTATGTGTTACTTAGCATGCGATTATGATTGTCTTATACACTTGTACCCCATGTATTGTCATGCTTAGTTATGTATTCATAAGCATGAATCTGTGACCCCATATTTTATTTTATGTATTACATGTATAATCGAGCATGAGTTATTATATGAGTATGTATCACATATATAATCGAGCATGAATTATTGTATCAGTGGAATAGTATATGTATCACATGTATAATTAAGCATGAGTACTGTAAGCTAAAGATTGCCATATCTTATGTATATCATGTCTCCTTCCATGGTTTAGGTAGTCGTGATTTAATCAATACTGAACTCATACTAATACTACTTTGGTTGAATGGGTCCTATGACGATCCACCAATGGTTGGGAGCAGACCTCATGTGCAGGTTTGGGATCAGATATTATTTTTGGGTTAAAGGGTTGGCTTGAGAAAGTAGGCAATCCAGAGTTTGACCCACCGGGATTTGTCCTTGTTTAATTATATTTATTTTTGAAAGTTTTCAAGTGTTGTATTAAAATTTCAAGAGTGTTGTAATTGAATTTTAATTTCCCCTTTACATGGACAAGCTTTGAAAATACATGATTATTTCACAAGTTTCCGTTGATTTATTCAGTGATGATTTTGTTTAGTGAAATTGTTCACTTGTCATATGCTTGTGGATATCTCCTTGTGGGAGTTTAGCCTCATGATATAGATGTTGTTTAAATTTTTATTAGACAGGTTTTAGCCTACATCTAGCATGAGATAAATGGTGGACATTTATCTTATGTTAGGTGTGGCGCTAACATTCTCCAAATTCTATTTTAGCTTCCACATTATTCTTTTATACAAAAATTTTTTCAGGAGTAAAATTTAGGGGTGTTACACTCTACATGTTCCTACACCATTTCTTTTTCTATAACCTTTTATGATCAAAATCATAATATAAGTTCTACTCATTTGTTTAATCCATATTACAAGTTTTTCATGAACATAAAACATTTGCTCTATTATAAAAAACCTCTAATAATTTTGGGTCGTAAAATACGTATTATCCATATCCTAAAAAAAAAGATTTTACCATAATAATATAATAAAAAGAAGTATTAATTTCACTATGGTTAATTAGTCAACACAATTTACAATACTAAAAAAAATTAATTTTATCTTTTTGCCTAAGTGGTAATTAATATTCAAAGAATCCATTTGTGTATCTTCTGTATATCCATAGCTTATCGATATTCTAAATCCATCATTATAGTACGTTGGGGTTATGACTGCATATTCATAGTTTATTGGATTTTCAAACTTGTCTTAGCTTGTCGGAGTTTCAAACTAGTCGTAGTTTGAAAGACTTCTAAATTCATTATTTATTGTGAGTGTTTAGAAAAAAAGAATGTGAATTTTATCAAAAGATTGAACAAAGACTTTCTCTAATGAAAATTTTATATTGAAACATATACTTGATTTCTCTAGATAAAGAATAAAAATGATGAAGTTGTTCGCTTATATATGCGTGTTCGAACTATAAAAACTAAAACAATACATTTATATAGGATAAATTTTTTTAAAACCCATGCGTACGCCACCTGCTCATACCCTGTATTTCTCTAACAATTATTTGTTTTCCCTATGTTGCACACAACCACATTCTTGAAGATAAATTTTTGTAGTTTTTTTTTAATAATTGTGCCGAAAGAGTTGGTGGAAGGTAAGGCATAACAATAGAAAACACATTCATGTAATAATTGTGCGATGATAATTTTTTTAGATACTTTGGAAATTTATGCTCGTGGAGGGATATACTACGACAAAATTAGCTGGTGGGGCTGGGTGACCTATGACATTTGTTGTCGTTGAGGGGGGGCCTGTGACATTTTTTACTCTTGGGGAGGAGGTTGTACAGTGATTTTTGGCAGTGGGGGTATGTGATGTGGCATTTTTTGCCCATATTGGGTGGGATCAAATTGACAAATATTTTCTACAGAGTAAAAACCATGTTTACAAATAACAAAACCCATTTTCTAAATAAACACATCCAAATGTTTTGTCCTTTAAAAGTAACAATTCAATCTAAGGATGACAATGGGTCCGGGACCCAACCAAGACCCGGTAGACCCTATAGGTCTAGGTCAGATCTGGGTTTGGGTCTGTATAAATAGGTCAATTCATGTAGATCCAAACCTATCTCAAACCCATTTAAGATATATATATGTATGTATGTATGTATGTATGTATGTAATTTCCTACACCACCCACCCACAGTCCATGACATACTCAATTACTCACAATTTCACACAACCCCTACCTCCTCATCAGTCATCGTCGTCCCTCCCTTTCCCGAGTCTCCTCGATTCAAGTCCTTAACACAAACACAATTAACATCGACCCTCCCTAGTCCCTCCTCTAGTCCTACTCCTCCCTCAACCTCGCTTCCTTGAGCGGTAAAGTGTTGAGCCTCAAGGCCCTTGACTATCGAGTCTTGGTTGAGTTCACGGCGTCACTCACTACGCAAGAAGCTAGCGTCCACTGGCCAACCACTCCTCCCTCAACCTCAACTCCTTGAGTGGCCGAGCCTCAAGGCCCTTGACTATCGAGTCTTGGTTGAGTTTATGGATTCACCACTTGAGCAAGCATAGTTAGATCCACAACCCTTGCTCCTCATTCAGTCAATCCCTCACTCCTCAGTATGTGAGGCAACGCGAGGTAGAGACAGTGACATCATCATGTCGTGAGGCCTAGAGAAGTACCATCGACCATCATCGCCAACCACAACAATTGCTACTTGCTACCTGATCCATCCTGTCTAGTCGGTACCTACCCTCCTCCTTTTCTGTCTTTGCAGTCTGCAACTCTGCATGATTAATTAAACTCTATTACATTAATTTTATTGATTAATTTATCTTGTTTTTGTTCATATGTATGTACCAGTGGCTTCCCCTATGTTTGCTAATTGCCGACCATGATTAATTTGATTCATTAACCCTATATTTAGCAAGAATATCCCTGTTCGAGTGCAGGTCAATAATTTTGGACTTGAATCACAAGTTAAATAGTCTACACTCTGTAGTTTGCATGGGATGAGAAAGGGAGGTAAGGCCCTACTGAAATTATGTGAATGTGAATGCGATATATTGATATTTTTAAAATCTAGTAACTCAAGCGACAAATTCTTATTTTGTTGTTATGTGAATGTGATGTACTAAAATGTTTTTATTTATCTCAAACCTCTTGATGCCAAATGGGATTGTGTCATTGTGGAAACGGGAAATGAAAAATGTTTCAGAAATAGAGAACATAGGTTCAATACTTCAATGAGATTTTAGTGTCACCATTTCAGTGGTTTTGGTGTGTCTCACTTTTAAGTAATGTGTATAAGGTTACAAGTAGTCGTTTTCTTCTATTTTAGGCTATTCAATTTAGGTTTCTAATAGCTTTTACATTTTTCAATATAGAAATGTTGGTTAGACTTCTATAGTCAATTTAAGATAGCATTGATTTTGCTCATTGCTAGCTGGTTTCATTTGAACTGATTCTTGAGTCTTGACGTTATCTTGGTTATTATTGCAAGTAATCTACATGTTGCTTCTATTTCATTTGAACAAAACATTGTTGATAATCATTAAAGTGTAGTAGACTAGTAATGAGTAGGTTTCAAATTTTAGATTTTAGTATACTTTTATTTTTAATTTTAGGTAGATTATCATTACTAGTCATTGCATGGGTTAAATTTGATAATATTTTATTATTGAGGTTGCTTCAAATTGTAATATTTTTTCTAATAAATCATGAGACATGAATAAGAATCTAACTGTACTTCTTCAAAGTTTTCATGGTCTAAGGGCTCTTGTGATGGTTCATTTCAGCTTGTTACTTTACACATGGATGATCTAGATGTAAACATAGAGGAGGTTTAAAATAAGAAATATGACAAGGACCTAAGTAATAAAGAAGTAGATCAAGAACTAGATTCTACTATTTATATGCAAAAAACTAGGAAGCACACTTCAGCGGTATGTGATTTTTTTGATAGAATTGAATCTAAGGGTTTGGTCAAGGTAAAATGCCATCATTGTAAGGCTATTATAATTTGTGCAACTAGTGGTGCAACAAAAGTTGAGTATAAAAACTCAATCTGACATCTGAGCAAGTTTGGATATAAAGCAAATTAATGATATGTCATTTGATCAAGAGATTTCAAGGAGGGAATAGGTAAACATGGTGCTAATGCACAAATATCCGTAATCAATTGTTGACCATATTGGATTTAGGAGATTTGTACAAAGCCTCAATTCTTCCTTGAAGATAATTTTAAGGAATACTTTGAAGAATGATGTGATGAAGTTATTGCAAAGTGAGATACATAATCTATAGGATTTGTTACATCATAATTAGAGTCGATTTGCAATCACCGTTGATATGTGGATTGCATCCAACCAAAAAAAGGGATATATGGTCATGACATCATAATTTATTGATGAAGATTGGAATTTGTGAAGTAGAACTTTAAGGTAACTAGTTAATTATTATCACTATATTTTATTATATTTTAAGCTTGATTAAGTTTAATTTTGTGATGATTGCTTAATTATTATCTTTTAAGGTGTTCGTATGTCCCATATCCACATACAAAAGGCATTATCTTCAAGGTTTAATTAGATTGTGTGTCTTAATTTGGCATTGAAAGCAAAATTTCTTCTATGGTGGTTGATAATTGTAGTACTAATGACGTAATGATGGGAATTTAGCTAAGAAAATTTGAGAAAAAAATCTCTTATACTTGGTGGAGCAATCTTACATATGAAGTGCAGTGCTCATATTCTTAACTTGATAGTTAATGATGGATTAAATGTAATTAAGATTAGGATTGACAATATTCAGGATTGTGTCTCATTTTGGACATTAAGTCCTGAAAGGATTGAAAAGTTTGAATATTCATGTCGATTTTTGAAGGTCAATACTTCTAAAATGTTGGTCCTTGAATGTAAAACTAGATGGAATTCTATTTATTTGATGCTCTAGAGTGTTTTCCCCTATAAATATGTCTTTCAAAGGTTGAAATGTTTGTATGGTAGACTTGAGTTTATAGTTCCTAGTGATGATGATTGGCAATTGGTGTAACACCCCAAAATTTACTACCAAATTTTTTTTTCAGCGGAAGTTTAAAACCAAAATACCGGGTGTTACCGCCGTAATTGATGTAAGTCTGGCTTATTATACCATCCTCACATCAATCACAAGGCTAACCGTTACAAGTAAAACAAGGTAAGTAGACATAAGAGAACTTTAGAATGTAAATAAGAGTTTGGAGGTTATCTCCGAGTATAATATCCAACAAATACAAACAAAAGGGATACCATGGACCGAAGAGTCCAAAAAGAGTATCCGGGTAACATAACATCCGGATAACATGACTCTTCGCCCAACACGTAGTAAAGATAGAGGTCACTCTTCCCCATACAATATATCAAAGGCAGCAAAATCATCAACTGAGTCCTCAAAGACCTACACAAAACCATCAGGGTCTTCTACTCGTGGGAATGAGCAGCACTTGTAAAAAGGATGATCAGTACGCTACGTACTGAGTAAGGTAACAATACAGTCAAACAGGGAACACATAAGTACATGCTTTCACAGTAGAAAATAGTATACATGCGAGGTATAAGATTCAATACAAAGTGATTATTAGTTTGGATTCGTATTATGAGAAAATAACATGATCCAATATTTTATTTACGTTGAGTTCAGGGACCCCACTATTCTTAAACCGATGGAACGATCTGAAGCACCTCTCAGGGACAACACACCCGAGCCACTATTATCATCCGGTGGAACGGATCCTACACTTCTCAGGGCAAAACGCTCCTGAGCCACTATTCTTAACCGGTGGAACGGTTTGAATCACCTCTCAGGGACAACACACCTGAGCCACTATTATCGTCCGGTGGAACGGACCCTACACCTGGTCCTGACTCATGTAATCTTCCACTTTAAATTATTAGTGTCTTATTCATTACTTATCTCATATCATATTCTTATTCACGTTGAGTATAGGGCTCCACTATTCTTAATCCGGTGGAACGGACTGAAGCACCTCTCAAGGACAAGACGCCTGAGCCACTATTATCGTCTGGTGGAACGGACTCTACACCTCTTAAGGCAAAACGCTCCTGAGCCACTATTCTGAATCGGTGGAACGGCTTGAATCACCTTTCAGGGACAGGACATATGAGCCACTATTATCGTCCGGTGGAATGGACTCTACACCTCAGCCCAACTCACGTGATCTTCCACTTTAAGTGATTAGTATCTTATTCATGATTTGTTTATGAATACAACACATTCTTAAGGTAAGAAAGACATTAACATATAGATAACAATGCCTTTCCTCACAGACTACAAGCTTATTTACCCTCAGAAATCCTAAGTTCACATTTTAGGCATAACTTGTCTTATATCAAATCATTTACCCACCATATTTAGTATATCATCCTTAAATAATATTGTTATTAATATATCCGAAACCCAAAGTCTAACTCCCACATCTCGCTCATGCAATAATAGCTTGATATCAAAAGTTACTCTATACAAGGTTCCCAAAACCTTAACTTCACATGTCATTCATAACTTTTCCTAAGATGCTAATTACCAAATTTAATATACAACCCCAAAATATCAATATTAGTAACATATCCAAAATTCGTGGCCTAACTATAACATTTTACACATGTGATAATGACATTATCGCTTTAGGGTTATTAATTCCCAAATTAGACCATTCTCCCACCCGAAGAACTTATGACATTCACAATCATGCCCAAACACTTCACATGATATTTATTAGCATGCTATAATCCTTCTAACTTATTTTAAAATACCAAAATTTTCATATTAACCCATATTGACCAAAATACCCCTAAGGATAGCCGATAGCCCTTATTTTTACAAAAAGCTTATATTTTCTGTATCATCATTTCCCACTTGTCATGCTTATTAGGCCCATATTATTTTTCCACACATTATACTCTCCCACAAAAATTTTTGTATAGCGTAACAATATTATACAGACACTACTTTTATCGTTCATACTCTCTTATAGCACATAATCCAAAATTATCACAACAGATCGTTAACAACATGCAATTAACAATATAATAATGATAACATAATAATACACATAGCCATTCAAAAATTTAACACAAGTCCCTAAACATTGACTAGTATCCTTACAGAAAAAGCCCCAGTCTCTAAGCACGCTTAGCCTATTCCGGCTCTTTCGATACCTCCGGTAATTCACCTAAGAAAGTTAGCAACACTATAATTACCGACTTAATATTTGATAGGTGACATAATAATAATATTACTATTAATAGTAGTAGTAGTAGTAGTAGTAGTAGTAGTAGTAGTAGTAGTAGTAGTAGTAGTCGTAGTAGTAATGATGATATAGTTATCTTTGAATTTGACAAAACACCCTTATATATATATATATACACACACGCATATATACATTACGGGACTTATGACTTAAACACACACTCGCAGCCTCTCACGTTGCGTGCATGCAGTGTGAGGATTGAGTCCACGACAAGAGGGGAGGACTGGCTGGGAACTGTAGAGAGAGGGGGTGGTCGAAGGTGCTGGTGCTGCGGAGAAGGCTGGGTGACGGTGGAGCAAAGGAAGACAGGGCTGGGCAAGGGGCTGCTGGCTGGTTTGGGCGAGGCACAGGGCTGCGGTGGAACAGGGCAGCACGAAGGGGAAAGGTGGAGGAGCTGGGGTGTTGGAGTCTGCGGTGGGAGCTGTCGAACCAAACAAAGCCGAGAAAGACCAGGAAAAAGGAGGGAGAAGGTAGAGGGCTGCAGCGGTGGAGTGGTGTAGGGGCAACAATGCAGGCTGGTTGGCTTTGGCTGGGGGTTGAAGCTGCAGAAAACAAGGGAAGGGAAGGATATGCAGAGAAGAGAGAAAAAAAAAAGAAAACAAAGGAAAGGTAAATGACAGGGCATTTATTGCTACGGGAAAAAGAAAGAAAGAAACAAAATAAATGCGAGCAAATGCCAATGTAATCGGGCGAGGGAAAGAGGAACGAAAAGATTGAAAGAAAGAAAAAAAAACATCGGGAATGATGGATACGGATAGCAGAGGAAAAAAAATAAGGCGTGCACGTAAGTGTCTAAGGGAAAAAAAAAACGTGCACGCAAGGATAAGTAACAGGAAGAAGAGGAAAGAGAAAAAGAAAAGAAGAACAAAAAATAATAAAAAGAAAAGGAAATATAGTTTAGATTAAAATAATTTAGGTTAAAGTATTATGATATATACTAAATAATTATTCCGAAAAGGGGAATAAATCGGATAAAGATAGGTTTAATAAAACGGAAAAAGGTATAATAATCCGGGATAAATTTTAGGATTTTATTTCGGATTATGGATAAAGGTTGCAATAAATAAATAAAAATAATTAAAAAAGGTTTAAGACTAGATAGTTAGGGTAAAATTGAAAGGAGAAATTTTTTTTCGAGATTAGAATTGGGTTACAATATTAATTACTTGAAATTAAGGTTACCTAAAATTTTGGGGTATTACAATTGGCTCCTATTGTATGTGAGAAGTTTTAACTTTTTATAAGATTACTGTAGTTTTCTCTAGAAGAAATTGCCCTACCGTAAATTTATATTTTGGAAAAGTATGCATGATTAGAATCGCTTCAATAAGTTGGCTACAAAGTGATGATGAAGTCATTAGTTCTATGGTATCAAAGATGATTGAAAAGTTTGACAAATGTTGGTATGAAATTGATAGGATTTTACCTATTACTAGTATCTTGGATCCTAGAAACAAAATGGATTGTGTTGAATACTATTTCAAGAGATTATATGATGATGAGGCTCATAATGAATTAGATAGGGTTAGAAACATGTTTGATACTATCTTAGTTGAATATCAGAAGAAAGTTGTTGGTTATACTAGTGAGCTTAGTGGTTCTTCTAAAGCTCTATTGAAGAATTCTCTAAAACGGACATCACCTCAAACTTCTATTAACGATAAGAATGATAAATTTGCTTTAGTTAAGAAAACTAAAGTAAGAAAAGTAAGTGTAAGGTGTGAGTTAGATCATTGAAAGTAATACATTACCCGAAAGTAATCGTTTTGGTATCCTTAATTTTTGGAAGAACAACATCAAGTATCCAATTCTACAAAAGATTGTTAGGGATATTCTTATTATTTTCATTTCCATTCTGACTTCAAAAATTACTTTTAGCACGGAAGGATAGGTTCTAAGTACCCATCTTTCGAGACTTCGTGCAAAAATTGTGGAGGTATTGATGTGTTTATATAGTTGGATGGTTAAAGACATTTAAAGTAGTTTTAATCTCTCTTTAATTATAACTTATTACATATTTTATTTTATATGAGATAATTTATTATTTATTTGTTTAATATTATGTAAAGGTACGTTGTAGAATTTATATGCATGTGATATAATGATAGAAGATTCGAACATTGAAGATGGAGTAGAAGCGATTGAAATTTGTGATATAGTACATAATTATTTAATTGTACTTTAATATTATTGTTATATAAAATTTTATCGAGTAAAACAAATTTTTATAATCTTATAAACTTTTAGGATATTGACAATGATAAATAAGATGATTGATGCTAATGAATCAATGACCAAGGATATGCCTTACGATCCTGCTATTGTGTTGATTGATGAAATAATTTTTACTTAATTTGTATTTTGTTATTGTTTGTATAATTATATTTTGTCGTTGTATTGTTTGTATTTGTAAGTACTAAGTAGTGACTTACTATCACTCACTTGTTGAATGTTATTTAAATTAGCTCGAGATAAATTTGCATAAATGTTGTAGCATAGTAGCATTATAACAGCCCAAAATTCACTACTTTTTTTTCAACGGAAGTAATTAAAATACTTAATTTAAAACCCGTGAATTCTGTGGATGTTACCGCCACACTTAGTACCGAACTGATTCTCTCTAACCGTTTCGGTACCAAGTGCTAAGGCTAAAAAGTTTAATATAAACTTAAACCAAGATTTCATAAAATGAATTAACGAGATAATGATTTAAAAATCAGAGTGCGAAATCAAAATTCCTCGAAAGGAATAATAGCTACAAACATTAATATTTAATTTCGAAAAACCCAAAACAAAAGGAATAACAAGAAGCAATAGAAGTTACATAAAGACTGAAGTATGGTCACAACTCTCTCAAACTTTGAATCAAACATGCTCAACACACAGCCCCGACTGATGTCTCGCCCACCTGCACAAAGTCAGAAGGGCACACTACTCGTGGGAATAAGCAGCACCCATAAAAAGGGTGATTAGTAAGCTACGTACTGAATAAGGTAACCGAGCACTAAGGCCAACACATAAGCACATAAACCATGCATAAGAATAAAAGAGCATAATCATGTTAACATAAATGCATATGACCATCCAGGTAAAAATACAAAGGTCCAATTATAGTCCGGATTAATTTTTAAATTAATCTCTGATCAGAACACATTTCACACCATACTTTTTATCAAGTCCATGCGAGTACGGAAACCCCACTATTATAGCCGGTGGACCGAAAACATATAGAGCATCATGCCCTAACCACTATTATAGCCAGTAGATCGGTGGGACCCCTTCTCGCATGGACTTGATAAAAAGTATGGTGTGAAATGAGTTATGATCAGAGATTAATTTAAAAATTAATCCAGACTATAATTGGGCCTTTGTATTTTTACCTGGATGGTCATATGCATTTATGTTAACATGATTATGCTCTTTTATTCTTATGCATGGTTTATGTGCTTATGTGTTGGCTTTAGTACTCGGTTACCTTACTCAGTACGTAACATACTGATAACCCTTTTAATGGGTGATGCTCATTCCCACGAGTGGTTGGCCCTTTTGACTTTGTGCAGGTGGATAAGACATCCGACGGGGCTGAGTGTTGAGCATGTTTGACTCAAAGTTCGAGAGAGTTGTGGCCATACTCCAGTCTTTATGTAACTTCTATTGCTTCTTGTTATTCCTTTTGTTTTGGGTTTTTTGAAATTAAATATTAATGTTTGTAGCTATTATTCCTTTCGAGGAATTTTGATTTCGCACTCTGATTTTTAAATCATTATCTCGTTAATTCATTTTATGAAATCTTTATTTAAGTTTATATTAATCTTTTTAGCATTAGCACTTGGTAACAAAACGGTCAGAGAAAACCGGTTCGGTACTAAGTGTGGCGGTAACATCTCCAGAATTCACGGATTTTAAATTAAGTATTTTAATTACTTCCGCTGAAAAAAAAAAGTAGTAAATTTTGGGATATTACAAGCATAATATGTGGTTATGTTTAATTTTAGCTTTTAATTTTATGGTTGTAACAAATTGTTATGTTTATACAGTTTTTTTTTTAAATACGAGATTTTCGTAGGTATATAATAGAAATATTGTTTACAACATGAATTAATAGATTTTTCGGATATAAAATAACTTCATTTGTTAAGGATTCAATTACTCGACAGACCTGATAGGTCTAGGTCTGGGGCCAAAATTTTAAGACCCAACATATCTAAATTGGATTCAAATATTTTAAAATAAATAAATCTGAATCTAAATTTTATTTAAATCCAACTTATTATCATCCCTGGTTCAATCTTATTCAAAAATAAAACCAGTCACCATAGTTGGGAACTCCAGGCATTGACGATTTTCCCCTCCTTTTGCACTGATTTACCCCATGTTTGCTATTACTTATAGAAAGAAATAATCATTTATTTTTAAAACTTTTTAAGATAAAAAAATTTCAAAAATAAGTTATTATAAAAAATAATCACTTTCTATAGATGATTCCAAACAAATTATCATACTAAGAGAAAGAACCTACTTTCCTGCCTCATATTCCAAGTAATTCATAATAATAATAATAATAATAATAATAAATAAACCGACGAAAAACATATTTCTATTAAAGAATGGAAAAGATACAACTCCTGAGATAGGCAACACACATTATGGAAGAAATATATAATCAAAAGACTACAATCACCATATCCCTAAGACTCCGTTTGGATTGGGGTGAATCGAGGTAGGGGTAAACATTAAAAATTAACTTAAGTGAAGGGAATGGAGGTGAATCGGAGTGAATATTTTAAAATTCTGTTTGGATGATATTAACCTAATCGGGGTGAATGTTTTAAAATTTTCATTTAAATTGAAGTAAATGAAGATTATAATAATAAAATAAATGATATTTATACCCTTGTATTAAATAAATAAGTCATATTAAGAGGTATTTTAGTCCTACCAAGTCAAAAATTTACTTATTCTTTCACTTTCACCTCCGTTATCCCCGAAATCGGAGGTTAATAAAAACGAGGTTAATCGAGGTGAATAGAGGTGAAACATTAACCTCGATTCACCTAAGTAAAATTATTAACCTGATACCCAAACGGGATGAATCAATTCATCTACCTCCATTAACCTCCTTCCACCCCAAAACAAACGGACAATAAGGAAACCAAAGCCACATTAACCAGTACCTGCTCCAACCGCAGTACGGAAGAAATTAAATCCAGTAAATCAAACAGTATTGTTCCTTTGCCAAAAAGTTTTAAAATTTCAAATAGCTTATCAATTCGAACATCATCCCTAATACAGTATACCAAACAAATGAAAGACACAAGTACTATTATTGGCTGGTGAAACCATACATCGAACAAATTGAAGGCAAATTCAAGTCTCACCTACACCCAGAACAGCAGAAGAAACTTGCAATCATTCAGAGCGATTGGCGTATCTCTCGACCTTATCATCACTGAGATTAATTCCGACCATAGCTTCACCCAACCCACAGCTCACATCAGCCAATATATTTGGGTCACTGTAATGGGTCACAGCCTGAACGATAGCCCGAGCCCTTCTAGCTGGGTCACCACTCTTGAAAATCCCAGACCCAACAAACACACCATCACAACCCAACTGCATCATCAAGGCAGCATCAGCTGGAGTCGCCACTCCCCCGGCAGCAAATTGCACAACGGGAAGCCTACCCAATTGCTTAGTCTGCATCACAAGGTCATAGGGAGCAGCAATTTTCTTAGCAAAAGTAAAAACTTCATCATCATCCATGTTCCTCAAAACCCTTATATCACCCATCACGGAACGAACATGGCGGACTGCCTCAATAACGTTCCCGGTGCCAGCTTCACCTTTGGTTCGAATCATGGCCGCCCCTTCACGAATCCTCCGGAGTGCTTCGCCGAGATTACGGCAGCCACAGACAAAAGGGATGCGGAAATTGTGTTTGTTGATGTGGTTCTCTTCGTCAGCGAGGGTGAGGACTTCGGACTCGTCGACATAGTCGATTCCGATGGCTTCGAGAATTTGGGCTTCGACAAAATGTCCGATTCGAGCTTTGGCCATGACAGGGATAGTTACTGCTTGTTTAATCTCCTTGATGAGTTGCGGGTCGGACATCCGGGCTACGCCGCCTTGGGCACGGATATCAGCCGGGACACGCTCAAGGGCCATGACAGCGCATGCGCCCGCTTCTTCAGCTAGTCGGGCTTGTTCGGCGTTGACGACGTCCATGATAACGCCACCGCGAAGCATCTGGGCAAGGCCGACTTTGACGGAAAAGGGGCCTTTCTTGGTCTCGGCAATAGCCCCATTGCCATACAATGTGACGACTCCGCTTCCAGACATTTTTGGGCAATGAAGAAAAGGTGATTTTAGTGGGAGTAGATATTGGGGTTGAGGAAGGAGGAGAGGAATCCTGAGATTTGAGTGAGAGAGAGGCAGGCGGGGAGGATTGGAGATTATTATATAATTACGGAGGGATGAGGGAGCGAACGGAGGTCAGATATAATCGTGGCGGCTTGGCGACCGGGAAGGAGAGGGTGAGTGATTGAGAGAAAAAGAGGCAAAGAATAAAGGTCATTTGGGGGCAGCCCGGCAGGGATGCAAACCGGGTGTGGACGGGCACGGGCATCCCCGAGGCTGAATTTAATAAGTAAAATAATTTTAGAGTCGGTTGAAATGTTTTCTAGAAATTTCAATTTAATTTATGCGGGATTTAAATTTTTATATCTGGTTTGATATTTTATTTCTTTATTATCATTGATTTATTCTTTTATCTTAAAATTTAATTTTATTTTTGATATTCAATCTTATTTTTTATATATAATTTTATTTTATGTAATATATTTTAAATTTATATTTTATATAAAAAGTTTATATAACAAAATAATTTAATATAGATTGGGGGATAGAGATTTGAAATTTGTGACCATCATATGAATTTTTAAACTCAAATTTTAAAATATTTTTTCAACCTATATTTGAATAAAAAAAAATTTAAATTAAAATCTAAAGCGATGGAAAAAATTATCATTCTTAATTGAGAAGTAGGTCAATGATATTGGTGATTGAATCTGTCTAATACTCTCTAGTTTCTCCGGCTGCTATGACTTTTTTTTTAATAACTTCTTTTCCTAAGACTTGTTTAGTATGAGCATAATAAGGATAAAAATAAATTCTCTACTATTTTGTATTTTTCATATTAGATATTTAAAAATAATAAAAATATTTTTATAAAATATTAATTTTAAATTTAATTAATATTTAAAATTAATATTTGTTTGAAATAAAATATTTAACTCCAAATAGATTCTATGAGATATATAAATAATGTATGTATAATTTTTCTATTCCTATTACTCTTATACCAAACGATCACTAAAGGTTATAGTTTTGGTGGGATCAATCAAACCATTTATAACAAATTAGGTTACATACTTAAGTATCTTTGTAAAGTGCATTCATAATGTAATTAGTAATATTTAAGTGGAAAAAATAACTCTCACCAAATTATTCGTGCATGTTTTCATTGATATTTTGTTTTTCTTAATTTTTATTTAAATTTCATTTGATGTTTCTTTTTTAGTTTGATTTTTATTTAGATTTTTTATAATTTTTTTATTTGGATTGATGTTCATTTTAATTTGGATTGATATGTTATTATTACACTTATTGTAATAATAATATTTATAATAATTATAATAATATTTATATTAATTTTTCATAATTATTATAATTGTTAAAATAAAAAATATAAGTATATGTATATTATTATAATTTTAAACTAAAATGATTAAAATATTATTACACTTATCATATTTTTTTGTATATTATTATAATAATTATTATAATTGTTACTATTATTACACTTATAAGGTCCACCTAGGTATATAATCTCTATAATAGTTATTTATGTATTTTCAAATGATTTCATGGTATTTATTATATTAATTCATTTTTACTCTCTTTATAGAGTGATATATACTTACACAAACTATTTATAATTTTTTATTTATAATTATCTCTTTTTTATTTATAGAAAACTTATAAAAATGAGTACAAAACATATATAAATAAATGAATATATACAAAATAGTATCTTTGTAAGGTGCATTCTTAATGTAAATTTGTAATAGTTAAATGGAAAAAATAACCCTCGCCACATTATTTATGCATGTTTTTGTTGATATTATTTTGGTTAATTTTTTATTTAAATTTTAGTTGATGTTTCTTTTTTAGTTTGATGTTTATTTAAATTTTTCTTAATATTTTTATTATTATTTGGGTTGATGTTTATTTTACTTTAGACTAATATTTTATTATTACACTTATAATAATAATAATAATAATAATAATAATAATAATAATAATATTTGTAATAATATTTATATTAATTTATAAAATTATTATAATAAATACTATAATTGTTAAAAATATATGTGTGTGTGTGTTAATTTTAAACTAAAATAATTAAAATTTTGTTACACTTATCATATTTTTTTTCTATTTTACACACCGGAATACCTTATGAGATCCACCTAAATATATAATCTCCATAATAGTTACTTATGTATTTTCAAATGATTTGACAATATTTATAATATTAATTCATTTTTACTTTCTTTATAGAATGATATTTATTTACAAAAACTATTTACAATTTTTTTATAATTATCTCTTTTTTATTAATAGAAAAATCATAAATATAAGTAAAAATATTATATAAATAAATGCATACAAAATAATATAAAATAAAAAGGATATACAATATATAAAAAATAGTGATTTTTAAGAAATTCCTTACAAATTTTAATTTATTGTAACTCTTATATTTTTTACTACTAAAAATTTTTGTTTTAAAATATTGTCAAAGTGGAAAATACCAAACACACCTAGAAAAAAAAATAGGGTATTACCACTGTACGTAACATAGTATCGACATTTGTTGTCAATCTCGTGTTAGATACAATGCCAAAAAAACCAACCAAACTACAAACAAGATTAGAGTGCACAAGATATATAATATATTTATTCTATAAAGAACGCATTTATAAAATAAGACCTCAACGAGTCCCCCAAATATTTAAATGCATATAAGAGAGTAAAATGAGAGTATTGAAATACAATGGAGATAAAACAATAATAAGGTAAACCCCCAAAATCGTAATCCATTAAGGACCTATAAAAGGTATCCAAGTGTCCACACTCTCAAGCCTCTAAGGCCAACACAAGGTAGGCTATTACCGACCATCCTAAACAACCTTCACATTGTCTTCTGCTTGTGGGATTGAGTAGGTGACCAAACAAATTGGTACATTAGTACGCTACATACTAAGTAAGCCAAGTTACATCCTCAATGGGAGTTTTAAGCATTAAAGGCCAAAGGAAACAATAGAGATCATACTAAAACGCCATATCATTATTGCACGATTCACTTAGATATACATGTACTATCATGTTCATATAATAAATCATTATTTCATACCATGCAAGACTTAGACAATTCATAGCTCATCATGCTTAGCAACACAACATAGATATCATGAATAACAACGTATAATTCATAACAAGTTATTCCACATCTCACTAAACTCTCCTACAATTCACTTATAGGAGTATCCCATTAGGTCCATTTACTAGGTTTACTTAATCTATTTGTCACTAATACTCTAATGGAATTGAAGATTCTTATGAAGGGAGAAGTGTGTAGGATCTACGACTACTTTTGGAGAAGAAGGAATGAAGATATTCAATCAAGAATTGATAAATAACTCAACAAGAATTCAACCTTTAAATATCACCTTATCTAAGATTACTCCAAGTATTCTTAGGTAGGATTATTCAATCACAAAGAGAGAATTAACCAAGTGTATTACTTATACTAGATTTCAATATACTCAACCACATGTTACAAGGTTGTCGACACCCATGTCTTATATGGGGGGTCTTATATTGCTGGCTAGCACACTAATTTAGCCACATGACACACACGGGGCTAACTAGTACATAAACTAGTATTAATAATGTAATTATATCCTATATAATATATGAATCAATAAAGTCTATTACAAAAAAAAAGTAAGCTAAATAGTACATGAAAAAAAAACCTAACAAGAACATTAATACTTGAAATGTTGACTAGGCTTCTTGACTTGTAGAGTTGACTTTAATACATAATAGCTCCTTTTGTAATAGATTGTAACACATAAAATATTATGTATCTTGACATCTTAAAGGGCTTGTTCTTCTTTCGGAAAATACGTTATATACCTACAAGAATGACTTAAAGTAAACTTATTAAAGTTAGTCATATTATTATAATCAAAGACATATAATATGATCAATTCCATAATCAAGTATGTCACATCATTATCATCTTGAGGATCCATGGATGCTCTTGCATCACCATTAGATTAATTATTTAGAATCTATTATTCCTTTTCTTTTCTTTTCTTTTTTGAGGGATGGGTTGATTACCACCTTATGGTTTCACATACCATGAAATCCTATCCAAACAAGAGGACATAAAGTCTAGCCGAGGCCAAGAAATCACCAATGAACATAAAGTTAGCCCAAAGCAAATAAACCACCTAGATGACTAGACCCTTTAGTGTCGATACCCTATAGTACATCATCAATTCTAGAATAGATAAAGAACCAGGATCTACTAGGAACCCACCCAAAGGCAAATCCCGAAGGCAAATCTTGAATGCACCAATAAATGCCCGAAGGTAGACTAATCCCATGTAGCTAATCAAGGATCAAGTAATTTAGATCCATGCACAACTTAATCATCTTTCACTTTAAGTGATCAGTGTGTTACTCTTTAAGGTTATATTATCACATAAGGCCCATATAACAACCAAGTAACACATTCACCTAATCATTCTAGCTTAACCATTGACATCCTCCAAACCATGTGGTGGGATTTCCATTAGTGCTTAACGAAGCTTAAATCAACCCATTACGATAATCTATTTAAGCCAAGAATTTAGATTAAATCATCCATTTGTAGCACAATAACATTCATGATAGGTGCATACTCTATAGAACTATTATGAAAAAAAGGAGATAAAATCAAGGTAATTTGGGCTTAAAATTAAGGAAAATAAACACAATATGAAAATCAAGCTTGGAGTCATGAAAATATGGATGTACCGTCATGCAAGACTCTTAAAAAGAATTCATGTGAAGAAAAATCAAGATAATAAGATGAGTAGATAGGAAATATGGGGGGCCATATTTATGGATATACAACTCGTATTTTCTTGGTTCTCCTCCCACATGCTCTATTAATTCATCTCACACGCATAGTGTTAGAGCAAAAATATGGGTGCTCCATATTTACTAATATGGATTGTATTTTTACCATAATTTAGATCTAATTTGTACGACCTTCTATCCATATATATAACATATATTAGGTTGAATAGAACATTGAATAGCACCACTATTAGAACTTTGACTTTATTTTCATTATTTTTAAGTGATTAGGGTTCTTTTATTTGATTTAGTTAGTTAATTACACAGTTAAGGATTGAAGATCATCTAATGTTTGCAGTTCTACAATCTCCTAAGTTCTTTCTTTCCTTTGTTTTATTTATTTGTTTTGTACTTATTATTATGTTTAATGCAATTTTTGTAATTAGTTTAATTAATTAAGTTTGTCATTTTGTTTATCTTGATTTAATCTTTGTTACTTTGTTCCTCTATGTTTATTAAAGTTATGATTTTTATGTGTTTAGAATCTATGTTTTCTAGTTTTGTTAATATGCTAGACTAGATTAGCATGGGTTAGGAGGATAATAGAATGTTATAGGATAATTAATCATGAGATATGAATTGGAATTAATTATTATATGTATTTTTAGTTAGATTAATAAATCGAGTTTAATGATCAACGATCCAAGATTAGGACCTTATTATCTAGATTAGCCAACCAGTTAATTTGATTATTCATCAGATGCTAGGATAATATAGTTAATCTATAATTTTTAAGTATACATCCATAAGTGGAAAATAGGTTGATTAATTTATAAAGAAAGATATTAATTTCATATATGTTTATTAATCTTTAGAATAGCATAATTTGACCAAACTATAATTATGGTTCTATTTAGTTGCTTCTTAATTGTTAATGTTGCCATTAATTAAGTCTAGAGATCTTATCTTAGGTTATTAATTGGTTAGACAATAAGTTATAAGTATATCTCAGTTTATTTGAACAAGGGAATGCTAGGAAGCAACTGTGTGGAAGCTTCTATAGGTTAACATTACAAATACTTCATAACCATTTTATTCAATGATCGGTTGATATCCTTAAACTGAATATTTCTTTTGACTCCCATTATCCCATTATTGTTAGTCATTTATTGTGTTAATTGCTATTTTTTATTCTTTTCATTATTAGTTATTAGTTTTTTTTATTTGATAAACAGGAAAATTTATATTATAATAGAAATATACGAATTAGAATATAGTTGTAACACCTCTAAAATTCACTACTAAAATTTTTTTATTTTAAGTGTAAGAACATGCGAACATAAGAGGGGTGTTACCGCCGTAATCGATATAAGTCTGGCCCTAGACCATCGTTATACTAACTATAAGGCATGATAAAATAATATGTAAACCATGATAAGGGTAGCAAAATAACAATATATATCATAAATAAGAGTTAGGTGTTCATTCCCAAAAGGAGTATTGAAATACATAAATAAATGTTCAACTAAAAACATTAATGAAAAGAAAACTATTAAAAAGAACAACCAGATGTCATACTCTAAGGTCCCCAACACCGAACACAATAGCATCACTCTGCCCCAACCATAGTATCATATATAGCAAAGTCACCTAGTGAGTCCTTATTCACCTACATAGGCTCAAAAGGGGTCTTTGCTTGTGGGAATGAGTAGAACCCAAAATAGGGGTGATTAATATACTATATATTGAGTAAGATAACAATACAGTCAAGTAGGTCATAAATATCAATAACGCAACAATAAGGAATGGCATCCTCATAAGTATATCATCCTGACTTATTCATTATTATCTAAACTCAAGGTATTAGTGCAATAAATAATCAACCAATGATTTTATCCATGTTGGGTTCATATCCTACTATTCTCAACTAGTGGAATGGTAAATAAGTACAAATTCTAGGGTAAGAAGCTCTTCAATTCTTGGAATGCCCCCATATAAGTATCATCCCATTGATACATGGTGGAATTCTTTAATAGGTTTGCTAATGGGAATTCAATCCTTAAGAAATTCTGAACGAAGCATTGGTAGTACCTGACCAGACCTAGAAAGCTATGAACCTTTGATACGTTCGTAGGCACCTTCCATTCCATGACTACTACAATATTCGCTGGATCCACCTCAACTCCTCTTACTAACACTATATGTCTCACAAAGGCAACCTCATAAAGCCAAAATCCACACTTAGAGAGTTCAATATACAGGTGGTGCTCCTGAAGGAAGGACAAGATAGTGTGAAGGTGTTTCTTATGCTCTTGTTTTGAGCTTGTGACTTGTATTTGGTATGTATAATAGCTTCAATTGGTCTGTGATGTGTTTCGGAAGAATTTGGAGTAGAACTATAAGCTATGTTATAAATATGTACATATTTGACCTTGATGCAACTAGAATTTAGAAAAGTGTTGAACATAACATTTGTAGATATTTTTGTTATATTTCTAACGCATTAAGAATCAGCTCAATTAGAGGTCAAACAAAAAAGTTGTGGTTGAAATATTGAAGAGTGTCAAAGCTGGAAAGAAACATGGGCCTGTATTTAGTATAAATACCATGCGATTAGAACCCTAATTAGCATAGCGCCATCCTCTTCTCTCCTCTTGAGTTCTCTTTTAATTCATTAGTGAATTGAGTGATTTAGGTGAGGATTTCTTTGATTGATTTTATAATCACAATTACTTCACATCAATAAGATCATCTATTTCCCCAATCTGTATTCTGGAGTGTTCTTCTCTTCTCAATTATTACATGTTCTAATTGATTCCAATTAAATCTTGTTTTTCTAAATTGGTATCGATCCCTAATAAATTGGCATCAAAGCGTAGGGTTCATGTTCGGGATTTCTACAAGATTTGATATAGAGAAGTTTAATCAATCTATGAAGTTTGACTTATGGAAGTTGAAGATGAAGGAAATCCTGATTCAGAATGGATTGGGGAAGGCATTACTTGAAAATTCAAAGAAGCCCAATTTGATGATAGATGGGAAATTTGAGGAGAGAGACCAAAAGGTCATTTCCACCATACAATTGTGTTTTTTTACTGAGGTCATGTACGAGGTGGCTAAAGAAACAACGGCGTCAACCATATAGCTCAAGATAGAGTCTCTATACATGATAAAGTCAGTGACGAATCATTTTTTGTTGAAGAGCAAGTTGCATGAGTTAAAATTAGGTAAGGGACAATCCCTAAAATCTCATCTTGATGAATTTGACTGTGGTGGATCCAGGTAGTAGGTGGAGCAAAGGGGTGTTGCTCCAAGTAGACTACGAAGGGTTGTAAAGCCTCCTATGAGATATAGCTTTGAGGAGTTAGCAGGTTATGCTTTGGCTAGTGCTGAGACTGTGGTTGATGTAAAATAGCTAGTGTCATAAATAGATGCCATTGTTAGTGCTTATTTTGCTCAGTGGTGTGCTGCTATGGAGGACAATATGTAATCTCTATGGAAGAATGATACATGGGAACTTGTGAAGGAATCCAAGAAGAAGATGTGAAGTGTTCTTAGTGCTAGCTAATTCAATTACGTCATCATGGTGGAGAATTGTGAGCTTGTGACTCATATTTGGTATGTATAATAGCTTGGATTGGTGTGTGAAGTGTTTTGAAGGAATTTGGAGTAGAACTGTTAGCTATGATGGAAGATGTGAATATTTAACCTTTATGCAACTGGAATTTGGAAAAGTGTTGAACATAAAATTTGAATATCTTTTTTATCTTTCTAATACATCAAGAAACAACTCAATTGGAGGTCAAACCAAGAAGTTGTAGTTAAAATACTAAAGACTATCAAAGTAGAAAAGAAACACGGGGGACATGTGTTTAGTATAAATACCATGCGATTAGAGCCCTAATTAGCATAACGCCATCCTATTCTCTCCTCTTAAGTTCTCTTGTAATTCCTTAGTGAATGGAGTGATTTTGGTGAAGTTTTCTTTAATTCTCTTTGTAATCATAATTACTTCACAACAATAAGATTGTATGTTTCCTCAATTTGTGTTCTCGAGTGTTCTTCTCTTCTCAACTTGTGTGTGTTCTAATTGATTCCAATTAGATCTAGTTTCTCTAAATCGGTATTGATCCCCCAACACCTCTTTACCTCAAGAGTACACTAAGATGTCACCGATGAATACCACTATAGAATGTTTGAGGAATGGCTTGAAAATCCTCGTTATTAGACCATAAAGATAAAAGGTACATTGGTAAGCCCAAAGATCATCACCGTAAATACATAATGCTCATACCAGGTCCAAAAGATAGTTTTCATGATGTTAGTTTATCAAATGGTGGTAGCCTCACCTCAGGTCGATGCTTGAGAAAATAGGAGTACACCAAAGCTAGTCAAAAAGTACAATACCCAATATTTTTTTGTAAAATATTTGAATGAGAAATTATGCCAATTTTGGGCCTTTAATTTTGATTTAATGTTGTGATTTAGTTTGGGACAAATTTTGATTTGAAATCATGTAGAAAAATAGATTTTATTAAGTTTTTGAAGCAAACTGATCGATAGGTTCCATGAACCAATTGATTGATTTGTTGTTTCAACAAATTTGGTTTCTCGACTAAACCTATCAAATGCTTGGGGGAAACCAATTGACTGGTAGTAGAACAGTTGACTGGTAGACTCAAATCTATCGACTCATTTGTCGAGATGATCATATTTTTTTAGCGTGATTTTTCTAAAAAGTCCCTTACACTGAAATGGAACCTTAACAACCGATGTCAATTTGGCCCTAATAGATTCCTAACCATTTTCATGATGTATTGAACCTGAAATATTACTTCAAATTAGTCGAAGGTTGATTGGGATAATTAAGGGGGAGAGATAACCTCAGCATTGTCATCTTCCTCCTCCATCCTCTAGATGATTCTGAGATCAAATACTTTAATTTTAGGCATGATTCTAAGTAGCTGGAAGATTCTTTCCATGTTGAAATTTCATTACTCCATTCAAGAATGCTAATTTTTGCCTAATTAACCTACATACTCCAGAGAAACCATTTGAGCTTTGGAGAATATGTTAGCAAATATTGGACAAAATCTTTCCGTTATGATCAAATTAAAATAATCAATGGTAGGGCTTCAAGTTTATTCTTGAACCCTTAATTTTTTCCTTCGATTGGTTAGTTATAAATAGCCCCAATCATCCTTATTATGCACATTTCTTTCAGCCACCGAATCCTCGAAGTCTTGTATTTACTTTCCTTCTCCCTACACTTCTAATCCTATCTCTATCTCTCTCTATTTTCAATTGTTAACCAATGAAGAGTTAGATTCTAGGAAAAAGGTGGAGTGGTCTAGTTGAGCTTCTTCCCTATTTTGCCTCAAGTGGTATGCTTTCTGCTATACATGTGTATCAAATAATGAGCCCATAAAATTTTTTCTCAATTGATGTACCTTTAATAAAAGCCAACTAAGAGAGGTCTATCAAGGAAGGTAATATATGTTTTAGCCTATTAGTAAGAATTTTTGTGAAAGTTTTGTATATGACTATATAACAAGCTACATATCTAAAGTCTGCCATATGCTGATCATTAGGGATCTTGGGGATAAGAACAAGTATTTTTGTAGTGATAAAATCAATAAGGGTAGCATTAATAAATGATTCCTTGAGGATGATCTAAGTATCCTCTCCTAAAACAAGCCCTGCTTCCTTGAAAAAAGCTGAGGTGAAACCGTCCAATTCAAGTGCTTTGGTGTCTCCTATTGCAAAGATAGGCTCTTTTACTCCCTCTTTGGAGAATGGCTTAAGGATTGAATGTTGTTAGTTAGTGGTTATGATAGGTCCTTGCTCTTAAGACCTATTGAGATATATCAATTGAATGGGTATCATCCTGCCCAAGGAGCTTCACATAAAAAATCCCTGAAGGTCTTTAAGACATTCTCTAAATCATAAACCATTTTGTCATTCTCTCTTTTAATGCTAGTATGAAATATTCTATTCTACTTTGATTTCATTGTGGGGAAGAAAAAACTTGTCTTAGCATTACCTTCATTTATTCAATGAATGGTTTCTTTTTGCCGAAAGAAACTCTCTTCACACTGAGATAGCTGTTCATAAAGCTTTGTAACAACTTTCTCACGATGTTGCATCTCTACATTTGTAAGGTCAAACCATATATTCATTTTAAATGTTTGTAAGATTTGCTTTTGAGAGGCTACCCTAATAGAGATCCCACTATAATGATCCTTTTTTAGATGTCTAAATATGGTATTGAGTGCATATAGTTTCTATTTCCATTGAGTATTTAGAGTTCCAATGGAAGGCTTTGTACACTCTTTAGTAGCAATGTGTAAGAAGTTGGGGTCTTTGCATAACATATTGCAAAACTTGAATGGTCTTTTGCCATAGTTCCTGGGTTATTCGAGTAAGAGGTGGCTTGCATAATGATTCATGAATAGTTCTTCTTTGAATTCAGTTGTAAAAGAGGAGAATTGGTTGATTCATTAGTGATTTACAAGAATTATGTCCAACTTGCACATAATCCTTTTTGATCCCATTCTTCTATTACACCATGTAAAGAGTGGGCCAGTAAATGCTAGGTCATGAACCATAAGTTGAGAGATGCAGTTTTTGAAATCATTCACATCTTGGATATTAAGGGAATATTTTTAAAAACTTTCTTCATGGTTAAGCACAATGTTAAATTCCCCCAAAATAACCCAAGCTTCTAATTGCACTTGATTAGTGATAATCTAATCCCAAAGGTCCCTACGATAGGTCCATTATTAAAATCATAAATAAAAGTGATAAAGAATGTCAATTCCTCGATACAGTGAGCTTGTAAATGCATGACTTGAGCACAAGTTGATACTATGCCTACCTTCCATTTATTTTTGTCCCATAAACATCATATGTGGCCATTATTATGATAGTCATAGTTGTTGATGAAATCCCATCCCAAGTACAATCTTTCCTTAATTTCCATAGCCTTATTTGGCTTTAATCTTGTTTCTAGTAAACTAAAAAAAGAAAGCTTATTAGTTTTATACCACTTCATAACTTCCTTTTGTTTGTGAGATTTGTTTAAACCTCTCACATTAAGCTGAGCTACCATTGGGAAGTGGAATGTGAGAGAGATATTATCCCCCCTCTATCCCTTTCTTTCACTAGTAAGCATCTTTCTTCCTCTAATTAAGTGAGAATAGCAAATTGGTTATATAGTATGGAATTTTGTTCTGAATGCTTGAATGTCTTGTTAACATTTATATCATGTGATGAAGAAGCATTACATGATGCATGATGTGTCTTTTCTATTTTCTTCCAAGTGATAGCCTCACATTTGACATTGGTTAGAGTAAAACGATTGTGTTGTTGTTGAGCACTGGTTAACTTATACTGCACTGATGGCTTTATTTGTGTAGTTTGAGTTTGCTTCTTGGGGTAAGAAGAGATAGTGTGTTCTGTATGGTCACGCTCATTGCAATATGTAGGTTTCCACTCATGAAATATAGGTTGTGATAGTAACTCCCCATTAGGATCTAGTATATCCACTTTTTCCACACTCTTTTTAGTAACATCTATCTCCATAAGAAGGCATGCATAAGAAAGTCTTTCTCTGTTTAGCGTAAATCCATCCATGCATAAGGGATTTCCAACCACACTTGTAATTTGACTAAGGGAATCTATGTCCTAATAGTCTAATGGGAGATTAGGAAGTTTAATCCAGAAAGGAAGGAATTGGAAATTTTCTTTTCTCAACTAAAACTTCCTATGCCAAGGTTTGAGAATAAATGGTTTGTTGGCATATGTTTAGTATGGGCAAGATAATATCCAATCTCTATCGCTAGTAGAGGCATACTTGAAGATAATAAAACCCTCTTCATGGAGAAGGATTATTTAAAGAGATCTCTCCTCTCTCTGCATGGCCCGAACGAGGAGAGGATCATTTTCTACACAGAAGAAAGCACTTGGCGGGAGTGGATTTATGGCACGAACAGAGAATAATGAGATTGATAACCTAGTTCAGTTGGAAGAGGCTGTTATTCAATGTAGGGTTAGTGTGTTGCAGATAGGAGACTCCATTGAAGAGATTTCATCAAGCATATAGGTTTGAATGAAAAAGATTGAATCAAGACTAATTCAACTGGAAAAAAATATTTGATAGGAAAAAGTAGGCAAATCAAGAGATTTAGGAAACCAACAAACCCTCGTTGCCTTTACCAATATCTTGGAAATAAAATCACAGGTAATCATACTTCTCACGTAGGTTCTCCATTAGCTTATATCCATCCTACTCTAGCTGAAGATACTTAGCGAGTGGAAATTCAAAAAGACAAAATTCAAAATTCTTATGATGATTGGTAGTATGCTATAATTGGTTATATCATTGGTTACCGACCAACTCTAGGATAGATGATTCGATATGCACAAATGAATTAGCCTTCGATCACCCCTTTGATAATTTTATTATTATTAATTACAAAGTGATATACAAAATCACAATTACCATTTCATTAATAACTAATTGGGTGTTACCAAGTGTTAACACCAAACACAACACAAGACATACAAGTTACAACTTGGGTGTTTAGAGGTGACATCAAACTTTACCACTTAATGTACCATATTATTATCATTTTGATCCATATCAAATTCAAGTTAATCATGGTTGGAATCATGATTAAAATATTGTAATCACATAGAATAATTAATATGGAAGTCCCAAAGAAAGAACGGTAGGTATCAAGAAAACATGGTAAAATTATGCAGACCATTTAATAGATCCCTAGGACTACTTTGGTTGCACCAGACCTAAGCCAACATATAATACCCCCATTTCTAATACTAAAAATTTCATTTTACGGAAGCATTAATCACTATATTTTTGGATGTTACCACCACTCTTAGCATAAGTCTAGTTCCCCCACATTTCTTATGTCAAGTGTTATGGCTAAAACAAATCAAAACCTAAAATAAAATAGTGGAAATGTGAGGTAATATATAAATAAAAATTGTGGGTAATATAATTCATCCAAAAATAGAAATAAAAAACACCAACTGACATAAGAGACTAAAAAAAACCAATTACATAAAAAATAGGTACTCGTAGGTACAAAACCAGTATCTATTAACTCTTAGACCTAAATGCCCACTCTAAAAATGGGATCTCTACCTAAGGTCTCTCCTTCTTGTCACTCTAGTATGTTAAAAGTCACTCCATACCCTACACATAGTCATCTACAAAAGTAATATCAGTGTGAATTCCCTGTACCGAGTAAATTGAAATACCTCATAAGAGATAGTATACCCATAATGCACATAGCCATAAAAAATTTAAAAGGCATACTTGATTACAAAGCATGTACCATAACCACATGCAATAATTGTAGATATATATATATCAATTCTTAAGCTTAATAGTAAAACATACTACCTCATTTCACATCATCTCAAGGTAAAGTAAACATAGCTAGTTATTTAAATAGATTCTAACACTAAGGTAGGTCACAGAGGTGACTATCGAACTAACAATTCTAAATGACATGGTAGTGCACTAAGGTAACTACTGAACTAAAAAGTCCAAAAAAAATTCAAATATCAAGGTAGGGCACTGAGGCAACTACTGAATCAACTAATCTAAAACATTTTTTTTCATTTTCTTACACAATAGGTACTTCCACTTTAAATTTTCCAAGGGGGACACAATCAACCTAGGGAATCTTAGGTACACGCTGTCATATTAGCACCTAAAGGTGACACAATACCCTTACTCTCTAACATAGGGACACAACAGTGTGCTTGGTCATATCAGCAGATAAGGCTACATAGTATCCTCTAACCTCATTTACCTAGTCCTTAAGTATTGATACCCCCTATAGGGGTTATAGGTCACTTATAGAGTAGAATAGAGCCTTACTGAGGCACATTGACACACTGTCTAACCAAAACATACGAGGGCTAGCATCTCATCTCTAGGATAGTTAATCTTAGAGAGCAACCATTCCCAACTCATGGTCTTTCACTTTACATATAAATATTCTATGAGATGATCACATATGTATTTTAACCCTAAAAATGTGGATGTAAATCCTATAACATATTACTCATGCATACAACTTAACTAATAACAATAGTACATATCATTCAATTAATTGTTATCACTTTATCATGCATGTCATAATACTTGGATAATGTACACCCTAACATAATTATAAATCTTATAATCCTAACATTCACGCACATAAATTCTACCATCTTGTGAGTGGTTGGATTTACCAATTCCATGATTACACAGAAAGTCTTCTCCAAGATAATCAAGAATTACCTAGGAATTTAACACCCAATAACACATGCATTACCGTTAATATTAGACAAAAATATCCTAAAATTACTAATAAAACTCAAGGATAAATAAATAATTGAAGAAAAGAAAAGGAATCCAACAAAAACTCACATAAAAGAGGAAGAATCGGTGGATGTTGGTGAGAAGGAGAGAAGGACCAATGATGGAGTTGGCTAGTGCTAGTGGTTGGAATGACACAAAAGGATAAATTATTGGGTGTTACCACCAAACTTAGCATAAGTCTGACCCCTCGCCTTTCTTACACTAAGTGTTAATGCTAAAATGAATCTAAACTAGAGTAAATCAATGGAAACAGAAGTAATACATAATAGAGTTACGAATAAATGTTGTAGTATAATAATGTATCCAAAGTACAACAAGAGATAAAAGAGTCCAAAGGAAAACCAATTGTAATAAAAACCAGCACTTGAAGGTACAACTCCAGTTTGCCCTATCTCTTAGACCCAAATGCCTATTATAAAAATGGAATGTCTTCCTAAGGACTCCACTTGTCGCGCCCATGCTTATAAGCTTCATGCTAAACCATCACCCTCATAAAGTCATCTATAAAAGTAGAATTAGTATGAATTCCTTATATTGAGTAAATCATAATACTTCACAAGAGGTAGCATACTCACATTCCACATAGCTGCACAAAAATAAAATAGCATACATAAGCACAAGGCATGAGCCATACAAATAATACTCATAGAAATACATATATGAATTTCCGATTCTCAACTCAATGATAAAACAAACCAAATCATTTTCCATCATGTCAAAGTGGAAAGTCATATTTGGTTAGTAAAATACATTCCAATCATAGTGGTAGGAACTAAGGCAACTACCAAAACAACACCAAGGAGAACACTAAGGCGTCTACTAAATTAAAAAATCCAACATAACTCAAGGTAAGGCACTAAGGTAACTTCTGAACCAACAATCCATCACATTACCAAGGTAGGGCACTGAGGCAATTATTGAATAGACATTTCATCACAATACCAAGGTAGGGCATCAAGGCAACTCCTAAACCAACGATCCATTCCTTTCATTACACAACTAACATTTCCATTTTTACTTCTTTACTCGAGAGAGATAAAATAAAACCTAGGGACATAGTGGTGCACCTGGTCATATTAGCATTCAAAAGAAACAAAATATGCTTACCTCAAACCTAAGGACACAGTGATATACCTAGTCATACTAGCGCCTAAAAGCAAAATAGTATCCTCCCAACCTCAGATAACCTAGTACTTAAGTATCTATCCCCTATAGGCTCATAGGTCACCTATAAACTAGAGTAGAGCCTTAAAAACTAGGTCATCTAGCCCTTAAGTGTCTATCGCCTATAGGTCCCATAGGTCAGCTATAAATTAGAGTAGAGCCCTAAAAACTAGGGCACAATAGCACACCATTAAACCAAAAACTAGGGCTAACACCTCACCTTTAAGGTAGAGACCCCTAAAGAGCAACAATTCCCAACTTGAGGTCTTTCACTTTAAGTATTAATATTTTATGAGGTAATCACATAGGTCACATACAACATAAAAATTTCTAATTTCTATACTTAACCATTTTCCTTTTTATTTTTAATTATCTAGATAAACCCTAAGGTCATAGGTCTTTGCAAAAGGAAGTCAAAGCTAAGATCAACCTATCAAAATTCTAAGCCCATCATAACATTTAATTATTTATAGAAGATACATTTGGTTAAAATTACCAAACTACCCTTTAAGTTCACTATTTTTATAAGAGGTTTGTCATAAGCAGATAAAAATGCAATATTTCACATTATTTTAGCACACGGGTACTCTTTGTATTCTAGTGCGTATTTTCTACTTTTCATGCATTTAGTGGGTTGCACCCACTAAAACCCTAATCATATGACTCTAACGTGCCACATATTTCATGCAGCATATACATACACATTTAAAGCATAAAAGATCATTCAAATAGTAATATCATCATCATCTTATATGTAGGAGAATATCTATAACCCTAGGCCATGCAAATAGAATTTATCATAAGCTAACCCTAATCATGCGCATATACATCTATGTGAACTATTGTAGCCCTACTTCCATGCATGGACATTTATGAGACATATATCATGGGATCTAAGTCATAAATTGATAAAAATAAAATCCCTAACAAAATATTAGACATGTGAACGTAAAACATTTGACATATTACAATGCATACAACTTAATTATCAATAATCCGGTATATCATCCTTTCAACATATTATTATTTTATCATGCATGCTAAAATACTCAAAAAACATAAACCTTATGATGATTATAGACCTAAAAGTTCCTAGCATGCTTGCACATAATTTTATAATACTCTATGACTTATTAGATTTACCTAACCTAAGCTTATACAAAAGAGGTATTCTCCAAAGCTCTCAAGGAATACTTGGGAATTTAACATCCAAAGATATACATATATTAGCATATAATATTATAAAATATTAATCCATATTTACTAAAGAAATTTAAGGTTAATAATTGATCAAATAAGAAATAGGAAAGCTAAGGAAAAAGAGGTTTTAGTCGAGGAAAGTAGAGGGTGGAAATGGTGAATATGGCTGGTGCTCAAGGGACTAAGGAATGGTGAAAATGGCTAAGGTAAGGAGGGAATAATGATAAAATATAGTACAACTAAAATGAGAAGGAGAATTGTAGCACAAAGGGTCAAAGGAGGGGGAAGAGTTTCGGTAAAAATGGGTGCAAGGAATGGTAGAGCTTTAGCCAAAATGGTTAAAGATGGAAGTGTGGTGCTGTGAGAGTTATGGCCAAATAGAAGAGGGAGGGAACGACAACAATGGGTGAAGGGAATAGTGGAGAAATAAAATATAGGGTCGGTGGTGGGGAAGTTGAAATAGTGAGGGTTTCTGAAGGTAGGAAAGGAGAGAAAATTTTGCAAAGGAAAGGGGGTTGTAGGGTGTTAATGCATGGGTGTAGGGGAGGTTACGTCATGGGTTATTGGTGTAGGGAATGGGACTTTAGTGATTGTAGTCGGTGGTTAGATAAGGAGGCCAATAGGGTTTGGTTTTACAGAATAAAAATGGGTGGTGGAAGGAGCTATGACAGGGAGAATAGAGGGGGAATTTAGTGTGTGAGAGAGAGCTTGGGAGAGGTAGG
This sequence comes from Tamarix chinensis, assembly GCA_030549775.1. Classification (NCBI taxonomy): domain Eukaryota; kingdom Viridiplantae; phylum Streptophyta; class Magnoliopsida; order Caryophyllales; family Tamaricaceae; genus Tamarix; species Tamarix chinensis. The sequence continues at coordinate 34,506,671 of CM060181.1, read as the reverse complement.
AATTCTATAAGATGCCGAGGGCTTTTGGCACACACACAAGAGGGTAAAAAGTGTATAAGTAAGGTGTTTGCATGCAATGAAGTGAGGAGAAAAAACTAGGAGAGAAAAATAAGGGGGAGAGGGGAGGCATGATCTAGAAGATGTAGGGTGATTTATGTGAGGTTATACATTGGTGTTAGGGTTGTTTTGGCAAGAGTTGCTAGTGAAGGGGTCAGAGATGGGTGGAGATGATCAGTGCTAGGGAAAATAGAGTGGTGGTGTGTGTGTTGTGGAGGAAGAAATGATGGAAAAGAAACAAGCGACCAGTGTGGTGAAGGTGAAATGGGGAGGTTTTGTTTCCGTGAAGGAGCTTTGGAATAAGGGAAATAATTGCATACCGCTAGGGGAAACATGGTACACCATGGTATTAGAGGGAGATGGGATTAAGAAGAGGATGGAATGAGGAGCAAAACAAGGAGAGGGAAACATGAGAGAAAGGTAGGTGTGGTGTAGGGTATGTTGAGGTGTGGTGTAGGAGAAAAGTGTGTCAGGAAGAGGATTGAGGAAAGGTTGAGAAAATCTAGCAAGCTAAGGTAATTATTTAAGTGAGGAACTGGGAAGAAAATATCCAGCTAATAGAATAGGATTTACTCGACACAATAGATACCGATAGGGATCTAACTTATTATTAAAATTTATTAACACACTCTCTAATAAATTTTAACCTAATTAAAATATATATCTAATATGTCATAATAATAATACACATTTTAAGATACACTTAACACAAAGCACCATAAAATATTAGTATAACTAATGCACATAATTATCTATTTATAATTAGGTTTTTTGAAAATAGGGTATTACACAATAACACATAGTGAAACCAGTTGACTATTTATAGGAATAAGTTGATGGCTATAGCAAAATGGATCAATGGATACAAGAAGAGACTAGACCACTCTAGTCAAAGGTAACCAGTCCATGGGTTTAGCAAGCCAATTGACTATTCATAGGAACCAATCATCTAGTGCATCAAACCAATCGAGTATTCTCATAAGCAACAAATCAAAATTTCCAAACCAAGTGACTGTTCACACAACCAAGCGATCGGTCCAACAAATTGATGGACTTGTCAAGGTGAAAAAACAACCAAAGCCGTGATCCATTCTTAGACGAACTTCACCAAACTTTTCCAAATTAATCCTAGCATGCTTCTATGTCATATAACACATAAAGAGACATAATCCTTACATTGAATCATATGGTAAATGGTAAACATCGATAATCTACAAGATCATGCATGGTAATTCATACTTGAATACAATGAAAATCATAATTCATGCCTTAATTCATCAACATGGATAAAATAATATATAAATCATGCTAATATCAATGCATGCTCAAAGAAGTAAAACAAACATTCTTTACTATGTGAGATCACATATAAGAATGTACTAAAAATGATAAACTCATGGGTCATTCTTCGAGGCACCACTAGAGGTTCTAATCTCATACTATACTCATAATTCCATGTCAAGGCTAAGATGGCTAAATTGTGCTCAACATATCATAATCTAAATACTACACATGCTAATAGTGCTAGAGACATACAAAAATCTGAGACATGCTCATAAATCAATTGCACCACACTCTCGTGCTAAATTCATCAAAATCATGCTTCAAGCTAAAATAACCAAAACATGCTCACATACTCAACATCAAGGAGGAACCAACAAGAATCGTGTCGACATTTAAATCAAGCTCATAAAATCATGTCTACATCAACCATACACACATATCTGAGATTCACCACAAAGGTCCTAATGACCACATGCTACTAAACATAATCAAACATGTGATACATAAATAGAAAGCTAAAGTCATGGAATTAGCCACAAAGGTCATTTGGTCAATACCATGGTTTTAAATTGGCATGTTTGATATATAGAACCTTATTAATTTGGTTACTAAGCTAAACTTTCACTGTAAACATATGATCCACATTTATAACTAAATATCCATATGAAGTCACATCTCATGCTTACAACCATCCATTTCATGACACACATCTTGATCAATTATATATCTAATGACTCATGCTTTTCCATAGCTACATGCTAAAATCAAATATATCAACTATTATAAATGTGAACATTAGTCCTCATCATAAAATAGGGATTTTCTTACCATGAAGCAAATATTCTTGTAACACCCCTCAAAATTTACCACTAAATTTTTTTTGTTTAAGTGAAAGAAACATTAAAAACATATGAAGGTTGTTATCGCTGTAATCAATATAAATCTAGCCATAAACCATCCTTATACTAATTTTTAGGCAAAGGTAAAACATAACACAAACTATGATAAATGTACAACAAGTACAATCCATATCATAAATAAAAGTTATATGTTCATTTTGAAAGTAGAACTATAATACCCCCATTTTTCACTATTGAAAATTTTTGTTAAAATAATTGCAAAAGTAGAAAATACCTAGGAAAAATGGGGGTTACTGCCATACCAGACACAAGATATACATCCCCTGCCTATCCTATAATAAATACAAGGCTTAACCAATCAAAAAACTTAAAATAATAGAGTGCATGGAATATTAATTTAATTAAATAACTCCAAAAGTGTTTACATCAAAGGACCTTAATTGGTTCCGACCAAATCATTAAAAAATACATGTGAATAAAGTATGGGGCTACAATAAAATAAATTATGGCATCAAACCCAATTTAAAACCTTGGTCCACCATGGACCAAATCAAAAACTTATGGATATCCTTACTCTTAAGCCTCGACCCAATTGAGGTAAGTCCTTTACTGTCCATGAGCAAAGACTTGCAAATGGTCCTCTACTTATAGGAATGAGAAGGTGACTAAGCAAATGAGCACATTAGTATGCTACGTACTAATTAAGCCAAATTTCCATCTCAATGTAACACAAGTGTACTAATTTACCATATAGGAATATAAATTACATCGTGCATCATAATAAGGCTATATATAAAGGTAAAAGTACATAAAGGCATGTTGTTATGTACAATTCTAGCATAGTAGAATATATCATGCTTATATTCACAGCCTTCTCACATAAGCACTTACATAAGTAATAGCAAAGAGCTTCCAAGCAACCTCTAGAGTTTATTTCCAATTATCCAATTCCTTAGGTTATACCATTTACTTATCCATATAAGAGGTAGATCAATCACTCAATCAATATTCCATTCCATAACCAATTAGTCATTTTGACCAATAGCCAAGTGTATAAAACAACTTTATTCATTTTAGTCATTTATACCATTACTTTAACTTCTTAACCAATCATTAACCATCCATTTAGTCATCGTTCATAAATTACTAACCAATATTTGTCAATCATATTTTTATTATCATCGAGCGATGGATTGTGCACCACCTTATGGTCTCCCATAGCATGTAAGCATATCTAAATAAGGGACATAAAGTCTAGGTTAAAGCCAATCACCAAGTGGATATAAGTTCAGGCCAAAGCTAATTACCAAAATCGACAAAAGTCTAGGTCTAAGCTAACAAATATGGACATAGTCCAGGCATAAGCCAACCATTGAGATAACCATACCCTTAAGTATTAAGATCCCCTAGTACATCATTGGTTTCTAGAGTAGGTAAGGCACATACCTCCTAGGATCTTGCTCGATTGCAAAGCATGAAGGCACCCAAAATGCTCAAAGGTAGAGTAACCTCCAGTAGCTAATTGAGGATCAAGTACCTATACCCATACTCAACTCAAATTTCTTTCGCTTTATGTGATAAGTATTTTATTCATAAGGATGGGTGATCATACGAGGCCCATACAAAGCAAGCAGGCAATTTTCCATGTTAATCCATATTAATCATTTTCTTTCCATTTTTCAAATCATTTAGGTTTTCCATTTATCGTTGGCCAATATTATTTATATCCACCATCTTATTAAGTTCAAGCCTATGCTGATTCTCATTATTATTTTCTCAATATCATCACTTATCATAAGCTAAATACCCATTTAGCCTTTAGATTACACGTACAGAATACCATAAATTATGATCCATTTTAATTCTTTCATTAGGCGAATAATCCATAATAAAGTTTGTATTTTATCCTATTAAGAATTATGGTATATTCCCAAACATAACCTCAAAGGCTAACCAAAATGAAAAGAAATAAATCATGCAAACCTGTAGAACCAATCGATCATTTACACCAACCAGTTGATAGGTTTGGGTCATCAATCGATCTAACCATACTATGCTTTCCTCAAACTAGTGGAACAATTTGGGCAAAACATTCGATTGTTCATAGAGTAGTGGATCCATTATGCCAAGCTAGCCGATGGGTTTAAGTAGAGAGTAAGACCAAGGTATCTACATACTTTCTAGTCAATGGGTTGGGTTAACCTATTGAATATTCTAGGAACTAGTCTATTGGTTTGACTAGCTGGTTGATTGGTTTACCCTAATACAACACCAAATCATAAATTTCAAGCATATTCTTGCATATAAATCATTCTTAACCACATTAGAACATGTATCAACAGAGTCTAATCTATTTTTAACTAGATTAAGATGTGCTTCTCATCATGGAGCATTCATATCTTATTTTTATCAATTTTCATGGAATATACCACTTGAGTCAAAAATAGTGAAGAACTAAACTAAACTAATCAACCTTTTTCCGATAATATAGCTCTACCTTGCATAAAAATTGAAACAAGAGAGAGCTAGAGGCAATATCAGAAGAGTATAAGAAGATTGATTGGTAATACTCAAAGTGTGGGAAGAAGAGGGGAGAATACAAAACTTACAAATTTTGGTTGATGAATGAAATGTGTATAGCATGGATGATTGGGGCTATTTGTAGCCAACCAATCAACAAGAAATGGTGAAGGTTCAGGATCTGACTCAAAACCCTAACTTTGACTATTTGAATTCGATCAGAACATGCGGATTTTATCCCAAGATTTTTTAACATGTTCTCTAGATGTCAAATGGTGTCTCTAGAGAATTCAAGTTAATTAGATAAGAATTATAATTCACGAATGGAGTAATAGAAATTTAGTGTGGAAGGAATATTCTAGCTACTCAGAAGCATGCTTGAGATTAACGCATTCAATCTCAGAATCATGCAGAGGAGAGGGGAGGAAGAAGATAATTTTGATGTCATCTCTCCCCCTCAATTATCCTAATCCACCTCCACATCAAATTGAGGTAATGTTTTAGGTTAAATGCATCATAAAAATGGTTAGGAATCTCTTAGGGACTTTTTTGCTTGGGTTGGTAAGGTTCCATTTTAGTGTAAGGGGTTTTTCAAAAAAAATCAAGCTTGTAAATATAACCAGCTCAATAAACCAATCAATGGGTTTGGGTCTACCAGCCAACTATTCTACTATAAGTCAATCGGTTCCCCCCAACCAGTTAATCGATTTAGTCAAGAAACCCAAGTTATCTGAAATGACAAACCAGTCGATTAGTTTATGAAACTAGTCGATTAATTACATGTAAAACTCAATAAAATTTACTTTTCAACATGATTTCAAATAAAACTTTAACCCAAACTAAATCATAATATTAAATCAAAATTAAATGCCCAAAATTGGCATAATTTTTTATTCAACCATTTTATAAAAATGTAGGGTATTACAAGAACTGAAATACATAAATAAATGTTTAGATGAAAACGACAAGGAGAAAACTGGTTTAAAACAATAACCAGATAACACAACTATCTGGTCCCTAACCTTAGTCATAAAAGTATCTCTCTATCTAATCAGAGCATTATACGCAGCGAAGTCATCTAGTGAGTCCTCATTTACCCACATAGACATAGAAGGGGTCTCTAATTGTGGAAATGAGATGCATCCATTATAAGGATGATCGTTATGCTACACACTAAGTCAGGTAATAATGTAACCAACATGGTCATATAAATTAATAACACCACGATGGGAGATGACAAATGCATAAGTTGATCATACAGACTTATTTAATATTCTTCAAACATAAGGTATTAGTGCAATGATATGTTTCTTATGATTTTATTCATGTTAGGTTCAAGGACCCCCTATTCTCAATCAATTAAATGGTAATCAAGTACAAATTCTAAGGTAAGATGCTTCGGGCCACTATTCCCACTAGTGGATCGGTAATTAAGGTACAACCGATCTTGATCCATATGGTATTCCTTTGTAAGTAATTAGTGTCTTAAAAAAAAGTTAATATCATCTAATGGTTTGGTCTACTTGAGTTTGGGACCCCACTATCCTCATCAGTGGAATGGTAATTAGGTACTACTTCCAAGGTAAGATGCTCCTGGATACTATTCTCGCTGGTGGATCGATAGATACAACTAGGCCCAACTCAAGTGTTCTTTTTCTTTACTTGATTAGTGTATTGTTCATGTTTTATTTACTTAAGGGTTATCGCATAGTCATGTACACCTACTCATGCAAGGCATTATCCTAACTATTACCCCAAAACAACCCTATTCCCCTTAGAAATCCTAATTTCACAACCCTTGCATATCCTCTCCTCTAGTTCCCCTTTTAGTCCCTAATCTACCCAAAAAATCTTACCACATCATTATAAATCCCTTAGTCAATAGATATGGCCTATTATCCATATTTTACACATATGATAATAGCTAGAATCTTGGGTTATTCCTCTAAAACCCAATTTCTCTAATTTGGCATAGTCCTTTCTCTAGTTCTTATCTAGTCCTCATATATCATAACCATACATAGAATACTATAGTTAACCATTAAATATAATATTGTGGTATAACTCCCACATTTTACATATATGATAATACCCTACCTATTCACCCCTTCCAAAACCATAATGTCTAATTTCAGCCATAACTACTTTCCTCTACCCCGCATGACTACCAAATTTAGTACACATTTCCAAATTTTTTTGGTTAACATTATATTCCAACGCTGCAACCCAACTCCCCATCTTATACATGATGTAATAGCCTACCCTTAGGGTTACTCCTTGTCCTCCCAAAATCCTAATTTCACCTTTTCGTTATAACTTCTTCCCTGCTCAAATGACTTCCTAAATTTGCATGAATACCCAAGATGCCATCATTAACCTTACACACACTGCCTAGTACCAATCCCCTACTTTACTCACATGTGATCATAACTTTCCCTTTGGTTTTACTCATTGCAATTATGGTCCTTCTTCCCATTTTTCCCCATTTATTTCACATAGTATCTCCAACTTATTTTATGCCAATTAACACCCTAAATTATTCCACATGCCACTTTTTCATTGTATTAACCAAAATGCCCCTAGGTTACCAAAACCCTAATTCTACCATCCCTAAGTCATAAAACATCCAACACAAAGACTCTTCAACTTTCCATATATGTAATGCCATAAAAACATGGACATGGACATACATAAATGCTTAAAATCAATGCAGTCATGACTACACAACTTTGTTATGTTCTGCTAATGTCAAGCTAAAATTGCATATACAACACCAAATTCATTTATCATTTCATGCATGCCATCATATATCAACATATGAAGGATATATATTATAATATAGTAAAACCCTATCTCTAAGTGTATCCTTACCAAAGATGCTATGGTCTCTAAGTATGCACAACCTATGCCTCCTCCTCCACTATCATCAAAATATTACCTAGAAATAGGGATATACACGGTTTATAATTTCCTTTCTTTTTTATAAAAAAGAAAAGAAAAAAAAGAGACTTTAAACTAAATAAAGATAATAGAGGAGAAAGGAAATGGATCTGAATAAAGTGGAAATAAAATGGTAGCCTACATGGTGGCAATCAAGGTTGCACGATAGTTGAGGCAGTAGTAGCAATGGCTAATTTGGAGAAAAGGGTGAGGGTTGGCAGTTCAGGGTTGAGGAGGTGGTGATACTAGGAATGGCTGGAGCTGGTGACCGAAGGTGGTGTAGGGTGAGGATCGGCCGAGAAGGAGAAAGAAGAAGGGATGAACCGAACCCAACTAGTAGAATCATAATCAATTCGCCAAATTAGCATACGATAACGTAATCATTCTCTCCATATCCAGAGTAATCTTTGTGTTTGTCATCGTAATAAACAATTCTAACAGAATAATGGAGCAATATATGATTTCATAACATAAAATCAAAACATACCCCTTGCATTTTCATTACAAACACATATATAGATTTTGGGGCTAAAGTGTTCGATAAAAAGGGAAGAAGATGAGCCTAAAGACAATGATAAAAATATTAATGGCCTTAGACATTTGGAAGGGAAGAATTAAGTTCTTCAAATTCTAAAAATCGAGAACACTAGAAGGGGCACAGGTGGAGACAAAGATGGGTTGAGGAGGAAGAAGATGCATCATTAGAGAGAGAAAATGTTTTGGGAAGCTAATTCATGTAGGGTTAGAGGAATACAAAAAAAAGGAAGAAAATAAAATCAAGTAAAGAGAAAGAGAGTGGGCAGACTTTAAGTCTTGGTAAACGGCATGTGGCACAAACATACAAAATAGGGAATGAGACATGGATTGGGCGAAGTCACTCGGTCAGTTCATGGTCCAATTTTAAAATAGTTTTAGCAAAATAGCTTATATCCCATTAAGTTTTAAGGGGGTAGTTGGGTTATACCTCTATGAACCTATAAGGACAAGAGGATGGGTTCAAATATGCCACACCTAAGACTAACATCAACTTAAAACATTATCATCATTGACTAACTACAAACACACACACATAAATACTACAAATATTTGAAAATAATAAAAATGGACTAGTTATCAAACCCAACTTACCTATAGTCCCATAACCCCTTTTCTAACTATAAAAATAATAAAGGTTATGTGCAAATTTAAGCTTCAATCTTGGTGCTTGTTTCCTCACTCCTTACTATGACTCCATTTTCTAGTCCGCCCTAAACAAAAAAAATACAAAGTTGTTAAGACAAATATGAAATATATTAGGATAATTCAAATAGAGTTTAGAATAGAGTTGAACATTGTGGTGTCCTTATCATCTCTCCTCCCTAAAAGGGTTTCATCTTTGAAGCCTACACAAAAAGAAAAAGAAAAAGAGATGGATCAAAAACATTAAAGATGGGATGTATGGCACCATACTTTCTGAGCAAGTGAATTTTATAGGCATTATAGTTCACCCATTTGAGGACCATGAAGGGTCTGTCACCTAGAGGATCAAGTTTATCCCCTCGGTGGTTGGGAAACCAATCTTTGAGCAAATATACCCAAAAAAGGTCTCCTAGTTGAAAAACAACCTTCTTCTTATGGCGATTAGCACAAGCAGGCATCTCCAAATTTTTCTTCTCAATGCGTGTGGTGATAGATTTGTGAAGTTCTTTGATGGATTTTGCATTGTTTGAGATGACTTGAGATGTTGGTATTGGGGATAGGTCTAATGGTGTGAGAAAATTGAAGCTAAAAACAACCTCAAATAAAGATTTTTTGGTGATCAAGTAGAGGGTCTGATTGTAAGCAATATCAATATGTGGCAAGACGGACACCCATTGTTTGGATTTTTTATCAAGAATAGCATGCAACATGTCTCCTAAGGTACGATTATCGACCTCTATTTTCCCATTATTTTGTGGGTGACAAAAGGTTGACAAAAGTAGTTTTGCACTCAATTTGCCCCAAAGGGTCTGCCAAAAGTGAGACACAAACTTAACATCCGAATTAGATACCATAGTCCTAGGGACACCATGATGATTATATGGGAGGAGAAATAGTCAGCAATTGTGGTCAAGAGCTATGGTTTAACACTTAGCAAAGATCTCATGGAAGTCCTCATCATTTGGGTATAATATTTAAATATGTACGAATCCCAAAAGATTAGTGTTAATAGTGGCTATAAGTGTGTGACATCGAATAATGGAATTAAACACCTTATTATCTCCCCGTTCTTATCTTTGACAATATAAGGGAAGGTTTAAATAAATTTACTCCACTTAGCTTGTCTATGGTTAATTTTTCCTTGTGTTTTAAAATATCTTAAGGCCTGATGATCAGTATGGATAATGAATTTTTTAGGCCAAAGGTAATGTTGCCACACTTCTAAGGATCAAATAAGGGCTAACATTTCTTTATCATATGCAAAATAGTTTAAGGAAGCATATTTTAGTTTCTAACTAAAATATGCAATTGGTCTATTATCTTTAGATAGGAAAACTCCTATATCTTCTCCGGAGGCATCATAATCGATCTCAAAAACCTTAACAAAGTTGGGTAGTGTTAGGAATGGGGCGTTGATAATTTTTTCTTTCAAAATCTCAAAGGCCTTTTCTTGGGTAGGACCTTACTAAAATGGAATGGATTTTTTAACTAAATCATTAAAGGGGGATGATATAGTGCTAAAGTTAGGAACGAATCACCTATAAAACCCACATAACCCATGGAAACTCCTAACTTGAGATGCATTCTTAGGGATGGGCCATTCCTTGATAGCTTTAACTTTTTCTTCATGCACCTATATCCCATTTCTACTAACCACAAACTCAAAAAGGTGACACTCTCAAGGCACAAGCAACTCTTAAACACTAACAAATAGGTGTTCTTGCCTATCAAGCATGTCATCAAAGTAAAAAAAAAAAAAAATTTGTAGACAAATTCACATAACACATGATTCATCAAGGGAATAAAATTTCTAAGGGCATTAGAGAGCCCAAAAGGCATGATAAAACATTCATACAAACCAAAGTTGGTTTTAAATTTTGTTTTCCATTCATCTCTAGGTTTCATCCAAATTTGATGATATATACTTTTTAGGTCTATTTTGGAGAAATTTACACTCCAATGTAGTTGATCTAGCATTTCATCTAAGTAAGGAATAGGATAGTGATATTTAATGGTAATACTATTTTTTGTGAGAGAGTTAATGCATACGCGCCACGCTAAATCTTTTTTTGGAAAGAAGAGAATGGGAATGACATATGGACTCATACTCTCCCTTATGTAACCCTTTTCAAGTAATTCAATTACTTACTTTTTTAACTCATTTACCTCATGGGGGTTAGGTCAATAGGCATGATGGTTTAGAATTCTATCCCGTAGGATGAAATTTATTTGGTGTTCTATTCCTCAGAGAAGGGGAAGACCACTAGGAATTTCCTTAGGAATATACTGTGGCTCAACTTGCCCTTCCTGCCAAACCCTTGCACTCCATTGGTGGGTGAAACCTTAAACAAAAATTTTTCCTCTGGCTCAAAACAATCACTACAGTGTCTCTAATTAGTGTAACTCTTCTAATAAGTCCGAGCCCCTCTCATCCTATCTTGAATCAACCACACCTATTGGGTAATCTCCTCAATCATCCCAAGCCTAAGCACAACATTCTCGTTGATGTCACTCCAACACAAGGGTGTCCAACACTTATGTCCATACAATGCCGCAAAAGGTGCCATCCCTATACTAGCATGATAGTTGTTGTTGTATGAAAACTCCACTAAATATAGGGGTTCCTCCTAATAACCTTTAAAATCTATAGTGCAATCTAGCAACATATCCTTGAGTGTTGGGATCATTCTCTCATTCTATTAATTCGTAGATAGGTAAAATGCAGTACTTGTTTTTAGCATTGTGCATGGAATCTCCCACAAATTCTCCCAAAAGTGTGAAAGAAACCTTGATTCCATGTTAGAGATGATGTCTGTGGGTGTACCATGCCTACTAAGCATGAGCCTCATGCAAGTGTTGGCCCATTGGTCCATGCTCTAGGTCAATTTCATTGGTATAAAAACCACTGATTTGGTCAGTATGTCTGCAATGACCTAGATTGTATTACATCGCTATGAGTCCTTAGTAATCCACTCAAAAATGACTCCCATTTCTATCTTGGCACTTCAAAAGACTTGAATAACCTTGTATATCCATGGCTCTCAAACTTAACCTTTTGACAGGTCAGATATGCTTCCATGAACTCTACTACCTCTCACTTCATGTGAGGCCACCGATAGATCTACTTAAGGTCTTTGTATAAAATTTTCCCTCTCGGGTGAATGAAGCAGGGGGTACAATGTCCTTCTTCCAAAATTTGGTGCTTTAGATTAGTGCACTTCTACGGTACACACTAACATCCCTTGTATCTTTTTTCAAATACTCTCGACTTTAATATCTCCAAGATGCCTAGATCAAATTTCATCAAACTCTATTGATTCAATCAACAAGGCACTCATGTGAACCTCTACGTCACCTTGTTGGATTAACTCCACCCCATTTTCACCAAATTCCCCCATTAGTTGATTAGCCACTATGCAAGAATTAATAGAGTATGATGTCTTCCTACTTAAGGTATCTAAACCATGTTTTCCTTACCCTCGTGGTAGGTCAAATCGATTTTGTAGTCCTTTACCAGCTCTAGCCATATCCTGTACCTCATATTCAACTCATTTTGAGTGAATATATATAAGAATCTTATAGTCACTGAAAAATTTGCATTGAATTCATACAGGTAGTGTCTCCAAATTTTCAGCATGATGACAACTGCATCCAATTCCAAATCATGAGTTAGGTAGTTTTGCTCATACTACTTCAATTAGAAGGAAGCGTAGGTGACCACCCTACCATTCTACACCAACACACACCCCAACCCATGCTTATACGCATCACTATAGACCTCAAAACCATTTAATCCCACTGGTAGAGTCAAATTGGTGTTGTCATTAGGTGCTTCTTCAATTCTTGGAATGCGCTCTCAAAGGTATTATCCCATTAGAGCCTAGTGGTCTTCTTCATCAAGTTTTTCAAGGGGTGTGTAATCCTTGAGAAATTTTAAATAAAACACCTGTGGTACCCGATCAGACCCAGAAAGCTATGAACCTCGAATACGTTCGTGGGCACCTTCCACTCTATAAATATAAGGGTAGAGTGGATTTTTGGGTATAATGTCGTAAGAAAAATAAATGATGAAGCATTGGGTAGGAAATGTGAATGCACGAAAATTGGATATAGATAGAGCAACAACAGGGCATGGAGTTCAACACATGATAGAGGAGAGAAGGAGAAAGTATAAGGAGAAATGAGAGGTGGTAACTAAGGTAAAGTACCTCAAAAAAGTTTTGGAGATTTTTATCTAAATAAAATAATAAAATGGTCTAATTAATGTGAAAATAATCCCAATTCATCAAAGTATGCTAATTATGACCAAGAGACTCTAATTATGTTTTTTTATAAACTTTGGAAAGAGAATTAAAGCAAAAGATAAAAGGATTCCTGAATTGTAGCTTAACTAGTCGATGGGTTTGGAAAAACTAGTGGACTAGTTCTATTGGAAATAAAAATGCTAGTTGCTGGACATACCATTTGATTGGTTTGAAAAAAAAGTCGATTAATATCAAAAATATTTCACATTTTCACCCCGCTCCGAGTCCTTCCAAATTAAAAGTATTTTATCTTATATTAAAAAAAAATTAAACACATTTTTGAGGAATTTTAGGATAGAATATTACACACACTCTATAATAACCCACTTTCTTAGACCTTAAAATAAATTTAATTATGATTTAATTTTTCATTTAATTCTTTGTTTAAAAAATATTTAGGAAAGGATTTTAAATGGAGAATACTTAGAATGCTAGGAAAAATAGTTGACTAGTGTGTGTTTTCACAATGGTCCTTTAAAACTAAAGAATTCTATTCTATTGGCCTCACAGGTCAACCAATGCCATTAAACTTTATTTGGATCATAAAAAATGTGTTTAAAGATATAAAAATGTTGATTAAGTATTATTGTACTACAACACCCATAAGGATGACAACCTCATTCTCATTCAAACTCTCTGAAGTACAAGTGAAGATTTACATAAGTGATCTGTAAAGTTAAGCCTAAAAGGTTTCATCTTGGTTTCATGTTAAAACTTGTAAGGTTGAGTTTGAGCATTCACTTTTTTTTTAACTCTTTGGCATGTGTTAAAATTCTTCCCTTAAATTCATTTGATATGAATTCATACTTGATTTTAACTTCCAAACATTTTTCAAAGTATTGGTTCTAGTAAAAAACTAGTCAAATAGTTTCTAAACAGATCAATTAATTTGTATTTTTAATCCAAGACTTATATCTTTCAAATAAATCCTAGAAATAGATTGAATGGTTCCTTAAAGACTTTTATTGATGTGGTATATAATGGAGAATCAATGTTTCACAATGCACGATCTTTTATCTCATTCCTTGGAGTAGAAAGATCATCAAAGTTGTAGATGAATTCGTGAACATAGCAATCGTGTACCTAGTCTCAAACAAAGCCACTCTTGTATCAAACAATACCTACTTAACAAAACATCATTAGAGTTACCATAAAGGTATTCAATATTTTCAAGAATAATTAGTATTGTATCCAAATATGCTAACTCTTGAACTCTAAAAATAGAATAATGAAATGGATATACTCCTATATCATTCTCCAATTGTAAAAAAGATTTTTTTTCTCAAATATAATAAAGAGATAAATCACCAACATTAATAGCCCTAGAAATACCCATATAGGATTTAAGTAATTCTAATTCATAAGCATTATTTCTAAGTTTTTTTTAAGATTTTAAATGGTCTATTGGATTTTGGAATAAGTTTTTTTTTTCAAAATGTTTATTTTCTTAAGTGTAAGAAAACTAAATCACCTAGTGAAAAAAAAATTAATTTGACTTTTATTTTCTTGAGTTTGGTATTTAGCATTAGATTTCTCAATGTTGTTTCTAATTTGCTCATAAAGTTAAATAAATAATTCAACTCTTTCTTTAGCATCATAGTTCTTAATGTCATATGTCTTCAATGATAACATATCAATAGGAAAATAAGGATTAACTCCAAAGACAACTTAAAATGGACTCGAATAAGTTACACTTGAAGGAATCCTACTATATTAAAATTCATCATATGCAAGTTTAATATCCAAATATTTTGTACTCTTATAAACTAATCCTTATGGTAAAATTCCCAAGGTTCTACTAATCACTTCGGTTTGACCATTCAATTGGGGATGATGGTATATACTAAATAATAACTTAGCACCTAACATATGCCAAAGTTTCTTTCAAAAGTAACTCAAACATTTTACATCTTGATCTGACATTATACTTTTGGGAATACCATTTATCCTTACTACTTCCTTGTAATACAAATCTACCACATGAGTTACATTATCCATTTTATTATAAGGTATAAAAGGCGCCATTTTCGAAAACCTATCTACTATGACCATAATAGAAACCTTTCCCCTTTTGTGTCCTCAGTAACCCTAGAATAAAGTTCATAATAACCCCTCCCATGGTTTACTAAGAATAGGTGAAGGAGTATACATATCTTTATGGAAGAAATTCTTACTCTTTTGACAACTCACACATCTCCCAATAATAGTTTGTACTAATTTTATCATTTGTAGCCAATAAAAGTGCTCTTGTAATATTTTCATAGTTTTATAACAAAATGATTAGCTATACCCTCCTCATGTACTTCCTTAACAAGTAAACCACATATACTAGAATGAGGTATACACAATTTATTAAGTTTGAAAAGAGATTCATCTTGAAGCACATATCTATCAAAACTATTATTCTTTTTTACATGCATCATAAATCCCAAAAAAATCTTCATCTTTTGCATATAATTATTTTAATATTTCAAAACCTAATAACTTAACATCCAACAAAAAAAAGTATCAAAGATCTACTTGACAAGGAATTTTCTACAACATTTTACTTACCATCAAAATGTTTGATAGAAAAAATAGAGGATGATAAGAAACTCACACATTTTTCATGACAAGGACTAATTTTATTTTTCACATGCAAATATTTTAAACTGTCAAGATCCAAATGCAAAATAAATGGTTTATGTCTTAAATAATGGCTCCATGTTTCTAAGCTTCTTATCATGACATAGAATTATTTATCATACTTAGAGTTATTTAATTTGGTCCCATTTAATTTTTCACTAAAGAATGCAATGAACCATTTTTATTATGAGGGTAAACCTCTTATCCCTACCCCACTAGAATCACATGTAACTACAAAAAAATTATCAATGTTAGACAAAGATAATATCGGTGCATTACATAGCTTGTATTTCAATGTCTTGAAGGCTTTAGTTGCATCCTATCCCCATTTTAATTCACCTTTCTTGATGAGATGTGTCATTGGCGTGCAAATAGTTGATAATCCTTAATCAATCTTCTATAAAAACTTGCTTGCCCTTGGAAGCTCCTCAATTTATGAATATGGTTGTAGGCCAAACTTGAATAGCTTGAATCTTTATGGGATCCACCTTTATACCTTTGCTACTTACAATATAATCAAGGAAAAAAATACTCAAAAGCATAGAGTCATATTTTTCCATTGATTGTAGCTTGCCTAAGTTTATCAAATAATCTTCTCAAATGAATAAGATGATTATGTTGCTTTTTTACTATACAAAAGTATATCATCCAAGTATAACACAATGAATTTTCCAAGAAGAGGATGAAGAACTTCATTCATTAGTCTCATAAACGAATTAGGTGTGTTAAAAATCCAAAAGGCATCACAATCCACTCATAAATACCATATTTTATTTTAAAATAAGTTTTCCATTCACCCCTTCTCTTATTCTCATTTGATGATATCCACTCCTCATATCAATTTTATAGAATACTTGTGCTCCACATAATTCATCTAAAATGTCATGTAATCTTGGTATAAGAAATAGATATCTATAGTTATATTGTTCACAACTCTAGAGTCACTACACATGTGCCACATACCATTTTTTTTTTGGAATAAGTAATGTAGGTGCGTAACATGGACACATGATCTCTGTGACAAATACTTTTCCTATAATCTCTTGTATTTGTCTCTATAATTCCTTAGCCTCTTCCAGATTACATCTATAGGCTGATTAATTAGGTAAAGATATACAAGGTATTAATTCTATATCATCTTCTATTCCTCTTTTAGATGGTACTTCAGGTGGTAAATCATCAGGAAATACATCATTATATTCATCAATAAGCTCGTTTAATCAAGGATTACTTTTAATTTTCTTTCTTTGTGGGGATTCTTTGATAATCAAATCATAACAATTGCCTTCTTCCTTAATACAATCTATCATAACCTTTTCATATAAAAATAATCTCTTCTTATTTTTAACTATGTTATCAACATCACATATAGAAGGTTTAAATTTATACCTTTCTTGTCCTTTTCAATGAGATACTCATTAGTAATACCATTATGAATGGCACATATATCATATTGCCATTATCTACATAATAAGATTCCACATTCATCTATAAGTAAAGCATCATAAAACACATCATCATGATAATTACTAATTTTAAATGAGATTAGAGTTTATTTGGTTACCTTGAATCCTTTATCCTTGCTAAGTAATTGAAGAGAATAGGGCTTTGTATGTGGCATTACCTCTAATCCCAACCCATTCACCATCTTCTCATTAGCTATATCTATACATGATCCACTATCAATAATATTCTAACAATCTATGCCTCCCACTCTTCCTTTAGAATTGAATATCTTCTCTTATTAGCCGGTTTATAATTAAATTGAATTTGAAGAACTCTTTTCAGCATATAACAATCATTTCCCTCATCCTTGGGATGAAATGAAAGTACATCACTTGGCTTGAAATCAGGGTCTTTATCACAAGTCTCCATAGCTACAATATCTGGTATGGAAACATTCTTTGATTAGGAAATTCTCTAGCAAAGTGTCCATATCCTATGAATTTAAAACATTGCTTTGTAGATACCTCATTGACCTTGGCCTTTCCTTTCTTCTATCAGGTAGGTCCTTGATTCTTAGCAACATTTGTAGAACTTGTGGTACCTGTCTCCTACTTTATAGCTTGAGCACTCAAGTAATACATTGTAGAAGAATAAATTTATTTGGCATGACACTTAGTGGACTTGATTTTCTTTTCAAATCTCAAAGACAGTTTAATTATATCATCAAGAAAATCATATAAACTAGTTTCAACTTTATTTTGAATCATCATGTTAAGGCTACCTAGAAATCTAGCACATAGTTGTTCTTTTTCTAATGGATGTAAGATATAAATGTTAATTTCTCAAGCACCCTAACATATTCTTCAATTCTTGTCTAAGAGTATTTAATTTAATATAATTGGCTTGCTCCTAATCTTTAGGTACAAATTTATTTTCCAAATGTTTCTTAAGCTTATCCCAAGATTTAATTTTTAAATTACCTTCTCTTTCTCTAGTCCTTTTCAAGTTATCATACCATATCTTAGAAAAATTATTAAACTTAAGAGTATATATTTTAAAATTTTGTTCATCATGATAATCCTTGAATTCAAATATAGTATCTACCTCATGTAACCACTCAAGAAATCAATCGACATCAAGTTTACTATTAAAATCAAGAAGATAAATTTTGATATCTTTATCATCTATTTGATGATGCTTTGGTTGATGGTCATAGAACATTTGATTACCTCCACTCCCTTGTGACTCTTCTTGATTGTATACATGTGAGTTCAAATATCTCTCTCTTACCGGGTTGCTTGACTTTTCCACACTTCCCATTCCATATGAATAGAACTCCCTTTGCTTTTGTATATTTTGGACCCAATTTTTGTCAGCAAATCAACACTCCATCCTTTGCAATTAGTTTGCATTGTAGTGAGTTTCTTAAGTTGAGCATTAGTGCATCTATGTCGGTTAATAGCCTTTAGATTGCCTCAAAAATATCTTAAAAGCTCGACTTCCCTTCCATTGAGATCAACTTTCTAACACACTCAACAAAAATGATTAGTAATTCCTAGGGTTTTGATTTGAAACCCAAATCACCTAGTGTACTTTCTCGGTCTTTGTTAGTTCTTGTAGGAAATTTTGACTCCAATGAAGTAGAATTCAACAAAATAATCTCAATATCATCTGAGGCACCTTAACATTCAAGCACATTATCTATGTCATTTTTCATGTAATATAGCTAAGGTTATATGAATGCTTAAATTTACACACATCATATGTAGATAATTCACAACTTAGCTCATCCAAATCATGGAATAGTTATGCCTTAAGGTTCAACAAGTAGTAAACTAGCATTCACCACAAATTTCACAATTAAGCCATGATTAGAGTTAATTGTTTAATCAATTATTATGCTTCTAAAATAGTTCCAAATGACTGGAATGTTTCATGAAAAAATAAGTTTAAATCACATAGAATCTTATGTAGAATAATCTCATAAAAATAAACACAACATAAGTAATGCATATACTCGGTTATCTTATTCAAAAAACCTACACGCATTTACTTATCTTGCTCTTTTCTTTTTGCATTCAAAAATTCAAGATTATTTGAAGATTCCTATACCTAGATTCCTACATCCATACCCGTTCACACCAGTAAATACTCATGCACATAAGATTTTAAGAAAAATAATTAAGTTTAAAACAAGAAAAAATAAGAACCTCAACTTAAGGCCAATGGTGGTGTGTTTTCTTGACTCCACATTGAAAATGAGTTCTTTTCCGACGGTTGTTAACCCAAGACCTTGACTTGATACCAAAATTGATGTGGAAGATAATGGAGAATTAATCTTTCATAATTCAAGATCTTTTATCTTGTTCCTTGGAGTTGAAAGATCTTTAAATTTGTAGATGAATTCAACAACATATCAACCGTTGACTTATTCTCTAACAAAGCCACTTAATTCTAAATAGAAATCACAAATTTTCTCTAAAGAGCAAGCCCAAACTCTAAAGATATTTCTCACTTGATGAGTAGGAGGAATTTGAAAATTTTGCAATTATTATTTCACTTGATCATTTGTTCTTCTATGTATAAGTTCAACACATATGTATATATATAGGTACATAAGGCCTTATTTCCCTCTCTATTAACGAAGCCCATCCCAACCATTCTAGATAGTTAAATAAAGACGCAAACTAATGTATTGCATGCTATATTATACATATATTGATCTAAAATTACAAATTAAAAGTACAAAGTTTACATAAAATATCAAAGATAAATAAATCTATACTCATTTAATATATTGAATAATCAAGTAATCAAGCTTCATGTCTTATAGCTTTATCTTTTATACAACTTTGCAATCCCTATTTTGTCATTATCTTATACACTAGATGTCTTTGTTTAATTCTTCTTCTTACAAGCATATGTAATAGTGGCAAGTATTACTTAACAAATCATCATTAGAGTTATCACGAAGGTGTTTAAGATTTTTAAAAACAATTGGTACCATCTCCATATATACAAACTCCTCACCTCTAACAATAAAAGAATGAAATAGAGATGCTTCTACTTCATTCTACCCTTGTAAAAGAGAATTTATCCTCAAATTATCAACACTATAATAAGGAGATAAATTACTATAATTGAAAGTTCCAGAAAATCCCCCATAGGATTCAGGTAATTCTAATTCATAAGCATTATTTCTATTTTTTTTTAGATTTTAAAAGGTGCATCAACTCTTGGAATCAGTTTATTTTTATTTTAAGTTTTGAAATCTTTCTTTTCTTAAGTGTAACCAAACCAGATATCCTAATGAAAACACGTGTAATTAAATTTTTTTTCTTGAGTTTGGCATTTAGCATTAGATTTCTCAATGTTGTTCCTAGTTCACTCATGAAATTTCTTACAAAATTAAAATATTGTACATTATATTTTTTTGACTTTAAATTATTGATTGGTTGCTAAAAAATGATTCATTATTAGGTTAACTATCTAATGAGTTCAATTGTTTCAGAAATTGTTTGTGCTTTGACCTAGACACATCAGTTATTTATTCCAAGCTAATCAATTGAGTTTTTTAATCAGACCTTTGGTTCACATAACCATTCAATAGTTTTTTTAAATATATTTGAGGACATAGAATTTATAAATTAGACCAATTGATGGATTTGAATAAACTGATAGACTATTCACAATAATTGTAAAATTATAAATAGGATTTGAACATAAATGTTTTGTTGGTTTTACTAATCAATCAACTAGTTAGGGAAACCTATAGACTTGTAGCCTTGAATAATCTATTATTAAGCATTAAATGTTGATAATTCTACCTATTATTTATATAAAAAAATATCATGTTTTTACCCCAAAGGTTATTGTGTTGGCTTGAGGTATATATAGTAGTTGTTCCGTAGTAAAGACATCTTTTGAGACCAAAATTATTTCATAACCAATTCTCACACTCTCCTAACATTAATTCTCAACTACTAAACTCTTACTTTCACAATTTCAATTTTTGGTTTAGTTTTGTTCTCAAAAGTTTTATTCACTCTTCTTAGCTATAAAAATATCTTATTTCCTCTAGCTAAGAATAAAACTCACTCTTCATTCTTACACTTTCATATCATGAATTTGGTGAGATTATTGTAATTCACTACAAATACTCTTAAAAAAATAAAATATTATGAGTTTCAGTGTGTTTATCATCCTAGAAAGAGATAATTAAGATTGAGATTCTTCAAATCCTTTTCTTTCCCTTCCCTTTTAGTAGAAAATAGAGGGCCTACACCCCTTATTTTCCCATTTTTGAATATTTTCCATAACTCTTCCTTGATTTCCTTAAGTACATAAAGGTTAAGGTATTTAAAGAGTTGAGAATTATTTCCTTTTTCTTTTTCTTGGTCTTCCATTATTGATTTAGGGTGAGAAAATACTTCTTCCTCCATTCTTCTATTTTTGCATTTTTATAGGTTTTTAATAATATTAATTGATTATAGATTCTTTATTCTGTTAGGATAATTAAGGGTCCTGATAGTAGCCATTAAGTAAGCAGTTTTCTTGATAGAAGATTATTGCTAGATGGTAAGGCAACCTTATCTTTAATA
The DNA here is from genome assembly GCA_030549775.1 of Tamarix chinensis. Taxonomy (NCBI): domain Eukaryota; kingdom Viridiplantae; phylum Streptophyta; class Magnoliopsida; order Caryophyllales; family Tamaricaceae; genus Tamarix; species Tamarix chinensis. The sequence goes on along the minus strand of CM060181.1, from coordinate 34,484,855 downwards.
TGTTTAAATTATTGTGGTGTATAATGTGATATCATGTATGTATTATGTCAAGCATGTGTTAATTTGGTTTATGAAATTAAGTATGAAAACATGAGTTATATATTTTGATAGCATGAATATGTTTTTACCTATTTTGGCCTTATTGCCATTTTTGATAAATCAAGCATGAGATTATTTTATAATTTGTATTGATGGGATTGGATATATGTTTAACTGTGGGAGCATTTTTTATGCATTTTTTTAATTATTTATAATCATGATAGTATTATTTAGTTAAGTGAGATATTATTTTAATTAATCACATACTATGAATCTTTATTTTTTCCTAGTTAAACCAGTCAACAATTATGGGTATAACCAGTCAACTGGTTAAGCTAGACTTTCACCAAACTAGAGAAGTGATATTTATCTTGGGACACTATTTGACTAGTTCATCAACATTTCAGTACCCTCATTTTATTTGGAATACTCAATTGGTAAGGGAAATTGATCCAATTTTTCACCAATCAGTAGGTTACCCTCATACTAATCGAGTGGTTTCACATTAAATTTTTTTTATTATGGTTTGTGTTTGAGTCCTAAATTAGTCAAATAGTTTTACAAGACTAATCAAATGGTTCTTTAGGAAATATTCTTATATTTTAGGGCTATGAGTCTTGTAACCTTGCATTTTTAACTTAAACTTTGGTATTTAATTGATGACATTGACCTTCAATAATTAAGTACAAAGAAAATGTTAATAATAGTTAATTATGTGATTGTAACTGGAAGCTTTGATGAATGAATTTGGCATCACCTCCAAAACACCCAATTATGTGGCTTGGATAGATTTTGTTATGTTTGGTGTCATCACTTGGAAACATCCAATTAGATTTAGATATAGAATTTAGTATTGATTTGTAATATCACTAAATCATTATATATATGAAATTAAGATTTTAATTTAGCCTTTTTATTCAAATCCTAGGGTAGATAACTAGGAGTTAATGAGAGAGTCATCCTTGTGTTTATTATTTTCACTCAATACCTATTTATTTCACTATTAGGTTACAATTGGTAAGAGTATGCATATATTTATATGTTATATGATTAATATGCTGACAAGCCAATATAACATCATTGTACAGTTCCACAACGTGTAGTGCCAATGTACATGCCTCCCAGCACTTTGTATGTCCATATCTTAGGTGGGTGTGGTATCCCAATGTGTTTTATCTCTCATGGTAGATGAACTAAAGGTATGGTGGGTGTGGTATCCCCTGAGAAATTCCAATGATGTATTTTGACATCGTGTGGTGGGTGTGGCATCCCAATTTATGTTATCTTCACTATAGATTTACTCAAAGTGTGGTGGGTGTAGTATCCCCAAGAAATTACCCCTTGATGTATTATGGCCTCATCTGGTGGGTGTAGCATCCCATTTTTGTATGTTTTGCTGCTTTTATTATTGTTCATGGTAAAGAACTAGGTGTGTTTGCTTGATTATCTTGATAAGGAGAAAATATTGACCACTAAATGGAGAAATAACAATAATATTTATCATATATGAGTTTACCTTACTCATATGGGTTGTTTTATCTCATCCATGATCTTTTTTTGTAAGCATTTTTTATGGTATGTTATTACAATCTCAATGTTTAGCATGAGCCCTTACTATATTTTAGATAGTTTATTTTACTAGTACTTCAACATATTGATACTTTTGAATGGTCATTGTGATTACTCTACTTCTTTTTTGTTAATAAGAGATTTGTTTTCAAGGGTATGATTATTCATTAGAGTGTATTAAGGATGATGGCATAGGCCAATAGCTAGCTAGTTCTTGGGAATTTACATTTACATTTATGCTTTAGTTGAGAGTTATACTAACCAATTTATATAGTTTTGCTTATTATGTTGGAATGTTTTTATTCTTTATCATTATTTAAACTATTGGTTTTGAATCTTGTATTTAGATTTTGTACTTTTCTCCTTTCTATCACATTATCATCCTTATTGCTATGGTAATCTAGCTAGTGTATGCATTATCTTGTCCGTTTGTTCATTTTTCCTTGCATCGAGCATGTGATAGGTGATACTCACACCTCTCCCATGATCAATGTGGCGATGACATCCCTTAACTTTATTTTCAACTGGTTTTGCATTATTTTAAGCTTTTATGTAATTACAATATGATTAAGCTAATCAATCATTAAATTACAAAAATTAATAATTCTCCTTGAAGGGAGAATTTTATGGAGAAGAAGAAGAAGAAGAAATTGGGTGCACGACTCGTGACCACTAGGGTTTTAACATGTATCCTTTTCTATTAAGAAAAAACCCTAGGGAGCCAAAAAAACATGTTTCAAAAATATGGAAAAATACAGTCCATATTTTAGGAAAAATACAGTCCCCATGCTTATTTCCTTACCTTTGACTTTTCCCCAGAAAACCCATCAAAAGTGCTTCAAATAAACATGGTCCTTATAATATAACAAGCCCCTCGTGTTTCACACATATGGCTCCAAATTAAAAAAAACTTCTCCAACTCATGCACAAACCAAAACAGGATTATGCTGTCCTCAAATACCCTGTCAAATCTCACAATTATCTACCTTGGCATAGTATCTGTGATGCACAATTATCTGGAAAAAACCTTGGCCGAACAAAGGACCTCATGGCCTATGAACACCAATCAAGTCTGAAAAACACTTGAACTTACCCATGGTCAGTGGCTTAGTTGGCATATTAGTAGGAGTATCCAAAGTACCCACTTTTTCAAAAAAAAAAAAAAAACTTTACCTGCCACAATAGTATCCTAGATAAAGTGATACCTGATGTCAATGTACTTCATTCGATGATGGAAATAATACTGATTCTTAGCTAAACAAATAGCACTCTAGCTATCACCACGAACAACTAGAGCACCGTAACCAAACCCCAACTCTTGTAATAATCCACCAAGCCTTAAGGCTTCTTGAAAATCCACTGTCATAGCTATATAATCTACCTCGGTCATAGATAAGGTTGTCACATCCTGTAATGAAGACCTCTAGCTAATAGCCAAACTACCAAGAAAGAAAGCATATCCACTAGTGGATGTTATTTTATCAAGGTCTCCACCATAATTAGAGTCCATGAACTCAACAAGCATATCAATTGATCTTCCATACTCATTACAAGCTGATGTTATTCCCTTCAAGTACCTAAGGATTCATTTCACTACTTGCCAGTGAGCCTTTCTCAGATTCACCATATATTAACTCATAACACTAAAAACTTGAGCAATATCAGTCCGGATACACACCATAGCGTATATGATACAACTAACAATATTTGAATATGGAACAATTGCCATGAACTCCTCTTCCTATATAAATTTAGGATAGTCCAAAGTTGAGAATATAAAGTGAGTAGCCAATGGATTACAAATTGTCTTGACATCCATCATATGAAATCTCTTGAGCATCTTGTTCACATAAGACTCCGATGACAAGTACAAATGCTTCTGCTCATGGTTTCTAATGATCTCCATGCCAAATATCCTCATTATAGCTCCAAGATCCTTCATCTAAACTCACTCTTCATCATTGCCTTCACCTTATTAACATTATATATATCTTTTGCTGCAACAAGCATATCATCAACATATAGTAAAAGATACACAAAAGAGCCACTCTCCACCTCATTCAAGTACACACATCCATCATACTCACTACTAGAGAAACCATGCTCAAGCATAAGCTAATCAAAATATTTATACCACTATCTAAGAGACTGCTTCAAATTGTACAATGACCTCATCAATAGACACACATGATCATGCATTCCCTCAATCACAAATTCATCGGGTTATCATACATAAATTTCCTCCTTTAGCTCACCATGCAAAAATATAGTTTTAACATCCAACTGCTCCAAATTAAAGTCTTGAACGACCACAAGCACAAGTAAGGTAATAATAAAAGGATGTCTAACAATAGGAGAAAAATACCTCGTTATAGTCCACACCTGGAATTTAACTAAATCCACATACAACTAAATGAGCCTTATACCTTAGTCTCTGGACCCCTAGAGCTCCTTGTTTGAACTTGTACACCCATTTGTAATCAATAATCTTTTTCTTCCTTAGTACCTTCATAAGTTCCCATGTCTGAATCTTTGATAAGGAGTAAGGACTCCATCTTCTCCTCCATATTAGCACACCACTCAATATGATCAGTACTCTCAACAACCTCTAAGAATGATGTTATGTCCTATACGTCAACAATTGTCTCTACACTAGATAAAGCATAGCCAGCTAATTCTTCATAACTGTACCTAAACGGAGATTTGACAATCCTTCATACTTGGCTTGGAGCAACACCTCTCTACTCCACCTACTACCTGGATCCACCCACTTCAAGAATATTGGGTCTATCAGAATCTATCACCCAACTCAACCTCAACCTCCACCTGGACGGAAGCACTCTCTTTCTCCACCTCTTCAGTGATACCATCACAAGACTCAATCTTCTAGATGAACATGTACTTATTAAAGGCAACATCTCTACTGGTTAAGAACTTTGATGCAGCTGGGTCCCATAACCTATACCCCTTTAATTCAGATGTAAAATGAAGAAAGATACACTTGTTGGCTCTAGGATTAAGTTCACCTTTGTTTACATAAGCATAAGCAGAACAATAAAATACATGTAAATCAGAATAATTAACTGGCTTACTAGACCACAAATTCTCTAGTTTCTTCAAATCAATGGACCGATTTAGTGACCGATTCACCAAGTATGTTTCTATGTGAACTACTTCAGCCTAAAAGTCTCTACCCATCGCTCCCTATGATAACACACATCAAGCCTTCTCTAATAGTGTTCTATTTATTCACTTAGCAACCCCATTCATTTGGGGTCTTCCAACACAAGTGTGGTGTCTCTATATCCCTTGGTCTTGGTAAAAATCAAAACTCTACTCAACAAACTCAAGACCGTTATCTGTCCTGAGACACTTAACCTAATTCCCAATCTACTTCTCTATCAAGGTCAACCAGTGTTTAAAAAACACAAAACACATCATTCTTATGCTTTAAGAAATAAACCAATATCTTTCTAGTGAAGTTATCAATGAATGTGATCAAGTACTGCAAACCGCCTTTGGAAACCTTTCTTGCTAGACGTCACATATCTAAATGGATATACTCAAGAGGCCCCCTTGTACCATACTTCACTTTAGAAAAGCGGACCTTCTTATATATGCCAAATATACAGTGCTCATAGAAATCCACAGTACTTATAATCTATCCATCTAGTAGCTCCCTTTTAGAGAGCTCAATCAGACCTTTAACATGCATTTGTGCCAATCTCATGTGCCAAATTCTTATAACATCATAATCTCACACACTCGATGATGTCATAGTAGTTGTCCCCACAATAGTAGAACCCACTAACTCATACTATGTCCTAACCCTCTTCCCCTTAATCACCACCAAAGCCCCTTTTGTAACTCTTGGGGTATTATACTCAATAACACACCAATACCTATTACAATCAAAGGAAGTCAAACAAATGAGGTTCTTTATATTCTTTGGGGCATGTCTCACATTGGATAGTGTCTTGATCACAACTTCATACATCTTCACCTTCACCGTCTCCATCTAATAAACTTAGCAAGAAACATCATTGCCCATCAAGATAACTCCACCCTAAGTTACCTCAAACATCTAAAACCAATTGTTGTTGAGATATATATGGTAAGAGAACCTAGAATCCAAGATATATATATAATTGATCTTATTATGTCTATCAATGGCCGATAACATATGTCTATCACTATCATCAAGAGTAATTATAGCATCATCCTTTGTACTAGATGACTCATTACATATAGCACTAGGCTTCTTGTTAAGAAAAAAAAAACTTCTTAAAATGCCCCTTTTTGTAACACGCATAACATGTCATATTCTTTTACTAAATCTTCTACTTAGATCTAGAATTTTACAGCCACTAAAGCCTTGCTTCTATGGTATCCTCCTAGCTACTAGTCCCTTAATATATGATTCCTCAAAAGCACCACTGCCTATCAACTCCTATTTTGCTATAGCAGGGCGGATTTTATATCCTCAAGTACTAACATGTCCCACTCTAACAAAACCATCACACAAAAGTGTTTAAAACTTCAAGGAAAAGAATATAGCAACTTAACAGCCAAATCTTCGTCATCTAATTTAACATCTCCATTATAAAAATCTATAACAATATAGTCAAATTCATCCAAATGACTAATTAAAGATTAACTATCACCTAGTTTCATATTATGAAGAAAAATCTTCAGTAGTAATAGATTTGCTACCAAATGTGTCATGTGCAACGATTCTAGCTTCACTTATAAGGCAGCCACTATCGATTATTTTGCCACTTCTCATAACACTTCATTTAACAAATATAATTATATGGCAGAGAGGACCTTCATATTTATTTCTTAGAATCTCTCATCTATCAATGATTCTGGCTTCTTAGAATATTTGAATAGAGATTTTTCTAACCTATTCTAAATTATAATCTCTCGCATCTTCAATTTCCAGAATCCAAAATTGACAGATCGATTAAAGTCTCAATATCAAGTCTTATTCCCATATAAATAACCAAATATATTCAATAATGTAGCTTTGATACTAAATTGTTGTGGAAACTGTTTGGATTTAGTGACATCCACACTAAATTGATTATAACATGATTATGTACAATTGAAAATAAACATACAAAATAGAACAATTGAAGAAAAAGTAGAGATCTTATTTGTGCTCTTATGTAATTACAAAATGATTAAACCAATCAATCACTCAATTACACAAATAAAAAATTCTCTTCAAAGGGATAATTCTATGTAGAAGAAGAAGAATTTGGGATGCACAACTCTCGATGAGTAGGGTTTTAACATGTCTCTTTTTATAAAAAGAAATAACCCTACAGTGTAAAATAAAGTGTTTTGAAAATAAGGAATTCCTCGATCTGTAATTTAGAAAATTGGCACTTCCATGTTTATAACCTTACCTTCAACCTTTTCCCAAAAAAACACATCAAAATTGCCTCAAATAAACATGCTCCATGTAATATAATACCCTTCAATCTTTCACACATATGGCTTAAAATTATACCAAACTTCTCCAACACATGCAAGAACCAACACAATATTATGTTGTACTCAAATGCCCAGTCAAATCTTACAATATTAATCATCATCCATACATAATAAAAGAAATATTCAAAGAGAAATTTGGTAGTACACGTAGAAAAACCTTAGTGGCTTATCTTGAACTACTATAAATAGTGTGTTGTTTATTATTTTCAAAATTCTCTCTACTTATCCCTCAAAATTTTAATTTTCCATTATCCATTCCATAAATCCTAATCACTCCTTCTAAGATTCTCTACAATTGGTATCAAAGCTTGACATCTTGTAGAGGATCAAATAAATGTAGGTGAAAAGATTAATAAAATGAATCTATTTAATAGGTTTTAAGGAGGATATCTCCACCATTAAGCCACCATTGTTTTATGGTGATAGATTTTCATATTAAAAGAGAAAGATAATTATCTTTATCATATCACAAAATTACAACATATAGTTAATCATTACTAAAGATCTCATCAAGATCACCAAACCGAGAACAATTTTCGAAGACTCATGAAGAACTCATTGATGCTAACAAGAGAAAGATCATTATTAATGATAAATCCATTATGATCCTCCAATGTAAGTGTAATACCCCAAAATCTTATAAAATTTTAATTTCAATTTATTAGACATGTTAACCTAATCTAATTCTTAATATTATGATTTATCTTATTTTGTTTTAACATAACCTCAACTCTAATAAATTTGTAGATAAAATTTTATATTTACATATCCAAATATTCTACACTAAAAAGATTTTCCTTTTTTATTCTCCTTTCTTCTTCCTTTTCTTTCATTTTTTTCTTTCTTTATTTTGTTCCATCCTTTTTCTTTTTCTCTTTTCTTTCCTTCTTAGGTTGCACCAACTCAACCCAATTCCCAAATTTTCCCTTTTTTCTCTCTCTCTCCTCTCTTCGTAGGCTGCACCAGCGTAGCCTAACACCCCTTTCTATTTTTCCTTATTCTTTTCTTCTTATTTTTTCCTTTCTTTTCCTTATCTCCTTTTTCCCTGCCTCTCTTCTCCTTTCCTCTTTTATCCCTAACAAGGGCCTATTGTCTCCTATATGTTCCCCTTACCCCTCTCAACCATGTAACCCCTGCCATAAATGCCCCATTACCTGTGTCCATGCCACACAACCCTGCACCCTGTGCCTTTACACCTTTCTCCACTACCCCTTTTTCCCTACATTCCATACACACTAAAAGCTCCTATGTATTCCCCTTACCATTATCCCTCTCCCAAGGCCCATCACCTATTTATACCCTTTTAGAACCCTCATTCCTTCCTCTCTTCTCTTTCTTTCACTCATCGAATAGCCATCCGAAGACCTCTACCCCACTTCCTTATTTTTTCTTTCTCCTTCTCTATTTTAATTTTCGAGCACCAGCACAAACTCTACCAGCCAAACCACCCTCGCTGCCTACCATCACCCTAGATAATCTCCCTTCCACCTTCCTTCCCCACCCTTACGACGCCAACCCCCTCCCTACCATGGCCTCCACCCTTCTCCCTTCCCAATGCATGTAGCCACGGTTGGCCACACCACTACAACCAACCCTCTCTTTTCCCCTTCCTCGCCACAACCATTCCTATAGTACTCCACCGCAGGCAGCATAACCCATCATCACCACCACATTGACCCCTCTCTTCTCCCTCCTTCCCTCCCTCTATAATCCACCCTCTTTCCTACACTAATGTAGGCCACCAGCACCACCGCCGCTACCTACCACCAAAAACTACCAGTTCTAACACCACTATAACCTCAACCCTAACTGCCAAGCATACCCCATCCTCTTAACATCACCATCATCGTTGCCATGACCGTCGTTATGTGAAACCCTGCTCAAGCTTTTCCACTTTGATTACCCCAATTTCCTTCCCTACCTTTGGTCTTATTATTTTCTTATGTTGAAATCCTTAAAAAGTCTAAACTTTATATATTCTTATTTCTAGGTGATACACTAGTGGTAGTGGAGGAGGAAGAGTAGGTCTTGCATGCTTAGAGATCGAAGCCTCTTTAGTAAAGATACTTGCAATATGTAGGGATTATTGTGTTATAATTTACACCCTTATTGGTGTTGATAATTTGATGACAATGTATTAAATGTTATTCAACTCTGGTGTTATATATATATTATGTGGTTTTGCATGTCGGAAGAAAAGGTAAGAAAGTTGTGGAAATATGCTATGATGAATACGAAGTATCTAAATATAATCGTGGCCATGCATTTCATAATAAGGGTATGTGTCAGAAGTGAAAATGTCCTTCATGATGGGAATCCTATGATTGAGGGAAGGGAAAAATATGTATTTTAGTGGCCAAGGGAAATATTGGTCAATATGTAAAATGTGGCATGTTTAATACCTTGGGGTGTTAGCTGCCTCAAATTAGGTTAAGGGTGCTATATGAAAAAATTAGAGTAAAATTGAAAGTTTTATAGCTAATATAGGTGTGCAAAAGCCTTAAGTATGCATAGTAAAACCTAGGGTGGATTCATGATCATATGTGTGAAGAGTTGGAGATTAGCACTAAGAATTGAATATGTGGTTGATGTTGGTGTCTTAGTTATGCAAACAAAACTAGGGAGCCATATAGGGCCTAAGGAAGGAGTTATAACTAAAATGTAATACTAGGGAGTTGGGCTATGTGAACAATAATATTTTAGGATTGTATATTATAATTGGTAGATATATGAAGTATAGGGAAGGAGTTATGACTAAGATGTGAAATTAGGGCTTTAGAGGAGGCTCGAATAGTAACCTTAAGGGTAGGTTATTATCGCATGTGTATGACGTAGGATTTGGACAATAATTTTTGAGTAATTGGTTCATAGTAACATTTTAATATTGGGTATGGAGCTTAGGGACTAAAGTAATACTAGAGAAAGGATTATGCTAGGGTTGCAAAATTAGCTTTTCTAAGGGAAATAGAATATGTTCTAGGATATGGGTTCGGATGGTGCCTTGCTTAAGTATATGTATATGAATATGTGATTAACTTGAAATAAATAAAGTATGAATAGTGTACTAATCACTTAAAGAGAGAGATCATATGAGTCAGAACTAGTTATATATGTCCATTCCACCAGACAAGAATAGTGGCAAGGAGTTTTCTGTCCTGGAGTTATACTTATTTTACCTTACAGTTGGTTGAGAATAGTGGAGTCACCAATATTCGGTTAAATAAACCACTAAATGATCATAACCCTAGATAAGATACTAATTATTTAAAGTGAAACACTAGGTGGGTCAAGACTAGTTGTATATGTCCATTCTACTGGACGAGAATAGTGGTCAGGAGCGTTTTGCCATGGAATTGTACTTATATCATCATTTCACTATTTGAGAATAGTGGCTAAGAGCATCTTTCTTTGGAGTTGTATCATATTATTGTTCTACTAGTTTAAAATATTAGGGTCCCTAAACTAAACATGAATAAAATCATGAATATTGATCATAACACTATTACTGTATGATTTGGAAAGGAATAAATACATATGTAAGATTATCCTATGTGTATGTCACCTCTTGTTATGATCTTATGAACTTATACATCCCTAATTGACTGTATTGCTACCTTACTTAGTACGTAGCGTACTGATCATCTTTCTTATGGGTTTTACTTATTCTAATGAGCAGATACCCCCTTTTAGCTTGTGTAGGTAAATGATGACCCTTTAGATGATTATGCTTCTTATGATTCTCTTATCAAGGCGGAGTGAGTTTGTCTTATGCATAGGATTTGGATTTAGAGAAGTATGTTATCCGGTTATTATTTTAAATTTATTTTCCCTTCTTTTGTCATTTTTCTTCTCAAATATTTACTTTATATATTTCTATTTCCATTCTCGAAGTAGACTCTAAAACTCTTACTTGTGTTATGAAGTAACCTTATTCTATATTAATTATGTCTCGAATCTTGATTTAATTTTGCCTTGTAATTTATGTCAGCATGGTTTGTAAGCTAGATTTAAATTAATTACAACAATAACACCCATTCATGTTTGAATTATCTTTTCTTCTTAAATAATTTTTTTAGTTGTACATTTTAGGGTGTTACAAGTTTGTATCAAAGCCTAAGTTTTGACTACCATGTTCTGTTTTTAGGAAATTTGGTTTCAAAGAATCCCCTATCTAATTTCCTATTATCTTTTTCTTATTTTTAAAATATCAATTCTATAGAAACTCAAATTAACTTGTGAGAAATCGAGTACGAGTACAATAGGTGTCCTCTAAATGTTATATGTGTAATAAATGTTAGTAAGCTAGAAAGGTTTTTATCCTAACATTTCTTTTGTTTTGAATGTAGCTTGCCATTAAAATGTACAATCAGGTAGGATGCTTGGAGGAGGCTTTTGATGCCTTCATGGAATATGTGTAGCATCAACCTCAACCATCACCTCCACCTCGACCTCACACACAAGGGGGCATTAGGGAAGACTAGCTTCAGGGGGTTACTGGACACCATCCTCCTCTATATGCCTATGAGGAAAATCTTTTCATTTCAGAAGGCAGGATCTAGGACATGGATCGGACCTTTGAGGCAATCGACCATCCACCAGATTGAAGGTGAGCATAGTAGCATTCTTTCTTTGTGGAGCCACCGACACTAAGTGGGCAGATTTTTGTACTCACGGAGAGCCACTAATGTCCTAGGAGGACTTCATGATGACGATCCATGCCAAGTTCTACCTAGAGAGCCTTAAGAAGGACAAGCTAAAAGAATTCATGCAACTAAATAAGGGAGGCATGATAGTGCAGAAGTGCTATGCTTAGTTCATAGAGCTACTAAGGTTAGCACCTGGTATAGTGGCCTATGGATTGATAGATGTCTACCAATTTGAGCAACGGCTCTATTTTGACATTCGATGGATGATAGGTGTAGTGGTCTTCCATGAATTAGCCAACTTCTACGAGCGAGTGTGCATCGCTGCCACTATGGTATAGGAACTAGCTTTTATCCTCGGAAAGAGGGAGCTAAAGATACAGGGTTCAGGAGGTAGGACCTAACCCTAAGGGGATAGACCATTAGGATTCCAGCAGAGGGGTCAGGTAGGGGGTTCTGTAAGGTATCACAAGCCACTTAGGCATTTTTTCTGCCACTGTTGTGGCAAAAATCATCCAGGATATGACTATAGGGGCAAACCTACTTATATCCAACTTTATAGCAAGCCCGGCCATCTGCTATTTAAGCTTTAATATCAGAGGATTTTTACCACCCTTAGGGAGGTCAATTCTAATGTAGGGGCCATTAGTACCTAAGTAGAAAGCTTATCAACAATAAGCCTACCAGCCACCACCCTAGTAGTTTTAGTAGAGGACACCTACCTGAGCCGGTGTATAACCTAGAGAGGTTAAGGGGAGATCACGATAGTATCAACCATTCCTTAGAGGGGAGGATATGCCTTGGGTGTTGAAGGTATTGAGGAGGAAATTAGGGAGGATAGCCAGAGAGGTACCTAAATACCATTAGCTAGACAAAGGTTAATCAACAATTGGATATATTCGCGGGTATGTTCACCATTCTTTCCCTACTATTGCACGTGTTGTTTGATTCTAGTGCTTCCTTATTATTTGTATCTACTGAATTTATTACTGGAGATACCTTATCACCATCTACTAATGTAGCTATATCTGTGATGTTTCCCTTAGGGAATAGATTAGATTACACTAGGCTATACTAGGAGGTGGCCTTAGTGATAGATGGGGTAAACTTCCTCATAGACTTGTTTGAGATGGACCTATGAGAATTTGATGTCATACTGGGGATTGAAATGATGGGGAGGTATTGAGTGGTGATACACTACACATAGGAATGTGTGGTATTGTGTGGACCATAGGGTACTAGGGTCTCTAATAAGAAATCCAAACCTAAGCCTACAAAAAAAGGTCGTATAAGCACTCACACTACGTGCATTGATGCAAAAAGGGTACCTTATGTACCCATGTAGTGTTTAGGAATGAATAAGGATTTGGCAACCTTAGAAGACATTCTAATTGGCCTAGACTTCCCTGATGTGTTTTCAAAAAAGATATATGGTATGCCACCAGTGTGCAAAATTAACTTCGCCGTCAAAATAGTACTAGGGGAAAATCCTATGTCAAGGGCATCTTATTGAATGGAACCGATGTCCTAAGTATGTATAAAGAGGATGGAAATAATTTTTTTTGTAATTCAAATGGAATTAAAAATAAAAACTAATGATAAATCTACAAAAAGGGACATTTTTTAAAAAAAAATTAAGGATAGAATTGGAGATAAGGTTTGTAGGGTCATAATAGATAGTGGTTTCTAGTGAAACAATGGTCAAACAACTAAGGCTAATGAATAATACACATCCTAAACCATATTCATTACAATGACTTAATAAGGACAACGGAGCTAAGGTAACTAAACAAACCCTAATTATGTTTTTCATTAGTGATTACCACGATGAGGTATTATATGATGTTGTGCCTATGGATGCTTGTGGTATTTTACTAGGAAGACCATGGCATTATGATAGAAATGCAAATCATATTGGTAAAACTAATGAATATATTATGCTTAAAGATAAAAATAAATATAATTTGAAACCTTCTCAATGTGATTATGTACAACTACCTGAGATTAAAAAGAGCTTATTTTTACTTGAATAAGAAATGATTAAGTACATTGAGGAGAGTCTTTGTTATGCCTTAGTAGTAAAAGAATCTCAGTTTGAGGAGAAAAAGCCTAACAATTCATACCTTTCTAGTTTGCTTGATGAATATAATGTTGTATTTATAGATGATTTACCTCCTAGACTACTACCTATTAGAAGTATAGAGCATGTTATAGATTTAATTCAAGAACTAGTGAATAAAGGTTATATTAGAGAAAGCATGAGTCCTTGTTCTATACCTACGTTATTAGTTCTTAAAAAGGATGGTGCATAGCATATGTGCGTAGATTATAGAGTTGTAAATAATATAACTATCGAGTATCATTTTCCTATGCCTATAATTGATGACATGCTTGATAAAATTTATTATGTATGTGTGCTCCCCAAAATAGACTTACGAAGTGGTTATCATCAAATGAGGATTAGGGAAGGAGATGAATAGAACATAATCTTCAAAAGACAATATGGTATCTATGAATGGGTTGTTATGTCTTTTGGGTTATGTAATACACCTAGTTCTTTTATGATACTAATGAATGAAATTCTTTGTTCTTTCCTAAGTAAATTCATTATAGTTTATTTGGATGACATACTTGTATATAGTAAAAATGAATATGATCATCCTATAAATTTAAGGAAACTACTTGATAAACTAAGGGAAAATAAACTATATGTAAATTAAAAAAATGTGAATTTATGCTTCCAAATATAGTTTTTATTGGTTATATTATTAGTGGTAGGGGTATTAAAGTTGATCCTTTAAATATATAAGCTACTCAAGAGTGGCCTATTCCTAATGATGTACATCAAGTAAGAAGTTTTCATAGTTTAGCTAATTTCTATATGAGATTTATTAAATATTTTTCTACTATAGATGCAACTATTACTCAATTAATGACAAAAGGAGAATTTATTTGGGGAAATGAAGCCATTACAACCTTTCATACTCTCAAGAATAAATTGCACAATACTCTTGTATTATCTATTCCGAATTTTGACCTAATCTTTGAGGTAACTTCATATGCTAGTGGGGTAGGTATAGGAGGATTTCTTCACAAGAAAAAAAAACTTATGGCATACTTTTGTGAAAGTTTAAATATTGCTTAATTGAGGTATTATACATATGACAAGGAATTCTTTACCATCATATGAATTTTAGAGACATGGAATAATTATTTGATACCTAAACCTTTTGTGTTACATTTTGATTATGAAAGTTTGAAATATTTAAATGATCGAAAGAAAATAAGTCATAGACAAACAAAGTGGGTAAACTTCATACAATCCTTTGTGTTGTCTATCAAACAATTGGATGGGAAAGAAAATTTAGGATTCAATGCTCACTATATAATATCTACATTACTTGTCATGTTGGATGATAAATTAATAGGTTTTGAAACTCTAAAAGAAATGTATCCTAATGATGAAGATTTTCATGAGCAATATCATGCATGTAAAGAAAATGGAAACCATGGTAATTATACAATATAAGATGTAATTTTATTTAAACTTAATAGGCTTTGTGTAATAAGGTCAAGTATAAGGGATTTAATTATAAAAGAGGTACATGAAGGAGTTATAGTAATCCATTTTAGTACTCAGAAAACATTAGAGATATTGTAAGAAAATCTCTATTGGCCACGCATGATAAAGGGTGTGAAAATGATAATAAATTGATGTGTTACTTGTAAAAAGACTAAAATTTTCTTTCACAAAAGTTTTTTTACGCCATTATCTATACCTAATCAACCACATAAAGGAGTTAGTATGGACATTATCAGTGTTGCCTAGAAAATAAAGAGATAAAGATTATATTAGGGTCGTGGTAGATAGGTTTTCTAAAATGACTTATTTTATTCTATGTACTAAAAATGCTGATGATACGCATGTTACTGATTTGTATTTTAAATAAATTGTGAGGTTGCATGGCATACTTAAAAATATTATTTTGGATATGGATGTCAAGTTATTTATTTATGTTTTGAAAACATTAAGGCATATGTTAGGCATCAAATTCTTATTTAGTACTTTACATCATTCACAAACCAATTGATAAAGTGAAGTTAAAAACCATACTCTTAGAACTTTTTCAAGAGAATTAATAAGTAAAACTATTAAAGATTTGGATATTAACTTAGCTCATGTAGAGTTTGCTTATTATATAAGTCATTTAAGTAATACATGTTCATGTCCTTTTGCAATTGAGTATGGAGTGAATCCTTACATACCAATTGATATGGTACCTTACAGAAAGGTGAAATTAAAAATTTTAATGCCAAGGAAGGATTATAATTCTTCCAAAATTTATCAAAAAATCAAAGGGAACATAGAGTGAGCCAATAAAAGATATCAAAAACAAGCTAACAAACGTCGCACACAATAAGTATTTTCTCCTAGTGATTTAGTATGGTTACATTTGCAAAAAGAGAGATTTTCTAATATACATAAACATAAACCAATGTTAAGAGAATTTGGACCATTTAAACTTAGAAAATTTGGAGAAAATGCTTACAAACTTGAACTTCCAAAATCATATGGCGATGTTTCAAGGACATTTAATGTTGGTGATTTGTCTTCCTAATTTAGTGATGTTAATTTGAGGATAACTTCTTCTAAATTAGGGAAGAATGATGCAGGAGTATCTATAAATCCTCAAGATGATAAAGATTTGGTATAATTAATAATGTAATTGATCACATTATATGTCTATGATAACGATATTAATAATGTGACCAACCTTAATGAGTTTACTTTAAGTCATTCTTGTAGGTATGTAATATATTTGTAGGAATAAGATCAAGCCATTTAAGATGTCAATATACTTAAGATTTCATGTGTTACAAGATATTACAAAAGTAGCTATTATACATGGAAGTTAACCTCACAGGTCAAGAAACCTAGTCAACATTTCAAGTCAACATCATTATTTTGATTAGTATTCTTGTTAGTTATTTCCATGTACTTAGCTTTCTTTATTTGTAATAGTATTTTCTGATTCATGTATTATATAGGGTATAATTACATTATGAATTCTAGTTTATGTGCTAGTTAGCCATATGTATGTCATGTGGCTAAATTAGTGTGCTAGTTAGGAATGTAAGACTTCCTACATAGTCATGGTTGTCGACACATTTTAACATATGGCTGAATCATTGAAAATGTAATGCAAGTATTATACTTGGTTATTCCCCTCTTTTTTAATATAGTAATCCTAACTAATAATACTTGGAGTAATCTTAGATAGGGTGACATTCAAAGGTGGAATTTATTTTTGAATTCTTTATCAATTCTTGCTTGAGTATCTTCTTTCCTCCTTTTCCATAGTAGCCGCTAATCCTTAAACCTTCCATATTCTTTCAAATCTTCAATAACACAATAAGACTCGTGTTAATAACACACATCTTATCATGAACTAACTAAACTATTAGATGGTTTAAATGGTTCATAATTCATGGTATTCTCAATAAGTGCATTTGGAAGGTTTTAATGGAAAATAAAAATGAGTATGCTATGATTTCATAAAAGAATGATGGAATAAGATTATTGACCTAAATTCATTATATTAATGGATTGATTTAAATTTATCTAAGCGCTAATCTAAATCCCACCACATGTTTTAGAGGGTAATAAGGGTTAAGATGGAATGATTATGTGGTGCGCTACTTGGATGTTACATAGACCTTATATGATAACATAAACTTGAAAAATAATACACTAATCACTTAAATTGAAATATGATCAAGCTATGGGTGGGCTTATATTACCCGATCTTCGATTAGCTACTATAGGCTAGTTTGCCTTTGGGCTTTTATTAGTGCCTTTAGGCTTTACCTTCAAACAGGATCCCAATAGATCTCGATGTCTTACCTAATTTAGACACCAATGATATACTAGGGGGTATAGATAATAAAGAATCTAATTACTTAGGTGGTTACTTAGACTTAGCTAAACTTTATGTTCATTTAGTGGTTACTTAGCTCTATTCGGACTTCATGTACATTGGTAGTTACTTGGCTTCTACCGGAGTTTATTTCATCTAGTTTGGATAGGCTTCCTTGGTACATGAAACCATGGGGTGGTAATGAATCCATTGCTCAAAAAGGAAGAATAAAATAAAAATTAATAATGGCTTGTAAATAATTAATCTAATGGATCATGTAAATATGGAAAATGGACCTAATGGAATAACTTGTTAATATTCATCCATTTTTATCTATAATATCTATGGTTTTTTGGTAAGCATTATGAGTTAGAAGTTTTCTAAGTCTTAGAAAGCATGAACTCCTGATGTATTAAACGGCCATGGTGGAGTACGTAAATTTAATTATATAGCTTCAACATGATAGGCAATTAACACTTTCCCTTTTTGTTTTGTCCTTGCATGCTTGTGACTCTATGTTAGGAGGTAACTTAGCTTAATCAGTATGAAGTATATTGATAAGCCTACTTGTTAGGTCACAAGGTCAATCCCACAAGGAGAATACCATGTGTAGGTTTTGAGGATGGCCAGTAGTGGCTTATCTTGTCTCGAACTTAGGAGCTTGAGAGATTTGACATTCGAAGATTGTTTATATGTCCTTAATGGACTAGGTTTTTGGATCCTTTCCCTTTTGTTATTTTACCTGTATTATATTTTTTTTACATTTAGTTTACTCCCTCCTATGCATTGGAACATTTTGGGGACCTATTGACGTCTTGTTTCTAAATGTTTTATCATAGTATCTATATATCTTACCTTTGTACACTCTATTATCATTTTTGGATTGATTAGTTTTCTTTATCCTTATATCTAACATGGGACAGGAAGCATACATCTCTCCTATGTTAGGGTGGTGGTAACACCCTATTTTTCCTAGATGTTTGGTATTTTTCTACTTCTGCAATGTTTTAAAAGGAAATTTTTTTTTTCTAATGAAAAATGGTTGTATTACATAATATCATTAAGTGGAAAAGAATGCAGATGATCCTATATTTTATGACTCTAAGAGTATAAAACTAGGTGTTAATAGGGTAGGATCCTTTAGATTATATTTTACCTTCAAGAAAGGATTAATTTCATCTTAATTCCTTTCCTACTCTAATGTAATGGAGATGTGCTAGGGGTATGAATACTTAAGTATCTGGTTACCTAAGTTGGTTGGTACTACCATAGCTTATGACTATGTGTAGAGGATTTTTCATGTCCACGTTGTTAGTTATTATAATGGGTTTGGAATGCTACCACAATTGAGTCTTTATGGTGGAGGATCAATGTTGTCACTCATACTTATTAATATAACCTTGTGAATTATATGACCATATCATATAAAGATAAATATAATAAATAGGTTTAGCTTTTCAATTATGCAATGCATCTTCCTTCATATAAATGCCTAATGGTAGGTGAATAATGTGAACCATGTAAATTTGTAGCAAGCATGTTATAGTATGAGGAGTCATTAGGGTTGCTTGAGTTTATCTCTATATAGCATAAACATGAGTTGAATCATATTTATTCCTATTAGATATATATAAGTTCTAAGAATTTTGAGTATACATAATTTATGTGATCTTCATATGCTAAATGCATAAGTTATAAGAATGATACGTACATGTAAATATGAAAGTCCATCTGCACCCTAATTATACATGATAATGTGGTTTCCATACGCTTGGTATGATTCACATTAACTATGTATGTCTAATGGTGAGCTAGGAATATTGTCCAAATGATTAAGTTAGTCGATAGATGTCCTTGCTTTTAGGGAGTCAGGATTGGAGAGTTAGGCTATTTGACATAAGATTTCTCACTTTATGGGTTCCTTGTGGCATTTTAAAACCCTCCATTACTTTTTCCACATAGTTTTGACATTTAAACCCGTTAGCCATGTTGGTTTGTACAACTTATCAATTTTTATCTTCATATCATTTGAGTATCCTTCTCTTGTTATGTTTGGGTTTTTTTGGTATCTTAACCATGTATATATAATGAGAGGAATAGCCAATCACCTATCTTGTGTTAGGTACAATGGCAACACCCCATTTTTTATAGCCAGTTCTATATTTTTATTCGACAAATCTTTTAATTAAAAAAAATAGAGGTGTTATACACACTCTATTTTTTCTTAACCAAATGGCATTAATCAAAACTAGCCTTGATTAGCTAAGACCACAAACAAACATTAATCCTCAACACCTTTCTTTATGAAACCTAAACTCTACTTCTTTTTATACTCTTTGACTCTCCCTTCTCCCATCTTTGAAACTACTTCTCTACTTATGTTTTAAGAGTATGACCTTCATAATCTCTTTTCTACTCTCATTTTCTTATTTCTTTCCTTCTCTAATTTCGAATTGAATTAATTCCTCTCTATTTTAAACGGGTTTTATGGATTTGAAAATGAGGTTATTCTGAGAATAATAATAATAATAATAATAATAATAATAATAATAATAATATATCTCAATTTTTAATAAAGGTGTTTTATTCAATTTAGATGCTACCAATGTTTCAAGAAATAAGTCATTTTAAAATTGAGTTTTTGTTATAAGAAGAAAATTATTTTAGAAAAGTAAATACCTAAATTTTATTTTTACCCTTACTTTTTCTTTTCCATTAAATATGAATTAATAGTTATATATCTTTTCAATGAAATACATAAGTGTAATATTCCATTTCTAAAATAAATTTATTTTAGCTACACTTTTGGTTTAAAAAATGAAATTCCTTTTAATCAAGCTAAATACAAATTTTTCTTTTTACCTTTATTTTTTCTTCTCTTCTTCTAATTATTTATTGATATACTTTTTCAATGAAGGTTATTATAAAAATATCATGTGTCATTTTATTAATTCTTAAAAATGTATATGAATTGTTAAATGAACTTTATTTTAAAAATGGAGTGAGTATTATGATAAACTTTCATAATTATGTAGTAAATATACAACTTATAAAACTCCATTTTTGTTTAACCACCCCCTAACTCCAAATATTCCCTTATATCTCCTCTCCCTCCCACCCCACCTCATCTATTCCCTTCAGTGAAGACAAGAATCTAAACTATTTCATCCTCTTCTATCAATCATTATCTTTGCACACCCAAAGGTTGGTATGTAAATAATACACTTATTACTTTTTAACATTTTTTATATTACTTATTTTCAAACCTAGGTTATGTGGATAATTTGGTGTCTATTTTTTTTGTTAAAATTACTATTGGGGATCAATAACAATTCGAAAAAATAAGATCTAATTGGATTCAATTATAACACACAAAAATTGAGAAGAGAAGAACACTCAAGAATACAAATTGAGAAAACACATGTTATTATTGATGTGAAGTAATTGTGATTACAAACATAATCAAAGAAATGCTCAACTAAATCACTCAATTTACCAAGAAACTAAAATATAACTCAAGAGGAGAGAAGAGGATGGTGCTATGCTAATTAGGATTCTAATCGCATGGTATTTATACTAAACATGGGGCCTCCGTGTTTCTTTTCAGCTTTGACAGTCTTCAGTATTTTAGCAACAACTTCTTCATTTAACCTCTAATTGAGCTAATTATTAATGATTTGGAAATATATCAAAAAGATCTACAACTTTTATGTTCAACATTTTTCCAAATTCCTATTTCATCAAGGTCAAATATTCACATATTTCCAGCATAGCTCACAGTTCTACTCCAAATTCCTCCGAAATACTTCACACACCAACCCAAACTATTATACACACCAAATACGAGTCACAAGCTCACAATTATTCACCTTGAAGATGTATTTGATGTAGCTAGAACTTGGCATACAAAATACCATCTGTAAAAATCCCTAGGCCCCGTAAGGCCCTCATGGTACACAAACACCAACAAAGTCCAAGCAATGCTCGAACTTGCTCACCGTCAATGGCTTCGTTATCATATATGTTGGATTCTCAACAGTAGCCACCTTCTCCAACACAACCTTACCTATAGCAATAGTACCTTACATGAAGTGGTACCCGATATCAATTTGCTTCATCTAGTGATGGAAAGACTTCAGATTATTTGCCAAATAGATAGCACTCTAACTATCACTATGAATAACGGGATCACCATGACCAAATCCAAGCTCATGAATGGAACCACCAAGCCACGAAGCTTCCTAAAAAGCCTCAGTCATAACCATATACTCAGCCTCAGTCATGGACAACGTAGTCAGATCTTACAAGGATGACCTCTAGCTAGTTGCTGAACCAACAAGACAAAACACATAACCTCCATTGGATCTCCTATTATCAAGATCTCCACCATAATCAGAGTCAGCGAACCCTGTTAATGCATCAGTCAACCTCCCGTACTCTAAACAAGTAGATGCAGTACCCTTCAAGTACCTAAGAATCCACTTCACCACTTACTAGTGAGCCTTCCCAGGATTCACCATATATCTGCTCACAACACTTACAACTTGAGCAATATCCTGCCCAGTATAAACCATAGCGTACATCATACATCCTACATCATTAAAGTAGGGAACTGTGGAAATAAACTCCTCCTCATATTTATATTTGGGGCAATCCAAAGCAAATAATCTAAAGTGAGTCACCAAGGGAGTACTAACCAGCTTGGCATCAATCATATGAAACCTCTCCAACACCTTATTCACATATTACTCTTGTGACAAGTAAGGATGCTTTTGTCTGTGGTCTTGAATGATATCCATGCCAAGAATATTCTTCGCAAATCCCAAATCCTTCATCTCAAACTCATTCTTCCGCATTATTTTTACGTTGTTAACTTTAGATAAATATTTTATTGCAACAAGCACATCATCAACATACAACAAAAGATACATTAGAGAACCATCACCAACCTGCTTCAAGTATACACATCCATCGTAATCACACCTAGAGAACTCATGATCAATCATAAACTGATCAAAACTCTTATACCATTGTCTATGCAGCTACTTCAGACCATATTATGACTTCTTCAATAAGCACACATGATCCTACTTGCCTTTAATAACAAAACCATCTAGTTGGCGCATATAAATCTCCTCAATCTCATCATATAGAAAGTTTTTTTTAACATCCAATTGCTCAAACTCCATATCCTACATAGCCAAAAGTATAAGTAAAGTACGACTTGAAATATATCTCAATCCCTCAACACCTAGAGTTCCCTGTTTGAACTTGTACACCCACTTGTAATTAACTATTTTCTTCTTCTTGGATGCCTTCACAAGTTCCCATGTCTGATTCTTCCATAGAGATTGCATCTCCTCCTCCATAGCAATACACCAATAAGCAGAATTAACACTAATAATGGCATCTGTGTATGACACTGGCTCTTGTACGTCAACTAGAGTCTCAGCACTAGCCAAAGCATAACCTACAAACTCCTCAAAGATATATCTCATAGGAGGCGGCACAACTCTCTGTGGTCTACTTGGAGAAACACCATTTTACTCCACTTGTTGCATGGATCCACCCACTCTAGTAATAGTGGGTCTCATACTAGAAAAGTTTGGATAATCCAAATTAACCTCCACCTCTACCTTATCTGTAACACCATGTAGGTTCTCCATCTCTACCTCTTCAGATAATCTATCAAAAGAAGACTCGGTCTTTTGGAGGAATATGGACTCATTGAAGGTAACATCCCTACTAATCAAAAACTTGGAAGCAACTGGTTCCCATAACCTATACCCCTTCACACCGAATGTATAACCAAGAAAAATACACTTCTTGGCTCTAGGCTCGAGTTTCCCATAATTCACATAAGTATAGGCAGGGCATCCAAAAATATGCAAATCAGAATAATCAGCTAGTTTGCTAGACATAACTCCTTAGGTGTCTTCAAATCAATGGAATGATTGGGTAACCTATTCACCAGGAATGTTGCCATGTGAACTACATCAACCCAAAACTCCTTGCCTGATCCAGCCTAAGACAACATACATTGAGCCTTATCTCAAAAGGTCCCATTCATCCTCTCAGAAACCACATTATGTTGTGGTCTTCTAACACAAGTAGCAATACCATGGTCCTCACAGTAATTAGTGAAACTATACTCCACAAACTCGAGGCCATTATCTATCTTGAGACACCTCACTGTCTCCCAGTCTACTTCTCTAGTAAGGTCTTCCAACGCTTGAAAACAACAAAGACATCATTCTTATTTTTAATAAGATAATACCACACCTTTCTAAGATGTTAGTATATCACACACCTTTTCTAGAGTGAACATAATTCAGAGGCCCCTTTGTACTATGTGTATCCTTTGAAAAGCTAACCCGCTTCTACTTGTCAAACACATAGTGCTCATAGAAATCCATAGTACATATACTCTACCCATCTAGCAACCCACTATTGGAGAGTTCAGCCAAGCCTTTGACACTCATATGTCTAAGTCGCATATGCCAAAGTCTAGTAACATCTAAGTTAAACATACTCATTGATGTTACTATAGCTACTCCCTCAACAATGGAACCAACAAGCTCATACAATGTACCAATTCTCTTTCATTTTATTGCAACAAGAGCCCCCCTAGTAATCCTCATTGTGCCATCCTCGATCACATAATGATATCCATTAAAATCCAAGGAACTCAATGAAATCAAGTTCTTGGTCATCTCAGGGACATGTTAAACATTAGACAATGTTCTAACCACACCATCATACATCTTCACCTTCACTGCCCCAATTCCACCAGCTTTGCATACAACATCATTACCCATTAAAACTACTCCACCTCGATCCATCTCATAAGTTTGGAACTAGTTCCTATTGGAACAAATATGGTAAGAGAATCTAGAGTCCAAGATCCACCTGTCTATTATTTGGTCTGACTATCAGTGGCAATCAACACATCACCATCACTATCATATTAGGCTATAGTAGTGTCATCCTTTGTACCAAATGATTCACCAGATTTATCTCCAGATTTCCTATTAGTACAAACCTTCTAGGTATGGCCCTTCTTGTGACATCCATGGCACATGATATTCTCGAATATGTTATTCCATGACTTTAACCTAGAATTCTTCTTCTTCACACCAGAACCTCGTTCCCAAGTTCTACCCCTAGTTACAAGTCCCTCACTTTGTGAGTCACTAGAACCACCTCCCGTCAACTAATTCTCAATCAATTCCTACTGCAGTAGGGTAGTCTTAACATCATCAAGAACCAACTCGTCATCCTTCCCATACAATATAGTCTCATGAAAATATTTGTAATCAACAGGAAAAGAACATAATAATGTAATAGTAAGATCTTCATCCTCCAATTTGACATACATATTCCTCAAATCCATAATTATAAAGTCAAATGCATCAGGATGAGATTTAGGGATTATCCCTTATCCATTTTCAACTCATGCAACTTGCTCTTCAATAATAAATGATTCATCACCAACTTCGTCATGTATAGAAACTCCAACTTGAGCCATAGGGATGACATCGTTGTTTCTTTAGCTACCTCACACAAGACCTCATTAAACAAACATAATTGCATGGTGGAAAGGGCCTTTTGATCTATCTCCTCAAATTTCTCATCTATCCTTGAATCAAGCTTCTTTGATTTCCCGAGTAATGCCTTCTCCAATCCATTCTGAATTAGCATTGGCTTCATCTTCAACTTCCATAAGCCGAAGTTCATGGACTGATCAAACTTCTCTATATCAAATCTTGTAGACATCCCAAGCACGAACCCTGCACTTTGATACCAATATTTTGGGGATTGATACAAATTTAGAAGAAAAAAAAAAGAAGATCTAATTGAAATCAATTAGAACACACAAGAATTGAAAAGAGAAGAACACTCAAGAACATAGATTGGGGAAAGACATGATCTTATTAATGTGAAGTAATTATGATTACAAAGAGAATCAAAGAAATCCTCACCTAAATTAATCAATTCACCAAGGAATTATATGAGAGCTTAGGAGAGAAGTGGATGGTACTATGCTAATTAGGGGTCTAATCGCATGGTATTTATACTAAACATGGGCTACCCATGTTTCTTTCCAGATTTGACAATCTTCAGTATTTTAACCACAATTTCTTCATTTGACCTTCAATCGAGTTGATTCTTGATGCATTAGAAATATAACAAAAAGATTTACAACTTTTATGCTCAACATGTTTCCAAATTTTGATTTCATCAAGGTAAAATATTCATATATTTCTAGCATAGCTCACAATTCTACTCCAAATTCCTCTGAAACACTTCACACACCAATCCAAGCACACCAAATATGAGTCACAAGCTCACAATTACTTATTTTAAAACTTAGGTTTCTACTTAAAATTATTATTTATATTTATATATCGAACTTATGCTAGTAGTTTTGTAGTATTTTTTTTAAACAAATTTAGAGCATGGAATTGTAATAATAGAGTAATATGTGAACCCAATCGGAAGAATAGAAAGGTGAACAACTTGTTCTCGTCCCCTGCCTCAATAGATGGTGAACACATAAGACTCCCCCTACCCTACATGTGGCAAACCTATAAAAAGACCCCTCCACCAAGTGATAAACCCATAATGCCTCCCCTATAGCAAGTGACAAACCTATAGCTTAGGCTAACGAGTGACTTACAAGTAGACCATCCCTCTCCATAGGTGGACAACCCATTCTCAACCAACCATCAAGTAAAAAACTAAAACCAAACCCTTAACCCCCTTAAACTTACCAAACCATAAACCATTAACAATAACCCCCTAACCACAAACCCTTAACCTAAAAATTTAAACCTTTATCCTCAAACCCCAAACGCTTAACCTTTTACTATAAGTTGATGCATAACGGAACAAATAACTTCAAAAATTCCTTTTTTTTATAATTTTATGAAGATAAATAAAGGATATATTCTAAAGAAAGGATATGGATGAAGGATCACACAAATTAATTCTTCAAACTATCTTTGAAAGCCTCACATAGATAACTTTCAAAAGATCTCTAATGAAGAAACACACAGTAAACTTCTCTAGATAACTCTATACAAACCCACACAGGAAAAGTATATAGGGTTTCTAAATTATCACTCACAAAGATAAGATAATTTAGAGAGATTTCTAGTTTATGACTCACATAGATAGCGTAAACATAGAACGAAGAAACTCACACAGGATTTCAGCGAGAGAAAACTTGATTTAATAACTCCCTTTAACTTTCCTCTTCAAATAATAAGTTTACATGAGATATTTATTAGATAACATCCACCTCCTCACTAATAAGAAAAACAAAATCTAAATAAGATTCATACTAATGAAATAACTATTCGTGTGAATAGTAATCTCCTATTATAATTATAATTAAATCATAACAAAATCTTAAAAAGATAAGATACATTATAAGATAAAAGATAAACCCTATCTAATTTCTTAATGATTAAGGAAATAAATTAACTAACTAATATCCTAACATAATTATCAAATAATTCACTAAAAACCTAGATAATAAATATGAAAAGATAAT
The DNA here is from genome assembly GCA_030549775.1 of Tamarix chinensis. Lineage (NCBI taxonomy): Eukaryota > Viridiplantae > Streptophyta > Magnoliopsida > Caryophyllales > Tamaricaceae > Tamarix > Tamarix chinensis. The sequence continues at coordinate 34,457,625 of CM060181.1, read as the reverse complement.
TGTGTCCATAATGCTAATTACGACACTTTATCTATTAGCGTGCAAAAATTCAGCTTGACACATATATGGTAAAATAGTCATAACTTTATATAGACTACTTGGATTTGAGATCTGAAAGATGCGTTGGACTCCTGATTTAATAATATTTCCAATGATATCCATATTATAAAATAATTATCTTCAAATTTTACCATTTTTTCTTTCTATCGTGATTTATAATTCAATCTTCAAAATCTTGGAATATTTTTACATCATAAGCCCTTTACAATTAACCCCAAATCCTTAACCCTTAAGCCTCAAACCCCAAATCTTTAATCCTAAACCTGTAAACTTAAACACTATAGAGAAAACCTCAAACACTTAATACTAAATTCCAAACCCTTGATCCCAAACCCCAAATCATTAACCGTTATTCCTTAACCCTAAACCTATATAAATTCATTTAGTATAATATTATATTTTAGTTTAGTATAATGCAACATGTATTAATGATCTTTTTTTATTATAATTGGTAGATAGTAGGTAAAAAAGGCAAAGATAAGCATATGAAGCTACTTATTCCCATTACCACTATAGTGGCTAAGCAAATGGTCACTACTAGTAGTAAAGCACGAACAACTATAGAATGCGTGAAAGTACCCCATCATTCAAATGTAGTTCATGTTAAAAATAAGGAGGATTATAATGTCCACAGTGAGGGATATTTATTTAGCACTAGTACCTTTGGCCACACAACATGATCATTTTATTCATCAGCATTAGGTAATGGTTAACCAGACCTATAAGTGGTGGTGTAGTGATTCCTAACATTCTAACTAGTTTAAAAGGCCATGTGGTATATGCACCATTTGGAATGGTGAAAATATTATTTTTATTATTGTACCTATTAGTTACTATTTATTTATGATGTAATTGATTATTTTAATGATATTTTGTTATATGAATCATACTTTGCAAGACTAATTCTTGTTAATAAATATTAGGAGCCTTACGCTGCCATAGGTGTTACCTTTAATTATATCCACATGAGACTTACTTCCACCACCATAATTGCCAGATCATTTCCACTTTTGTTAAAAGGTATCACTTAGAGACTAACATCTTCCACCTTTTATTTACTAAGATGACTATTACCCTATAAGATGTGGCTTTCATTATAGCTTTTAATTGTCATGGATATAAGTGTATGAGTGAGTGATTTGATAGCAATGACGATGTTGTGGAGTTACTTGTAGAGATGTATAGTGAATCCAAGAAAATGGTGACACATGCTTTGTGTAATACCCCCATTTTTCTCAAATTAAAATTTTCATTTTGAAGCAAAATGCATAAACAATGGATATTAACACTACATCTATCATGAGGAGAGGTGTGTGCATTCATCTAGCCCATGGTAGATGTAAGGGTGGGTATGAAAAATAATAACAAGAAGAACAAGGTTGTAATTTGAAGCCTTTTAAATTAAAAACAAAATCTTAATACAAGGTTATAAATTTGAATCAAATCAAATAGAATCAAAACTACAAACTCCCAATGTAACACCCCCAAAATTCACTACTAAAAATTTTCATTTTATTAAAGTATTCCACAGAAGCAAGTAAATCAAAACATGTGAATTTAGGGGATATTACTGTCGTGATTAGTACAAGCCCAGCCCTTAGCCAATCTCGTACTCACCACAAGGCTAAAGAAATATTACAAACCATCATAATTCAAACTCAAATCAAGGATTCATAAAAGCATTGAAACATTCATAAGATAGAAATCAGAGTACATGGAAAAGAGTTTACAACCCAAAGGTAAATAATTAAAATTCCTCAAAGGGAATAAAAGGCTACGATATGATAAAACGAGTTTGAATAAACAGATAAAAAATAAGAGAACATAAAAAGTAAATCCGACCACGTCACTCTCTATCCCCAGGCCAAGCCCATGCTCAACTCTCAGCCCCGCCTGATGCCTCGTAAGCATCGAAGGCATCAAAAATAACATCACCAACCTGCACAAACTAAGAAGGGCCTTTTGCTCATGGGAATGAGCAACACCCATGAAATGGGTGGTTAGTACACTACGTACTAAGTAAGGTAACCATGAAACTAAGGCCAACACATAAAGGCATATAATACAAGAATGATCACATAAACAGTATACAATCATTATAGATAAATATTGGCCAAGCTATAGTCCGAATAAAATAACTATTTAATTCTCTGATCAATACTTATTTTACACCATGCTCTTTATCAATCCATGCAAGTATAGGAACCCCACTATTATAGCCGGTGTATTGAAAATGTACAGGGCAGAAGGCAACTGACCACTATTAAATGCCAGTGGATCGGTCTCTAGGTCAAGATGCTCCTGGCCACTATTATCCTAGTGGATTGGTCTAGCCTTGACTCTCATGGTGTTCCATTGTTACTTAGTGTCTTTTACGTGTCTTATCAAACTTAGGATTTGTCTTATTGAGCTCAGGATCCCCCAGTATTATAGTCGATGGATCGGTCACGTACAGGGCAGAATGCACCCGACCGCTATTGTATGCCGGTGGATCGATTTCCAAGGCACCCCAGCACCTGGCCACTATTATATCATTGGATCGGTATGGGCCCGGCTCACTAATATTTTACTTTAAATGATTAGTGTCTTATAGTGTCTTATTCAATAAGTTTCACCCTAGATATGTATGTCACACTCCATCTACACTTATCCTCCCAAGACGACCCATCCTATATCTTGAGACTTCTGCGACTCCTAACACACCCCAACATCCTTTCCTTCTTCCACTTACTCGCACTAGAGGCCAAACTCCTAAGTGTGTGGGTCAAGGCCCACTACCTTGCATCCTCCAAGCCCACTCACTACCTTACCCTAGGGTTTTCTCCTTAAACCCTAATTTGGGCCTATGTGGCCCATCATTCTCTGCCTCACACAACTAAGGTTATTTTAACACCCCACACATCACCTCCATTAGATTCAACCCTCATCATTTCACTTTACTCCCCCAAATACATGTGTGACCATGAAACCCTAGTTGGTCACACCAAACCCTAACATCCTTCTTTTCCACATGTCACCCCTCCATTTCTCATCTTCCATCCTTGCTTTCCCATGATACACATACTCACCCTACACATGACATTCTTCCACCCTCATCTTATACTCCATTCACCCTCAATTATTTTTACTTTCACAACCATCTAAAATTAGGGTTTTCCTCCCAAACCCTAGCTAGGTCTCCTATGAACCCTTATACTAACCCGCGTACTATTTTTCACCCAAAGCCTCCAATTACCCAAACAACTTTTCCCTTACCTTACTTACATCCCAAGACAACTTTTCACATGTAAAGATTGTTCCCATGCAGACTCCATCCACCCCATGCAAAACCCTAGAATTCCCATGCAAACCCTAGAATCTCCCATATAAATCCTAGAATCTCCCATGCAAACCCTAGAATTCCCATGCAAAGTTCACCCACTCTTTTGTTTTATTCATAGTTCCCTCTTATTTTTCCCTTCATGGATCATGAGGTATTTAGGTCAATCCCATATCCCTTGGTCAACTCACTTCCCTATTTTCCTTTTTCATCCTTTCACCCCATATCATTACATTAAATATCCTAGCATGTATGTCCTAAAGGGCCACATCACATAATATCATAAGGAAAATATATACATATTATACACATGCCATAAGAAAGCCATATAAGCATACCTCAACTCCAAGTTGCGCTACACATAAAACAGTTATAATAATCATAAGTTATACAACATCACATGGTACATGGCATACAAGGAATACAAGGCACAAAACACACACATAGGGGGCCTTAGCTACATCCTTACCTAACACAACACCGATCTTGGAGCACGCACCTACACATCCTTAAGGTTTTGACTGGGTTCACCTATAAGAGGAAAAAATATAAGGATTAATTTTCCTCCTATCAAAAATACTATTATTTCCTACTTTACTCTAATATTAGGGTTAATATTATTAAAAGAAACTTTACAAGTTAAAACACACTTTTTATTCTCAAGTTATCCTACTAGGTTATTACTAGTCAAAATAGGTTCATGATAAGTATTTATAGCCATATTTAGATTATTAAAGCTAATAGCTTTATTACTTCTAATAATAGTAATAATACTAGTTGTAGCAAAAATAGTAACAACAACAACAACAACAACAACAATAATAATAATAATAATAATAATAATAATAATAATAATAATAATACTGATAGTAATAGAAACCCTAGTATTATTAAGATTAAGGCTAATAATAGGGTTAGTAATAATAATAATAATAATATAATAGTAGTAATAATAACAAAATTAATAATATGGCTAAGGATAATACTAATAATAATAATAATTGAAATAATGACATTTATATGGGTAAGGGTTCAAATATTTACAAAAGTAATAATAGTAATAATATACTAAAGCTAGCACTAATAATAATAATAATAATAATAATAATAATAATAAAAGTAGTAATGATATTAATAAAAATAAGGATAATTATAATAATAGTTAAAATAGGTTTCGACCCCTCAATAATAATGGAATAAATATCCCGAGGCTACACTGAGTAATAATAAAAATAATAGTCATGATATCATAATAATAATAATGAGGATAATAAAAAAATATAAATAAAAGGGATAATGATATCATAAGTAGGGTTTTAAGGATTAGGGTACCACCTAGGGTTGGTGGTGACCAGCGGCACCGGCGGCAACGCACAGCGGCAATGAGGAAAAGGGAAAAAGGGTGGAAATTTGGGTGTTTAGGGTAGGAGAGGGGATTTGAGGTGGTGGAGGATGCCTAGGTTGAGAGGGCTAGAATGGTGGTGGTGGCATAGCTAAAGAAGCGGCGTCGATGGCAGTGATGTGGTGGCTGAGAGTGGTGGATAGGGAGGAAGGGAGGAGGAGAAGGAGGTAGGGGAAAGGAAGGTAGGGGAGGTTATGTTGGTGATTTTGGAGGGCAAAAAGAGTGGTGGTTGTACCGGTAGTGGCGGCGAACGGATGCTTAAAGGGCGGCGGTGGTTTGATTAAGGTTGGTCGAATGGCCAACTTTGCACAGCCAAAGCAGATTGTGCAGGGGAGGATTGAGGGTGGTGAGAGGTATAGCTCGGTGGAAGGTGGTGCAGAGAGTAATTTTGGTGGTGGTTTGGGTGGTGGTGCTGGACGGTGGCGGCGCAAAAAAGGGAGCAGATTTCTTGGCTGAGAAAAAGAAAAGTTGAAGGTGGTTGAAGGATATTTATAGGCCATGGATGAGGGGAAACAATAGAGGGGGAAGAGGGAAGGTGGGTGGCACACATGCAGGTCACCAGCCGGTAGTGCACGACTGGTACAGACCTGCAAATTTGCAGGGCCTGACAACTCGAGAAGGGGAAAAGGAAGGGGGAGAGAGGCACACGTGAGGAGAGAGAGAGGACGTGATTAGGTGGAGAAGAGAAAGGGAATGATGGGGAAGAGGGTAGGGGTGGCAGACCGGCGTGCGATAGTGTAGAGGCCGCGTGCCTGCATAGAAAAGTGGAGGGGTGGAGTATTGGGGAAAGGGAAGGTCAAGGGAGAAGAAGAAAGAATGAAGAAGGGGGAGGCCGGTCGATCCAGGGAGAAAAGAAAGAAAAAGAAAGGGGGTCGGACCAGGCCAATCGGCTGGCGAGGGAGGAAAGGAGAGGGCAGTGGTGGGCCTGAGCCACATAGGAGAAAGGAAAAGTCTAGGTCGCGAGGTGGGCTAACCCAGATCGAGGAAAAAGGAAGAAAGAAAAGGAAAGAGAAGGAAAGAGAAGGAAAAAGGGGGAAAAAGAAAAGAAGAAAAATAGGTGGGTTGGGGTATCTAAAATATTTTTATATTTTGGGATATTTAAAAATAATAATATTTTGATAGAATAATAATTAAATTCCTTTTTTAGGTTAATTTAGGATTTTTAAAAGATTTTTCTAAATTCTATTTTAATTAGCAAAACACTCTAATTTTTCCCAATTAAAGTATTTATTAATTTCCTCTTGATTTTTTCTTAATTAATTCCTATTATTTTAATTAAGTAATTAATTTATTAATTTTTCTTAGAAATTCTTAATTTTATAAAATTCTATAAATTAGGGTTTTTGGGTATTTCACCCAACATAAGATAAAACACAGGAAAACCCAACTCTCTAATTCCAACCCAAGCTAAAAAATAATATTCCCACTACAAAAGTATAGTAAAAGTCCCAAATTTTAGGACTGACAAATTTCATTTTAAAGAGTTAATTACAGAAGCCAAAACATAAAACTTAAGGGTGTCATGCTACATCCAACATAAAAGACACACTCCCTATGCCTCGTTTATATTAAGTACGAAGCAAAAGTAACATCATACCTAGAAATTAAGTGTGGAAAGCACTTTATTCTACCATGATATAGGATACAAAATATAGAGAAGGGAAATGTATAATGAAAATAGAGGACTAAGAGTCCATAAAGAGATAGAGATATCCGGATAACCATACCCTATACCAATTTAATTAAGACTCACCAAAAGATCGTACATTAGTATTAATCAATAATCACCTGCAAAATAAGGTTGATCTGCTTGTGGGGATGAAAAACATCCATTAAAAGGATGACCAATATGCTACATATTGAGTAAGGTAACAATATCACTATAACCAAGTATCACAAAAACATTAATCATATGGAAGCATAAGTAAGCACAATAACAAATTGTGAGATAATACTAATTTCATAACTCAATATAGATATAACCACAATCCATATTCTTACTTACATAGATTTTAAGGGTTCCACTATTTTCAACCGGTGAAATGGTATCAACAATATACAACCCTAGGGTGAAATGGTATTGGGCACTATTCTCATTATGTAGAACGGATAAGTATAATATGTTCTAACTAACATAGTCTCTTACTTTAAATATTAATACCTTATGATCATTTTAATTATTTTTATGTTCAGTTTAGGGAACCCACTATTCTCAACCAGTGGAATGGTATCAAGAATATACAACCCCAGGACAAAATGTTCTTAGCCACTATTCTTGTCTAGTGGAACGGATTGGTATAAATGGTCCTAACTCATATAGTCTCTTACTTTAAATATTGATATATTATAATCATTTCAATTATTTATTTTAAATTAAGTTTAGGGGTCCCTCTATTCTTAACCAATGGAATGGTATTAATAATATACAACATAGGCACAATAAGCTCCCGGCCACTATTCTTAACTGGTAGAATAGTATCAACAATATACAATCCCATGGAAAAATGCTCCTAGCTACTATTTTCATTCAATGGAATGGATAGGTACAACCAGTCTTAGCTCATGCTATCCTTTACTTTAAGTGATTAATATTTTATCAATAATTATGATTATTCCAATGATTTATTTAAACTTAAATTTAGGGACCTCACTATTTTCCATAGATGGAATAGTATTAATAAATATAACCCCAGAGTATAAAGCTTTTGGCCACTATTTTCATCTAGTGAAATGGATAAGTACAACCAATCCTAACTCATATGATCTTTCATCGTAAATGATTAATATGTTATTTGTGTCTACTTATATATTGGTCATCATGCAAACACATATATAGGTATGCAAGGCACACAACCTAATATATTTCTCAAGGACAAGCCCTATTCCCTTTAAGAAACCCTAATTCATAAGTCAATCATAACTTCTCCTATAGTGATCATTGTACTACCAAATTCAATACACATCCTTAAAATATTATTATTGACAATATATCCAAAAATCAAGGTTTAAATCTAATGTATTAATGATGCGATAATATACTACCTTTAGGATTACTATTCATATTTCTTGTAAAATCCTAATTTCACAAGTTAACCATAACTCTTCCCATAAAATCCATATAATCACCAAATTTAATATACCAAAATATTATTATTGAGGTCCAACCCTCATGTCTTACACATGTGATAATAACCTACCCTTAGGGTTACTATTCACATTTCCCATAAAACCGTAATTTCATAAATTAATCTTAACTTTTTTCATGAGACTCATACGACTACAAAATTTAATATGAAAACCTAAAAGGCTAATTTCAACATCATATACAAAATTTAAGAACAAATTTCAACATTTCACACATATGACAATGATTATGCTCCTAGGGTTATAATTCCCACTTAAAACCACTTTTCTCCTTTATTGAACTTAGGTCATTTTATTCACTCCAAGAATTCCACATAATATACTTAACCTATTTGGAACCATTTATTACATTAAAACACCCAATATTCTATTTTTAACCCATATTGATTAAAATGCCCCTGAGATAGCTAAAATACCCATTTTCCACTAAATTCTTACGAATCCAAATATGAATAATTTTTTTACCTCTAATATATTACATCATCACAAAAATTCATAGCCATAATTAGATATAGATACTAAAATACAAGATATCTCAACCAATAATATACACCAACTCATACTTTCACAACTTTCTTATTTTTTTTTCTTTCACATACAACAACACATATCACATAATACCATTATCATGAGAATATTTTTCATACAAAAATCCAAACATATTATCATAAATAAATATAAACATATTGCATATAAAAGCCCTAAATAAGACATGTATCCTTACCGAAATGGCTCTAGCCTCTAAACACATAAGACCTATGATTCCTCTTCCAATGCCACTAAAATATCATCTAGTAGTCAAAAATATACAAAATTAGACTTAGAAAAAATTAATCTAGGGGAATCTAAGGAAAAGGAGAGGAAGAGAAAATAGAGATAAACTAAAATTTGAAGGCTTGGGTAGGCTAGTGCACGGTAGAGGGCACACCGATGGTGTGTTGGCTAACACAGTGGTGGTTGGTAGATCAGGTGATGGTGATGCTGGTCGAAGGATTAGGTTGGCAGCCAAGGAGAAGGAAAAAATAAAGAATTGGGTTGGGTTGTGAGGTCGAGGAGAAGAAGAGCAAAGAAAAGGAAAAGGAAATTTTTTGGGTTTAGGATTAGGATTAGTTTTAGGTTTATATTCTAAGGAAATAAATCTAAAATTTTATCTATAAATTATCTAGGGTTAAGATTAGGCTTAAAAATATAATGACCTAGAAATTATAATTAATCAACATTAAAAATAGGTTAATTTTTGGGGTATTATAAGTATTGAGTAAATACAACTAAACCTAAGAAAATGACATGATCATACTGTCACACAACACACAAAGGTGTAAAATCACATATCACTAGCAACTCAAATGCAATAACATCAAGTCCTACATAAACACCAAGTAATACTTATACCATCATGCAATACCACCAACCATGTCAAGAACCTAGTTATCAATTAACTAATAAACCATACACTATGTATACATCTCATATACTATGCTCATCTTTTAAATATTACTCTAGCCATATAAATATCATACCCAAATAAAGTAGACTATCTACCACTAGTTTATCAAATATAAGTAATTAGCATACCATAAAAAAATATTGTAGGTAGACCAAAATTTCTAGTTAACTCTATACAAATAACCAACACAATTCAACAAATATAGGTAGACAAAAACTACTAGCTGATCCGATATTGATATCTAGCACATCTCAATAAACATAAGTGGACTAAAATCACCAACTTACCCACTATATATGGTTAACACATGTCAACAAGCATATAATATCCAAGTAATTATTGCATGAATTATTTAAAAAATAATAATAATCAAAGATAATGCACATAATGAAAGAAAAACCACACACCCAAATTAACTACATTTATTATTCAAGAGGGATCCAAACCTTATAACCCAAGGATACTAAGATACCTTGATCATACTGGTGTAATTTAGAGATGCTAAGATACACCAATCGTAAAGCCATATAGTACCAATACCCACCAAACCATGTAACCCGAGGATACTAAGATACCCTATTCATGCTAATGTAACCAATAGATACTAAGATACATTGGTTAAAAAGCTACATAATACTAGTACCCTCCCAACCATGTAACTCAAAGATACTAAGATACCTTCATTATAGTTGTATTCTCTAAGAAGCACAATACTCCTCCATCATCAATCACCTAATCCTTAAGTATACATACCCTCTATATAACCCCATAGGTCACCTATAGAGTAGACTAGGGCCTTATTATAGCATTAAGGCATACTAGTAAAACCAAACTAAATCAATGACTCCTACATCGTCTCTAGGGCAGCTTACTCTAAAAAAATAAACCATTCCCAACTCAAGATTTTTCACTTTGATAATTACTATTTTATTCAAGAATAATTCATTATTAACCAAGGACATAAATTGCCACACATAACAGCTTAGCAAGTTCTTGCATAAATATTCAAAATAAACTACTAGTTAGCTAAAAACCTAACCTTATATATTCATCATTAGTCAATCAATGACAAAATACATTTTAAATATCTAAAATATGCCCCACAGGTTCAAATACTTCCAAAATAAGGTTGAAAAAATAAAATAAAAAACACTTTATGTCATTATGACCAAAATTAACGAAAAACTCAAATACATTTATCTTAACCAAATAAAAAAATTATCCCACATCAAATTTGGAAACATTTACTACTTATTAAAATCACTATTTATGTATGAAAGAAAATGTTATTTTACACCTATAAGATTAAAAATAAAAAATAGAAAAACATATTTAATTACCCAAAAATACTATTCAATGGTGCATAGAGTTCATGCTTAGTTACTATTCATAAGGATAAATTGATCAGATATTAAAGGTTGAGATTAACCTTTAACTCCTAAACTCCACTAAGCCTTTTAGGGGTATTTTAGTCATTTTTTATATTTTAACATCCAAAAACATAATTAACATAAGGCTAAATCCTACTTATCATAATTAGGGCATTACTAGCAACGAACATTTTCAATATTTCAAGAACATTTCTAAACCATTCAAACTTTCAACCAAAACTAAAAGCCCTTAAACATGATTATTAGCTAACATGTTATATATCAAAAATTCTACTATTTACAAGGATTGTCATGGTAATAATTAAAATACACAAATCATCATGATCCCTCAAGAACACTCAAAAACATTCAAACTCAACTAAACTCAACAAAATTATAAGCATAATTTAGAGTATCAAAACCTTCTTAAATCAAAGCATGTTTAGCATCAAAGCTCATCTATAATTAAACATCTACAAAGTGTTATCATCAAGCTAACAAAAACCGATTCAAAAAGCCCTAAATCACAAATTGTGGCAAAAAAGCTAAACCGCCAAAGATCATGTTAATCTTGCAAGTAAAGCATACAACACATATCAATTATATTTACTTAGGGTTTTGTAAGTTTACCTTTAACAACAAGATTTTTCATTAAGAAAATAAGAATATACAATATAGAAAATCCATATAATATACTATAGAAATCAAGCTCATGAAACATAACAAAGAATAAATGATTGAAAGAGAAAAGATCAAGGAACTTAATCTTAATGTTTGGAATCAAGATTAAGCTTCAATCATGGTGGCTAATGGCCACAAAGGCCAAAACATTTTGAGGATTAAATGAAGGAGAAAATTTTCATTTTTGGGGAGATAAGGGAGGAGAAAACTCAAAATTATTCCAAGTTAAACACTTAAGAGAAAAGTAAACTCAAAAGCTTAACAACCAAGACTTTGATAGAAGTTTAAGGGAAAATATCAAGGGAGGAACATAGGGAGGTGAGTCATGAGATTTATTCCAAAATTAGATGAAGAAGATAAGTATAGCATAAAAAAAAGATACAAATCAAAGACTTAGGTGTTAAGTACATTCTAAACACTTAATTCTTATGTCTTAGAAGATATTTGTGAAAATTTTCAAGCTAAAAGGAGAAAAGGGAATGAAAAAACTAGGGAGAACAATAAATGTCTCATATTTTTTCCAATCACAAATGAGTGGATAACAATCACTCTCACCAAAAGTTAGTGTGAATGAAATAAGAGAAGTTATATTTGATGGTGCAAACATGCCCAATAATATCTAAAATAATCCAGAAATGATATGAATAATAATAGGATCTTTTTAGATAGTTTTTAGATTAACAATACTAAAATAATATTATCCCCAAAGTTTTATAAAATTTAGATAACCATAAAAGGACTTAACAAGACTCAAAACGCTTAAACAAGGCTAATTAGGGGCATAAATAGTGTTTTTTTTTTGCCAACAACATGGTTTGACATTTGAAAAAAAAAACTAAGAGACTCAAAAAAAAATATAAAGATCTCAAATATTCACACAAATAAGAATTTGGAAATAGTTTGGAGGCTAAAACGCTATTGGATGCCTTACAGAACACAAAGGACATGTAATACTAAATGAAATAGTCTGAAAAAGTAACTAGAGTTTCAAAACTCTATAAATATGTGATAAATGACCAAACTAAGAAAAAATTATCTCCACAAATAACAATCTTAAATCATTTATGTTTCGCAAAACATCATGATATTGCACTTTGTTAACAAGTCACACAAAAAAAAACTACTTGTAATAACCTATATTTTCAAAATCTAATCCTCGATTTTATTAATGAAATTTGATGAAAATGTTCCGTAATTTTATTTTTGATTTGTATTATAGTTTATCAACAATTTCAAAATCATATCTATATTTGTATCAATCTTTTTTCACTTATTATGATTCTAGTTAAATTCATTTATGACTATAACTTTTACTAAATTCATATGGTTTCACTTCCCATTTAAAATTATGTTACCATTTCTAATTCCATATGTGATCTATTATATTTTACAACTTTCCAATTTCTAATTTTTATATTATGAGCATGTTCCCTTTTAATATTTTATATATTTGTCAATAAGGATAATTTAAAAGTTTACATTAATGAAATGTTTTGTGGTTTAACATTTAATATTCACTACAGAGTATGGTCTTGTCATAAATGAATATGTATTTTGGGGTCAAATTTCATTAACAAATTTTTTTAAAAAAAATTATGAACTTCTCTTATGATTATAGAGTTATATAAAAAATTTATTTCTAAAATGATTTAAATTTTCCATTTTCATATTTAATAAGAATGTTTGCTCAAATTTCCCATTTTCAATAAAAGACTTACATTAGCCCCTAATTTTTGGTTGAACTAGGACAACTTTAGAAATATAATAGTTTATATTTATATATGTCTATATCATGAGACTTATGATTTTGACGAGGTTTCCCAATCCTCAACAAATCTACTTAGAGCTTTTTCATAAGTTTTAATAATTTTATATCAGAAGTGATTCACAATTATTTCATAAAAATCTTATTGATATTTATAAAATATATTCGTAATAATTTTAAGAATCCATAATATCAATTTAATATCAAGTTGATATTAAGGTTTAATATAAAAGTTCTTAAAATTTATTTATCTTAGAATTCCACTTTTAAATAATTAAAATAATCTTATTTAGAATATTATTTAAATTATTTATTATTTCTTAGAATTTTATTTAAATATCTTTTCAAAAAATTTAAATATCTTTTCAAAAAATTAAATATTTTATGAAGTTTTTATTATTTATTTCCTTAAATAATATAAATTGTCTTTATCAATAATATTTTATCCAAAATTTATTTCAAAATTATATAAATAGGCTTTTTGTTGATTTTATTTCTTTGGATCCTTACACATAATGATTTTCCTTAAAATAAATTTTAGAAAAAATCATCTTTATTAGCATCTATTTATACTCCTTTGTGTATTAGCATTTAAGAAGGGGCAGAGGAAATAAATCACCTTATAACTCCATTGATTCCTTATTCTTCCCCTCCCTTCCCCCTCCCCAACTCTCATTGCTCTCATTCTCTTCAATCACAACAACACCTTTCTACTTTTTTCTTGCCTCCGCTTCATCGGCCTATAGCAACACACCATCACCATTCCTCAACTTCACCACCAGTCACCATAGCCCTAGTCTTCGTTCCTCTAATACAAGAAGCTAGCAGCCACTACAAGCTCTAGTAGGGTAGGTGGCAACAGATCAATACACCATAATAGAAGGTAGAGCAACAATCATAATATTCCACTATGTGTGGCCACCATATATGATAATTGACACTAGCGAATAATCGCCAACCTTTGACAAGCTCAACCATGAACACATTGACTGTTTTGGGCATATTTTCTTTTGTATAATTACTAAAACCCTAACTTTAATTTTTTTTATTGATTTGGTATAAATTATTTTTAAATTAACTTAATTTGGTTGTTTAGCTATGTATTTATGAGTTAGATTATTTATTTGTATGGATTAATTATAATGTAAGGGATTGATTTGTGACATTTGGATTTTTAACCGGGTTATATCTAGATATCTTAGGTTTATTAGGTTAAGTTGGTCTTGATAAATTAGGTAGGCAATATGCCTTAAATGTATTTAATTTCATATGTGTGGATTTAATTTGATGAAATTGATTAAATTGATTGAATTATGATTTTTGGATCAAACCCTAATCAATTAGCCATGTATTTGAAATTAGATTGGATATTTAAGTCGCTTCTATCAATTAGCTTTATACAATGATTTTGGAATATGTTTAATTCTATTTTTTATTTATAAATTTGAATGTTTTAGTAAGAACTAATTAGATTATGGTTCATGCTAAAACCCTGACTTTCATAAATGATTATCTTAAATTAACTATCCATAGGATTTTTTTTATTAAAATTAATTAACTAGATTTACCTAGAATTGGTTTGATTGTATTTTTAAGCTATCAATTTGAAATAAACAATGAGAATTGGTTGATTCATAGTTCAAGATTTAAAACCCTAATTTGCAAATTTTAATTGACAAATTGAGGGAGCTTTTGTTTGATTTCAACTTGATTAATTAGTTTAATCACTTTAGTATAAATTTGATTGAATCTCTATCTTCTCAATTTGGTGGAATTGATCAGTTTGATGTTTTGATTATAAAACCCAATCAATAAAGTTGTTTTTGATGAGTTTCACTTATCAATCTTATTAACCTTACTCAATTATTTTCTAGATTTGATTTAAAGTACATTATGTGATTTTCATTAGGCTCAAGTTGGTTGAAGACTCATCTCTTTGAAATCATATGGAGGCATGTCCTCAAGTCTTGAGTTTTTTATTTAGTTTCTAGAAAATCCCTCTATGGCTTTTGTTATTAATTGATTTAAATTTATTGAATCATTAGTTGTTAAGGTAAGTTTCTAACATAATCCTATGAATTTTTTAATGCAATCTAGGGAAGGATTGATAGGTCCTAAATATAGGGTTTTATTCATTCATTGTAGCTAGCTATAGACTAAGGTAGGTCTCTACTACCTCCACTTATAGTTGTTTCATGAATATGGACCAATATATATGGATTTTAGAGTTGAGAGTAAAATGATTCACTTGATACGATCTGTCAAGTCTTTAATATGCCTTGTATGGTACTTTATATGGTTCATGAATTCAAAATATTTTGAATGGAAGAATGAAAGTATGATTCTTGTATAATATGTATTTTGGGCATAATGTTAGCTTGGTAGGGAAATTGTGACTATTTAGAGTGGAGTAAATAAGCTTGTGGGATGTGTGTTAGCTTCTAGATTCTATGAGTTTGTTTGCAAGCATATATGTCGATAATTTTTATGAATATCAACATGTTTTATAATATGTGAGCAAGCATGAGTAGAAAACACAATAAGTAGGAGTCTTACACATTTTTTGAAAGATCTGATCTATTGAGAGTGTTATAGATCTAGAGTATGCCTTTTTTAAATATTCAAGTGAGCCCGACATTTTAAATGTGTAGCATGAAGTATTCATAAAGTATTGAAGCATGTTTAAAAGTTTTCCTATTTTTAATAATGGAATATAAGATGCTACACATTTATGATGATGATTTAATGGAATCTTAAGCATGATTTGGATGTTGGGAATGTTAATCCATGATTAATGTATGTTAAGAAGCTTATATGCTCTATGTTCATCATAAATATGGATTTTCCCTTCTTAGCATAAATTGGTTGAGTAAGAAAGGTTGTCACTTTAGATATCCCTTTAGGGGAAATGATAGATATTGTGAAACCTTTATCAGTTTTAATTGGATGATGTAACATGTGAACCTTAGTGTGGCTTAACATATATTAAGATACTATATACTTATAGGGAAATAATTTGGTCAAGCCTATATATCTCCTACCCTCAAAGTAGCTAATCCGAGGTAGCTTGTATTATGATTTTTCTAAGGGCAGAGGAACCATCGTTGGTTAGGGAAATTAGTGATTCTATCATGTTATAAGCCACTAATGGTGGGGAGTAAACCACTTGTGCATATCTAACATTGAATTCCTTAACGTTGTGATGAATATTGGACTTGATGTTTGAGAGTAGATTATTCAATGGCTCTATTAGATGAATATAGTTGGTTCCAGTACTGGAATTCTCCTTTGCTATTTTTTCTCAAATTTCATTACATTTAAAACAATTTTATTTTTTATGTAAATCACTAACTTGGTTGGTATCCATTTTCTTTTAATTTTCATTTTAGATGTATTTGAAATTTATTTCCTTTTTCCTTTTTTTAGTTTTTGAAAATCTAGTTTTATATCACATATTTTCCACTCACTTTATTAGCAATGATTGGTTAAAATAACTATTTACTTTCCATATACCATAAGGTAACTCTTTGTGGGATTTTATCCCTCTGGTATAGATGAGGTTTAATTTTTGATAGGATATATTTAGCCTTGCATTTAACATTGGTTAGATAAA
The DNA here is from genome assembly GCA_030549775.1 of Tamarix chinensis. NCBI lineage: Eukaryota > Viridiplantae > Streptophyta > Magnoliopsida > Caryophyllales > Tamaricaceae > Tamarix > Tamarix chinensis. The sequence goes on along the minus strand of CM060181.1, from coordinate 34,440,824 downwards.
ACCGCACACCTTGTCTTATGTTAGATGTGGTTTCATCTCCATTCTTATTTTAGCTTTCATATTTTACGATTTCAAAACAAATATTTTCAAGGGTGAAATATGGGGGCATTACAAAACCTCTCCTTATAAGGATTCAACTAAGTCTCATACACATGTTGTATCAAATGTGAAAATATGTCCCCATTTACTATGCATCAATAAAATTTCATTTTCATATATCTCCAATGTACTTTCTAATGAAATCTTCCTTGATCTACTTAGGAAATTATTTTCTTGATGATGCACTTCCTAGTTGTTTTATAACATGGGAGAGTATTCTTACCAGTATGCCCTCCACATAAGAATGGGATTACATTAGGAGAGACTTTAGGGATTATTTATGTCAGTGATAGTTTCCTATCAGTGATTTCCACTTTTGGTTTATGGAGCTCCATCCATTTATTTATCTTATCAAGCACCCATTTGAAGTTATCTTCCTTTTTCTCATCATAAATCTTAAAGCAATGGTAAAATTCTTACCACTAAACACAAACCCAATGACATCCAAGAAAAGAAGGTTGTAACTATTGGTTCTTTATTTGTAACCCAAACAAATAACATATGGAAGTGCATACATAATAACAATAGAATATAATTACACAAATACAATATCTCTAACCACATTGGAGTCTAACAACCAATGATCTCATAAATGATACTCATTAGTTTCTATGAATTGCAAAAACTATTTCATAACTGTATGTCCCATCAAGTTCCTCACTCTAAACTTAAGTATAGTATTGTGGATTGTCTTAAGTGTTACAATATTATTCTCATCACCCCATTGCAATTTGTTGATAATCTCTTGGGGTTTGACATTTATCAGGTCTAGTTCCACCACCATCCTACATTCTTTAGGCTATAACTAACAATCAAACGATTGCCCTTTTTAAATACTTTGCAAATCTATAATTCTACCAACCATATTTAACTGCCAATTTCTAACTACCATAAGCAACTTCTCTTCCATATATTCAAAATTTACAACCACACATTTTGGACTTAGTAGATTAAGAAGTTTGTAGATTCACTGAAGGTTGACACTTCTCTCTCAATGTATCCAAACCCTATCCTTTTTTTATCTCTCAATACCAAAAATCATATTATATGGTATTTTTCAACCCACTAAATCAATGATTTATGACCGCTAAAAATTGTGTGCATCACATATTCTACTCCAATCAATATTGACTAAATCTTTATTCTTTAATTAACAAAATTAAAATCGAGAAGAGTATATTAATAAAAAAAATATAGACTATGAGGGTTCGGGTAAGTTGTCTGATGATTTGGTATCATTTGGATGAATGCCTATCAAAATTGTTGGGCTATGGATGAGTGGTCCATCAACAAATTTGAAATACAAATGAGTGACCTGTCAACTAAGACTTGCATTGGGTGATTTAACCATTAGATATATTATTTTAATGATAAAGTGCTAGTCTCATAGGTATTATATAGATGGATGACCTATTGAGGAACTAGGGCTACAAGTAATAGACCCATAGAATAAAAAAAATACGAGGAAAAAATCAGCATATAAAAACCTCCTTATAAGCTCCTCTTATATAAAATAAAAATTATTCTCTTTTATAACTATTATTCAGTATTGAAGATTGAGGGGATGTTTACCCAACATTGAATGGCGGATGATCAAAGGAGGAAAATAAGGAAACGAGGAAAGAGACGAAAAACCCTCTCTAGATGGATATGAACTAATGCTTAGATAACAACACCTATTTTAAAATTGTTTGCCTAAAGGTAATATGACAACATAGTTGTTGGTGGATAAAAGTAATGGGAGGCAGGCGGCCACTAATTTCCCATCTCTTCCTGTGTCCACAGTCCACATAAACAAAAGTATAAAAAAGGACAAGCGAATCATTGCTCGTGACCTGAGGCCCAAGTTTAGAATCTTTGTTTTGTGTCCAACGACTGAATGCGTGTGTCCACGACTTCAATGCTTGTGTCCAACGACTTCAATGGTCCTCTATAGTCCACATGCCATCCCTCTTTTTGACGAAGGGGGAGCGGTCATCAGAGAAAAAATGATTTTGGCATGCCACCGCCACTATAATTATCAAGGTGTCAAAAGGATCCGTCCCTTTAGATTTAAATCGAGTTAGATTTTGAGTCGATTTTTTTATTAAAATTTTTAAATACTAATGATTTGAGGTTGAAATGGGTTGAACCGAGTTATATGTTAAATCAAGTGGATGTTGGATCAGATCAAGAAAAGATCCATTAATTTTTTTTTTTAATTCAAATTTAATTTGAATTTATGGCCTTTAATTCTGAGCAAATTTATTTAATGTCTACAAATTTTGAATAAAGTTGGTTTTGGGTTGGATATATTTAGTTAAGAATTCATATTAATATTGGTGGTTATTAATTTATTATACCAAATAACTTAAATTTAATCATTTATAACTACTACTACTACTACTACTACTACGCTTATGCTTATATTTATTGTAATATTTTTTTTATCATAATATATATAACATCAATCACAATTTATGATTATTATTATATTTAGTATTATAAATACAATCATATCTATTATTATAAATATAATTATGATTTTTATCATAATTATAATAGTAATTATTATTACTAATATTATTAATAATGTTCAAAAATATAATAACAATAATCAGAAATATGATATTTATTATTGCAGTAATAATAATAACTATAATAATAATAATAATAGTTAGTATGATCTAATCTGATATTAAATAAAGTGAGTAGAATATAATTTTACTATTTCAAATTTATTTTTTGTTGTATGGGTTATATTCTTTTACACAAAAATTATCAAGATCATAGTTACTGATATTTATATAATAATCTATATAAAGTAAAATATTATCTTTATAAATCAATTTTAACTTTAGTCATATTCAAGTTTAGATTTATGTTATGGTATTGGTCAAGTTTGGGTCTAATTCTTTTGTTTGTGATCATTTCAACTTCGATTAACCCAGACATAGTATTAAAAATCGGACCGAACCGACCGGTCCTATCGGTGAACCGGCGAATCGGTCGGATAACCGGCCAGATTTCATATATCGGTTCTCAAAATTTCAGAACCAATAAAAATCGGTCAAAAACCGATCGGACCAGTAAAAATCGATGAACCGGTTAAAAAATCGGTCGTTGAACCGATTAAAAAACCGATTGGGATTCAATGAAATTCATGTATAGTTTAATTTTTTATATATTTCACATTTTTTTTACTTAAAATGTACCACTGGTCCGACTAGTCCAAACCACCGGTTCGACAACTAAACCAGTGAACCAGTTATAATACCGGTTCGATTTTTAAAACTATGAACCCAGATACGAATCATTATTAGATTTATATACGAATATTGATCGAATTTAGATTAGATTCTTTTGAAGTAGGTTATTTCGGATTAAGTTGGTACGGATATAGGTTATTATTAGCTTTAGATTAGTTTGGGTTAGTTTTCAAATCCCTTTGGGATATAAAGGATTCAATCAAAATAAAGATGGGATTATTCGGTTTGAGTCATTTGGGTCAGGTTAACTTTATCAAATATAACTAGAAAGTCTGATTAAATTTTACAAAAATATTGCTTACAACAAAAAAGATACTCTCTCCAATTTAATAAACAAAGTTAGTTTAGTAATTTATATATTTTATAAGGGTTTAATAAATTAACCTTAATGCTAACGCTTTTATCATTTACTAGAAAATAATAATATAATTAATATATAATTGATGAAAAAAATTAGCAGAAGTAAAAATATAAAGTAGAATTTGAAATTTTTTAAAAATAATTTTTTCCAACTAAATATTAATTCTTAAATAACTTTCGCTTTAGAATAATCAAATTACTTATTATTATGTCCGGATATCTATGAGAAATCATGAATCCAAAGGGTATATACAACTTTTAAATGTCCTTATTCTCATAGTATGTGTGATATACAGTATTAAATATTACTATACTACTACTTGTGATTAAATAAAAATGAATACACATAATTTTATAGAAATTTGCTTCAAATTATATATTGTGTTATTCATCGTAGGTACGATATTGCATGTGTATGCTATATGCTCTTTATTAATCTATTAGTTTGAACCTCCTCCGCAAGATCGAAATTTTCAAATAGCTTCACAAGTTCATTAGGATTTAAATTCAAAGCCAAACTATATATTTGATTTGTGGAAGATCGTAAATAAAATAAAATATAGTCTATTATGGTTAAAAGAAAAAAAGTTAAATTTAAAAAATAATTTAATTTGCATAAAAAATATATATACACTAAACCATATTGAGAAAAAAATAATCAGAATAAATTTAATTTATAATTTATTATAAATTATATTATTATAAATCAATACTAAGCCTAAAATATACAAACCATCTACACAACAAAAGTATACATTACAAATAAAACAAGCCAAAGCCGGTAACACTAAAGCAACGAGGACCAGATCATTCCTGCGTATTTCCGTGGAACCATTCAGACCACAAGCCATGAAAGCTTTCTAATTTTAGCTATCGAGCCACCCAAATGCAAAAATATACCCAGATTGTGGTACGGCTACAATATGTTAAGGATGATCTTTCATATGTACCGCATCCAGTATTCTATGATCTTTACATGAAACAGCCGCTGCTATCTAGCCCGCCACGGCAGAGACCAATGTTCTCTACGGTTTTGCCATCGCCGAACGACTGATATTCATCATTACGTTATCCTTTAGTTTCATCCACCTCTTGAGGATCGTACCATCATTAACCGGAAGAGTGCACGGAGATGACGGTGACAGCGCAGTAGTTGACTGCTCAAAGAACCGCTTTTGCTTTGGATCAGCAAAGCAAAGCACGGAATCCATACACACCTCCTGGGCAGATGCAGGTGGAACGGGCTGGAAATCTAACAGTTTTGAGTATTCTGATAGGAGATGAAACATGTAATCGTAGACGCGAGCCATGTTTAAATTATCCATGTAATCTTGACCAGCTTTTCCAATAGCTGAGGCCTGTTCAACCAACCAATGACTTTTTAGGTCTAATTCATGTGAAGATTTGAATTAGAAATGCACAGAGCAGATATCTGATGGTTTGGATAGCTAATCAAAAGTTTCAAATATCCGACCAAAGTTTTGGACATCCAACATTTCGGACCGGATCACAAATCATTAGTTGAATATTCAAAACTTTCAAACCACAAATAATATAACACTATGCAAAAAATATATCTAAATACAAATAAGAAATATCAGACATACAACTATTCGATCGATGGATAATAAATTGATATGTTTTGAAATGTCATGATCCAAACAGCAAATGAAAATAATAATACTAAGTATTAATAATATCACTCTCCAAATTACATCATCAATGAAACCAAATTATTCTCTCCAATTCTAAACTAGGGGAAAAAATAGTCCAATAATTAATTGGAATGCATATATCTACACACACACACACACATATATATAGAGAGAGAGAGAGAAAGAGAGATTTCTATGTACGATAATATATCATAAAATATTATGAAAAAAAAAAGAATGACTTGTATATGCATGTGTGTAAGTATATATGTATGTAATTTTTCAGACTGAATATCCAATTTGCTTAGCTTTTTATGGAGCAACTCAATCATTTGATCTTTAGACCACTTATTTGATATTTTCTAATTGGATTGACTCAAACATCATATCGATTCATTAATTATTAGATCTTCTGAATAATCACAGAATTTATATCCACCTCTGTTACATAGAAAGACAATATTGAGAAGCAAATAGAATACCATAGAAGAGATGAGTTAATTATTAATTAAAGAACAATCTTTAGTATTTATTCCAATTAAGGAATAGATGTTTCTGAATGCCAATAAAGGCATAATTGTTTGAAAATTGTTTCAAATAAGGAACATCGTTCCTTTTATATAAATATAGTAATTAATATATTATATACATTCATAAACAATTACACCAATTAGCATTTTGTAATATATAAATTAACTATAAATTAACTTAATGCATGATTATTTTATATTTAATGCATTTAATAGTTATTTTTATCTTAATTTTAATTTTCATCTAATTACTCTTTTCAACCAATTTTTTAAACTTTTAATTTTTACTTTTTTGTATATAAGGGAAGGAAGAGACCCTATTATAACTAAGAGGACTTGATTTAGTGACCAGCAACATGAAAGTTGTGACCAATTACAACTCGAGCATCACGCTTCTTTACTCTTTACTTCTTATTATCAATTAGTAATTGTCAATTTTTACAATTATTTTTTATTCTGAAAAATACTATTATTTTGTTTCAACATTTTTTTTTTTGAACTTCACTTATCTTATTTTGGGAAAAATTAGAAGAATAAAAATATTAAGACTTGATAAAAGTTATATGGAAAAAATGAAATTACAAATAAGAGCTACAAAATTAAATGTGAAGTAAAAGATAATAAAAAATGATATTGTCTTTTATTTTGATTATGGTTTGTTTACTTTCTAGGTTCATCATCTAAATCTTTGTTTGATTCATTATATCATATTTCAAATTTTCAATTTATCTTGTTTTTATATGTAAATTTTTATATTTATTTTCTAACAAGTTTCAATTAGTTTTTCAATTTATAAATTTTATGCTATAATTTAATGCTATTTTAAATTAAAATAAAACATAATATAATATACATCAAAAAAGTAAGATAAATAGATTAGAAAATAAATAAGAAAACACAAAATCCAAAAAAATATAATAGTAAAAGTTTGTAATTTCTAATTGATGAGAGAAAATAATAAAAAAAGACAAATGTGAATTGAAAAATGGTAATTAAATAATACTTGAATTATATAAAAAATATGCTGAAGCATAAAACAAAATATAAAGTAATAGAGCATTAAATTAATTGATAGTTATATCAACAAGTATAATTTTATATATGTACAGCATACAAAATAGTATATTTATGCAAAATTAATATTATTTAAATAGGGTATATCCTTAAGCGGAACAAACTTTAGAAGTTTATTGAATATTCGAAGCAATTTCCGCCTAAGAACAAATCCGAAACATTCATCTTTAATTTATAATTAATTCCGTGAAAAAGTAATACCTCGTTAGGATGTGCATTGCCCCAATCAACAGCATACTTGATAGATGGACATAGATTATCACGAGAGACGGGCCAATAATTCTTCTTAGGAAGCAGGCCACGGGTAAAGAAATCCTCGTACTGTGGGGATATCAGCAACGCAAGAGAATCACAAGAAAGAATATATTTTAGACTAACGGACCAAGCGAAGCCTTCAGCATAGATTTTATACCTGCAAAATTAAAAAATGATTGGTTTGAGTATCCTATGCAATTCCTACTTCAAGGAAAACATCAACGAACAATTAAAGTCTAGTTTTGCTGTCTATGACCTTAAATAAAAAACAAAGAAGTTCTAGTCTTCCCGTCAAAGCATGAAAGTTGCCCTTTGATACTGCCATTAAACTTTCATCCGCCCAAAGAATGGATGGACTGAGATACAGTACAGAAATTTAAAATTATACTCAAGTCAGAGAAGCCTGCCTTAACTGAATGACTAGGAGATGAAAAAATATTTACTGTCAAAGTATTCGGTTGCAGCAGACATGCTGAGCAAACAAACGCAATGAATACCTCAAACTACTGACAGAATTATTTATCTGTTAATTCCCCGTCATAAATAATAAAGAAGCACAATAGGATGGATGCTTCAAAATCATGTGAAGAAAGCATTAATATTTTTTTTTAACTGCACAGCTTCTTTCAAACCCAATACTATGAGCTAAAGCATGATAGAATATATTAAACGCATAAATTTCAAAATTGGGGTTTGAATTTAATTAGAAGACCCAGGGTTAAGCAACTGCATTATTGGCCCGATTGAAGATATGAGAAGGGATTGATACAGAGAATCGGGTAAATGCATGGACATGCTTGTTTAAAACTTTTAATATAATTACTAAACTGCCACTGATTGCACGATGAATATGGTGCTACTGGATGCATGATATAGGTACTGAAGAAAGCATAGCTCACCTATGGTTGCACTGACTTGACAATTTTGACTGTGTATACCCAGTTCTAGCTTCCTCTCCCCAATCCTAAATTTAAGCAGCAAAAGATCAATAACATCATTGGTGCAAAAACCTTACAGCCATCAACACCAATCTCATCAGAGAATGGCACATGCGGTATTAATCCTTACCTGGCGCAATATTTGTGCCCTCCATACATTAGTATCATTGCACTGCAGCAACTCTGCACGAAGTGGAGCTGCAACATCTGGATTCCCTTTCCAATATGCGTAAGGCCATTTCTTTATCCAACTTTTTGATTGAGATCCCCTTTTAATGTCTCTGAATTCCTCATCCCAAGATCCTAGATTCACCTCCGGCCTGTAAAAGAAAATTACTTGATACAAGCATACGTAGTACAACAAAATTACGAACAAAAAAAGGCATGGAAAAAACGAAGCGAGTCAAAAAAGAAAAATATGGGAGAGAATCACGCAAACATAGGGGGAGGGGGACTGATTCACTACCATTCACTTCAGCATGTAATCATTTCTTAGGTTTTATTTATTTATTTATTTAGATAAGTCAAAGTTACAACAACCTAAACAGAGGTAGACAGATACAGAAAACAACATAACACAACAAAACTGGATCCCAGAGCAACTATCCAGGTCCATCCTGCATCAACACAGACACACCACACTCTGAAAACATCCCAGTGGTATACACTTTGGTGAACTTTTCTTAAGTCCGATCTAGCAGCTGATCTCATCAGTTGGTCTTTGAGTGACATCCTTGCCTGGGCGCCACCTTTGTCTGGCTGATGCCCTTTAGTTGGTTGATGCCCTTGACTCGTTGATGCCTTTTGCATGTCTAACAGACTTGCCAAGCTACCGCCCTTACTGGCTGACACCCTATGCACTAGCTGACACCCTTTGTCTAGTTAACGCCCTTCTAGCCAACAAACTTTGCCTCTAACCGACTGACTTTACTCTTTACTCTAACCGATGGACTTTACTCTGAACTTGTGTCTCGGCATCGATCCTCAAGACACTTCCCATGCTGAGAAATCCCAACAATTTTCCCCTTTTTGAGATATGGAAAAAAGACCCTCTTTTTCTCTATTGAGAAGAATTGTGCACCATGTTTAACCCAACTTTGGTGCAACATACGTATGCTTACGTTTAGGCAAGGATTTTGTAAGCATATCCAACCCATTCTCATTTGTATGAATTTTCTCCAAACAGAGTTGCCCCTCCTCAAGCACATTTCCTATCCAGTGATACCTGATCCGGATATATTTGGATCTTAAGTGGAAGCTGGCATTCTTGCAGACATGAATGGTGCTCTGTGAATAATACCCCAAAATTGTACTGCCCCAAGCCAATCTCCCTAAACAATCTTTTCATCTACAACATCTTCTTACACCCCTCGATAATGGGTAGAGACAATGCCTCAATCATATACAAAGTCACACACTATTGCGGCCGAGACTGCCATGAGGCAGCTCCCCAACATAAGACAAACAGAAATCCTGATATTGATCATCTTGCATCTGTTGGAATTCAGTCTTATAATTAGTTTTATTTTGCACATTTAATTATAATTGATGTTGATTACTATTGTCTTCCTTGGGTAACGTTTTATCATCATTGAAATTAAGTTTGTTGCTATTATTAGGAACTGTTGTATAGTTCTTAGGTTGACAGTTCCTAGGTAATAAATTCTACCATTATTAGGAACTGTTGTACAGTCCCTAGACTGTAGGTTCCCATGTAATTTTTGTTTCTTTTCTTCCTCTCCTCTTTTATAAATACCTTACTCACTATGAATAAGATAAGCCTTTTTGCTCCTCTTTTATTCCACGTGGTATCAGAGCTTGCTTGCGGTTTCTTCGCTCCTTTATAATTGTGTCCATCGCTCCTTTACTTCAGCCTTCACTGCTGAAGATTTTCCACTAATTATTTTTTCTCTCTCCTCCTCTGGAACTTATTCCTTTTGGTCCTCAATGTCTATCACAAATTCTAAGATTTATTCTTCTTCTTCTTCCTTAACTATGTCTTAAAAGGTTGAACTTCAAAGTCTTAGCTCCTCCTTTAGGCTTAAAAACTATCTAGTTTGGTTCCAATCTGTGAAGACCTATCTCAAAGGCAAAGGAAAATACAGTCACTTGACTAGATCTAGTCCCGATTATTCATATCTAAACTTTACAACTTGAGATGAAACTAACTCTATGGTGATATCTTGGTTTTGGGAGTCCACGGAACCCAAAATCAGTATGTCGTGTATGTTCCTAATAACTGCTAAGAAAATATGGGATTTCCCTTCAAAATTTACCGCAATAACTTGAATAACATCAAGTATTGACTATGAAATGCTCAGAAGATGCTGAACAACTCACTAAATTTATTTAGAAACAGAGAAGTTATTGCTAGCCTAGATTCTGAATTTAATCAAATAAGGGTTCAGATTCTTGGTCAAAAGGAATTTGCTTCTCTAGAGGAAATTATCTCTACTATCCAAACTGAGGAGAGTAGAAGAACTGTGATGCTAGAAACTAAATCTATAGAAAACTCTGCTCTTATGGTTAAAGAAGGAAAGAAGGATAACAATCAGGACCGACGATGAACTTATTGTAAGAAATCTGGCCATGTTAAGGAGAAATGTTGGAAGCTTCATAGAAAACCACTAAGTAAAGATTGGAATTCTTCTAAAGGAGTTCTCGGTGCTCCTCAGACCTGCTCCAATATGGTTACCAGATCTCCTGAAGCCCAATCAAATCAATCAATCGACTCAAAGGGCACTATTGGATAAATTAGTGCTGAATAAATAGAAAGGATTAGGAACTTCCTCAAATCCCTTGAGAAACCGACTAATGAGAACATCGGCCAAAACCGTCTTCCCTTCTCAAGTTACTCTTCTATCTCCTTTTCTTCAACTTCTATTCAAAACCATGACCTTACCCATTAGATCATTGACTCAAGTGCTACTGACCACATGACTAATTCTCTTTCTGTTTTCCAGACCTATCAATCATCTGCTAAAATCCGACAAATTTTCACAGCAAATGGGTCCTTGGCCAAGGCACCATTGTTATTTCTTCCAATCTATGCCTTAAGGATGTCCTATATGTAACTGATTTATCTTCTATTCTGATTTCCATTCATAAATTGGTTAAAGATCTAAACTGTCGGGATATTTTCTCATGTTCGGATTGTATTCTCTAGGACCAAGACTCGAGGCAGAGGATTGGAATTGCTAGGATGAAAAACAGCCTCTACTACCTGGATCTACCTATGGACAAAAATCCCATCACCACCTCTGCCTTAGCAGCTTCTTCCATCAGAGACAACATCATGCTGCTTTATTTTCGCCTTGGACATCCTTCATTTTATCTCCTAAAACATTTGTACCCCGAGTTATTCCTATGAATCAATGCTTTTTCCTTTCAATGTGATGTGTGTGAATTGGCTAAGCATACCCATGTGTCTTTTCATATTAGTAATAACAGAAATAGCACTCCTTTTGATCTAATACATAGTGACATTTGGGGCCCTTCTCCTATTACTAATGCCTCTGGGGATCGCTCATTTATCACTTTTATTGATGATTGCAGTAGGGTTACTTGGGTATACCTCCTTAAACAAAAGTCAGATATCAGTTTCTTTATTCCTTAAGTTCTCTCTATGATTCAAAATCAATTTGGAAACACTACTAAAAGAATCATCGATGATAATGCCAAAGTATACTTCAATCATTCCCTTAAAACTCTGTTTCAATCATTTGGGATAATCCATGAATACTCGTGTTTACACTCACTCAACAAAATGGTGTTGCCGAAAGAAAAAATAGACGCCTCCATGAAGTCACACGTGCTCTCTTGTTCAAGAGCAATGTTCCTGAATTCCTATGGAGCGAAGCTATTCTTACATCTAACTATGTCATCAATCGTCTTCCCTCCAAACTTCTTAACTTAAAGTCCTGCTGAGTAACTTAGAGAAGTATATCCAAACTTTAGAAATACTCTTGGTCTTAAAACTCAAAACTTTTAGTTGCACTGCTCTTGTTCACATGCATGGTCCAGATAAAGGGAAGCTTGATCCTCGAGTTATTAAATGTATCTTTCGAGGCTATTCATCAACACAAAAGGGGTACAAGTGTTACGATCCCACCACCAAAAAAATTTATGTCTCCATGGATGTAACATTTGCTAAAACCATACCTTATTATTCCTCCACAGATAACTCTTCACTTTGTGACCAAACTACCCCATCACTCTTCCTCAGCTTGACAATTCCTCTCTAGATTCTGACCAACCAAACCTTACCTCTCAAACTAACCATCCCACTCAGCTCAATCATCCCTCGTCTTCACATCCATGTATCGAACCAGTAGATCCTTTTACTATACCATGCTTTCCGTAGGTTAATTCTAGGAAATAGAGGATTGTTCCTATTCAGTAGCAAGACCAATATCTCCCTCCAGTTACTAGACACGAGATTTCTCCACTCAAAGATAATAGTACTCTACCTGATAATGGCCTTCCCATTGCCCTTAGCAAAAGCACCTGAGCCTGCACTAAGCAGCCCCTTTATCCCTTAGCTAATTATGTCTCCCTTCATCATTTTTCTCCTTCCCATCACAAATTTGTTACAAACCTAAATCAAATCCCAGTCCCCAAAACCGTCTCAAAAGTACTGGAAAACAAAAAGGAAATGGAGGGAAGCCATGAGAGAGGAAATGAGTGCTCTGGAGAAAAATCAAGCAAGGGAAATTGTTGGCAAACCCTTTGGCAAGAATGTTGTTGATTGCAGGTAGATCTATACTCTCAAATTTAACGTTAACAGGTCTTTGAAAAAGCACACAACTTGCCTAAAGGATTCACTCTATCTTATGGAATTGATTATCAAGAGACTTTTACCTCTGTAGCAAAGATGAACATTGTTCGAGTCCTTTTGTTTCTTTCTGGTACCTTTAATTGGCCACTTTGGCAATTTGATGTCAAGAATGCATTTCTTCATGGCCATCTTGATGAAGAGATCAATGCGCAGGTCCCCGCTGGCTTTACTACCTCTCCTAACAAGGTGTGCACATTGAAAAAGGCTCTTTATGGGTTGAAGCAATCACCTCAAGCATGGTTTGGTAGGTTTACATGGAAAGTGGGGTATAAATAAAGTTAGGGCGACCAGTAACTATACTACTCGTTTATGTTGATGATATTATTATCACAAGGGACGACAGGTTGGAACAAGAAGTCCTTAAAAAAATTGAAACTAAATTTGAGATCAAGACATTAGGCAAACTCAAATATATTTTTTAGCATAAACGTTGCTTGCTCATCTCAAGGGATCTTCATCTATTAGCATAAATATATTATATATTTGTTAGAAGAAACAAAAAAACAAGCGAACGCAAACCAACAGCCACACCCATGGATCCAAATCTTAAACTTAGGCCATGTAATGACAACCCCCAGTGGGTAATGCTATCTATCAGCATTTATGTGGTAAATAATCTATCGTTCCCATACTAGACCCGATATAGCCTACCCTGTATCTGTTATTGGTCAATTTATGCATAATTCAAGACAAACTCATCTTAATGTTGCTTATCATGTGCTCCATTACTTAAAGGAAGCCATGGAAAAGGAATTATCTTCACGAGGGAAAATAATTTGACATTGGAAGTACTTACAGATTTTGATTATGCTGATTCTAATGTAGATAGAAGATCCTCAGCTGAAGCAAAATTTAGAGCCCTTACTGTGAACTTTTATGGCTAAGGAATATTTAACCAATCTCCAAATATAATGGGAGGGTCCTATGATGATTAAGTGTGATTATAAGTCATCTATCAACAATGCTTGTAATCCCATCCAACATGACAGGACTAAACATGTTGAAATCGATTGACATTTCAAAAAAGGAAAACATTGAAAATGGAGTTGTCAAATTGACCTTTGTTAAATCTGAAGACCAAACAACTAATCTTCAAACTAAGGGACTTCACAACCCAAGGTTCCCACAATTATCTTCCAAGCTTGGAATGGTTGATCTTTACCACCCAACTTGAGGGGGTGTGTTGGAATCCAGTCTTAAAATTAGTTTTATTTTGCACATTTAATTATAATTGATGTTAATTATTGTTGTCTTCCTTGGGTGACATTTTATCATTTGTTGTTATGTACTATTATGAGGATTTGTTGTATAACTCCCACGCTGTGAATTCCTAGATAATTAACTATGACATTATAAGGAACCGTTGTACAGTGAACAATCCTAGACTGCAGGGTCCCATGTAATTTTTGCCTCTTTTCTTATTCTCATCTAGTATAAATATCTTCCTTCCTATGAATAAGATAAGCATTTTTACAAGATAAGCATTTTTCCCTCTTATTTTATTCTACAGTATCTACATTTCCCACCATATCCAAGTCTGTATAACAGACCAAAATTGACCCACCCCTACCGAAATAAAGTCTTATCATGGATGTCCTTCATAGATATCTTAACACTTCGATCTTTACGGGGGTTGGATATAAACTGACTGTGCTGACAACAAATACAATGTTAAGCCTTGTACACGCTATTGCATAAATCAAACTCCCAATGACTAACGCATATGGGATTTGAACCATCTTCTTTTTTCCATCTTCATCCCTCATAGATAAGGGCTTTCCTAGCCTGAACTAAGGAGCAAAGGAACAATTGACTAGCTTCACTTGGCTTATATTGAATCTCTTGAGTATCTTCTCTATGTGCTCTCTTGAGATGACCACAGACCTCAGTCAAGTGTGATGTATATACCTAGAATCTACTTAACATGATCTAAGTCTTTTATTTCAAAAGAATTAGCCAAATCTTCTTTCAACTTTGAAATTTGCTGCCAATTATAGCCCACAAGCATGTCATCCATACACAATAATGAATGAAATCACCAGCCTTGAATCATTACATAAACACACGATAGTTTGCCGAGGTATTCTTGTACCTTATCGATCCATGAATGACTCGAACTTCATGTACCACTGCCTCAGCGCCTGCTGACGTATTCATTCCGTACAAGCTCTTCACTAACTTGCACACGATACCTTCCCTAACTTTAACCTCAAACCACTCCAATTGTTCCATATATATATATATATATATATCCTCCTTCAAGTCACCAAATAAGAAAGTTATATTGAAGTATTCTTGTACCCTATCAAGCTATGATTGATTCGAACTTCATATACCACTACATCAGCACTTGCCAACGTATTCATTCCATACAAGCTCTTCACTAGAAGGCACACCATACCTTCTCTACCCTTGACCTTAAACTCCTCCAACTATTCCTATTATAATACGTGCCAAATAGATTAGTTTAAATGTTAAATCAGAATATTTGCATTCCTTATTTAGAGAGATACTATAGGGAACCGAAAGTTAGTTCCTATAGTTTAGGAGTTGTTAATGGTTTTTCTTATTCATTCTCTACTAGTCAATCAGCTACTTCCCAAAGGACAGGAATTGTTACTGTTTAATCCGCCTTTTAATAGATGTTTGATTATTGAGAGAAATATACATGGAAAACCTTATTCTCCGCTCTTTTCCTCAAGGTATCAGAGCAAGGTCTCTAACCCAAACATTTACTGATCATCTTGCCATTCATTTCTCAACATTAGATAGTAACCACTCTTCCCTTTACCCTTCTAATATCACTAAAACCTCTTCGATTTTAACCCTGGCAAACCCTTCCCTCCAAACCATCATTCACAAATTAAATGGACTTGATTTTCTACAAAGACTAAGATTAGTAACCCTATACCTACCTGGTAAGGGACGCTTGGGATATCTCCCTGGTGATATTAAAGTCCTTGATCTAAGTGATGAAACTTATTTCAAATGGGATTTTGAAAATTCAATGATCATTGCTTGGCCAATTAATTCCATGGATGTCGAGATTGGTCGTGCTTATCTCTTTTTTTCAACAACTTATGTAGTGTGGAAAGCTATTTGAGAAACTTTCTCTGATCTCGAAAACTCTACTCAAGTTTTTGAACTTAAATCTAGACTTCAAGACCAAAAACAAGGCACCCTTTCTATAACCCAATACTATTAGCATCTTGCATAATTTATGGCAAGAAATTGATCTCATCTATGATGTTGAGTGGAAGTGCTCCGATGATTCTATTCTCTACAAGAAAATGCAAGACAGAGAGCGTTTATTTGACTTTCTCTAAGGTCTCAATTGAGATTTGGATGAGGTATGTGGACGATCCCTCCATCCAAGAAGCATTTTCATAGGTGTGACGTGAAGAGAGTCGAAAAAAGGTGATAATGGGCCCAACTCCATGTTCAGACGTTGACCACTGTACACTTGTCACTCGAAGGCCAGAAAAATTTGATTCTTACAGGAAAGAACATTCATGGTGTGAACATTGCAACGAGAAGGGCCACACCAAAGATACATTGGAAATTACATGGAAAACATGCTGATTGGAAACCTAGAAAGCAGCAGGAAGCTCAGAGACTTATAAAAGGATAGTAGGGTTTGTTTCGTTTCTCCCCTAAACAAATTGAGCAATTGCATAAGCTCATCAGTCCTAGTATTCTGCCAACTCCATCCACCCACAAGCAGCCTGTTCTGAGCAGAGCCAACTCAGGTACTCTTAACTGCCTTCACTGCTAATAATATCCCTTTGATTATTGACTCTGGCACATCTGACCACATGACCAGCCAATCCAACCAATTCTCAACATATAAACCTATAACAATTACCGACGGTTCCTTTACTAATGTGGCTGGTAAGGGATCAGTCTGTTTATCACCCTCTCTTATTTTACATAATGTCTTTCATGTCCCTAAACTCTCTTGCAGCCTCCTCTCCATTAGCAAATTAACTTCTGATCAGAAATGTATTGCCAAATTCTTGCCCTCAGAATGTGTTTTTCAGGAGTTATCATCGGGGAAGATGATTGGGAGTGCAAGGGAATGTAGTGGGTTGTATTTTCTGGATGTGGACCTGGCCTTCAAGCACAAAACAGTAAAAGTCCCCTGTTTGGTTTTGGTTGTAATGTATACAGTCAAGATGAAATTATGACATGGCACTATCATTTAGGTCACCCTAGTTTTCCCTATTTGTAGCGTTTGTCCCTATCTATTTAGAAATAAAAATTAAAAGTCCTTTCATTGCAAAATCTGCCAGCTTGCTAAACATAAAAGATCTATTTTTCTTCCATGTCCATATAAAGCATCGGAACCCTTCTCCGTTATTCATATTGACAAATGGGGACCTTCTCATGTTCAAAACCTTAAAAACACCTGATGGTTCATCACTTTCATCATACATGGTTATGTTGGGTATATCCTCTAAGAGATCAATCTGATGCTGCAGTAACATTCACAAATTTTCACTTAATGCTAAAAAACCAATTCAATGCCAATATGCGTATTCTCTACAGTGATAATGGAACCGAAAAATGCAATTCCATCCTGGGAGAATATCTAATTCCTAATGGAATTGTTCATGAAAGTTCATGTGCTGGAACACCCCAATAAAATGGGATTGCTGAGAGAAAAAAACAAAATCTCCTTGAAGTTGCTCGAGGCCTTATGTTTACCAACCATGTCCCAAAACATATCTGCGGGGAAGTTATCCTAGCAGCTGCATATCTAATTAATCGGATGCCATCTCAGGTTCTACATTATAAAACCCCTCTATTCCTTCTTATTCCTCACATCCTCATACTCATTTTCATTCACTTTTACCACTCATTTTGGTTGCACCTCCTATGTTCATAATTTGGGTCCCAATCGAGGGAAATTTGATCCCGAAGCTCACAAATGTATCTTCCTTGGCTACTCTTCAACTCAAAAAGGTTATAAGTGTTACAACCCTCAAACTAGGCGAATGTATGTCCCTCATGATGTCACCTTTAATGAATCCCAACCTTTTTACCAGAATATATTACTCTAGAGAGACACACCAACTGATGCTCATCTTTGGGAAACATGCCTATCTTCTACTCCAGAAAATTCATCCATACAGCTGTCTAGTATTAGCCAATCTGATGAAAATCTCCAACAAAATCTCACTGTTGAATCAACCATTAAAAACAGGGCTAAGGAATTTTCAGTATATTCCAGAAGACGGGGAACAGACCAGAAATTACGGTCTTGCACTGAACCTGTGCCTCATGAAGAAGAACCGGCAATAGCTCCATGAGAGAGTAAGTTTTCTAACCCTAAGTTTTATTCTGACCATGAAAACTCTAGTCCATCATAACATGACCTACCTATTGCACAAAGAAAGGGGAACAGGAGTTGTACAGTCCATCCGGTCCCTAGATACATGTGCATTAGCAGATTGACACCCAAGTTCCGAGCATTTGCATCTAGTGTTGCAGAGGTCACTATACTGAAAAGCATTGAAGAAGTCTGGTTCAAATCTGAGTGGAGAAAGGCTGTTGAGGATGAGATGGGTACATTAAAAACAAATCAGACCTGAGAAATCATCAATCAGCCCAAAAATAAGCATGTTGTGGGATGTAAATGGGTCTTTACAGGGAAATACAGGGCAGATGGAGAAATTGAATGATGTAAGGCGAGGTTAGTAGCAAAGGGATTCACTCAAACCAATGGAGTTGACTACAAAGAAACATTTGCGCCCATGGTAAAACTCAACACAATCAGAGTTCTATTATCCCTTGCTACCAACTTGGAATGGCCGTTAGAGCAGCTGAACATTAAAAATGCCTTCTTATATGGCAACTTGGAGAGAGAGGTATACATGAGATTACCCCCTGGTTTAGAAGGAAAGTACGGAAAGAGAAAGGTGTACTACTTGAAACAAATCTCTCTATGGACTCAAACAGCCTACCTAGTGTGGTTTTAGAGACTTAATAAAGTAGTCAAAAAGTAAATATACAAACAAAGCCAGGCTGATCACACTCTATCCTTTAAACACTCAAATGGTAAGGTTGCTATCCTTATCATTTATGTGGATCACATGATCGTGACCAGTGATGATATAGATGAATTGGAAAATCTCAAGAAAATTCTGGCTCGAGAGTTCAAAGTTGAAGATCTTGACCAATTACGATATTCTTTGGGAATGGAAATTGCTAGAACAAAGCATAGAATCACTGTTTCACAATGGAAGTAAGACATTGATTTACTCAAAGAAACAGGGATGCTCAGATGTAAACCAACAGCAACACCTGTGGAACCTAAGGCCAAGTATAGACACAGAGGTGAAGATAACTTAGTAGCTAAAGGGAGATATCAGTGGCTGGTTGGGAGGTTGATTTACCTCTCCCACACACAACCAGATATTTCATTTGTTGCAAGTTGGGTGAGTCAATATATGCACAAACCTTCAAAGGAAGACATTGAGGCAGCATATAGAATCCTCAGGTATCTGAAGAAAACCGCTGGGAATGGATTTTTCTTCAAAAGGAGTGAAGATGTAAGTATAGAAGCATTCACTGATGCAGACTGGGCAAGCTCTGTTAAAGATAGAAGG
Source organism: Tamarix chinensis (assembly GCA_030549775.1). NCBI lineage: Eukaryota > Viridiplantae > Streptophyta > Magnoliopsida > Caryophyllales > Tamaricaceae > Tamarix > Tamarix chinensis. The sequence goes on along the minus strand of CM060181.1, from coordinate 34,421,217 downwards.
TCAACTAGCAAGTGTTGTCGAAAATTTGGGGTAATTTGGTAACTTGGATTAGTAAAAATCAGCCCTCGGTAGCTAGAAGTAGCGCAGAAGCGAAACTTAGAGCTCTAGCTAAAGGGGCATGTGAACTGATTTGGATCAGAAGGTTACTTAAGGAGCTCCAACTTAGAAAAGTATATCCAATATATTGTGATAATAAGACAGTCATAAGCATAGCTCATAACCCAGTTCATCATGATAGAAAGCATGTAAAAATTGATCGTCATTTCATTAAGGAAAAAATTGACTCAGTAGAGTTGTGTGTGGTCTATGTGCCAAGTGATCAGAAGGCAGCAAGCAACAGATATACTCACCAAGGGCTTCTCTGTGATTGTTTTGAAGGTTTATTCGCAAGCTGGGCATGTGGAATTTGTATACACCAACTTGAGACGGGTGCTGTAATACGTGTAAAATAGATTAGTTTAAATGTTCAATCAGAGTATCTGTATTCCTTATTTTAGGGAGATACTATACGGAGCTGATAGTTCCTAAAGGTTAGGAGTTGTTAATGCTTTTTCTTATTCATTCTCTGCTGACGTGTAGGGTAAGTCAGCCAGTTCCTAAAAGTCAAGAACTGGCACTAGCAAATCTTATCCTCCTCTCTTTTTCTCAGTACCATATATACATCCCCTTGAAGTTACCGTGTTTAGGTCTTGACATTAAGTTACTCCAACTCTAAATCTACAGTAGCAACTAATCCCAATCAAAAAGAAAATTTCATCATAGCCAACCTCTTCACTAGCCAAAGTCCTTGATCACCAACCTTACCTTGTGCCTTAGCTCGGTTTTGCCTTCCTCATGCTTAATCTTGAAAATCCACTCATTCTTCAAGACCTTCTTCTCCCTCTGCCTTTCTGCAAGCTTGTAAGTGTTGCTAAGAGAGTTCATTTATTCCTTCGTTGCAACCAACCACTTCTCCTTGTGAGCATTGTCAAGGGCCTCATCATAGCATAAAAGCTCAACACCATCCAAGGATAACACATAGTCCATAGTAGAATACTTGTTTGTCAATCTCGGCCCTATAGTGAATCTTCGCACCTTCTATGGAGATTGAAGTGCGTTGAACTATTAGGGTTGTACCAGCTTGGGATCACGATCTTCACAACCCACTACCTCGGCATTTCTTCATCTGGGTTGGATTTTGCATCAGCCATCCCTCTTAGCCTAGCCTTTCTCATCGAGCCACCTACCTCGAAATCATCACTAAATTCCACTAAGTTAGGCCTCCAACCTCCCATCTTCTACGAGGCCTTTGATGTTTCGGTCCTCAAAAAACACAACATCCCCACTTTAAATAACTTTCTTGGCTACTGATTCGTACAACTTATAGCAAACCTAATCTTCACCATATCCGATGAACACGCATTGGCGAGTCCATCGTCCTTCGGTATATGGACAAACACATGACAACCAAATGCCCTTAGATGTTTGTAATTCATGCCTCTGCCAAACCACATTGTGTCAGCTACATAACCATTAAGAGGACTTGATGAGGATAAGTTAATGACATGGCACACAATTTACAAAGTTTCTCCCTAAAATGACCTCGGAAGCTTGGCATGTGAGAGAAGACATCTCACCTTCTCAATCGGTGTATGATTCATCCGTTTCGCCCCCCCATTATTCTAAGAGGTTCAAGGAACAATTACTCATTTCGGATCCCATGAACCTTACAATCTTCATCAAATGGGTTAAGGTAGCCACCTCAATTATTTGTCTGAATACACCTCAATTTCCTCTCAATCTCATGTTGGACCTTAGCATGCAAGAACTTGAAGGTTGACCAACACTTGATCCTTGGTCTCCATGGGATATACCCATAGCTTGAAAAAATTATCGATGAATATCACAAAATATGACCGCCCACCTAATGACTTCACTTTCATTAGACCACATACATTTGAGAAGAATCGCTTTAGTTTCCTGATCATCCATCGTCAACTTTAACAAAGTGGATTTGATTTTGCTTACCCATAACACAGTGAGTGCATCGAATGACCTGACACCCTCGAACCTCAGGCAGAGTTCCTCAACTACCAAAGAGCTTCATCTCCTTCTCGCTCATATGTCCACATTATTGATGCCATATACCATACCAGTCTTCCACTTAACTCACCTCAATTGACCGATACAACTTTGTTGGAGCTCGATATAGAGAGTAACACTTGCTCTCCATGGCCACTATTAAGAACTCTTTTGTCAGCTTCCAAGTACCTCTTTGAAACTGTCTTACATAGCCCCCATCATCGAGCTTCCCAACTGAGATAAGGCTCTCCTCAATTCTAGATCATGCCTTAATTCCTTGAGCTGCAAGCTGCAACCCAAATTCGTCCCTAATCGTATACTCACTATATCAACTACCTTTAAGACTTCATTATTGCCCATCCGCACTTCTCTAAAGTTTATAGATGTGCAAGAGAAGTTCTCCTTGTGTGAGGTACCGGTGTCAACTACCCAGTCGACATCTACGTATGAGGTGTTTGTACAAGCATTCAAACGCTCTAAGATAAATAGTTCATTGTTAGTGATGATTGTCTTTTCTTCATCCATCTTGCCTTTTTCCTTTACACCCTTCTTCCACTCCCAACAATCCTTTTCCAATGATTGAGCTTCCCATAATGAACGCAAGACTTATTCTTCTTTGAGTTCCTTAGTCTACTCTTAGATCTCCACCTCTGCTTCCCGCCCTTAGACCTCCTTAGGCCTATCACAAATATTTCGGACTTTGATCACAAGGCCACACTACCTCATCTTTTCGTCTCTTCTCCTAGAAGTGACGTTGTCACCATTGTGATTGTGAGTTTTTCACCTAGAGCAAAATTGCTCAAAGACACACAAATAGCCTTCCAACAATCTAGTAAAGCACCTAAGACAACCAGAGCATGAACTTCATCCCAAAACACTATCTTCATATTCTCCAACTAGATGAATATATTCTAGAACTCAATGATGTGTGATGCAATGAGTTCTTCATCTTCATACCTCAATTTTTACAACTTACTCATGGGTTGTATTTTGTTTCCAACAATTTTATTCGCATAAAGCGAATCCACCTTGAACCACACTCAACATGTCATGTTTTTTGCATAAAACATTATTTCCATATTCTTCAACTAGATGAATATGTTATAGAACTCATTGAGGTGTGTTGCAATGCTTTATCCATCTTTATACCTCAAGTTGTACAACTTTCTCATAGTTGTGTTTTGCTTCCAACAATTTTATTTGCATAAAGTGAATTCAACTTAGACCACACTCAATATACTATGGTTTCTTCCTTAACATGATGGATGATGTTATCATCCACCTATTAACGGATATACTCACAAGCTCTTCTATCGAGCTTTTTTCATTACCCCTCTTTTTCTTTCATGCTCTCAAGCATCATTCTTCCATTCTAAATTGGGTAACCCAACTCTTTTACATAAAAAAAAAGGTCTTTCATATGACTCTTCCCCACTCTAAAATTCATGTTATTCAACATCACCATAATCGGCTTACCAACTGTCATAACTGCCACCACATGCTTTGATATCAGTTATTGAAAAAAATGATCCACTAACCCACCACCAAGTCAGTCGACTGGTAGACAAGATGACACACTCCATTGACTCAGCTGAATGAGGAAGACAGAATCGTCAAACACTAAGAATTTAATCCTTAGATCAAAAGCAAATGTAATTGTAAATTGCATGTACAAGAATGAAGATTTATGGGAGGAAGAAACTAGAGATTTTTATTAAGTATAAACATGTAAGAAAAATAGGAGCTTGCACCCTTGTTACAAATGGTTAGCATTAAGGCCTTTTATACCATCCTCATCCTTAGTCAAACAGTTAACCATCATTAGCTAACAAACTTAGTACAACTTTTTACCAAACATCAATTAGTGTAGAGGAAGTGTACAAGTTACCACCAATTATTGTCCCTATGAGTTGACCCATGTCAATTTATATTAAAGGACTCCCTAACCACTCTTGTACTTCCCATCTTCGCTCTACTTGTGTCCAGATTTTCTCCTTCAGCCTAGGCCAATAAGCCACAAATGAGAAGTTTTCCTTGACCTTGACTTGGCTAAAGTTTTCTTCAGGCCGGTCTACCAAGTAATCCCATCAATTAGTCTTTAGCCGAAGCCCTTTTCTTGGCTAACGCCCTTTTCCTATCCAATGGACTTGCCTGGTTGATGCCCTTGCAGGATTGCACTGGTCAACACCTTTTACACTAGCCGTCAAATTTATACACCCTTTACATATCCAACAGACTTGTTTAGTTGACTCCCTTTACCTGTCCAACATACTTGCATGGCTAACACTTTTCACCCAACTAACAAACTTTACATTGGCCTTATATCTCAACATTGGTCTTCAAGACACCTCTTGTGTCAAGGAACCCCAGCATTTTTCTCTACTTCTTTCTAGCTAGTATTTGTCTCCTCCTCACCGTCTTAATGGTTGCAACACTCTCCTTTTCTTCCTTTAAGAATAGCCCAATTTATTATCCTCATCAAAAACTTCTACATTATGAGTTGGCTTGGATTGGTCACTAATATTCCTTAAGTACATACTTCACACATCCCACCACTAGGGTCCACTAAGAAACTAGGAATTTTAAAGCCTAGTGGTGGGTTGAAATTTGAGGGTGTCTCTAATACGCGGTGTCAAATTACTTCTATTTAATTTGTCTCACATCGAGAGCTATTTGGGTTGCTGATAGAGCACGTTGGAGAGATTGGCATCAACAACTTTCTTTTCCTCCTCCATATCATAGTTGACAATGGTTATCCTAGTATAGAGAGAATCATATTGTCTCCGTCATAATCTTAGGAAGGCATATCTCCTCTATCACTTTCTCTTCTATGCTTCCCAGATTATCATTCCCATCACCCTTCTCTGTGTCACCAATAAGATCTTGATTTTTCATATTTTTCACTTAGCACCTTTTTCATCGCTCATTCATCTTCCATCTTTAGTGACTCATTCACCACCTACTCTTCATGGTAGGTGATTCATACCAATTTTCTTAATGTAGAAGTCAAAATTTTCACCCTTAAGATTCAAGGTAAGATGCTCCTCAATATCCTTCATGATATTGGTTTCTATGTGCAACCTCACTACCTTCATAAACTCACCCTCCTTCATATAAGATTCACGGCAAACCAATCTTCCCCAGGGATTAATGATTTAAAGGATGGTCTTCCTCAATGAAGCAATTGATGGGATACCTCTAATCTTCACCCAAGTATGCCTAGCTTGACATCTATTTGTGTCATCCCATTTCCTCAAAACACTAGAATAGTTTCAAAGTAACTTCAACCCTTATTTTTGCGCAATCTCCTTATTCAGCCTAGTTTCAAAAGTAATAAGGTAGCTATAGAGCACCATGTCTCTCTAATTTTGGCTATAGATCTCCATTGCTAGGGAGCGGATATAAAAATTCTAGGGTTTCCTCCTCCCTCTCCATCTTAATGCACCTAGAGGCATTTTACACACCCATTGTCAGCAGAAGTCCCATTGTCCTTTTTGGCTTCCTTCCATATCACTCTATTGTTGTCTTTGTTAATTTGGGATCTTTGCTATTTGCTCCACTACTTATAGAATTCTCCTTTGCGTAACAAGCTCTTTTGACTTTAATATCCACCCCAGTGAAGAGCATTTTGTCTATCTTTCCAATAGCCTGGATGGTGAGTTTCTCTCCAATGAATATTATGAAGGAAAAATATAAGCTTGTGAATCTACTTTGATTCCTATAGATATAGACATTCGAAATCTCTCCAAACTCCTCAAAGATCTCTCTCACCTCAAAGGTTTATCTTTCCTTAGGTTATCTATACAGTTTATCATCAAGCCTCCTTTATTACAACTACCATAGGTACCGGCTCCCGGTGCCCTAACCTCCACATGAGGCTAGGAATATCCTCAATGATCAGAAGGTCTACCGTTGGTTCTGGGTGTTGATGGATTTGCTATTTCGTTATTGTTCCTCCGGCTTACTTGTTTCCACAATACATCTCTCTATCTCTCTCTATGAGGTTTACCCTTAAGGAATATGACATAATAGAGAACTAATAAATTGCCTTTTTCTTCGAATGTCATATTCTAAAAAATTGATTTGGTTTTGAATTATTGGCAAGAATGTCATAGTTCACAATTGAGTTCCAATGACGTAGAATGAACCAGCAAAAACATGTTTAAGATACTATACATTCAAGCAACAACATTTTCCAGGGGAGAAAGAAACAAAGGATTTCCAAACTCTGCAAACTTCAACTCTGGACTGACGCTAGCATAACTTGCACTAAACCAAATTGGTCCGATTTTGCAAACACGTAGTAATGAAGAGGCAAAAAAAGGTCATCCTATATTTCTGCACCCTGCTCTGTTTTCACATCGTTTGTAGTCTACACTCTACAGCAAACATGTTACCGTCAATATAGAATACAAATGACGACAAAAGAACAGGAAGCGTATGAAAAATTGTATCTCATTAAATATATCTGAAAATTGGGATACTAGATCAATTTCAAGGAGGATATAGAACGGACATATTGGGAGGAAAACAAATGAATAAAGCATAGAGCTTAGATATCATATTCTATCCATATTCCTCACTTCCTCTGAAGTCTGAACACATTGTTAGAATCAAAATCATGTAACCAATCAGAATACCACAACACAAGTAAGGCAAGACATACAGCAAACAATTATCGCCAAGACAAATGAAAGGTGAGATTTCTACCAACCCCAGAACGACCAATCTGGAAATGGAATGTCAAAGTGCTCAGAGGTGGTGCAGTATCGGAAAAGTGGCAATGGCCTTGCACTGTGCTCTGTTCTGTTAATAGTTGGCCTATCCATACAATCAAACATCATGTCCACATCAGGTACAAATCCCGGATACCTCTTGAGGAGCTGTAATAGCCCCCAAATGGTAAACATCATTCGGCTCTGCACACAAGCGTAATAAATATCCACATATAACTTGCTTCCGACAATGATAACCCTAAAAGCCGCATAATCCTTGGCTTCCATGAGATGGGACATGCTTATTCTGGATTTGGACCAAGGTTCCAAGTCATGGTGGATCCACCTGAAGAATTCAGGGCACTGTGCTGATTTAGAAACATCCAATTCTGGAATATCAGGGATGGAGCTTGACCGACATGAAAAGTACTGGCACTGTAAGATCTTTGAGGCACGGGCATATCGCGATGGTTCATCAAAGACTTTGGGCTCAAATATATGCCATGGAGTTGGTTCTAAGTTGTGGCCAGCGACTGTTTTGGTTTGATAGGCGAAGTCGTCCACCTGTTCAGCCAAATGCTTCGATTACTGAGATATAGAAAAATAATGCAGTGATAATTTAATTAACCATCCCATAAATAATATCAAATAAAGGGATTGTGCAGAAAGCAGGAAAAAAAATTGTTAGACAGGCAAAATGTTACGTACCGTATACATCCATTTCGGCTGAACCATCACTTTCTTAAAAGTCTGACACTATTCTCACATTTTATCACAATTTACTAGAACGTGTCTTTAACAATAAAAAGTTATTAAAGTAGATATCAAAAAATGTCGAAATAATTTTAATCACATTATCTTCATTTCAGCACTCATTTTAACAAATAAAAAATGTGTTGTAGAGCTTATCCGGTGATGTGTTTAATAAATTAAGCATAAATTTCCGTATCCTCAGAATAGGTGAGCAGAACAAAATAGAAAGTTCTCACAATCATAAAACAATCATAAGCAAAAGCATCAATTAGCTGGAATCATGCATGCGCCCTTCGATCCCCGCAAACAACAATTGCGCGCCAATTGGTAGAAATAATTATTTCAAACATTTGAAATTTCAGACTCCAGCTATTTCACTACATGGTGGGAAATGGGCAATGTCCCTTCTTAAAGTCTTTACTTCATCAGTCAGTCCATGGATTTGTCTATTCTAATTTTAACCCAGAATTCATCAATATTTTTCATAATCCTTCGAAGCGGTGCCAATTCTTCCTCGACAATAACCAATCCAAAAATAACCAATCCAAATTCAAGACAAAATATGAGACAGTAAAAGAAGCATGCCATATGCTCGATGAAATGCCTAATCAAAAACTAAAGACGGGAGAGGAAGGATGAGAACCTTGAACATGAAAACAGCGGTGAGAGATAGAAAAGCCAAGGCGCAGACGAATGGCAATAGATAAGATGGGGAACGAGGAAGAGGAACACCGGAACCACCATTAGTGCCTGAAGAGCGAATAGGAGTGTTACCATTAAACTTCGATGGTAATCCCATTGGAACGGCAACAGCAGAGAGAGGGCAATAAGATAGCAGATGAGGAGGATGATGACTTCAAATGGATTCATCTTCATACCTCCTCCACTCATTTCTCTGTTCTCAATTTCATGTTTCTATTTCAGTACTGCCGCTTGCACCTCTCTCTCCTGCTGTCTCTCTCTCCTTCCTTCCTTCGTGGACAAACTGGTCCTACCACTGTCAGTGACATAAACCACGTGCTTCTCTTTCAGGTACGCCTTCCTCCCTCTCCGTCTGCCTCTCCTCGTCCTTCTCTATCTCAACCAGACATTCATCGCTGCCTAGGCATGCCATGAACCGACAGCGACCATGCCGCTTGTTGAGACAAAATAGCGCACGGAAAATAAGACAGATGGTAATTACCAATCAGGGGGTGTATTCCTCGGCATTTACGGCAATAAGATTTTGTTTGTGTTTGGTTGGAATTTGACGGTATATTATCGTTTCTCTTTATGCTATTTATTCCATTACATAGTATCCATTAAATTATTATTTTTTATTAGATTTTACTATTATTTTATTAAATGTGTAAATTATCCTATGTTATTATTTTTATATCCTTAATAAATATGGTCAAACATTATTATTTTTTAAATAAATAATGTCCAAATTTTTTAATATAAATTATTACTTTATACAAAAATAAATTGTATATACCAAACAGATTATTACTTTAAATTGAATCAACACCATTAAAATTAAATAAAATTAATAATTAATAATAATTTCATAAAATAAAAATTATAATTAAAAAATGACTAATAACAATAATATAAATATCAATAATGGAAACTAATTTAAGAGTAATAATAATATTAATATAAAGGCAATGAATCTAATAATATAAAAATAATAGTTAACAAAGACAAGATAAATTAATATTAATAAAAAGCTTTATAATAATAATAATAGTTAATTGTTAATTAGAAAAATGATAATAATATTCAATAACAATATTAATAATAATAATAATAATAAATTTAACAATATAATAGATAATAATTAATAAGAATAATTTATAATATTAATACTAATTCAATAATGATATTAATCACTAATTATTCACAATCATAATATTAATTATTAATAATAAAAATAATGCATTTAATAATATTATATAATATGTAGATCAATTTAAATATATAAATTATAATTACAATCTTAATTAAGTTATTAATATAGATAATAATAAATCATAATGATAGTAACCAATAATATTATTAATTTCATAATAATATTAATATTAATAATAAAAGCAAAAATAATGGATAAAGATAATTTTTATTAATAATAATCAATTTAATAATTTAAATATAATAATTATGAATAAATAATATTTATGTTAATTTAAACATAATAATTGAAATTTATTAATTTATGAATAATAGTTAATACAAATAATAATAAATAAATAAATATCATAATATTAATTAATTAATTAATTAATTATATAAAAATGATTAAGATTAGTAAAATTAATTTATTAATAATAATTCATGATAATTAATATGAATGTTAATATTTGATGATTGTAATAATTCTAATTAATTAAATACAATAAATCATATTGTAAATAAAAATTAATAAAAAATACATAATAATGATTATTATAATTATTATTATTATTACTACTACTATTGCTGCCGCTACTGCTGCTACGACTACTACTTTAAATTAAATTCATATAAATAATGGTAAGTAGTAATAATAATAATCAATAATATTATTATTACTGTAATAATAATTAAAATCTATAAAATAATTAACATTTATAATATTTTAAAAAATAATAATAAATGTGGAGAAAAGTATTCTTAATAATAATAATAATATTATTATTATTATTATTATTATTATTATATCATATGAGAAAAAATAAGTTAAAGAAAAGAAAGTCCTAGTAATTATAAAATAGAAATTTAAATAGTACTAATCACTTATAATGAATGATAAGACACTAATGATTACGATGCTAAATAATAGTAAATCAAAGTACATGAATTGGACACAATAATTAAAGGCCATATCTTACATTCAGCAATTTACAACCCTTCTCTTTAAATTTATATCTCATAATATATTTACAATATTCTCATCATATGTACATCTCTTTTTTATTTTGACAAAGTACACTAGTGGAAGAGGGATAAAGAGAAAGGGAAACACTAACGCATTGATAGAAATCAAACATGATATATTCTCGCATTAGCCACTAGGCTAATAGAATATTTCTATGAACATCTTTTAATTAATTCATCCATTCCACAAAGATGGTCTCCAATTTTATTTTATTTTTTACACAAATTAAGAAGGTCGATTTCATGTCATTTAATAAGTAAGCATATACATGCTTTTACAATTATGTCATTATTATAATTGTTTAAATTAATATCTAAATTATATTAAATTATGGTATATTAAATTTTAATACATTAATTTTACTATTTATATTAAAATAATTTAGGACAAAAAAACAAAATATATGACTATCTTCATAGGATAGAGGGATTACTATAGTCCTCTTAGTCACTACTAAACATTGATCTTGACCTCAATTTATATACTCATCACTAAGATTTACTAATCCCCTTAAGATGTACACATTTATTAGTTTGTCTCATTAAAAATTTTATCAAAAAAAACTTTATCGGATCATACACTCTCATATATTATATGACATTGTATTTAGTATATGTTTCTCATGCATTGTATTGCATTTGAATTTTATTTGTGTAAGTGCACATTGTATATACTCTCATTTAGGACATTTCTAATAAAAACCACATTGGAAAAAATATTAGCTTTTGTATAAAGACTTGTATCACCAATTTAGCTTTAAACTTACCATTTCATTAAGAGCACCCACTTTTAACCAATTAATTTGATGCCTAGTATAATATATATATCATATTTTCAAACCCTAATTTCTGGATAATTATATTCTATAATGGAATTCATAATAAACCATTTTGGAATTTTTTTTAAGACCCTCATATATGAATTATAAATATTAATTTATGTCTAAATGTGCCTTTTTTATATTGATATAAAATAATTTCAATAGTGAGTTTTTTAATGAATGCTTAAGTGCACATTTCTTGCCTTTTCGCCTCCAAAATGTCCTTTTAGCTCATAAAAATTTACATTATTGTGAAAAATTATTCTCAAAATATCATTGATTTATAAATTAATAAAAATATCAATCGAAAATATTTTGATTAGTTTTAATTATTTTTATATTTTGATTAGTTTTAATTATTTTATGTGTTTTTTTAGTTTATCTTCTAAATTATTTATTGTGCATTTTAGTTCCAAAATTACATCTTATGCTTGTGGAAAAAATTTATATTTTTATATTTTTTGAGTTACAAATATTTTTATTTGAGGATTGTCCTATATGACCATAATTTTTAAATTTTATTTGATATTTATTTAAATAAATACCTTTTCAATTGTCCGTCCCCCCCCCCCCCCCCGCGAATATTTTAAGGCCCTAAGGCCATGTTTGAAAGCCTATTTTTGTACCCTATAGCAAGCCATCAACTAATGGTATTCACATTACCATTGTGGCTTCATTCAAGTATTGACAAGGCTATAAGTACACTAAGCATACATGTAATATCCCATTTTTTTAAGCCCAGGATCTTCAAGATTTAAAAATAAAATTTTCTTACTTTAAATATTTTGTTACACATTTTATGAAATTAGAAACCCTTATTATGCTTTTGAAACGTTTTATTTTTCACCTTCTTTTATTTCCTTAAGGTTTTAACTCCTATGAGACTTCTGAACCATTTTTAGCCATTGAACTCTTCTAAGACTCTTTTATTATATAGATATTAGAAATCCTCATATATTTTTTAGTCTCTTTCAAAATATCTAACCAAATTGTTAGTATAAAAATTTAAAAATAAAAGATATTATTTATCATACCAATGTGCCTTAAATGCATTTTTAAACTCTGAAACGACTCTTTTGACTATCTAAAATTTATTAATATTTAGGGATCATTATATTTTAGTGTTAATAAGATATAAATTATTTAAAATATTATATAAATATTTTTTATTTTTTGGATTTGTTTAAATATATTTAGATTGAATAAGTTATCAAATTCAACTTTTCTTCCTCTAATCCTTAGTTAATCCTGTAAGGATCAATCCTAGTCTTTCATTAATGTTTAGTATGGATAATAAACACTCATTATTAGCCCCTAAAATTTTGTGGTTGTCCCTCCTTGTAGTAACCAAGTTGAGTTTAATTTCTTTGGTAATATAATGCCCTATTTTTTGAAAATGCTATCATATTTAGAATCTTCTATATTTAAAAATAAATACTAACTATTTTGAATATTTTATTACATCCTTCATAAATTTTAAAACCCTTGTGTTTATTTTTGCAATTTTTATTTCTAGTTCTTAATCTTTTGTCACAATTTTGTTTCTATAAGATCTTCTAAGCCATTTTAAGCTATCATATTTGATCCAGATCAGTATAATTCTTTCATTTTCAGAATCATTGGATTTTTCTAAGTCTCCTAGGATATTTTAACATTTTAATCAAATATATCTAAGAAAAAAGTATTACTCATATTCCAATAAGCTTAATTTTAATGTTTTCAGCCCCAAAACGACCCTTTGAGCTATCCAAAATTTATGAATATTTATATAATACTATATTTTAGTGTAGTTAAGCTTAAAATAATTTTAAAATATTATATAATTATTTTTATAATTTTTTGATTTATTCAAATAGTTTCAAACATAATAAGTCATCAAATTTGATTTTTCTTCCTTTAATATTTATCTCATTTTATGAGGGTCAAACCCAACCTTAGCTTATTGCTTAGTATAGATAGTAACCACTCATTTATGCCCCAATAATTTCTTGTCCTCCCTTAGTTATAGCAAACATGAATTTTGCCACCTTATGCTAAAACACCATTTGTACCCTTTACTAAAATTCCCTCCTTTCGCTAACATTCTTGTTTTGTGTGGTTTGGGCTATGTCCCCTCCTCTCTCCATAATAGGTGCATGTGTTGATATTTTTACGGGATAAATGGCTCATTTAACTTTATATCCTAAACTTAACAATTAATTTTCTAAACCTAACCTAACTTGTGTCATTCTTTTTTCATCTTTCTCCTCCGTCTCCCACATTTTATTCTCTTTTTCTTCATACACTTTTCACACACAAATATTTTAGTTTTCGTTTTTGCATTTTTAACATTTTTTCACTTGATTTAGTAACCCCAAAATATATTCTAATTCATTCATTTAATCTTATCATTCCACCTCATCTTCATCTACCTCCAACTCTCTCTTTTATCTCCCTTGGTTAGCACATCATCACCTGCATGTCCACCACCATTAAGCCATCATTAACCACAACAAACACCACCATTTTCTTCCTCCACATTTCTTCTTATTCTTTCTCTTTGGATCATTACTTTCTCTTTTCTATCTCTTCTCCATTTTTGTGGCTCCATTCCCACTCTTCCTCTATGGTTGAGCCTTAGTTTTCTTCCAAACTTTGAAGATAAGTTATTCCTTATTTTCTCTTTACTTTATACCTATAACACCCCTAAATTTACAAAACCAAAAATTTATTTAAAATAAGTGATTATGAAAGATAAAATGGAAAAACATAGGGTGTTACCCCCACACTTGGTACAAGTATGATTTCTTCTACCATTTGTATACCAAATGATAAGGTTAAAAATATTATTCTACTTAATTTAATAACACGACCATAAAAATTAGAGTAGAGAAAATTAAAACAAATTAACATCATTCTATACAAAACCAATCATTAGTGGTTACAAAATTCAGTGGAAGGAAATTACATAAAAATATAAGAGAAAGAGAAATATTCATATAAAAAAAATACAAGGCTAAATACCAGATAGTCCTAAATTTTAACCCAAAGACCAACTTTTAATTGATCTTGCAAACTAACTTTTAAAGGTCACTATCCATTGAATAAACAAGAACCCATGAAATGGAACTTTTTAGTACAACGGTACTGAGTAACCCATTATGCAAACTAATATGAAAAACCCGCATGGAACATAAAAAATGCTCACAACAATACATAGTATAAAACATTAAAATACGCATATGATGATCTAAACACGATAATCATAAACAATAATAACAAAGTCACATACTACTCATACTCTTTCATTTAGAAACACAATGAAACTTACCAACCAAGCATACAAGAGATATTATCTAAAATAATGATTAGAATCAATTTTAACACAACAACCGTAGCCATCACAATGTATCTCATATCTCAAAATCAACACCAATAATATTCATAACATACTAGGTATGGCTTAAAGGCACAATACCCATAAAATCCATAACATCACATGTAGGGTTTAAAGGTACTATACCAAATATAGATAGGCATAAAAGCTACTATAGAACCACAAGTAGGCACAAAGGCTACTACCAGACCATACATAGACCCGAAGGTTACTGCCAAACCACAAGTAGGCATAACGGCTGATATCGAACCACATATAGGCACAAAGGCTACTACTAAACCACAAGTCGGCACAAAGACTGTTACCGAACCCTACTTAGGTACAAAGGCTATTACCAACCAATCAAATAATAATTATTTTGATCTAATAATATTCATTTTTATTTTTATTTACTTGAGGGGAGATCATATCAAGTCCAGAGACACTAAGGTACTCTAGTCATACCGACATACTAAGGCAACATTGTATCCTATCAACTATGAATCTAAGGATACTAAGGTACCCTAGTCGCACTAGCACATGAAGGTATCATAGTATCCTTGACAAGGACACCTAATCTTTAAGTACGCATATCCTCTATAAGTCTGTAGAACTAAATAGAGTAAGATGTAGGGCCTGGTTAAGACACTTAGGCACACCAAAAAAATACTAATCAATTATGGGCTAAACTATGTCTTTAGATAGCAACCCTTAAAGAGCCATCATTTTCGATATCAAAGTCTTTCACTTTAAGTATAAGTATTTCATTAAGGTAACCACGAAATCACATATTAATCACATAGATCCAATTTTCATTAATTCCCTACACATATTTTGATGAGTTGTCGTATGCATAAAAAATTTAGTAAATAAATCCTAATTCCAAATACATAGTAGATGGCAAAAAAGAGTCGAACTCACAATGAATGATTTATAATCATTAATTCTGTAATCAATGTTAAAACCTTGATTATTAAATAACATCAATTCCTATCACTAAGATCTATCCTATGGATAAATAATAAAACACATTACTCACTAATTAATGAATAAGGACAAGAAGATATTGATTATGGAACTAAGATATCAAATAATCATGTAGAAAAGAATAATTCTAAATTATCTAACGTTGACCTATAGAAACTCATGATAATTCATCTCTTTACTTTCTCTCAATTCTAATAAATTGAATAAGCTCTCAATTTATCACCTAGCCAATTAATAACCTAGGTTAAGAATACCATATTCAATTAACGGCAGCATTATGAATGGAAAGCAGTCAACTACGACCATAATCACATAAGCTCGGATTATGCAATCGTACGAATTAATAGACAAGATTAATAATTAACATTTTGCTACTTTGGAAATGTTAATTAGCAATTACATATTAATTTCGTTATCCTAGCTTTGATTAAGATCTAAAATAAATAGGTGATCAATCTAATTAGTTTAAATTCTTAACCTATGGTGCGAGATCATTCGATTCCGACCATTAACTCAATTAAATTTTATTTAGAATCATAAAGTCAAATTACGTTGTCATATCCAAAATCTTAATTCCGTCATCAAATCCTCCTACCCTATACTATCTACGCTACTATCTTCATAATTGTACTAACACACCATTAAATGCAGTACTCTATAATTATTATCAATGATTAATAATAAATTAACAATGAACTAATAAAATTCAGAGAAATAATAATACAATAAAGAGAATTCACTTACAATCAATCAAAAATCAGAACTTGCAATTAAAAAATTAAGAGAGGAATGGAGAATAACTTATCGACTTGAATTGTAGAGTATTAATTGTTCAAGTGAATATATTGGAGAGAACGAGAATTGGAATTGTGAAGTACATGTGGTTTCTAGAAAATATAGAGAAAAAGAGAGAATCTAATTCTGAAACTACAAAGAACCGCTTGTCGAATGTTCAGAAACGTTAAAAATATATCAGGGAAAGGTCTGTGCGAGCAGTTATAAAATTTAAGAAAAACACGATCAGTGTTTTGGGAAACATGGGGCCTCCATGTTTTTCCTTGAATTCTCTGCTAAATTTAAAAATTGAGATTTTGTGTTCTAACGGCAAAACACAACCTGTGTTTAGGAAACACGGGGGTGCCATGTTTCCTGTTCCTTCATTATCTATTTATGAAATTTCAATACAAGCTTTCCTTTGATGTATATTCTTCATTTCTGGTCTTTTTTTTCCATTTATTCCATATCTCTTGATGTGTTCTTTACTTTATTTCCTCTTTCCTTCGATTTCTCCTTTAGATTTCTTCATTTTTATCTTTACTACAAAATCTATCTAAAAGAGAAAAACTCAAGAAAATATTAAATCTTATAAAAATAATGAGGAATAAATGACATTTTTACATAGGATAATAATATATAAATTTCATATATCAAATACCCTCATGCTTAAATCGTTGCTTGTCCTCAAGCGACAACATGTCATGCACAAAAGAAATATCAAGGATTACAAGTGAGACAAGTTCTGAACAACAAGAATTGCAAGATTAGATTTAGTCATTCATGGAGGTTAATAAATGCCTCGGGACTTAGAACATTTATAAATCACAAGATAGAAACTTTGAAAATGTTTTGGATCACACATCTAACATATCCAATAAACAGTTTTATCAAATGCTCATGTGGTTAGGGAATGATAATTAGTACAGTTAGTATCTCACCATACAAAGTTAGATTAAGATTAATGAAAGTTAAATTGGTAGATTCTTACTTTTGATATGAACAAGCTAAATAGGGGGATGCACTTTTGGTGGTATATATAGTCTTTGCATGTCTTGTTTGCATGAGTGTTTACACATACCAAAAGTAAGAATCTGGTAAATGTAACAAGTATGAGGAGTAAATTTGGTGATTTAATAAGTATGTAGGATAATTTGATAATCTAACAAACACAATGGGTATTTTGGTAATTGCACAAGCATGAAGGGTAATATGGTAAATTGGCAAATAAAAAGGGATGACTTGGTAATTTTACAAACAAAGGGCATTTTGGTAATTTTGTCAGGATGATGGGGATAATTTGGTAACTTAAATATAACATGTCAATGGATTAAATGAGTCTCCTTAATAAGACATAAGTAATATTAAATAATAAGATAAGGATATTTAAGAAGTCAGTGGGTATCACAAGTGAGTATCACCGGAACATGGCATAACCTAGGGTTCGATGGATAATTAAGGGTGTGATATGGTGTTTATATCATGATTATGCAAGAGGTGCTTGGTTGGTAAGTATGCATAGAAATATGTGTTAGATATGTTTGAAGTACGTGTTAGGGTTTTGTATATGCCATGAACCTTGATATAGAATACTTGATTCTATGGCGAATATATCTTTGTGACTCTAGATTTATGACCTTTTTCCTTTCCTCGAATTAATTAAATGGACCTGTTGAATAAGACATGAATAAAGTACTAATTACGTAAAGTGAAAGATTATTGAGCAAGACCCAGATCGGTCCACTGGCGAATAATAGTGGACAGGTGTAAGATGCTCTAGAGATTGGTCTACGGACAAATAATAGTGGTCAGGTGCGTTCTTCTCTAAAGTGTTTTTCGGTCCACTAGCTATAATAGTGGGAGGCCTCGAGCTCAATAAACCAAACATTGGATGTTAATAAATTATGGAAAGACGCTAATCACTTACAATAAAACACCATGTGAGTCGGAGCCAAATAGGCCCACCGACGAATAATAGTAGTCAGGTGCAGGGCACCCTAGTGAATAATAGTGGTCAGATGTGTTCTGCCTTGAAGTATATTCCAGTCCACTGGCTATAATAGTGGGTTTTCTGCACTCACATGGATATAATTCGAAAGATGATGATTGGTTAATGATTAATTAATGGCTTAAGAACAAAAGAGTTACTTTCATCCTGATGATCTATTATTATAATATAAGTTCAGCCTTGGTACATGTCTCTTTCTTGGTATGATATGGTATTGCTAAGTGAATGGGCATTGTGCTATACATTTCTTCTTATATGAGGTGTTGCACAGTGTATTATTCCCTAAGATGCTTATGGTTATCCTTGTGCCCATGCATGTTATTGTTTTATATCATTGTATATTATGTGTTGTATGTGGGTCCTATCTTTCAGTTTGGTATAAAGGGATACTTAGTACCATAATACGGAAGGATTACATTTGTGGGCCCCTACCTATTCAACGGGCAGTGTCCTTTACAGGACTATAGCATGTGCTATTTGAGCTCATATCGGGTAATATCCAGAAATATTTTTAGGGTTTCTCTTTCACCTTTTATTTCCTTGTTTAAATTAATCTTTATTCTTGTAACCACTATTATTGGGTTTTATTCTTATAAAGAGTTTTATTGCGCTACTCTGATTTAAATAAAGTCTGATTTTGAGGAAATTATATTTTGATCTTTTAGCCTTAGCATTTGGTACTGGAATGGTAGGAGGAAACTGGTCTGGTACTAAGTGTGGTGGTAATATCTCCAAAATTTACGGTTTTTGCTTTTTGCTTATGCTAATTTGAAATAAAACAAAAAATTTCAGTAGTAAATTTTGGGGGAGTTAGACCTATGTTGGGTGTGGCCCAATCGAGAAAGGGAGAGGACAAGAAGGGGAAAAAAAGAAAAGGAAGTTAAAAAGGGAAGGTAAAAGAAAAAGAAAAATTGGGGTTGGTAGAGTGGTTTGGAATTTTTTTGAATTTTAGGAATAATAAAATTAGTAATAATAATAAAATAATTTTTTTATTAATTAGAAATTATTAATATGATTTAATTATAATTTATTTTAGTTTAGCAAATAATTCTAGCCTCCACTAATTAGATGCCTACATCATATTTCTCCTTTTATGGCTATAATTATTATTATTGTTATAATATTCTTATTTTATTAGAAATGGTATATTTAATTAAACCTTATCCAATAATATTTATTTTATTTTTAATTCCTAAAATAAGGTTTGAGGGTATTATATTCTTCCTTTCCCTTCTTCTCCCTTCTCCATGCTCTATGCATTGACATCCTACACCAATACCCCTCGCCACCACTGACGACCAAGCACTACCATTCCCCCTCCCCCCGGCAATGAACGTTCTCGCCTCCCTATTAATTTCTTTAGCCATCTCCCAATCATCACCACCCAAACCATCCTCTTCCCCCCTTATTAAGTGCCCTATTTTAGTTTTTGTTGAAGAGAACAACCTTAAGAATGGTAATGCATCATTGTCCACACACCACACGCACGACCCCTCGCACAACCATATGCATCCCTCCTCGACCATGCATGCTCCTCTCGCTTGACCCATGCACACCTTTCAAGCATAATTGTGCCTCGTTTGGCTTCTCCTTGGTACATCCATGCCCATATCTTTAGCACACCCTGTGCACCATCCTAACACCATCGTGCATCACCCCTTGTAGCATGCCCTTCGCCAGACTCCTATGCAACATGAGCTCCTCCACTTTTTTTGGTTATCTCCATTTCCATCTTCCTTTGCCTTAGTTTTCTTTGGTCATTTTCCTTATGCTCTAATCATATTATATCTTTGGTTTTTCTGTATTTTTTGGTGTTCCTATAGGAGGACTCTTAGGTTATATGTGCTTAGAGATTGGAGATGCTTTTAGTAATAATATATGTCATATCTAGGGATTTTGTGTACAATGTGAATATTTGTATGAGTTATCATGTTTGGTATGCTTATATGGATAATATTATTATGATAATGCTCAGTGTCACAAAATGAAAGAAAAAATGAGAGTAATAAAGAGGAAAACTTAAGGAACCAAAAGGAAAAACTAAAGGAGGATCGACTATTGTAGCATAAAAATAAGAAAAAAAAGACCCAAGAGTTTCATGAAACATAAGAAGATGCCACAAACAATTGGTGTAACAATCACGCAACAACATACAGCTATAGGTATCACTTGGATGATTTTTTGTTGAATGAAAAGTGAAGGAATAGGGGTTGAGTGAGGGGGGTTGAGGCATGATGAAGGGTCTGGTTTTGGTGTCAAGTTTATTGTGAAATATAGGGGCATAGTTGTGGGGTAGAGTGTGATTTACATAAGTGAAAAGGGGGTGATTGAGTTTGAGAGATTAGGTGGGTGTTCGGTGGGTTAAAGGATATAATTTGGATTCAAGTAGATAATCAAAATAGATAAAAAAAAAAGAAGAAAAAAGTAGAAGGTGGTTGGCATGACATTGTTAGCTCACTTGAGAAAGGATAGTGGAAAGGGTGGTCATTTTACTTTTTTTTTTGGAAATGAAGGAGTAAATTAGGAATTTATTAGAAAAAAAAATTCCCTAAACCCCTTAAATTTATGGAGAGGTGAGGAAAAACTTTAGGAACTCAAATATATATATATATTAAGTATCAAAAATTGTTTGAAGCTTGATAAATGAAAAATAATCGAAAACGACAAAAATAAATAATCTGCACAATTACGTTTTTTCACAAATGAAAAAAAAACAAATAATGGAGGATTCAAATGGCCACGAATATATGAGAATATATATATATATATAACCAAATGTATAAAATATTTGGTCTTAGAATTAGTTTGATGCAAAAAAGATTAAATTTAGTTAAAATGGTTAAAATCATCTAATCACATAAACATAAATTTTTATGATTTAGAAATTCAAAAGGAACAAGTAAATTATTATGTAACAAAATGTGTTGGTAATCTTATAAAAAATTTTAGAATAATTTATGAATTTTGTATGAGTTGAAAATATGTGGAAACAACTAAATTAGAAGAATCTCAAAAAACATGACATTCAACAAATGAATAAAATGAATTGCAAAAGGATTAAATTTAATATGAATGGCCTAGAAATCAACATTAGAACTTTTAGAAATGAATTATGAGCCTAATTACATATTAATTAGGGCTAGAAAACAAATAGAATGTTACATTTTAGATTTGGGATAATTCCAACATATTTAGTGTTGGGAGGATTTATCTAAAATCATGAGGCCAAATGTGGAAAATCAATTGCTTTTGCTAAAATTGTGATAGATTTAACATCATGGATTTTAGCTTTGGTATGATTCCATCATATTTATTATTGAGATGATTAGTTTAAAAACGTGGAGCCAAGTGAGGGGAATTCATTTACTTTAACCAACGAGGAGGCGGCCAAAGTGGAGGGAGCTAGAGGACTAGGATCAAGACATGATTTGAGGACTTAGAATTTAGCTAAAGTTAAATATATTCTTATAATTGGTCACAATCTACATTCCTTGAGATTGTTAGATAACTTAGGTAATGTTTTCACATGTAATTCAATTAGATGAAAGTTGCAAATGGATGAATGTAATCTTATAGGAGTAGAAAGTCAGAGAATATTTAATATTGATGGAATTCAACTTGAGAGATGCATCATTGATTGAGGAAGAGGTAATTATTAGGTGGATTGATCATGAATGGAAGAACGTGAGAAATTAAGGATGATTTGTTGGAATCAAGCCCCTTGTGCCTAAGTCATGGATGCATCTAGAATGTCATATGAATGTGAAAGGGTGTTTTTAATGGAAATATAATGGATTTCAACCACATTGATGAGGTTTAAAGAAAATAAATTGCAAGATATGGTCGACATCAATGTGGGTTAGCCATGTTGGAGAGCATAGTCATGTTGGCTGACATTGGTAATAATATGATATGCCACGCTCATATTGATCTTCTCTCTCTCTTTCTATATCAAGATTATTGTGATTTTAATTGTTTTTTTATTTTCTTTCTTAATTTTTGTTGGTCTTATAATCTTATGTTAGCATATAAAATGAAGTTCTTTTTTAACCATTAGACTAAGGAAGGACATAGTGCATGTATAAGTAAAATATATATGTAATACCCCATCCTAAATTCTTTTAAAATGTGTTTAAAATTACATTGATAGTAAAAAAATAGTTGTTTTTGGAATGGACTTGGATAATGGTGTGAAGTGAATATTTTTGAAGCATTAGTTGACTAATGGTATGATTGTACGAATTAGTTGATGGGCACCCCTCAATTGACTGGTACCAGGTAATGAAGGAAACTCCACATAACCAACATTTTACCCGGCACACATAGGTCCACCAAATGAGTTAATTAATCAACTGATGCTTGTAATTTTGGAGGTATGTTTCTATTTTTACTTTGATTCTTTCTCATATGACTTTGAAACTTTTATATTATGATCTATTTGTGTTAGTAAGCACATTGAGGTGTTTGGGAAATATTTTCACATTATTTAGATTATACAATTATTTTTCCTCCCCTATCTACTCTGCCCTTAAGCTACATGTGCAGACCTTTAGAGCTAATTTTCTCAGTATACCAAACTTGCCTTGGTCAAATATCCACTCCACAAACCCCACACTTCATCATTTAAGCTTTACACCTTTGTCCTCATACTCCGACATCTCTTTCACCAACTCAACCCTCTACCTTTCTCCTAATTATTATTTTAAAGCATTAGGAAGGGTCAAAGCCTTCCTTTTGATTTATTTTCACTCTCCCCAAACTCTTGCTTCTCTTTTCTCTCTTTTATTTGAGATAAAATCTCTAAGTGTGACCCTTTGTTATTCTTTTCCATCCCTTTCTTTTCTCTTAACTGAATTCCTTTCTTTTACTTCTCCTAATATTTATTTTAATTATCTTTTCTTTTCTCCAAATAAAGGAGGATTAAAGTATATAAAAAGGACTAAATGTATTGGTTTTCTCCTCTTGTCATTGCCATCTTTAAAGTAGTAGGTTGGGTACACATTTTCTCATTCTTCTTTTCTCTTTTTTTTGTTTAATTAGTTTGTAATGGGTTTTAGATATTTTTATTCTTGATTCTCTTATGAAATTAAGAGTCTTGTAAGGATCCATCAAGCTAGAATATTTTTGCTTGTGATAGAAGGATTTTGATTGATGGTAAGGCAATCATATCTTTAATTTGTTCAATTTCTTATGGTGTATATGGCGATTTTATGATCTTGGTGTATTCCATGTTTCTAATGTGTTAATTAGATACATAATTTTCAAGCATGAGTCATGTTTCCCTTGGTAGTTTGAGCATGTTTTAGACTTTTAGGTCATTTTAGCATGATTTGGTGATTTTGAGCCTAAAAGGGCATGATTTTTAGTGTGATAGCATGAATCCATGTTAATTTTGTCTAGAATTATTTTTATGGGTTTTATATGGGTTTAGAAAAATTATAAGATTCGTGATTATTTCATTTTTTCTTTTATTTATATGTTTTTTTGCCTAAGAAGCCATCAATCGAAGGGCCACATTGGTTAATCGAAAAGTTATTTTAGTCAGCTGATCTATGTCTCTAATGGATGCAGCCACTAGTTGAAAATTATGAAATTTTCTATGTTGTGTTATCGGTTAACTGATCCAGTTCACCAATCTATAGTACCACTAGTTATGTTGATTGAGTTATGTCAGTAGTTGATAGGTACACTTTTATTGTCCTATTCTATTTGAATAATCGATCAACTTAACCACCAATTTAGTGGACCAAGGTGAGGAAAATTTAGAATGTTTATTATTTATTAAGCAGTCGATCAATAGATTTATTCATGGTGACAAGTGGTGGAGGGGCCAATAGCTAAGGGGAGTCATTTCATATTAGTGAAGATATTTGTGGAGATGATTAGGGATCACTTATATCCTACTTGCCTAAGGATGAAAAATTATGTTGAGTTCATGGTTCTACACTGGGGTATGGCTACTATAGAGGTGCACTGCAATTGCTACCTTGACCTAGTTCATTTTTCTCTAGAGATGGATGCTTATATGATTATAAAGATTCATCAACTTTAGTTGGGGTTGAGTCTGAGACTTAGGAGGATGGTGGTGGGGACTTATACACCAAACTTGTAGTTCATGCATGACTATGCCTTGGAGGCATCACTTATTGTGTAGGATTGTAGTGCCTAGTTAATGGCCAAGCGTATGTTTGAAGGTGGTTAATGGCACAGTGGAGATAAGTGGTTCCAACCCTTAGGTAGTCCCTACTTGGGAATTGTGCCTCACTATGGAGGACCACTGAATTAGTCAGTAATGACGCACATTATGTAGCAACATTGCAGTAAGAATCATTATAATACCTCGAATTTTAGCTAACCTTAATATCGAGTAATTAATATAGTAACAGAATTCTAACCTTGAGAAATTTATGTCTCTATTCTATTCTAACTCTCCGATCCTAAATATTAGCCTAACCCTAAACTTTATTTTGAGTTAATAATATTTTCTCAACCTAAACCTAAAACCATAGGGCTGATAATTAATTTATTCCATTACCTTAACCTAAACTATTTAACCTAAATCTTTTCTTTTTCTATTATTTTTTTTCTTTACCCCACTTTCTGGTCAAAATATTTTCCTTTCCTCAGTTCTTTTCCCTCTTGCATGCAAATCTCCCAACCCAAACCTTAACCTTACAACATCCTTTCTAATATCAAGCCAAACCCTCCACTCCTCCCATGCATTATGTGTGTTAATTGGCATATCCTTACCGACTTCCATTCTCACCCTCTCCCCTCGAGTATGTATACATACACACACACACACACACACACACACACACACACACACACACAATACATGCATCAAGCTAATCTTCTCATTCCTCCTTTTTTATTTCTGTTGAAACCCCATAGCCAAAGTGTCATCTTCTTCTTTCTTTTTTCCCACATTGTTGTCACCAAAACAACCACAAAACTCACCATTGGCAATCCCAACTGAAACATCTCGACCTCCTTCGGTCACCTTTGTCATTCCTACCCCAACCAATGGCCAAAATAGTCGATGCACCACCCCACCTTTCAACCAAACTCACCACAGCCCTCCCCTTTTCTTTTCTTCCTTGGTTGCAGCACCAACAACCAATGCACCACCTCCACCTTTAGCCAACCACACTACAACTCCCCCTCTTTGTTTTCTTCCATTGGATGCAGAATCAAGAATCACACTACACCATCACTCTTCGGCGAAACCAACGACACCATGTCATCCACCTTTAGTTACATACACCGAAACCCACCCCCTTCTTTGGCCAATACCACCGATACACACCACCTAGCAAATACAGCTTGTACCATTGCTACCACCCCCTTATCTTGGCACCTTGTCGTTCCTCCTCTCTTAGTTGCACAAGTTTTTCCTAAAGTGCTTATTTGGTTTGCTTTGGTTTTCCTTCATTATTCCATCCTTCCATTACCTTAATACCTCCTTAACTATGTCATTTAATCCTAAGGGTGTTTTATTGTGTTTTCTTAGGCGATATTCTAGAGATTTCAAAAGAGGCGGGATAGGATAAGCGTGCTTAGATATCAGAGTCATTTTCTTAAGGATAATTGTCGTAGTCTAGGGCTTTTGGTTTCTAAGTGTTATGAATGTTTTTGTGTTATACCATATTATTGTTATCATGTGATTTAAATGTAAGATTGGTATTGCTATAATATGAGTGTAAGTTAAGATTTTATGATATCGTACGATAATATTATGTGTGGGAACCCTCGGTGTGATATATGGTTGTAATATGGGTTTACTAAGTTATGATGAGTATCACGTGAGTATAATAAGGTATGTGGATATAAATATAGGAATTGGGAATAATGTTACCAATATATATAAGATTTACATGATATAAGAGTCTTGTTATCAGTAAAGGTATTTTGGTTAATATGATAATCATGGTATTTTTAAGGTGTTATATCATCTAAAATATTCTAAGGAATTTAAAAGAAGTTTTTAGAGTAGTTGTGAATGACTTAAGTTTAACAAAGTATGAAAATGGTTTGATTTGGGAATATTAACCTTAAAATGGAAGATTATTATCATTTGTGTGAAATGGTAGAATTAGACCACTAAATTTGAATATGTTGTTAACTTGTTTGGGGAATTTATCTTGAAACTTTTATTTGTTTGAGCCCTATAGGAAAGTTATGATAGAATTATGAAATTAGGGTTTATAAGCCCCATGAATAATAACTTTTGAGATAGGGTTATTATGGTATGTGAAAGACCTTAGAGTTAGTCCTTGAATTTTGAGTATATTAGTAATAATAATATTTTAGAAATAGGTACTACTTTTTGTGGATAAAAGAGTAATATAAGAGGAGTTATGACCAAAATATAAAATAAGGTTTTTGGGGAATATAAGGGTCCTAACCCTAGAGAACAACCTTAGGATCTTGTGATGTGCTTTACCTACTTTAAATATTTTTTATTATTATTTTAAAATCAATTATGAATAAGATATTAATCATTTAAAGTTAAATATCATGTGAGTTGGGCCAATGTGTTATATGGGTATGCTCCACCAGATAATAATAGTGGCTCAAGAATGTTTTTCCTTGAGAGGTGTATCAATTTGTTCCATCGGATTAAGAATAGTGGGGTCGTAAACTCAATGTGAAAGATAATATAATTTGAGATAAGTAACATAATGGATAAGATATTAATGACTTATAGTGGAAGAGTATGTGATTTAGGACAGAGGTATTGGGTCTGTTCCACCGGACGATAATAGTAACTCAAGTATGGTGTCTCTGAGAGGTGCTTCAAACTATTTTATCAATTTAAGAATAGTGGCTCAGGAGCATCTTATTTTGATAAGAGTTGAGTTCGTTACACCAGACGATAATAGTGGCTTAGATATGTTGTCCCTAGAGTTGTTTTAGATCGTTCCACCTATTTAAGAATAGTGGGGTCCTTGAACTCAACATAAATAAAATAATAAAAATTGTTATATCTAATAAAGAGGCCTAAATCATTGCTTACTTTGTGATAATTTATATGTTTCAATGGTGTACTTATTTTTTGATGTGAATGCCTGTATTAACTGTATCCTAACTCGATAGTATTGTCACCTTACTCATTACATAGTGTACTAACCATCCTTTTCCTAGATGCTTCTGATTCCCACATGTAGATGGCCCTAATGCTTTTGTGTAGGTCTTTGAGGATTAGATAGATGAGTTTACTGCTTATGAAGCATTGTATGAGGTGGAGTGAGTATTTGTACTAGGATTTGGGTGAAGATTTATGTTATATCCTAATGATAGCTTACTCGGATATCTTTTTGGACTTTTAGATTCATGATATCCCTTTTGTCTATATTTTATCATTGTATTAGGAGTAAATCTCCAAACTCATATTTTTACATATAAAATTGCTATTGTTTTATATTTATCTTGGTTCACATTTTAATGGTTTTAGCTTTGTGACTGATGTGAGGATGGTATGGTAAGCCAAATTAACATTAATTACAGTGGTATCACCTAGTATTTTGGTTATAAGCTTTCATTGTAAAATAAAATTTTTAGTAGTAAAATTTAGGGTGTTACAATTATCTTATGGTTGATTGCACTAGATAATTGGTTCGGTATCATAGCTGTGGAAGGATGGGGAATCATCAGTTTGATTGTTGTGTCATTAAAGGTATTGTCTTAAAAGGGCAGGCATGTTCATAGGGTATAGTGGCTTAGATGCTAGTAGCTTAGAGGGCCCAACTAATAAATGATGGGGCTAGTAAGACTGCTCTGTAGTAGAGGGTTCAAAGGCCCTGTGATTTTTGACAAGGGCAGGATTCAGACAATCTTATAGGACACCTCCAAGAATTTGCATGAATGTGATGAGTTAATCGAAGGATAACAAATAGGTAGATGTCATCACGTATACATTTACTATTTCTTCTCTCTCTACATATGTACTTTTTTGGCCTCGAGTGCTTTATAATCCTTTAGTTCTACTACTTTCATAGTAAAGGAAGCTATAACTTCTTTTAATAGGATAAAGAGTTTGGTTGTGATCTCGTTTGGGAATAGACTTCCATGTACCAAGCTATGTAGGGATATAAACTTAGTTATTAGTGGATCTGAGTTTTTGGTAAACCATATATGACTTTAACATGATTCTGGGGATGGACCTACTCTCAAAATACCGTGTCGTGATTACTTGTGCAAAGGAGCACATAGTTTTTAAGGGACAAAGCATATTAGGGTCTCTCAACAAAGTTGTAAGCTAAATACATTGGTACGAAAAGGGTACCTACTCTACTTGTGCAACATTAGTGTCTTTAAGGCTTATGAGTTGTTGATTGAGGAAATATCGGTTGTGTGTGTGTTTTTAGGTGTGATTCCTAGAGAGATTACGGGCATGCCACTAGTGTGTGAGATATAATATATAATATACCTTCTACCATGGAGAGAGCTTGTGTCAAAGGAACCATATTGCATTGCATCAACTGAGATGGCAAAGTTGCACGATCAATCAGAGGAGTTATTGGAGAAGGGTACATTTGACTGAGTGTATCGCCTTGGGAAACACAAGTCTTATTTTTAAATTTAGAAGGATGGTAGGTTAATGATTTGGATCAAATACTGGGGTTTGAACCTAGTTATGGTGAAGAACTATTATCCTCTACCTTAGATTGATGACCTCTTTAATCAGCTACATGGGGATATCATTAGTTAAGGATTACCGAGAGGCATATATCAAAGATGCTCTTTAGGATAATGTATGGTCATTATGATGTCCTTTAGACTCATTAATGTGCTAGTGGTGTTCATAGCCCTCATGAACTATATCTTCTAGCACCACCTTGATCAGTTCATCATGGTCTTTATTGGTAATATTTTAATTTATTCCACGACTCATGAGAAGCATGAACAACATTTAAGTCAAGTGTTGTTGTTGTTGAGGTTACATCAATTATATGCCAAACTTTTGAAGTGTGAGTTTTGGCTACATAAAGTAGATTTACTTGGAAATTTCATAACAAAGGATGGATTATTAGTGGACCCCTCAAAGATCCATGCAGTATTGGAGTGGTCAGCGATGACGAATGTTAGGGAGGTACATAGTTTTCTAGGGTTAGAACGCTACTAGAGACGTTTCATCCCAAAGTTCTCTAGGATCACTCGTTCTTTGATTACCCCTATTGAAGAAAACGACATGCTTTAAGTGGGAAATTAAGTGTATAAAGGCTTTTGAGGAATTGAATAGGAGATTAACTTCATTTGTAGTGCTTACCTTGTTGTCAAGTGCGAAGGGGTTTGAAGTATATAATGAAACATTCAAGCATGGCTTGAGGTGTATGTAGATGTTGTATAGGAGGGTAGTAGCGTATTCTTCTCCTCAATTGAAGGAGCATGAGAAAAAATATCATACTTATGATCTTAAGCTAGCCATAGTGGTTTTCACCATGAATATCAGGATACATTATTTATATGGAGTACAATATAAGTTATTCACAGACCATAAGAGCCTCAAATACATCTCCACTTAGTGAGAGTTGATCATAAGGAAATGGATATGGAGAAAGTTGGTCAAGGAATACAATTTGGAGTTAAACTACCACGAGGATAATACCAACGCCATAGTATATGCTCTCAATAGGAAGACATCACACTTCTTAAGTTAATTTTTGGTCTCATATTGGATATGGTAGGAACTTTAGGACATTGGTTTATAGATCAATGACCTTGAAAATCTTGATATGAGGATGCTTTATCTCTCAATCACATTGATCATCCTCAATGAGATTTGAGCTAGTCATCTAGGTGCATCAAGATTGAGAGAATCAGATAAGATATAACACATGGCAAAACCATAGGATTTTAGTTTTAAAAGGATGGCGTCATTAGATCTTGAGGCAGGTGGTCTATTCCTCAAATTATGGATAGTTTAAGAGGAATATTTAGGAGGAGGGTCACAATATTCCTTATTATATCCATCTTGAAATGGATAAGCTATATAAGAACTTGAAATAGATCTATTGGTGTCTTTGTATGAAGCATATGTTAGGTAATAATCACACATTTTCTTTGATTAATATGGTCGTAATATCCTCTAATTTTTTTTTTTTACATTTCCGCATTGTCTTCAAAATAAAAAACTTCAGGGTAATCGATCAAGAAGGAGAGCTCCCGACGAAGGGGTTCTTCATTCTCTTGGAGAGAAAAATAGCGTGAGGGAGAGCACCTAAATTTTTTTGTATTACTCGGTAGAATAGTAAAAAAAAAAGTTTCAAGTTTCTCAATCTTAGTTCTCTTGAAATTATTCTTTGCATAGTTTGAACATGCTTGTATAGTCTAGTAGGGCGGATACAAGACTAGTTGCTTAACAACAATCTATTAGGCCCCTTCTAAGATCATTTCACTAGTATCTAGGCCTTTCCGTATCTTATGTTAATGAATATGAGCAAAAATATCTTCCTTAAGTAATTCCATTTGTATGCCTCATATTATCTTTAGCATTTTTATCATCTTGCACAAGATTATCTTAGGTTATTCCGACCCTTGCTACACATAACCTTGTTAACTCATCTCAATCCGCTAATTGTCATTGATGTAACTTATTTGTTATGTACAATTATGAGATAAATAATGGTATCCTTAATATTACTTGAGTTTCATGACTCCTTGATCATGCTTCACTTGGAATATGGATACCCGTAGAGGGAGCTCATTCACCGATCGTTCTCTCATGAAAATCATCTTATTGGCGTGGAAATGAAGTGCTAAAACGAAAATTCCTAAGCTTGATGGATTATCATGAAAGT
This sequence comes from Tamarix chinensis, assembly GCA_030549775.1. Classification (NCBI taxonomy): domain Eukaryota; kingdom Viridiplantae; phylum Streptophyta; class Magnoliopsida; order Caryophyllales; family Tamaricaceae; genus Tamarix; species Tamarix chinensis. The sequence goes on along the minus strand of CM060181.1, from coordinate 34,390,042 downwards.
TTGCTTCATATTTATGTTTTCCGCTGAGATGAGCTAGAAGCTAGCTAGGAGTGGACAGATATTTTATTACTAAGTGCTCGTTTGGTATGGGGGTAATAGGGGTGGAAAAATTATCCCCATATTTTATATATCTTATATAATCTATTTAAAATTAAATATTTTTATTCTAATGAATACCCATTTTAGATATTAATTTAATCTAAAATGGGTATTTCATTAAAATATCTTTATTATTATTAAATACTCAATATAAAAGATGCAAAATAGAGGAGAAAATTTTTCACCCCTATTACCCCCATACCAAACAAGCCCTAAGTTTGTAAGGATCCTCGTCTGTAGTTAGAGTTCATTAGAACAGAGAATTTGTAACAAAGGCCAGTATAACTTTATCTGATGTCAGCATTGCTGTTATATTTGGATTATGTCAACTACCGATGTCCAATGATATGGTAGCACATGTTGTTAGCTGTTGCTACTATTACTAATTTGATTTGATTATCCAAATCAGGCCGCTAAAAAAAAACAACAAACAACTTGGAATTCATTGACACAACTCAATCAGAGTGACCCTTATAAAGATGAAAGAGGTGTCCCACTAGATTGTATGTTCCGTTCTCGCCCACACCTCGTGGTTATCCCTTGGTTTCCTGTACTACGGATGTACAAGTCATGATTTACCTCATCTGCGATGTTTATCAATGGAGCGGTGGAGGTTTTGGGAGCAAAGGCAAAGAAACGATGGTTTCCAAATATATAAAATTCAGTAATGCTATACATTCAAATATAAAAATCAAACTAAAAATTAAATTTATCTACATATATATATATATTCTATTTTTTTTTATAATTAATTAATTCAAACTAATAATAACACAAAATAAAAAAAAGCATGGTATAAAAAGCATGATAAATTTATTATTAGTATTATTTCTATCATTATCATTATTTTATTGTTATTATTATAATAATTTTTGTACATTTTTCTGCCACAATTTTCTTTTCTTTTATATTATTATTAATTTTTAATACTTAATTATTAATAAAAAAAAATTAATTTACTAATATACTTATTTTTAGATGAGTTTGGTTTTTTATTTGGATCTTAAATTTGGATAGATGGCATTTTTCTATAAAATTATACTTGGGTTATGAAGGAAAAAAAAAGATCCAAATACACAAAAATATTTCTACAACGTATACCAAATGGGCATGCATCAAGAGAATAAGGTGAAAATTGCAAATATTTTGCCACTATACCTACATATAATTATCGAACAATATCGTACAACGAATGAACTCTAACAAACCCTCATACCCAAATGCCCCAGAGAGAAAAATTGAAAACAGGACAGCTCTTCCTTAGCACAGTAGAACTTAATATAAGCAAGCAAGATTGTATTACTTGCTGGGCTGCAAAAACTAAAAACATTCCGGGCAGCTTCAGAAAAATCAAAATCCTCTTGCGATCCTAATCTTTGGGCCAATGAAAATTCCAATACCATGAATCACAGATGTGCATATCTATTATATATAATGCGCATCTCAGCATCCCAGCCGTCGTCTGAGTAGAGACTTCTCAAGAAGTTGAGGCTGCCTATCAAACTGAGAATATTTTCCTCACTTTCTTCATCTGCCTTCGACAAATGGGACAGGTACCAGCCTCTTCAGCAACCCTGAATAAGAAGAAGAAGAAGAAGAAGAATCAGGATGAGGGTCAACAAAATAACCTCAGCAAATTTCTTGGACTATATCATTCTATAAAAAAATTAAAAGTAATAAATAAATACTACAAGACACTAGAAGTAGAGGGAGCAGACAATATAGTTCCAATTATATAGTCTAACATCTTCATACACTAAAAGCAGTCAGATCTATGAAACAGCAGAACAACCTCCCACCCCACCCCTCCACCCCAATTCGTAGATATAAGCAGAGAAAAGAAGGATGATCACTTGCCTTGATCCACAAGTGAAGCAAGCTGCACAATGTCCGCAAGGAAGAAAGAAACAATCTCTAGGCGAACCAAAACATATAACACAAAGACGACGAGGATTATTAGAAAAATCATTGTTGGCCTCCTCTCCATCTTGTTTCCCTTCAACTAGAGAGACTCCTAGTGCAATCTGCTCTTCCAAATCTTCATCTTCATTCGAAAGAGAATCATACGACGAGCCCCAACTAGACAGGTCATCATCTTTGGGTGACGAAAGCAGTGGTTCTCGGTCTACTCCCGGTTCCCTTTCTAGGTGCCTTCCTGTCCCTTCGTCACCTTGGCTTGATCTGAGCAAATTACATGCTCTAAATAGCAGTAGGATGGCAATGGTCAATACAGCTGCAATGAAACACCACGAGAACAAATGAATTAATATCAGCCTTCGGCTGCAGGGCTAAGCTTATATAAAGAAAAAAATTTAAGAAAAAAAATACCTGATCCGACAAAGTATGTAACCCATCTAGGACCATATGACACTTTGACATACCAGTCATCATCATCTTTCACCTAGACATGAGCCAAAACAACAAATTTTTTTCCCTCTCATTCATCTGAAAATAATCATATCTTGATAAAAACATCTTAACTTGTAGCAAAAATAAAAGATGACACTAAAAGAATTACCTGTCCTGGACTAGGAGAAGTCAGAACCGCAGCATTTGCCTTGAAAAGGAAAAGGCTGAAGCTACACACACGGTTGCTCAACGAGCATTTGTAATAAGCTTCAGATGTATCGTAAGTTCGAGCCTTTATTGTGAAGTTCAAACTAACCTGAATCATAACATATATACACAACGGATTGCCTTTTACAAATATACTCCTTTTAGCATTATGTGAGTGAATGAAATGCTTTTTGCAAAATGTCGAATACAACAACACATAATCAGTAATCATAATATATAGGTGTAAATGTAGATGAATGATGTTATTCATACGTTTCATTAGATCTAATGTACAATATATATAGATATAATTAGTAAGTAATAATAGGAACTACTTTGACTACAATTAACAGCCTAAAATAAGTATGAAAGTAATCAAATAATTAGTTGCAACAACTAGAATTAGAATAGCTAAGACTTCTTATCCTTATCATGCACCCGCAAGACGAACGTTAGTGACAAGATACCGATCTTGGACATTAACAGTGTAAGTTTTGTGCGGTATAGGGGCTTTGTAAGTGCATCAGCTAGCTAATCACCAATAGGGACATGAGAGACGCGCAATGCACCACTTTGAACTTGTTCACGTACAAAATGGAAAGCAAGAGCTAAATGCTTCATACGGGAGTGAAAAATTGGATTTGAACTAAGATAAGTTGCTCCCAAATTATCATAATAGATGACTGGAACATGAGGTAAAGTGATACCCATCTCATGTAATAAATTTTGTAACCATAAGATCTTACTCCGGGCCATCATAAGGTTGATGAAGAGACAAAGTTGCAAGATCTTGTGTGACATGATGAGAAGCTCCTGAGTCAAGCAGCCATTGAGTGTTAGCCATTAAAGGAGTAGTGTGAGCTACGAGCGCCTGTGGGTGGGAAGTGAATGGGGGGGTGCTGCCGTGCTGGGGGTGTATAGAGGGGTGTTTTGCCTAGAAGATGGGACATTTTTGAAGGGAGTGACCTTTGGTATGACACCATTGGCATCTCCCTAAAAAAGGTTTGGGTCTAGTCATAAGACGTTGGGGAATATGTCGGTTTGGAGGCTTGGAATACTAGTTCAATTTGAAGAGTAGTGGATGGAGGTGGATGGTAAGTTATGTGGTCAGGTGGATGTGGCGTGGGTAGTGGCAGGCATGGAGCTTATAATTGGTTGGGATTTGATAACAAGCTCTTGTTGAATTAATTTCTCCATAAGATCAGGAAAAGAGATGGGATCATCTCTTACATTGCCAACATCTATTATACCTTGGTAATTAGAATCTAAACTTTCCAAAACCTTATCTGTGATATCTTCAGGTTTCAGAGAGTGACCTAAGAGTGCCAATTGATCGATGCAAGCCTTGACGAAGTTCATGAAATTAGTGATGGATTGAGGGCCTTTGTTGATGCTTCGAAAATGTGCTTTGAGCTCCTTGATGTGGCCATGAGAAGCAATGGCGTAGGTGCGTGCGAGGGTGTCCCACAATTCTTGGGAGGTTTTTGTGAGTGGCACGATATTTTGATCCAAGGTGCCAATGAGTGTGGCATACAGGAGGCGATCTTGATGCATCCAAGTGAGATAACCTAGATTGGTGTGAGTAGATGATTCTCAAGGAAGAGCAGGTGTGGGCGATGGGTAAGTGCCATCAAGAAATTTGAAGAGACCATAGCCAACCAGGATGGCCTCAATTTGAAGTTTCTAGGAGAGATAATTCGTGGAATTAAGCTTGATTATGTTAGGAAGAGAAACCCTAATTAATGGGGTGCTCAGATCAGCATCATTAAGAATGATATTATTGCTGACCACGAGTCAAGAAGAAGGTAGCAGGAGGAGAAAAAAAATTGATCAAAACCTTGCTCTTGATACCATGTAGAGGAATGATGTTATTCATACGTTTCATTAGATCTAATGTACAATATATAGAGATATAATTAGTGAGTAATAATAGGAACTACTTTGACTACAATTAACAGCATAAGACAAGTATGAAAGTAATCAAATAATTAGTTGCAAAAACTAGCATTAGAATAGCTAAGACTTCTTGTCCTTATCAATATATACCTCGGCTGTCTCTGCGTTCAAGTTTCCCACTGCTATGAAGTAAGTAGCAGAAGACGTTATTTGCTGCTGAATCCTACCACTTCCTATACAATTAAGCAGAAGATCATGCAGCAAATTAACTTAACAAAAACAACTAAGAAAAGGGCAGCGAATGGGGGGAGCTAGAGAAAAGAGAGGGATCAAACAAATAGATGGAAGAGCGTCTATATGATTACCATAGATAATGTTCCAAGATAATGTTGTATTGGGATATGATGGGTCCTCAATCCACTCAACAAGGTTCTCTCTTCCTAAGGTGCAGTGCAAGTTTAGTCAAAGATTGCAACAAAACTAAGCATCAAAGACTTAGATATATATATATATATATATATACAGTTTTGATTGCTTATATAGATAGATATATGTGTGTGGTATATATACCTTGGGCAATAACAAGGGAGATAGGAGCATAAGTGGGGTTTGTCACATTATACGTTATATCCACTTCAGAGCCACGATTCAAATAATATATCCACTCCTGCAATATATATATATACGCCTAGAACTCAGCAATAAATCCACATTATGATCTCTAGCTAGCTAGATTACGTTGAATAAAGATGGTTATTAGAACCGGAGTTTATATATAATAATATACGTCAGATTCGAGTTCCGCGTACTTGCCTTGTGAAAATTGGATTGTATAGTAGCAGTATGTGTTTCTGACCAGGATAATTCCACATCAAGAGAAGGGGATTTATGAAACCCATAAAGCATAGGTCCATCTGTTTGATCATCTACTTCCTGTGCCTGGTATGTATATATATATGTGTGTGTACAAATCAAACAGCAAGTTCAGGAAACACAGCCCATGAAAAGTGAGGAAAAGAAGAGTGGCAATTAATCAGAAGTAGCTTCTCATAATCGAAACTAACCTTAATAGTTCTCACAAAGAATGGGTTTGCTTCAATCATGCGAGAACAATTTGGTCCCAATTGCAAATTTACAGATCCATAGAAGCCGAGAATGAGCGTCATGGATGCTGCTGATAGTAAAAATCCCCCCCCCCACCCCGCCCCAACACACACACACGCAGACAGCAAGTCCAGATCAAAACAAGAAGATAAGCTAAGAATTTGACACTAAAAACAAAAAAGGAGGTGAACAAATTAGAAAGAGTATGTACAAGGAATGGTAATTACCAAAGAACCAAAATGTAACCAGGACAACTAGGCAAGACCAAACATCATCTCTCATATCAGTCGGAGTCATGTCTGAAATTGAGATATTATACCGAACTGAATCATTAAGGGATGTTGACTGATTATTGCGGCGAGTATAATGACGGTTCCGATGGTGGTGGCGACGGTGATGATTGTAATCAGGTTGGTTTTGATCGTTATCCTGCTGTTCATCAACACGAACTTCAACTTCAGCTTCTGACGCTAGTGCACGAGCTCCAGAAGATGAGGAAGACGTTGATGGAGACGAGGTTGATGGACCAGCATCGTTAGGACTAGGTACAGAAGAGGTGGAAGGAGGAGGAGGCGGTGGAGGAGGAGGAGGAGGAGGAGGGAGAGGCAGGTGTCTGGCTTGGCCTTGCTCGTCCATAATGATATACTGATTATGTCCTGGAGACACAGAAGAGAAGAGGCCTAAATTCTACTAGTTAGTGACGATGGGTCATGAACACTGACCACCTAATATTGGAGAGGCTCAGTGGAGGGACTAGATGGGCGGCGATGGATTGGCGGTGGTGCTGGAAATCAGAGAGCTAAAGCAATGAGAAAGACAGGAAGTCTCTGTTCTGTTCCTCTGTTCCCTTGGTTTTGTTGCCATAAGACTGGTAGTTGCTGACAGTTAGTTGGAAATCGGAAGCCCCCACACCAAATTAGAATGGTACATTGCTATTACATTCACATCATTTTAATATTATTATTTCGTCGTTCTTTTTTTTTTATTTGTGACGATTATTTTGTCCTTCTTGTGTCATCTTTATAACATATACAAATTTTCGGCCATTCTTTTTTTTTTCAAAACTAGGAAAAATTATTATTATTATTATAATCGCCCTTGTGGCCAATATTTGACCGAAGTAGCGGGCACTTGAATTACAGCTGAAAAACAGCACGAAAATACAAGTACCAATTATTTTCACCAATAATAAGGCATGAGCCACGCCGGCTACCATGATTGTGCATTGCCACCAACTATGTTCGATATAGGCGGCAGCAGCAGCATGCGCTGGATATAGGAAGGAAAAAAAATTTGATGGTGCTGAATTTTAAGTTGTTTTGATGAACAAGATAATATATAATGATATTTTGAGATTTCTTCTTTAAAAACAGTTTATATCTAACTGCAATAAAGTATTGTAATAAAAGATATCGTAATATATTTTGATAAAATTATATCAGATATTGCTGTTCTATTTAATTAAGGTATTAAATACTGAGAGTATATAAATATAGTAAAAACATTGAAAAAAATTATATCGTGTAATTTTATCACAAAAATACAATGTCCCTTAAAATATGTTTGAACTTTTAAAATTGTTGAATGTTTGGCCCGAAAACTTAGCTAAAAGTTGTTGTCGGAAGCTTAAGATTATTTGGTAAATTATTCTAACAAGCTTTAAAAAAAAGGGACCTTTTGAACTCACGGCTGAAATGTGTTAGTAGATCACCCAATGCGATAAAGGAATTTTTGGGGTGCTTCCTTGTAAGCGCCACACGTGCAAGATAAAAATCTGTCCCATCCATTACAGAAGCCAAGGCTAGGAAACTGAGGAAACAAACTAATTCAGTGACCGGTGCACAATCTCGTAGCTCGTCGATTGATCGACGATCAAACATGAATGACGGTGGGAAAGCTGAAAATAGTGGAAATGGTGACAGAATCTGCAGGAGGAGAGGTGCGTAAGTTGGTGCTTGATACGCCAATGGCTTCTAAGGGCAATACTTCACGACAAGAAACCTCAATGTAGGGTAAAATTTATATGCCAACTGATACCGTGACGCCAGTAAAAACAAACGCCGACTGAGATCCATCCGTCAGCTAATGAGAGCTGCAACGATATTTTGACTAAAAGTTGAAGGGAGGGTGGAGAGATGAAACGCAACTGCTCGCTGCCGACTGTTGTCAATGGGGAAATCCAAGCTCAGCTCCGGCGACAGGGGATTAAAACGTACGGAGGAACGTCGATGGGCATATACATCAGTTAGGAATGGATGCTAGCTAGTTTCCAACTTACTCACCGGTAAGCCGTCGCTTTGTTAAGGAGAATTGGATACCCCTGGTTTCTTGATTCAGTTTGAGAGTGAGGATGAATACAGGACAATTCTGGAAAGGCCTTTCTGATTGTTGAAGAAATGGAACCCTAATGAGCCTTTTGATGGTGCGGAATGAAGGAAGACGCTCTTATGAATCACTATAGCTGGCTTCCTAGATACACGGGGGTCTATTAACTCTTCGAGTCAAATTCAATTGCGTTGGAGGGCCTCTTTATGTTAATATCATCACTACTACTATTGGGGCTCGCTCATGTCTTATGTCCACGTATCTGGGTGGAAGTTGATGGCAGTCTTCTAATGATCGAACATTTATTGATCGACTTGCATGATTGGCCAGAGCACTGCAAAACCAAAATTCATCCCCCTCGTTTATTAACAATGTAGAAAAAAGAAAGGATAGAAAAAGACAATATATATTTTAAAATAATAGGCTAAATCTACTGAAGTTTAAAGAGAAAAAAATCTAAAATTACTATTTATCTTAATTGATATAAATTATTAACAATTTTTTTTTAAAAAAATAATCGGACGCTACCTGTGCTAATTCCAATAAAATAATTTAGATCAAAAAACAATGAGGGAACCATTTTAGGATGAAAAATGATACCCCTCGGTACATCACAACTATATAGTCTTAAAAGGAAGGTTGAATTTCAAAAACCATACTCTGCTTGGCAAATAAAGAGGAGACCCACTACATATCAGACTAGATTTGACCAAGACCGACGCTGCTAAAGTTAAACCTATTATATATGCACTAGAAACTATGATTAGGGATAAGCAACATGACTAAGAAGACTCTTATTGATATTAGTCTTATCTATTTTCGGTGGAGCTAGTTCGCTGAAGGGAGGGGGTATTCCCTTTTCATAGTTATATGATCATTGCAGCCTAGAATGTTCCATTAATGAGCATCCAAAACAAAGGTTACTTGGTTAATACTTACAGTATGAATGAGTAGATGTGGTATGGTAACTTAGAATTAAAGAGTAAACCATAAAAATAAATAGAGCTAAAAGGAGGATTAGCCCAATATATAATATAGGTCATGGTTATAATGCTTGCTATAGTGATAAAATTTAGATTTTGGGGAATCCTAGGATAGCACAAATTTCGGTGTGAGCTTCATGTGCCCATGTTAGGCTCTATCAACTAACCCAAGTAAGTGGGAAGGAATACCTTTTATTTTTTGTGAATTCTTTTAATGATGGAATTTCAAAGATGGATTTTGGGAACAATTGGAAGAATTCCATGGCAAAGTGCTTAGTTTTGAGTGATTTTAATATATATCAACTGAATACAAAAGATTGGAAGTATGATCTATCCTAAAAATATGGAAGAGTATGAGAGATGCTTATAGCAAGCTAGGTTGGAAGAGGTCAGGACTGTAGGATTCGTGTGCATATGGATCACCATACCTCAGCTAGGATTAGACATTTAGAGTTTCGTAACTTTTGGAATGGTAGTGACCACTTCCTCCATGTTGTGGAACACTCATAGTATACACTAGTGAATGGTTCAAAGTGCTTCTAGATATTTATTTAAGTTATGAAGGTGTAAAACTCCTAAAATTCACTACTAAAAAAATTTGATTTATTAAAAATCAAGTGGAAGTAAAAATGGTAAATTTCGGAGATGTTACCACCACAATTAGTATCACACTGGTTTTCTTATATCGTTCCAGTACCAAATGCTAATGTATAAAAGAAAGAGAGCACATTACACAAAACCAAGCTATAAAGCTAAGTCAGAGTTGCGCATTAAAGACATTATAGAAGGTAAAACCCACTATTGGTGGTTATAAAAAATAAAATAATTACACAAGAAAATATGAAAGCTTAAAAGATAATGTTAGAAACTTTCCAGAAATTCCTTACACTCTTATTTGAAAAGAACTTAAATAGTACCTGCGGCTAATCTATAAGGCTAATATAATAGACTCAACTGTCATACCATAACAGAAATATTTTAAAACATAAAAGAGTTAAAAATTGACATATGGAAATGTTAGAACATAAGAGAGTTAGGTGTCAATATAGGAAAGTACTGGAAATACATATTACGGTTTCATTACCGAAAAACATAAAATATAATGGTAGAAAAATAAGTTTGAGATGCACTCTCTCTAGCCCCAACCCGAAATACGATGGCATCACTCTGCCCCGACCAGGTCATCATATGCAGCAAAGTCCTCTATAGCATCATCACATACCTACACAGATTTAGGAAGGGCCAATAATTATGAGAATAAATAGTAGCTATAAAAGGGATGATTATTATGCTACGTATTGAGTAAGTTAACAATACAGTCAAGCTAGAGCATAAAAATAGATGATACAAGTATAACACACACAACATATTATGATAAATCGTTAGCCCCTATCAGGGCTTAAAGCCATTAGTGTAGTATTTAAAAATCTCTCAAATTATATCTACATGAATTCAGGGGCCCTACTATTATGGCTGGTGGGCCAGTAACTATAACATCTTGGGTAGAATGCTCATAACCACTATTATGACTAGTGGATCAGTAAACCTAATATAATCCAAGACAAAATGTTCATGACCATTATTATAACTGATGGATCGGTAAATATACTACAATCTAGGACAGAATGCTTCTGACCACTCTTAAAATCGGTGGACTAGTAAATATTCTAAACATGGTCCTGACCAATGTCGTAATTCGCTATAAGTAATTAGTGTCTTTTTCATAGATTAATATTATCTAAGGGTTTCATTATTTGAGCTTGGGACCCCCACTATTCTTAGCAGTAGATCGGTACTAGAAAATCTAAGGCAAAGCGCTCCTGACCACTTTTACAACTAGTGGACCGATAAATATCCTACACATGGGCCCGACTCAATAATCTTCCACTTTAAGTGATTATTATCTTATTTGTGTCTTATTTGTTAAGATATCACACACACATCCATGCACAAACCATGTAAGACTCCTAACTTTCTACCACCTTGGCTAAACCTAACCTCATGGAAACACTAATTCCCTAACTTGAGGCATGCATGCTCTCCAATGATCCCGAGAGCCCCCAAAAATTTCCACCAACCCAAACATGTCCTTAGAAACTTTATACTCATGGGTCATATTCCGCTCCCCTTTTTCACTACTTATGGTCACCATAGCCCTCTAGGGTTTTCCCCTTGAAACCCTACTTTTTAGCCTATGTAGTTCTAGCCTCTCCTCCTTTTCTCACTTAGCCTTAAGCTTCTACGATTCAAGTATATGTCACCATGCTCACCCCTACTTCAAATTCTTACAGCCCAACTCCCTCAACCCCCACATGCAATAACAACCTCCTAAATGATCGCCCCTAAAAACCCTAATCTCCCATTTACTTTTGTACCCCTTTCTTATATAACTCCACCCTCCATTTGACTGGACCCACATCCTTCATGTGGTATACCCCTCATCACAATCCTAATGTACAACCCAACTCCCTCGACTCCTCCCCATGATTATAACCTATCTTTAGGGTTGATCTCCGAAAACCCTAATATGTGCCCCCATGCACTTTTCCGTCTTCTCGCTTACCAAAAATCCCTCATGTTCACCAACTACCTATAACACACTCTCCTTCCTTTGATCAACCTCAAAACGAGGTCTCACTAGGTTAGTCTTTCCATAATGCAAAGTCTACTTGCAAATTTTTACCCTAACCCCTCTTTTCATCAATACCCCTTTTCATTACACCACATTTTTCCAAGGAATAGTTAGAGCACCTCCCTCTTAAAATTTTACTTCTACTATCCCTCATTATTTTGTTTCATTTGCCTTGGCCACCCAAGCCCCACCCAAGATTCCTTGGCTTAAATATATCATTTTCAAACAAACCACAAGACCTACATCATCACATGATAATACTTTGCAAACACATATACAAACAAGCAGTAAGGGTCACATACATTATTACCTTAGGACCTTACAAGCCAAGTTGTATGACAAACCTAGATTACATGTAAATATATACACATTTCATACAAGTACACTTATTCCACAACCAAGGTATAGAAGTACAACCCTAACTATAATCGTATCCTTATCTAAATGGCTCCATTATTGATGAAATGAGATCCTACGCCTCTTCGCAAGTGATTACCGGTTCGGTACCTAAAATAAAACACCTAACTTAGCTATTTTACTCCTTTTCTACCCTTTTTTTTCCTATTTTCTTAACCAAAATAATAATAATAATAATAATGGTAATAATAGTAATTATTAAGGCAAACGCTTAAAATAAGTAATGAAGGAAAGAGATGTGACCAAAATAGACAAGGGAAGGTGAGGGTGGCGTGGTGGTGGTTGTGACAATGACGATGATGCAAGTAGAGCCTTTTTAGGGTTGAAAGAAGGAATGTTGCAAGGTTTCTTGGGGTGGTGGAGGTGCTAGCATGGGTAGCTAGTGGAAGAGTTGGAGGTTTCATGGCGGCGACGATAGTAGTGCTCTCGGCGGCACACCCGATAGGAAGGGAGGAGGTGGGGAAGAAATAGAGGGGAAGAAGGGTAGTAGAGAAGGCTTGTGGCATAGGGAAATGTTCATGTGTAGAAAGGGATGGTAGAGAGGAAGGAGTGGCTAGTGGCAGTGGTGGCGCTAGTGGCACGAGATGGTGTACAGGGCAACTCTAGCTGCCCACTTTGCAATCTCGGGGAGAGGAAGGGAAAGGAAATGAGGGGGAGTAAGGGGCTCAGTGTGCTCAAGGAAGGGGAAAGAATGGAGTTGGGGTGGCGGCGGACCGGCGGTGGCATCTAAAGATGCGATGGGAGAAGGAAAGGCATGGGATAATAAGATAGAAAAGAGAGGAGAATGTGTGTGTGTGTGTGTGTGTGTAGGGGGTTATAAGCAAAGAGGAGGGAAGTGAGGATAAAGGAAGGAAGATGACAAGGGGGTAGGTAGTTGGTGACCGACGATAGCAGGGAAGGGTAGTATAGGCATGTGTAGGGGGGAATCTATCGGCAATAAAGTGTAGGGGTAGGGGAAAAGAGGGAGTGTAGGGGGCATGCCAACTTGCATGCCCTACATGGCCAAAAAAAGGAGGGGGAGATGGAGAGTAAGAGGGGGCTGCAAAAATGGCAGTGGGGAGGGGGAGTTGCAGGAGCGAGGTTGGGGTGGGGTAGAAAGGGAAGAGAAGGAAAAAGAAAGAGAGAGCGAAGGGAAAGAGGGGGCGTGTGTCATTGGGAAGTCGCCCGCGAAGAAGAAGAAGAAGAAGAAAGAAGAAGAAGAAGAAGAAGAAGAAGAAGAAGAAGAAGAAGAAGAAGAAGAAGAAGAAGAAGAAGAAGAAGAAGAAGAAGAAGAAGAAATGACCCTGGGCTAGTCGGGGAAGGAGGGAGGAGAAAAAAGGGGGGAAAGGCTTGTGTTGTTGGGCTTGCTAGGTCGCAGCCCAGACATCAGGGGAAGGGAGGAAAGGAAAGAGAGACAAATGAAAAGAAAGAGGGAAAAGAGAAAAAAACAAAAGAAAAAAGAAAATAGAGATGTTAGAGTGTTTTAGGTTTTTGGAAATTTATGGGTAATAATTAAAATAAAAATTAATTTGAAAATTACTATAATTTATCTATAATTCATTTTAGGTAAGTTAATTAAAATAAAATCCAAATAAGAATTTTTTGTGTCATTTTTGTTGTCATAATTCGTGTTATTATTTTTATTATAAGGTGTACACATATTTTATATTTACTAAATAACTTATTATTTTATCTTTTATTCCCATAAAATTTTAGGTATTACACATAATCACTTCACTATCATAATATATTGAAATAGCTGGCATAGGTTGTGGCCACAACTTTCTGTTAACAAATTTTTTTTACCAATTCCACTTTCTTGCACTACAAGAAAACTTATTTTTCGCAAATTTTTTTTTGCAACGACAATATATTCTCATTGCAAAAAATAATTGATGGCAACGACAATTTATTGGCGTTGCTAAAAGTTGTTGCATAAAATAATTAACCTATATATGTGCTGCGTATAAATTGACGAAAATGTTTTGCAACGACAAATCTCGTTGCAATATACCCAACTTAATTTTTGCAACGATAATTTTTTGTTGCAATATCTAACGAATTATTTGCAACGATATATTGTCGCAGCAAAATATTTAATTAAGTTATGGCAACGATATTTTTGTTGCAAATTTATAGCGTATTCTACTGCAACGACTTGTTGTTGCAATAAGTAAAAATAAAAGAAAAAATCAATATAAAACAATTTTAAGCAATAGTTTTTTTGCAACGATAATATATTCTCGTTGCACAAAATGATTTTTGGCAACGACAATTTGTTGGTGTTGCTAAAAATTATTGCATAAAATAATTAACCTATATATATAAATGTGTTGCACATGTATAAATTGACGAATATTTTTTGCAACGACAAATCTCGTTACATTAGGGCGCGGGTTTTTTGTTGTATAAATTGACGAAAATTTTTTGCAACAACAAATCTCGTTACATTAACCTATATATATAAATGTGCTGCACATGTATAATTTGACAAATATTTTTTGCAATGACAAATCTCGTTACATTAGGGCGCGGGTTTTTGTTGTATAAATACACCAAAATTTTTACAACGACAAATCTCGTTACATTAACCTATATATATGTGCTGCGTATGTATAATTAACCTAACGAATTATTTGCAACGACTATATTTTGTCGTTGCAGATCCCCCGCATATATCTGCCATATATTTTGGTGTATTAGGCGCCAGTCCAAAATTTTCTACATCAGGCTCCCTCCCTTCTTCCTCCCTTCTTCCTCCCTTCTCCCTCCCTTTGTGCCCTGCCCTGCCATCACCAACCATAGAAGAGGAAGAAAGCACGCACAAACCAGACCCCCCGCAAGATCTCTGTTTGTTTGTGTGCTACCTTCATCGATTGCTGCAGAACTGTAAGCCCTAATTAATTCACAATGGTGGGTAATTATCTTGCAACTCAATGAATCAATCTTCAATTCATAAGATTTTATCTCTAATTAATTTTTCACCTTGTTCAGATATGAGTAAGAAGTACCTGCCATTGATGTACCTGCGTTTTTGTCAGGTAGAGAAGCCACTGCCATATTATTTGTTATTGTTGATGTTTTTGTCTTTGTCTTTGTCTTTGTTTCTGTTTCTATTGTTCTTGTTGGCTGTCTGTTTGTTTTTAAATTCTTCATTAAATTTCTGTGTTTTGGTTGATTTACTTATATAAAGATGTTGTAGGGAGAATAGAATAGAATATTATAGAATATATATATAACAGAATATATATAACATAACATAAGATTTTATCTCTAATTATTTTCACATTGGTCAGCATTGCCTTTAGGTTGTTTAATGCCTCTGTTTGTTCTGGTTATTTAGATTGTTTAGGATGTTAGGATGTTAGGATATTCTGCATAAATAAGGTGAGTTGTTCAGATATTTCATGTGTGTATATCTGTGTATATCTCTGCATATCTATGCATATCTATGGATATCCATGAATTGGTGTTTCTGCAATATAGCCATTGTCAATACATTGGATTATATATATGAGTTGTTACTGTGTGCATGTGTTTATGGAATATAGCCATTGTCAATACATTGGATTATATCTGTGAGGAATACTTTTTTTTCTATCATACTTAATCAGAGTTTATGGAATATAGCCATTTTGCTGAGTTGATGTCATACTTAGTAAGGAATGGGTGATAATTTGGTCTATAAAATATTATATGACAACAGTTGACAACAATCCATTTTTATGCTATGGTATTTGGTAGATAATCTTGATTAATAGAAACATTTTTAAGAGTTGAAGAGACAAAAAAATATGCTCTACCATATATGATATATAACATGCTATTATTGAAATGGATCCCTATTGGTAAGCACCAATCTATATCCAAATCCTTCTTGAACAAGCTATATCATAACTGTTTTATTGAAATGATCTTTTGACAGACACTTCAATTAGTTGTGAAATTGCATTTGTCTATTTATTTGTATCATTGTTTGTTTGTTTATGTTTTATTTAGGTTGTGTAACTAGACCAGGTTAGCAGAAATTCCATTAATTCTTTTGCCTGCCTCTCCCTACCTTTTTTCCTGGGGACTGCAGAATTGGATTTAGTTACCCTGCCTCTCCAGACACATTTTTTGGCCTGCTAAATTATTGTTGTATTTGTTTGTATGGAGAATATAGATTCAACATTATTGCTGAATAATGGCTCTTGGGAAATAAATTTGGGTACTATGGATCAGAAATACAATATATTTTTAGAGCAATAAAATCACTGACATTAACACCATTCAACATATTAGTAAGTAATAAAAAAAGAGAAGACATTATTACTGTAAACTTTGGAGGGTCATAACTTTTTCATGGGACCTCGGATTTAGGTGATCTAGGAGGCTATTTTGGGTATTTTTTCAAGATCTACGATGTGGAAAAGTGGCAAAGCCGGTTTGGGCAATATGGGAGCCCAAAAAAGGCCATTTTGGCCTCTAAATTGAGGCTTTTTTTGTTATTTTTCATATTTTGTTACATAGCTAACATTCCTAACTAACATACAAGTGATACAACCTTGAGGGTGTATTTTTAGGGCCTTTTTTACAAATTGAACCTTTAATTTAGACTATCCTAAAAACCTTTTTCACATTCGAGGGTATGAGGGTGCTATATAACCTCTTGATTAAAGTGGTAATGAACCTACATGTTGCCTACCTTTATATTTTTTATATAGAATTTATTCTAGAAACAACCATTATATATCTACCCCCTTGTATTATTGTGTATATAGGGGAAAGGAGAAGGAAACTCTTGGTTTTGTTTTCAGTTATTTTAGTTTTTACTTTTATCATAATTGTTTTTCCTCTCTTGTTTATCTCTTTATCCAGCCATCCATCTATTTAGCCTCATTCGGTATCTTACCATGTCTTAGCTGGTGAGGGTTGTAATAGTATTTCTAATGGGGCTACTACTTTCTTTTATTTTCATGGTTACTAAGATATTGAGGCAGGATAGTGTAACATATTCAAATTTAAAGACTTCTTAGTTCTTACTGTAATTATGCCAATTCTGTGTACCTTACTGAAAGATTCCCAAAAGTTTTATCCCTGCCACCTTATTATGGATGAGATAAGAGCCTTTAGGTACCTCCAAAGAGCTACTGGAACCAGATCTTCGAGACACAATGAAACTGCATTCATATTTGTTTAGCATCCACCATCATATTCTTTTTCATGAGCCTTAATACTGAAACCATTTAAATGAGGTTTTTGCCCCCCACCCCCACATAAAAAAGGTCCAAATTATAATGACAGTGAAAGAAGAGACGTCAAATTTTTGTGAAGAACTATAAATGCACAGGAGCATACGAAATAAATAAACCAACTGCAACACTTAGTTAATCAGACACAACACTAAACAGGAACATAAGTGAAGGCCATAGCGACTTTGATATTTGGGAAAGATAAAACAGTAGGTGATCAACCATATTTGAAAGAATAATATGAAAAGTCAGACAATGAGAAAGTGAACTTGCAAGCTTTGATTAATATTACCCTTTTATCAGCTCGTATGGAAACATAAGCCCGATCCAGATTGGCAATATCCCCAGTCTATTCTAGAAGCTGCAAATAAAATAACAGATACTTCCTGATGCAGGTTATAAACTTCCTAGAACTATCTGGTAAGTTGACTTCCAGAGCCTTTTTGTTCCAAGAAACCCCAGGAGTCTTGCGTCTGCCCCAATAAACCAAATTAAATTCATGACCATGACAAAATAGATTACATACAAAGTATGCATGTATTGAGTAAAAAAGAACGTTAAAGTTTAATCAATTAGATAATTATCAGTAGGCATAAGTTTACTTGAACAACAGAACTTTCATGAGTCGTTTTTGAAACACAAATGAAACTCTAAGAGAAAAATAATGAAAAAGACTAGAAGAAGAATGCCTGAACAATAGAACTTTCGTGAGTCTGAAGATTAGCTAAGCTAAAACCCAGAGCAGATTCATACTTCACTTCAATGAAGTTGCATCTAAGTGAGAGAGCCAGTATGGAATAAATTATTCTCCTTTGTGCAGACATCAATCTGTATAGATGAAACTTTTAACAAGGAAGTAACAAACCTTAATCTTGTTTTGAACTTATGTTTTTTATTTTTATTTTTTATTTTTTGCAAAATGATGGTACTTGTGGAAGTAGAAGGAAATCCTACAATAACTAGTTCCCTTTGAAGTGTCGCTATGTATGTGACATATAGGAACAATTTAAGAATGCATTTAGTCTGGTTTGTTATTACATATAGGAATTTATTTTATGGTTCTATAAATATTTTTTTTGGTAGAGCAAACGAGTGCCTATGTCTCATTATATCAATTATATATGGATTCTGCTTTGGTAGAGAAAGATTTTTTTTAAATATTTTAAGTCATAATAAATTTAAAACCATCTCTGCGGTGCTTTTTTTGACCTTGTTTATTTTCCACAGGTTTATTGGTTGAAATAGTGAGGTTTGGCCATCCAAGATAGAGGAAGTGTTATCTTTTTTGTAGCTATCAGGTACGCATAAAAAAGTATTCTTTTGTTTATTTTATTTATCAAATATTATCTATTTCAATTTCTATGATATTCGATAATACAATTATGATTTTCTGGATTATCCCCTATTATGATTGTTAGACAATTTTATTAACTATATTGCTATTTCAAAATAGGTAATGGATTTGAACAAGGAATGGATGAAAATAAAGAATCGTTCATGTCGTGAATATGTAGATGGTGTTAATGGTTTTTTGAATTTTTCTCTACGTAACATTAGAAATGAGGATAAAGATACTATCACAATTTGATGTCCTTGTGATAGTTGTCGCAATATAATATTTAAGCAACGAAGTGAAGTGAGATTTGATTTGCTTAAGCGGGGAATGTATGAGAACTATACTATTTGGGAGTTTCATGGTGAAACAATAGAATATTTTGATGGTGAAGAAAATGATTTTGATGGTGAAGAAAATAATGTTGATAGTGAAGTTAACATGTTAGAAGATGCTTGTGGTGTTAGTGGCTTCAATTTAGGGGATGATACTCACATTTATAATGGGAATGACATGTCTGAAGAACCTATTGGTGAAGCAGCAAAATTCTATCAGCTCTTAAAAGAATATCAAGAGCCATTGACAACAAATGGCGTGACAATGTCGAAGTTATCATTTGCACTTAAAGGTTCTTAATAATTGGAGTGATTCTTCTTTTGATAGCCTACTTAAGTTACATGCTCAAGCTTGGGGAACATCACTTCCTGATTCATATTATGAGGCTAAGAAACTCATTGCAGACTTGGGCCTTGAGTGTGTTAAGATTGATGTGTGTAACAATGATTGTATCCTTTACTGGAGAGAGAACAAGCATTTAAATGAGTGCCCCACCTGTGGTCTATGTAGGTGGAAGACAGATGACAAAGGCTCTTATAAAGGGAAAAAAGTACCCCAAAAAGTTCTTCAATATTTTCCATTGAAGTCTAGGTTACAAAGGCTATATATGTCGAGAAAGACGGCTAAAGATATGCAGTGGCACAAAGAAAAGAGGGTAGAAGATGGAATAATGAGGCATCCTGCTGATTCATTTGCTTGGAAATCATTCGATGATGAGTACAGTTCCTTTAGTGATGATGCACGAAATGTTAGACTTGGATTAGCTTGTGATGGATTTCAACCTTTTAAAGACTCACAATATAGTATTTGCCCCGTTGTTCTTATTCCTTACAATCTTCCTCTTTGGATATGTATGAAAGCTTATTCGTTCATCCTGACTCTACTCATACCAGGACCTTCTTCTCCCGGAAGAGATATAGATGTGTATCTTCAGCCACTTATTGAAAAAATTGAAGGAACTTTGGGAGATAGGTATTGAAACATATGATGCCCACTCTAAGACAAATTTTTTGATGCGTGTAGCTGTATTGTGGACCATCAATGACTTTCCAGCATATGCTGATTTGTCTGGTTGGTCAACAAAAGGCCACTTTGCTTGTCCTTGTTGCCATAAAGAAACAGGACGCACTTCGCTAATGAATAAGGGTGGTTACATGGGACATTTTCGTTGGTTACCACAGAATCATAGATGGAGAAAGGATGCTAATTCTTTTGATAAGACAAAAGAAAAAGGGAGTGCACCTACTCCTTTGACCGGTGATGATGTACTTGCTCACTATAGCCGATTCAAGCATGAAACGTTTGGCAAGCTGTGTGGTGGAAGAAAAAGAAAATTTGACGCCTTTAATAGTTTGTATGGTTGGCAAAAGAAAAGTATATTTTTTGAGTTGCCTTATTGGACAAAGTTAAAGGTTCGACATAACTTAGATGTTATGCATATTGAAAAGAATGTCTCTGATAATATTTTGGGTACTATAATGAACATTAAAGATAGAACAAAGGACACCATAAAGGCTCGAATTGATTTGGTGAACATGGGTATTAGGGATGAGTTACACCCTATCTTAGATGGTGATAAAGTACATGTTCCAATAGCATGCTATACTTTGAATGCTAATGCTAAAGCTGCAGTTTGTGAGATGTTTGCTCGCTTGAAATCTCCAGATGGATACTTGTCCAACATTTCCAGATGTGTTAAAGATAATGGGAGAAAGATTTCATGCATGAAAAGCCATGACCATCATGTGTTTATTGAGCAGCTTCTTCCGATTGCAATTCATAGTTTCTTACCAAGACATGTATGTGAACCTTTAATTGAGCTTAGCCTATTTCAGAACCTTTGTTCTAAAAGTATATGCTTAAAAGAGCTTGATATCTTAGAAAGGCATATCCCCTACACATTATGTAAGCTTGAAATGGTTTTCCCTCCAGCATTCTTTGATGTCATGGTCCATCTAGTAGTACATTTAGCAGCAGAGGCAAAAATTGCAGGACCAGTTAGATATCGATGGATGTATCCCATTGAAAGATACACATAAAAATTTAATAATTTTTATTTATTTCATTTGACATGTAATTGAAATTATTTATGGTGAGAATTACTTCTTATCAGGTACTTGCGTACCTTGAAGAAGTATATTCGCAATAGAACACACCCCGAAGGTTGCATTGTTAAAGGTTACCTTGCAGATGAATGTTTAACTTTCTGCTCAAGATATATGGATGACATTGCCACAAAATTCAATCGCAAAGACCGTAATGATGATGATAATGAGGGGTATATAAGAAGTAAACTTGAGATATTTTCACCACTTGGTCGGCCGATAGGACAAGGTGTGCCACACCATTTGACTTTTGAGGAATGTGAACAAGTGCATTTATATGTTCTTCAGAATTGTAATGAGCTTGTAGAGTTCATAAAGTACGCTCTAACTTTCTCCCAATTTATTGAATATTTGCTTAGATTACTTGCATATCTTATGGTATTTCTTTAAAAAGGGAGCACAAGATGGAGCTAGAAAGAGAAAACCCTCGACAAGTGGAGCAAAAGCATAAGTCACAATTTTCAAAATGGATACATCATCATGTATGTGATGCAATTTGATAAAAATGATTACCTTAAATTTTTTTTTTATTTTCAATATTGATATCTCTTAGTGATGCGATTTGATATATATATATATATATATATATATATATATATATATATAGGTGCGCAAGCTGCATAAAGAAGGACAAATTGATGATGATGTATACAATTTAGTTTGTTATCCATCTAGACTCGCAAGGCGTTACTCTGGGCATATAGTAAATGGTTTTCGATTTCATACAGATGATCGATGTGATAAGAGAAAAACTCAAAATAGTGGAGTTATGGTGAAGGGATATGATCAGAGTTCTGATAAGGAATATTATGGCGTGTTAAAAGATGTATTTCGGTTGCAATATCCTGGTAGAAATCATGTGTACATTTTTAAATGTCATTGGTTTGATGTGAATCATAGTAGAGGCTATAAGATAGATGAATATGGGATGATTAGTGTCAATAAGACAAGATCATTGAAAACAGATGAGCTATTTGTTTTGGAGTCACAAGTGGAGCAAGTATTCTATATACAAGATCCAAAATATCCTGACTGGAAATATGTTATAAAGACCCAGCCCAGAGATCTTTATGATATGCCCAACGAAGAGAGTCATGGAGAAAGTATGGATATAGATGCATATTAGCAAGAGGAGGTGAATGTTCAATCACATATTGTAGGTGAAGGCGAAGTTGATAATTTTTTTGTCAATTCATTAGCTACAGATGCTTTTGTTGTGGAAGGCGAAGCAAGTGTTGTGAAGTTGGTTACGATTTCGAAGGAGAAGAGACAAAGGAACTTAGATGATGATGATGAAATTGAAGTTTTTAAGGGTTCAAGTGAAGAAGACGAGCTACATTCCGATAATTCAGAATGATGAATTACTTATTTTATTTAGTCTTAAATTGTTTTTCTTTTCTTTTTTATATTTTCCTTCATTTGTTACAAATAAAATATTTCATGTACTAGAAAGCATGAAACACATTTATATTTAGTGAGTTGGATGCGTTCTTTAATATTTCATGATTTGGTATGGTATATTACACATAGTTTTGAAACTATTAGACAATGAAGCTTGTATTTTCAACCTTCAAGTCTATGTTTGTTAAAGCAGGGGAAAACATAACTACAGGAAAAGCAAAGAATGGTATGGTGTAGAGGAGCAAATAATAGGGTGGTGAAGGTAATTACACATATAGAAGCTGATAACATGACGGGTGATGAAGGTAATTAAATTAATTCAACAATCATTTCTTATTCATTATTTATTTTTTATTTACATTTATTGATTATGATGATAAAAAAACTTTAGTCCGACCAGGAGAGTTAAGGAGGACAAGGGGAGGATATAACGGTAGAAGTAGTCGATGTCGTACGACCGAAAGAGGTAATTAAATAGATTTTCAAATATTATGTTATTTATTCTTCTTAATTTATTTTCATAAATTTTTTATTAAATCAAAATGTATAGACTAATTGGTGGAGAACTTTAGATTTTGTTCAATAGGTTCCTCGATCTACTACATTTCAACCTCAACATGTAGAAGATGCTAATATGATGTGTGATGAAGGTAATTAAATTTATTTTACAATCTAATCTTATTAAGCTTGTATTTAATGAAGCTTATTAAATTTAATTATGTTTAATGATGAAAAGGACCAGAAGAGTTGGGTATGATAAGAGGACGACATAATAGTGGAAGTAGTATTCATACAAATGAAAGAGGTAAATAGATACATAATTTTATGCTTATTTCGATAGTGACATATCTTAGCTAAATGGTTGCTTGTTTGTTAGTTAGTTAATTTTAGGTTAATTTTCATGTTTAATCAAAATCATTGACACACTAATAGAATTTAGTGCATACATTAATCCTCAACTTTGTTATTACAATCATATAATTGGGTACTCCATTACAATAATATATCAGTGTATTCAGTGCAGCATATACAATTATAAAATAATTTTCGTACTCTATTGTTTACTTTTTCAATTTACCTTCTTATTATAATACAACCACCTAGTTGGACAAGGAGAGTTGGGGAATAGGTGCATCATAAGAGCATCAAATTCGATTGAAACCGGTTCCCCACATATGCACTTGGATCACTTGGATCACCAAGATTTTAGTGATAATGAATCTGAAAGACATTATCTACCGAGGGGTCAAGGTAAGTTATATTTTGATACTCAAATCCCATATACATCATTTACTTATGAGTTATATTTCAATGTAGATACGAATCTCCAAATTGTTAAGAGGAAGAGAGTGAACAATTTTATTGGGAGAGTTTCTATGGCGTTAAATGCCAATGAAGTTGTTGATCGATGTGAGATTGAGGTAATACCTCAAAATAACTTTATGAATGCTAAAATTGAAAATGATGAGCAACAAAGAAGGGGAAGTGGCCATATTTCAGCACACTCCGCAATTAATGTAACTACTGAAAATGGTGAAGGTATGTATTTTTAATAATATTCCTACACAAATTAATGTAATTATATTTCAAATATTTAATTAATTGTTTGTTTCTTATTTTCATTTGGCATTAGCTACAAGCAAGAAAACTAAAGGTCAAAGAGGAAAATATAAATCCTATGTGGTTGACATGAAGATCAAAGGAAAACAATCGAAGTTGAACATTTACATTCCTAATGAAATTGATCGGGCTATTGGTGAAAATGCTCGACATTTGGTAAATGAGTGTGGTCGTATAGTGAGAACAAAGGCTCCATTAAATGTTAACAACTGGCAGGCAGCATTCATGGTGGCTGGTGATAGTATGTGGAAAGAGATACAGGTAAGAAGATATATATTTCAATTTTTGTAAATGATTTTTGTGTAAGTCTAGTTCTCATGATAAATTAATTGTGTTATGTGAAGGATAAATTTGACATCCAGGAAGGTGGGAGTTATTTGAAGTTGCAAGCTTTTTATTGTCGATACTATGCAGCGTTTATATAGATTGTGGAAAGCTCGTTTGCACTACTATTACAAGAGTGATAAATGTGGCCAAACCGATGAAGAACGCTTAAAGAATCCACCTCCCGATTTACCACCAGATCAATGGGAGTATTATGTAAAACGGTTTGGTTCTGTTGAATTTAAGGTAGTATCTTTATTTAAAGTACATAATTAGCTTTTAGCTTGATTCAATAAGTTAACATTGAACTTTTATAACACGCAGAAAATGAGTGAAAGAAATTCAAAAAATCGTAAATCTAACAAGAGGTCTACACACACAACCGGTAACTTATCATTTGCAGAATCAGAAGATATATTGGTAAGGGTTGACTCATTAAGTTCATATTAGGTAGTATTTTGAATTACATATTAATTATGATATTCTTGATTGTTTTAGACAAAAGAAAACAATAATGTGAAGCCTTCAGCTGATATAATTTGGCTTGCCCAACATACACATAAGAATCAAGTTGGGGTGCTTGAGTGGGCAGATAACCAATCAAAGGAGATACATGTATGATACACAATTATTTAATTATATATGCTTGTATTTATCTAGTTAGTATATAAATGGTTGATTTATTTTCATATTTTATGGATAGGAAAAATTAAAGGATGTAGTTGCTACATAGGGTGACACCAAGTCACAAGAGTAGATACTTTTGGAGGTGTTACCTGCTAGATCTGGATATTTCCGTGGAAAAGGGACTACAATACGTCCTTTTACCAAAGGAAGACAACAAATACACCAACAACAAATCATGGACATGCAACAAGAGAAAATTAAGCAACAAGATCAAAGAATCAAGGAGTTGGAGAAAGCAATAGAGGAAAGCCAAGAAAACCAACAAAAGCAATTTGAAAGCTATAAAGAGCTGCAACAACGTGAAATGGAAGATTTTAAACAACTGATGTTGGAGCAATTTGCTAATTTGAGAAATGTCCCTTCTCTTTAGTGGAGGTAAAGTCTTCTTACAAAAATCTATCTTCTTCTACCTTTAATATGGAATTTGGATACCTTTGTTATTGAAATGTGAATATCATTATAGAGTTTTGTTTTGTTAAAAGTCATGTATTCATTGCACTAGAGGCGGTGATCAAATTAGAGTATTAAAATGCAGCAACTAATCCAAATATGGTGATAAATTCTTAAGTATTAAATACCAGTTGCACTAGATTGGAACCGTATGATACTTAGTTTCATCAATTTAGAAATATGGTGATAAACTAAATAGAACAAATTACAAAAACATTCCAATACTGGACTTATATGGAGATCTTCTAAACTAACTTCCTCTATAGCTTGAATATTAAAAATTAATGTAAATATACATTGGTGTTTGTTTCAAATATAACAATAGGAAGAAAGCGATAAAACCCTTTTACCTTTGGATTTATGACATATTTCTTAAAGATATTAAAAAGAGCTATTATCTCTGGATTTCCTCTTTTTGCTATTATCTCTTTCTTAAACATGCAAAAGATGCCGCATAAAGCAATATAAAATCTAAAAGAAAATAATACATACATATATATATATATATATATATATATATATATATATATATATATATATATATATACAGCTACTCGATAACATTATTAAAAGAAAACAAACATGGTTAATTAATCAACTCATAGCCTATCCTCAACAAAATAAAATTGTTGTTCCTATCCAATTTCCACTACCTTAACTATTTCATTCCAGTTAGACCCTAATACCACAAAACCCATCACATTTTTTCTTCATCACTCGATAGTTTTATTACTTTTTCATTCCACTACCTTAGCTATTTCATTCCAGATGCTACATTAGGAGAGGGTGAAGTCAAGTTAGTCAAGTGACACATATCATAATATCTAACATACTAAAAGCATGAAACCAGATTACCCTGCGATATTAACCCAATATCAGCATTATCCAAAACCATCATGAGGAGGGATCATATAAAATTTATATATTATTTGATCACAATTACACATTATATTGAATGGGATCCATATTAAGATTAATATTATATTATAGTAGCACAATATCTATAGTTAGGCTTGGAATCTTATTAATTATAGATATAAACCTGAAACATTTCAATTGCAAACCCAAGACGGGAGTAGTGACATGTATATCTATACGATAATGAAAATAATGATAATAATATCTTACAGACTTTTATGGTCTCTCCCTGAAAACTAGAGTTTGATTCCTTTAACAAAAGTATCAGCATAAATAAGAAAACGTGTTTTGTTCTTATTTTTGTTTTCTTGTATTATTCATACCGATAGCAATCTATAGAATTTCATTAAAGAAAATGCTATTAGGTAGCATTAGCAAACGGAGAAGGTATAAAGTAGTTGGATATATATCATTTTTATTACTTTTTTTATGTCATTATTTACTTTTCTATAGATTTTTTCTATGCAGGATGCGTGATCGCCAATATGGAAGATTGGACCTGTGGTTGACATTTGGAAGAATGGTTCTAATTGTTATTTTGAAGATTAATATGCAAGATGGTTATTCATGAACAATATAATCTTTATTCAGATTGAATATGTGTGTATTTGGGGATTAGAAATTGGTGATTGGTTCCTTGTTGACATTATTTTAAGATATATATGTTAAGAATTATTGTTATATATTTTGGTTGTATTGATTTAAGCAGGGCATGTGTATATGGTATAATTTATGGATATCGATTACAGGTTTCACAGGTCATGTATCACAGGTTTCATAGGTCATTGCAAATATATTATTGTGTCATTGCAGTTGAATGTTTTCGCAACGACGTATATGGTTATTGAAGTTTTAAGTTCAATTTTTGGCAATAAATTTGTCGTTGTTGCAACGATAAAAGTCGTTGCTAATTATAGGCTCTTACAACAACGTAATTTGTTACCGAAGTATGACCAATTTTTTTCAACGACAAAAGTCGTTGCTAATTATAGGTTTTTGCAACGACGTAATTTGTTGCCGAAGTACGAATAATTTTTTTCAACGACAAAAGTCATTGCTAATTATAGGTTTTTGCAACGACGTAATTTGTTGCTGAAGTACGACCAATTTTTTTCAACAGCAAAAATCGTTGCTAATTATAGGTTTTTGCAACGACATAACATGTTGCCGAATTAGGATTAGTATTTCGCAACGACAAAAGTCGTTGCAATATATAAATATACAAAGTGAGTTCAAGTGATGTATTGCAACGATATTTTTTGTTGCGTTTAATTACTTTTTTGCAACTACCATTGTCGTTGCTTTATTTTTTTGCAACGCCATGACGCGCAATGACCACGCAACAAAAATTATCATTGTGATATATATTTTTTGCAACGACATACTATCTTTAGCAACGAAAACTGTCGTTGTTAAAAATGGGTTTTCTTGTAGTGTTGCTTGCAACTACAACGACTACAAACTCTGAATCCATAGTCCAATGTGTAATACATGTATGCTTCTTTGAGGCCCAAGTAATAACATTTCCTACTAATGTAAAATCTATCCCGTTGTGGATTTATTATCATTAGCATATGTTATTCAACTAGCATCAGAATAACCTTTTAGAACATCAAGAAAAGAGGAAGAAGTTCATGCTAACTTAGATGCTCTTTTAAGATATCCTAATATCCTACCTATTCCTTTCCAATTTTCATTACTAAGATTAATTGTATACCTCAAAAGTTTACATATAGAAAATATAATATTTGGTCTTCTAGAATGCATGGCACATATAAGACTTCTAATCACACTATTATAGTTATGTAAACCTTAGATCATCGTTGGGTGAAAGTTGTATGCTAGAATCATATGGAGTATTTGCTTCTTTCATTCTAAGATATGAATACTTATACAGTAGCTTATCTATGTATTGAAAACCTTATCATGTTTTTATTTTTATTTTATTTTTTATACTTTAATCCCCAAAATAATATCAACTTCATTATGATCCTTCATCTTAAACTTAGAAGTTAGATATTTCTTAGTTTAATTCACATTAAGGATGTTGGAACCAAATATCAATATGTCATCTAATTATAACTCCATAGTCTTTGGTGAGTTTAGAATACATGCATTTGTCTACACTGTTATGTTTGAAACCGTTTGACAATATTGTTGCATCAAACTTATCATGCCACTTTTTTGGAGCTTGTTTCAAATTATATATTGATTTCACTAGTTTAAAAACTTTATTTTCATTATTAGGAATAACAAATCCTTTTGGTTGCTCCATATAAACCTCTTCATTGAGATCCCCATTCAAAATTGAAGTTTTGGCATCCATTTGATGCACATGGAGCTTATATATGGATGCTCATACCAAAAGAACTCTAATAGAAGTTATCCTTACTAATGGTGCATAGGTGTCAAAATAATCTATATCTTCATTTTGTGTAAATCTTTTGGCTACCAACATTACCTTAAATGTTTGTATAGAAACATTAATATTATACGTTCTTCTAAATACCCACTTACAACCAATAGGTTTATATACTAAAATTAAATCCACTAAGACCCTAGTATTATTAGATAATATTGAGTCTATCTCGTCATTTATGTCTTCTTTCCAAAGAGCCACATATCTAGATGAAATTGCTCCATTATATGATTTGGGTTCATTTTCAATGTTAAGTGTCATGGGTATTTTATTTAACACTTTGTTTCTAGTTTCCTCAACCAAGAAAACTATCAACTCGGTTGAAACAAAGTCAAGACCCAATGCCTTATCTTTTCTTATCCTTTAACTTCTTCAAGGTTCACTTACATCCTCGATTTGCTTCCTTTTGTTTCCGATAGAAGGAATAATCACAACCTCGTTTTCATTAGTCACATAATCATTAATAAATTAGCTTTCAACAAATTCAAATATATTGTTTCAACAATAACATTTTAACTTAAATCTAAAAGTCTATATGCTTTAGAATTCTTTGCATAACCAACATATTTACTTTTAATTCTTCTTGGTCCTAACTTACTTTTATGAGAATCAAAAGTTTTATAAAATTTAATACAACAATTTAAAATAATTCAAGTTAGGATTTCTATTATTCTAAATTTCATATGTGCTAACATTAATTTTCTTAGAAGGAATTATATTGTTGATATAACATGTTATTTTCAAGTGCTTCACCTTATAACTTGAAAGGTAAATTAGCATTCATAAGTATAGCATTAACTATATCCATGAAGGTTTTATTCTTTTAGCCAAACCATTTTGTTGAGGAGTGTAAGGAGAGGATGATTGATGAATTATACCATTTTTTGAATAATATGTAGAGAATTATATATAGAAATATTCAGATCCTTGATCACTACGACTAATCTTAATTCGTCTCCCTTTTGATTTTCAAAAATATATTTATATTCCTTAAATTTACTAAATGCTTCATCTTTAGTTATCATTAAATACACATAAGTAGAACGTAAACCGTCATCGATGAAAGTTATAAAATATCTCTTTCCTCCTTTAGTTAATGCACCATTCAGTTCACATATATTTGTATACACAAGATCCAAAATTTTGTATTTCTTTCAACCTTAGGAAATGGTTTCTTAGTCATTTTTTCTTGAAGCATATTTCACACTTTTTTATCATGGTCACACTTAAAATAAATATATCCATGTATTTGCATGTGATCTAGATAACAAAAATTAACATGTTCTAATCTATCATGCCATAAACAAAAAGAATAATTCACTTAATTATTGATACTAAGTTTAAAAATTCCATCACAAGTATACCCTTTCCTACGAACAACATGTTCTTTGTCACTATGACCTTGTCAGACTCGAGTACAAATTTGAAGCCTTTTTTACACAATACATTAGCATATACTAGATTTTTTCTAATATTAGGAACGTGATATACATTGATTAAAGTCAATTTTTGTCCTAAAATAAAATCCAAGCAACCCATCCTTTTCCTTAAAATTGGCAACATTGTTGTTTCCCATAAGAACCTTCTCTTAATCTAATAATTCTTCATATGCCTTAAATACCACCTTATTGTTTCACACATGAATGATTGCGTTTGACTTAAGCCACCAATATGAAGACTTTCTTATAGTGGCCATATAAAGTTTTGTTACCATGCCAATTCACAATTTAGATACTATTGCTCCAAGCTCTTTGACTTTACTTTTGATAATGTTAGCCTTCTCATATTTTATAGCATCCGCCTCCTTCTTGATTCTACATTCATGAATGTAATGCCCTTTCTTTCCACAATAGTGACAACTCCTATTGTTCTTTATATCATTGGATTTCTTGAAGGAATTCCCTTTCTTGTTGGTTTCCTAGATTTTCCATTTTTATTCCTTCTATTTCCATTCTCACCAACATAATTCACTCTAGAATTTAATAACAATTTGAAGGTGTGATTGAAATTATTCTACAGTCATGGTTTTAAACAAATGTAGAAATTTCTTCTTATAATCATTCCAACTAGGAGGCAACTTAGATAAGATTGCTCCTACTTGAATGAAATCAGGGATCTTAACTTCAAGATCACTAAGTTTGGATACTAGAATTTGAAGTTTATATACTTGATTAATAATAGGTAAATCTTCATACATTTGAAACTCGAAATATTTCAAAGCTAAAACTTTATCATTACCTCTTTTTCTTGTTTTTGTACTTGGCTTTAAGGGAATCATATATCTCCTTTGGTGACTTCAAATTTAAATATAAATTAAATAGTTGATCAGTGAGAGAGTTGAGTATATGACCATGACACACTAATTCATCTTATTTATGCTTCTTTCTTTGTGCTTTGTCTTCATCATTATCATCTGACTTTGGTTCCGGTAACTTAGATAAACTTCTATCGAGCACATAAAATATCTTCAAATTAGTATGTAAAAACACCATTTTGTCTTTCCATCTTATAAATTTTTTTCCATTGAATTAACTCAACTTGATTAAATCTTGGTTTCCATTTTGAACGCTGAAGTAGAATCAGTCTCTATTATATTACCTTTGAATTGTTAGGGGGATTGAACAAATATGACATATTTATATTACTTTGAGGCGTGTAGTATACTATCTTAAAGGTAATATTGTCATAACAATTTAACCCTAGGATACAACAAATCATTTATACGATACTCTCCTAATAATTTTATTAATTAGCTTTAACCGAATATCTCAAAATTAATTTTTTTCATCTCAAGATTATGAGTTATTTATACTAGCTGAAAAGTTATAATAAAAAAGTATGTTCCTTTTCAAATTCTATGACTCTTCATTAAAGTCATCACAAATCTTCAATTAAATTAATTAATTATCAATATTATTGGTTATTTATACTAGTTGAAGTGTTATAATGAAGAATTATGTTCTTTTTTAAAGTCCATAACTTTTCATTTAAGTCATCACAACTCTTCAATTAATTTAGTTAATTCCAAAAATTATGGATTATTTATACTAGTCAAAGAATTACAATAATGTATGTCCATTTATAAAGTTTATGATTCTTCATTCAAGTCGTTATAATTTTTTAATTAAATTATATACTCATATATATTATATTATATTATATTATATTATAATCTACTATAAAACAAGAAAGATGGATTAGGGTAGTGGGTGCAAGCCAAACCATATCATTCATAAATGTCTAAATAGATTAATTGTGAAAGCCAAGAACATGAATAAGGAAATCTATTATGAGGGCATTATATGGGAAGTTGCAAGGTGGCGCATAGTACCATAGACTGAGATAGGTTGATGAGAAAGGGTCCGGCGGCATATGGGGCCTGAGAAACATAAAAATCATAACTTGGTGGCTGATATGTCATGGCATTAACCCTAACAATACCAAAGAAATCTACATGCGAAGTCTGCAACGAACAGTTGGAGGATAAGGATTTACTTGTGTTATCCAAATGCGGGGTGGCTCACAGACTTTGGAGCTGCACTCATGCACAGGTTGAAGATGGCAGAGGGACTTTATTGCCCGGAAGTGATTACTTGCAATGGGTGATTAGGATTATTAAGAGGAAATGACGGGAAATGCATGCGCTTGGAAATTAGTCTTTCATACTTGTGGAGGGGATCATATGGTGGTGTTTTAGGATGTTCAAGTGCATCCCGGTGCTATTTTTGGAAGAACAGGTTATGAACTTCTCATTAGTCTTCGGTAGAATAAGTAGTCGGACGGAGGATGTATGAGCAGTACTGATAAATGATAGTTTATGTATGGGTACGGGATTGCCTTTTGAAGTTATGCTAGCTAGCTACTTGGACATGCCTTTAATTTCGATAATAACATTACTTCAGCGACCAGAAAATCTATAATAATAATAACGTATACGTAATAATAATACTTCAAAAATCATATTATTAACAAAACGCAACCAAGTTGTATTTTTTTTTTATATATTATCCAGTACTAGATCGGAAGTAATTAAAAAATATAGTTATACAAGAAAAACAAAATTTGGAGATATTTCATGCTAAAATCTTTGGAAAAATCAATTATTTTAGATAAAAAAAAATAATACTAATCATGTAGCTCCGGATTAGAGCTAATCAAACGCAACGGCAGTCGAATAAATAAAAATGGGCTCACCGCTCACTCAACGTTGCTATTCGTCATTGAAGACCGGGTCGCGTCTCCTCTTCTCATCAGTTCAGGAAGTAGGGAGCCCAGTTCCGCTAAAGTCCCAAGAAGGGGTCCCATCATGTCGACGTGCCACAAGGTAATTGGTAATGTTACGTGCCGTCTCCCAAAGCCTCGAGACAATACCTTACGATTCCACACTCAGCACTGTTGCTGCCTGCAGCTGCTAAACTTTGTGCACCGATCTCAGAGAGAAAGAGAGTGATAGAGGTATGAAGACGATCTCCGTCGCCTTGATCTGGTGTTTGGTTCTCCTCGGAACCCTATCTTCGATTCAGGTTTGATTCTTCCTTATCCCTCAAGATCACATCCCAATCTTTCCTCTTTTATGTTTCTCTGTTTTGAATCGAATTCGGTGTTAGGTTTTTGGACGTTGTTTCAATAGATAGATACGCGGGTAGGACTGAGTTTGATGTCCAGATTAATAATGAGATCGATTGATGTGGACCCTTTTTCTTTGGCTGGGAAGTGGATTGAAACTTTGAATCATGTGTAGTATTTTCTGCTATTTATGGGTGTTACGAATGTAGCCATTGAAGTTGGGTGTCTGGATTTATGTGTTTAGGCAAAGAAGTCGCAGAAAGATTTGAAGGAAGTCACCCACAAAGTCTTCTTCGACGTCGAAATTGATGGGAAACCAGCTGGTATAAATAATAAAAGCTAGATCATATTATATAATCTCTTCTCTCTCTCTCTCTGCGCTTCGATTGCTTTATTATTGACCCCTTATTTGTATTATTTATAAAAAAGAATAATTTATAAGAAGTAATTATCTCACGTAATCACTTGTTTTGGAAATTTATTACCCTAAAATGTTTTCAACAAATAATTAGATAAGATACTCACTTTTTATAAGTAACTATGAAGTTTGGGATGATGCAGCCTAAATATATATGCACGTACCCGTCGCCACTGTAATAATAATAATAATAATAATAATACGGGGAAAGGAAAAGAAGAATGGTGCTCATTAACCTCGTCGTTGATCCTTGTTTTTTTGTTTTCAGGGCGAATAGTCATGGGTCTCTTTGGGAAGACAGTCCCTAAAACAGTTGGTATATATATTTTGCTCCTCCTCCTCGGTTTATTGGATTGTATGTATGGTTAGTTTAACAATGGATTGCTGAGCAATTCTTTCTTTTTTCTTTTTTTCCTTTCTATCTGCAGAGAACTTCAGAGCGTTGTGCACAGGTAATCCTATATTTTTGTACCTCATTGTTGCTAAAACTCTGATAAACATATTTCAATTTCTTACAAATGATTCTCTATTGCATGGAAACTGAATTGAAATGTGTTTTTTATTTTTTCACCGCCTAAGGCTTGCTAGTGCTTAGGAAATTCCATCTTTGCTAAATAATTGGTATCTGTTGGGGAAGTATTAGAATATGCACCGACAACACATGGAAAAATTACATTTATTGAAACTTGTAATACTTGCTCTTTTCCATGTTGTTTTTCATGGGTGAAAAATGGGAAAATCAGTATATACATATACATATACATGTATATGATAACCACCGCGTGCTAATGTGTGTCTTTTTTGCTTTTGGGGTTACTAATTCAGGGGAGAAAGGCATCGGAAAATCTGGCAAGCCTTTGCACTACAAAGGTAGCACATTCCACAGGATTATTCCTAGCTTCATGCTTCAGGGAGGTGATTTTACTCTTGGGGATGGAAGAGGGGGAGAGTCTATTTATGGAACCAAGTTTGAAGATGAGAACTTCAAGTTGAAGCATACTGGACCTGGTATTAATTCTATTACCCTGCTGTTCTAGTAGTGAAACATGTAACTTATAGTGAGTTTGGCAACTTTGATCGAAAAACTTGCTTCAAAAACCTCAAATACTGTTCTCTTTTCTGAATTCAGGGCTCCTATCCATGGCCAACGCTGGTCCTGATACTAATGGTTCACAATTCTTCATCACTACAGTCACTACCAGCTGGTTAGTATTACTGCTATATTAATAACAACATGGTCTGTTGATTCCCCTATTCGCCCTCTTCTGGATGCTTGTTTGCTAGTGGGGCAATTTGGGGGGGGGGAGAAAGAAATACTATTATGTCTCATATAATCTATCTAAGATGTAAGAAAGCATTTCTGGAAGTACATCCGTATAGGTCTTTGTTCGAACTAAAATGGTATTCTCTTAGAAAAAGGTATTTGATATATTTTCCTTTTCTATTACCCCCATACCAAACGAGCTATAAGCTTTTAACTAACCTCTTATTTCAGGACCCTTGTCATCCTGTATTTTGTGCCTGCAAAAATCCAGTTGCTTTTGGCGCTTGTTTTATTTTTGTACTGACGAGTTGAGATATTCCCTATACTGATGTGATAGGTTGGACGGCAGACATGTAGTGTTTGGCAAAGTTCTATCCGGGATGGATGTTGTTTACAAGGTTGAAGCTGAAGGGAGACAGAATGGTCAACCTAAAAGCAAGGTAGTTATAGCTGATAGTGGCGAGCTTCCTCTGTAATTTATACATGTTACTTCCTAAAAGTGAGGAGCCGTAGACTATAGTCATCAAAAACTAGATGTTTCCATTGATCTGCTGTCCATGTCTGTTGCTTGTGAAAGAGATTTTGTTTATTTTAGAGACAAGTTACAGCTGTTGCATTGATTCAAGTTCTGTGCCTTCATTTCATTTTTAGCTTGAGTTTGTGAACACTAATGCTATCAGGCTATGTAAGTTTGATCATGGGATTTATCTTGGTTGATGAACCCAAGATGAGATTGTCCTGAGTTTGATCACTCCATGGTTAAGCTATCGCAGTGAAAACCTGCCCCATAATAGTGATCGCATCGTCCTTTGTAGGTTGTTCTAATGGCAAAAAGGGTCGGTAATCGTGATGAAATGACTTTAGGTGCAAAGATTGATTCATACAGGTGCGATGACTAATCTAGGTAGCGCGGATTTGACCTATCTTTTGCGAGGGTAAGACTTGTGCAAGGACTCGAAATAATCACGAGATTAGCGTAGTGGCTAAAAAAAGAAAAAAGAGAAAAAGGGTTACACACATGCATATAAATTTTATTGAGCGTCAACTCAGAATAAATTTGACCAATTTTGTGTGAAGGGACACTTATGCAAGGATTTATAAGTGTTATTGGGATGCAAGCGCCCAAACGCACTTTATTTTTCCTTTCCTGTGTATTCAAAAGGAAATGACTATATGCTGGCATAATTTGTAATGTAATAAGTTGGTTTTTAGAAGTAAAAAATTATAAGTAGGACCTTTAATGAGTTGGGACAGGAGGTAAATTGATTTGATTTTATTTGATATGATAAATACTTGATCATTTAGTTAAATAAATTAAGTTTAAATTTTATTTTTATAAATTTTTTATGAGTAAAAAAGTAAATTTTAAGTGAAAGTAAGTTCAAGTCTTTTATTTGTAAGTCGATTTATTTATAAATTTATTTAGAAATATGATTGATGATTTAAATGTTCATTTAAAACCTATTTAGATATTTATTAAAGGAGTAATAATGTATTTATTTACAACACTTAGTTTTGTGTAATATATAAACTAGTTAGGTATGGTGAATATAAGAAATTTTATTATAATTATAAATTCAATAAAAAATTATATAAATAAATTGAGTCAATTATTAAATTTAAAATAGGATAAATTAAATTCAGTTTAACTCAATTCGTTCAAGAAACAACCCGAGAGGACAGAAAAATTGAGCTTGTTATCATCGCTAAACACAAGTGGCATATAATGTTAGGGGGTGAAGCTTGTTTATCCTCATCTTAAAACACGTGTTACTGTTCATGTCAAATCGCTGACCATGTTTTCTGATGTCTGGCTTACACTTCATATTAGTCTTCATGGATTTGATGATGTCAAAACAGTAACAGTCGGGGCACTATTACTCTTACAAAGTTACAAATGAACAATTAAACAGAGGTTCCAAAAATGATGCCACGGACTACTATAAGAAAGGGGAGGGGGTGGGCACAAACGATCAAACAATGTTCAGCAACGTCCGATGAAGCCTTATTATTGCTAATCTTTAGTTTGTACAATTTTCATACATTAAACAATCAAATTGTAATTTGGAGTCCATACTCATGCCGTCATGCGTCTTGGACTCCCATCTTGGTTCCAGACAACATACTCGGTACATAAATACTAACAAAGTAGACCACTACTGCTAATTAGATTACAACCCTCCATGCGATGGTGACTGGTAACACTACTCTTTTATCCTCTGGAATTTCAGAAGGGAAGTTGGTGTCCAAGCCAGATGAAATTCACAACTAATCCAGCAGATAAATAATATTACATTTCACCAACAGGGGCAGGCTACTCAGAGTCGCTGTCGGCATCGAGGAAGCTAAACTCCCTAGGTCCATCAAGCTTAACAAGGACGGTTCCTCGGTTTTCTTCCCTCCATTTAACACCTTCCTTATCTAGAAGGTTGATGACCTGCACGGAAAAGTTAATTGCATCATGACTTCCCTTCTTGACACTAGGATCATGCCTTGTTTACAGATCAGACATACAACAAGAAAGGGAAAAAAAATAGCTCTCTCTAACTCAAACCAAAGCCCCATTTTTGCCACATCCTTGTTCACGCTATCTACCTCAGTCCACCCCAGAAGGGGCGGGGGACCTAACCCCAGGGTTCGAATTCTTGTATTACTGTTTCCATTCTCTCTATTACTTTCCTTTGTGAACCCAAGGAATCGAAGCCGGTTGATATACATGACAAGAAATGGATACCAAGTAAGCTGAGGGTGAGCAACAGATACAACATAGTGGCATACCGACTGCTTTAACTTTGACTTCCCTATGCCATGTGTTCCACATCCTGTGATAATCCTCAGAAACTGAACAGCTGCAAACAGAATAGATTAGCGATGTGAAAGGAGAAAACAGCAATCTACACGGGTCGCAAAAGGACAGATAAAAAGAGGGAAATGAAACTGCTTACAAGATATATATGTTGCAAATAAGAGGTGAAGTTTCACAAGCCTGATTGCTTGTTTTACATGTTGACCATGCAAATCAATTGTTAAAAAATTTTCAATCCCTCTATTTCTGCACGCGTTAGCAGAAGCTTACTAAGAACAATATATAGGAGATGAAATTGAGCAAGCAGAAAAATAGGAAATAATAGGTTAGAATTTCATTAACAAGGATACATGGGTAACAAGTTACCTGGCTGTAAATATTTCCATGCTAGCCTTCTCATCTTCTCGTTGGGCCATTGTACTCTTCAACTTACCCTAACCAAGATGTGAACCATATAAATGACGTAACAAAATACTGACCAACGAAGAAGCTTTAAACCTCAAGTTTTTTTAACAAACCAAATCAAGCCTTCTTGTTACGTTATACATGTAATTAAAATTCAGTATATATTTCCATAATCTCTAATGATTTTCGCAAGATAATTTATCAAAGAGACTGTATTTTGTGCTTCCAATTACGAAATACCAAGTACCAACAGATCAACATTAGCCCATAAGCATATATTGACTATCATGTTTACTGCAGCAGGGGCAAATTCCGACATTTAACATAAGAAACTGATATACTCCCTCAGCCATTACGAAAAAGAAGTCCTTGCAAATTCCAAGGGCAAATTTGATTAATAATATTTTTTAATATATAATGATAAAAAATATATAAATATCATATTATAAAAATATTTTTCAATACAAACATAATAATTAGATTTTTATACATAATATAGAATATAAGAGAAATTAATTATGCATGAGGACTTCCTTCTTGGTATGGTTAGTAATCCATTAGAACATGATGTGCACACGGAAGAACATGAAGGCTGCAAGCAAATTCTAATACCACTCTTAACTTTCTATGGATAAACATGCAATCACCACAGAACACAAAGGCCTATGTTAACAGCCAGAGGAGGAAGATTAATCCAGACTCTATAAAGCACGTGTCTGACCAACATGAGCTTACACAAGGATAATGAAAAATGGAATTACACGAAACCATTAGTTTAAGTTTGATCCTTTTCCTTTTATTTCATTCATATATCTTTACAACTATCCTTTTTTGGCTTTATGCTTGTATATCGGGGTGGGACCGTGGGAGGAGGTGTTAGAAGAGTATACCTGGTCTGAGAGGTAAGCAGCATAATCCTTTCCTCCCTTTGAATATGCCATCGCAGCCTAGGAACAATGACCCTCATCTTAGTCAACAGAAGTTACTCTTGCAATGTTTCTTTACACATACATGACATAGCACCACAGTTCCAAAACAAAACATTATAAAAAACTTAGGAAGCATCCACTGCCTTGACCACCACAGCAAGTTGGAATCTGAAGGATCCCACTCAAGTGAGGATTAAAATCACAAATTCCTATACATTTTATTAGGTTTTGTGCAGCACTAATTCCTTATGCATGTCTGATAAATCATAAAACTGCTAATCCTAGCATAATTCAAACAGAAATCTGCCCCTGTACCTTTGTTCAGATCTTGTGTTCTACTATATCCTTATCCTCATTCTACAGATTTACTGTTTAAAGGTCTTTATTCTCCTCAACTATGCTTCTCTTATATATTCTTCACTAATATATATATATATATATCCAGACAGGCCCTTCCCACTTGTAAAAAATAAGAAAAATATAAATGAAAAGAGAACAAACAGAAAATCAAACTTGAATGGTGACGGCTACAAGACTGACCTTTTGATAGCTGGTTTTCATCGAGTCCCAATGATGTCTGGCCCCTTCTCTAAACACCTTATATTCAGCTCCTTTCTCTGTAACAAGAAAAATTAATCAATGGTCGGTCAATATAAAGTTATGAGAGTAACAATACCCTCAAGAGGAGAAAAATAGAAAACTAGAGAAGGAGCAACATTTTTATGGCCTGCCAGAGAGCATATTACATGATCTGAGATTCAGCCTGCTAAAATCAAATTAAGACCCACACCAAATGACCTGGAGATAACAGCTTAGACATACAGACTCTGATGCATTGTAAAGTGAGTAGAAATAAAATGTGTCTTCAGGATAGCTTCATTCTATAAAACCAAGAAAATACTGTTTGAAATGTATCTGATACAATCATTTGAAAGGGGGAGGAGAAAAAGGAAAAAGAAACATTGTTTGAAGGCTTAGAGATTTTAACTTAAGAACTACAGTTCCAGGAAAAAAAATGTGTTTCTAAACATTTTCATCGTTGCTTTGTACATGAGGCAAGGGCTAAGGAAGATTGGAGGATGCTTTTTCCAACATGCATGCTTCAATAACAGCAGGAAGTATTCCCCCCCCCCCCCCCAAAAAAAAATATCATGTATTAGATGTACCGTAAGTATACTGTTGTGGTCCTGAAGAATCAGGACAGAGTTCATAACGCTTTTGTGCAAATGTCTCCATTTTCCTAACAACATTCCTCCAGTTCATGGTGCTTGGCTCATGTGCAGAACTCTTGGGGACACTGAACAAAGATTCTAACACCATTTGGGGAATTTCCGACTCTTTATATACACCAACTGAAGTTCCAGTTGAGGAATCAGAACCAATAAGAGCCTCTGAGTAATTCCTGATGGAAGACATTAGCCCAACAAATTTTATTGAAAATGTCGTAAACAAGTTAATTTAGGACCATTATACTCCAACAAAAACAGAATGTTCACATACATAATGATTTCCAACATTATGAACAACATAACTTTCAGAAAACAAACAAGATATAGCACTACCACACGAGCGAAAATACCACGATCACGGTGTGGCAAACTGTATTTTTATATGTTACAGTTGTCGCGGTGTGATGTTTAATTTTTTTCCCACAACCAATATCGACAATTGTTAAATATCGGCATATAAATAAAATATTGATATATATCAAAATATCAGCTGAAACACATAGATATATATATATCATATCAGCCAATATGCAAGTGATTTAATTTCTACATCACGTTGAGACCATTCTAAATATCAACAAGCCAAATTTCCAATCTATATTAGGTATATAATGGTTTATGGGAGAATATTTAATTCATTGTTTAAATTTAGTATCATCCTACTAATGTCTTTAATTGTAAATGACTAAAATGATAAAATAATTTAATATTAATAATGTTTAAGTCGAATGCGAAAAAACAGAAAATTTATAAAATGAAAATTGGAATTTTCAAATTTTTTTTTAAAAAAAAAACAACATTAAAACCTTAAAAAAAATTCTAGAAAATTCTAAAAATTAAGGAAAAAAATATATTCAAATATTAAAAAACTTAAAGTCATATTTATATAATATTTAATGTTAAAAAGTTATCATTTTACTCATGTGAAATTAAAAAAAAAAAAAAATAAGATGGTGCTAAAGTGAAACAAAAAGTAAAATACATGATACCTGAACGGGGATTGTTTAAAACACGATAACTAAGTGAAATTAGGCCAAATCCAAGTAATAAAACCACAATTACAGTTTTGATTGCAGTTACGATTCCGATGTCGTAGTATCAAATTATTGCAAACGATATTTTATATGTCACGAATGTTATGG
This sequence comes from Tamarix chinensis, assembly GCA_030549775.1. Classification (NCBI taxonomy): domain Eukaryota; kingdom Viridiplantae; phylum Streptophyta; class Magnoliopsida; order Caryophyllales; family Tamaricaceae; genus Tamarix; species Tamarix chinensis. The sequence continues at coordinate 34,348,465 of CM060181.1, read as the reverse complement.
AACAATTTTAATTTATTTATTTCCACAACAAATATTAGCAAATATAAGTAAATATTGGTAAAAGATGGCAAATATTAGCTGACAATATATCGCCAATGAATATGTAAAATTCTAAAACCGTTGTGTACCACCAATTTTGCATATAGGCTAACCCAACATCTAATAAATATCGGCTGATATTGTGTATCGGGGCTGATATTTAATTGTATCGCCAAATCTCATAGTAGTGAAATTTATCCTAACTTATTATACCAAGCTATTTTGGAAACAATATGGTAGGTAGTATTATTCCCCATATTTATCATATTAAGTGTTTGTCTGGGAAGAGGCATAAAACATATACCTTCATATTTATTTTTTTTTATAAATTATTAGGGAACAATAAATATATATATAACGAATACTCATTTTAGTCCATATAAAAATCTAAAATGAATACTCATTCAAAAAGGTATTCTTTCACTTCAAATAGCCTCTATAAGAGATGTAAAATGTACAAGTAATTTTTCACCCTTATTACCGTCACACCAAATAAGAATTGGGCCTCAAGCTCATTAGCTTATATAGGTATGAGAAAGGCATTGAGCCATATCTAATAAACAGGTTAGAGAGTCAATTCCTAGGCTCCTCTCCCTTCTCTTTAGCTAACCCCAACCACTCACACGCATAATTTCTTACTCTCTAATTCCTAAATCAAATCAAGCTAAAACACTATATTCCTAATCCTATTCTTCCAATGAGATTCAAAGTATCAATGCAAGAATACTAAGGCTAGAAGAAGGTCTAAAGCTTCTAAGAGGTATGTTGCTCAAAACCTTATCCAAGCTGCAATAGGAACAATCCAACCTAGTTTGTCCGAAAAGTTTCCCTAGAAAACTCATCAACCTCAATTAACAATAGAGAGCTAGGCAATAAAACCACAGTCATAGTGTTGAGGTATCACAGAGGATATTTTATATGTAGCATCATAAAGATTCATTATTTTTCACAATACATATTGGAAAATATCAATATTAGTAAATATTTATGATATATGCATGGATTTTTTTCTATCTCATTTCGCCGAAATAGGGTATTCGGAACCTCAAAATCCAAGACATTTCAGCCAATACGCAACGTCTTGACTGATATTTTTTGTATGTACGGGTCAATTTGTGGCATTAAGGAAGTCCTGACCAAGCTATGTACATCCCCGTTGGAGGAAGAGCTTTCTGACGCCTTTAGATGATGGAAATACTATGCCTCTTTCATACCAATATAGGCTGCTCATCCAAACCACCTGCTTACCCTACCTTAGTAGTGGGTTGGACAATCCGAGTTCAATCAAGGCACGTCCAAAAAAAATAATTAGCCAAACCACAAACATAAAACATATCTTTTATCCCTACTACATCAAAATTCCCCTACAAAATCCCCAAAGTTCTATATGCAAGCAAAATTTACCATATATAATGGCAAAAACATCAATACAAAATTACAGCATCATATTCTGCAATACCTCAACAAAGAACAGTCAGAGTCTATTCAGTCGCATCCCAGAAAAAAATAATTAGGAAGCATCATTCTAGTTCCCAGAAATTAAAAAGCATAAAATGGCAGGTAGACAACACAACAAAATTATTATCATGATCTTTCCAGCGTCATTTTTCAAAATATGCAATGCATTTATCCAAATTTGTGGAGCCAAGAAGATACAGTAGGGCAACCCTACTTAGATGGGAGGACTATACATACCTACAGCCATAGTCAGCCATGTGAACATAATCTAATGTATCACTTTCTGATGAATGTGATGCTGAATCAGACCCCCTATCCATGAGCTGCCAAAAGGAAGAAAAAATAATTCAAAAATATCCAAAATAGAAGGTTCATAAATCAATAACTATAATATCAGCTGATGTGAACACTTAACAAAGGACAAAGGGTTAGGAAAGGGAAGTATTCTGACAAAAATGAACCAATGTACATAACGCTATGAGGTTTCAAGGTAAAAAGGATGTCACACCCAAAGAGGCCTTAATAATACAGTCATTTCTGAACCAGGCACTTTGACATGATGGGTAAGCAAAATACACAAATTGGTGATTCTCGCCTTAGGTGGATTATGATGTTAGACTGTGGAAGAAAGAATCAATTGTTATTTCAGCTAACTAATCACTGTAGATGCTCCACAAGCCTGGTGATTCAATGTGCATGATTGGAGATGTACACACTACACATGCATACACAATGCCCCCTTATTGAGAAATGCAGGGGAAAAAAAGAAAAAAAAAAAAAAGACCTGGACAATAGCAATGTATAACTAGCTACTGATAGTCATTTGGCCAATAAATGACACTGATCTATTCCGTCCTGAGGTAAAGCACCAAGATGAAATGTTGATCTAAATGATTTCATAATGTAAAAGAAAATTCTCTAGTTAATGTGAACGTGAAAAAAATCTGAGCTTTGTTTAGCTCACTGCTAGTCTGCTACATTTCCTTCATGGATCGCAAGAAAAGAAACAAGAGCAGGTGACTTGACAAGGATAGGGGGCAATTGTAGGAAATGTAAACACAAAGGAATGTAGGACCAGAAACTAAGAGGTTTGGAGACATCAAGGACAACGGCTCATCCTCTTGTATTATGAAAGTAAGTTCCAGTGTTGTGTTCTCGTTTTCCTTCTACTACAATAAGATTACAAGATCGGTTCATTTAGTCAATCCTGCATGAAAATTCTTTTATTGGCATATGTATACGTGATAGCAAAAGCAAGTTTTTCAATAGCTTTTGGCCCTTTTCACTTCATAGATTCTGACTTCAAGATGCTCGGATTCTTGAGCCACGAGTGAGATGGCTTCCCCCAACTATAATCATCAATGTCCCAAATTAAATGTGCACCGATTCCAAGTCTAGTTCTGAAAAAATCTTTACAGTCGAAGCAATTTGATGACCACTTCTAGCCTTTTGAACTAAGCACAAAAATAGCAGGAAAAATAAATATATAATTAAAGGAATAAAAATCTAAGCTAACACAATATTGATTAATATAAACAACATCCAATGGAAGTCAACAAGGAAGCCTCAAGCTATAGTACTAGTTGCAAGCATACAATTAAATATTGACCGATATTTATGCGATTTTGGGTCATGGGCGAAATTGGCAATACATGACTGTTTTAGAATTTCACATATCTACGTGGAAAAAAAAAATAATCAAAAAATCACATTGTGACAACCACACTATATAAAATATAGTTTGTGACACACCAATATATCACCCAATAGTGTGGAGACTGGAGAAAAATGGAACATAACTTACATTGTCACTGCAAGACACATATCTAGTGTCATCTCCACTGCCCGTGATATAGGCAGAGTATCTATCATTTCCACTTGGCTCACATGAAGTTGCTGATAAATCAAGTAGCACATCCAAGGCCTAGAAAGCAAAAGACGATATTCAAATTATAGAGGTAAAGGAATTTATAATACAGTGGAAGACAATTTCTGAAAATGGAAAAACAGAGAATTTCATAGAAGCCTCACAAATTGGGAATGAAGGCTTTTCAGACAGTATTTTAACACGCTTGCGACCATTCTAAGCCTATTTTCTTTGCTTAGATTAAGGAAAACCATATGACACAATGTGCATTCTGTTCACAAAATAGATTGTAGCAGTGGATGTTTGTGGGGAAATGTTAACACCTTGCTATATATATGAATGTAGTATGTATCAGAAAAGGTATTGGAATGCAACGACAACAACAGCCAAACAAAAAAATTTATATAAAATAAGGTATTAGAGAACCAGGAAACATGCATGGAAATAATCAGCAGAATGTCATCAACTGACTCTCAAAACTATCATAACATTGGTGGTGGAAAAATCTAAAGGTGACACCAAAAAGTAAAATAAACAAAGGCTAAGCTTTGATTGGATTGATTTAAGGGCTATATATTGTGCATAATGCTCATTGCAGGTGAGCCTCCAATTTTCTCTCCATGACAAAGGAAATCTAATAAAAACTATGGTCCATGAAACTGATGCTAAATAAAGACACCATTCTACTTCATGGAAATATTCGTAGAGAGAGAAAAATATATAGAAGAGACAGGAGAGACAATTGGTTTGCTGAATTGCAACAAGTCTTTAGGTCCTTCAAGCTTACAGAGCTTGCTATCTCAACTTATCAATAAATATTCAAATTTGATTATAAGGAGGCTACGAGAAACAGGCCATACTCCATTAAGAACAGATGATTATCATCAATCACTCAAAAGTACATATCATGAATATTTGTTTTCGATAGTAATAGAATAATCAATAGTAAATGTACAAAACGAAATCCAAACTGTTACGGGGCAGAATGAAAATATATATTGCGTCATACACACCTTCTCAGCATCATATCCACATTGACCTGCAGAGACAGAACATAAGGTTCAGCAAAAGACATCCTATAATTTGCATTAAAGTTGTTTCCCCAGGTAGTACATTTCCATTTAGGCAGAGACATGAGATCCACAAGGACACCGTGAGAATTTCACATGCATCGAATGTAAGCAGCTAATAGAAACAAAGAATAAAACATAAAAAATTAAATTAAAACTTGAGTCATCGATCAGCACATTGTGAACCAGAAAAAAGCAAAGACAGTAACAAAGATAAGACTCACATAAGACGTCCCTGACGACAGCCATGTTAATATCACAATCATCTCCCATCATCGAACATAAAAACTGCTCTGCCTCTTCTATTTTAACTTTCACATTACTTAAGCCCTTTCGAGGGATTAACTCTTTCCGCGGACTAGCTGTGACATAATTCTTCCCCAGCAAGGTTGAAACCGTCCCTGTAGCAGCAACCACCTTTTTTCCCTTATTCCCTCTAAATTCTCTACGATTAACATCAGAATCTTTACTACCGTTAGAATCTGTGGACCCCTCATACGAGCTTGAACCCAATCCTAAACTTCCACAGGAGCTAGAACACGAACCCTGAGTCTCGGAGTTGTCCCAAAGCCCGCTCAAAATCTCAGCAGCTTCGTTTGAATCGCCATCTGCTTCTTTATATGCCGTCCTAGCATCTTCAATCGATGTCAACGAGAAAGCCTCAACCAAACTGTTGATGACCTTTCGTTCCTCGGTTCCTTCGTTGGCGTTACCAACAAAACTCTTATTACCTTGCTTTGGCTGTGATGGCCGCTTCTTCTTTCTCTTGGAATGCTTCATCTCCCGAACGAAATTATCAAATAAACAATCACTCAATCGAACAAATCTATAAACGCCGAGATTTTGCAGAAATATTGCCACGAAAAATTCAATCAAAGCAAGCTAGGTTTCAATACTAAACCTAGTTTACGGAAAATGCAATAATAACCTCAAACAACACAATCGACAGTTGAAATCAATCACAAGCAACCTCGATGCGTAATTTATGTCAAAGACCAAAGTCCTGGAATCGAATTGCAAAGTGATCGATAAATTCAGAGGTTTCAACAGATATGACTAAGGACTTTCAAAAGAATAAGGTGAATAGAGGAGTTGAAGCTCTAGATTGATGACTGAATTTGAATAATTATGAGAAAGGAGGAAGGTAATTGGGTAATTGAGTCCAATCGGTCTTTGGTGGGGATGTTTCGCCTCCATCGTTTCACTCCCTTTAATTCTTCCAACTGTTACGCGTTGGGTTGGGCAGACAGCAACTTCGTTGATCGACGTCCGACGATGGGTCTGTGCACGTGATGCGTCTGCCTATTTAAACATACGTTGTCGGCAGAGGGCAAGTCGGCCTGTTTTCCGTTATGATAGATTTGATACGAGTTTTTATTTTTATTTTAAAGCCAAATCAGATGTTCATCATTAATAAGCGTAAATATCAAATAAATAGTACTTAATAATAATATATATATATTTTTTATAAAATATCTATTTTATTATTATATATTTTTTATAAAATATCTATTTGGTTTAAAATGAGTATTTATTAAAAAAATATTTTTTTAATTTTAAATAGATTATATAAAATATATAAAATATATAAAATATAAAAATATTTTTTTTACTCATATTATTTCGTTTATCAAACGAGAACGTATTCTAAAATTGAATAGGAAAGACTTTTTCCAAAAGGAAGAGTAGAAACAAACTTTGCTAGATGATGAAAATGCTACATTTGTACTTAAAAAATAATAGTGACTAGTAAATTTTCTATTCAATTTCATCAATTCATGACATTTCTAGAATAATTGTTTGGGTCACCATTGTAATTGTTGAGCTTCGTCAAGCAACAATTTGACAATTCTTTAGACAATTACCCTCCTTAATACATTAAGTGAGACCTTTTTCCATAGCCATGTTGAATGTAAACTTAAATAGATATAAAGGGAAGTTTTTGAGATAAAATCCCTAATTATAAAATCACAACAACAATATCTAAATTTTTCAAATTGGTCTCAAACTACCACATTGAAGCCAACGTGATTATCTAAACATGTGCCAACCACGTTGATTCCATTTATATATTGGCGGGTGGAGGATGTCATGGAAAGCTAGCTTCATCTAATCTAGAAAACACATCTTGCAAATCGGAAGAGTGAAATCTCTAATCTTATAGTTGAATAGATGATCAAATATCTATATAGTGTTCCAGATATCAAAAGGTTTGTTCTTGAAGATAATATCATTTCTCTATTTCTAGATAGCCCAAAGAATAGATACACGTCATCTAACAATATGTATTTTATTAACCAAATTGAAGAAAACAATGAGTAGTTCTACCTTTGAATTAGGATGCGAATCAAAAGGTCTAATAATCAATAGAGAAACAAACGGGATTAAACTAATAATCTTGCAATTGATGTGAGTATTTTTGCTTAATTATATACCACTTCTTTGCATCAACACTTTTATTAGATAAATAAATAAATAAAATTTTCTCTAGTAACATAAAAGAGAGTTTAAGACTATTGCAAATATAATACCCCACTTTTTTAACCCTTTTATGTGTGCTAATTTGGGTTCTTGATCTTGATGTGAATGTGTTTAATTATAATTCGGAGTTGTTTTTGGTTTAATTTTAAAAGGCTTTGTAGGAAGGTTTGTTTTGTGTAGAATAGTCGATTGATTTACCTGTTCTTAGAATTTTCAATTCGGAAGACCAATCAACTAGTTATGGCATACTAGTCCAATGGCAAGAACCAATTGATTGGTTCTATCTTACCAATCAAGTGGTTTATGTAACCTCAAAGTTCTTTGTGATTGATTTTTAATACAAATATTTTCCTTTAGTCTTAAAACTTGATAATCAAGCCCTACTGCCCTGGGATGTTTTCTAAATCATTTTAGAATTTTTTGACCCTTCTTTGAACTTTATCACCCTAAATCATATTCGAGGACCCAAATTTGTGCAAAAAAGGGAGTTAATGACCTAAGCTTTTCTCTCATCTATGCACACACGAACAACCAATACTATGCCAGATTTTCTTAAAAATGGGAATTTTTTGTCCCTCTTACATTCTATCCCCCTTCCCCTTCTATGCTATTACCTTTTTGGAGTGACAACTGTTACAACATCACATCTTTCACCATTTTAGCTCTTGAGCTAAGGTCAATCCTGTACATATTTGAAAATCACCTATGGTGGTTCAAACTTGAGCTAGAAAATTAGGGTTTTGAGTTATATGACCCTTTAACCCTCATTTTTCATTAGATCATGCCATATTATAAGCCCTAACCTCTTTTTTTCCCAACCTTCCTCAAAACCTTTGAACTCTCTTTATGTTCCCTTAATATTTCTCTTCCTCCTTTGAGCTTCAAAGAATCCCTTTTTCTCCTGTGCTTACTCCAATTCTTATCTCCTCTCATCTTTTGTCTAATCTTCTTTTGTTTTCATTAAGCAAAAGAAGGATAGGCTTAGTAAAAGGTTGAGGATTTGAGCCCTTCTTTTATTATTATTATTATTATTATCATCATCATCATCGTCGTTGTCATCGTCATCATCATCATCATCATAATCATCATCTAGTTTTCTAATTTTTGAGACAAGGTTAAGTCCAATTTTCCCTCCTGAGTTATGAAATTCATGTTGATTTATCTTTTTTGAGTATTTATGTGGGTATTTTTTAAGGTATTTAAGGAGTAGTAGATTTTTGGCAAGAGGATGGTTTTCTCCTATTTCCCTTGGTTTTTCTTGCTTTGCTAAGTAAGTTATTATTACCTTATTGTGTAGTGTGAATGAGCATGATGGTTGTGTAGATATTATTTTCTAAGTTGTGTGTAGAGGTATATAGCAGTAGTTTGGTGAAGTGGAGGTATATAGTAGTAGTTTGGTGAATTATGGGTGATCATGTGTAGAAAGCATGGATTTAGGGACTAATATGTCCTACTATGGTCTTCTTGTAGTTTATGTGCATAGTTGTGGTTTATCTAAGTTATTTTAAGATTATAGCATGTAAGCATGCCTATTTTGTAGCATGAAGTGATGGTTTCAAGTGTTAAAAGCATGTGTTATAAGTTTTTTTTTTGTAATTTATAATATATTATGCAATGATACATTAAAATGTCGATGAATTCATAAAGTCTTGAGCATGGTTTATTCTTTAATTATTAGTCCTTCATTATCATGCATTGATAATCTTGTATGTATCATGGTTAATGCTAGGGTAGAGTTATAAAAGTATGTTCCATTCTTGAACAACATGTTGGAAGTGTGGTCTAAGTAAACTAGCCAACTAGTAAAGGTGAAAACTAGTTGAATGGTTGTACCAATCGACTAATATTCCCCAACCAGCCGCCTAGTTGATGATTTCTCTATTTTTCTCCTAGAATGTTACTAGTTGGCTGGTACAACTAGTCAATTGGTTTGTCTAGAACCCTTTGAATGACTTTCTATCTTGGATTGAATGCTTACAGTTACAAAACCCAAACCAGCCCTTTGGTTTTATGGGTTAGTTGAATGGTATTTGAGGGACAATTGTGATATTTTTTAAGGTTATTTTTGGTAATTTGACTATGGATTTGACTTTGGTCCTAGGTGTTGACATAAACTTTGATCATTGAATGAAAGAGTGAATAAATGGAAATGAATGATGGTCTTAGATTTTCTTTTTCATAATGGATTATTTTAATCATCACCTTAGGATAATTTGACTAAGGAAATGATGGCATCACCTGTAAGTAACCTTGATGAGTTATGTTGGATAATGTGGAATAATTATGTGGGCATGCTGGATTGGTATTATAATACCATGAATTTTGTCTAATCTTAATCCCAAGTAATTATTACCTTAACCATATTCTAATATTAGAAATTGATATTTTATCTTACCCTAATCCTAATATTTATTCTAAATAATTTATATTTTTAACCTAAACTTAATCCTGAGTGTTTATTGTTTTAATCTTAATTTATTTGATCACAACTTTTAATATAACCATAACCATAAGCTCACACATATCATTTTTCTTTTTCTCTTTCTCCTTTTTCCCCTTTTCTTTTCTCCTCCTTTTATTTTTGTTTCCTTTTTTCCCCTCCTACCCTTATTGTTCTTTCTCTTCCTTCTTTTCCTGTGTAAAACTCTCCCCAACCATACTCCCTCTACCATGCTACCATAGCCTATCTCCCCCATCTTCATCATCATCACTATCACCTCTCACATATCAAGCGATGTGTCCCATTAAAATTTTTCCCATCAACCCCCGATCATGTTGCATTCCCCCTCATACACACCATCCTCTCCTCTATCATTCACCATGCATGCACCACATATACAAACTATAATACCCTAAACTTTTATATAATGGATGAATTAAAATTTTTGTTAAATTTTGGGCCTTTGATATTGATTCAATGTTATGATTTGATTTGGGATAAAATTTGATTTGAAATCATGTTGGAAAATGAAGTTTATTGAGTTTTGTAGGTAAACCCATTTACTGGTTCTATTAACCGATCAATTGATTTGTTGTTTTAGCCAAATTAGGTTCCTCGACTAAACTGGTCGACTAGTTGTGAGAAATCGATCGACTGGTGGATGAACAATTGACTGGTAGACCTAAATCCATTAACTAATTTGTTAAGCTGGTCACATTTTTTAGTTTTATTTTTTCTAGAAAATTTCTTACACCAAATTGGAATCTTACTAACCCATGTGAGATTGTCCCTAAGAGATTCCTAACCATTTTTATGATGCATTTAACATGAAATATTGCCTCGGTTTAATTTGGAGGTCGATTGGGACATAAGAGGGGAGAGATGACCTTAGTAATTATCTTCTTCCTCTTCTCTCTTCTACATGATTATGAGATCAAATGCTTTGATCTCAGGCATGCTTCTAAGCAGCTAGAAGATTTCTTTCACACTGACTTCCTATTACTCCATTCATGAATGTAAATTCTGACCAAATTAACCTGAATTCTCCAAAGATACCATTTGAGCTTTGGAAAAGAGATTAGTAAATCCTAGACAAATCCATCCATTTTGATTGAATTCAAATGGTCAATGGTAGGGTTTTAATTCGATCTCTAAACCCTTAGTAATTCCTTTTGATTGGTTAGCTATAAATAACCCTAATCATCCCTGCATTTCACCTTTCTTTTAGCCACTGAATTTCTTTAAGTCTTACTTTCCCTCCCTTCTCTCCACATTTCGATCCTTGTAAATCTAATCTACTTCCACACACTCTTCTGATCTTATCTTTAGCGCTTTCTTGTTTCAATTCTCAAGCAAGATAGAGTTAGATTATGAAAAGAAGGTTGAGTAGTTCAGTTAGCCTTTCTCTATTTTAGCCTTAAGTTGGTTTGTTCCTATTCTCTTTTGATTTTAAGATTTAAAAATTTGATAAGATATTGGTATACTTTTTGAGTCTGAGACTTTGATTTTAAGGTTTTCAAAGTTGAGAGTTTCCTCAACTGAAATTTCTATTTTAAGAGGATTTTGCCTACATCAAGTAAGTGATTCTTACTTCTAAAATGTTTAGTATGTGCTCGTGCATGATAGGAGTTATTTTTAGTTGATTGATGCATGTTGGCATGAAGAAATGCAATTGTATGTATGATCTGCATGCTTAAATGACATATTTTGAGTAAAAAGCATGAAAATGGATAAAAATAGGCTATGATGATATTATGGTGACAAATGCTTGTTAATTTGATTGCAAATATGTCAGTTGATGTTGATATATGTTAAATAAATAAAAATGAATTATATAAAAGAATCTGCATGAAAATTGTGGTTTGATGCTATGTTAGGGTAGATCGATCGACTGTTTAGGTCAAACTCCTCGACTGGTTCCTTGAATAATCAACTGGTTGGCCCAACCCAGTGATTGATACTCATGCAAAGACCTTGGTCTTACTCTCTACTTAAACCTATCTACCAGTTTGCCCAAACCGATTAACTAGTTTGAGAAAAGTATGGTATGGTTGAGTCAAACTAATCGATTTGTCAACCTAAACCGATTAGTTAGTTGATGCAACTAATCTATTGGTTAGGCTAGACTAATCAACTGATTTGACTGGTTTGCTTAATATGCTTCATTTAAGTTCAGTTATGCTTGGAGGTTATGATTGGTATTATATCATAGTTATTAAATGGATAAAATAAAGATTTTATCATGGACTATTGACCTAATTAAGATATCAAAATGGATCATGGGTTATGGTATACCTTATTAGTAATGGAAGAGCTAAATGGGCATTTCAGTAATGATGAATGAGGCTAATTGAGAAAGGAGTAATAAAACTCATCTTGGGCTAGAATTAAATATAATGGTGGATACGAATAACATTGGCTAAGGATAAATAGAAACTAACATGGTTGGGCAAAATGGAAAGGAAAGGGATTAGAATGGATTAACATGAAAGTTGACTTGCTTGCTTTGTATAGGCCTTCTATAATCACCCATTTTTATGAATAAAATACTATCATGTAAAGGAAAAAAAGTCGAGTTAAGTATGGGTTTAGGTTACCCAATCCTCAATTAGCTACTAGGGGTTAGTCTTCTTTCAAATATTTTTGGTGGCTTGGAGTGCGATCTTGAGAGGTACCGGTGCCTTACCTACTCTAGACACTAATGATTGACTAGGGGATATCGATACTAAAGGGTTAGGTTACCTAGGTTGTTGGCTTTGGCTTGGAATCATGTCCATATTGGTTGGCTTCAACATGGACGTATGTCCATTTCAGTGATTGGCTTCGGGCTGGACTTATGTTCACTTGGTGATTGGCTTCGACCTAGACTTTATGTCCCTTTTAGATAGGCTTCCATGGTATTTGAGAACATGGGGTGGTACATATTCTATCGCTCGATGAAAATAAAATGTGGTTGGTAATTATTGGTTGATAATTAGGAATGGTAACCAAATGAATGGTTGTCAATTGACTATGAAATAGAAGTAATTATATAAAATATAAATGGAACATTAATTGAGTTGATTAGATTATCTCTTACATGGATAAATGGATGGTATATCTTAAAGGAATTGGATAATGGAAATAACCCTAAATGCTTGTTTGGTATGTGAGTAATAGGGGTGGAAAAATTACCCTTATATTTTCTATATCTTATATAATTTATTTAAAATTAAATATTTTTATTCTAATAAATACCCATTTTAGATCTTAATTTGATCTAAAATGGGTATTTCATTAAAAATATATTTATTATTATTAAATACTTAATATAAAAGATACAAAATAGAGGAAACAATTTTCCACCCCTATTACTCTCATATAAAAAAAAACCCTAAAGGTTGTTTAGATATTCTCAACTATTGCTTCTATAAGCATTTTTGTGAAAGTGTTATGATTCTTAAGCGTGCTGCATGATAGCATATTTTATGCATGCTTACTTATATATATGGTCTTACCATAATGCATGTTGTACATTATGTTCATAGATGATAATTTAGCATACTTGTGTTAATTTGAGGGAACAACTTGACTTACTTAGTACGTAACGTACCAATATGCCCGTTTGCTCTATCACTTGCTTATTCTTACGAGTAGAAAACCTTGTGTTAGTCTTTAGGGATGACCAGTAAAGTGCCTATCTCAGTTGGGTTGGGGCTTGTGAGTAAGGAAATTTGGAAGGTTTTGGTGGGATCCGTGATGGACCCTTGGATTTAATTTGGGTATCATACCCCAACTTATGTTTTGTAGTCCTGTATTTATTAGAATGTATCTTGTAATGATTGATCAAAACTCGTAGGGTCATCCGATCTAAATACTTTTGGAGATGTTTAATTAAATTGTTATTTGCGCACTCTACTATTTTTGGTATTTGGTTGATTTAGCCTTATATTTGATATGGGGTGGGTAACAGACGTCTATCCTATATTAGGTTTAGCGGTAACACCCAATTTTTTCCTAAGTATTTTCTACTTCCATAACTTGTTTGACGGAATTTTTTGGTAGTGAAAAACGGCGGTGTTATAGGTTGGTATTAGTACGTTTTCATAAAGATTATCCACTTTAAAGAATTTTAAATTGATACCATAGATTTTTATTAGAGCTTTTTACACAAAGACTTTCCACTTTTAGAAAATTTTAAACTGATACCATATGGTTAAACCAAAGCATTTTCACTCTGTAAATAATTTTGAGATGATACCATAGGAAGGTATCGATCTTGATTTGAAATTATTTTCACAATTTTCGACAAGTTCAATTATATCAAAACCCGGATATTCATGAGTGAGATTTGGGTTGTGAATGCGTTGTAGTTAGCTTATGCTTGATTGTGCAAGTCTTCGTACTTGGTGGCCTGAATTGTAGCCCTAACTTCTTCTAGTCTTTAGGATGTGATTGTCACTCACCGTCGTTATGAGCATATTGAGGCCTTTATGGAGACCGTGGGAGCTTATATAGAGGGCCAAATTCGAGCACCACAACCTCCACCGGTGTCGGTAATTGCACAAACTCTGGAGAACTGGCTCAAGAGGGCAGGGCATCATCGCCCACCCATCTTCGAAGGTCAGGACCCCAACATCATGGAATAGTGGGTCTGAGACATGAAGAAGACCTTTACTGCCTGTGGTTTCCCAGGGGATAGAAGGATAGACGTGGCCATCTACTATTTAAGAGGAAGGACAAATGCATGGTGGTGGGGCATCTAGCATAAGGGTGGAGAACCTATGAGTTAGGGGCCATTCTTGGAGGTGACGCAAGCCAAATTATACCGACTCATCTATGCATGAAGAAGTATGATGAGTTCATGGCACTTCGACAGGGTGCATTTCCATAAAAGAGTATTATACTATCTTCATGGACTTGGTCCAGTTCACCCTATAAGTAGAAGCCAATAAGGTGATGCAAGTTCAAATTATATATATGTATGTATGTATGTATGTAAGACTAAGATGCACCTGCATACATACACTACCACTGAAAGGGGTTTTAATAACGGTAATTTTATAATTTTAATAACGGTTTTCAACCGTTATTGAATCGCCCGTTATTAAATCTTTAATAACGGTTCATAGCCATCATGAAAAATATACAAAAACCCGCGCATATGTGCGTACATTTCATATTTAATAACGGTTTTTACTTAAAAACCGTTATTAAAAAGGAGCTTTTCATAACGGTTCTTAAACAAAACCGTTATTAAAACCTGAGTTTTTAATAACGGTTCTATGAGAAACCGTTGTTAAAACCTCAATTTTTAATAACGGTTCTATGAAAAAATCGTTGTTAAAGCCTCAGTTTTTAATAACGGTTCTATGGGAAACCGTTATTAAAACATGCTTTAATAACGGTTTTCATAGAACCGTTATCAAAACTATATGTTTTTTTTAAAAAAAAATTCTCTTTTGTTCTTGCCCACATACACAGTTGTATGTTCAAACAATTACCAAATCTGCAATGTAAAACAACATCAATTCATACCAAATCTGCAATCACACCATAATTTCAATCAATCTATAAGTGTACCAATGTCTCAATACACCAACTATACTTAGGAATAAAAATTCGTGGGCATACCACAACTTGGTATCTCTACACCCCAAAGTAAAGAGTTCACAAATCTAGGCTGGAAGACCGAAAGATGTAGACGAAATACAAACCTGAAAATGTATGTAGAATAAATAGATCGCTACCTAATACCGTTATTAAAACCGTTACGAGAACTACGAGATCGACCACGTACGCTCGTTTTCGTAACACCTAATCCAAGACCCCTGTGTCTTCCAGGGTGTTCTACAATTCCTATAGCCTGTGATACAATGTTATATTGGTCTACCCCCTCCTCACCATCTGACGCTTGAAGTTCGTCCTGTAATGTATATAATATATGTAAAATTAGCTTACATGAATAAGCATAATATAATAGTTTTCTAAAAGAAAAGTAAGCAGGGTTTTATATATCTACAAACTTACAATTTTTGTTGCTACAACATCTACATCTTCATTAATATATCCATCTTTTGTTGCTCTAGCCTTCTTCCATAATGTACCAATATTATACAAACGCCACATTTCATTCACCGTTGGTCTCGAAAAGGCGGAACTAATGGAGAGTTCGAGTCGGAATCCTCGGATTCGTATCTGAATATGAGGAAGTGCCCGATGGTGATGGAATTGTGTGCGACGAAATCTTCCCATCCGTTTTGAAACCAGACTCTGCCTTCTTCCTTAACTAGTTGTACTGGCCATTTTGCTCCGTTCGGGACGTTGAGGTATGCATGAGTGGGAGACCCTTGCCATGGTTCTTCACGAATTTTTCTGGAAGTGCCTGTGATCACAAATTCAAGGCAGAGATTCCACGCACCGTTCAGTTTCCAAAAGTTTTCTACCCCCTCCTTGCGGTATGTTTTTGGAAAGTTTCAAGTAAAAGGAAAAAAATAAATGACATCTTTTTTTATTTTAAATTATGGGTTACTTAAAAAGATGGTATGGAATAAATTTTAAGCAATAAAAATGTTATTTTGATTTTTGTTAGAAAATTTTGGAAGAAATCATAATTTAAAGTAAAAAAATAATGTCATTTTTAGCCCAATTTATTTTTTCCTTTTACTTGAAACTTTCCAAAAACATACCGAAAGGAGCCTATAGTAAACTTTTGGAAACTGAACGGTGCGTGGAATCTCTGCCTTGTATTTGTGATCACAGGCACTTCCAGAAAAATTCGTGAAGAACCATGGCAAGGGTCTCCCCACTCATGCATACCTTAACATCCCGAACGGAGCAAAATGGCCAGTACAACTAGTTAAGGAAGAAGGCGGAGTCTGGTTTCAAAACGAATGGGAAGATTTCGTCGCACACAATTCCATCATCATCGGGCACTTCCTCGTATTCAGATACGAATCCGCGGATTCCGACTCGAACTTTCCATTAGTTCCGCCTTTTCGAGACCGACGGTGAATGAAATATGGCGTTTGTATAATAGTAATCTTCGGTCGGTCACAATATACGGCTGTAACCCTAACAATAATTAACCCTAATAAATTATAATAAAAAATAACACTAAACCTCATAAAATAATGATCCTAAACCTATAGCTAACCCCCTAACCCTAACACTAACCCTCCCCCTAACCCCAACCCTAACCCTAACCACAATTATTTTAGATTATATATACACATATTATATATAAATATATTATAAATATATATACATATAATAGAACACATATAAACACACATTTTACGGAATATAAATATACATCTTACAAAATATATATTAAAAAAAGTATATAAATACACATGATCTGCATAATAATGTGAGTGCTAAAAAAATATATACACCTTAATTTTATACTTAGAACGTACATATCTTATGATAATAATATATATTTTAGGCTTGTAGATTCTCTTAAAATAATAATACATATTTTTATAAAATAGATTATAAACACATTTATATATATATATATATATATATAAATTAAGGTCTCGATCGACCACAATCAAAAAAGGCCACAGCAAAATTTTTCACCAACACATCAAACAACAGATTTTTGAACAACACATCAAACACAACCTCTTCGGTGCAATATGCATGGATTATATATATATATATATATATATATATACATATCAGTAGAGACAAATTAAGCAATGAAGGAAGAAAAACATATACGTAAAGGGAGCTATGGCGTACAAGTTGAGAACGGCAACGACGAAGGTACAAATGCTGGCTACGTTCGCAAGAATGGCAGAGGGGTGGTGGAGAGATGGCGGTGCGACGGTTTCCCTTAATTCAGAGGAGCCGGAGCGGTGGTGCAAGGGTTCGCAAGAGAAAGAGAGTACGAGAGTACGAGAGTACGAGAGGGAAGCGGCAGAGTCTGAAATATTTGGCACGAAAGAGAAGATCGAACGAAATAAAAGGAACTTTTAATAACGGTTCCTGAAAGAACCGTTATTAAAACATGATTTAATAACGGTTATTACAGGAACCGTTATTAAAACCAGGCCAATTTTGACAACGGTTCTTATTTGAACCGTTATTGAAACTTTTAATAACGGTTATTACTTAAAACCGTTATTAAAACTTCCCGCGCATTAATTTTCACGCATTTTATGACGGTTTTCGAACTACCGTTATTAATGTCCCGTTATTATTTCCTGTTTCCGTAGTAGTGATATGCTAGACTTTGTATATTATAGTTTAGCTACCAACTTTGAGTTTGGAATTGTAGATCTAAGAACTATGAGTTTATAGTGTGTAGAGCTACCAAACTCGTGGTATGCCTATGAATTTCTAGAGTTAAAGGTAGTGTTTTACTAATTGCAGATTTAGTAAATATTCGAGCATACATTTATGTATATGGGCTAGAACAAACTGCCCAATATATATATATATATATATATAAATTTATTGTTTTAATAACAGTTTTAGTAAAAATCATTATTAAAACAACATTTAATAATGGTTATAATGAATGACCGCTGCTAAAACCTTATTTAAAATAACGGTTATATCAAAAAATTGTTGACAAAACCACAAATTTTAATAACGGTTATAGTAAATAATCGTTGACAAAACATCGTGTTTTAATAATGGTTTTATCTAATAACTGTTATTAAAACATGTGTAATGTGACTAAATTTGGCATATATTTTTATCTTTTTATGATGGTTTTATAACCATTATTAAAACTTTAATAACGCGAGATTTAATAACGGTTGGTAACGGTTATTAAATCTATTAAAAATTCGTTATTAAAAACACTTTCTAGGGTGGTGTAATAGCCCTTCTAGGAATTTTTTCTGACTTTCAAAGATGACTAAAGTCAGCGTAAAATAGTGTATTTGTAGGTGGGTTATTCCATATAATTTATATGATAAATGTTCACCATAAGCATGGTTGATGCAAAAGTTTACCAAATCTAGATTGATGGTCATCTGGTATATTCATCTGGTTGTGTTCGGATGTAAAAGTGATGATATTTTCAAATCCTTCATAATGGATGAGAGAAGTGAACTACAATGGTACCTAAGCGGGGAAACCTTTAGCATTTCCTTAATAACAAGGAAAAGAAAAAAGACTTCTACGGACTATACAATGGTACCTTTGGTTTGATCAGGCCTCTAAAGGAGGTATGTGGGCGAAGGAAAACATTGTGCGATTGATCTTATCTATTCCTTTTTGACAATAAAGGCGTCGATGATAAAGACATCGATGCTTTTATTATATCATATGAAGCAAGACAAGAGTTGCAAAAGCAATTACCGATTATTCAAGAATACATTCTCCCCGTACATCAAAATCATCATGCTTCGCAATTATATGGGCTAAGTTGTTCCGTTCTTGCACAGTGAGGCTTAAATTTATGGGCTAAGTTGTTCCCTTCTCGCCACGTAAAGCTCCAAGTCTGGCCTAGGATCTGCATGCGCATCAAGAGTGGGTTTTCTGTTTTAGGATATCAATAGTTAAACACTGAAGACCCAATAAGGTAGCTTTTGAGAGCCTTGGCTTAATCAATTTATTCAGGAGGTTTTCTCAGGACTATTCTTATTCTGAAAAGGGCGAAGGTAAAGGCCGTATAAACAGGAAGTGGTCAGACAGTGTAAATCTTCATAAGCATCATGATGTACCCTCCAACAGATTAGATTGGTTCATCATTCACAGAATTCTATAGCAACCTGGTGCCCATAGCAAAGGTCGTTGATACCCGGAATCAGTGTTCTTGTAGGAGAAGATGCAGATCGCATTGATATTCCTGCAAGGTAAGATGAAGGGCTAATTTTGCAGCATTAACGGAAGCATGGAACGGTTCATTCCCGGCTGGTTTCATGAGCTGCATCCCATCTTTCTTTTCTTCACAATTGCTATTTCTCTAACGCTTTCTTCCTTGTATCTGTTCACTGAGCCTTTGTTGGGAAGGGGTGGGGGAAGGGAAAAAAAAAAGGTGAGGAAGCTACAATAAATTTTTGGACACAATACAGTAACATCACAACACAGAGCACTAGTGCACTACTCCCGCTGGTGATAGGATAAGCCTTCATAAATGTAAATAGGTGAAGGGATGTAAACGGGGCGGGTATTACCCGAAACCCGACGGATTTTATCCGACAGATACTTAAACGGATATGGATAAATGGATATGGATACGGATATGGAGGATAGAAAAAAATATCCGTCGGGTTCGGGTACGGATACGGGTATGGGATATCCATACCCGTACCCGTATCTATATCCGTACCCGTTTACCCGATATATAATTACCCTTTTACCCTTAATTTTAAAATAAATATAGTATAAATTAAGGTTAAAATTGTCTTTTGGCTTAACTATAAATGGGTTTATCCGTCGGGTAATGGATTTATCCGTTGGATAATATTCATTAACGGGTAAACGGATAATCCGTCGGGTAATGGATATCCAACGGATACGGATACGGATATGTCAACGGATATCCGTTCGGGTACGGATACGGATTCGGGTACGGATTTTCTTATCGGGTACGGATACGGGTATGGTAATACCCGACCCAAACCCGCCCCGTTTACATCCCTATACCAGAAGTGCATTAATCTACTACACAGCATGCCTCACGTATAATGAACATCTATGTGCAGCACAGTGAAGTTAGGCAGGCTGACCTATGAGGTCATGGGTACGCTTTGAACTAGAAACACATTTTATCCAACTTGACAATTAACCTCATTTCAAGCAATTGAAGAGCTGACAAACATAGGGTCATTACTGTGGCTGGTTATAAGAGCAGTCATGTGTACATCATTCTATCTAAGAGGTTCTTGATTGGATAAGGCCATCTATGCAAAGCATCATGTGCCAGCTTTAGCACAAAATAACTTTCAAATGTAGTTTACATCTGTTTAAGATTTCCAGTACAGGGATAACACAGACGATCCAAAATGAGCAGAAATATAAACTAATGAGCTGGTTCACAATCCAATAAACAGTCTTCGAGATTATGCAATTAGAGGGACGGGCCTATTCAATTTGTCGGTAACAAGGAAAATTATAATGAGCTTGTCCACAGCCGGTTGAGTCAGTATCATAAGTAGCCACCAACAACTTGGACAGCTAAAAAAATATTTGATGATTAGCTAAAAAACATAATCCACATAGTTATCTCCCAAAAACACAGAATTTTTTTTAATTAGCTAAGTTGAGCTTGTAACTCATTAGATGTTTGCAGAACTTGTGAATAGTATCCACAAAAAGGGCTACCAAGGTTTGCTCGACTTAGAGCAAAAAATCAGTAATTACCAATGATAGACATGAAGTGAGAAATTGCAAATCCTATCAAATTTGGCATTGATGTCAAAGCTTGGATATTAGAGTACTACTTTGCATCAAACTGTTAATCCTATCAATTTTGGTATTGATGTTGAAGCATGTGTATAATGAGTTTGCCTACATTAGAATGCTAATGTTTTTATAAAGCATCGTTCATGCAACCATGCCAGGGTTTTTGAACAATGGGTGGAAGGTGGTGCAAATCCCGATAGGCTAAAATATTTATATTTTAATTCAAATTTTAGTCTCAATATTTACTTTTATTTTTAAAATATTAGGAATTTTATGGATACTAATTTTGTTTATTATTACTTTTGTGGGATCGAAATTGATGAGAATATAGGTTTGGATCAAGTTTGAATTGTTGCTTGGATCATTTGTATCTTTTATGGGTTGGATATTGAGCTAATATTGTAGTATTAGGCCTTATGGTTGTTCTAGCCCAAGTACTTGAGCAATCTGTAATTAAGCTTAGACCTTTGTAATTTCCTTTTAATGGGTTGTATTTGTTTAGCTAACATGTATCCAACATGTTAGGCTGATGATTTTTGCTACTTTCCAAATAGTTGAATAGTAGCTTAGGGTCTTATGGCTCCTTGCCATTTCTAGGGCTTGGTATGATAACTTAATAAGGACACATAATAGAGAAGAGAAATCTAAGATGAAGTCATGGGGAAAGCTTAAAAAATACCTAAGAAAGAAATTTATTCTTAAGGAGTAGGAGCAAGAAACGTATGCTAAATTCCATACCTTAGGCAAGAGCTTTTTATTAAAGAAGAATATACTAGAAAATATGAAAGACTAGCACGAATATGTGATATATGAGAAAGAACCAGCAAATATGTGCTAGATTTTAGGTGGCATTAATAACTTGATTCGTGAAAAGGTAGAAATGTATACTTATGATTCTCTTAAGGATTAAATCAAGTTGTCTTTAAAATTATGAAAATCAAATGAAATCTACCAAGGCCTACAAATCGAATGCTCCTCTTACTACAAAGAGTTATTCAAGTGAATCTACTTTAAAGTATGGTTCCCATTCTATCAACATAAATATAGAGAAGATACAAGGTCCCACTTATGAGGAAAAAGGAAAGAACAAAGTGATGGATATCTCCAACATGCAATGTTTCAAATGTAAAGGATTTGGACACTATGCAAGGGAATAAACCAATCAAGGAGTTCTAAGCTTAAGGGAGATCTAAGACATGGAAACTTGTAGGGATAAAGAATAAGAAGTCCTCATGGCTAAAACAAAATAAGATTATGTAAATCAATTTGATGAGTCCCTAGATGGTTTTTTTGGTGTTACAACACATTCTTCAAGTTCAACCAAAAGAATAAGCAACACAATAAGATAAAATATTTAAGAGAAGAGGATGCATTAGAGAACGGGGTTATCAGATTATCATAGATAGTGGCTCGTACACAAATGCATCTAGTGAAAGAGTAATCAAAGATCTTAGATTATCTACCATAAATCATCCCAAGCTATATTCTCTTCAATAGCTAAGAAAGGATAAGGGAGTCAAGGTAACAAAACAAGCCCTTATCTCATTTCTAATTAGTAATTATCATGATGATGTGTTATGTAATGTTTTATCAATAGATGCATGTGGTATATTACTAAGTATACCATGGTAATATGATAGAAAAGTTACACATAATGATGTTACTAATTAATATTTTTTTGAAGAGCAAAAACAAAGCATAAGCTAAAACCTTCTAAATGTGATGATCTTAGCATGAATGATCCACATTCTATAACAAACTTGATCTTAAATGAAAAATCTATGATTACTTGTATTGGAAGAAGGTGTATGCTATGCTCTAATAATGAAAGAAAATCAACAAGGGGAGATTAAAAATGATAACCCTAAGCTTAATAGACAACTTGATGAGTTCAATGATGTTTTCCCTAATGAACATCTACGTGGATTACTATCTAAGAGAAGTATTGAGCATGCAATTGATTTAATCCTTAGAATGCATTTTCTTAATAAACTATCTTATAGATGTAATTTAGAGGAACCTAGGAAACTTTAAAGATAAATACAAGAGTTAGTAGACAAGGGGTATGTTAGAGAAAGTATGATTTGGTTATGTGCCCTCCTTACTTGTCCCTAAAAAGGATGGAACATGGAGCATGCACATAGATTCAAGAGTTGTTAACAATATAACCATAAAATATAGTTGCTATATGCATAGGTTAGATGACATGATTGTTGAATTCCGTGGTTTACAAGTGTTCTCTAATATATACTTACATGGTAGATATCATCAAATGCGAATAATAGAAGGGAATGAGTAGAAAAACGCCTTTAAAATTAATTATGATCCCTATGCTTGGATGGTCATGCCTTTTGGGTTGTGTAATACAACTAACTCCTTCATGAGACTAATGATTTGTAATACCCCACATTTTTAGAAAACATTGGAATGATAACTATTCTAATTTTGGGTATTTAATTTTGATTTAGTTTGAGGTAAAGTTAGATTTGAAACAACGTTGGAAAAGAAAATTTATTACGTTTTTAGGCAAACTGATTGACTAGTTTTTCATTTTAATAAAATGGTTTTTTTTACTCGACTAAACTAGTCGAATAGCGGGGGAACCGATCAACTGGTTTGTAAAATCGTCGACTGGTAAGCCAAACAGATCAACTGGTTTGTTAAGCTAAGCATATTTTTGAAACTTAATTATTTAGGAAAATTTCTTATATTGAAATTGAACCTTGTTAACCTATGTTGAATTGTTTCTAATAGATTCTTAGCTTTTCTCATGATGCATTTAGCCAAGACTTTAGCCTTAGATCGATCTACAGGTTAATTGGGACAATTGAGGGAAGAGATGACCTCAGCCTTGTCTTCTTCCACCTCTCACCTTTGCACATTTTTGAGATCAATACTTCAATATCAGACATGATTTTAATTATTGAAAGATTCCTTCTATGCTGACCTTCCATTACCCCTCTTATGAACTTTAATTTTGGTCTAATTGACACGCATTATCTAGAAACACCATTTAAGCTCTGAAGAATAAGTCAGTATATCCTGAACGAAATCCATTCATTTAGCTTGAATTCAAATGGTAAGTATTAGGGTTTTTGAATTATTTCTAAACCCTATATGATTCTTCTCAATTGGTTAGCTATAAATATCCCTAATCACTCCTTTTGTTCACCTTTCTTTCAGCCACTAAATATCCCTAACTTTTTGTATTCATTTTTCTCTTTTCTACACTTCGAACCTTGTAGTCAAATTCCTTTCACTCTTTTTATCCTTTCTCTAGCTCCCTATTGCTTTAATCATTAAGTAAGAAATAGTTAGCTTTGAGAAATGATTGAGTAGTTCAGTTGAGTACTCCCTATTTTACCTTTGGGGTGTGGTATGTTCATCCTTTCTTTCTATTTCAAATTCATATTTATTAAGGTTATGTGCAAATTTTTGAGTTACATATTGTTGTTTTATGGTTTTGAAAGTTGAGAATATCACATTCTAAGATTTCTTGTTTAAGGGAGTTTTACTTGCATCAAGTAAGTGATTGTTACTTCTAAAATGGTTATGAGTATTCATGCATGTTATGAGCCTCTTTGATTTGATCTTATATGTTCACATGAATGTATATAGCTTGAATACTTGATTTGGATAGGTAGATGGTACATTTTGAGCAAAAAGCATGAAACTTGAGAAAAATGAGTGGTGGTGATTAAATGTTGAGATATGCAAGTTAATTTGGCTAAGAAATTGTTATACAATGTTGAAGCATGTTCCAATGTGGTTTAGTGAAGATTCATGAGCATGATCTACATGAAAATGATTCTTTGATGCTATTATATGGAAAATCGATCGATTGATTAGGTCAAAACAATCGACCGGTTGACCCAACCCATCGACTGGTAAGCTTGTAGAGACCTTGGTCTTACTATTGGCTTAAACCCATCGATTGGTTAGGTAGAAGTGATTGACTGGTCTATGAACAATCAATTGGTTTGTCCAAACTGATCGATTGGTTTGAAAAGATGTAGGGTTTGGTCGAGTCAAACTGATCAACTTGTTGGTGTAACCGATCGACTGGTTTGATTGGTTTTTGTGATTTGATTTATTTTAGTTTGGTTATGCTTTGAGGCTATGAATGGGACCGTTCTATGATCGTTAAGAGGATAAGATATATATCTTATCATGGATTAGTGACCTAATAAATGGATTAAATGGATCATAATGTATGACCTATTCTATGAGCATTGTAAAGGCTAAATGGGTATACCCCTTAGGACATGTGATGGTTTTGAGAAAAGATTAATGAAGCATAGCTTGGGCTTGAATAAAATAATATGATGGGAATGAATAATATTGGACAAGGATAAATGAAAACCCAACATGGTTGGGAAATAGAAAGGATTAATATGGAAGAAATATATTAATGCCTTGCTTGCTCTTTGTATGTGCCTTGTGTGATCATTTATCCTCATGAATAATATACTAATCACATAAAGCAAAAGATAATTGAGTTGTGTATGGGTCTGGGTTGCTTGATCCTTAGTTAGTTATTGGGGTTATTTTACCTTTGGGCGTTTATTGGTTTCTTTGGGATTTAACTTCGAGCGAGATCCTTAGAGGTCCCGATGCCTTACCTATTGTAGATACTGATGATGTACTAGAGGATATCGATACTAAAGTATATCGATACTAAAGGGTTGGTTACCTAGGTGGTTGGCTTCGGTCTGGACTCATGTTTATATTGGTTAGCTTTGGATTAGACTTATATCTATATTAGTTGGCTTCATCTTGGACTTTTATCCATTTTGGTGATTGGCTTTAGCCTGGACTTATGTTCGCTTTAGAGATTGGCTTTGGCCTTGACTTTATGTCCCTTCATTTAGATAGGCTTCCATTTTATATGAGATTATTGGGTGGTACACATTGCATTGCTCAAGTATAAAAATTGGGACGATACGTAATCAGATGATAAAATATAGATAAAGACTAAGTGAGTGATTAATAATTGAATAATGATGGGAATAATAGTTTGAATGACCAAAAAGGATAAAAGCTAGTATATACACTTGGATAATGGCTTAAATGGTGAACTAGTTAATAATGGGAAGGATTGACTAGTTGTTGACCTGTATCAATATATAGATAAGGGAATGGTGTAATCTAATCCATTGAGCAATTTGGGAAATAATCCTTAGTGGTTGTTTGAAATAATCTGTCTTGTATATGTGTGACTACTTGTGTGATTATAATATGAAGATAATCATGGTGTATTATGTGTTGCCTGATTTATGCATGATAGTATGCTCAGATGCACTAATTACCTTTACATATATGATATAGGGATGATGCATGATATATGAGATATCCATGTTATGATATATTTTTCATTGCATATTCGTGTTTTTGTTGAGGAAGTAACTTGGCTTACTCAGTACGTAGTGTAATGATGTACTTGTTTGCTCCATCGCCTACTCATTCCTATGAGCAGAGGATCATGTGCATGTTTTTGAGGACGACCAATAGTGAGTCTACCTCAGTTTGGGTTCGGGGCATGAGAATGCGGACATCAAGACATTTTGTGGGGTCCGTGATGGACCATGGTTTTAGAGTCACACCCTATTCTCATTTTAATGTAGCCTTATAGTATTAAAGTATCTTTTCCTTATATTTTATTTGGTCAGGGGCAATAAGGTCATTTATTGTAAAAAATCTTTACAATATTTATGTAATCTAAGCTTGCACATTCTATTTTAAATTGGTTAACTTGTTTTAGCCTAGAACTTGATATGGGGTAGGTGGAAGATGTCTATCTTGTGTTAGGTACAACTACATCACCATGTTTTTCCTAAGTGTATGTTTAGCTTCCGCATTGTTTTACACAAAATTTTTCAGTAGTGAAAAATGGGTGTGTTACATGAATGAAGTCCTTCATCCTTGTCTAGGAAAATCTATTGTTGTTTACTTAGAAAATATCCTTGTGTATAGTAAGAGTAAACATGATCATAAAATCAACTTAAGGAAATTATTTGAGAGGTTAAGGGATACTAAACTTTATGAAAAATTAGATAAATATGATTTTATGCTTCCTAATGTTATCTTTCTCGATTACATTATGAGTGGAAAATACATTAAGGTTGATCAAACTAGGATTAAAGCTATTTAAGAATGGAATATTCCAAAGGACATTCACAAAGTGAGAACTTTTCATGGATTAGGAAGATTTTATAGATAATTTATTAAAGACTTCTTAACCATTGCAACAACCATTAATCAAATTATGAAAAAGAGAGAGTTTAAAGGGGGGGGGGATGTAGCCACTTAAGCCTTTGAGGCTCTTAAAGCCAAATTATGTGATGATATAGTACTATGCTTACCAAAATTTTCTTTACTATTTGAGGTGACTTGTGATGTGATTGGGGTAGGGATTAGAGGATTTCTTTCAGAAGAAAAGAGGTTTATTTCATATTTTAGTGAAAAATTATATAGTGACAAGTTGAATTATTGTACCTATGATAATAAATTCTTTGCCTTCACACATGTCTTAGAGACATGGAGCCATTATTTAGGCGTAAATCTTTTGTATAAAATTCAAATAATGAAAGTTTCAAATACGTACATGAAAAAAAGAAAGTTAGTCCAAGATATGCAAAATGTGTGAACTTCTTATAATCCTTTGTGTTATCTGTCAAACATTTAAATGGTAAAGAAAATGTAGTAGCTGATGCCTTATCTAGGAAATCTATGCTATTAATTATGATGGATGCTAAGTTACTTGGATTTGAAATGCTAAAAGACTTGTATCCTAAGGATAATGATTTCTTTTATATTTATGACGCATGCAAGAAAAATAAAACTTATGGTAACTATGTATTGCATGATGGCTCTTTGTTCAAGTTTAATAAACTTTATGTACATATATTGAGTGTAAGATAATTACTTATTAAAGAGGTACACAAAGAAGGAATAGTTACACAATTTGGTACCTATAATACCTTGGAAATGCTACAAGAAAATTTCTATTAGACATAGATGATAAAAGGTGTACAAACTATTTTGAGTAGATGTTTTATGTGTCAAAAGAGTAAAATTTCATTTCATAAGATTTTTTTACACAACATTAACTGTGCCTAATCAACCATGGAAATGGGTTAGTATGGAATTCATCTTATGGTTGTTTAGAACTCAACATGGTAAATATATATAATAGTAGAAGAAAAATAGATAATATAAAATAGATCATTTTATACCATTTCATAAAATTAATGATGCTACACATGTTTCTAATTTATATTTTAAAGAAGTTGTGAGGCTTCATGGTGTTCCTAAAAGTATTGTTTTAGATAAAGATGTAAATTTTTTAAGTTACTTTTGGAATACTTTATGACACATGTTTGGAACCAAGTTATTATTTAGTACTTCACACCATCATAAATCGATGGTTAAAAATTAAAATCTTGTCACTTTATTAAGAATTTTGGTAAATAAAAGTATCAAGGATTGAGATATAAAGTTAGCTCATGCTGACTTTGCCTACAATCAAAGTCCTTCAAGTACAACTCATTCAAGTTAGTTTGAGGTGGTGTATGGTGTGAATCCTTAAATGCCTATCAATATGGTTCCCTTGAATATTGGTGAATTAAAGATCTATGAAGCCAATGATTAAGTTTAGTATTTCCAAAAGCTTCACAAATAAATATGAGGAAACATTGAGAAAGAAAACATAAGATATCAAGCACAACCCAATAAGCATTGAGTTCAAAAGGTAATTTCTCTAGGAGATAAGGTATGGTTACATTTACATAAATAAATATTTCCTAATTTATATACAAAAATTAGTTTCTAGAGCATATGGACCTTTTAAAATACTTAGAAAGTTTGGGGATAGTGCTTATAAGCTTGATTTACTAGATTCTTATGATGGAGTATTGAGAACATTTAATGTAGGTGATTTGTCTCCATATCATGATGATGTGAAATTGAGGACAAATTATTTTCAACCAGGGGAGAATGATTTAGCAACATCTAATGATCCTCTTAATAGTGATAAATTGCTATACTTCATGATAGAGTCAATCATCTTAAGAATTTTTTTAATAATACTTCTACCACTTCTAATAAAGATTCTTTAATATTTTCTTGAAGATATATTGCATATTTGCAAGGAGAAGATACTTAAGAAATTTTTGTGTACAAGACACTCAAACATTCAAGCTATGAAATACATAGAGGATGAGATAACAAGCTCATGCAATAACCTTATTATTATGTTGAACTTGTTATAAACCCTAGGTTATTATTATATGTAAATTAATGTTTCTTAGCTTGTCATTTCATATATGTGTCATATTTAATTTAGTGTTTATAATGTTGTAATTAATGCCTTTAATTGTTTCATTGGATTACATTAGAATTAGGGTTTTTAGATCTAAATCTAATTAATTTTTTAGCCACTAGGCAACATATAGAATTAGATATAACTAACTTAAGTTAGTTATAACTAATTGATACCAATGAATAGATTTGTAAAACCAATGTGCATGTTGGTTAGATGATAACTACCTAGTTATTAATTTGTTATAATTAGTTGTAACAACTTGTTATGAGTCTTATAAATACCTCATAACATCCTTGTACATGATATTGGTGAGTTCAATAATAATTTAAGCTATCTTTGGCTAAATTTCGCTCTTTAGTAAGATTGAATATTCTGTCTAGGAATTTCTTGGAGTATTTCCTAATTAGAAAATCTTTGAATGTATTTTAGGAGAAGCATTTGAAGCATTTTGAGAACTTTAAAACTGATACCATTAGATTTTTACTAAGATAGTTTTACTCTATAGATGACTTTGAATTGAATTTATTTTCTCGATTTTCTTATATACTTTGATTATTTCAAGCCTAAATGTTTGTGAGTGAGAGTTGGGTTAGGAATGTACCGTAGTTAGCTTGTGTTTGTTTATGCAAGTCTTAGTACTCGGTGGCTTGGACTTTAGCCTAACTTATTTTATTCTTTAGGACATGATGGTTACTATCCGCTGCTACAAATGCATCAAAACCTTCATGGCGACCATCAGAGCATATATGGAAGGCTAGATCCGAGCATCTCAACCTTCACCAATGCCTATAACTACACCAGTTATGGAGGACTAGCTCAAGAGGGATGACATAATCACTCACCCATCTTTAAAGGTTAAGAGGACCACGATATTATGGAATAGTGGATCCAAGACATGGAGAAGACTTTCATGGTTTGTGATTGCCTGGGAGACAAAAGAGTAGACGTGGTCATGTACTACCTCAAATGAAGGTTAGACCCTTGGTGGCAGAGTATCTAGTTTAGGGGTAGGGAACCTAAGAGATGGTCCATTCTTAGCGGCACTACGAGCTAGATTCTACTTGACTCACCTACGAATGAAGAAGTACAACGAGTTCATGGTTCTTTGGTAGGGGGGATTGTCCATCGAGGAGTAGTATACTCAATTTAAGGACTTGGTTCAGTTTTCCCTAGAAGTGGAAGCTAACGAGGTGATGTAATAAGAAAAATTTTGAGGATTGCCGGCATTTCGGTGACTGAAGAGGGCTTTCTCTAGTGGTAGCTTATTGCCAAGGCTTGTTTAAAGCTTGGGTTAGCATCCTAATCGGGAGGTTTCTTTTGGGGTTGTGCTGAGGAAAGGCACTACCACTACAAGAGATGTGGGTCAAATCACCCAGGGATGGACTATAGAGGTAATAGGGTGATGTTCTATGGGTGTGGCATGGTGGGGCACCCAGCGTTTGAATGCTGGGTCGGCAGTGGAAATATCTAGAGGAGTCAGACTAGAGCTCAGAGCATGAGATCTATTCAGCAGCCACATCCTTAGATATCAAGAGTTCCTTCGTTATCAGCTATGTCTGTTAATCGAGTAAGTCTGCTCAGAGGTCTAAGGACTTGCCCTTTTCAACAAGGGCAAGGATTAGGGCTATAAACGAGTCGAGCCGAATACCCCTAGGCTTGGGTTCAACTCATTTAACTAAATGAGCCTAAAATGATGTTTGGGCTCGGCTCGTTTAACTAAACGAACGAGCCAAACCAAGCCGAGCTCACGAGCCAAAGCCAAAAAATGAATCGAGCCAATATTTTTTGAGCTCGAGCTTGGCTCGTTTAATAAACAAGCCAAGCCTGAGCCTCACTTTTAGGCTCATTTAACTAAATGAACGAGATGAGCCAAGCTTTTAACGAGCCGAGCTGAGCCAAATACCGAATTGGCTCAGCTCATTTACAACCCTAGCAAGGATCAGCTAACACCTTAGGATTTTCATCAGTAGGATGCTTGGACGTGATGAGTTAGGCAAAGGTAGAACACCAAGTCGGTGTGGTGACTGGTATGTTTATTGTCTCTACTTTTTATGCCTACGTGTTGTTTGACTTTGGTGCTTTGCATTCTTTTGTAGCATATGCTTTTGTAGCTAGAGCTATCTTATCTCCTAGTAGTAGTATCTCCATTTCTATTGTTTTGACTTTAGGGGATATGATTGCATGCTTTTATGTGGTATCAAGGGGTTGTGATGGTAGTAGAGGGGAATGAGTTTCCATTAGACCTCATAGAGTTGCAATTGTGGGATTTTGATGTAAATTTCTAAATGGATATGCTAAGAAAGTACCGAGTGTTGATCAAATTTGTGCAAGAACATGTGGTTTTGCAATGGTCAAAGGGTATCAAGGTTTCATATAGGAAGTGTGAACCAATCCCACCACAAAGCTTGTGTCAACAATTACATTGAGTAACCTTGCATGAAAGGGGTATCCTCTCTACTTGTGTAGTTTTAGAGACACTTAAGTAATGGAAATCTTATTGGAACAGATAATGCTAGTTCGCGAGTTTCCCAATGGATATACCCTATGAATGCTGCCAGTTTGAGAAGTTGAGTTCTCCGTGGATGTTTTTCTAGGCAGAGAGCTAGTATTTAAGGATCCGTACAGGATGGCACCTATAGAGATGCAAGATCTCAAGGCTCAGTTGAAAGAGCTATTAGAGAAAGGCTATATCCATCTAAGCATATCTCCATGGGGAGCATTAGTGTTGTTCATGAAGAAGAAGGATGGAAGCCTAAGAATGTATATAAACTATTGAAGGTTAAACCAAGTGATGATGGAGAAATATTATCCTATGTCAAGGATTGATGATCTGTTCAACTAACTCAAGAGAGCCAAGGTGTTATCCAAGATCAAACTTTGATCAAGCTGTCATTAGTTGAGGATAGTAGATCAAGACATTCCTAAGACTACTTTTTGGATAAGGTATAACCATTATGAGTTCACAATAGTGTCCTTCGACTCACTAATGTACTTGCACCTTTCATGTCCTTAATGAACACATCTTCCATCCTTTCCCAAACCAGTTCGTCATGGTTCTCATTAACAACATTCTCATCTACTCCAACAACCGAGAGATACATGAGCAATACCTAAGGGTGACTTTTTACTTGCTCAAATCACACCAACTGTATGCTAAGTTCTCAAAGTGTAAGTTTTGGTTAGAATAAGTGGCCTTACTTGGTCATGTGATTTCCAATTATAGTGTGGCTGTGGATCCTACCAAGGTTCAAGATGTTTCTAAATGGCCAGCTCCTACTTCTATGAAGGAGGTGCACTATTTTCTAGGGTTGGCTAGTTATTACTGTCGGTTCGCAGCAAAATTTTCTAAGATTGCTTGACCATTAACCTAAATTTTGAAGAAGGATACTTGATATCAATAGGACTAGAAGTGTGGTGAAGCTTTTGAAGAGTTGAAGAGGCATTTGACTTAAACCCTAGTGCTCACATTGCCAATTGGGACTGATGGATTTGAAGTGTACAATGATGCTTTCAAGCATGAGCTAGGTTGTGTGTTGATGCATCTTGGAAGAGTGGCGGCTTATGCCTCATAAAAACTAAAGTCACATGAATAGAACTATCTAAAACATGACTTGGAACTTGCTATGGTAGTGTTAGCTCTCAAGATTTAGAGGCACTATTTCTATGGAGTTCAGTGCAAGATTTACACTAACCATAAGAGTCTCAAGTACATTTTCTCTCACTAGGAGCTAACATTGACACAACACCGGTGGTTGGAATTGATCAAGGACTATGACCTTTAATTGACTTATCATGAGGGTAAAACCAATGTGGTGTAGATGCACTGAGTTGAAAAACATCACATTCTTTGGGCACGATCATTTTGTCATATCAACTATGTCAAGAGATTAGGAAGATGTAGATTGAACTAATCACAGTTGGAAGTCTAGAGGTAAGAATGAGTGCACTCACCATCACACTTTCAATCTTAGAGGAGATCCAATCCAATCAAGTAGGTGATATCAAGCTCGAGAGAATTTAGATAGGTATTAAAGAGGTAGAGCCGAAGGATTCTAGATCCATGAGAACTAAATTATCAGATACTGTGGTATATATTGTGTGCCACAGGGTAGTGTGGAGCTCAAGAAGAAGATCCTTGAGAAAAGACATTACAATCATTATTCTGTTCACCCTAGGTGGGACAAGTTGTACAAGGACCTAAAGAGGGTATATTGGTGGCCCCGTATGAAGAAGGAAGTAGTAGAGTTTGTTGCTCGATGTCTAATATTAGAAGGTCAAGATCGAACACAAGAGACCGATAAGGTTAGTATAACCACTAGAAGTTCCTAAGTGGAATTGGGATAATATATCAATGGACTTCGTGGTTGGACTTTTGAGGACTTGTAGTGGATATGATTCCATCTGGGTCATTGTGGATCATTTGACTAAGTTGACCGTGTTTATTTTGATGAAGCAACATGGAGCATTGAGCAAATATCTAATTCTAACATAAAGTATGTGATGAGACTTCATGGTGTTCCTAAGGACATTGTGTCTGATCAAGACTTTAGGTTCTTGTCATAGTTTTGGCAAAAGTTACAAGCCACCTACTCAATTAAAGATGAGTGCAAATTTTCACCTAGCTATGGATGTTCAGGCCAAGAGAACCATCTAGACCTTATATGACATGCTTTGAGTGTGTGTGTTATATTTTGGGGGAAGTTGGGAAGATCATCTGGCCTTATTTAAGTTATCTTACAATAACAGTTATCACACTAGTTTCAAGATGTCGCCTTTTAAAGCCTTGTATGGAAGGAAGTGTCGTAATCCCTTCTGTTGGAACAACATCAGTAAAACACTTATGTTAGGAAATGAGATAATTGAGGAGATGAATAGGCATATTTGTTTGATTCAAGACCAGATGAGAGATACCCAGAACAGACAGAAGAGCTACACGAATTTAAAGAGACGCATGGATGGTTACAAGGTGGGTGACAGAGTCCTTTTTGAGGGTCTCTCCCATTAAATTATTCATGAGATTTGGTAGAAGGGGTAAGCTCAGTTCAAGGTATATCTCAGACTGTATAAGATTTTGGACCATGTTGGTGAATTCACTTATTTCTTAGCTTTACTAATGGAGCTATCTCAAATGCACAACATCTTTTACATATCTCAACTATGAAAGTGTGTAGCATATCCTTCACACGTTATAATACTAGAGCCACTAGAGATCAATAAGTCTTTGACTTATGAAGAGTGATTGGTGAGAATTATGGACACCAAGATGAGAGAGACACGTACGAAGACCGATCCCTTGGCAAAAGTCCTTTGGTCATGGCATGGTGCTAAGGAGGCTACTTAGGAGGCTGAGGATAAAATTTGATTCAAAGTAGTTGTTTTTTTTCATCACAAGTGTAAACCTTTTCTTTAAGGGGGTATTACCCCTGTTTCTTAATTGTGAATATAGTATGTGTATTACCCTCTATGTAATGTATGACTTGATTATTATAGGTTTCAAGAACATAGTCTCTTTAGGGGGTAGTGCTATAATACCCCACACTTTTGTGTAATGGATGGATGAGAAATTTTAACAAATTTTGGGCCTTTGGTTTAATTCAATGTTATTATTTGATTTGGAATAGAAATTGACTTGAAATCATGTTGGAAAAAAAGAGAGTTAATGAGTTTTACAGGTAAACCCATCTATTAGTTTTGTGAATCGATTGATTGGTTTATCATTTTAGCTAAATTGAGTCCCTTTTCCAAACCATTTGACTAGTTTGGGAAAACTAATCAATTGGTGGATGAATAGTTGACTATTTTACCCAAACCGATCGATTGGTTCATCAAGTGTGTCATATTTTTTTAAGTTTGATTTTCTAAAAAATCCCTTACACTAAAATAAAACCTTACCAACTCATGCTGATTGTCGTTAAGAGATTTCTAACCATTTTCATGATGCATTTAACCTAAAATATTGCCTTAATTTGTTTTGGGGGTTTATGGAGACACATGAGAGAGAGAGATGACCTCAGCTAATTATCTTCTTCCTCCTCTCTCCTTTTCCTGATTCTAAGATTGATTGCTTCAACATCAGGCATTCTTTTGAGAAGCTAGAAGATTCTTTCCATGCTGACCTCCCGTTTCCTCTTCCATGTATGTTAATTATGGCTATGTGAACTAAGCTCCCTATAGTCCCAAATTGAGCTCAAGAGATTAAGTAAGCAAATCCATGGCAAATTCATCTATTCTATTCATATTCAAATAGTTACGAGTAGGGTCTTGAGTTTCCTACCAAACCCTCTATGTTTTCCTTTGATTGGTTGGCTATAAATAACCCCAATCCTCCATACATTGCACTTTCTTTTAGCCATCAAAATTCCCTTGAGTTTTGCATTCTCTTCTTTTCTTCTACACTTAAAGCACTTGCCAAATTATTTCGTACACTCTCTTAATCCTACTTTTAGCTCTATCTTGATCTAATTTTTAAGCAAGATAGAGTTAGATTTTCGGAAAAGATTGAGTGGTCCAATTGAGCTTTGCCCTATTTTTGTTTCAGTGGTATGTCCTTCTCCCTTTCTGTTTTCTTATTCAAAATTTTATGAAGTTTTGGTATAATACCTAAGTTAAGATTTTGGTTTTTAAAGTTTTAAGAGTTTTAGTTTTCACATATTTAAAAATCTTAATTTTGAAGGGATTTAGCTTACATCAAGTAAGTGATTCTTTCACCTAAAAGATTAGCATATGTTCCCACATGAAAAGTGTTGCCTTTTATCAAATTAAATATTTTAGTATGAATATGTGCAATTGTATATATGCTTTACATGTTTAAATAATATAAGTTGAGAAAAGAGTATGAAAATGGAGAAAATAGGCTATGATAATGTTATGGCAAGAATTACACGATAATCTGGTTAGAAATAGGTACTTTGGTGTTGATACATATCCTAATGTGAGTAGAAAGGATTTTTTTATGTAAGAATCTGCATGGAATTTGGGAATAGATGTTGTGTTAGGGTTAACCGAGTAACTGGTTAAGTCAAACCAATTGGTTGGTTCCTACAACAGTCAATTTGTTGACCCAACCCACGACTGGTTTGCTTGTAGATACTTTAGTCTTACTCTCTACTAAAACCCATCTACTAGTTTAGCAAAATAGATCGACTAGTCTATAAACAATCAACTGGTTTTTCCAAATTGATCAACCGATTTGAAGGAAGCATGGTCTTGTTGAAGTTGAACCAATCAATTGGTTGACCCAAATCGATTGACTTGTTGGGCTAGAACGATCGACTAGTTTTGCTAGTTTGCATGATTTGTTGCTTTGTGGTTTGGTTATGTTTGGGGGCTATATTTGGGATTATATCATGATTATTAATGGAATGAAATATAGATTTCAAAATAGAATGTTAGCCTAATTAAGGGATTTAAATGGATCATAGCTGATGGCATACATTATGAGTAATGTAAAGGCTAAAAGTGTAATTCACTTGTAATTAGTGGTAAAATAGAAATAAGAGTAATGGAAATTAGTAAGGGCTTGGATTAAACCCTATGGCAAGTATGAATTTCATTGGCCAAGGACAAATGGCAAACCCATATTATTAGGGAAAATAAAAAAAAATTAATATGGCTTGGTATGGGGATTTACCTTATGTGCTTGTGTGGGCCTTGTATGACCACCCATCCTTATAAATAAAATATTAATCACTTAAAGTGAAAGAAATTTAAGTTGAGTATGGGTTTGGGTTATGCAATTCTCAATTAACTACTAGGGATTAGTCTACATTTGGGGATTTTTGGTGCCTTTAGGAGAGATCCAAAGAGGTTCTAGTGCCTTACCTACTCTAGACACTGATGATGTACTAGGGGTATCGATACTAAAGGGTATAGTTATCTAGGTGGTTGGCTTCAACCTGGACTTATGTCTATTGTGGTGATTGAATTTGGCCTGGACAAATGTTCACTTGGTGATTAGCTTTGGCCTAAACTTTATGTCCCTCTTTTGAATATGCTTCTATGGTAAGTGAGACGATAAGGTGGTGCAAAATCCATCGCTCAATGAAAATAAAATGTGGTTATTAAGTAAGTAATTGACCAAATATAAATGATGACTAAGAGAATGGCTAATATTTGGTAAAAATGAAAATAATATTGTGATTGGTTGAAGATGAGTAAAGATGGTTATTACATTTGGCTAATGGGTGATCTGACTACTTGATTATGAAATGGAATATTGATGGATTGACTCACTTATCTCTTATATGAATCAATTAATGGTATAAGATGAGGACTTTCTTAATTAAGATGAACCCTAGAGGTTGTTTGCTTCTCTTTACCATTAATTGTGTATATGCTTATATGGAAAGGTGGTGAGTCTATGACTTCATGTACTTTTTATCTTTATGTATATATATGGCTGTATCATGATGCTTGTTATAATATATATTGTGTATGATAAACTTGTATATGTGTGTACATTGAGGGAGTAACTTGGCTTACTCAGTGGTAACATACTGATGTACCCATTTACTTGGTCACCTGCTCATTCCAATGAGCAGAGAACCTTGTGTAGGTTTTTGGGGATGGCCAGGAGAGGGCTTACTTTATTTAGGCTGGGTTTGTGAGTGAGAACATCCGAAAGGTTTCATCGAGTCCTTAGAGGACCATGGCATTTTTTTGGGCCTCATGCCCTAACCTATGTTTTGTAATTCGTACCTTAATGTATATTCTATAATGATTTGAACATAACCTGTTAGGGTCACTTATTGTAAACATTTTGAAATCATTTCCTTAAATTATTATATTTACACTTTGCTATTTTTAGTGTTTTGTTGATTTAACCTAGTTCCTGACATGGGGTTGATACAAACATCTAACCTGTGTTAGGTACAGTGGTAACACAACGTTTTTCAAAGTGTTTCCTACTTTTGCAACATGTTTTGAATGAAATTTTTTGGTAGTGAAAAATGGGGGGTGTTATAGGTTAGTATCATATCAAAACCATGACTGTGACCCAAACTTGGATGAGCCAGTCAACGACCTAGCAAGACTATTCTTAGGATAAAACTGTATTGAGATAGTTAAGTGGTTGAGACACAATAAGGGTGTTGCAATCTTTGATTAGGGGTGAATATAATACCCAAAATTAAGTGGAGTGTTATAAAGATTGATTTGACTACTTATATCAAGATGGTATACCATATTTTTGGTGATTCTATTTTAAAAACTCCAAAGTTAAGCATGCTAATCGTGGAGCGATTTTTAGGATGGGTAACCCTCCTGAGTAGTTAAAATTTTTTTTAAAAAAAATTTCCTGGGAAGCATGTAAGTGAGGACAAAACTCCCTAAAAGGACTCGTGTTGATCTATGGAGCCAGCCAATCAATTTGAAAGCACTCCAAGGTAGCCCCTATGCGATTGTATTAACTCAGGGTGTTACAAAGTGATTGTCTTGCCAAGTATGTTGGGAGTGATGATGCCATGTACATAGTAACAGTAGAGGTTATTTGCGAAATTAATATCAACAACAAACATGGTCATATATGTTAAGTAAGTATTATGTCATATCATATCTTTTAATACTTTTCGTTGATTTGTATAATTTTATGATTTATCATTTATTAATAAATATGCATTATTATTATCATCCATAGGTTGGCGGCTAGCTTGGTTATGATAAAGGGGATGCTGTCCTATAATATGTTTGTGTCTCCATACTACATATCTGATCGTACTACAATTAGTGAGGGAAGGCACATAAACTATGTAGCGGACCACATCTTGAGTGAGAGGTACAACAACAAGCTTTACCTCATCCCTTACCTGTGATACCCCAAAAATTTTCTTAGCCTAATCCCACATCATTAATTCCCTCATTTGATTCTAATCTTAAGAAATCTTATTTTAGGCTTAACCTAATTTCGTAATCCCAAAACTTTAACCGAAACCAAAACCTTGATTTGGATAAACCATAATTTGTAAACCAAAATAAAAACCCACTAAAATTTCCACTAATCTTAACTATCTTAGCTAATCTAAAATCACCTAATCTAATCTTAACCTTTAACCTCTTCTTCCTTTTTTCTTTCTTTTCTTTTTTCTTCTTCTCCTGGGCCGATTTTGTGGTGTGAAGGATTTGGGTTCCTCTATACGATCAATCATACCCCTACCTCCCACATGCACTATGTCACCATCATCCCTGCCATTCCTTGTGCCTATCTTTCTTTTTTCTTCTCTTCATGTGCCATGTTGATCACCATCACCATCACCCTCTACTTCTTCCCCTGCTGCCTTCGTCACCTTTGTGCACCCCCATCATCCATCATCTTTTGCAAAATTTTTCTAGTTTGCATGCCACCACTTCACTGCCATTTTTTCTTCTCCTTAGCATGCCACCATATTAGTATATATACCCCTCCATCCCTCCATTTTATTATCATCCATCACCCATACCCGATCTCTTCTTCTTCCTTCTTCTTTATTCTTCTTCCTCCCTGTTACTACCCTATTTTATCTTACACACCACCCAATCCACCACCGAGCATGACCTCAACCACCACTCGCCGTCCTTTAGCTAGTGGACCGACCACCAAAGTCACCTCAACCTTCCCCCTCGCTGTCGCCAACCATCACCGCAGGCCACCATCTCTTTTCCCTTCTTCTTCCTCTCATGCATCGCAGATTTGCTGAGTGCACGGCTTGCTGCATGGCCGTGCATTACTTAAAATTTCCTTCTGCATAGCCGTGCAATTCTTGCACCGCTTGGCTGTGCATCTTTTTTTCTCTTGGCCTACTGTGTACTGCTGCAGTGCAATTGTGCAACTTTTATACTACCTGGCCATGTGTCTTTTCTTCTCTCAACCTATTGTTGCGTAGTCATACAACTTTGGCACTACATGGTCATGCATCATTTTTTCTCTCA
Organism: Tamarix chinensis; assembly: GCA_030549775.1. Taxonomy (NCBI): domain Eukaryota; kingdom Viridiplantae; phylum Streptophyta; class Magnoliopsida; order Caryophyllales; family Tamaricaceae; genus Tamarix; species Tamarix chinensis. The sequence goes on along the minus strand of CM060181.1, from coordinate 34,308,533 downwards.
ACCAGAAGTTGACCGCTTACTGCACAGCCGTGCAACTTCCCATTTTTGGCCATGCACCCCTATTTTCACCCCCAAACCTTGTCCAAATACCATCAAAATTTAAACATAGCTCCACCACAGATTCCTCTATACTTCCATATAATTCAAGCTTCCAATTGACTCCGGTTAATTTCATTTTTACCCTCCTCTACCTTAACTTTTTCCTCAATTTTTAATCTTCTATCCTAGTCATATTTTATCTTATTTTACATAGGTGAACTTTCGACAATCTCAGAGGAGGTCTAGAATTTACGTTCATAGAGCCCGTGTCTTTGTTGGTAAGAATACATGTTGTAACTAGGGATTTGTGTGATATATGTATTTTTGTATGTGCTATTATATTGAGTATGTTGTTTTGAGTAATGTATTTATGAAAATGCCATAAAATGATATTCTTGAGAGTAATGCAATTATGTAAGTATGTATTTGGGTATAATGTTGGATACAAGATATCTATGGAAAACTAAAGACATGTACTTCAGATAATGATTAGAAATTTATATGTTTTGGATTTTATAAGGATTTGGGAGAATTCAACTGTTTTGACTATCCTGAGAGTATTATGATCATTTTAGGATAATTACACGGTCATACTTATGTTATTCAGTTCTATATCTTGTGCATTTATATGAGTTCAGCATGATAATATACAATCAACTCTGAATAAGGTACTAATAATTTAAAGTAAAAGATCATGTAAGTCGGGCCGAGGTGTTTATATAGGTTTGTTCCATTAGATAATAATAGTGCCTCGAGTGTGTTGTCCTCAAGAGGTGCTTTAAACCATTCCACCAGTTTAATAATATTGGCTTAGAAGTATTTTACTTTGAGAGGTGTTGGCTCCATTCCACTGGATAATAATAGTGGCTCAGGTGTGTTGTCCCTAAGAGGTGTTTCAAATCGTTCTATCGGTTTAAGAATAGTGGGGTCTTTAAAATCAATGTAAATAAAAGATTATAATATGGTATATCTAATGAAAGACCTAGAATCAATAATTATCTGGCATTCTTTGATTTATGCATGTATGATTTTCTTATGAGAATTCTTGTAACCTTACTTGATTGTACCGTTACCTTACTTATTACATGGTGTAGTGATTGCCCAATTCATGGGTGTTGCTGAATCCAACGAGTAGAAGATCCAGATGTATATGTGTAGGTTGATGAGGATCAGGTGAATGAATTCATAGCCTTTGATACATAGAGCCATGTTATCGGAATGACAGTTTTACTAGGATACCTTTTTGGACTCTTAGTTCCATAGGATCCCTTTTGTTGTATTTTTGATATTGTAATCAGAGTTGATATCCAAACGCTTATTTGATGTTATTAAAAGTTATCTCATTTCTTACTATCATGTTTTAATTTTCTAATCATTTTGCCTTATAATTAATATAAGGATGGTGGGGTAAGCAAGACTTATGTCAATTATGGCGGTAACACCCAACTATTTGATTATAAGATTTTGATTAAAAAAAAATTTTTCATAGTAAATTTTGGAATGTTACATCACCTCACTAATGAGCATTGGTTTTCGTATGTCCGTCTCAAGCAAAAAAAAGTATATGTTTTTTATTCTCTCTAAAATTATCTTATTCCTTTTGCTGTCGTTCGTTCTAAAGGGAAACGTTTAATTGACACGTTAATATACTTCTTACATTAATTTATTAATGCATATATTCTCTTATATAATATTTAGGTATATAAAGTTACAATATTGTATATGACCTATATTTATTATATAGAGCACTACAAACGACGTATGTCAGAAGGGGCAAAAATGGTGTTTCAGACCCAAAGAATATTAAGTATGAGTCTCTAATGGTAAACAAGAAGATTGACATTTTATATTTTATTTTAATTCTAATTAATATCTAATACAACAACAAGCTAACTAAATTCATTTTACACTGTCTACAATAGTAAAATGGTAGTGATTGTGGATACTATATTTGTAGATCAATGGATCACATACTTAAGAAAAAATCTGTGAACATAGATGCAGTCCATGTATGCTTCTTTTTCCATATTTTTTTTATTATATAATTAATCTATGACATATTTATAATTAATATATATAACCAAATGGTTGAATCGTATCAATTTATAATTTTTCAATGATCCGTATGCACGATGCTAGAAATACGCTGATGAGGAAATTGATGAATTTAGATAGGAATATGCCAAGTTTGTGCACTCGTATACTCAGTATTAGATATCTATATGCATACATTTTATGTTTGTATTGGTTACATCTTATGATCTTCTATACAAATATATGCAAGATTGAGATCCATTTGCATATATATATATATATATCTGTGTGTGTGTGTGTGCAAGAATTTTTATATTATAGTATATAGCTTCCAACTTTGAGCTTGGGAATTGTAGATCCATGAATTTTGAGTTTTGGAGTGTGTAGAGTTACCAAACTTGTGGTATGATTATGAATTTCTAGAGTTATTGGTAATGTTTTATTGATTTTAGATTTGAAATATAGTCAAGTATACATTTATGTATGTGGGCTAAAATAAACTGTACAATATATAAACAAAAATTATAGTTTTAATAATGGTTTTTGTAAAAATCGTTATTAAAACAACATTCAACAATAGTTATAATAAATAATCATTGTCAAAACCACACATTTTAATAACAGTTACAGTGAATAACCGTTGACAAAAAATTGTGTTTTAATAATGGTTTTAGATGATAACCGTTATTAAAACAAGCGCAGCTCGCCAAATTTTGGCACAAATTTTTGATTTTTTATGAAGGTTTTATAACCATTAATAAAGCATCATATTTTAATAATCATTTTATCTTATAACTGTTATTAAAACATGCGTAGTTCACCAAAATTTTGGTGCAATTTTTGATTTTTTGAAGTCTATTTTATAACCGTTATTAAAGTTTTAATGAGCACGATTCAATGACGGTTGAGAACCATTCTTAAAAATACTTTCTGGAGTAGTGAGAGTTATACTCAATCAATAAAACCATGGCCTCAGTCAAGACCATTATATTGCAATATGGGAGGAGGGGTGTCGTAGAAGATATTTTATGTACCAATTGTCGTGACATTTTTTTAATTAATTTTCACAACAAATATCAATAATATATTTTATTGTATGGGTATGTTACAAGGGTTTTTTAAGAGTAGTTAAGTATTGATGGAATTAATTGAAGCTTAGGCAAGGTAAGCATGGGGTTACTTCGAGATGGTAGCTGTTGTTTTCCGCAAGCATGGATTTTAACGAATTATTACCATGGCTTTGTGATGAATCTTAGGCTTGGCAATGCATTTTTATTCTACTCTGGAGATATATATATCATAACTTCTTGCATTTTATTTGCAATCGCAGGTTCTATGGGTGATAAAAAATGTCAAGGTGGTTGCGTGTGTATTTTCACGCTTGTGGCATTTGACAGTAACAATAAATTGTAGGATGACTCAGACATGCAAAGGTTTATTAATTATCGTAGTACTTATCCTTATAACAACGATTGTGAAAGTGCATGCGCAACCACCTCTACATTTTCTATTACATACAGAATCTGCGGTTACAAAATTTTAAAAAAATAGTACACTATATATAGAGGGAGAGGGAGAGGGAGAGGGAGGGAGGGGGGGGGGAGTAATATTAATCCACGCAGTAATACCCACAAAATTGTGTTGCTAAGCTTATGTTTCGTCAAGAAAACATGAATAATTAATTAAAATCCATGCCTTTTCACGGTGAGCCCTCTGGTTACCGATGTATAGTAGGAAAAAAGTTTTTGTCAAATTACAAAGCGGGCAGGCGTTTAGATGCTGAGTTGAGCATAACATGAATGCTTTTTAAAGTTCTAACTAGGGCGGTAACAAACAGATCATTGATTAGCCTATATTATAGCACCGAGAGCAGATTAAATAGAGAAACAACAAGATGTCTAGTTATGTAGTTATGAGCGTCCATGGAAAATCTGATGTTTGGATATTTGATCAGTTTAGAATATATAAATGATATATATCTAACAATTTTTTTTGAATATCCACCACTTTAGATATCCAAAGCTTTGACTGAGCTTATAAATAATTTATTGGGTATCCGAATTTTCGATAAGATAAAAATAATAAATATTGGATAAAGTATTATCAAATCAATGAATAATAAATTGATCCGCTTTGAGTCGATTTAATTTAAGCAACAAATAAAAATGATAATACCACATAACAATGATTTAATTTGAGTCTCCAATTATAATCATATCCAACTAATAATTTCAAATTTCTAATAATAGTTAATTTTTTTTACCAAAATAAAATAAAATAAAATAATACAATTGAGGAAGATATATAATAATCTTTGTAAATTATCCATCTTGATCAAATACTTGAATATTATTCCCATTTTTCATATGCATCATTGGTGAAACCGAATTATATTATCTTAACTCTAAAATTGATAAAAATAGTCCAATACTATATTGTGATATGCATATATGTATACATTTTAGTGAATTATATACAATTTACATTTGATCTTATATATTTGATTATGATTGGTCATATGATTTTTTTTGATTGAATCAATTCAGATATTGTATCGACTTATCAAATATTGAATTATATGAATAACCTTACCCATGCTTACATTCACCTCTATCATCACCATACACACCATCATCTGTAACACTCTCATTTTTCACTATAAAAAATTTCATTTGAAAATATTGCCGAAGCAAAAATACAAAACCAGCTTATGAAATACGGGGTGCTACTGCTATATCTAACACAAGATGGGCACCTCATTGCCTACCTTGCACTAGACACAATACTAAGTATCCAAACAATCAAAACACAAGGAATACTATAATACACAAGACAAGAAAAATCTTTGTTTACAACCCAGGGCTACCGGCTACATAAGCCCTGATCCGTATAAGATACATACAAAGAAGATAAATTGCTTAACTAAAGCAAATTGATTTCAATGAGAATGCACCATGGTCACTCTAGGACAACAAGAAAGCATCCGGGAAAAAGGCCTACGCTCAACAACCAAGGATTTTTGAGAGGAGGATGGACCACTCAATGGTTGTCCTCAAGAAAACCTACAACCAACCTCTTGCTCGTGGGATTAAGCAGGGGATTGCAACAATAACCCTATCAAAATGCATATATACTGAGTAAACCAATCTATCAAAATCATGTAGATCATAGTATAAGCAAGATCCATATAACATACTTATGGAACAACTTAAAATGTCCTAAAATCCAAATTTAAGAATTTTAGCTAATTAAGGATTTATTATGGAAACTAATTAAATAAATTATTTTATTAACATAAGAGGGAGTAAATAGGGAAAAAATCAAGAGGAGATTAATAAATAATTTAATTGGAAAAAATTAGGGTGTTTTGCTAATTAAAATGAAATTTAGGAAAAATCTTTTGAAAATATCAAATTAGCCTAAAAAGAAAATTAAATATTATTTTATTAAAATATTATTATTTTTAAATATTCCAGAATCCCAAAATATTCTAGATACCTCAACCCACCTATTTTTCTTTTTTTCTTTTTCCTTTTTCCTTTTCCCTTTTCTTTATTTTATTTTATTTTATTTTATTTTCTCTTTTTTCCTTCTTCTTTTTTTTTTTTTTTTCTTCCTTTTCCCCCGACCTGGGCCAGCCCAGCAGCCCAAACCCTTCTCCCCTTTTTCCTTCCTTTCGCGCGACCCAGACCTGCGCCGCTCCTTCTTTTTTATTCCCCAGCCAGACGGTCCCCCTTCTTTTCTTTCTTTTCTTTTTCTAGACCGCTGGTCCACTCCCCTTCCTCTTCTTCCTTCTTCTTCCTCCCCCATTGTGACCTGCAACCTCCCCCAACCTATGCTGAGATTCCTGCCGTTGACCACGCTTGCTGACCGACCATCTCTTCCCTCTCTTCCCCACTGATCTGCCTGCCTTTTCTACCCAACCAACCCTCCTCTCTTCTCATGCACCGTTCCTCTTCCCTGGCTAATCACAGCCTACCATGGCAGACCTGCGCCGGCTTTCCATCACCGGTCAGTGTGCCTATCCTATCTTGCCCCTATTCTTTAGATTTTCTCTGACCTTATCCCCTCCATTGGTCCTATAAATACCCCATAGGTAGCCTTGATCGAGCTTTTGATTTCACAACCTAGAAAATCCCTCTCATGCACCACCGCCCTATCGGACGCCCTCGTCGTTGCCGTCGCCCAGCGCCACCACTCGAGCCACCCACAATACCACTCCCCACATCACCCTCTACTAAACTACACCACTCTTCGCCCTAGATTTTCCTTGCACGAGCCACCCCGGCCGTACAACATTTCCTTCCTGAGCAGCCATACTTCCACCCCCGCCGCCCTTTGCACCACCATTTGCCACTACTCCCGCCGCAACCCCCACCTTTTACACCTCCCAAAAATCCCTACAGACCTTCCTCTACCTTCCCTTACCCTCTTATTCCCTTTCCTCCCTCTCCTCCTCCCTTTCTCCCTTTCTACCACTCTCGGCCACCATAGCACTGTTGCATGCGCTGCCGCCTTTGGCTGCGCTACCTCCCTCATTCCAACCCACTCAACCACCCCAACTTCCACCCTCATTCCCCCTATCCTATTCCCAACACTCGACTATCCTCCTTTTCTCCCTCTTTCCCCACCGCCGTCGGTGTCGCGAGCCACCAACAACCCTAGGTGGTACCCTAAACCCTCTCAATCCTTAAACCCTAATTATGCAAGTCTTATCCATTTTCACTTGTTATTATATTATTATTATTATTATTATTATTACTATGTAGGGTCGAAACCCTATTTTACCATTATTTCGATCATCATCATCATCATCATTATTGTTGTTGTTGGTGTTGTTGTTGTTATTATTATGTTACTACTAAGGGGTCAAACCCTATTTTACTATTGTTTCGATCATCATCATCATCATCATTATTATTATTATTATTGTTATAATTTTTATAATAATAATAATCATTATTATTATTATTATTATGGTAAAAATATTCAAACCCTTATATTATCATTATTTCAAATATTACTATTATCAGTATTATTATCCTTAGTAATATTAGTATTTTGTTAGTGTTACTATTACTATATTATTATTTTATCCCTAACCCTATTATTAGCCTTAGCCTTAAAAATACTAGGGTTTTCTATTATTAGAAGTATTAGTATTACTATTATTAATATCGATATTTTGCTATAACTAGTATTAGTACTATTATTAGCATTAAGCTATTAGATTTAATAATATAAATATGGCTATAAATATTATTAAAAACCCTATTTTTTACTTATAAAATTTCCTTTAATAATATTAACCCTAATCGTAGAATAAAATAGGAAATAATAGTATTTTGGTAGGAGGAAAACTAATATTTAATTTTTTCCTCTTATAGGTAAAACCAGTCAAAACCCTGAGGAGGCATAGGAGCGTGCTCCAAGACCGGTGATGTGCTAGGTAAGGGTGTAGCTAAGACCTTATATGTGCTATGTGCCTTATATGCCTTGTATCATGATATGCTATGTATCTTATGCTTATCGTTATAACTATTTTATGTGTAGCATAGCTTGGAGTTGAGGTATGCTCACGTGTTATCTTATGGCATGTGTATAATATGTATTATGGTGTGATTATGTTGTGATGTGTTATGGCCCTTTAGGACATGCATGCTAGGATACGTAATGTGATGATATAGGGTGAAAGGATGAAAAGGGAAAATGGGGAAGTAAGTTGACCAAAGGGAAATAAGTTTACCAAAGGAAAATAAGTTGACCAAGGCATTTGGGATTGACCTAAGCACCCCATGATCCATGAGAGCAAGAATAAAAAGGGGACTTAAAGCAAAATAAAGTGGATGAACTTTGTATGAGAGAATCTAAGGTAGCATGAGAGAATCTAGGATTTTGCATAAAGACTTCGGGGGTTTTCATGGAGTGCATGGAGTTTGCATGGGGATGAATTTTACGTGTGAAAAGTTGTATTGGGATGTAAATAAGGTAAAGGAAGAGTTGATTGGGTGACTGGAGGCTTTGGGTGAAAAGTAGTACATGGGGCAGTATAAGGGTGCATAGGAGACTGAGCTAGGGTTTGGGAGGAAAACCTAATTTGAGAATATGGAAAAGGGGAAAAATAAATGAGGGTGAGTGAGTGGAGTATGAGATGAGAATGGGGGGATGATCATGAGTGGGACAAGCATGGGTATCATAGGAAGCAAGAGTGGAAGGTGAGAAATGAAGGGATGACATGTGGAAAGGAAGATGCTAGGGTTGGCATGGCCAGCTAGGGTTTGGTGTGGTTACCTAGGGTTTCAGGGGCACATGTGTACTTGAGGAGTAAAGTGAGATGATGAGGGTTGAATCTAAGGGTTGTGATGAGTGGGGTGTTAAAACAATATGGGTTACGTGAGGAAGAGAAGGATGGGCCATATAGGCCCAAATTAGGGTTTTATGGAGAAAGCCTTAAGGAAGACTGTGAATGGGCTTAGTGGTGCTAGGTAGTGGGCCTTGACCCACACACCTAGGATTTGGGCCTCCAGTATAAGTAGTGGAATAAGGAAAGGATGTTGGGGCAAGTTAGGAGGTGCAGAAATCTCAAGATATGGGACGAGCCCTCTTGAGAGGATAAGCGTAGATAGATTTAGTCATGCATGTCTAGGGTGAAGACTTGTTGAATAAGACACAGAAACACATTAATCATTTAAAGAGGAAGACTGTTGAGCTGGGCCCAGACCAGTCCATGTGCAAATAATAGTGGCAAGGAGCCTGGTACCCTGGAGACCGGTCCACCGGCGAATAATAGTGGTGAGGCTCATTATACTCTGTATGTTTCTGGTCCACCGGCTATAATAGTGGGGGATTTCATTCTCAACAAACCTAACATAATTATGATAAGACATGGGAAGACACTAAGTGTAACACCCCAAAATTGACTATATATATATATATTAAAAGCAGAAGTCATTAAATTAAAACCTGTGAATTTTGGGGATGTTACCGCCACACTTAGTACTAAACCGGTTCTCTCCTACCATTTCACTACCAAGTGCTAAGGCTAAGAAAAGATTTACATTAAACTCAAACTAACAGTTCATAAAAGAACTAGAAAGATCATACATTAAAAAAACCAGATTACGCATAAAAGTTTGTAATTAATAATAAGATAGAAATCAGAGTGCGAAATCAAAATTCCTCGGAGGGAATATTCTTACAATAAATAAAAGGTTTAATTGAAATACCCAACACAAGGTAATAAATCAAAAAGAATAAATGCAATAAAAAAGAAGTAACATAATGAGATAAAATCATATGAAGAGAACATACGACCACGACACTTTCAAACTTTGAGCCAACCACAAACTCAACGTTCAGTTCCGCCTGATGTCTCGCCCACTTGCACAAAGTCAGAAGGGCCAACTATTCGTGGGAATGAGTAACACCTATGAAAAGGGTGATCGGTATGCTACGTACTGAGCAAAGTAACCATGCACTAAGGCCTACACATAACATCACATGAATAATGCAAAAGAAATAAAAGAGCATAATCCATCATGATAACATAATAACGTACAATCATTCGGGTAGATACATAAAGGCCCATTTGTAGTCCGAATTAATTATTAATTAATCTCTGATTAGAACTCATTTCACACTATGTTTTTTATCAAAATCCATATGAGTACGGGAACCCCAATATTATAGCTGGTGGACCGGAAACACACAGGGCATAAAGCTCCTAACCACTGTTATAGCCGGTGGATCGGAAATACACAGGACATAAAGCTCCTGACCACTATTATTTGCCGGTGGACCGGTCTGGTCCCTTCTGGCACAATGTTCCACTATAAGTACTTAGTGTCTTTCCCATGTCTTGGCACAAATATGTTCGGTTTTTTTGAGCACGGAATCCCCCACTATTATAACTAGTGGACTGGAAATACACAGGTACAAAGCCTAACCACTATTATTACTGGTGGACCGGTTACACATAGGACATCATGCCCTACCCACTATTATTCGCCGATGGACCGGTCTCGCCCTGTCTCAACAATCTTTCACTTTACATGATTAATGTATTAAGTATCTTATTTAGGATTTTTCACCCTAGACATGTAGGACTCACTCTCCCCACATCTATCTTCCAACAGACTCTTTTCACATCATCAGCATCATGTACTTCCCAACTTGCCCCAACATCCTTTCCTCCATATTCTATATCACACAAAAAAAATCCAACTCTTAAGTATATGGTCAAAGCCCACTACTTTACACTGCCAAGTCCACTCCACATCTCCCTATAGGGTTTTATCCCGAAACCCTAATTTAGGCCTTAGTGGCCCATCTTACTCCACCTCACACAACCCAAATCATTTTAACACTCCACATACCACAACTCATAAATACCATCATCATAATTATACTTTAATCACCAAATACACAAGATACCACAAAAACCGTAAGTAGCCACACCAAACCCTAATTGTCCACACAAACCCTAGCTCGGTCTCCTATGTACCCTTATATTACTCCACGTACTATTTTTCATCCAAAGTGTTCAGGCACCCAAACAACACTTACATTACATTCCTCACACCCCAAATCAAATTTTCATACATAAACATTATGCCCATGTAAATGTTACACATCCCATGCAACCATTCAAAATTTTCATGCAAACCCTAAGGTCCTACGTGAAACCCTAGATTCAACCATGCAAATCCTATATCCATCCATATAAAACCCTAAAATCTTTCATGCAAAACCCAAGATTTAGTCATACAAAACCCTAAATTCAATCCACACAAAACCCAATGTTTCTCCATACAAAACCCTAAATTCAATCCATACAAACCATAGATTAGATTCTTTTATATTACATTATAGATTAGATTATCCCATGTAAAACTACAAATTATATACTCCTGCATAAAACCATAATTAGATTCTCCCATACAAAACCATAAATTATATATTTCCATATAAAACCATAAATTAGATTCTCCCAAATAAAAGTATAAATTAGATTCTCCCATATAAAACCATAAATTAGATTTTTTCACACGAAAACCTAAATTCCCTATTTTATTCCTTCACTCATAGATCATTAAAATACTTAGGTCAACTCATTTCCCCTTTAGTCAACTTACTTCCCATTTTTCATTTTCAACCTCTTTCCCACACAGTACCACTTTTATACATCCTCACATGCATGTCTAAAGGGTCACAAACAAATCCTCACATACCATAATATTTCATCACATATGCATAATACACATGCCATATAAATACACAAAAACATACTTCAACTCCACTTCATACCACATACAAAATAATTATAATGATAAACATAGAATATAAAGCATACAAAACATATAATGCACATCAACATACAATATGCCTTAGTAACACCCTTACCTAAAACGACACCGGTCTTGGAGCACACTCCTACGCCTCCTTAGGGCTTTGACTGGTCTCACCTATATGAGGAAAAAACTAGAAATTAGACTCCCTCCTACCAAAAATACTATTACTTATTAATTTATTCTAAGACTAAGCTTTTGATAAAATAATAAAATAATAATAATAACCATTAACTAATTACTAAATTTGGTTAAAAATATACAAATTAATAGTAACAATAATAATAAGGGAATTACTCAAAAACATAGTGAAATAAGGGCTTCGGCCCCTTTACCAAAAATAATACTAATAATAACATTAGTAAAATAAATAACAAAATTTACTAACAATAATAATAATGAAATTGTAATAATAATAATGATAAAACCATAACAATATTGCAAAAATGATAATAATCATAATGGTAATAATAGTAAGGATAATATTTGAAGATAAAATGAAGTAGGGTTTCTACCCCACATTGAAAAATAATAAATTATTAAATAATAATAATAATAAAAATAACACTAATAAGATTAATAAATGCTATTGATAAAATATTAATAATAATAAGACTTGGTATCTATAATACTACTACTATAATTCAAAATAGGTACACTAGGGTTTTGGCCCTATATAGAATAATAATATTAACATTGAAAATAATAATAATAATAATAATAATAATAATAGTAATGATGATGATGATGATGATGATGATGATGATATTAATAATAAAGATAATAGCAACAATAATAATAATGATAATAAAATTGAATTAAAAAATATAATAGGGCTTTGGCCCTCAATAGAAATAATAATAAAAACATTAATAATAGAAATAATAATAATAATATATTTTACATAAATGAAATAAAATAGATTAAGGCTTGTAAAAATGGGGTAAAAGGGTTGAGAGGGTTTAGGGTTCAACTGAAATGCTCCGAAATTTTTTAATTTTAAAAAGTATATTTAAATAAGGTTTTATTATGAAAATTAATTAAATAAATTATTTTTATTAAAATAAAATGAAATTAAGTAGGAAAAATCAAGAAGAAATTTATAAGTATTTTTAATTAGGAGAAATTTGGGTATTTTAGCTAATTATGGATTTTATTTTAAAAATTAATTAAATAAATTATTTTATTTAAAATAATAAGGAGAAAATAGTTCCAAATTAATATGAATTTTATAAATAATTTAATTGAAGAAAATTAGAGTGATTTGCTAATTAAAATGCAATTTGTGGAAAATCTTTTAAAAATCCTAATTTAGCCTAAAAAGGGATTTAAATATTATTTTATTTAAATATTATTATTTTTAAATATACAAAAATACTCTAATTAATTTATTTAACCCTAAATGATTTAATTTTTCCTTTTTATTTTTCTTCCTTCCTTTTTCTTTCTTTTTTTTTTTCCTTCTTTTCTTTTTTTTTTCTTTTTCTTCCTTCGCCGATTGGACCAACGACGCGGCCCAATCCTTCTTCTTTTCCTCCCTTCTCCCATGGCCCAGAAGGCTCGCATGCCTTCCTTCCTACGGTTGACAAGATGCCTAGTATCGTGGCCTTTTCCCCTGGAATGTCGCGTTCCATTAACGCAATTTTAACCGCAATCGATCGGCCCGGTTCCTCCCCCTTTTTCTTTCGTTTCTTTTTCCCTCGACCGCTCGACTCACCTTCTTCTTCTCCCTCCTTCCTCCTGCGTCGTCCACTTGTAGCTTCGAGGGCTGAAAATGGTGCCGCCGACCACGTGTGACGTGACCGGTCTTACTCCCTCTCTTTCTCTTCCCCTCAACACACACTCCAGCATGAACTGCCCCACTTCCCTTTTCTCCCGCACAATCTCCCCATTTTCCCTCGCAAAGGTCGGACATGATTTGAAATCGTGCTGATCGATCAACGCCACATTTACCCTAATAACTCACCGGCATTGACCTCCTGCCAACCTCCAGAACTCGACCCTACCCTCTAACACTATAAATACCCTTTGTATAGTATGATTTCGAGATTTTTTTCCTTAAAACCCTAAGTGCAAACCTGTGTGCCACTGCGACTTCAGATGCGTCGTTCGCTGCCGTTAGCCAACCTAGCTGCCACCTCTTCCTCCCAAACTCTTCCCTGAATCTCACTCTAGCTAACTAAACTATCCACCTCCTTCGATACTTCTCACACGAGACACCATAGCTGTGTGAAGTACCCTGTCTCTCTCGCAAAATTTTTTACCCCACAACCTTTAAGTCGCCGCCCACCACCACATCCGCCACTTCTATTGCCTTCTGCACCACCCAAAAACTTCTACTAATTCTCCTCCACCGGACCATAACCTTATTTTCTCTTTTCCCCTTCTCTTTCCCTCTTTTTCTTCATCTTCTTCCCTTTTAGACTTCTTTTCCGGCCACCGCCGTGCACCACCGCTGGTGCCACCCATCCCCGCTGACTCAAGGTGAAACCCTAGACTCTCTCAGTCCTTCCTTTCTATTTATTGAAATTTATTATGTTTTTATTCTAATTTTCAATGTTTATTTGATTATTATTATTATTATTATTGTTGTTGTTGTTGTTGTTGTTGTTAGTTGTAACATTATTGATAAATTTTTTTGGTAAGGTTGAGATTATTCTTGAGTTAATTAGGTTGTTAGTTTTGAATTTTAGGAATTTAATTGAATTATTATAAGTTTATTATCATTATTAATACTATTATTAACAATATTATTATTAGTATAATTATTTTGTTATTAGTGTTAATTAATTTAGGAGTGCTGAGGCCTTAAATTTTAATTAAGGTTCTCACCCTTGTATTTTTATTACTATTATTACTATTTTACTATTATTAATATTATTATGATTATTATCTTTACTAATTTAATATTAGTATAAGTATATATATATTATTAATATTATTATTACTATTACTGAATAGTAATTTTATTATTTGGGGTAAGTTCAAAAGCCCAGCTTATAATTTTAGGATTTATATTATTATTATTATTATTATTATTATTTCTACTAATATTTGTATTATTACTAATATTTTAATAATAATAATAATAATAATAATAATAATATTATTATTATTATTATTATCTTTATCTTTACCAACATTATTTTGGTGAAGGGTAGAAACCCTTATATCACCATTCATTTTAAATTACATTAGTATTTTTAGTAGTATTTTGTATAGTTAATTCTAGTATAGTATTCTTTTAATTAAAAACCAAGTCTTAGGATAAGTTAGTAAATAATAGTATTTTTAGGAGAAAACCTAATTCTAGTATTTTTCCCATAATAGGTGAGTCCAGTCAAAGCCCTCAAGTGGTAGAGGAGCATGCTCCAAGACCGGTGACATTTTAGCTAAGGGGTGCTAAGGCCATTCGTGTAATATGTGATTTTATGCCATGCACGCCATGTAATATGATTTATTGTGTATTTCATGTGTATATTGTATAACTATTATGAATGCAACATGATATGCAAGTTGAGGTGTGTTTTGTGTAAATAATTGTAGCATGAGAATGATGTGTATAAATGTGTTATTATTATGGTATGATGTGGCCTTGAGACATGCATGATGGGGTGGTAAAATAATGATGGGGAGGTGCATGGTGTTAGGGTTTGCATGGAATTGTATGGTGTTAGGGTTTGCATGGAATTGCATGGTGTTAGAGTTTTGCATGGAAGTGCATGGTGTTAGGGTTTTGCATGGTGGTATTAATGTTACATGGTGTTAGGGTTTTGCATGGTGGTATTAATGTGGCATGGTATTAGGGTTTGCATGAGAGTTAGGGTTTACATGGAAGTGTGGTTTATGTGGAGTTAGGGTTTGCATGGGAGCTAGGGTTTGCATGGAGTTAGTCATGCATGTCTGGGCGAATGTTTGTGAATAAAATACTTAAGACACTAATCATTTAAAGTGAAATATTATTGAGTCGGGTCCAGCTGATTCACCGGTTAAGAATAGTGGTTAGGGTTTTACCCTAAAGTGACCGATCCACCGGCGAATAATAGTAGTGTAGACTTTATCCAGCAAGTGACCGGCCCACCGTCAATAATAATGGGGTAACTTGAGCTCAATAAACACAAACTAGAGTTGCTACGGCTTTTAAAAGATATTAATTACTTATAGTGGAACACTATGTGAGTAGGAACCAGCCGATCCACCGGTAAGGAATACTGGTGTGGACTATTGTCCCGCAAGTGATCGATCCACCGGCAAAAAAATAGTGGTGTGGACTATTATCCTGCAAGTGACGGGCCCACCGGCTAAAATAGTGGAGTGTTCCTGTACTTACATTGATTTGATAAAAGGCTTAATGTGCATTGACTTCCGATAACAAGATTAATTAAATAATTAATCTGGACTATATGGTTCTTTATGTGTGGGCTTGATCATTTATAAGCTGTATACTTATCTATATGACCTTATGCATTATATATGTGGGCTTGAAGGTGTAAGTTGAATATTATCCTGTATGATTTTATGTGATTATGTGTTGGCCTTAGTGCTAGGTTACCTTACTCAGTACATAGCGTACTGATCACCCGTTTCATGGGTGTTGCTCATTCCCATGAGCAGAAGGCCCGTTTGACCTGTTGCAGGTAGGAGATGCTTATTTCGATGCTATCGATGTCTATGGGACATCAGGAGGGGCCGAGTGATTGTGGGCTGGATCGGTGGTAGTGGTAGCTGAAAGAGGAAGAAGAAGAAGAGAAAGAAAGGAGGAGAGGGAGGAAGGGGAAAAGAAAGGTAGGGGAAATTAGAGGAGGGTCTGCAAAACAGAATGGGAGGTGAAAGAATCGGTGGCAGCGGCGGAAGTGGTGGCTAAGGGTGGTTCGAAGGGCAACGGAGATGAAAGGAAGGGCTGGTTGGGAAGTAAACTTTGCATGGCCGGGGTGGCTTGTGCAGAAAGAAGCGAGGGATATGGGAGGTGTAGTTAGTTAGAGGGCAGTGCAAATATGAGTTTGGTGGGCAGGGAGGGCGGCGTAGTTGGCTGGAGGCGGCGGAAACAGTGTCTGAAGGGGCAGCGCCACACAAGGTGGATTTTATGGGTAGAATTCAAAGGCTTGATACATGGATATTATGGGGTATTTATAGAGTTTAGAGGAGAAGTTAGGGTTATGTGGGTTGGTGAGGGGATAAGACAGGTTGGTTCAGGCTCACTGGTGGCGTTGTTTGGCCGGCGGAAGTTCAAAACGGGTAGGGTAAGTAGTCGGCTGGGGAAAAGGGAAATCATGCGAGAAATAGGGGATGGTTAGTTGGGTTAACGTGGCTGCTGAATTGGCGAGGGAGAGAGAAGAAAGTGGCATGTCAAATCAGGCGTGGCTGGCGGCGGGAGCTTCGAACGATTGCAGGTTGAACGCTGGGAATGGCAGATGCAAAGGAGGAAGAAGAAGAAGAAAGGTGGGGGGACCAGGCGGTTTGAGGAAGAAAGAAAGAAAGGAAAAGAAAGGTGGACTGGGCTAGTCAAACGCAGGGTGAGGGTGCAAAAATTAAATCAAATGCAGTACTTAGGGAAAAAAAGGAAGTGAGGCGCTGCGCGGAGAAGGAATGGGATCGATTGTGCGGGCTGGGCCGCGTTGAAGGAAAGGAAGAAGATGAAAGAGGGACTGGGTCGCAAGCTAGCCCAGGTCGAGGAGGAGAAAAAGAAAAAGAAAAGAAGAAAAAAGAAAAAGAAAGAAAAAGGAAGAAATAAAAGGAAAAAGAAAAAGAGAAAAAGGAAAAATAATGGATTAGATTAATTAAATTAATTGGGATATTTAAAAATAATAATATTTAAATAAAATAATATTTAAATCCCTTCTTAGACTAATTTAGGGTTTTTGAAAGGTTTTTCATAAATTCCATTTTAATTAGCAAAACACCCTAATTTTTCCCAATTAAATTATTTATAAAATTAATATTAATTTGAAACTATTTTCTCTTCCTTATTTTAAATAAAATAATTTATTTAATTAATTTCCAAAATAAAATCCTTAATTAGCTAAAATACCCAATTTCTCCTAATTAAAATGCTTATAAATTTTTTCTTGATTTACCCTAATTAATTCCTTTGTATTTTAATAAAAATAGTTTATTTATTTATTTTTCTAATAAAATCTTATTTAACTCTAATTCAAAAATATTAAAAATTTTGAGGCATTTCACTAAGTACTTATAGTGAAACAACATGGGAGTCAGGGCCATACCGGTCCACCGGCAAATAATAGTGGCCAGGAGCATCTTGCCCTAGAGACCGATCCACCAGTGAATAATAGTGGTCAGGTGCATTACGCCCTATATGTTTCTGGCCCACCGGCTATAATAGTGGGGTTTCCACACTCGTATGGGATGATAATAATCATAATGCGAATTGAGCATTGATCAGAGATTTAATAATCAGTTTATCTGGACTACAGTTTGGCCTTCATTTATCTGTGAAGATTTTATGCTGTTATGTTATTGTGCTTGTATTATGTGCCCTTATGTCTTGGCCTTAGTGCATGGTTACCTTACTCAGTATATAGCGTACTGACCACCCATTTTATGGGTGCTGCTCATTCCCACTAGTAGAAGACCCCTCTAAATTTATGCAGGTTGGTGACACTATCTTTGATACTTTCGATGCTTGTGAGGCATCGGGTGGGGCTAAGAGTTGAGCATAGACTTGGCACGGAGATCGAGAGTGGAGTGGCCGAACCTTCTCCTTTTGTTCTTCCATTTTGCATTGGATTTTCCATAACTAAACTTTTATCGTTTTGTAGACCTTATTCCTTTTAAGGAACTTTGACTATATACTCTGGATTGTAACTCCTTTCATACACTCTGATTTCTACCTTATAATTGTTTAATGCTTTATTGAAGTCTTGATTTAACTTGATTTATGATGGTCATTAAATTTCTTTTAACTTTGTGGTTAGTATGGGAACGATCGAGGGTTGGGCTTATACCGATCATGACAGTAACATTCCCAAAATTCACAAGTTTTAATTTAATTACTTCCGCTAAATCTTGAATAAAATAAAAATTTTTAATAGTAAATTTTGGGTTGTTACACAACTTACCAAAAGGTGCATATGACTTTTCTATCATGTCATCTACATTCAATGATATGGGTCATATAAGTTATGAGTGGATCCTCTTAATCACACGTATTTATAATCGTATCGGGGTGTATAACCTTTTTAACATGCATACTATCTACTTATGGATCATGAAATACTTAGATTGTCCATTTGACAGTAGGTATAATATAATTTTCACGGTGATAAGAAAGCAGGAATTCATGTACAACTTATAACCCTGGATGAATCATGAGCATAATAATAGAGAGTGTTATAACTCATAGAACCATTCCATATTACTCGCATGTACCATAGTAGGCATTCCAGAAGAAAATATGATTAACATCAAATTCCTAGTAGGTGAGCATAAAACGTACCACATATTCATAGTTTAAACAAGGTGTAAGCTCTCAAGTATTCATATCACAAAGTGGATGCCATATTAAGTAACCATAATCATGTGTCAAAAGTTGGCTGCTTACTTCCTCATTAAATCTCATTCCGGTCATCCTCTTAATTTAGATAAAATGAAATTTCTTTACCAAATCCTTATGCATTAAGTGAGTGTATACTTAATTTACCCCTAGTTTTTGAGCGAGCTAGGATTATTCCCCATGATCTCTCAATGCCATGGAATCCATCCAAATAGTAGACATAAAGTCTTGGCTCATGCTAAGGAAACCTAATGGACATAAGTTTGTGTTCTTGCCAACGTAACAATGGACCAAAGTCTTGGCTCATGCTAAGGAAACTTGATGGACATAAGTCTAGGTTCCTACCAAAGTAACAATGGAACAAAGTCCATATCCATCCTGTGATGGCTAGACCCTTTAGTATTAATACCTCATAGTACATCATCAGTTTGTAGAGTAGGAAAGGCATCGGGGTCTATGAGGATTTCGTGATCAACTAGGATACCGCCCGAAGGCATAAAGTGCTCGAAGGCAGACTAATCCCCAATAATTAATCAAGGATGAAATAATCCAGACCTTTCACAGTGCTCGTTCCACTTTAAATGATTAGTGTCTTATTAGTTCAATAAAGTAATTTCACATAAAGGCCTACAACAATATCATACCAAGCATATAAGAATTTTTTCATCCAACACACCCACATAGGGTTTTTGCATCAACTACTGTTTCCATTTAGGGTATTGTCAATAGATTATTCCATTACACCATTAATTATACCAAAGAGTGGAATTATCAAATAATAATAATATACATAACAATCCAAGCTAATCATTCAATTCCCATTTGTTCCTCTGTTCACAATTTCAACTTTAGCTCATGCCAAGGTTAAGGTCATAGTTCGTTATTCAATCGTGGACTTACCTAGTATTTAAAGAACGTTCAAACTATTTCCCTAAGGTCAAATGATGGTCAAATTGTAGGTCAAATAGAGTCCAATCCTAACTTACAGTCATTTACTCATATATTTTCATTAACTAGGTGAAAATAGCTCGTCGTAGGTGAGGTTAACTCAAGCCATCCTATATGATTGCATTATTTTCTTTTATCATTGTTAAGTAATTTCCCTTATGGGGTTATCATTTTAGAGCCATGACATAAGTTACTAGTGGTTTATATTCCATCATTTTAATTTAGTACTAACCCTAAGGAGACTCCATTTTAGTCATTTGATCATTTATTTATGTTACGTTCAACAAGTAGGCCAAAGGCTACATTAAGGTTAAGCATTGAATGATTTATTTTTATGTCCTTTAATCCATTATCTAACTTCATTAATCTAAATAATTTTATAATTATCATCCCCCTAAGCCAATATCTAATCATAAGAAACACAAACATTAAATTTGGAAAGAAAAACATGAGAGAAAACCAAAATTGGTTGAGGCTAGTTGATTGGTTTCATAACTAGTTGATGGGTCTCGTTGACTAATTGACTGGTTTTATGGACCAGTTGATTGGTTAGGATTTTGCCAACCTCTTAGTGGTGGTCAACCAATCAATCAATAAACCTCACCAGTTGACTATTCAGAGAACTAGCCAATGGGTTTGGCTATACCGGTAGATGGGTCTATCCCGAGGCTAAGATTTTTTGATTTGCAGACCAACCATTTGATTGGTTGACCCAACCGGTTGATGGTTCTAGGAACAAGTAGATCAGTTTTGTTGAACTAATTGGTCAGTTAAGTCTTAGATCAAAATCACCAAAGGTACAGACCAACCATTCGATTGGTCTAGGGCGAAAATACCCCTTAAAAACACCAATTACATACGATTAAATTCCATAAATTGTTCAATCAAATACAAACATTAAACTTAGGTTACTCCAAGTATTTTAGAGACAATACTTAAGAATCAACATGTGAAATACCAAAATTATTCTAGAATTTGTAGCAAGACATCTTGGTAGATTTTGAACTTATTTTGTGAAATCATGTATTACATTCTCTTCTTAATGGACCTTTATGCAACAAATCTATTCCATATATCACATAGGCCATTATCACTTAAAACGCTTATAACATCAAGAGGTTTCAAACCCAAGATTATATACTTGAGATCCAATCATATGAATCTCTAAGACAAGCCCCACACTAAACCATTTGTACATTACATATTAAATAATGTAGGCATATGGTCATCTTTAGTATTCAAAATACTACCGACTTATAGCACACATATTTCACTTCCTATACCATTTATACAATAATAAGGGTAGACAATGATTTACCTAAAAATCTCAAATTCATTTTCCTATATTGAGATACCTTCTAAGAAAATTAATTAAACTCAGTGAAAACCTTTCTAAAATCGCGCAAGAAGATTTAATGAAATCGGAGGCCTAGAAGTGGTCTTCACAGAAAACACACCTTTCAAATGGAAAACGGAGAGTATCCAAGGTGAAATTCAACCCTCACTCTTTTCCCTAATCTAACTCCGTCTCACTTAAAATCAAAACAAGAAGGATCTAGGAAGAGGATTTGAAGAGGTAGAGATGATCAGAATGCAAAGGAAGGGAAAATGATAAGAGAAGAAAATAGGGCATTTGGGAGGTGAGGGAGAGAAATTGAGGACTTCGTGTCCAAATCACTGAGGGTTCTACCAGTCAAAATTTAAGATTCAAGGTGTAGGTTTTTAAATTTTTAAAGCCGACATTTTTCTGCCTTAAGTTGGCTTGGTGAAACTGTATTGCTGTAGGTAACGTGCCTAAGAAATTTTGAACATAAGAAAGGTATGATAACATACCGTACAAGAATTGAAGTTTAGCAAATCTGCTGAGTTTGCAGAAGTAGAAAATTTGATTAGGAATCATATAGAAGAGAGATATAATAGGGAAGAAGAAGATAAATAAGCTGAGGGCATGAATGTGACTCCTCATGGATTTCCTCCCTTGTGAATCTATTGAAAATAATCAAAATAGGCTAATTAGGTTCAGAAGCTTTGCAAAAATTTAAAACAAACTATTTAAAATGTAGTTATGACTTTGGAAAAGTTGGGGTAAGATTCTCAGAAAAAAAAAGAGTTTGAAGAACAACTAGGTCAGTCAAACCAGTCGATTGGTGCCTAAGCTAGTAGATCTGTTTGATGGGTTCCAGAAATCAAAATTTGGATGAACAAACTCATATCAATCAACTAGTTTATTGATAAAACCAAAAATTTTTCCTTATCAAGTCATGATTATTGAAGAAGCACACCATTCATAAGCACACTGATAAGATAAGATCAAACATAATTAGATCATCATTAAACACTTAGATTAGCACACATTAAGGACTATAAAAAGTGAGGTATTACATCATTAAACGTAGAAATTTTTACTTTAGTCTAATAATGTCACCATTGCATCTAGGAGGAATAGTTTAGATCATATGTTTGTATGAAAGCTTTTCAATTATTTCAAGGAAAAAAAGTAAGGTAGAGTGGTAAGGTAAGGAAATTTGAGGTCATAAATGAGCCGAGCTGAGATAATCTGTTGTGGACTCGGGCTAGGTTGTTTAATAAATGATTCTAAAAAAAAGGCTCAAGCTCGATCAAAAAATGAGTCGAGCCAAGCTTATAATATCCCCATAATTTTGGAATCTAATTTCTCAATTTTATTAATGGGATTTGATGAAAATGTTTTTTTTATAGTTTAACGATGGTTTCGACTTGATATTGATGTTTGAATTAATCATTTGTCATTGTGAATGATTCTAGATAAATATATTTACAACTAATATTTTTAATAAATTCATATGATTCCGATTATCGTTTAAAATTATATTTTTGTTCCTAAATTTAATAAGGAATTTTGTCTAAATTTCCAATCACTCGTAAAAGTTTGACTACAGCTCTCGAATTTTTCATTGAGCTTTTAAAACATTAGAAATACTTTAGGTTTCTATATATTTGTATCATATGATTCATGTTTTTACGTTGTTTCGTAACTCTTATAAATCTCTATTTTGAGTTATACATAACTCGCTTTGATTTTCTATCGAAAATGTTTCATGATTTATTTCTAAATGTTTCATTGAGGTTTATAAATTTTATTTTAATAATGTTGTGGATTTGCTGAATGAATTTAGCATTGAGATGACATTTATATCTATTATAAACAGTTATAAAATCTATTTTGTCTCATATTTTTTTCTTTAGGCATGTATATTAATTTTATATAGAAAATTATTTAAATTATTTGAGGATGCTTGAAATTTGATTTAAATATTACTTTAGGCATTCTCAGATATTATTTTAAGGTTGAATGATTTATTTCTGAAAATGATATGAATTCTCACTATCGTTAATATGTTTATCTAATTTTTTTTTTAGAGTTTATTAAATAAGATATAAATTGATTTTATTCCCTTAGATCTTTGCAAAATGGTTTCCGTTAAATGACTTTATGATAACTAGGATATTTTATAAACCTTTCACATCATCCTTATTTTCTAGATGTTATAATTTAAGTTAAACCCTCCTTGATATTATAATTTAAGTTAAGC
The DNA here is from genome assembly GCA_030549775.1 of Tamarix chinensis. Classification (NCBI taxonomy): domain Eukaryota; kingdom Viridiplantae; phylum Streptophyta; class Magnoliopsida; order Caryophyllales; family Tamaricaceae; genus Tamarix; species Tamarix chinensis. The sequence goes on along the minus strand of CM060181.1, from coordinate 34,285,080 downwards.
CCTCCACATGTGTTTGTATTTTTTTTTAAAAAAATAGCTTATACCTAACTCTGATTACGCTCCCTAACACCTACCTCCCCTCTCTCTCTCTCTCTCTCTCTCACTCTCTCACTCTCTTTCCTCATTCCTCTTTGCTCACTTGATAAGCTCGACTCCTTCTCCTTCTCTCCTTTGACTCCTTTGACCTCCAGCACCACCACATCGCCACAACTCTTTTATCACCCTCTAGCCTTGTCACCACTAACACACCACCCCCATGCTTGCAAGTGCACCAATGATGATGCACGATGGGATAGGGCAATGTTAATAATGAAGAACTCAACAATAGTGGGTATTATGGGAGGAACGACAATAGCTAACTCAAGCTCAATGACCATAGATGGTGGTGTGTGAGCTCCGTCAATTGTTGGACGAGTCTCCCCTACCATAGACGAGCTCCATGTAGCTTATAAGGAAAATTTTCATTCGACATAATTACCCAAGCCTAACTCTAAATTTTTGTTGATTTTGAATGAATTAGCTTTAATTAAGCTAAAGTGATTATGAGATTATGTATATATGAGTTTTTTTGTTGATTTGAATGAGTTAATTCTTGTGTATGTGCTTGATTTATGAAATTGAAATTTTAATCCAATTATCTCTGGATTACGTGGATTTATTCAATTAAGTTGATTTTGATGAATTAGTGGTACAACATTTTTTGAAATGTATTTAATTTTATATTAGTATCTTTGATTTGATGAAATCATTAAAAATTGAATTGAGTGTCATGAACCCTAACCACTAGAAAAGGGGCAAATGAAATCGATCATTTTTATTTTGTTTTCTATATAAATTAGCAATTCAAAATTATTTACAATTGATCTAATTAAAAATTAGAACCCTCAATTTAAGTTAATTGATTTGAGTCATGTGAATTGGGAGTTTAGGTTAAAACCTTGATGTTGCTAAATTAGATTCTTTATTTGATTTCCAACGAACTAATTATACAATATGATTTGGAATATGTTTAATTTCATGTATGACCTATTAATTGGAATAATTTAGCAAGATTCGATAGGATTTACATTCTGGGATAAAACCCTAATTTTTTTGGAAATGATTCATCTAAATTATCTATTGAAATGATTTTATTTATTGAAATTAATTGTTCAAACTTTTTCATAATTGGTTAGATTGCAGTTTTAAATTATCAATTTGAATTACTTGATTTACAATCATAGCCTATGATGAGTGTGGGAATGTGGAATAATTAAATTGGTAAAACTAATGCTTGATTAGGTTGGAATTAAGAAGAAGAACATTCAAAAGTGTTGAATTATTAATACAGATATTCGAATAGGGTAGAATAATGATGATGATGATTCGGTGATGGTGATGATGATTCGATGGTGATGAATGAATGATTAAGGTGATTCAAATTTGATGAGATGATGATGCTTCGACAATGATGTGACAATGATGAGGATGATTCAATGATTAGGGTTTGATGATGAATGGTATTGTAGGTTAGATTTAGGGTTAGGGTTAGGGTTTATTTTCAAAAATTAGAGTTAGGAGTTTAAATGGTAAATTAGGGTTAGGGTTTTTCAAATTAGGGCTTTGATTTTGGGATGTGTTTAGATAAGGAATATGGCTAGAAGGGAGTGGGTTATGGAGTTTAGAAAATATAGTACTTAATCTCTAATTCCCATAGATGAAGAGACTAAGGATTTCAAGATTAATCATTGACACATATTCAATTAAACTTGAGATGAACTCACACAGAATTCAATACTTGCAATTTGGATTCAACTTCAATTCTTAATCTATAATCTTGAATCGTGGTTTCTATGGCTTTATATAGCCAAGGCTACCAATTACAAGATACTAGCTAAAAAGTGTAATTCTTGAAAACATACCTTGCTAAAAGATACTAGAATATAGAATATTCTTCAAAAAGGTAGATTTATGCTACTTTATTCTCTAGCTAATTTATAACTCTACTAATTAATTAATTAACTAAATCAATTAATATGCATGTCCAAGATGCATAATATTTCCCCCATGCACATAGCCATACACTCCACGCATGCCATGCACATGCACGTATACGCCTAGTAGCTTGTATGGTACGTTTCATTTATAATTAGCAACGTAACCATCTGTTTGTCTTTAATTTTATGGGAGATCCTTTCTAAATGAAGAACAATTGGTTCCATAATGATAAATGCCAATTCTTGAGTGTTTGCTCCCGCATCATTCTCCCCCTTTTGATTTGAATTTGCCCAAAAATTTACATCGCCATAGTAATGGATAATATCTTCAATATTGAATGTCCTTGATACCCCACCATATGAATCTAGAAAATCTAGCTCATAATAACTTTCTTCAAACTTTCGAAGTACTTTGAAAGAACCATCCGACCTTGGCATAAGCTTGTTCTTCCTTAAATTAGGAATTCTCTCCTTTCTTAAGTGTAACTGAAATGCCCCAAAAATCCTAATTTCTATTATCTATTATTAAATAAGGTTTTTATGTTGAAAGTTAATCAAATAATTTACTTTTATTAAAATAAGAGGAAGTTAATTAGGGTAAATCAAGAAGGAATTTATAAGTGTTTTAAATAGGAGGAATTGTGGTATTTTAAGCTAATTAAGGATTTTATTTTAGAAATTAATTAAATAAATTAATTTATTTAAATTAAAAAGAATAAAATAGTTTCAAATTAATATAAACTTTATAAATAATTTAATTGGAGGAAATTAGAGTGTTTTGGTTAATTAAAATGGAATTTAAGAAAATTCTTTCAAAAATCCCTAAATTAACCCAAAATAGAATTTAATTATTATTTTAATATTTATATTTTATTAAACATCCCAAATTACTCCAAATCATGCTAATTAATCCAACCCCTAATTTCCCTTCTTTTTCCTTTTTCCCTTTTTCCTTTTTCTTTCTCTCCCCTTCTCTTCCTTATTTCCCCCCCGACTGGGCCGGCCTGCTAGGCCCAGCACTCCCTCGCGGCCCAACCTCCCCGCGCACACCGTTCCTTCCTCCCGGCCGGTTCGGCCTTTTTCTTTCTTTCCTTTCTTCCCTGCTGAACCGCCGGTCCACCCCCCACCTGCACTTCGTCTTCTACCTTCCGCCTCTACCACCAAAAATTTCGTCGGGAGCTTAGCTTCAACGGCACGCCATTTCCACCGGTCAATTCGTCTTTTCTCCCTCGTTTTCATCCCTGCAGACATGACCCTTCAATGAGCCTCTCTCCCCCGCACGTAAGCCCTCCATTTTCTGACAGATCACGGCCTGCAAATTGCAGACCCTGCACCGGCCATTCTCGCCGGACAACCTACCCTAACCCTAAGCCCCCTCGAAGCTTGTTGTTTTCCGTTCAATTCGGCCTATAAATAGTCCCAAAGGCCGCCTTAATCAGGTTCGACAACTGGGAACCCAGACAGAGCAAAGCCACGCGCCGTCCTGCCTTCAAACGGCCTTTGCTCCGCCGACAGCCACCCCTACCACCTACCCTTACCACCAAAATCCTCCCTGCACCGCCCTCTACACAACCAACCCCCTAGACCTCCCTGACTTGCCCCGCACGTGCTGCCCCGGCCGTGCGAAACTGCCACCCCGAAACAACCCTTCTAGCCCCTGCACCACCTTCGCGTCACCACCGCCAGCCATACCGCCGCTTGCAGCACCGCCACCACCCCCCCAAAATGACCAGGGGATCCTCCCCTACCACGCTACACCTCCCATTTCCTCTAGTTTCCCCTTCCTTAGCCTCCGCATCCATTTTCCCCCTCTCTTCCCTTCCTCCACCTCCGCCGCAGCCGGCGCCACCACCTCTCAGCCAGGTTGCCCAACACCCTGAACCCTAAATCTTAAAAAAATAATAAAAGTGATTAATGATTTAATATTATTAACTACTATTATTGTATTATTATGATTAATATTAACATTATCATTATTATTACTATTACTATTATTATTATTACTAATACTACCACCCTTATTATTATTACTAGGACCCAACCTTACCCTAAGAACCTCTAACTAATGGTGTTAATTAACTATAAGACCTTGTTAAGTTATTACTATTACTATTATCATCATCATCATCATCATCATCATCATCATCATCATCATCATTATCATCATTATTATTATTATTATTATTATTATTATTATTATTATTATTATATTTGTTACTTTAACTATGACTAACATCTTTAGTATATCTATTATTATTATTATTATTTAGTAGTTTTACTAACACTAGTATTGTTACTATTAATATTACTATCACTATCATTATTATTAATAATATGGTTATGGTGGTTGTAGTTGCCATTATTGTTATTATTATTGTTCTTACCCTTAGTATTATTATTATGACTAATGTTATCAACATTATTATTACCGTTCTTATTATTATTATTATTACTGTCATTAACATTATTATTATTATTATTATTATTATTACTACTATTACTATTATCATTACTATCGTTATATTTACCACACTTATTACTCTAACTACTATTACCATCATTAATATCCTTATTATCATTATTACTTAATACTATTACTTTTAGTACTCTTATTATCATTATCTACATTATTATTAGTATTATCGTTATCACTGTTATTGTTATTATTATTCCTATTATCATTATTATTATTATTATTATTATTATGGTTGTGTTGTTGTTGTGTTATTATCATTATTATTGTCATTATCCTTATTATTATTATTATTATTATTATTATTATTATTATTATTATTATTACTATCGTTATTGCTATCACCATTATTTTCACTATCGTTGTTGTTATTATTATTATTATTATTATTATTATTATTATTATTATGTTATTGTTCTAACCCTTAATATCGTGGTGTTATCCTTATTATCATTATTTTTAGTATTATTATTGCCATTTGCACTATTGTTATTATTATTATCATCACCAATATTATTTTTGTTATTATTATTATTATCATTATTATTATTATTATTACTATTATTACTATTATTATGATTATTATCAGATCATGGTTGCTGCTATCATCATCATCATCATCATCATTATCATTATTATTATTATTATTATTATTATTATTATTATTATTATTATTATTATTATTATTATTATCATCATCATCATCATCATCATCATCATCACTAATATTACTACGATTTCATTTGTTATTATCAACATTATTATCATTGTAACCACTATTACTATTATTAGTAGTATTTTCACTATTATTATTGGTATTAATAATAATATTGTTATTAGTAATATTAAAACCCCTTTACTTTGATAACTATGGATTTTACTAAGGCGCGTCTTGATTAGTGGTCATTTGCTTAACTACCTTGAGAATAATAATAACCCCACATTTTAATTATAAACTACTATTATCAATGTTAATTATAGAACTAGACCAGTATAGGGGTAAGATAGGAAAATTATGATAATTCGGGTAGAGGGAGATTGACCCTTAGTATTTCTTCTTTATAGGTGAACCAGGTCAAACTCCAGGAGGTGTAGGAGCGTGCTCCAAGCTCGACGCCGATTTAGGTAAGGACGTAACTAAGGCCACTTGTGTGTATTGCATGTTTTAACTGTCTTGTATGCCTTGTGCGGTTGTATGCTATAATCTGTATGTTATCTGTGTATTTATGTATCGCAGCGTGGAACCGAGGTATGTTCTCGTGCTCTTGTCTGTATGTACTAACATGGTATGGTACAAAGATGATGTGATGTGATGTGACCCCTACAACATGCATGCTAGGTGTTTTGATGAGGAGTTGAGGAGTGGGGGCTTGAAGAGAAAAATAAGCAACTAAGATAACCAAAGGGAAGTACGCTGGTTAACGTAGGTATGGACGACCTAGGTAATCTGTGATCTGTGAAATGATGAGAAAAAGGGGGAATTAAATAAATAGAAGAGGGGAAGAAAATAAGGTTGCATGGGGGGAAACTAGGGTTTGCATGGGAATGATAGAGTTGGCATGGTGGAAATGATAGGGTTTGCATGGGGAGGTTAAGGTCCGCATGGGGGCGAACCCTACGTATGAAAAGTTACTTTGGGACGTGGGGAGGCTAATGGAAGGTCTGTTTGGGAGTCTGGAGGCCCGAGGTGAAAAATAGTACGTAGGGTCATATAAGGGTACCTAGGGTTTGGGAAAGAAACCCTAATTTGAGAAGGTGGAAGAAGAAAAAGAAAATAATAAGAATAAATGAGGAGGAGTGAGGTATGAGGGAGAGTTGAGTCTGAGGGTCATGATTTGGGTTTCCAATGCGAGAAATGTGTTAAGTATGATAATTACAAAGGGTGTTTAGTGGCCTAATATAAGTGCAGGAGATAGCTCGGTAACCTAAACCGAGTAAGGATATAGCTAAGGCTGAATGTGTGACATGTATTGTAACACCCCCAAATTTCACTCCTGAAATTTTTTTTTGAAAGATTAAAGCGGAAGCTAGGAGCGAATTTGGGAAATGTTACCGCCACATCTAACACAAGATAAATGTCAATCATCTATCTCATGTTAGATGCAAGGCTAAAACCTGTCAAACAATTAAATCTGAATTTTAAAGCATAACAACGTTACGAGAAATTAAAAGTCAATTACAAAATCCTTGAAAATTTAAATACAATACTTGCAACTTCCAAAGGAGAATACAATTAAACAAACAAATCCCGAAGGGTAAATATCCGGATCGCCTACTCACTCAAGTTAAGTCTTCCACCCCAACACAGTATCAACCTGCACAAGAGGTCTGCTCCCCACCATTGGTGGATCATCACATGACCCATTCAACCAGTGTAGTATCAGTACGGGTCAAATACTGAGTAAGTCTCGCTACCCTACCTTATAGGAGAGATATCATCAAGTGCATATTAAATTATAGTACAATACGTTAATAAAATATCATACATACTCACAACCCACAGCATGAATCTTGCCATACACTCATAGTAACACATAAAACATATGCAACATCCCATTTAACATATAAGTGTGGTATAACCGAAATAATAAGTGACTCATTATGCACATAAACAACATGTGGTAATACATATAATAAAAGCTGGCCATGTTCCAATTACACCTATTCTTTATTCTCAATAATAATATGTTCATTTCACACATATTCTTTAATAGTCCATGTGAGTGCGAGAACCCCACTATTATAGTCGGTGGACCGGAAGTAAACGCACAGGGCAGAACGCCTCTGACCACTATTATAGCCGGTGGACCGGAACGAAACGCACAGGGAAGAACGCCTTTGACCACTATTCTGACCGGTGGACCGGACTGGCCCCGACTCACATGGTGTTTCGCTGTAAGTATTTAGTATTTTCCCATGGATTAACTTATTTATTTGGGCCTGTCGAGCCGAGATCCCCCACTATTATAACCGGTGGACCGGATGTAAACACACAGGGCAGAACGCCTCTGACCACTATTATAGCTAGTGGACCGGAACGAAACGCACAGGGCAGAACGCCTCTGACCACTATTATAGCCGGTGGACCGGAACGAAACGCACAGGGCAGAACGCCTCTGACCACTATTCTAACCGGTGGACCGGACTGGGCTCGGCTCAACATCTTTCGCATTACGTGATTAATGTCTTATCAGTGTCTTATTAAGTCCCACATCACCCTTGACATGCATATCCTAGAGGGCCGTATCAACACAATATAATATCACACATAGAACATGTCATGCTCATATCATGGAAACACACACGACATACCTCAAATTCCATGCTGCGCTACACATGAGACAAGTTATCCATAAATCATATAACACACTTTAGCATGGTATACACACAACAATCACACGTCACCTCACACATAAAACAAGGCCGTAGCTTCGTCCTTACTAAACACCCACAAGTAGAGGTAAGTAGAGACTTACCTGGATCCGAAGCTAGCTAAGCGAGATAAGAGGGAGAGAGATCACTAGCTCGTGGATCCACGAGAAGGCTTTCCTAGATCCGATAGAAATCAAAAACTAAATTAGAAACTATTATATCAATCAATAATTCACATATTCTAACTAAATAAACACAAACGACACAAATGATCTTTCTTAGAAAACGTGTCCAAAAATTAAAACTTAAAAGCATAGCTCTATTAAAATTTAAGGTTAAAACTAAATCAAAACGGATTAATACAAATATCACTCGAGACATTTCAACTTAATCTGGAAAGCCCGATAAGGAATAATCGATCATAAGTTAATTTATCGAAGATAACTTATTTATTAGGTTTTACAACTAAATAGGTAACCCAACCATTTACATAGAACCAAATCCAAACCGATTAGGTTAAAACATAATTTAAATGGTTTAAAACCCAAAGATAGAATTCGATTAGATAAATACACATAGCAAAAATCAATTTTATAAAATCATCCCCGAAAATTAGGGTTTTTAATACTTAAACCACAAATCGGTCAAATCACTTTGATTACTTCAAATTGATAGTTTTAAAACACAATTAAACTAATTTTAGATAAATCTAGACAATCAAATTCAACAAACGATCTTCCGATAAATCAATTCCAGATGATCAATTTTCAAAATTAGGGTTTTAAAGTCTACGATATAAACGCAGGTAATTCAAATCAATTAATTCTAATTAAAGGTATTAGAATACAATTAGGCTCATTTCAACTATTTTTATAAATTTAATTTTTGCAAAACAACTATACAAATAACCAATCTCATAATCCCACTTAAAATCTAGGGTTTTAGACTCGAAAATGCAATTCGGTAAAATTCTATAAATTTAATCAAATTGAATGTTTAGAAATGCAATTAAATACCTTTTATAACATATCAAATAATCCATTGATCAAAACCGATAACATAATGTCCAATTTAGCACAATTAGGGTTTTTGGGCCCGGAACGCAAATCCGAAAAATTTGGGCATAACCCGGCTAAAAATCCAATTTTTCCAAAATCTCAACATAACCATACAATTAATCTATCCAAATCAATCTTACAGCATATACATACATAAACAAACAATCAATTTAGCTTTTTATAAGCTAATTCATACCCAATTAATCAAAACAAGGTTAGGGTTTTTCGGAAATTATACCAAACAAAAAACTGACAAATCGGGGCAAAGGAAGGCCGAGGAAGCTTCGTCGGAGGCTAAGGACTGCTCGCCGGTGATCGCCCGAGCTCGCCGGTGACCGGACGGTAGCGCGAGCTGTGCAGCTCGTTGCTGCTGCGCTCTACCGCCGCTGCTGCTGCTTCTCTCGCGTTTCTGCTGGTGGTTGGTGCTACTACTGCGGTCGAGCTGGCTGCTGTTGCGTCGCCGGCGGTCGTGTCGCCCGTGGTGGCTAGCGAGGTTGGCCGGAGCGGAGAGGAGGAGCTGGGGAGATGGAGAGGCGCGAGGGGGGGTCGGCTAGGGTTAGGGTTAGGGTTGCGAGACAGGGGGGTCGGGGAAAGGGAAGAGAGAAAGAAAAAGAACAAAGGGGCGCCGATCGGGGCTGGGTGCGGTTTTTTTTTTTACAAATACACATTAGATAAAATACCAAAAACATCAAAATATTATTAGAATATTTTATCTAAAATTTATTTAATCAAAAATTTATTTCGAACGGATCCGAAGGCTTAAAATTAGTAAAAAGGCTATGTACAGAATTTTGAAAACATTTTCGGAAGGATTTAACAACGAACACAAAATTTATATTATTTACGGAAATGTATTATAAGACCTCGAAAAATTATTTAAAAGTATATAATAAAATGTTTAAGTCAAATTCTAATAAATCAAGACTAATTTTAATAATTTCCGAAATCAGTTTTCCGTAAACCAAAACGCATAAAACGAAAGAGAATTAATTCCAGAAAGAATTTCATAAATAAACTCCAAAAATCTTTTTAATTTAAAACTTCCCAAATATTAAAGATTTCCGAAAACGAATAAATTTAAAGTCGAAAATATTTTCTACGGATAAAATTATTAAAATAAATTTAACTATTTAAATAGAAATTCTATAATTTAAATAATATATTTTGTTAACGAAATATAACTTCAAAACAAGGTCGTAATCACATGACGAAGATATAATCGAAAACGAATTAAAAATATTAAAAACCAAAATACGAGAAAGAACGGGAATATATATATTTTTAACCGAAGATTGAAATCATAAGAATATAATAAAATCATTGTCGTGAACGAATTTGTCTAGAATGGTTCGCAACGACAATGATTAATTACATTCAATTATGAATTCGAAATCATCGATAAATCCGTAAAACGAATCGAAATTAAAATAATTAATTATTTACATCAAATTATGCTAATAAAATCATTAAACTTAATAAATCTAGATTTTAAAAATACGGGGTATTACATGTATCCTACGTGCCGTGAATGCTTTATATGAATTATGTGTTGTGTTTTAAACGCCGTTATCTTACCTGTTCCATGAATGTGGCTTGGAATCAAGACGCGTGCTTGTGTTCTCATTAGTATGTGATAGTACGAATATGTCTTCAGTCTTGATGTGATGTGTTGAGATCTCTGGCCATGCATGACAAAGGATATGCCCTCAAATAAGATACATTAAGACACTAACTACTTACAGAGAAAGATGTTGAGCCGAACCCAGACCGGTCCACCGGCTATAATAGTGGCAGGGTATCTTACCCTCGCGACCATTCCACCGGCTATAATAGTGGCAGGGCATATGTCCTCGCGACCGTTCCACCGGCTATAATAGTGGAGGATTTCGTGCTCAACAAACCAAACGTAAAAGTGATAAGACATGGAAAGATACTAATATTTACAGTGGAATACCTTGTGAGTCAGGGCCAGACCGGTCCACCAGCAAATAATAGTGGCAGGGTATATTACCCTCGCGACCGTTCCACCGGCTATAATAGTGGCAGGGCATAGCCCTCGCGACCGTTCCACCGGCTATAATAGTGGGGCTCCCGCACTCACATGGATCGATAAAGACTATGACGGGTATCATTATAATTATCTGAGATCTAATGAGAAAGTTATCTGATTCGTGACCAGCATTGTTCATCTATGTTATTGTTTATTCTTCACATGCTATGCCTGTTTGTTCATGTATTTCTGTGTATGTGGGCCTTAGTGCGTTGTTCCCTTACTCAGTACGTAGCGTACTGATCACCGGTTTCATGGGTGCTGCTCATTCCCACGAGTAGAGGAACCCGTCTGAGTTTTGTAGGTAGGGGATGAGGTCTGTGGCATTTTTAGGGCTGAGAGTTGAGTCTGGATCTAGCTTGGGGGCCGAGAGTGACGTGGCTGAAGAACTTCCCCTATCTTGTTTCTTTGCATTATCGTACTTTGTTATTCCGTTATTTTAAGTACTCTGGCATTTGGACTTTTTAAATTGTACTTCGGAATGTAACTTTTGACTTTCGCACTCTGATTCCGTAAAACTTATGCTTTACGAATGATTTGTTTTGGTTCTATTCTTTTTAGCCTTAGCACTTAGTATCGGGTCGGTAGGTATGAATCGATCTGGTACTAAGTGTGGCGGTAATACCCCCAAATTTACAATTTTATTTGCTTGCTTCCGCTAAACTCCTTTAAAAGTAAACGAAATTTTTCAGTAGTAAATTTGGGGGTGTTACAAGTAACAATACCAAATCTCCCTGCTGAAAAACATGTTGACTCCTATGCTTGTTTGCTCTTGTCTTGTATACTTCATTATCCTTATCAATATTGTGCTTGCTTTGTTGATGAAGTTTTTGAAAGAACTCCACTCTCTCTTGTGCATCATATCTCTTCACTTCACCTTTCTTCAATGGTACCATATCAATCAGCATATATGGATTAATACCATACACTATCTCGAATACCAAAAGCTTTGCATCCATCATGGTGTGTACCATGGTCCTCCTAGATATTGAATCTTCCACAACATTCTCTTTTCCATCCACATATATTGTAGAGAACAAAAATGTTTGCAATAAGCTTATCCACTTAGCATGTATTAGAGTCACCTTCTTTTGACCATGTAGATACTTCAAAATCTCATGATCTGAGTGCAGTACAAAAGGCTTGGGTCTCAAGTAATGGCTCTATGTCTCCACACAACGTACAATAGTGTAGAACTCTTTATCATTAGTTAAATAGTTGAGTCTTGCACCATTCAACCTTTCACTAAAAAAGCAATCAGTTTCCTTTCTTGTGAGAGCACACCCCCAATGCTTACACCACTAGCATCACATTTTACGTCAAACAATTTATCAAAACAAGGTAATGATAATAATGGTGTATTTGAAAGCTTTATCTTCAAGTCTTCAAAAGCTTTTGTCACTTGATCATTCCAACAGAACTCTCCTTTCTTCATCAATTGTGTGATAGGTGTTGCACTGGTGTAGAAGTCTTTGATGAACCGCCTATAGAATGAGACCAACCCATGGAAACTTTAAACTTTGTGGACATTAGTAGGAATAGGCCATGTTTGGATAGCTTCCACCTTTGACAAATCAACTCTAAATACCATCTCTGCTCACAATATAACTAAGGAAAACCACCCTCTCCATAAAAAAATCACATTTCTCCAACTTAACATAGAGCTTCACCCCTCTAAGCTTGTTAAATATCCTCTTTAAGTGTTGTATGTGCTTGAAATTACTCTTGATATATACCAAGATATCATCAAGGTAAACAAAAACAAAGGCCTCAAGGAAGGGTCTAAGTACCTCGTTCAGCAATCTCATGAATAAACTCGGTGCATTACATAGCCCAAATGGAATCACCAACCACTTATACAACCCATACTTAGTCTTGAAGGATATCTTCCACTCTTCCCCTTCCCTTATTCTCATTGGATGATAGCCGCCCCTAAGATCAATCTTTGAGAACACCTTTGCACAGTGCAACTCATCTAACATGTCATTCAATCTTGGCATCATAAATATGTACTTGATTGTGATGTTATTGATTGCTCTTGAATCAATACACATCCTCCACCTATTATCCTTCTTAGGCACCAACAAAGCTGGAAACCCACATGGACTCATAGTCTCCCAAATATATCCTCGGTCCAACAACTCTAGCACTTATCTTTGTAGCTCCTTAGTCTCCTCTAGATTGCACCTATGAGTTGGCTGCTTGTTTGGTAATGGGTCTCCTAGCATAAGATCAATAGCGTACTCAATACCTCTCAAAGGAGGCAACCCACTTGGAAACTCATCTGGAAAAAACATCAACATACTCTCTCAACAACTATTGCAATTTTGGATCCATATTAGCATTCTCCCCTCATTGGGCTTCCTTTACTACCAATGCATAGCATATCTTCTCATCTTTGATAGCTCCAATAATCTTACACTCCTTAAGGTTCAACAATTCCATGCTACTCTTCTTTATTCCCCCCTACGCTCGACATCTTTCTTATTTTTTATTCTTTTCTTTTGCTGCATACTCTCGATTCCTTCCCCCTTTTCTTTCCTTAAAACTGAATCCTCCCCATCTAGATTAGGTTTTAGCCTAAACTTATTTTGGCCCTTACACACCATATACTCATTAAGGACTCCATCATGCACGACCTTCCTATCAAATGACCACAACCTCCCTAACAAAATGTGACAAGCATCTATAGGTAGAATATTGCATAAAAAATCATCAAAATAATTTCCAATCTTAAAAGAGATAAGAGTTTGTTTGGTTACTCTTACACCTATGTCATTGTTGAGCCATTGGAGTGAATATGGTCTTGGATGACCTATGGTTTCCAAACCAAGCTTGCTCACCATCTTCTCACTAGCAACATTAGTGCATGAGCCAATATCAATGATTACTTCACACACTTTATCACCAACTCTACAGTTGGCCTTAAAAATCTTCTCCCTTTGATTAAGTAGAGGTTGTTTTTGTACTTGGAGCACCCTTTGCAACACATAACAATCCACCTAGCCCTATTACAAGACATCCTTTGGGCTATCACTTTCTTCTTCAAGGTCTCCATCAAGGTCTTCATTCTCATCACAAGCCTCCATACTTTCTATCTCCATCAAAGTTAATGCCCTTTGGTTTGGACAATCCCGATCAAAGTGACCATAACCTCTACACTTGAAGCATTTCTTGTTCTCCTTATAAACCACTTGATCCTTACCCTTTTCTTCATGAGAAAACTTTCTAACATTATCTTGATTTGTGGCTTGAGAAATTGGTGGCTTTGACACCCCCTTGAAAGTTGAACAATATGTAGTATTGGTTGACTTGTTCGGTGACTTTGTTCTCTTCAACTGTTTCTCAAACTTGATTACTAAATTGGGTAGGTATTCAAACACTTCATAAGGATACACCTCCACTTTCTCTCTAAGGTTCATATTTAGCCCTCCAATGAATCGTGCACACCTTTTTTCTTTTCTTTCTTAAACATCACACATTAGAGCTAATATTTTAAACTCTCTAATGTATTCTTCAACTCCGAGCAACCCTTTCCTCAAAGTAGTCATATTTATGAAATTCTCTTGCTCATATTCTCGGGGTACAAATATCTTCTTCAAATGTTTTTTTAATTTTTCCCATGACCTAATTCTCAATTTTCCTTCTCTCTCCCTTCTCATTTTCAAATTATCATGCCACAATCTAGCAAAATTTTTAAACTTTAATATTGCTATTCAACACTTCTTCTCATCATCAATTTCTTTATACACAAAAATAGATTCCACAATTTGCAACCATTCGAGAAAAGATTCTGAATTGAGATTACCTTCGAAGTTGTGTAGATTAAATCAGATTCCTTTCTCCATATCATCGTTGGTTCTTCTTGAGGTGTCATGTGGTATTCCATAGTTTTCCACACTCTCTTCTCCTTCCTCCATTCGATTTTATGCCTTTCTCATGTAGTATTATTTTACTTGTTCCCCTCAGTTTTGTATCTGCATGTGTGACCCTTGAGCTTGTAAAATTTCTATTCTCCCCACACATAGCTTTACCTCCTTAATTTCATCTACCAAGACCTTGAGAATATCTCTCAAGTCCTCCTCTTGGTTTTCCATCTCCTCCCTTCACCAACCAAGTGGTGCTTCTCCAAAAATGCCTCCAAGTGCTAGATTTTAGTGTCTTCTTGATGAATTCTTGGGAGAATATTGAAGAAGATACACATTCTTGAAGAATCCTGAAGAAAAGACATGTTTTTGAAGAATATTGAAGAAAGATTAGATCTTGATCACAATAGATCAAGCCTAAGGCTTTGATACCAAAATGGATGTGTGTGGGAATGTGGAATTATTAAATTGGTAAAACTAATTCTTGATTAGGTTGGAATTAAGAAGGAGAAGGTTCAAAAGTGTTGAATTAAGAATGTAGATATTTGAATAAGGTAGAATAATGATGATGAGGATTCGGTGATGGTGATGAATGAATGATTAAGGTGATTTGAATTTGATGAGATCATGATGATGATGCTTCAACAATGATGTGATGATGATGAGGATGATTTGATGATTAGGTTTTTATGATGAATGGTTTCATGGGTTAGGGTTAGGGTTTTGAATGGTAAATTAGGGTTAGGGTTTTTCAAATTAGGGATTTGATTTTGGGATGTGTTTGGATGATGAATATGGCTAGAAGGGCATGGGTTATGGATTTTAGAAAAGATAGTACTTAATCTATAATTCACACAAATGAAGAGATTAAGGGTTTCAAGTTTAATCGTTCACACATATTCAATTAAACTTGAGATGAACTCCTATAGAATTCAATACTTGCAATTTGCATTTAACTTTAATTCTTAATCTATAATCTTCAATCGTGGTTTCTATGGCTTTATATAGCCAAGGCTACCAATTATAAGATCCTAGCTAAAAAGCATAATTCTTGAAAATATATCTAGCTAAAAGATACTAGAATATAGAATATGCTAAAAGATACTAGAATATGGAATATGCTTCAAAAAGGTATATTTATGCTACTTTATTCTCTAGCCAATTTCTAACTCTACTAATTAATTAATTAATTAACTAAATTAACTAATATGCTTGTTCAAGTTTCATATTATTTCCCCCATGCACGTAGCCATGCACTCCATGCATGCCATGCACATATACGTATACTCCTTGTAGCTTGTATGGTATATTTCATCTATAACTAGCAACGTAACCATCTGTTTGTCTTTAATTTTGTGGAAGATCCTTTCTAAATGAATAACAATTGATTCTATAATGATATATTCTAATTCTTGAGTGTTTTCTCCTACATCAGCCTAGAAACATTATTTCTATAATTTAATTGATAATATTGATGAAACTTTTCATAGCATTTTCTGTAATTGATTTATTCTATTACTCTTATATAATTTTAATTGCATCTCTATCATATAATTTAGATTGATTTCCATAGTTTAGGCTTTGGTTCTTAAACCAAAACTTGTAAGGTTGCTTTTTATTCAATTTACCTATTTTCTACAAATTTATCTCAATTTACATTATTAAATGAATTTAAAATATTTCAAATGATTTTTCAAAACTCAAGTTAGTTGTTGAGTTAATTCTGTAAAACGTTTTAGGGGCGCTTCCTCAAGTCTTAAATTTTCAATTTGATTTCAATAAAATTTGTATGTGTTGTTGATTGTTTTATTAACATTATGCAAATTGGTGATCATAATGATAGTTTCCTAACTTAGACTTCTAATTTTTGAACACAGTCTAGGAAAGAGTTTTGGTAGGTCTTATAACTAGGGTTTTGTTACTTTGTTCTTTTCATTTACCTATCTATTGACTAAGGTAAGTCTCTACCTCCTACACATATGGTTGTTTCATGAACATGAACCCATGTGTAGGGGTCTTGGAGTCAGGAGCAATATGATTCACTTGAATTGGTATGTCATGATTCTTACATTATTTGTATATTAGGCATTGTGTTAGCATGTTAGGTTAAGAATGTGTATGATCAGGCCATTATCACCATTTGGAGGAAATGAATGTAGATGATGTATGCAAGTTGTGGTAAAACTATGTTTTCCCTTCAAGTATGATTATGTAAAGAGTAATGTTAAGCTTGTATCATCTTAAGCATGGACAAGTGAATGACATGATAAGATGGTATTTTATATATAACACCCCTATTTTTACTACTTTTGCAAAAACATTAATCACCAAATTACTAGGTATTATATCTACACTTCACATAAGTCTGGCTCCCTCACCTTTTTTTATACCAAGTGCTATGGCTAAAACAAACTATAACCAAAGTAAATTAGTAGAAATATAATACATTACATAAACTAAAGTTGTGGGTAATATATTTCATACAATAATGGAAATAAAAACACCAAGGGATATAAGAGTCTAAAGAAAACCAATTACTCAAAAATAGGTACCCGAAGGTACAACTCTAATTTGTCTTATCTCTTAGACCAAAAGGCTCACTCTAAAAATCGGATCTCTTCCCAACGACTCCATTTGTCCTTTCTACTCTTATAAACTTCATGTCACTATATGGCATTCACATAATCATCTATAAAAGTAGTATCAGTACAACTTTATCACACTAAGTATATCACAATGCCTGACAAGAGGTAGCATACCCACATTTCATATAGCCACGTAAAATCAAAAAAGCATACTGGAGAACAACGTATGTACCATAACCACATACAATAATTATGGAATAAAATAAATAACATTAAGTCTCAAGCTCAAAAATAAAACATAATTTTTCACTTAATGAAATGCCCTGAAAATTCAAACTTTAAAAATTATAGTTAAATGAGATTTTATTAGGAAAATTATTTAAATAAATTATTTTTTCTAAAATAAAAGGAAATTAATTAGGACAAATCAAGAAGAAATCTTATAAATATTTTAATTAGGAGAAATTTGAGTATTTTAGCTAATTATGGATTTTATTTTGGAAATTAATTAAATAAATTATTTTATTTAAAATAAGAAATATAAAATAGTTTCAAATTAATATAAATTTTATAAATAATCTAATTGAAGAAAATTAGGGTGTTTTGCTAATTAAAATGGAATTTATGAAAAATCTTTTAAAAATCCTAAATTAGCCTAAAAAGAATTTAAATATTATTTTATTTAAATATTATTATTTTTAAATATCTCAAATATTATATTTAATTTAAGTTACCCAACCTCCTATTTTCTTTCTTTTTTCCTTTTCCCTTTTCTTTTTCTTTTTCCTTTTTTCCTTTCCTTTTCTTTTCTTTTTCCTCTCCTTTTCCCCCCGTTTGGGCCTGCCTCTTTCCGCAGCCCGCTTCTCCTTCTCCCGCGACCCAGCCCCTCCTTCCTTCCTTTCCTTCAGTGGCGTCCAACCCGCGCGACCGTCTTCTTCTTCCTCCTTTCTCCGCGCCGCATTTTGGTTCTTTTTCCCTTTGAACGCTGCGTTTTGCTTAGTTATTATTACCGTTGCCTCCCAATTCGCCCGCCTTCCCTTTTCTTTTCTTTCTTCACCGAACCACCCGGTTTTCCCCCCACCTTTCTTCTTCTTCTTCCTTCGCACCTGTCCAACGCTGTCGAGCACCTGCAACTTCTTCCAATCGGCCTAAAATTTCGGCGGCGACTACGCACGATTTCTGCCCACCTCCCCCTCTCTTCCACATCGACTCATCGACCACACCTTCCTACCCATTCCCTTCTCCTCACACTTTTCCCTTTTCCTAGCCAACTGCCTACCACGTTTTTTTTTTCTAAATTTCGCCGGAAACTGTCTCCGCCGGTGAATCCAACTAACTTACCGATCCTCCCATTTTTCCCTTTGACCTAAGCCACCTTTTCTTTTCTATAAATACCCCCAACCCAATCTGCAATCGAGCTTTCCCCCGAAACCCAACTTTTCCCGATCTTGCCACCACCGCCCCTTCAGACACTATTTCGGCCGCCGTCAGCCAACAACGCCACCTAATCCGCCTACCAAAATCTTCCTTGCACCACCCTATAGTTAACCAAACCACCCGTTCCCCTCGATTCTTCCTGCACAAGCCACCCCAGCTATGTGAAGTAGCCTTTCCAAACAACCCTTTCTCCTACCACTGTTGTCCTTCAAACCACCATTAGCCACCTCCTCCGCCGCTTCTTTTACCTCTCAAATTATTTTGATGACCACCCTCTACCTTCCCCTACCCTCCTTTTCCTCTTCCTGCCTCTCCTCCTCTCTTTCTCTCCTTCTTCTCCATTAGGCCACCGCCGCCGCCGCCGTGCGCCGCCACCTTTGGCTGTGCCACCACCCTTATTATGTTCCCCTCCTTCTGTACAACCATAACCACCCTTGCTTCCACTCTTTTTCTCTTTCTCTTTTTCCCAGCCCTCAACTTTTCCCTTTTTCTTCCCTTTTTCAGACCACCATCGCTGTCGCCTTGCACCACCGCTAGTGCTGCCTATCCCCACCAGCCTAAGGTTGAACCCTAGACCCTCTGAACCTTTTTCCCTATTTTTACAAGCCTTAAATTATTTTATTTCATTTATTCTAATATAAATCCTATTATTATTATTATTATTATTTTCAATGTTAAAATTATTATTTTATATATGGATGAAACCCTATTGTGCCTATTTTGAGTTATAGAATATTACGTCTTGTTATTATTATCACTAGCATTTATTATTCTTATTAGTGTTATTATTATTATTATTATTATTATTATTATTATTATTATTATTATTTAATAATTTTATTATTATTCAATGTAGGGTAGAAACCCTACTTTATTTTATCTTCTATTATTATCCTTACTATTATTACCATTGTGTTCATTATTAATTTTTGGTAATATTACTATTGTTTTTATCATTATTATTATTACTAAATTTTGTTACTTATTTTACTAATATTATTATTAGTATTATTTTGGTTATTGTTGCTATTATTACTATTCTTGTTAATATTAACATTTATATTATTTTTAGTATCTTTGCTATTATTATTTTAGTATCATTATTATTATTATTAGGGTAAAGTTTTCAACCTTATATTATCAACTTTTATAATATTTCTATTATTTCTATATATTTAGCAAAGTTAGTAATTAGTTAATGTTATTTTATTAATATATTATTATTTATTTAAAAACCTAGTCTTATAATAAGTTAGTGATTGATAGTATTTTTGATAGGAGGAAGTCTAATTTTAGCTTTTCCCTCATAATAGGTGAGCCCAGTCAAAGCCCTTAAGTGGTATAGGAGCGTGCTCCAAGACCGATGACATTCTTAGGTAAGGGGTGCTAAGGCCATATGTGTAATATGTGATTTTATACTATGCATGCCATGTGATATGAATTATAGTGTATTTCATGTGTATATTGTATAATTGTTATGAATGCAGCATGATATGGAGTTGAAGTATGTTGGTGTGAATAAATTATGGCATAAGAATTATATGTATAAGTGTGTTATTATTATAGTATGATGTAGCCTTAAGACATGCATGATAGGGTTGTGAAATAATGATGGGGAGTGTAACAACGTGGTGTTAGGGTTTTACATGGAGTTGTGGGATGCATGGTGTTAGAGTTTTTATGGCGTTGGGCTTTGCATGGAGCTAATGTTGCATGGGGGTATTAGGTTTTGCATGGTGGTATTAATGGTTTTATAGTAGTTAGAGTTTTTACCCTATGTGCAACTGATCCATTGGTTATAATAGTGGTTAGGGCATAATGTCCTATATGTGACTGACCCACCGGTTATAATAGTGGGGGATCTTGATCTCAATGGAAAATAAACCAGAGTTTTGCTAAGGCAAATAAAAGACACTAATCACTTACAGTGGAACACTATGCGAGCAGGAACCAAGCCGATCTACTGGTTAGGAATAGTGGTTAGGGTATTACCCTATATGTGACCAATCCACCGGTTATAATAGTGGTTAGGGTTGTACCATATATGTGACTGATCCACCGGTAATAATTGTGGTTAGGGCATGATGCTCTATATGTGACCGATCCATCGGTTATAATAGTGGGGTGTTCCTGTACTCACATGGAATTGATAAAAAAAAGGTATAGTGTGAATCGACTTCTGATAAAAGAATGATTAAATAATTAATCTAGACCTTTTTGGGCCTTATGTGTGGGCTTGTTGATTTTAGGCTATGGATTTCTCTGTAAGATTTTATGTATCATATGTGTGGGTTTGAAACTGTAAGTTGATTATTGTCTTGCATGATTCTATATGCTTATGTGTCAGCCTTAGTGCTTGGTTACCTTATTTAGTATGTAGCATACTAATCATCCTTTTCATGGGTGCTGCTCATTCCCACGAGCAGAAGACCCTTTCTAACTTTGTGCAGGTGGGTGAGACATCCGGTGGGGTTGAGAGTTGAGTGTGTGGTTGGCTCAGAGTCCGAGAGTGTCGTGGCCGTATTTAATCTTTATGCAACTTATTCCCTTGGTATTACTTGTGTATCGTATTTATACTTTTTTGATTTATTATCTTGTATTGAGTATTTCAATTAAACCCTTTATCGATTGTAAAATTATTCCCTTTTTGATTTCGCACTCTGATTTCTATCTTGTTATTTATTGTAACTTGTATGCGTACTTTGATTTCTATCTTAATCTTTTTAATGCATTTTATGAACTCTCAGTTTAAGTGTGAAAATAATCTTTTTAGCCTTAGCA
This sequence comes from Tamarix chinensis, assembly GCA_030549775.1. Classification (NCBI taxonomy): domain Eukaryota; kingdom Viridiplantae; phylum Streptophyta; class Magnoliopsida; order Caryophyllales; family Tamaricaceae; genus Tamarix; species Tamarix chinensis. The sequence goes on along the minus strand of CM060181.1, from coordinate 34,263,482 downwards.
CTTGGTACTGGAACGGTCGGAGAGAACCGGTCTGGTACTAAGTATAGCGGTAACATCCCCAGAATTCACGGGTTTTAACTTAAATATTTCTATTGTAGTTTCTTCCGCTTTCACAAAAAAAAGTAGTGAATTTTGGTGTGTTACACTTAACATCACCCTAAAGTCTAATTAGTTAAATAGGTTCCAAATATCAAGATAGGGAATTAAGGCAACCACCCAACCAAAAAAAACCAAAACAATGCCAAGGTAGGGCACAGAGGCAAATACTATACCAACACGTCCAAATAATTCCAAATACCAAGGTAGGGCACTGAGGCATCTACCAAACCAACAAATCCGAACAATTCCAAAGTAGGGAATTGAGGCAACTACCAAACCAACACATCCAAATAATTCCTTTTTATTTTCTTACACAACAGGTACAACCATTTTGCACTACTCGAGGGGGATACCATCAACCTAGGGGTATTAAGGTACATTCAATCATATTGGCACCTGAAGGTGACATAATACTCTTATTCTCAAACCCAAGAACACAACAATACATATGGTCATACTAGTGCACAAAGACTATGCAATATCCTCTAACCTTGGTCACATAGTCCTTAAGTATCAATACTCTCTATAGGTTTCGTAGGTCACCTATAGAGTAGAAAAATGCTTTAATGGGGGACACACAGGCACAAAAGCAAACTAGAAAGAAAAAGGCTAATACCTTGTCTTTAGGGTATCTAATCATAGAAAGAAACCATTCCCAACTCAAGGTATTTTGCTTTAAGAATTAATATTTTATGAGGTGATCATAGATGCATATACTGCACAACAATTTCTATTTCCATACTTAACCATTTTTTCTTTTACTTCTAGTTATTAAGGTTTTTCCTTTTACTTCTAGTTATTAAGGTAAATCCTACGGTCATCACTCTATGTCAATCCAGGTTAACATTAAGGTTAGCATATCAAAAGTCTAAGGCCAACCTATCATTCTATTATTCATAAAATATGCATTAGGCAAACATTACAAAAATTTCCTTAAACATTAGTTTCATCATTTTAATCATTTTGTAGAAAAAATTATTATTATGAGAAATTTTTCATCAAAAGGCTAGAAAATAATATCTAACATTATTTTAGCATAGAGGTACTCTTTGCATTTTAGCAATTAACTATATTTTTCACTTTTTATGCTTTTATGGGTTACGCTCACAAAAACCCTAATCATGCAACTCTCACGTATCACATATCCCATGCACCATTTAGGTGCATATTTGAAGCATAATACATCATTTAAATAGGGAAATCATCACCATAGTACATGTAGGGAAATATCTCTAATCCTAGGTCATGCAAATAAAAATCATCATAAGCTAACCTTAATCATGCATATATGCTTCCGTGTAAATCATCGTAACCCTAACTACCAAGAATTTGAAATCATGAGGCATTTACCATGGAATTTAAATCATAAATTGACAAGAATGAAAATCCTAAAAAAACCCTAGACATGTGGATGTACATCTTACAATATATATTACCATACATATAGCTTAACTTGCAACAATTGTATGTATCATTTTCAACATGTTATTATTTAATCATGCATGCCATAATACTTGAGAACCATAAAACCCTAGCATTATTATAGGTTTAAAAAATCTTATCATGCTCTCACATTAATTCTACCATCTTATGAGTGATTGGATTTACCTAATCCAAGCTCACACAAAAAGTCTTCTCCAGTATCCGTAAGAATTGTATAAGAATTTAATACCCAAAAAAATATGTATTAGAATTTAATAATACACAAAAATAAACCAAAAGTACTAAAAAAACTAAAGGATTAATAATTCTTTGAAGTAAGGAAAAGGAATCTAAAAAAACTCAAGCAAAAAAATAGAAATCAGTAGAAGTTGCCAATAAAGAGTGGAGGAGCCAAGTTAACTTAGGCCATTTCTATGGGGTGTCTTAGATAGGAATTGCTATTGCAAGAGAGGGGATAAAGGGAATAAAGGGAACAATAAGGAGAGGAGGAAAAGTGACACAAAATACTAAAGGTGGAGGGATAAGTTTGGTGGATAATGGTGCATCAAGGTGGTGAGATTTAGCAAATTCAGTTAAAGGAGAAGGGGAGACTTCCATGATTTATGATAGTGGTGAAGGGTGGGTTATGGTGGTTTTTGATGAAGGAGAAGAGGGTGGAATGACAGGGATACTGGTTGGTGTGGTGGTGATTTTGGTGGAAACATCTAAAGCCAAAGGGAAGGAGAAGTTTTTGTGTGGTCAGAAGAGGGAGGTGGGTTGATTTTGGTAAGGTTGTGCATTGTTATTGGGGTGTTTTTGTCAAGATTTTGTGGTGTAGGGGTGAGGGATTGGTGGTAGGGGTCAGTGTTAAGGGGAAAGGGAGTGGTGGTGGAGTGCATTAGAGATAAAAACAAATGGTGAAGATGAAGGCGTAATAATGGAGAAATAAAGAGGGTTTTGCATCAAGGAGCTCAGAAGAAGAAGGGGATGCCATAGGCTTCCTTGAGTTTAAGGTGTGACATGAAAGGGAGAGGAGAAGGGGTTAAGAAGAGGATGGTATGAGGGAAAATTTGGAGCAAAATAGGGAGAAAAACATGGGGGACAGGGAGGTGAGAAGCAAGGCATACCATGAAGGAGTCAAGTGTGACTAACCTAAATACCCTCCAAATTCTAATCAATTTTTTTTTACCCACATTATTACTATATTTATTATTACAGGATATTTATCATGAAAATGATATAATTTATTAATTGAAAATAATTTCATATAAGGAGATTTTGCATTATAGAAAAAGACAATATTACCCATAAGTATAGTCAAAACCATGATATACAACTAGAACCCTAGCACGAAATTCTAACATATCATAATATTCATACTAACTCCACATAATTTTTTTAGATATGAATCATGGTATGTAAAAAATTATATTTCTACCTTTAAAACATGCAATATGAAATAATCACAATTTAATCCCATTTATGTTCTAAACTAATATGTCATACACCCAAATCTATCTAAAACATACAAGGAATATTTTAAACTCATTTGTATACCTCTATATGGCAAGAAAAAATTCTAATTAAACCCTAACTCTAGACATGTGCATTATTTCTAGTTATAATTTATATATCGACATGGCCATATATCTTCATTTTAAAAATACTACCAAGGAATATATGAATTATTAATTATTAACATGGAAAAATATATTATTTTATACGTCCCAAAATATACATAGAAATGAAGTTATGCATGCTTTCATATTATGATAAAAATGCAAAATTTCTGATACATAAACTAAACATGATTTTTTTTCAAGAATTAAATCTATTATATTTACACAAAAATTCTACAATCTACGGAGTGGTTGGATTTACTTCCAAGTTATGAAAATAATACCACAAAAATGCCTCTTGGAAGGACACCTTAAGAAAGATAGGAATTACCTAAAATCAATAACACACCCAACACAATATATACACATTAGTATCTATGCTAATATAAAATAATTAGGTAAAATTAATAGGAATTATGGCTAAATTAGATTTGGGAAATTAAAAAATAAGGGTCATGGGTACATGGCACGACCATGCACCACACTTGTACAAAGAAACCAGGTGGGCTTAGGATCATTATAAGGGAGGCTGGGTATCGGAAGTGGGAGGCTCGATGGTACTACATGCATTATTGAGGCAATAAATGCATATGAACAATGAGGGTAATGACATTTTTAATGGGGTTGAAAAGGTAAGGGAATGAACAAGAGGATGATGGTGACTCAAATGTGTGGAGGTGGTGTAAGTTTTCGGTCATTATTGTTAATCATGCAAGGTAACCATGATGACGAAGGTTGGCATTATGGTGTAAATGGAAAAAGGTGACATGGGAGGAAGGGAAGAAGGAAGCTAGGAAGGGTCGAGGTGATAGACAAGAGAAAAATAGATAAAGATGTAGCAAAGAGAGAGGCAAATGGATGGTGGTAAATAAAATAAAGCAGGGGTGATAGTGGAGGGAGTTGATTAACAATAGGGGAATGAGGCTAGAAGGGTGATGGAGATGGTGTTTGTTTCTTAGCGAAGGACTCTTCTGGCTGGTTCAATGGTGTGATGGTGGTTGATGAAATAGCTGGTAGTGTGGTAGTGGTTACTCAATGCTACTTGAGTAAATAACTTAATTAAGGCTACGTCGAGGTGGAAGCAGATGAAGTAGGGTGAAGACTAAGACAAGTAGAGATAATGGTGGGTGGTGGTGGCTGCTTGGAGAAGGTGATACAAGTTGTATGGCTACTTGGGTAAAGTGGCATAGAGGAGAAGATAAATGGGTGAGTCAAGGAGGAGGTAGAGGGTCATAAGAAAAACAGAGTGAGGGAAAGTTGATGTAGGGTTAAAGATGGTTAGAGGAAAAAGGAAATAAAAATAGATGCAAGGTTGCAACTAAGGGGAAGAGAAATGAAAGAAAAAAACACATAGGGAAATGATGATTGTGAGGGCGTGAATGGAGAAGGAATGATCAGAAGGAAATAGAAGAAGGGGAAGAAAGGGAGGATTAAGTAGGGAAGAAAAGAATAGTTGTAAGCTTGCATGTGAATAGGGAAAGAAAAGAACCTGATTGCTAGCGAGGCAGGGCACTGTGATAGAATAAAATAGAGTATAGTCAAAGGCAAGAAAAAAAACCAGGTAGGGCATGTTTGGTGAGGAAGAAGGTGGCGAGGGTGTAAAGCATTGAGGTAGGGAAACAGACGAGTGTAATAAATGATGGGACGAAGCATAGTGCAAGGTTAGGTCATGTTTGGCAGAATCATGCGTAGATATACGAGAAAGGGGGAGATGGGCTATTTGGTTTGTGCTAGCTAGGTTTCGACTAAGAAGGCTAGGATTAGTTTAGCGTAGGTTGAATTTAGGGATAAAATAATAATAATAATAATTAGGTTAAAAATAAATAATTATATAATTATATAATATCAATTAATTATAAGAGGTTATTTGTGATACCCTAAAAATTTTCTTAGCCTAATCCCGCATTATTAACTCCCTAATTTAATTCTAATATCAAGAAATCTTGTTTAGCCTTAACCCAATTTCTTAATCCTGAAACTTTAACCAAATCCGAATCTTTAACCGTGATAAACCGTATTTTATAACCCAATCCCAAACCCACTAACATTACCACTACTTCTAACTATTTTGGCTAATCTAAAATTTCCTAAAGTAATCCTTAATCCTTTTCTCTTTTTTGCTTTCTTCTTATCCTTTTCTTTTCTTTCTTCTCCATCTCCCCATCAACCTAAGTCATAATTTTTGATTTTGTTGCAACTTGCCTTGCAACTTACATTCTCCTTCCTACTTGCACCATCTTCCATCATCTTTCTACAGCCATCCATCATTCATCACCAATCTTCTTCTTCTTCTTCTCTTATCTTTGCATAACTGCACATACACACACGCACATTGCCATTTCTTCTTCTTCCTTATCCTTACACAACATATACACACAACCATCACCATCCCTACTACACCCTCTACCATTTTCATCACAACACACAACTATCACCTCCATTGCCACCCTCGTGACCTACACCGCCATCCTACACCATTACATGCACGCCTTCTCTAATTTTTTTTCTTGTTCGCATCACACACACACACAACACACTCTCCTTCCTTCTTCTTTTGTTTTGCTTACCTTATACCCTTTTTGTATCCAAAATTCCACCTTGATCTCCCCCTCTTCTTTCTCCTTCCCTCCTTCTTCTTTCCCTTCTCTTCTCTACCCTAATTTGCCTACCACACCACCATTTCCACCACAACACCATCATGAACCACCATACTCCACCCATTGACCGATGGGCCAACCACCAAAGTTACCCCAACCTTCCGCAGCACAGTCATCCACCACCGCCGCTGACCACCACCTCTTTTCCCTTCTTCTTTCTCTTACTCGTAGCATTTTCAAGAAATGCACTACCTCAAACATGACCATGTAATACTAATATTTCTATCACATGCCTATGCAACCCAACACAACTTGCCCGTGTACCCTTGCATGCTTGTGCATGAGCCAAATGCATACACGTGCACACCTATTCGACTTTTGACCTATTTGTTAGTGATGCCACTGTGCATCGCTCAGTAGTGCATGATCTTATCTCTAGCCCTGCGTGTGCACCACTTGTAGCATAGCCGTGCAGCTCCCATTTTGGTCGTGCACCCCTATTTTCACCCCTGAACCTTATCCAAACACCACTAAATTTTTACCATAGCTCCTCCACACATCTTACAACACATCCATACATCTCAAGATTCCATTTAACGATAGTTATTTCCATTTGTACCCTTTTACCTAAATTTATCCTTTGTTTAAACACTTTGATCTTTATTCTAGTGGTATCGGAGGAGGATGTCTAGGATTAACATGCTTAGAGTCCAGTGTCCTAGTTGGTAAGGATCCTAATTGATGTTTAGGGTTTTGTGTTATTTGATTGCATGGTTATATGTGTTTTTCATGATATCATTGCTTTATGATTTAATATATGTTGATCATGATATTTCATGATAATATGTATATTATGTTTGAAAGAAAGAATGGGTAAAAGGTATAGTTATGATTTTATTGTGATAATGATATAATTATGGGAATATATCTTATGGCATGAAATATGGGCTAAATAAGCTATGATAAATGGACTTAAGCATATTTCTAAGGTATGATGATGATTGGTGGATTTGGGAACTAATATGTGTGGAAGGTATAATATTTTATAAAATAAAGGTTATTGTTTGTCCTTAGGGTATTTTAGTTATTATAAAATAATAAGTAAATTCTAGTATTTTATTTATTAGGCAAATTAAATTATGATAATGATATCTTGAGGAATGTTTGGAGGTATTATTGTTTGTTTGGGGTCCTTCAAACCAACACCTCCCACCACAACCTATAGCCCTTACCCAAGCCACCATTTTCCCACTTCCATTTCATTCGTCCAATCCTGCATGGCTCACACTACACATGCAGAGTGCATTATGCTATATATTTTTATGTATTTTGGGATAATATTTAAGGTATAAGGGTAGTTTGGTAATTTTATATTTAATATGTATTTTTAATAAAAATCATTATTTCATTTATCTCATAATAATATGGTATTTTTGATATTATATTTAGGTACAAAATTTTATTAAACGGGGCATAAGCATTTTTAACTAGATACCGATGAAGTTTATTTTTGTTGGAAATCAGTTAACCTTTATACTCCACTAAAATGTTTGTATCTCTTATGTTAGGACATTAGAGTTTTTGACATGTGATATAAATAATCATATGATTATTAATGTTATCTTGGAAAATGAAAAAATAATGCATGTTATTTTATGTAAGATGTTATCTGTGTGAAAGGGATGATCAAGAAGGGATCTAATGTTGCAAAATGATGATATTTTTTATGTGTATATAAAATTTTAGGTTAAGTATATATGAACACTTGTAAAAAATATTACTACTATGAGGCCTAGGGACAATATGGTTATTTAGACGTATCATGATATTTAACCCTAACTGGGGTGCCAATTATGGTATACATATTGCTAGGAATGGATATAGGAATTTGGTGTATCATAAACACATGATTTAGCATGAATATCAATATTTTAGAGTCTAGGGGTATTTTGGTAATTTTGAGAGTATAATGGTGGTTATCCTAATAAATATGCATGATAAGTAATAAATTGGTTCTAAGTATGAAATTATGGGTTTGTGGTATTAGTAACACGTGTTTGGGTATGAATATTGATATTATATGTCCTAAGGACATTTTAGTAATTTTGAGGGTAAAATTTTGGTTATTGTAATAAATATGCATGATAAGTTATTATTAGTGCTAAGAATGAAGTTAGGGGTTTGTGGTATTAGTAACATGTGTTTGAGCATGAATGTTGATACTATATGGCCTAGGAGTATTTTGGTAATTTTAAAAGTGCAATGGTGGTTATCCTAATAAATATGCATGATAAGTAATAAATTGTGCTAAGTATGAAAATAAGGGTTTGTTGCATCAACAACTCATGTTAGAGCATGAATATCAAATTATTATAGTATTGGGGCATTTTGGTAATTTTACATGTACTATGGCTAGTAGTATAATAAACATGCATGATAAGTATTAATTAGTGTTGGATATGAGAATAAGGGTTTATTGTATTAGTATCATCTATCTCAACATGGTTATTAATATTACATAGCATATGGGTATTTTGGTAATTTTATATGTACTAGGGTGATTATTCTAATAAACATGCATGGGGCAAGTCAAATCTAAAGGGATCTATGACCATAGGTAAAAAAGAGTATGGTTTGGTTGCTAATAGTGGATATGGGGGTTAATGATGACATGGTTGGGTAGCATTATACATTTAGGGAAGTCCTTGGAGTGTTAAGGGATGAGAGGTTACCAAAAAGGTGATATTACGGTTTTGCAAGATTAAAGTACAAAACCCTAGGGGTTGGTTACTATCACACATAAGAAACGGGGGAGTTGAGCTCTAACCCTTGATTTTGATGTTAATCACGCTATTTAGGGACTGTGTACTAAATTAAATAGCCATATGGGATAAGTGGGAGCAGTTATGACCACAATAAGGAATTAGGGTCTCAATAGGGGCCCGATTTAGGAGGTTATTATCATATATGCAAAATGGGGGAGTTAGTCTACAAAAATTTAGGGGATAGATAATCATAGTAATATATACTTGGTTGTGGAAAATTAGGGCTAAACAAGTAATAGAGAAGGGGCTAAGCAAATTAGGGAAGACTAGAATTTTAAGGAGTAACCTTAGAGGCCAATTGTTATTATATATAAGAAACGGGGGAAATTGGCTATGACTTATGATAAGAGGGGTTTTTATGACAAGTTTGGGTTTGTTGGGTAAATTGGGGACTCAAAATAACAATAGGGGGTATGGATGTACTAAGGGTTATGAAACTAGGCTTTCTAAAGGGATAAGGTAGGCTCGAGGTGGTAGTAGGGCAGGAGTCATACTTGAGTTGTGCATGGTTGTGTGTGATATTTGAAATAGATAAGATAAAAATAAGACAATAATTACTTAAAGTGAAAGATCACTTGAGGTAGGGCTGATTGTACCTTGTTACCAATCCTCTAGTGAGAATAGCGGCTAGAAGCATACTGTCCTAGGTTGTATTGTATTTACCGATACACCGGTGAGAATAGTGGGGTCTTGCACTCAAGTTATTAAAATTATTGAATGATAATAACTCTAGGAAGACACTAATCACTTAAAGTGGAAGATTACTTGAGTCGAGATCAGTTGTACATTGTTAACGGATCTACTAGTGAAAAGAGTGGACAGGAGCGTGTTGTCCTAGAGTTGTACCTTATTTACCGGTCCACCGGTGAGAATAATGGGGTCCCAAAATCTAGTAATAAAATCCTTGGACAATAATAACGTATGGAAAAATAATAATTACTTACATTGGAATACCATGTGGGTTGGGACTAATTGTACCTTATTACCGATCCATCGGTAAAAATAGTGGCTATAAGCATTTGGCCTTAGGGTTGTACATTGTTACTAGTCTATTGGTGAAAATAGTAGCTGGGAGCGTTCTGTCCTGGGGTTCTACCTCGTTAACTGGTCTACCTGTGAGAATAGTAGGATCCCTGAACCTACGTGGATATAATTCATAAGTTAACTAATTACTGCACCAATATCATGAGTCTAGATAATAATAAATGAACTGGTATGATTTACTAATGTGTATGCCATTATTGCTGTGATGATATTGAGAAGTTGTAGGTTGATTAAGTGAGTTGCACATCCTGCAAAGAATGATGTGGCTTTCTAATTATACTACAAAGAGTATTTCTTGAATGTTCCAACAATAAGTTTATGTTATTTTTAAGTAAATCAGTATTGGTAGCATATAATCTTGATGCATGTGGCTATATGAATGATTATCACATTTCAGTCAATATATACATAATTTAATGTTCATGTGATTAATGTGATACATCTGATGTGTTGCATGGGGCCCTTGCATATTAATCTTGTATAATGGGTTACTTAGTACCATAGTTCTAATGAGTTCATTTCTTGGGTCCATGCTTATTCAATGGGCAGCAGCCTTTGCAGGTCAGCTCGCAAGTTCATTTTAAGTTTATTCCTTGTGTTCAGAGTGTAGAGTTATCCAAGATTCTAACCGCAGACTTGAGTCGAGAGGTTTCTGTATTTTTTCCCATATAATAATTTATATTTCCCTCCATTGACATTCTTTTTTGTAACCATAGTTAGTGGGTTTTATTTGGAAGGTGATTTAACCTTCTTAACTATTGTGCTACTCTGATTTATAATTATATTTTTAAATTTAGGTAAAGTAACATTTTAGCTTTAGCACCTAATATTGGAACCGTAGAAGAAACTGGTTTGGTACTGAGTGTGGCGATAACACCTCAAAATTTATTGTCTTAGCTTTCACTTGAAACTTTTAAAAATAAAGTTTTCAGTATTAACTTTTGGAGGTGTTACATTATTAGTATTTCAGTAGTGATCTTTCTGATAATTTTTGGTATCTTCAGAAGTCATATTCCCAATAATGGGGTTAGATTTGAATTTTCAAAAGTGGTGAATCTGAGAATGTTTATTGGTATTCTGGCATTATCCCTTCTGAGAATGTTCATTTGGTATTTCTAGTAGCTATCCTTCCGAGAATATTTTCTATATTCCAAAATTATACTTTCGATAGTGTTGTTGGTTTGATGTCCTCAGAAGATGTACCCCCAAGATTATTATTAGTCTAGTATATCTTAGATTTGTACCTCCCAAAACATTAACTGAATTTGTATCTCGAAGAGTAATTTTCCCGATAGTGTTAGTTTGAAGTGGTTACTACTATGCGCCACCACTAGTAGATACTGTTGGTTTGGGGTGATTACCATTGTGTGTCACCACCGGTAGATACCATTGTGTACTACCTAATCTTAATAAGTGAATTTAAATAGTAAATATGTAATCACCATGAAAGGAAGTGGATAATACATATTATATTTTTAAGTAAGTCATGTTCTTCACTTTCATACTTTTATTGATCCTGAATGCCCTTCTTATGTTGTGTACTATGTCTTATGTGTATTACATGAGTATACTATCTTTTATGTGTTGGTGTGATTTACTCAGTACATTGGTATATTGATACTTTATTTTTCAAGTGCTTGTTTAGGCTAGTGAATGACCCTTCTTGAGAAATTATTGGACCAAAATGTATGGCTATCCGGTATAAGATTTTCCATTTTGGATCTCTACATCTATATACTTTCTTTAATTCTTTTGCATATTCTAAGACATATGGAGTTTATCGTCAAATATTTATATTAGTTTTATCATGATGGTATTTGATGTTAAATGTTTCAAAGAATTTAGTCTTTATCTTTGCATTGGTAATGGATTAGATGTTGTACACCCTTAACTATAGATTTCAAGTTATATACTAATTATCTCTTTTAATATTAGATATTGGAGTAACACTCTACAGCTTTGTAATCTGGCTTTCGCAAAAGAAGTACTAAAACGAACTTTTTCCATTGAAAATTTTACAGTATTACAGCGCACCAGTAGTTGACCCACTATTTGGTTTAATCAAGCATCAAATGGAGGTATGTTGCCGATATCTCCTTAGTTCTTACTAACAAGAATTCAGGGGAAATAATATGCGATTGATCTTTTTTTTACCCCTTTTTTTTTTGGAATAAAGACATCGATGCTTTTATTATATCCTAACATGTAAAACAACAGTTACAGGAGACTCAAGAATACAGCCGTACATCAAAATCATTATGCAATGCAATTTGTGGGCTAAGTTGTTTTCTCTTGCACAGTGAGGGTCAATTATATGGGCCAAGTTGTTCACTTTCTCGCACGATGAGGCTCCAAGTCTGGCCCCGGATGCTTATGGCTGTAGTTATTGGATCTACATGCAGATCGAGAGTAGGTTTTCTGTTGCACAATATCAACCGTAAAGCAATAAGCATTCAATAAGCCATCTTTAAAGATACTTAGCCTAAAGTTTATAAATTAAAAAAAAAAAAAAAAAAAAAAAAAAAAAAAAAAACTTAGCCTAAAGTTCTCAGGACTATTCTTACTCTGAAATGGGGAAAGGTCGAGGAAATATAAACAGGAAGAGGTCAGAAAATATTGGTTTCTTCATAAACACCATGATGTACCTTCAACAGATTCGATAGGTTCATCATTCACAGAATTCTGTAGCAACTTCTGTTGCCCATAGCAAAGGCCGTTGATGCCCATAATCAGTGTTCTAGTAGGAGAATCATGCAGTTCACGTTGATTTTCCTGCAAGGGAAGATGAAGGGCTGATTTTGCGGCAGTAAGGGATGCAATGAAATGTTCATGTCCGACTGGTTTCATGAATTGTGTCCCATCTTTCTTTTCATCACAATGGTCATTGCTCTGATGCTTTCTTGTTTGTATCTCTTCTCTGAGCCTCTGTTGGGAAGGGAGTGGGGCAAGAAAAAGAGAGGGTAAGGAAGCTAAAATAAATATACAGACACAATCCAGTAACATCAGAGCACAATTGCACTACTCTCCCTGAAGACAGGATAATCATTCCTAGATGTGAATAGGTAATACTAACAAAAATGTATCTATCCACTACACAGCAAGCCATACGTACAATGCACCTCTATGTCCAGAACGGTGAAGTTAGGCAGGCTGACCTACGAGGTCATAGGTAGGCTTTGAACCAGGCACCAAATTTTATCGAACTTGACAATCGACCTTATTTCATGCAATTGAAGAGCTGAACAAACATCAGGTCCTTACTGTGACTTATTCTAAGAGCAGTCATATAAACATGAGTCTATTGAAAAGGTTCATGATTGGGAAAGCCCATCTATGCAGCGCATCATGTGCCATATTTAGCACAAAATCACTTTCAAATGCAGTTTGTATCTGTTTCAGATTTCTGGAACAGGAACACAGAAAATTCAGAAGAGCTTATCCACAACCTAATAAACAGTCTTCCAGATTATGCAATCAGAGAAACAGAATATTCAATTTGAGCGCTATCCAGGAAAATTATGGCGAGCTTGTTGACAACCTATTGAGGCAGGCTCATAAGTGGCCAGTCAAATCTTGGGCTGCAGGACAAGTTTTTGATGATTAATTCATTACCTACAATGTTATCTTCCAAAAACACTAAGATTTTTTTCATTTAGCTGAGTACAGCTTGTAACTCATATTTGCAAAACTTGTGAGTCGTAGCCACATGAAAGGGCCGCAGGGATTTAATAGATTTAGAACATAAAATCAGTAATTACGACTGACAGCCATGAAAAGAGAAATTGTAAATCTGAACAAATTTGACATTGATGTCGAAGCATATATATCAGAGTACTCCTTTGGTTGAAATTCCAAATCCTATCAATTTTGGCATTGATGTCAAAGAATGTAAATCAGAGTACTCATTTGCTTGCCTACATTTGCTCGTTCATGTTTTATTAAACAGCATTCAGGCCACCAGGGCAAGGGTTCTGAAAGATGGGTGGAAGGGGAAATTTAGCACAGGGACATAAATACTGCAATGGAAAAGAAAGAGGTGTGGCAACACATATAGTTGGTTGACATATTCCATTTACAAATTACTATGAAAATATGTGCTTTTACATGCAGGAGAGGTGTACCTAAGAGTCTAAGGTTAAAATTTAAACCAGAAGCGGCAAGTTCGGTACAAAAGTCTGAAGCAATGCAATCTAGAATTCTAAACAATATGAAGCCATCAAGAAAAATAATTACATAGTTGAAAGGAAGTAACAGCATAAAGGCTAGACATGGCCAAGCAAAATGAAGAAACAGCTGATGAAAATCAACAAGGAACAAAACATCTACAGACTATGTTACACAAAAACAATAACACACAAAACAATGACACACAAAAAACTATGATATGGATTGCAAACAAAAAATTGCATGAATGTGTATGTGTATGTGTATATATAGAGAGGAATATCCAATCAAAACCACTCTTTTTTAGTAAGATTTGAGAAATTTTAATTTAAACCATTGAAGGATTGATAACAGTTAAAGAAAGTACTCTTAGTTGAGAAGAAAACTACATTCTAAATAACCGAGGAAACTACTTTAAGTAATTGGGAAACTATAATATTTGAGTGTTAGGAAAAAGGGCAGTGGCATTTCTATGAATATTTGAGTATTTATGCTACAAGTCGGGAAACTACTTTCAGTGTATAAGAAAACTAGTCTACATGACTATGAAAACTATTCTAATTAGCCAAGAAAACTATAGTATTTGAATATCTAAAAAAAGACGGTGGCATTTTTGTCAATATTTATGTAGTTATGTCATATGTTAGGAAACTACTTTCAATATATAAAGAAACTACCCTAGGTGGATGTAAGTAGCTAAGGAAACAAGAATTGCTATCATTCTCACCATAAGAAGAAATTCTCATTAGATATGCCTCGTGTGTATTAATGTAAAGATTTTGACTTAAGAATGTGAGCACATAATTCAAATGAATGATTTGCTATCATCAGTACACTCAAAAGAGAATAAAGCTTCATAATTGTTATTTCAAACTTAAATAAATACTTACAAAAGACATCTATGTATTATCTGTATTAAGGTTAACCGAATGAAACTAGGTTTATATTTGAGTCCCCTTTGTTTTTCTAAGATTATTTTGTGGTGAACTGAGGATTAACCTCAATCCAATTTAATTTTGTTAATCACCAAATTGATGGTTATAGTAGGTTAAAACTAATGCTTTAATCAAAATTTATCATCTTTGACTATTTGACCCTTTATTTTATATTAATTATTGACTAGGATAGCAAGGAAAGGATGAAATGTCATCTCAAATACTTTTCAACCTCTATTCATCACAAAGACTTGTTCACTTAGGTTAACATAACAAATATTTTAAACATTCAACTATCTTCACCTAACCTAAGTTCCCCTATCTAACTTAACCTAACCTAGGTCCACCCACCAAAATTAAATTAACTTAGATTCACCTCATTCTAAATGAATATTTAAAGCTCATCTACTAGTAGGGGTGAAGCTGGGGAGAAGCTGGGGATATTTTATGGTGCCACGGGACACCATGAAAATTTGGGTTAAATAGAGTTTCCTAATCATTTATATCACTATTTTTCACTTGGTTCAATGGTTGGACACCTTAGGATTAGGCATGGTAGAAGGTCGTGGGATAAAGCCCGTGCCCATACAAGTATATGTTTTGGGAATGCATATGAATTTTTTATTATTTTTTTTTTTATCAGAAAAATAGACCTTGTTTGTTTTGAACCCATGACCATTAACATGAATACACATAAGCAACCTGCTACACTAGTTGTTTGCTCATTGGTTCAATTACTTTGGTTATATAATATGTATACACCTTTATTTTTGCCATATAATATAGTTGTTTTATTCTACCATATTCTGTCAATTGTATTGTTTAAAAAATAGAAATAGAATTTACATAGATTTGTAGTGTTGAAGGCTTCTAAGAGATGGAGAGGTTTAGGGATGGTCAACAATTTTGGTGAGTCTTCATCCTTGCTAGCACGTGTTTAATAAAAATGGTGAAATGTTTCCCTTTTGGACATTTTTTTAATATTTTTTTTTGGAAATGAACAATGAATTTTTCATGTTGATTACAATGCATGAGAATAGATGTCCTCCATCTTGGAAAGTCTATTGATCTTTTGGTCATTGTAGTACTGAAGGACCTTTTCTCTCCCCCTAATTTGTTAGGTTAGTGGCATGGTGCTTCAAAGTTATATAGCCCAAAATATACCTATTCTAGCACTAAGGACTTTCTCTATTTTCCCAAATTACTGAACAACAAAATTCTCAGATTAAATACTCTTCTCAACTCCAAATAAACATTAATGCCCTCCCCTCTCTCAAAATTCCTTAAGTAGAAGTCTCATCATCTCTCCTTCTACACAACTCTTCTCCTAAGCATCTTCCCAAGTAGACCACGCCAATGTGAAACTAATCTGAACCTAAGGTTAGGTTAAATTAGATAAGGTCAAATTAAGTAGTTTAGTTTAAATCAGATAATGTCACATTAGGTATGTAAACCTAGATTAAGCAAAGATAAGTGAATATTTTAAAATGCTGTTGGAATATTAATATGTCATAATCTTATTTGGATTAAAGTCAATCAAGGTTATAAGATATATCACATGATATTTTTATTCTTTCAGTCAAGAATAATCAATATTAATAACAAAGTAATGCGTAAAATAGTCAACAATTTTCATTCAAAATTTACCTTCAACGAGTTCATAATTTTAATTCCTTCTTCTTTTTTTGAAAGAAAAGAATTTAAAAAGTTTGAGTTGAAAGTAGGTTAACATATGTTGAATGTTAACCTAGGTTCACATCAGAAATAGATTTGCTTAAAAGGATGAACTAAAACATTAACCTAACTCACTTCACCCCAATCCAAATAATGAATATACCAACTCTTTATAGGAAAAAACAATGCAACATTCAAGCAGCTCTTAGCAAAGAAACCAAAATCAAGGCTCCTACAACAGCAGCTGCACCATTAACTAAATGAACATATATATGGGAGGGTATAAAAGCACAAACCTGCAACATTCTTGAATCAAACTTGGGCAATCCAATATGTCCAACTGTGAGGGAACCAAAAAGGTTACCCAGCAATGCAGCGTCAGGAACTGCCAAGCCCTGGACAAGCCCAGCAGCAAACCCACCTAAGAAGCTATCCCCAGCACCAGTTGGATCAACCTGAAAAGCTGAAAAGGGGGAAATTTGGACCTCCCCATCTTTCCAGTAAACCTTACACCCATGCTTTCCCTGAGTCACTACTACACAACACCACTTCCTCACCTCTTCTACATCAATATACGCCGCTTCTTCCTCTGATGCCTTCAAGAACCCAATCTTTGGCAACAAATGATAAAACCCACAATCTCTAAGCTGAATTAACCTC
Source organism: Tamarix chinensis (assembly GCA_030549775.1). NCBI lineage: Eukaryota > Viridiplantae > Streptophyta > Magnoliopsida > Caryophyllales > Tamaricaceae > Tamarix > Tamarix chinensis. The sequence continues at coordinate 34,246,443 of CM060181.1, read as the reverse complement.
ACTGTTCCATCAACTTCATCAAATTGTCTAATTAACCCTTGAATATCAACAAACACAACATCACAGATACCCACAATTTTCTCTAATGTCTCGGGCAATATCTCCCCAGCAACACCCACTACCAACCCAAACTCGAACTTCCCTGATCTGGGCAGATCACTAGGCCCAATCGGGTCGCATGCATTAATCCGTTTGAGAATCCGGTCAGATTTCTCTGGCTTTTCACGTTTAGAGGAGAAATGCGCGTGGAAAAGAGTAGTTTTCGAGGAGGATACAATTGGAGAGTTGGGTAAGGAGTAATTGAAGTCTGGTCCGACCTTAGAGATATACTCGCAGTCAATTGAGAGGCCAAGAAGAACATTAGAGATGAACGAGGCTGCGCCTCCGAGGGATTCAGCCACTACAACTTCGTCACATAAAAGAACGTCATGGCAATAGTTACCCACCACCAACCCGCGAAGTGGAAGCCCCATTTTCTAGATTTACTTCCTCTAATTCGATAGAAAATTGAAGAAACTGAATCTGTCATGTGTGCATAACGTTTCCAACTTCTATAACGATGGCTTACAATAGAGCGATAGAGCCGGTAAGAATGCGGAAAAGCATTTGAGAAGACGACAAAATGGGTGTTTTCATCGTGTCCCGAAGAGGGGATGACAGCGCGCCAAAGAGCCCTCGGCGCGATCGGATAGCTCTGACCAATATTTATGGTTCTTTTCGGCAGATGGTGCGGCCGGACGCAGACACCCCCAGTCTAACAGACGTTACATACCTGATTCTTTGCGAGAATCTGATTCCTCTCTTAACCCGATTCTCCATCATTGAACAATAACCATAAAATAAAAAAGTGTAGATAGAACTCGTCGCCTTTATTTAATATTTTTTTTTCAGACGGTCACTTACAACACAATCTATCAATAATGGAGGCGTGCATTGTCAATTATCCGTATCTGATTGGATATTTTTTTCGGATATTCGATCCGATCGAATATTCGATATCTAACATCCGAATACGTATCCGAATATATCGGATATCCGAAATATTGGATCGAATATCCGATATATCCGATTATTGAAAAAAAAATATTCGATTATTAAATTTACATATATAATCTATAACTAAAAAAAATTCAGCATAAACACTTGTTTAATTATTCTGCTTGCATACAAAAAGATAAAATACATGATTAATTATATCAAAAAAAAATAGCGATCAAGATTTGTAAACAATGTCGCTCTAGAACTGTGGAACGACCTAAGTTAAGAGGTTCAAAAATTTTAGGAGTTTTTTTTTTCTGGTTTGGGTGCTTGCGTGTGTGTAGGTCGTGACCTGTTTGACTATTTGTAGAGTGTGGATGTTTATTTTAGACATTAGTTTAGTAAATTATATTTGGACTCATGTACTATAGTAAAAAAAAATGATCCAAATTTAAAGATCGAAAGAAAAAAATCAGATTATAAATTAAATTATGCATAAATATAACTCACTTATTCTTAAAATCGGATATTTTTTACGGATCGAATTATCCACTAAAAAATCGGATTGGATATCTGTTCCGGTCAAACTTATATTTGACCGGATCGGATATCCGCTCCGCTTTTCAAAAATCGGATCGGATATCCAAAATTTCGGATAGATTTTTTGGATTTTTCGGATCCCGATTTTTCTGCACAGCCCTAATCAATAGTATTATATATAAGACCAAACATATATATATATATATATATATATATATATATAATCAGTATTTAAAATTAAATATAAATAAAACTAATTTAAGAAAGATAAGGAGAATAATGACCTATAGCTTAGGTACTACACCGGTAAATGTCATTATATGTTTGTGATGTTAATTGAGAGAATCACAATGCATGGGACAACTCACACTCATTGAAATAACTTTTCTTTTTTTTTTACGTTTTATCTTTCCATTTTATACTTGTGTCTTTTAAATTACATGATATAGATTATTTAAAGTAATTTTTATAATAAAAAAAAACTAGCTTATAAATTAGTAATAAATTAATTACTAAATAGAACTTTTTTAAAAAAAAGTTATAACAAGCTATAAGTTAACTTATAAAATATTATTAACTCTACTAAACACATTACAAGTCGCCTCTCCCTTTCGTCTTTATTTGACGCCCTAGCACTACTCTCGTCTATTCAAGTCATTTAGTGAAGAAAATAATAGAAGTGAGAAAGAACTTCGATATTTGTTGTTTGGTCTTAGTACCTAAAGGCTGATAAGCTAATCGATGATCTCTCCAAATTCAACATTCGTTGTTCCTCACCTCATCAACTAATTGATGTCGACCGAAAGAGGTAAAGAAAATGTCGTGAGTGTTGTGGCAACGACAACTTTTGTGAAGCATCGACATCACAAATAGAGAATGGAGTATAATACTCTAGCTAGGTCATCCTTGCAATTTTGAAGATGACAACCACAATGATAAAGTTTTTTTTTTTTACTTTAGAGTCTTTTTAGATTTTTTTTTTTTTTGAACGCTTGGACACGTGTTTTTGTCCGTAAAATATTTGGAAATGCAAAATAACACTTAGTAGTTGTTTTTATAGAACACAACGTAGAAGTTAACCTATTCGGATTATAATCCAGTGCTTTATTCATACTTTAAATCATCAAATAATCCAAAGTATTTTTTAACTAACATATATTCATAAAAACTGTGAAGTATCTTAACAAAGCTTGTTTAATCACGGATTTACCATTTAAGTCTTGCAAGTTATAATTATATGTTGTATAAAGCTTGACATAAATTCAGGTAAGTATGTAGATATAGATTTGTATAATCTTATCAATTTTTATATTATTTAGACGATCTCCCTTTACCCATATCAATTTTTATCCACATTCAACAATCTTGAGCATTATTTGTCTCATTCACATTGTAATACCCTATTTCTTTAAAATTTTATTTAAATTTATTTAGAAAGATACCTATTATTTTATATCATATATATCTTGAAAATTTTTCTAAACTATTTTATCAAAATATTCCATATATATATATATATATTCTTAAAGAGTTATTCCAAGGGTTTCTAAATCTTTTATATTATTTCAATCCCATAAGGTTATTTAAGTTATTTTTAGCTATCAAATCTTTCTTAATACTTTTCCACGACGATTGTATTTCACTTTCAAATATTACTTTACACTGTATCATGACTTTTACATTTATCATGATTTTTAAGTAATATAAGATGGTTTCGATAGTACCACTTGGGTGCACCCTTTTCTTATATTCTTATTTTATCCCTAAGATTTTAGGCAAATTTTTTTAATTCTTATAAAATATTTTCTAATAAATATTTTGGCTCAAAATAATTTAAAATGTTCATTTGAATTTTTTTCATAATATTTGGAATATTTTTGCTATTTATTTTGAATTTTTTTCTTTGAGACTAGAGCATTTACCAATAGAGTTATGATTAATATATATTTTCTTATAAAAAATATAGAAAAAAATTATATGTGATTTTAGATATTATTTTGAAGGCCTTCATGATTTTTTACAAACTTTGAATATTATTTAATATTTTTCTCAACACAAGCCATTATGACAATTTTAACTTTTAAAGAACGATTTCTATCAAATATATTTTAGATGGAGATTTTCATTTAAACATATTTTAAAACTTGAGCTAATATAATTTATTAAAAGAAAAAAAAATGCCAGCTTTCTTCTTTCTTCTCTTCTTATTTTTTTTCTTTCTTTTTCTACCTCGTGTCTGACGCCCGACACTATAGCAAAATACTAATTGTAATATCCTAATTTTATAAACCTAATTTTTATAGATTATAAGTTTTGATTTGTGTAAAATGGTTTTAGATCTTTATTATTATTGTTTTACTTTGTTTAAACTTGCAATTCTCCAAAAATATTTGATTTAGTTTTTCTATCATTTAAATTTATATTTTTTGCAACCATCCATTTATCAATGCTTTGAAATCCTTTCGTTAGTTTTAAATATTTGATAAATGGTATTTTGGATTTAAATGATTAATTAGATAACATTTCAATAATTTTACGGTTCGACAATTCTTTATGTAAACAGATTATTTTGTCAAATGACACTTGTCAAATTCATATTCACTTTTATTACATTTTAGAATGATTGTGATCTAACTATTGTATTTAAGCCCATGATTTTTTTTATAAATTTATTATTAGTTGTGACATTGTATTAAAGTTATAATTGAACATTTGTTGTAATGACTTTATTTTATAAATTCATTTGCCATTAAGGGTTTATATTAAACTTATATGGTTTCTATTTATGTTTAAATTTAAATTTATATTGACGGATACATCTTAAACTTAATATTTTAACTTCCTTTATTATTATAGCTTTAATTATGACTTTACTTTAAAGTTATATATTTTTAAATGAATACAACTCTGTTAAATTATAAATATTTTCTTATAGCAATAAATTTACCTTAAATATATATTATTTAAGGTTTAACTTTGCTTTAAATATCTATGAGGTTTTGTTTTCACATTTTATTCATTTTTAACTTTTAGTATCTAGCTGAAAATCATAATATTTTTTTATTATTAGTTTACAATTTATGAATTGATCTTAGGATATGAATTAATGATATATATTCATTCCAATTATGATTTCAATCTACAAATATATATTTTTTTTTGTTAAAGTCTGATTTTGCTAATGAATAAAATATCGTTTTTAATTAATATTTTCTAGTCCAAGCATGAGTTTGTTTTAAATAATTATTTTTTTGTGGAGTTGGGTTGTATTTTAATTATAAAAGATTTTGCAATGCATTTTTTATTTCTTTTCCAAAATGAATATGCAACGAAGCTAGATTTATTTAAAAGAAAAACTAATATTTTTTTATAAGTTTTCATTTGAGATTTCTTCCAAAAATAATAAATTTGAAATATACTATCTTCGTATGCCAAAAACTCAATTTTAATTTTTAGATAAAATATGTAAGCATTGATAATTCTATAGAGTTTTATAAATGGTTTGAATTCTATAGGTCATTTAAGCTACATTCAACTTACAAGATTTTTAATAAATCTCTACCATGAGCATAATTCACTTTCAAATACTTATTTATATATTATTATTCAAGCTAATATAAAATGCTTTTAATATTTAGTTTTTCTAATTTACTCTCATATATACTTTTCTTTTACTAAATTACTATTTATGTATGTAAGATTTTTAAGTTAAAATTTTAATTCCTTATAAAATTATTAAAATATTTTTCTGAATATAATTTTGGGTCCCATATTACTTAAAATATAGATTTGAAATTTTGGACTAACTTATAATTATTTTTACAATTTCTTTTAAACTTTATCTAAAAAACTTGTATTTGGGAATTTTAGCTTATAAAAAGGCATTATATTGTTATGAAAAACTATGGTAAATTATATTTGAGTTATAAAGGATTTAAAATTCTTAACTAATTTTTTTGAGTAATTTCTTAATATTTTTTATATTTCCTTTTTGAATTTCACTGAAAGCTTGATATTTCACGTCTAACACTCTATTTTATGTATTAAATCATGGAAATTTATCGTGGAGATCATTTTAAGGGTTTCTATAAATTTTCATATTTTTCTAAGTTTATTTGGTAATTTTCCTAATACAAGTATATTTAATAGTTTCTCATTTATTAAGAATTATTTAATTTTGAAATAAAAATGATTCAATGGCTTAATAATTATCTTATGAACTTCTTTGATCTATGTTTTCTTTTTGTAATTCATTTTATTTTTAAGAAATTTTTATGTCTAAAACTAATTTTAAAGTTGTAACACCCTAAAATTTACTACTCAAAAAGTTTGTTTGCAGAGTTAAGTGTGGAAGCTAAAACAATTAAAACGAAGTATGTTACCGCCACACTTGGTACAAGTTTGATTTCCTCTACAATTCTCATACCAAGTCTAAGGCTGAAATCACTACTCCACTTAAATTAATAACATGATTACAGAAATCAATATAGAAAGATCGTTAGATGAATACCATGCTAATTAAAACACAACAGTAGTAGTTTACAAAACTCAAGAGAGAAATTATAAGAGGACATAATGGTCCAAATATAACCAGAAATAAGATAGCAAAGAGACACCGAATAGCCCTACGCTCTCAAATCCGAACTACTAGCATTGACAGAACTTAGAGGCTGACCTGCAAAGTCCACTGCTCATTGAATAGGCAGGGGTCCATGAGAATGAACACTTCAGTACTACGGTACTGAACAACCATTTATACCAAACTAATATAATAAAACACCATGGAACACATGTAAGGCATACAACTAACATGGTATAAGACCTATACATATACATACGATAATTGAGGTACAATAATCATTTAGATAATCAAATTCCATCAAGGTCACATACTACTAATATTAATTCATCTGAAACAACTGAACTTATTATTAAACCTCCCAAAGATACTCTTTGAAGCAATAATTAAAATCTAATTCTCCACCACAATTTTAACCTTCACAGCATAATTTATGTCTCAGCACAAATCCCAACCAATTACATAAATCACACGTATGTTCATAGGTATAATATACTAAGATCCATATCATCCCAGGTATACTTATAGGTACAACATAATAAAATCCGTGACATTACATGTATGCATACAGTTATAGCATAATAAAATCAATGATATAACAGGTATACTTATAGGTACAACATAATAAAATCCATAAAATTACAAATACACTTACAAGTACAGTATAATAAGATCCATAACAGCACAAGTATGCTCACAAACATAATACCAACATATATAGGTATGAAGGCTGCTACCGAAACCACAAGTAGGCATGAAAGCTGCTACCTGAAACCATAGGTAGGCACAAAGGATGCTACTGAGAACACAGATAGGCACAAAGGCTACTACCAAAACCATAGGCTAAAGATAGGTAAGAAGGCTACTACCAAAACCACAGGTAGGCACAAATTCTGCTGCCGAAACCACAAGTAAGCACAAAGGCTGCTACCAAAAACTACAAGTAGGCATGAGGGCTGCTATCGAAAACTACAAGTACACATGAAGGCTACTACTAAAACCACAGGTAGGTGTAAAGGCTACTACCAAATAATCAAATAACCCGATAACCATTATTTCAATCAAATCATATCATTTACTTTTTTATTTACTTTCTCAAGGGGAGATCAATCAACCTAAAGACACAAAGGTACTCTAGTAATACTCGTACAACAAAGCAACATGGTATCCTACTGACTATCAACCTAAGGACACAAAGGTACCCTGGCCACACTGGTATATGAAGGTAACATAGTACCCTACCAACAAGGACACCTAATCCATAAGTATAGTCTTAGTCTATAGAAAAGAATAGAGTAAGATGTAGGGCCTGATTGGGGCACTAAGGCACATCAGCAAAAATCCCTAATATCAACTGTGAGCTAAACCACATGCTCAGGGTAGCGACCTCTAGGAGCCACCATTCCCGTTCTCAAAGTCTTTCACTTTAAGTATTATTATTTTATTAAGGTGACCATGAAATCTCATACAATATAGATAAATCTAATTTCCATGCTTAATTGTTTCTGCTTACTTCCAATCATCTAAGATAACCATAATCAAGGTCAACATCGAAGGTAATATTAAAATATACTAAGGTCATCTTAGGTTCAATTCTTTATATATAGACACTTTAGGCCAAAAAGACCAAAATACCCCTAAGACCGAAATTCTCAGAGTATCATCTATTTAAATACTAATTGTATTTTATTTATTAACCCGTCATGAAAAGGCTAAAACACCATAAATAAATTATTCATTATGCAATTTAAATTATTAGATATGTCAAATGACCATTTTTCCCTTATCCATAATTTTGCACATAAAATCCTTTTTTGCTCCTTTAATCCATCCAAAACACATACTCACATACTCAACAACAACAAATACATATTGGGCATAATTTTCTGGATAAATATCATAATACACAAAAATGACTAAATTGCTCCTAGGGCACACATCTATAATAATTATTCCATAATTATATCTAAGCATACTCAACCTATTATTTTATACATAATTATCATACAAATTATTTTTCTATCATTAGAATTATTTTAATCATACTTTCATACTTGACATAATTTACATCAGATAATATGCTCGTTTTATTTGTTTTTATGATAATAATAATTAACACATGATTATGACGTAACAAATCATGGTTAACATATTTCATACACCGAAACTCTAATGTGCTATCATGCAATATTTATAATTTTATTAGGGTATAACAATTACCTGAATTCCAACAAAAAATACAAAAATAGCGATATCCTACTAAAGTTATCGGATCCCGCTAATCAACCTTTCGCACCTAAAAATAATACTACAATTACCAAATTAATATCTATCAGGTAAAATAATAATAATAGAAATAAAATATTTATTTTTAAAAAAATTACCAAAATACCCTTACATTTAATATATATACCAAAATATTATTAAAATCAAACATACTCACTCACACTATATGCGTGCAACGTGAGCAGTGCACGAACAGGGGAAGGGCTATAAGGGCTGGTCGGATGGCTCTATTAGAGTGCAGGGGGAGAAGGGAAGGGTTGCTGGCTGTAGTGGTGCTAGTCAGCTGCAGTGGTGGTGATGGGGTGGCGCTGTCAGTGGGTGAAGGCTGTTGGTTGCGCTGGATGATGTAGAAGGAGGAGAATGGTGGTGGTGGTACATGTGCATAGTGCTAGTGGTGGAGGTTAGCGACGAGATGGAGAGGGTAGTGGTGCAAACAGGGTGGTTGGTGCTACGGGAAGGGTGGCTCGCTCAGGCAAAAGAAAGAAAGGGGAAGGGGCTTGGTGGTAGCGGCTACGGAATGAGGATGGTGGACACTAGGGGTGGACAAGGACAGGAGACATGTGGTTGTGGCTGGTGAGCAAAGGTGGGGGTGGTAGTTCTACTGGGAGTGGAAGGGCATAGGAGGAGAGGAGTTAGAGGTTGGGAGGGGTGACAGGTTATATATGGCTGTGAATGGTGGTGGAGTTGCTGGGCTGGGTTAGGTGGGAGAAAATAGGGGCTGCAGGGGACTAGGTGATGGTTGGGGCCACGATGGGGAGGCAAAAAGAAGGAGAAAGGAGCTGTTGGGATGGAGGATGGTTCGTGTAGTGGTGTTGTGGGGGCTGTGGTTGGTTGGGGGTTAAGGTGTTGTGCATGGGGAAGGTGCACGTAGGGAAGAAGGGGGAAGGAAGCTAGGGACAAAGGAATCTAGGCGACGGGGACTGTGAGGGTGAGGGAGGTTGGTTGCATAGGAAACAAAAAGGGCAGGGAAAACCAAACAAAACTGAGAGAGGGAAGGGTTTGGGTGTTGCGTTTGGTTGAGTAAAATGGTGCACAAGGGAGGTTGCGGTTACCGGGGCAGGAAGAAGGGGAGTAGAGGGGTTGTGGTGGATAATATGCATGTATTTATGTATAATGAAGGGAAGGGGCTTGTTCGGTTGGAAAACCTAACGGAAAAGGGAGAGGAGAGTAGGGGCTTGTTTGGTTGACGGGTTAGCTGCGAGATGTGGGTAGCGTGTATATGTATGTATAAATGCAAAATGTTGAGTGAAGTGAGAAAATGAGTGAGACAGGGAGAGTGATTGGAGGAGGAGATTGGGGCAAGCAATAGGTAAGTTAGTCAGGTAAAAATGGTAGGATAAATTAGGTAAATTTTATTTTACTTTTAGGTTTAATTTAGATAAATTAGGGTACCGGATAGAAAAAATAATTTGGGAAAAATAATCTAGATTAGGATAGGTTTAAAAAGGGTTGGAAAGAGCAAAATAATTGGGAATAATTTTATAAAATTATTTTTGAGTTATGGATCAAAATATTATTAGTAAAATAATTTAGGATAAAATTTACGGATATGAACTAGGATTAAATTAAATAATCTAATTTCTATCAAAATTTTAACCTGATTAAATTTATACTTAAATTGTCATAATAATATAAATAATAATACCACTTTTAATATTAAACCTCATAAAATAATAATTATAACTAATCATACGGTTACTACTTTATAATTAGATTTAAAAAAATGGGGTATTACAAAAATGTAGTACTTTACTTACTTAATACACTTTTAACACTTCATATTTTCTTATCTCCTTTTCCATGAACATAATCACCAAGAATCGAACCCTTGGATTGCTTTAACCAATGCAGACCCCCTTCCTTCTCATCCATTTTTTCTCCTTGACTCATCATTTTTCTTACATATTGCTTACGTACTCCACCATAGGTATTTATTACTCCTACACCTACACTCTAGCACCCAAATGAGGGAGAAAGTCCACTCTTCCCTCCCTCATTTTCTAATGTGAGACTGTGTTAGTCTCCATTCAATTTGCTTGATTCTCTCTTAAGTGTAAATTTAACACTTAACATATACCTCATAACACATTCTAGTGAGAGTTTCTTCCTTTTTCTCCTACTTCCATTTGTCATGAGCACCTTCTCATTCCTCCTTTGTTTTAATTCATTTTCCCCTTCTATAATCCTTGTTAAGTTTCTAGTTTTGATGCTATCAAACAAATGAGTTTCTTTGTTCTATATACTTACCATTATAGGTTTAAAATTACTTAATAAAATAATAATTGAAGATAAAAATAATGGAAGTGAGCATATGAACTAAAGATGCATGAGGAGCTTGAATTTTGAAAGAGTGTCTAAACATTAGGACTTTGTGTAATGACATGAAGTACTATTGAAGTGACTTAAGAAACACTAGGACAAGAGGATATTTTTCTAACTATTTTATGTTTTGGAAGGTAAAAAGAAACTCATCCTGATTTTCATGTTGAATTCTTTCTAAGATTGTGATAGAGGTAGTTTGAAAAAATAAGAAATGGTTTTTTAGTGGGAAAAAGTGAATATTTACAAATTATTTTTTAAAAATGTCTTCCTAATTGTCTTCTAATGTGTTTTTGTGTTAATTGGGATAAATATCTTTAATAGATTTTGATAAAAATCTTTGGGTATTTACTTAGTTAATATTTAAAAAGAAAATATTTTTATTGTCTACTTTAAGAGCATATTTCTTTGATAAATACGACAAGTTGAATCTAGGTGTAACAATTAAGACATTTTACCATCATAAATATGGTTATTAACTTGGTTAGTAGATTCTCAGCTAAATATCTACTACTAGTTGCAATTTACTTAATAATAAAATCTAGTTTTATGAGAAAAATTTCTATTTAACCAAAAACATTTTTATGATCAAAATGAGATTGAGAGCTTGTATGTTTTATAGAGAGAAAATCCTTTGAGAGATCACAAGTTTAAGAAAGATCTTATTTTATTTTGTCATGGTTTTGATAGTATTAATGTTGATTTCCCACTGAGAGGTTCTTCATTATAAGTTATTCTTATTGAGTTGTATTCAGTTATTGATTAATAAATAGAGAACACTATTAGGCTAGAGTCATTTGTACACACCTTGAGGGGGTGATTTTGTTGGCTTGTAGAGTTAGAAGTATGTTCCAACTTTTAATAAGTTGATGAGTGTTTGAATGTAATGCCCCCAAAATCACAATTGAAATTTTTTTGTTAGATTAAAGAAAATCATACATAAAAAGAGAGTATACCGTAATAATCAGTATAAGTCTTGTCCCTAACTAGCCTCATACTCACCACAAGACTAAAAGATCAATTCAAATATGATACCATAGTAGAAATAGATTAAAACATGGAAGAGTCTAACGTTGAAATACATAAAGTGCTAGAATAAGTAAGAGTCAAATGTTAATACATAAGAGGAATGGGAAATACATGACAAAGTCCTACTATTGGGGAAAAACATAGAGTACTGAGGGAAAAGCAGTCTGGGATACACTCTCTCTTAACTTGACCCAAAATACCAATGCATCATTTTACCCTCACTAGGTCATCATATGCAACATATTCCTTTAAAGCTTCATCACCTCCCTGTACAGACTCAGGAGGGGTCACTGCTCGTGGGAATTAGTAACATCCATAATAAAGGTAATTAGTATACTACGTATTGAGTAAGGTAATAATATAGTCAAGTTAGGGTATAGCAATACAGAATATAGATATAACACACATAGTAGATTTTGTTAGATCATTTACTCCTACCAGAGTCTAAAGCTATTAGTACCATATTTACACATCTCTTGAATTATATCCACGTGGGTTCAAAGACCCCACTATTATGACCGGTGGATCTGTAATATATACTCTAGGGCAAAACATACCTGACCACTATTATAACTGGTGGACCGATAGATATGTGCTAACTCTAGGATAGAACCACCTAACTAATATTATAACCGTTGGATCGGTAAATATACTACACATGGTCCTAACTCACGTAGTGTTCCATTGTAACTAATTAGTGTATTTTCCATAAATTATTATTATCTAAGGGTTTTGCTTATTAAGCTCGATACCCCCACTATTATAACTAGTGGACTAGGAATATAAACTCTAGTGCAGATTGCACCTGACCATTATTATAGCTGGTAGACCAGTAAATATATTACCCAAGGTAAAATGCTCCTAACCATTATTATAAGTGGTGGATCGGTAAATATCCTACATCTGGACCCATCTCAATGATATTTTATTTCAAGTGATTAGTATTTTATTCGTGTCTTATTTGCCAGGTATCACACATCATCCATGCACATCCTAAGAGACACTCCTGAATTACTATCACTTGACTAATCCAGACTTTATGAAAACCCTAATCCATTGACCCAAAACATCCACACCCTCTAATGACTCTTAGGAACCCCAACATTTTTCCGCCACCTAAGAATGACCTTAGAAGCCTTATATTTATGGGTCATGACCCGCTCTCCTTTTCCCACCTATATCTCCATCACCCACTAGGGTTTCCCCTTGAAACCCTAATCTGGTATATGTGGCCCTTGCCTCTTCTCTTCTTACTTAGCCCAATTTTTCCTGGTTCTAGTATTGCCACCGCACTCGCCCCGACTCTAAACTATATGACCCAACTCCCTCAACTCACATATGTGATAATGACCTCTTAGCTAGTTACCCTTGAAAACCATAATATCCCCTTTTTACTCACATACCCCCTTTCTTACACAACTCTACCCTCTATTTGACTCGACCCATGACCTCTATATGGTATACCCTTTATCACAACTCCGATATACAACCAACTTCCTCAACTTTTCCCAAACACATGCCCTATCCTTCGAGTTGATCCCTCAAAACCCTATTGCACTTTCCTATTTTCCCAAATATAAAACTCCCCAAAGTACACTAACTAATCCAAAACACAACTTTACTCCCCACGGTCAGCCTCCAAACAAGGTCTCAACAAATAAATCTTGCCCCCATGTAAAGCTCACACTCCCCATATAAGTTTTTACCCTAACCCCTCACATTATCATTTCTTTTTTTCATTACTCCACATTATTTTATAAGATAACTAGGACACTTCCCACATAACACTTTACTTACTCTACCCTTCTTACTTTATTTCATTTTCCTTAGCCACTCAAGTCCCACCTAAGACATCTAGGTATACATACATTATTATTCAACCATGGCATGTCACATTCTTTAGTTAACTCTTCGACTTACATCTTCTTTTCACTAGACCCCCCACTCACATGTCATCCCCTAGCTAACAATCCCTCACTTTGTGAGTCTCTAAAAGTATTGCTTCCATTCAACTAACTATCAATCAAATCCTATTGTAGCAGGATGGATTTCGCACCCTTAAGGACTAACTCATCCTTACCATATAAAACAATCTCACAAAAAATACTTAAATCTTACAGGCAAATAACATAAAAACATAATGGCCAAATCTTCATCATCTAAGTTATAATCTATATTATGCAAATCCATAACTATAGAGTCAAATTCATCCAAATGACTTTTTAAATATTTACCCTCGCCTAATTTCAAGTCATCAAGTTAACTCTTCAACACTAGCTAATTTGCTATTGACTTTGTCATGTACAATTACTCAAGCTTCAACCACAAGATAGTCATTTTTATTCATTTTCCACTTCCTATAATACCTTTTTCGAAGAGCATAGTTGTATGGTAGAGAGGGAAATCAAATCCACTTCAAATCTCTCATTTGTCATTGGCTCAAGCTTGTTCAAATGACCGGATAATGCTTTCTCCAATCCGTTCTGAATTTAAATCTCTCACATCTTCAATTTCTATAATTTAAAATTGACAGATTGATTAAACTTCTCAATATCAAATCTTAGACCCATCCTAATTACCGATCTCTTAAACAACGCAACTATGATACCAAATTGTTGCATAATAGTGTGCAAACCAAAATTTGGATTTAACAAGTGATGTGTACGGAACGAGTGGTTTCGAAATTCCCCACTTTTATGTAGTTGTATAATAATAAATTAAAGATGAATTCTAAATTGACAATATGGATAAAGGATCACACAAAGTAATTCTTCAAACTAGCTTTAAAAGACTCACATAGATAACTCTCAAAGGATCTCTAATGAAGAAACACACAGTAAACTTCACTAGATAGCTCTATACAAACCCACACAGGAAAGGTATAGATGGTTTCTAAATTATCACTTACATAGATAAGATAATCTAGAGATAAATCTATTTTATGAATCACATAGATAACATAAACATAGAACAAAAAAACTCACATAGGGTTTCAATGAGAGAAAACTTGATTTCATAACTCCATTCTACTATCCTCCTCAAATAATGAGTTTACATGCGATATTTATACAATAATATCCACCTCCTCATATAACCTCCTTCATAATAAGATAAACTAAATCTAAATATCATAAACACTAATTAAATAAATATTCATGTGAATAGTAATCTCCTATGATAATAATAATTAAATCCTAATAAAATCTTAAAAAAGATAAGATACATCATAAGATAAAAGATAAACACTATCTAATTTCTTAATGATTAAGGAAATAAATTAACTAACTAATATCCTAACATATTTATCAAATAAGTCAATAAAAACCTAGATAATAAATATGAAAAGATAATGGCTTCCATAATGCTAATTACGACACTTTATACACTAGTGTGTAAAAATTCAGCTTGACACACATATAGTAAAATAGTCATAACTTTGTGTAGAAAACTTAGATTTGAGATCCAAAAGATGTGTTGGACTCCTGATTTAATAATCTTTCCTATGATATCCATATTGTAGGGTAAATAATTATCTTCAAATGTTACTCGTGCTTCCTTCTTTCGTGATGCATAAGATAATCTTCAAAATCTGATTTAATAATTTATGAGCTTTTTTTTTCGATAAGTAAAGTGTATATTGATTTAATATATATATATTATTGTAACACCACCATTTTCACTCCTAAAAATTTTATTTTCAATAAAGTTTTGTGGGAGTGAAATACCACCACTAGGAAAAATAAGGGTGTTACTATCATACTTAATATAAGATAGATGGTTTGTCATCTGTCTCATTTTACATACCAACCAAAACTAAACACCAGAAAAGAAGATGCATACAAAGCATAAAGGATATAAATAATTTAGTTACATATCTAAAATTATAGTTGAGAAATATAAGTTGATCCAGAAGTGAAAATAGATAAAGAGTGTTTAAATATCCAAAAATGAAAACCAAACATGATAAAAGAGTCGATCGTTCATCAGACAGCCTAACTCTCTCCAATCACCCCAAAAGTTTCAACAACAAAGGTAACCTACTTACTGACTAATCCTACCTACACAAGGTCCTCTAACTGAACAAATGAGCATGCTATTATGTCACATACTAAGTAAACCAAGTTTCCCTAGTATGCAATTTATGACATTAGAGGAAATGCATCGGTACAAGTTAGATTACTGAATTACAAACAAGATACATTCACATGCTTCCATTTTATATACTATAAATGTGTTATGAAACAACCACTTACCCATGGACATATTAACATTAGTTGCACATGTAGGTCATATGAATAAGGTTCATTACTAAGACAATACATTACATATTATCGAGTTTATGCTTGCCACACATTTATAGAAACTACCATGGATCTCTTGAGCAATTAAAGCACAATAGGTAGCACGTAAAGAATAAAAGGTCATCTAAGACATCACTTAGTTTTCTAGTTAATATTTTTTGTAGATGTGATCACATAGTCCAAATTCATTTTAGAATATTGAAAGAACAATGTTAAGTCCTACACCATGAAACTAGTCACAATAGTACCATAAGAAACAATGTCCTAGCCAATAATAATAGGAAACCAAGTCCTAACAAAGAGAATAGGAAACATAGTCCCTACCTCACTGCATAGCTAAGTAACCTAACATTAAGTGTTAAAATCTCCTAAGAATAGTCATAGTATAACATAGAGTAGGAGATGTACCAAACCCATAAGAGTTCCACTGCCCATAGGCACATACTCATAGGTGCATCATAATACCAACCACTCTTAGTTAGCTATTATGATATTCGAAGAAACATAGGCTCAAACTAACACTTTCCATTTAAGTGAGCTATATCTTATTAAGTTGAAAGTTCACATTACAGGATAATTCACATCATATCCATCACTTTCCACATATATAAGGGTTCCTTAATTTCTTATGGACCATTTATAATATTTAAGGTGATATCTTGACTATCTAACTAGTCATGCCAAACCCTTACTTATTCCATTTATGCATCATATACCCATAATTACAATCCTAGCATGCAACCTATGACTAAGGTCAACCATGATTAAATATCTAAAGATAGATCATAAAAATACCATGTGAGATCACTACAAACCAACATACTATTCCCTAAAGCCAATGGGTTGGTTTGGGACCACAAGAAAACATAATACCATTTGTAGAAACAAACTAGTTAACTAGTTTTGGGACTAACAAGTCAATTGGTTACTTATAGAACCGAGAAAACAAAATTTTGGAACCAGTTGATTGGTTGCCTCAAACGATTGAATGCTGATAACCCAATCAACAAGTATCTACTAAAACTAGTTGACTAGTTTCTCAAAAACATTGCTCTCACATATAGTTCAAGGATAACTCATGCATTTTCTACTCCATTTTAAGCAACCATCTCATGGACACAACTCATTCTACCACTTTAGATTTCAAAGCTAGCATGTTTATACATCTAATAATGTTCGAATTCACACAATACATCAAGAATCATTCTTCAACATGTTTAATTCAACTCAAGATTAAATGTCCTACACCATGCTTCACTTTTTCAGATCATCTTACACTTTGTGCAAATCATACTGGAATCTTGCTAGAATAATCAACATGCTTATATACAACTGAGCTCATAAAACCTTAGAGATAAATTATGCACAATAGTTCTTATTTCTATGCTTAACTACTCATTATTACACACTTTCATCCATGCATTTCTTTACCAATAATCATGTTATCACATAAATCACACTAAAACATATCATTTTTCATCCAATCTACTACACACATAGGAAGAATGATCGACCTATAACTTTAGCATATCATAAAAATAAAGGAACTTCCTTCAACTAGAAGGTCCAAACCCTCTAACCATTTGATTACCTTTAAGAGAAACAATTCAACACACACAAAAAATTCTTAAAACTTAAATTGAAAGAGCCTTAAGAATCATAGGAAGAAATCACAACATATCCCATAAAATTAAAAAAACCAAGGAGGCTTAAATCTTAAACCTTTCCTAAATCTATCCAATTTTTGATTGAAGGGAAAACAAGGAAGAGCTAGATAAGGATTAAAGAGGGTGAGAAAAGTAGACGATAAGGGACAAAAGAAGTGAATAGCTCAATGGTGTAGAGAAGAGGTGAGTTGAAAGAGTTTCAACACCAAGAGAAGAAAAGGAAATAAGAGAGGAAACGAGGCCATCAAATTTGAGAAAATGGGTGCTTAAGGGATTAATAACCATAAAATGCCTACCCAAAAACCCTAAATTGATCCATGTAGGTATGATTGGAAAGGGAAATTCAAGTTGAAAATGAGTTGGCCTAGCAAGGGTGTATGCATGGCTTGCCTTGATTGTAACACCTCCAAATTTTACAGTGAAAAATTTTCGTTGGTACAGACACCATACACTAAAATAGGGGGTGCTACCACCTTAATTAGCACAAGACTAATCCCTAGCCAATCTCATATCCACCACAAGGGTAGAAAATTTAAAATACATTAATTCGAGTAGAAGATAAAACCACAATGTTTCTAATAATTCATAATTAAAATAAAGTGCATGATGTAAGAGTCAATATAGGAATAGAAAATGAGTATAGTAACAATACCCCTATGGGGGGGGGGGAAGAAAATGATTAATAAAATGATAAGAAAGGCAGAAACATGTGAGTCCTAACAACACTCTCTTGGGCCCTATGGCAAGTTCAATAGGCCATCATTTAGTCCCGCCTAATGCAGCGAAGGCATCAAAATCATCATATACAACATCTCCTACCTACACCAACTCAGGGGCCACTGCTCGTGAGAATGAGCAGCACCTATGAAAAAGGTGATCAGTACACTATGTACTGAGTAAGGTAACCATATGGCAAAAACCATGCAAGTGCAAATAGACAAATGATGTATACAATACTTCTTTTAGGTTCACATCATTATTAAGATATAGGCCATTATGTTCGTCTACACATTTCTCAGATTATGTCCACGATAGTACAGGGATCCCACTATTATAGCTGGTGGACAGAAAATAATACTCCAAGGCAAAACGCACCTGACCACTATTATAGGCCGTGGACTAGAAATTATCCCAACCTAGTTCTGACTCACGTGGTGTTCCATTGTAAGTAGTTAGTATCTTTTTCATGATTTATTAAAATAAGAGGTTTTGTTTATCAAGCTTGGAGCCCCCACTATTATAGCTGGGATACCATAATACACTCTAGGGTAAAATGTGCCTAACTACTCTTATATCTAGTGGACCGAAAAACACTCCAACCTAGGCTCAACTCAATAATAATTCACTTTAAGTAATTAGTGCTTTACTTGTGTCTTATTTCACATTCAACCCCAACCAGACATGCATACTGGACTTTCCATTCTCACAGCTTTACCCTAGCTCTTTTGAAAAGCCTTGTTCCATATCTTGGGACCTCTATGCACCCTAAGACTCCAAGACTCCTTCCCTACCTTTTCCTTACTCATCATAAAAAATCTAAACTCCCACATACATGGATCAAGGCCCACTTCCCATATCTTCGCTTAACTCACCATCACCCTATATGGTTTCCCTCATAAACCCTAGCCTGGTCAATGTGGCCTAACCCCTCCCTATCCTACAAGGCCCATGCTCCCTTGCTTCCAACACCATAACTCCACTCAATCCACACCCAACATCATAACCTTACTTTCCATCCTTTATATGTGACCATGAAAACCCTAGTTGGTCACCCTAAACTCTAGTACTTCTCCTTTCTTTTATGTTATCCCCTCATCACACACATACACCACCCTCTTTTTTGCTTTACTCATTCCCCCCTTCATGTGACATCCTTCCAATCTCCACCCACACTCAAACCATTAAAAAATTCTAAAATTTTCTCCAAATTTTCTAAAAATCTAGAAAAAAAAATTCCTTAAAATAATATAAATGATTTGAGAATCACCTAAAATTTAAAGTATCCCTAAATATTCTAAAGTTCCTAACATATATTTAAAAAATTACCATTAAACTTTCTAGCAATTTGAAAAATTAAAAATTTTATTTATAAAAACTAAAAAATGCTATAAAATTTTCATGAAATTTTTAAAATTAAATATTTTTTTTTCAAAAAAGTTATGTGACTGTACAAATCACAATGTTTTTTTAATTGTTAGATAATATCTAAAAAATCCTAATATTTTTTTTACCTAAGCCATAGTTTGAAAACTTCTCTAAATCATAAAAAATATTGTGCAAATTATTTGATAATCCTCAAATAATTTTCTTAAAAAATATTCTAGATAATCTTCACTAAATTATTATGTTTTTTTAATTATCTATAAACTCTAAGTAATTCTAAAAGATTCAAGCCTTATTAAGGTCATAAAAATTATACTATTTTATTAATATTAGTTCTATAAATTAGTAAAGAGTTATAGACTTTATTGTGTAAAATAAAAAGATTAAGTAGATGTTCTTGAATTCTCAATAAGAGCGAATACAAAAATGAAAGATCTTTCGATTATGATGCATCGCATATTTTTCTCATCACTCATACGCCTAATTCATATCAGCTAATTTGACTTACTATTTTCCATTAAATTTTAAGATTATCCATATATTTTTATAATAATTTTGGGGCATATAAAATAAAAGGTAAACATATATACGATTGGTGCCTATATTGGTGATGTTAACTAAAGCATACCAAATTGATTGGGAGGGGTGCTGAACCACAAGTTATTAGATACCTTCAAGAGTATGTTGCATACACCTAGGTAACGTTAATTTTTCTTTCTTTCTTTTTTAAGGAAAAAACTAGTTTATCTTTAATTTAGTTAATTAAATAAAAAAATTCTAACATAATGATTGTATTTTTTCTCTTTAAACATATAGACACATATTAACTTTTATCAAAAAAAAAAAAATATTTTTACTTTGCTATTTTTGTGTTAAAATCTTACCATTTTTCATAATGCTTATATCGATTTATATGGTGATTAGGTAAACCTATTTGGTAATTATTTCTACTAATATGTGATGTCCATTTTTATAGAGATTAATTATTATTATAAAAATTATATAATAATAATCGTGATTTTTTCTCAATAAATAGAAACTTATATTAATATATTTCTTATGTAAAAAAATATGTTTTTATTTTAACATTTTTGTGATAATTTTTTATCATTGTATAGTGTAATTATATCTACTAATGTATTGATTATTCATACCAATATGTGATATCTACTCCTATAGAGACTATATGTATCAATATGGTTTGTATATATATTTTTTTATGCTGATCATTTCAGCTACGGTGCTTATTATGTATACTTTTATGGTAATTATATTTGCTATAAGGATAATTTTTGTGGGTGATTATATGATCTACTTAGGTAATTATGTCAACTTATGTGACAGTTATGAATATATATATGGATATTATTTCTACCACTATTTGACATCAATTTATACAGGGATTATGTGTGTTATTATGGTTCTAATATATTTTTTTGCAATCAATTATACCAACTATTGTGTTTATAATGCATATTTTTATGGTGATTATATTTGTTATAATAATGATTATGTGTGTGTGTGTATGGTAATTATATCAGCTATTGTAGTGATTGTGTAGTTCTATAGGGTGATTATGTGCAACATTATTATTCGGGTATTAAAATTACCTACATACACAGATCTAATAAATATTAAAGAATAAAAAAATTAAGTGAAATTTGTTGGGAAAAAAATGACAGGTTGATAGCGGAAGAACTTTTTTTTCCTTGTATGATTAAAATGGGTAAAACAAAAAATAGTAGAAATAGAAAATTAAAACACGCCAAATTTTTACGTGGAAAACCCTTAAAGTTGAAGGAAAAAGCCACGAACATTCCACTATGATGATATAATGATTACAAGTAATGCTTCTCTAGTATGAACTAGAGGCTCACTCAAATTCTTTATCCAAAAAAATATGGATTACAAAAGATGAACTCTCTCACTAATTACTTGGTGGAACACTCAAACTTCGCTTGAGAAAATATGAGAACTTTTTTCAAGCACCTCACTTTTGTGGTGGCTCTCACTTTCTCTCTTTATGTAAAGGATTGCTTGCTTTACTTGTGATGATCTAAGTCTTCCCAAAGACCTCTATTTATAGGAATAGAAGGGGATAACCCATAAGTCATAGGATGACTCTTAGAATGCTCTCCTATTAATTTGAGCCAATGAACCTTAGTTACTTGCATATGGTAAAATATACTTGTCTTATCCAAATTTCCAAGAGGTCTAAAGTATTAATCATCTTTGGAACTCTACTATGCATGCGTCATCTCCATTATTATTATTATTATTATTGCTTTGGAAATCCCCTAATTAAGGAGGGACCCCAACAAGATTTACCATAAATCCTTCCTTACGAAGATATATAGACCACATCATACAATATGTATTAATAATTGTATTTTTTAGAAGGCTTATGATTAGCCCGATATGACTAAAAAATTATGGGGGAAGGATGCAAATGATACTGTCATTCCCCATTGAAGTTAAATATACGATGTGTGAGTGCGCCACTACTAAAAAAGATGCGCCGAATTCAATTTTTTTGGATTGATTACGCAAATTGCAGAGTGCGGTACGCAATGAACTTGCAGACCGAAAGAAAATGAACTTGCAGACCGAAAGAAAAAGTGAAGGAAATAAATAGAAGAAAAATAACAATTGAAATTCCGCAATCGCAATTGCCAGCTACAATTTTGCAATGGAAACATAATGGCAAACTTGGAATAGGCCAGTTCTATCCCGTCCTACTTCAAGGACTTATGCTAATTAAAAGGTGGAATAGGTCTACCCTGTCCCCATGAGAAGGCACTCTTGTTCAATTTGGAAAAGGATCCACTGAGGTCGTGACCCAAACATGTGAAGTGGAAAAACCGCATTACATAATACTTACTTTTCTCAAATGGTCCAAGTACAGAAGTCATACAGAAACTGATGCTTTTGTTTCGGCATCGTCGATATAATAGTCATATTATTCAGTCCAAGAATCACACCATATGAAAATGCAGAGACTCATCCATTCCACGGACGATCAAGCTCTGGGATCTTGTATGACGATCGTCGTCGCGAATCCTTGGGCGGAAAACAAAAAGGAAAGAAGATATCAGAGTCGATTGATATCCAAGAGAAGTAAAGCCAAAACGAAGAGCTAGCACACCGAAGACAACACGCATCATAATTATACGTATATATTCTTAAAGCTCACCTCTTGATTTTGTTCGTCTCACACTTGCAGCCAGGTTATTGTCAGACACATTCCTACATTGGCAAGTAATTCAAGAAATCCATCTTAATTAAATACTAATTAGCAACGCTAAACCAACTATTTGCTTATTTGTTAGCTAGAAATGTGATGGGCTAATTGGAAAGATCATCATTACATAATACTCAAGTGACCGTAGCGAATTAGTTCCATGACTTGGAGAGGTATTTCGCCGCTTAGCTTATTGCTGTTTAGTCGCCTGCAATGCATGCCATCAACAACACAGAGACTCATAAGGTAATTAGGGAGAGAGAGAGAGAAAAAAATACTCTTCCTAGGTATAGCTAGTTCCTTGATTAAATGGAATCTAGGTAGGTAGATTTCAGTTACTTACATCCACCTCAAGTATCTCAAGTTTCCAAGGGATGAAGGGATGGAGCCTGAAAGTTCATTCTGGTGAAGATCCAAGTTAATGAGCCTCGTTAGATTGCCTAGCTCCGCAGGGATTGTCCCACTAATGTTGTTCTCGAATACATTTCTGACAACCAAACAATGACCCAAAGGAACCAAACATATTAATGTTATATATTACAATAATATACGCAAGTTTAATTAAAAGCGAGAGAAGTAATTAATTTTGACGCATGGTTATGCAGCTGAAGTGGATTCTTATCGCATGCATGTAAGCAGGGGGGAAAAAACGAGGACTTACAAATATTGAAGATGACTCAGCTTGCCAAGCTCAGGCAGTAGAGGTCCTGACAGTCCAGCATTGCCCAGATCACTTTTTTTTTTTTAATCAAAACAAAATCACCCCATTCAAAAAATCAGGACAGGGACCAAATTAGTTACATACATGCATATACATATATTTGTATAGGTAGTTGCTAGGAATTAATAATATATGTATAAATATTTGTTAGAGATAGATGATGCACATACATCCTGGTAACCGTGTTATCTGAATTACAAGTAACATGAAACCAAGTGCAAGGGTTGACCAATGTTGCATCCCAGCTTTGGAGTACACCGTTTGGGTCAGCAAGGTTCTCTCTCCAAGCAAAAAGCGTATCCCCTTTCAAGAACAACACAGTCTCGTCAGCATAATATTTAATTAATTGATTTAACTATATACTGAATTAATTTGAATCCTGCGTCACACCATTTCAATAATTATTGAATAATGCCATGCGACCAACTTCTGATATAGACGCATACCTTCGGAGTTACAGTCCGCGATTGCTATAGAGAGGGAGAAGATGCAGAAAGCCAGTGCTTTGACAGTGACGACGGCCATCATATGAGAGGATGAATAAGAGGGCCTCGGATCTCAGGGAAAAATACAAGCAGTGAACTGTGGTTAATTTGCGTTCATCACCCGGATGTTCGGTTGTATTTATGCTTTCAATTTCAGCTTACAGTATTGTCATGGGTACTGCTCTGAACATGTCAAACTAACTCACGTACAGGTCGACGGTGAATAGGTCAAGCAGAGAGTGTTAGTCAATTGGCTGCGCCAGCCAACTTGGAAAAAAACTGGGCTGCATGTTTCTTGTGAATATATAACGTATAGTATATTATTACTAAACTCTTGGTCCAATACGGTTTTTCGAATATCTTAAATCTTGGTTCTAATATCCTCACATGTCATATGCGGTATTATACGGTTTTCATTTTCTTTTCTATGGGTGATTGATGTACTACTATACATTGTGTTATGAAGCCCAATTTCAGATTGTAGGTTCAATTCCGGCTCACGCCGGGTAGCCAATACCGGGCTCATACGATGTTGAGTCACTTACCCTCTCCATGATCTCATACTGGTGGGTACGGTGGAAGGAGGCTTCGCGTGAAGCCGAATTTCTCGGCAGCCAGATACATTCCAACCTACCAATCTGTCACTATCTACTCATTAATAAAAGCTCGCACATGATGATTTCCTGTCTAGAAGGTTGAAAGGTCGTATGACTCGCCATTGAAATTTATATCCATGGCTTAGTAATCACCCCACCAGTTGACGGTCACTTAAGTAGTTAACAAGCACGCATTTATCCGCATGAATAAAAAATAATAAAAGATAAATAAGAGAGAGAGAGAAGAATTGCTTACGAGGAAGCTATAATATATAAAAGAACCAAAAGAAAAATAGGGAGACCAAAAGTGTCAGCCAAGCTAATAAATTATACGTTTCATCTAAGGAAATATAGTAAAATATTTACCTATAATAACAATAACTTCTTCTATGTGTGGATTGAACATTGAACCATTAGTGTAACACCCTATTTTTCTTAACTACTTTTTTTTAATAAAAAGAATAATGTATAAGCTAAAAAAAAAAATGAAAGATGTTATCACTACGTCTATTATGAGTAGAGGTTTGTATGTTCACTTAATCCATGGTAGATGTACAATTGGGTATGAAAATATTAATTAATAAGAAACATATACCACCATAAAGGTAAAACTTTCTAAAGATATAACGCTTTAAAATAAAGCTTACAAAGTTGAAATATATCCACTAGAATCAAAACTAAAAAAAATTTAACGTGGGATAAAATATCGGAAGCTACACTCTCTTATTTTCACTCATAGTCCAACAATATCCAAATCACCTGCACCCAAAACCACTAAAAAATAATCTCTATTCAAGACGAAATTACCTTCGACCACCTACGGCCTATCCTACGGACATGCCTCACCCATACCCTAAGCTAATGAGTTGTGTCAAAAATATTACACATCACCTTTCTCCTTCACCCTCTGTGTCCTCTGCATGCATGTGTGTATATATACAAAACATTTAATGCCCCAAACCTCCCTCATTCTCCCTCAATTTTTATGTCGTATTCGTACCACCAAATGTAGCTTCTCCCTCTTTCTCTCCCTCTTACTCATTGCCAGGAAAACAACCCACCAATACCTCCACCAGCAGCCTTTGCCATTCCCTCACCCCAAGCACTAACAACCTTCAACACACCTCACCTATATCACTAGCCAAACTCACTAAAACACACCCTCCACCACCAGCCATCTTCACCGCAACCCTCCATTTTTTCTCCTCCCCCCTTAGCTGTAGCAAAATCCACCTATCATTCCCTTAACACCGGCCAAAGTCATTGTTCCTACCTCCTTCCTTTGCTAAAAATCACCACCCCCTTCGGCTCTTTCCACCATTCCCCCCTTGAGCATTGGCCTCATCCACTGTTTCCCACCTTTTAGCAACAACACAAGCTATTGTTACTCCAACCATCTCCTCGGCACATTCCACCAATCCCCACCCTCTTGTTACGCAAATTTTTCCCAAATTGGTTTGGTTTTCCTTTATTATTTTACCCTCCATTTCTATAACATTTACCCCTAATTATGTCATTAAATCCTAATGGTGTTTTGTTAATTGTTCTT
The DNA here is from genome assembly GCA_030549775.1 of Tamarix chinensis. NCBI lineage: Eukaryota > Viridiplantae > Streptophyta > Magnoliopsida > Caryophyllales > Tamaricaceae > Tamarix > Tamarix chinensis. The sequence goes on along the minus strand of CM060181.1, from coordinate 34,220,049 downwards.
AGATAATTATTGGAACTTCCAGAGGAGGCAGGATAGGATATATGCATAGATACCTGTATCTTACTGTAACACCTCAAAATTTTGTAACATTTATTTTCTAGTATTTAACCTTTTTATTCAAAACTAACCCTTAAACTTTAGTCTAATGATTACATATTTTTATAATCACCTTCGACCACCGACCACACACCACCCTGACAGCCCCAGCCTGCATAGCACCACCCTATCACAACCACCGTAGTCGACTAGCACCACCTGACCACAACCTCACCACCCCACACACAGAGCACCTCACCACCAACCCTTCCCTTCTCCCTCTTCACTCCAATTGAGCCATCCCTACCGGCCACCACCATGCATACTTCCACCTTGCAGTGCCACCGACCCTGCCTGTACATACAACCACCCCTACCAACCACCTCTATAGCCCACTGCCTCACCCCTCATAGCACCCAACCAACCTCCCCACAACCCCCTTTTTTCCTTGCATGTATGGCTCATGCTATACATGCAACGTGAGTTGTGTATTGTTTATCTTATAAATTCTGGTACCCATTTTAAATGTACGAAATGTTGATTAGCGGAATACAACTATTTTTGAATTTTTTTTGGAATTCAAGTAATTGTTATACTTTACTAAAATGATAAATATTGTGTGATAGAATATTAGGGTTTTTATCTGTGAAATGTGTTAAGCATAATTCATTATGATATAATTATGTATTATTAATTGTTAACATGAAAATCAAAAAAACAAGCATGTTATCTTATATAAAATATATCGAGTACGAATGTGTAATCAAAATGATTATTATGTCTGGAAAATATTTCGTATAATAGGTATGTGTAAAATAATAAGTACAACATGTTTGAACATAATCCTGGAATAATTATTACAGATAAGTGCCCTAGGGGTAATTTGGTTATTTTGAGTGTATTATAATTTTTATCTTGAAAAAACATATTTAATGTGTATTAGCTGTTGTTAAGTATGTGAGCATGTATTTTGGATGGATTAAAAGTGCATAATAGGATTTTATGTGCAGAATTATGTATAAGGATAAAATGATCATTTGGCATATCTGATAATTTAAATTGCGTAAGAAAAAATTTATTTATAGTGTTTTAGCCTTTTCATGACAAATTAATAAATAAACTAGAATTAGTATTTAAATAGATGATAATCTGGGAATTTTGGTCTCAAGGGTATTTTAGTCATTTTCGGCCTAAAGTGTCCAAATATAAATAATTGAGCCTAGGATGACCTTAGTATATTTTAATGTGAGCCTTGGTGTTGACCTTGATTATAGTTGTCTCGAATGATTGGAAATAAGCAAAAATGGTTATGTATGGAAATTAAAATTATCTGTATTGTATGCAATTTATTGGTCACTTTAATAAAATACTAATACTTAAAATGAAAGACCTCAAGATCATAAATGGTGACTCCTTAGGGTTCACTACTCTAAGGATGTGGTTTAGCCATGGTTGTTATTATGAATTTTTATTGGTGTGCCTTAGTGCCCCAATCAAACCCTACATCTTACTCTATTATGTTCTGTAGACTGATAGGGGGTATGCATGCTTATGAATTAGGTGTCCTTGTCATTAGGGTACTGTATTACCTTCCTATACCAGTGCGATTAGGGTACCTTTACATCCTTGGATTGATAGTCGGTAGGATATTGTGTTGCCTTGGTGCACTGGTATGATTGGAGTACCTTTATGTCTCCAAGTTGATTGATCTTTCCTTGAGAAAGTAAATAAAAATGGAAATGATACGATTTGATTGAAATAATGATTATTAGATTATTGGATTATTTAGTAGTAGCCTTTGTGTCTACCTATGGTTTTGGTAGTAGCCTTCGTGCGTCCTTGTAGTTTTACTAGTAACCTTCGTACCTACCTATGGTTTTGATAGCAGCCTTCATGCCTACCTATAATTTTAGTAGTAGCCTTTGTCCAGTGATTTCAGTAGCATTCTTTGTGCCTACCTACGGTTTCGTGTGACTTCGGTAGCAGCCTTCATGCCTGCGTGTGTTGGTATTATGTTTGTGAGCATACTTGTGATGTTATGGATTTTATTATGTTGTACCTGTAAGTATACCTATGATGTTATGGATTTTATTATATCATACCTATAAGTATACCTGTAATGTTAATGATTTTATTATATTATACCTATAAGTATACCTGGGATGATATGAATCTTAGTATATTATATCTATGAATATACCTGTGATGTATGTAATTTGTTGGAATTTATGCTGAGATATGAATTATGTTGTGGAGGTTAAAATTGTGCTGTAGAGTTGGGTTTTAGTTATTGCTTCAGAGAGTATCTCTGGGCTGTTTATTGGTAAGTTCAGTTGTTCTAGAAAAATAAATATGAGTAGTACATGATTTGGATGGAATTTAATTATTTAAATGATTATTGTATATCAATTCTTATAGTTATGTATGTATAGGTCTTATACCATGTTAGTTGTATGTCTTGCATATGTTCTATGTTGTTTTATCATATTAGTTTGGTATAAAGGATTGCTCAGTACCGTTATACTAAAAGGTTCATTCTCTTGAGCCCCTGCCTATTCAATGGGCAATGAACTTTGTAGGTCAGCCTCTGAGTTCAATCAAATGCTGGTAGTTTAGATTTAAGAGTGTAGGACTATCCAGTATCTCTATTGCTATCTTATTTGCAGTTATATTTGGACCCTTATGTCGTCCTATAATTTCTCTCTTGAGTTTTATAAACTGCTGATGTTATTTTTAATTAGTACGGGACTTATCTAATGATCTCTCTATTCTAATTTCTGTAATCATATTATTAATTTAAGTAGAGTAATTATTTCAGCCTTAGCGCTTGGTATAAGAATGGTAGAGGAAATCGAACTTGTACCAAGCATGGCAGCAACACCATTTGTTTTTATTGATTTAGCTGCCGCACTTAACTCTACAAACGAAATTTTTTAGTAGTAAAAGTTGGGGTGTTACAGCAAGGACACTATCCATTGAATAGGCAGGACTCCACAAAAGGAACCATTCAATACTACGGTACTGAGTAACCCATTATACAGAACTAGAAGGTAGGGCCCGCATACAACACATCATTCAAACATAGAACTATAAATCACACATATACGTATAAGACTAGATATAATAATCAATAAAAAGGACACGTAATTCAAGATCACATATCACAATTTTTTTTCACTTAGGAGTAACAACAATTACCAAGAGAGCATCCAAGTGAAGCTTTTTGTAGTATAATTAAAAGTGTCCAACCACACACTCAATCAAAGACCGGCACCAAGGCAACAATCACACCATAACAATAGGCCATACGTTTAATCATCATTATCTGAACTTAAGCTATTAATTAATTATTATTCATAATCATCTCTGGAATTATATCCACGTGAGCACAGGCCACTACTATGGCCAGTGGATCGAAAATACTACTCTAGGGCTGAAAAAATTTAGCCACTATTATTTGCCCATGGATCGATCTCTAGGGAAAAATGCTTCTAGCCACTATTATTGTTGGTGGATTGGTCTGGCCATGACTCACGAAGTGTTCCACCGTAAGTAGTTAGTGTCTTTTCCATGAGTTATTATTGTCCAAGGTTTGGTTTATCGAGCTCGGAACCCCCACTATTATAGCTGGTAGAACTAAAATGATACTCTAGGACAGAGCATATCTGGCCACTATTATTTGCTGGTAGAACGGTCTCCGGGACCAGAATGTTCCTGGCCACTATTATTACCAGTGGATCGGTCTAGGTGCGGCTTAATAATCTTCCACTTTAAATTAATAATATCTTTTCATTTAATTAGCACATCAATTTCATTTATTTAACTTGAGGGGGAGATCACGAACCCAGAGATACAAAGGTATTCCAGTCATACTAGTTCATATAAGCAGCACAACATCCTCCAAGCATCAACTTAGGGATGCAAAAAGTACCATGGTAGCATTGGTATATGAGACACACAGTACCCTACCAAAAAGTATATTTAATTCATAGGTATGCATACCTCCTAAGTAGGTTCGTAGAGCTAAACAGAGCAAGATCTAGGGCTTGGTTGGGGGCACTAAGGCACACTAGCAAAATCCAGGATAATCGTGGGCTAAACCACGTCTTTAGGGTAGCAACCCCTAAAGAGTCACCATTCTTCATCTCGAGGTCTTCCACTTTAATTATTAGTGGCTTAGTTAAGGTGACCACGAGAAAGACATCGATCACATACTTATTCATTTTAATTTATTTATGTTATTATTAAGTAATCTTTATCATTATTATTGCTCATGCTAACTTAAACAGTCTGCTAAGGCCATTCTAGTTCTAATTCTTATAGTAAGGCACTTTAGGTCAAAATAACCAAAATGCCCCTAAGGCTAAGGCCTCCTTTTATCATCTACTTTCATCACATACTTCATTTTTATTTATTCACATGCCATAATAGGTTATCGTATCATAATTATATTATTGGTCATAGAATCAAGTACTCTAGACACTAAAGGTTCATTGCACACATAAACCCTAACATGTACTTCTAGCACATCCAACCCACATTTCCATGCATAATTGACAATTAAGGCACCTCTTCCATGATTGTGAAATTAACCTCATAATACACCCTTAATTACTCATTCAACCCTAAACCATGTATTATCCATATAATGCACACTAATTTACTAAGATACCTTTATCCATATAATATACATGATTATATTTAAAAAAGTGATATTACGGCCATAAATCCTTATCCTATTATTTAATATCCTTTATGACTTATTATAAAGGTTTATTAAATTAATCACCGTATTATATGAAAATTATTGATTTACCCCTTCTCACTTACAAAATTACTATATTACCCCTCTTGCTTACAAATTTATTAAAACACCCTTTTTACTTGTCAAATTACCAAAATGTCCTTTTTAGTTGAGAATTTACCACTTATCCTTCTTGCTTACAAAATGACCATAATACTCCTCTTAACTGAAGAATTATCAATTTACCCTTCTTACTTGTAAAGTAACCAAATTAACCTCCTTAGTTGCAAAATTACTAATTTACCCCTTTGAGTGGTTAAATTACCAAATTACCCTTCTTAGTTATTAAATTACCAAATTTTCCTTCTTTTTATTAAATTACCAAAATACCCTTCTTGCTTATTAAATTACCAAAATATCTTTCATACTTATGAAATCACCAAAACACCCTTTTCTAATGCAGAATTACCAAACTACCCTTCTTACTTATTGATTTACCAAATTTACCCCTTCCTCATACAAATTTACCAAACTACCCTTCTTACTTATTGATTTATCAAATTACCCCTTTCTCATGCCAAATTACCAAAATACCCTTCTTACTTATTAAATAAGCAATTTACCCTTTTCTTATGCAAAGTTACTAAAATACCCCCAACATATAAAATATTAACACCCATGACCCACATGCATCATTTAACACCAAAAACCCTTATTATTCATTATTAGTACGCATTATCACCTACCATGCACATTTATTTAGATCACATCCTATGTACAAATAAAATGATTAAAATGCTTCTAGGGCTTATATTGACATTATTTCTATTACAAGTAGCCATATTTACTTATCATGACATGTTCATGTATCTAATATCATTATTAATAACAAAGCTCCCTTTTTTAACCACTATTTCTACACATATCACATTCATACAATATAGCATGCTTTTCATTCCATCTTCCAACATACATTAAAAATCATGATACGCTTAACAACACTTCATATGCACACAACACATACCAAAACCCCAATGTACTAGCATACGTAAATCCATATATTTTTTTAGGTGAAATGTAAAATTCATTAATAAAAGAGGAAATAAGTTCATTCAAACATGTCTTGAACCAAGACAGGAGATAACAAAAGACTAAAAAGCTAAGAAGCTAAAGAAACTCCTAGATTAGATTATCTATACAATTCATCAAATGATTGAAAGATCTACAATGCTAGAACCTATTCATCCTTCCTACCAATTATAACACAATATGCTTCTGGATGGTGTGAGGAGGCTGTGATTCATCTCTGAAAAATCTTTTGTTTCTCTCCATCCAAATGTGATAAATGGTGGCAGCTACTAAGGTACGAATAAATTATCTTCTAATCCTTGGAGCCCAACCACCTATAGTTGCCCAATGAATAATCTCCTGCCAATTAGTGACCTGTTGGTGATAGCCTAGCTTGAGCAAAAAAGGCAGCCAAACAGATCTAGCACATGTGCAATCAAAGAATAAGTGAGACTGATTTTCATCTGCATCATTGCAAAGCACACAATTTTCTTCAATCTACATACCATAGGCTTGAAGTTTGTCTCGAGTTTGGAGGCGACCCAAGACAGTAAGCCATAAGATAAAATAATGTCTTTTGGGGAGTAATTAGTCCACACAAAAGAAAACCAAGGAAATTTGTCATGACCGGGTCTAATAATATGATAAGCTGTTGAGATAGAAAATTTTCCATGCTGGATAATATATAATAGGTTGAGCTGTTAGAGAATGACATAAGCATGATCCCTGAGTTCCAGTAATTTCTTGAGGATCCATAATGTAGAATTTCTCACCCTAACCTCCAGAATATCTATCCCTTTGAGATAGTATGCATGAATCCACTTTACCCACATTAGATCTTTCTTTGCAGATAGATGCCAAATGAGTTTACACATTGCATCCCAATTCCACCATAGAAGGTTAATAAGGCCTAAGAACCCTTCATTTTTAGTTAAGCACATTGAGTCCCAGGCTACCAGAGCAGGTTTTGAGACATTAGAACTCCCTGACCATAAGAAGGCACGACATAAAGCATTAATTTTTGTGATAACATGTATTTGAAGAGGGAAGACCATGATCCAATAAGTCTGAAGGCTAAGAAGGACAGACTAAATTAATTGTAGTCTTCCTATATAGCTAATAAGAGTAGTCTACCAAGCTCTCATTCTAGAAGTGAATTTGTCAATGAGTGGCTGGTAATGTTACTTAGTAATGTATTTTCCATCAAGAGGAACTCATAGGTATTTGAAAGGAAAAACCCCTTTAGGTATGTGAAAAGAATGAAAATTTTCACCCTTCAGCTGTTGGGTACACCCTCCTCCACAATAAATATGACTCTTTCCTACATTCATGTTGAGGCCAGAGATTTAGGAGAAATGGATAAAAATGTTAAGCACTGTTAAAAAAGAATCATGTGTACCCTTACAGAATAATAGGAGGTCATCAGCAAACATGAGATTAATGATCTTCAGCTTTTTACACCTAGGATGAGGAGAGAAAGAAAGATTGGACCATAATGTTAGGAAAGCACGATTTAGGTACTCCATTACTAGGATAAAGAGATAGGGAGAAAGAGGATCTCCATATATTTTACCTTTTTTTCCATATATTTTAGTATCGTATAATGGTTACCTTCTTTCCGGCAATAACTCAATTTTACTGATACTCTGGTAAAAATCTTAAGCTTGATTAGTAAAAATTTATACCTAGAAATAATATCAAAATTATCATATTAGTAGTAGAAAATTAAAAGAATATTTTTTTAATCAAAAAGCATATTAAATAAATATTAATGCTAACTATACCTCAAATTTCTTTAATATTCTTTTAAAAAAAGTGCAGCAACACTCATGTTGCATGAGCAAGGTGAGGTACATGCAAGAGAAGAGGGGAAAATATGAGGGAGTAAGGGTGTTGGACGAAGGGGGAAAAAGGGTCTCAGTGGTGGATTGTGGAGGGGAGTTAGGATAGGTAATTAGGTGCAAAAGTGAGGCAAGGTGTAGGTGGTGGCTAGGGGTCAAAGAGTGGAGATTTAGGCTATGGAGACAACGGTGATGGCTGCTAGAAAGGAGGTGCAAGGAAGGGAGAAGAAGAGGAAGAAAGGAAAAAGAAAAGGAGAACAAAAGGGGTTGTAGGGGAATTTTGGGCAAGGTGAGGTAGGGAGGTGGTTAGGGGATGTTAGGTGGTCGAGGGGCGACTTTGGCAGCGGAAAAAGAGGAGAGATAGCAACGCAAGTTGGAGGTATAGGGTGGGGGTTGAAAGGAGAAGAAAAGAAAAATGAAGGGGAAAATTTAGCTGTAAGGGTGTATGGTGGCTGCTAGGTGGTGCAGGGTGGAAGTAGGGGAGGTGGGGGGTCGGTGTGGTTGTTGGTTGGGTGGCAAAGAAAAAATAGGGGAGGAGAAGAAGAAGGAAAGAAAGGAGAAAAGAGGGATTGGTAGGGGAGAAGGAGAGCTCGAGGGGGGAGATAGGGCAGTGAAGAAAGAAATAAGGAGAAGAAAAAGAAGATGGAAAGTAGGGTAGGCAGGGGCGTAGGGTTAAGTAGTTACAAGGGGCTTGTAGGTCAATCGTGTAGGGTGTTAGGGAGAGGGAGAAGAAAGGGAAAGGGTGACAGCATGCGAGGGAGTTGTGCAGGGGATGTAGGGCTAAAAATGGAAGGGAAGGGATAGGGGGAGAGGGAGAGAGAGAAGGCATGTTGTGTAGGTGTAGAGGGGGGAAAGAGTTGCAAGCTGGGGGAGAAAGGGGCTATTTGGTTTGTCGACAGGTGAAGGAGGAGGAGGAAGAAGAAGAAGAAAAACTTGAAGAAGAAGAAGAAGAAGAAGGGGGGAAGGTAGGCTGGCCAAGTGGGGAGATAAGAAAGGGCAAATCGGCTTGTGTGAGGGACAGGAGGAAAAAAAAGAGAGGTTGGGTCAGCCCAACTAATGAAAAATGAAGGAAGAAAAAGAAAGAAGGTGGGGGCTGGGTAGCGAGGACAAAGGGAGAAGAGAAACGAGCGACCTCGCAGGGAAAGAAAAAGAAAGGGAGAGGACCGATTAACCTAATGAAAGAAGAAAAGCAAGAAAGGAAAAAAGGAAGAAAAAAAAAGGAAAAAGGAAAAAAGAGAAAAGAAAAAAAAAAGAACTTTTAGAATTAGGGTTAGAAATTATTTTAATAAATTAATTTATTAAAATTTTAATTTAAGAGGATAATTTTAGTAAATAGATGGTTTGGAAATTTATTTAGATAAAAAAAGTATGATAAAATAATAAAATATTTATTTTCATTTATTAAATAATTCTATCCATTTTTATAAATCAAATGTGCATAAAGTAATTAAATTCATAATTTAGGATTAAATTATTCCAAATAAGGTTTAATTGTTAAATTATAAGTTTTAAAATTTTGGAGTATTATAGTTTTAGCATAAGCATAATATAAAAATAATTGGGTATTACTACTATACTTGACATAAATTTGGGCTATCATACCATCCTTACATTGAAAATAAGAAAAAATATATGACTTAAAATAAGATAAGTAGAGAATGAGATAAATTTTCCTAAACTTAGATAAGAGTTGGAAATAAACTTTGAGTACAACATAAATGAAATAAAGCTAGAACGGGATCCAATGGAACTAAAAGTCCAAAACATATACAGATAAAATATAGATATCGCATAATGTTAACTCTAAGTCCAAGCCATAATAAATTAAAATTACTCCTTTACTAGTAGTGCATCATAACTAGTGAAATCATTAAGATGGTCATCAATGATCTATACACCAAAACTTAGGTCATCTATTTATGAAAATGAAAAACACCCAAGAAAAGGATGGTTTGTATGTTATGTACTGATTAAGATAACAATATAATCATAAGAAAAGGCATGTATGGGGAATTTGGGGGGAAATTTGGTATGGAAAATTTTTAGATAGGAGGGATATACTGATTATTATTATTATTATTATTATTATTATTATTATTATTATTATTATTATTATAGAGTGAAGAATTAGACCTAGTTAGGCTTTTTTTTTGTTAGTGTAAGCAAACCAAAGCAATTTAGTCAGGAAGGGGGAGTCGCGTAAGGAAGAAGGAGAACTAGGTAAAAAGAAAAGAGAGAAAGAAAAGGAGAATAAGGGAAAAGGGGTAAAATAAAAGAAAAAGTTTATGATTAAGGTTAGGATTAATGTATTAGGGTTACATTAAATTTGAGGTATTATATTAGACTTAGTTAACATTTAGTTAGGATTAAACAAAACTAGGAAAAAAACCTAGTTGGCATAGGAGGGATTAAGATAAGATAATTAAACTAAGATTAAGGGTAAGGTAAGTATTATAGAATAACACCTAAAAATTGAGGTTATAAAATTTTTGGGTATTACAAAAATCGTGGCAACAATTAAAGCACAAAAGCAAAAAAGAAACAAACATGCTTAAGGAGAGTAAGAAGATTTTACATAGAGCCTAAGCTCCAAATTGGTAAAAGGAAAGATTAAGAACCAAGCATAACTCCACTAATCACCTTTTGAAGCTATAAAATTAAGAAAAATTATTAGAGAAAACAAGCCCTTAAAATCAAATCAAAGGAGAAACAATTGAAGATGAGAATATGCTAATCTTTATCTTGAAGTTTGGAAGGAAAAACAAGCTTCATCATTGGTAGAAAATCATCATGGTATCCACCAAGTGATAGAGGATGAAGAAGATAAATATGTATTGGTCAAGTAGGAGAAGAAGAAAGAAGAAAGAAAAAGATGGCAAGTGGTAGCTAAGGTTGGATCCTTAATTGTTAAGGAAAAACAAAGTTTTAAGGCTTAAGGCTTTGAAGGATATTTTTATATAAATATGTAAAATGTCATGAAGGGAAGGAGAGGGGAAGAAGGCCACAAAATTCAGCCCATAAGGGAGGGAATGAGTGGTTCTCATTCATCCTCATCCAAAATCTATGGCTAAGATTGAACCTCATAATGCTTAGATAAGGATTAAGGAAGAAAAGATTTTTGTAATAACTTTATTATGTCCAAAAATATTAATTAAATCTAATAATGATAAAAATAAAATAAGTATACAACCTTTTTAAGCCATTTATAGCTCAATAACACTAAAATTTAGTGGTTTCGTAAATTTTAGATGGTTTAATGGGTCATTTTAGGGTTTAAAAGCACAATTAAGGCATACATGAATAATGAATAGTAGTCTTTATCAACGACTTGGTTTAACATTTTTAAGGAAAAAAAAACTAGAGGACTTATAAAATAATGAGGAGCTCAAATACCACATTAAATAAGAGCCTCGAAAGAATTTGAGAGCCAAAAGTGGTTTGAAAGTCATATAAGAGTAAAAATCATAAGAAATGATGAGAAGATGAAAATGAGACTTTTTAAAAATATAACAAAAGGTTGCTAATCTTTTAAAAGATGTAAGATAAAAATAATATTCTTTTTAAATAACAAAAGTCCTAGATAATAGGGGTTTTTGAGAAACAAGGCATTACATGTGTTGGTTATGGATTGATGACATTGGGTTGGGATTTAGAGTGAGAGCTATCTGATAATTTCCTTATGGGATATTTTGTGATCGGAATATTTTTAAACTCTTAAGTACTTTTTCCCCCATTTGTCTTTGCTCCACCTTCAGGTATACTGTATGTTGGCAATTGATTCAGTTGAACATCATTTTCCTTTTTTATGACATAGCGTTTTTGCTTTTGTTGACCTTGTCATGTGTTATTGTTTGAATAAACGTTTTAACCATACTCTTGTTATGAAAATGATGTGGAATGCCATAAGTATACGAAGAATGACGATAACATTTACGGTTTTTTTTTTATTATCTCAATTCAGCAAAACAATATTTAAAAAAATGTTGTAAAAAATGAGATATTATAACTGCAATATCAACATGACCCATACTGAGGAATACACCCCTCCACTTTATGATGTTTCCCATGGACTATTCTAGCCAACTCCAAATTCATATACATATATCCACCAATGCACGGAAAATTCATTTAATTTGGCGTCTTTATCCTTAGTATATTTTTTATCTTTATTTTTGTCTTCATTTCTCAAAAATATAAATAAATATACTTTATTTATACCAAAAAGAAAAACATCATTTTCTCACTGCTCTCTATTTTCATTTGCTGTCCCATCCTCGTGCAACATTGATATACTTTCGTATTAAGCACATCAAATAATAGTTACATGACATATGCATGGAGTCAAAGCAGTCATTGATCGTTGATCATCCACGGCGTCATTCGAGACAACCCACGAATGGGTTGTAACATGTATCCGTTATCGTACTTGAGACTTGTGGGCCGCCTATGATATCTTGTTGGGTCTGCCAATATAAATACGTGGTTCGGACGTTGAGGCAAGACTCGTTGTTCGGGCTTCGGCTCTTTACTGTAGAATTTGTGAGGTTAGTCCAATTCTAATCACTACGATCGCCGCTTGTTTATTTATTATAGTCAACTGTGAGAATCATGTTGATTAATAATAATAATAATAATAATTAGGATTAGGGGAGGCGAAATAAAATTTGATCTTATAATTAGCCAAGAAAATATCGTTGCAAATACGCAATCTTTATTCCCTGTCAAGCAGCTATTCCTCGATCCTTCTGTCACAAAATCTACAATGCAAACAAGACGCACGAAAATTCTAGGAAATTTCATTTCTATGTCTATATTTCTAGTATAGAGCGGGACGCAAATGGGAAAAGAACGACAAGACGCTGCACGCCAATAGAGTTGCTGAGTCCCTCCAGTACCGTTACTAGCCTGCTATAGTGTGCACACAGTACTGAAGTACTGGCTCATGGATGTTATTGAGGAGGAACGATGGATTTTTGGGAATGCAGTTCAGGATACAAGGTGGGACAATGTGTCAGCACGATACTCTTCTTTGCCCAAGTCTTACCGCGAGGTAGCATCGAATTTTCATCTATCAGTAATCAAACGGATCCTGCAGAATCTTCAGATAGTAATTCTTGGAGCAAAAATCTGTGTGTTGTTTCTGGCTATACCGTTGGCAATCATGGCTAAACACTACAATTTTGGACAGGTGAGTATAATTTTTTATTTTTTTTATCAAGTGCTTGATCTTTCTATTTCTTTTATTTTCTTTTCCGGTCATCTTAATTATTAATCAATTGAATTGAAAACATTAGCATAATCATTTTCGTTGAACTTTGATTGCTCTCTCTTTTTTTTCATTTGGTTGATTTCGGTTGTGTGTTTTGCATGATGACATGGCAGCCATGGGTCTTTGCCTTGAGCTTACTTGGACTTGTACCCCTTGCGGAACGTGTTAGTTTTCTCACCGAGTAAGAATTAATTATCAGTTCCCATTTCATTTTCTGCCCCATGTAAATGATGTATGTTCTTATGCAGTCAATAACACACTTTCTAACTAACAGTTTTTCTCTCAATTTGTACCTTTGATCCCAGGCAAATCGCCCACTACACTGGTCCAACAGGTAACTTCCATTGCATGTCAACCTTTATTTCTTTTTCTTCAATGTTTTCGTGACATAGTATTGGTTTTGTTTTGATGGGCAAAGTGAAAGCAAAATTTCTATTATTCTAATTATCATGATCTTATCTATGTTCTCAGTGAAATCCTCGTTCTTTAGTAGCTGGGCCAACCGAGTTTGCACACATTGGTGGCCAGGCAAATGTACTAAGTGATCATTTACTAATTATTCCATCAAAAAGTGATATATTTAAAAAAAAAGGAAAAACACACCAATTAGTCCCTTTTTTTTCCTTCAAAATATACAATGTAACCTCAAGTTTCTAAAAATTCACATTATAACCTTAATTTTATAGATTAAACTTTCATTATTTTGTGTTCCTATAGATGTCTAAAATTTAGTGAAAACCCCTATTTTACCCTTAAGACAAAAAACTTATTTTGCCCTAACTATCCACTAAGACAAAAACCTATTTTACCCTTACTACTACCTTACCTTTGCTAACTATTTTGTACTCCCCATGTTGCAATCTTTTCTCTCTCATGCCTAACCAAAAAATGATGGCACCACTCCCTTTCCTCACCCCACCTTATGCTCACAACTAGTGTTGAAATGAGCCAGGTTGCTCACAAGATAGCTTAAACTCGACTCATTTATTTAGTGAAATGAGTCAAACCCCAACCCTAGTTTTATGTTTGTTTTTTAAATGAGTTGAGCACAAAATAGTTTGGGCTCGTCTCATTTCAAGCACTGAGATTGCAAGATCGCCTTGTTCAAGTAATAGACTTGTGAACTCAACTTGCATCATTCATTTAGTTAAATAAGTCGACCTTCAACCTTTGCTTTAGGCTTATTAGGAATATCCATTTAACTCATCTACAACCTTACTCAAAGTGAAAACAAAGAGAGAAAAGGAAAGTCTTGCACAATTTGGCCTCCACATTACACTTCGGCAAAAACGGAGCAAATATAGAGTATATGGGGTTGCTTAGCCCTATGTAATTTTATAGTGTGTGTATATATATATATAATTTTATGTGCCGCAATGACTTTGTGTCAAGTATTTCAGTCATTAGATCATGCATTCAAGTTTTACTTATAGCAAAGTGGAACTCATTTTATGTATATGCTAAAATAGATTTTGGTATTTTGCTCCACTTATTATATAGTTTCCTGATTGATGGTTCTTGGCAAACATATAATCATATATTACAATTTTTTTCCTTTTCTTTTTTGCAATGCCACAACCTTTCTTTTCACCCACTAATACTAATTTTTGCAAAATTTCTTTTCCTACCATTTTTCTTTTATTATAAAATTGTATAATTTTTCTTTTTCTTATCATTTTACTACCATATTTTAGAGTACATCTTTCTTCTGTAGATGATGGTTATATATATTGATATTCGTCTCCATGAATAATTATACCATCTAGCACATTTTATAAATAAAAATCTTAACAATGATAAATAGTATAATCATTAAAGAAAATATTAAATATATAATTTAATTATTATTGCTATTGTCATCTATATGTGTCTATATATATGGTTAATGGGACCCCATTAATTTATAACTCTATCTTAATCCCTACAACTGGGATTACCTTAAACATCTTCTTTAACCTTGTCAGTGCCTTCTACATCACCACTTGCAGAATGCCTCTTGTTGAACTCAAGTTTTGAATCAGAAAGATCTTTTCTCCACCATGGCATGATAAGCTTAGGCAACAATGGAAAAACCGAGTCTCCTTCTATTTATGCACTCCCTTAATTACACCTTCAAAAAGTTCTATTGATTTCCCATTTAGTCTTTTTCCTTGCCCAAATACCTTGACAAATTTGAGCTTTGAAATACCAATGAATCACTCATTTTGCCTGACCATCTAGTCACTATGTCACAAATCAGAATCCACGATTGCATGCAAGATGATGATATCATTCTTTTCATGATCACACTATAACTTAGTGCTTGCATTTGCTTAGAGGTAAGCTCATCACGATATGGGTTGTGTCAATTGCTCCACAACAGATTTGAAAATATCTTATATTATTAAATTTTGATTTAACTTCTTTCATTTCTACCTCCGTCGTATGCTAGTGTTAACGGTGAAGTGCTCTTCCATGGCTTCTACAAATTGCCAAGTTATTTGGGATATAGTGGAAAGGTTTAGACCAATTGACTCCTCTGCTACTCATAGAAAATTTTAATATTCTGACTTTCTCTCATCAATTCTCTTCTATTATATCCTATGCTACCAAATCCAATGAATTAGGCCACCAAAATGTGAGCTTAGAAACAAAATCAAATCAATGAAGAGTGAAAAAAATTCAAATACAACCAACAAACAGAGTCTGACAAAGTTGGAATCAGTAGAATGATAGGAGTAACATCCTAAAATGAACTACTAAATTTTTTTATTTTAAAGAGTTAATTGTGGAAACTAAAACATTAACAATGTAAGATGTTATCGCCACGCTTAGTATAAATCTAATATCCTCTATCATTCTTATATAAAGTTTGAAGGGTAAAATGTTACTCTAATAAAATTAATAACAACATTCATAAGAATAGAATAGAGATTACATTACGGATTACAATTATTTCAATATACACAAGGGTATTAGTCAATGAAATTACAACCTATAGAAGAAAGGAAAAAATAGAAGGGACTCAAAAGTCTAGGATTATCTGGGTCAAAAATGCCGGAGCAGATACTAAATAATCCTAACCCTCAAGCTCAAATCCTAGCCATCAAGCAATACTCTCAAAATAATCCTCCAAAGTCACAATTGTCTATTATATAGATAGAGAACCATAAAACAAAATCCATCAATATAATGATATTGAGTAAACCTACTACACAACACTAATCATACAAAAATTCCATAGGGCACATAAAAGGTAAAACATGGTATCATTACATCAAGAAGACATATGATATGAAATGTGATTAATCATGTTAGAACACAATTATCACCAAATCCATATGCTCATTTTACCCATACACTTAATTATATATAGAAATAAATAAATAAATTCATGGCACAAATGTTCCAGAAAGAAGAAATCAAACCATACTTAATCATTTCTAAAACACTCATATCATATTTCATAACCACTAGGATATTGCACTAAGGTAACTATCAATCAACCAACCTAAGGTGTTTCCAATCATTGGCGGTAGTGCACAAATGAAACTACTGAACCAAGTGTTAATTCTGGACCTAAACAATCCAAAGGTAACATCACAAGTTACCTTTTTTTTTTACTCAAAGGGATACAAGAAATAACTTTGAGATGTATAAAGTACACTAGTCATACGGGCACACTAAGGCCATAGTTGTTAAAATCCCAATTTGATTCTACAATCCTACAATTAATAAATCATATAAAGATCTACAATCATAGGTAAAAATCTTAAATCATTCAAATCGTTACAAAATCTTATGATCCTATAATATAACCTTATGATTCTATAGTATCATCTTATAATCTTAGGTAAAATCCTAAAGACTACATAATAACTATAATTTTTATCGAGTTATCTCCAAATCTATTTCTAATCTTATTCTACATATATTTCTTTCCTAATCCTCTAATTCTTAAATCTATATTATTTTGCAACATGCCTTAAAAATGACTTGAATTAAATAATATATATAATTATGCTATCACTAAGATAATGAAATAGATTGTTCATGTAAAATATTAACAAAGAAGGTAAACTCCATCTAAATGGTAAAATGATTATATTAAATTTTATAATATTATTAATTATTAAATTCTATTGAATTCAAAATTAATGTTTTTTTCTTATTTTTTATGATCATGTTAGCTTCATAATGTAAATATGCTTTAGTTTATGCTTTACATATAGTTTATACTATAGCTTCAACAGGTACACATATAGAAAAAATCTTTTTCTTAAATATCTTTTTTTATATTGATTCATCAAAATTTTAAAAGTAAACATAATTTTTTTGGGTATTACTATCTTAAATGACAGAAAATAATGTCCTCTCATTGTTGCTTTCCATATCCTTCACTTTCTTTATTCTTTGTGTATTTTTCTTAAGGCTAATAGTATTGTATATTTTGAACACAATGAGTTGCCTGTTACCACTACTCCTAAAATATATGCACAAATATTTCACCACAAACAACTCTACTCTAGCATGCTATCATACATACATTAAAATACAAAATTCAACATACTCTTACACAATATCATATGGTCACAATTGTAGAGAATAATAATAATAATAATAATAATAATACTATGTGCATGCATATTTTTGTGAAATTATAAGGAAGTATAAATTTCACTTAAGATATAGAAACCCTAAACATGCTTTCACATTATTTTAACACAATTAGTAGGAGCATATACCTTCTTCCTAGCAAAAATGCAAAAAATAAGAATAAGTGCATGATAAGCTCTAGCTACCAACTATACCCCATTCTCCTTAAAAATACAAAATCCAACAAAATAATTAGAACTAAAATAATGAAAACAACAATACCAAAATAATAATAATCAAAAATCAAAAGGGAAAAGATTTATACCCAAGCATTAGGTGGGCACAACAAGTGAAAAATGACGAAGAACCTCTCTTCAATCTCTTTGGAATCTAACACTTATATACTGAAAAATATAAAAAGGCTATATAAGGGATCAAGAGGAGAAGAACCAAAAAGGAAAATGAAGAGATGAAAAGGAGGGGATTTTAGTTCGACTACAAGAACAAATGGGAGGTGTTCTTTAGCACTGAGGTAAAAATCAAAGAAAGAGATAGGAGAAATAAGAGAGTACCAAACACCAAATGGTTGAATAATGAAAATGCAAAAGGAAGGGACATAAGGGGTGTTAGTTGACAATCAACAAGGAGGAGAGAGGGTGAGCGAACCAAGTTATTTCTCCATCACTTGAATGAAGGGTTGATTGTAAGTACAAATTGTAAGAAAGTGGGTGAGAGGTATACTGAAGTGATTATGGCTAATTCTTGGACATAGGGAAGGGAGTAAGTATCAATTTGATCCAAGGTGAAGGGAGGTTGGTAGAAGGTCAAAAAAGATGAAAGGAATAACTTAAGAAATCAAAACGATACAAAAATGCATGTAAAAATCATACAACTCAACACCCAAATGAGCCATGGTCGACCATCGATCGTCTACCCAAACCCCATTATGATACCAGCTCTACCTCGACGCCCAATCATCCGAACCATAAGCTTTGGTTGGTCATTCAACACCAAAACCCTAATCTTTCAATTTTTTTTAACTTAGTTAACCTAATACATATTCCACCGCAAATCAAACACACATAATTAACACATCTAACACATTATCCAGCTATTATTTATATGATCATATATCCATAACATAATAAGTTACAATCAGGTTCTTAATTAGGATTTTATATGAAATGATGTATTACAATAGGATTCAAAGGTATTAAATAAGGAGAAATGAGAGGAAATTTCCTTTGTTTAAGACTTTTAAGCTTTTCCCTTTATCTTTCTTGCAAACTATAGCACAAGACTTTTTCTCTTCTCTCGTGCTCTCTTTGTTGTGGTTGTGAGCATAAGGTAGGGTGGGGAAGGAGAGGGATTATAGTTGCCACTCTCTAGTTGAGCAAGAAAGAGAAAATTGGGAGATGGGGAGTACAAATCGAGTAGCAAAGGCAAGGTAGTAATAGGAAGAAAAAAGATTTTTTGTCATGAGGAATAGTAAGGGTAAAATAGGGCTTCCACTAAAGTTTAGATACCATTAGGAGCAAAAAGTAATAGACAATCACCTTATGTAATCATAAATAAAACCTCAAGATTATGTGTATTTTTTTTTATAAAAAAATAAAGATTATTTGCTACGTTTTTTCTTCAACAATATTAATATGAATTGTTGGATTCAATCCCAACAACGCTAAAATTCAAGGACAATCTCCACTCATCCAACGAAAATACTTCAAATATATTGTAGCAATATGCAAACCGAGATATGCGTAAAGTAAGTGCATCTTCCTAAAGGTATGTAGCATAACCTATTTATATAAATATATGCACACTCATTTAATATTGGGGGGCCTAAAAATTAAAGGGCCACTAGACCCATATCTAGTTGACCTAAGCTTTGAACCTGGCTTGTTCAACCTAGATCTAATTAAAAAAGATGTCATCAACTATAATATATTTGTTTATGTCAACTATTGAGGTTTTGTGACCATTGGATAGGAGCTCTGTCAAAATGTCACATTTGGTGTCCCAAACGTACGTACTCATTTTGACATGACATATACTTTCTTCTTCTCTCTTTTTTTTTTTCCACCTAGAACTGATTATGTTAGATCTCTCTGAACCTCACAATGATTTTTTATTTTTATATTTTCCATTGCGCAGTTGGAGGATTGTTAAATGCAACATGTGGAAATGCAACTGAACTTATCATAGCAATCTTAGCTCTCTATCGGAACAAGATAGCAGTTTTGAAGTACTCACTTTTAGGTTCGATCCTGTCGAACCTCCTCCTTGTTCTGGGCTCTGCTCTCCTATGCGGTGGCTTGGCTAACCTCAACAAGGAACAAAAATTCGACAAAGTAAGAAATCGTGTCCTACTCTTCACACAATGAACAAAATACATCAGTTTTTCCTGAAGCTTAAATTTTTTTTTTCTGCCCCCGGGGGTGGAGGAGCACTTCTTAATTCAAGTATTAATTAATTGTATGTTTTTCTCCCCTAATGCAATGACAGAACCAGAGTGATTTGAGCGTCTTAGTACTTTTCTTAGGAGTGCTTTGCCATCTGCTCCCTTTAATGTTGGTCCTGCAGTGTAGCCCACTAGAGCCCGATGTTGCCACAATCAGCTTCACGCTTCAACTGTCAAGAGTAAGCAGCATCGTCATGTTAGTAACCTATGCTGCATTTCTCATCTTTCATCTAAAAACTCACCACCAACAAACTCACCAATCACAGGAGGTGAATGATACCTTCCAATTCTCTCTCTCTCTCTCTCTCTTACTTCTTTTTCCATTTAACTTCCCCGCTGGGTTTCATAAGTCATAACTGAATCTGCCCTCACCTTTGCCCATCATGCTTCTTAGCTCGAGAATGGAGAAGAAACCTGCAACAACGAAGATGGCGGCGGCGACGGAGAGATGTCTATGATTAGTGTCTGGAGTGCCATTTCTTGGTTAATAAGCTTGACCCTTGTGGTTGCATTGCTATCCGAGTACGTCGTAGGCACAATTGAGGTCTGTATGCATAAAAAAAAAATATATATTTACATGCATTTAATTTAGAGATTGTTTTACCATGCATATGAACTGCGCTTGGGTATTTTTGTTTAATCTGGTTAGGCTGCTTCGAGTACTTGGGGACTGTCTGTCAGATTCATTAGCATAATATTGCTACCAATTGTGGGAAATGCTGCTGAGCATGCGGGAGCTGTCATTTTTGCTTTTAGAAACAAGCTGGTAAGGTCCCAGGAGCATTACTTTGTGATTTATTAAGCATATATATATATATACTGACACTGTAACTCTGTTAATGGCATTCGGTGCTGCTCAGGATATATCTCTGGGTGTTGCTTTGGGTTCTGCAACTCAAATTTCCATGTTTGTGGTAAAATTCCACGACTTCATTACCCATCTATCACCATGAATACAAGTGCATATAAATCATCTTTTTTCATGAATTTCTTCCGTAGCTAGACGCCTGAGACTAATCCTGCATACGTACCCCAACTGCTTCACTTGTAGGTTCCTCTATGTGCTGTAATTGCTTGGATGATTGACGTCCCAATGGCCCTTGACTTCGGTGGTCTCCTTGAAACCGTTTCTCTCGCCGTCTCCGTGATAATCACGGCTTTGGCCTTACAGGTTACTTCCTCCAACATCCCAACATCCCCCCCCCCCCGCGCATCACACATAAAAAACCGGGGATGGAAAATCACTCGCTGCTCAAACATACTCCTCTCCTAGCTACCTTGTATATACATGATCGTTTACTATTCGTTTCGCAGGATGGAAAATCAAATTACATGAAAGGAACCGTTCTTGTCTTTAGCTACTTGATTATTTCGGCTTGCTTCTTTGGTCACCGATCTGAACAGAGTAAGTACATACAAATACTGCTGCAGTTCTACTGTAAATATGTAAGCTTCAAGAGATTCGCATTAATCATGATCGAACTAGTACTTTATGTGTTCATTTCCTGTAAATTTTTGACATGGCAGATCAAACAAATGCTGTCAATTGAGCCTTCGCACGTTGATTTCGCAACAGGAATCTCATGAGGCAACAGGAACGTTTAGCACAATGTTTTCTATATTCTATGATATGTATGCATGTGTGTAAATATATAATGCAGTAAACCTTAAGCTCCAAACGTAATATTTTTGTTGGTAATCAATATGTCAATGTTAATCCACAGCTTTGAAACGGACCCATCATGGCGCATGTAATAGATTATTTGTTGATCCCACCATAGTTTTTAAAATTTCGAATCTTATAGTTTCAAGATTCTACGAACCAAAATTTACAATACGTCTAAGTAAAATTTTAAAATAATAAGATCTTATAATTGTATATAAGATCGGTATATGCATGAAAAACCACAAGTATGATATCACTAGGACAATTAACCCGATTATTGAAACAAAATACCTGAAGAAGTCATTACTCTATGCCAAGAGTAAAATAAATCTATCAATTTTTGTGTGTCCATGTAAATAGGATTATTTTATTGTCTTGATTCATTTGAACTCTCGTACCTAGTATGATATATTTTGGGTTATCTTACATGATTGAAGACATTATCCTTTTCTCTTGATGTTTATTTAGTACCTAATATGATATATTTTGGGTTATATTTTATTGTTCTTTTTGTGATTTTTTTTTCCTTTTTGGTAAGCCAACAACATTCATTTAGGACAATAAGTTATATATTGTCTATAACTTCAATTATGGTTCTAACTCCACGATGAATGATTGTTGTTAATTTTCATCATTTCGTTTTGATTCATTTAAAACACGTAGTAGGGGAAATAATAAAATGATGGATACTAGCAATGATATATATATATATATATATAGGTTCTAGTACAAACCACTATTTAAAATATAAGTATAGAAATCCTTAATTACCATTAGATCTAGAAGATTTAAGGGCCGAGATTAAAATAAATTTAGGTTAGATATTTACTAAATCTTGACCGTTAATCAAATACTAATCTAATAGTTATGATTAGTTTCTACACATGTATCTTAAAAAGAGTGTGTATGGGACATTCACCATAATATATATATATATATATGACACATATGCCATTTTGTTTACAAGTTTTTTTATTTGAAAATATTTGATAGTACATCATGATAAGAGTCAATAATGACTGAGTTTTTCTAAAACGTAATGCGCTGCATAAGTTGAAATGTATTAATAATCTAACAGTAATCTAGCTACCAAATAGGCGAGAACAATGATACAAAACATAATCATGTGATATCCTTATAGTCAGGTATGACAATAGGATAGGTTGAGATGGTGACTCCATCTCTATTTTGAAATCCAAAAAGAAATATAATCTCCAAACCCACCTTGATCTCCGATTTTATTTTTATCTGAGAATCCCTAATCCAATTTCCGCATTAATCAAATTTTCATATCCGATCCAATCCCCCATCTATTCTCCATTCTCTATTTATTCCCCAATTTTGAAACTCAATCCTCTTATCTATCCCCAATTTCATTCTTGATACTTGATCCTATTTTTTAAAAATATACTTTTAATTTATATTTTATATAAAAAAAAAGTATATGTGTGTATGTTTGTGTTATTCGACGTGGGTAGGGGATGAAGACCCCAAACATGTCCCTACTCCGTCCCTGAAAAAATCAACGATAATAATTTCCAAATCTGATCTTTGAATTCTCCCCCCAAACCCGAAGGCAAAAAAAAAATTCCTTAAGGGGTTCCAAATCTATGGAAAAAATTACCATCCCTACCTATGATTTCCATTTGATAAAAAATAAAAATAAAAATAAATTTAAAAAACTAGACCAGATACAAATCATTATCAGAACATACATATAAAAAGAGAGGAAAAAAAGAAGAAGCTTAATCTAGGATAAAGTTTAAATCACCTAACTTAGTGTCAGATATTTATTTCTGTGAAGGATGGCTCCTTCATTACATATGTCATATGTGTGCTTCTCGAAAGCGTTGGATCTTGAAGTCAACTTCTATGGAATTTTATTATAATCCTATGCAAGGGAAGATGAATGTGGTTCAATAAGAAATTAAAATACAATAAAACTAGTGGACCATATGATTGCTAGAAAAGGGTTTAGTTAAATTTTCCCACATAACCTCGACATCTAACTTTTATTTTAGTATTATCTGACCACTAACTAGTAGTGCATGTCTCCGAATCATCGACCAAGCTAACTTGCCCATCATGTATTAGTGCCATAGCCTAGTCGTCGCACCAACAACACTACAGCCTTACACTGCCAGCCGCTGTACAACTAAAAACACGTACGACTTTAATGTTACTATTTAAATGAACGACTTGAAAACAAATTCTTTCATGCTAATTTTTATATATAAGCGTACGGGCATACACACCAGTGCACATTGTAGACTGGTGCTCATTCATTATGAGTGGACAAACTATCCTTGTGCCTTACGTCTTTTTATATAATGACTTTTGTATATGGAAGGAAATTATTTGCTCGAATAATTAAAATTAGTATTTCTGCAAAAAGTTTTCATAGTTCCAAAATACACTGAATGAAGAACATAAAATAGGACGACACCTTTCTACTCCAACCCTAGTACCAAACGTGTGATAAGATTCTTCACAAAAGCTAACTTTTTTCATTCCATCAAGGCCGGCGGCAGTGGGCACCAGCGCAAATGTGCAGCTTCCTGCATACAACACCAGGTTCCTGACAGCTGGCTTCGTTGACCATTTTTTTTTTGTGCTATAGATTACTCCAAGATTGGCCACAGATCGGTGGAATCTATCTATGTTACCACGTGAAACCATTTGTTCCTCGGCTTAGCTTGCGGCTTCATTTACTGAATGAAGTGAATGTTCATCAACTAACCTTTCTCTCAGAAGCAAAGAAATTAACAGCTTGACAAATAATGAATCATGAAGGCTTGAATTGTAAAAGCTGCTGCAATGAACTGCTTGTAATTATTAGGAAATCAAAATCAAATATATCAAAATATGTATAATATGATAAACTATGGCCGAAAAGTACGGTTTGACCATGAAATAAAATCAATCTCCTAGGTATTTTTAAATTTAGAAAAAATATATCATATAACCCTCAGTTTTTTAAAACGCACCATATAGCCTTTAGTTTTGACAGCTATGAAACTCTAAATTTTGTCAATAACATACCAGATAATCCTTCGAATACTTTAGAAGCAAATGTTATATAACCTTGAGCGTTTAGTTATACTAGGGTTATAAATAAACCAAATCAAGTCAAACACCCTTAAGCTCATATTGCTCAAGCTCATTTCAAGCTTCGACAAGGTGGTTTGGGTTTGACTAGATTTTGAATCATGAGTTGTTTGCCTTAACTCGTTTATATTAATTTAGTCTCTTTTAAGCATAACTGACTCATTTAAACCCATTAAGGCTTGTTTATTACTCATTTAAGGATTATTAAAAGCTTGTCAACGTTTGTTTAGAGTTTTTCTAAGGCTCATTTACAGCTCGATTAAAGTTGATATGGAGATCATTAATAATTCAACAATTGACTCACTTCAAGCATAATTTATCTCAATTATAACCTGAATCAATATTGACCTGCTTCAATGAAATGATGTTTTCTACCTCATACACCCCTTATACACAAATTTGCATGCAAATTGTCTCCCCTAAGCTTATATAATATAACAAAAATTCCATAAAAAAAATAGAAATCCAAAGAGAGAAGTAGGTACATCAATACACATAAACAAAATGACTTAAAAAGTTCCATGACAAAATACTCCATCATCCACATCCATTGCCATTGGGGTGAAAGTATCTATCAATTCATTATGGAAACTGAAATATACATCAGATTAAAAGCATAAAAAAGAATATTAGCAAAGCTTAAAAGTATAGTATTTACAATATCGAATAAAAACTCTATACAAACTTAGAAGCATAATATTTTGAATGATATTATATCACACTCAACAACACCAATCAATAAGTTCTAGAAAATATACAAAAAGGAATCATAATTGTACTCTAAAATCTGGTGCCCAACAAAAAAAATGCATGATCCAAAACCTACAACAAAAGCTTGAAGTGGTCCTATTTAATGAAAATAACATTGATTAGTATGTACAAATCAACAAATTAATAAAGTTGGAGTCATCATAGACCCAAGTACCTTATATTATAACATTACCAACTAAATTATGACAAATCTATTTCGTACATAGCTTCATATTCTTGTGTGTGTGTGTGTATGTGTTAATTTAAAAAAATAGGAAACCAATAAAAATATATCAGTAGTTACACTTAAATAGGAAGCATGGATTAAATAACTAAACTCAAATAAATAATAGTAAAATAATTACATTTTTCTTAGACAAGTCATTGTTACAAATCCAATCACAAGGAGGGGCCAAGTGAAAAAATTCAAGATATATTTATCCAACACCCAATCATCACTAATGAAATGTGCAGTCACAACCCTATAATAGATTTTTTTTAGCATTCGACTTTCACAAATCAGTAGTAATACTAGTCTTCTACAAACTATCCAACACAAACTACTTTTTTTTTCTTATAATGATCATTAACAACAAAATAATCTTGTTTTACCATAGTACGCAACACTTTTTTGTAATGAGGAGTGAGGTTTTTCAAGTATTCATTGAATATTTCATGTTCAATCATAATAAATGGATATTTGTGGACAAGAATGGCTTTAACCCAAGCCTCTCTCGACTTTGCATGGTCAAATCTAAAGTAGGGAGCATAACTTACCCCCATTGATTTTGTTAAAGACAAGTCTTATTAACTTGTTGGCTTACGAAGTGCACAAGCAGACACATACCTTCTCCAATAGAAGATAGTATCATCATAATTAATGGAAAGCTTATCATGGCAATTATTACACTACGCCTTCTTCATTCCATCTTGTAATACAACTTCTTTGAAGTCTTTCCATACAAGTGATTTTCTCATTTAAGCTTTTGTTCTCTATGGCACAATACCTATCATCTTCATCATCTCCACTATAGACTTCAATACATTTCTCCCCCTCCTCATTACATGGCTCTTCTTCTTGAACTCCAACAATAATATTATTGTCTTATTATATAGTTGAACTTGTAGGAAAAGATCCTGAATGTGTTGAGGTTGATCATTGTTTAGAAGATGAAAATTTTGAATATATTAATTTTTGACATATTCACAAGTGATATATGATGATTGAAAAAGAAAATAAAGAAATTTGGTAGTAGGAGCAATAGCAACACTTATAAGACTAATAATGTAATAAAATAATCTAATTTTGTAAGTTATAAATACAGTTGAAACAATTTGATCTTAAATTTGAGTAACAGGGGAAAAATAAATATTACAAGTTTAAATTTTGATTTTATTATACATGATTACAAAAAAAATAGAATTGAACAAATAATAAGTACCTACAAATATTAACATAAATTTGTAGTTTAGTGTAAGAAACGTTTCTATTTATGTGAGGAAAAAAAAACAAAAAACTTTAACAGATAGAATTGGTTCTCAACCCTTATATTTTAATATGCTAAAAAACATAATGAATTCCCATTAGGAGTTAATAAGCATTAATTTTTTTCTCATTTAATTAATCCACAAAAGTGCATAAACTTCACTAATGATTACAAATTGAGTAGCTACTCTATCTGTTTTTAGCGAGCAGCAATGATCTACTTATGACAAAAGACAAAAACTTTACTCTAGAAATAAGAAGCACAAATATCATCTATATTCATGCTTCCTTAAATTAACCACCCCAGTATAAACTTTGAAAAAGTATCTCATGTTATAGCTTTTTCTTTTATTTTTTCCGATTGAAAACATTTATACTCTTCTTTTTCAACTTCAGAATAGTTCTACTTTCTTACATGATGGAAAGCTTAGTAACTCTAACACTAAACATAAGTTGTCAAACTACAATGTAATACGGGCACCACGAAGCAAGTAGTTTATTGACCTATAATATAGTAATCAAATTAGGGAAGAAGAGTAATTTTTATGTGAAAGAATCATATATGAATCCAATTATGAATGGGAAACAAGATATGCCAAGCAAATGATGGTTTCCAAAATCAACAAGAAATATATTCCCAAGAACAGTGAAGGTTGTGGTGGCCAATACCCTGCAGAATTAGGAACATTATATATATATATATATTTGAGCTTATTCGATTGTTAATTTATTTTGATTGTTAACTTTGAATGAATAATCTGTCATAATTTCGTTCCAACTTACATACTGAAGATTTGTTTTCTTTCTAATTCATATATGTACAAATAAATTAACAATTGAACAAGCTCAAATAAAATGGAATGAAATAATTAAAATCGAACAACATCAAACAAAATGGAATGAAATTTCACCTTAAGAAGAAGAAGACTTGAAGTTGAAGAACTGGATCTAGAAGATGGCTCGACTTGTGTCTTGTGACTGGAGAGGATGTAAATAACACATACAAAACTATAAGATGAATGGAGAAGGAAGAATACATACTTGATGGCCTAGGGGAAAAGTGATGAAGATGCTTGATTATGATGAAGAAGGACGAGTGATTAGTAGTCGAGGATGAAAAAAAAAGAATTGTCGATCAGTCAGGGGATGAGGGAGGATGTCAACTACTGTGGAATGATCAGACTTGAAAGGGAAGATCACTATAAGAGTGAGGGAGGATGTCAACGAACAACAAGAGGAGACAACTGAGAGCCTGAGACTAATAGTAGGAGGAGGTTGACGACAACGAGTGAGAGAATAACATTGAGATTTGAGAAAGTGACTATGAGAGTAAGAGCCAAGAGGTCTACAAATCATAGTAGCTCGTGGTTGTGGGGCGATGGATGGTGGGGCTATGTAAGGAAAACTTAGATTCTTTGGGTTTAGTAAAACATTGTGTTTTAACTTAAAAAGTAGAGTTTTATTTAAAGCTCAAGCTTATAAAAAAGCTTTTATCGAACTGATTTCAACCCAAACTTTAAATGAGCCAAGTTGAACCAAACATACCTAAATGAACAAGATTTTAATAAACTGATCTTGAACTTGATTAGCTCATCCACAACTTCCTTAGCTTATTCACACTCCTAGTTTAGATGAAAGGTCATTTGGTTTATAAAAATATAAACTTATGGTTATATTACATTTTAGGTATAAACTCGGAGTTATATTGTGTATTTATCTAAACGTAAGGTTATATTGTATATTATGCTTTAACTCAAGATTATATAGTGCAGTATTCCTAAAATTTATGCCTCAATGAAAACAAAATTTAAACATTTGTTCCTTTTGATAATTTAAAAAAAATGTTTATAATTGAGTAGAAACAAAGTGGAAACACTTATTCTTTTAAATTTGTGCCTCAATGAAGACAAAATTTAAAAATTTGTTCCTTTTGAGAA
Source organism: Tamarix chinensis (assembly GCA_030549775.1). Classification (NCBI taxonomy): domain Eukaryota; kingdom Viridiplantae; phylum Streptophyta; class Magnoliopsida; order Caryophyllales; family Tamaricaceae; genus Tamarix; species Tamarix chinensis. The sequence goes on along the minus strand of CM060181.1, from coordinate 34,191,108 downwards.
TTTTTTTTTAAATGTTTAATAGAAATAAAGTGTAGACATTTATTCCCTTACAAAAAAATATATAAAAAATATTTATAGCATTATGAGAATAAATTTAAAAACTAGCCTTTCAATACACTCGTCAAAATTGAAATCGCATGTACATCAACCGATACAATAAGTTTCAGCAAATATATTCCAATATTCACTAACTTCTTATTCACATATGTCAATATTGAACAATATATGCCGATATTTGTTAAGAACGAATAAATAAATAAATCATACAGCAATAACAGCGGCATAGAAATATTTGTGACCCCTGGTTTTGCAATACCACAATTGAGGCCACAATCAGTCTTATTGTTTGTGTCTGACATACACTAGGATTTCCCCAAATCAGGTCTCTTAATTAGATGGGTTTATTTCCATTTTCTCAAGTTCGTTATGCATCATGTCATCTTAGATGTAGAAAACAAGCGTAAACCTGGCCCTAACTGCATACAACTACTCTGCCTGGAATATCAGTAAGTTATGAGGTTCAAATGCTGTAACTAATTAAAATACCTTTTTATCGTACACAAAAAAAGACAGATGCAACAAGCAGTCGCACGTGGATCAACCAACTTGAGCAGGAAGTCTGCATTCATCCCTAGAAACAGTTGCGCTATATTAGGACAAATTGAATAATTTCTAACTATTGCACATTAAATAAACAATGTCATGAATCATGCCTGCATATAGATCCCTATATCTATAGGGATGGGACCAAAGACAGAATAGCCAAGTCAAAATACTCATCTAAATCCTTGTCAATTCTCCGGATCAGAGGGGGGCATTCTTATATGGCGCCTCATCAGGATACCAATCACAAAGTATCTTTTCCTCCTAGTAAGCATGTTGCAGCCATCTTTGGTGTCACAGGACTAGTAGGAAAAGAGCTTGCCAAAAGGCTTACTTCCATGTCTTCATCATGGAAGGTATACGGTATAGCCAGAAAACCTGAGAAATTCCCATCTCAGGGCACAAAATACGACTTCATTTCATGTGATCTCTTAGATCCGCTAGATACCAAAAAGAAGCTCTCTACTTTAAAAGGCGTTACTCATATATTTTGGATCACCTGGGCAAGCCAGTTCCCTTTAGATAGCCAAGAATGCTGCGAGCAAAACAAGGCCATGCTGTCCAATGCCTTGAATGCTATCCTCCCCAGAGCCAAAGGACTGAAGCATGTCTCGATCCAGACGGGTACGAAGCATTATGTTTCGATGAAAGGGCCTTCAGACTTCAAAGGAATTCATTTCTACAGCGAGGATCACCCAAGAGCAATTGGCGGAAGTAACTTCTATTATGTCCTCGAAGACCTGCTCATGGAGAGACTAAGTGGTAAGGTGTCCTGGTCAGTGCAACGGCCTGGCTTGATTACAGGTTGTTCATCACGAACTCTATACAACTTCATGGGCAGTCTATGTGTCTATGGAAGCATCTGTAAGCATTTGAACCTCCCATTTATTTTTGGAGGGACTAGGGAGTGCTGGGAGGAAACTTGGATCGATATCTCGGATGTTCGTTTAGTTGCTGAGCAACACATCTGGGCATCAACAAATGAGAACATTCAATCTACGTATGGCCAAGCCTTCAACGCGATAAATGGCTCATCTTTCACATGGAAAGCAATCTGGCCAGATATCGGGAGGAAATTCGGGTTGGAGGTACCAGAAAACATGTTTTCTGAGTACTTCCTGTATTCGGAGGTCATGGCTGATAAAGACAGAATATGGAAGGACATTGTAGAGAAAAAGGGACTCGTGGATACCGAAATGGAAGACTTGGCTAATTGGGCATTTCTGGACATTCTGTTTCAATGTCCCTTTAGGTTATTAGCTACTCGGGAAAAAGTTGATCGGCTTGGCTTCAGGAAGAGGTATACACCCTTTGAATCCATCTCGTATTGGATTGATTTTATGAGAGAGGAAAAGCTCATCCCTTGAGATTTGACTTTTTGAGGAAAATTGTTCATGTGTGCTAAAACATGGTGATCCACTAAACAGACGAGGGGAGGGGGGATAAAGAGAAATCATATACAAACATGTACGAGAAAGCTTATTCCTATATCAAATTTTACAGTTTTAGGATATTATTTTTTTCATATCTACAAGTGAATAAACGCTATCGGAGTTAAAAGTTAAGGAATTAGAAAACACTTCCAGTTTGGTGGGTAAAATAACAGCTTATAAACTACTTTTCATGATCTTTTTTTTACATTTCTCAGGAGGATTGACCTAACCACTAGGTGTTTGCTAATCTCCGGAGAAAGAATACAGCTATGCCCATCCTCCTCGCCTCCAAGCAATCAACTACCTCAAAATTCCTATCGAAGTCTCGTATTCAGTGCTCTAAGACAACTAGATCCTCCTTCCCGACGTACGTCAGTAGGTGATTACCAAACACTCTAAAGCTAATTCCTCTGATATCATCTCGTGGGTACTATGGAGTTGGTGGCGGTAGCTGAGGTTGTACCAAAATCTAAACAAAATCTATGAAGGCCTCGAATGCCTCCTCTAAATGACTAGTGTTCCCATTCATAGCTATAACGAGCTAGCTACAAAAAAAAATGTTTGGATAAGCGATTCTGTTTTACTAACACGTAAAACACATGAGTACATTCAAAGGGCACCTATGCTACCTATTCTCGACTCCTTACAAGTTAATTTGAGGTTTCAAAGAATCAAATTTTACAAAATATGAAATTAAATGGTAAAATCATATGAGGAATTGTTTGAGAAATTTTAAAAACAAAATATGATAATCAAAACCAAAGCTTTAATGCCAACTTGTAACATTTCAGAATTTACTATTAACAAACTTTAATTTTGGCGAATGTAAAACAATAAAGTAATTGAGTGTAACCGTCATATTTAATATGAGTATACTTCTTGTACGATTTTCATATTAAGTACAAGGAAGAAATATTAACGAGTTAAACAACATAATAAGAGAATAAGAGGAATTTCGTAAACATATATAAGTGTTTGGAGATATTAAAAAAATTCCTAGTGCGATACTAATCAAAATACTACAAAGGAGAAATATAAATTCGAAAGTTCATAAGGTATTCAGACAAAAACTCTAGCTACTAGATAACCAAAATTCTATGCCCAAAACCTAACAATAGAAATCACTCCTTCCCAAAAAATAGTAAAGTTATGAAAACCTATAGATCAACAACTAGACTGTCTATTCGTGCCAATAAGCAATACCCATGAAAACCTAACAATAGAAATCACTCCTTCCCAAAAAGTGCATCAAACTTAGTAAAGTTATGAAAACCTACAGATCAACAACTAGACTGTCTATTCGTGGCAATAAGCAATACCCATGAAAAGGATGGTCAATACTTGCATATTGAGTAAGGTAGAGTTGGCTCACTAGAGTAAGGCATATGTAGCTAGGGACGTAAGTGAGAATAGTTGACTCACAAAATTTCTAGGCTCGACTTATTTATTTAGCTAAACAACCTGAGCTCGATCCTTATTTTTAGACCCATATAATAAATGAATAGATCCTAAGCATGAAGAATTTAGGCTCGAGCTTGTTTATAGTGCACAAGCTTGCGAGTTTAGCTTGTTTACCACAAAATATCACGAACTTTATTTTTATCCTTGTTTATTAAACGGTTCATTTACAACTCGCTATATACAGCATGTAAGATCATAATAAGAGAAAATTATGAGGGCACACTGCACATGGTATAAGATGACCTAACAATGTAATTGTGGTAAAATCCATACTAAGGAGATCATACAAGCCCATTTAATTAAAATATTGAGACCAGGAAACTATTAGTAACAATACTCTTCCATTTCCCCCGTTGATGGGTTAAAGGCAGTCAACTTCACTGAGACTCTCACATCGAGGTTAAAACATATTTAGGTCACGAGTAAATCTCTAATTCTTAAGTACGCCTACCCTATATAGGCCACTAGATCAAACTAATATAAAGTGGATTAGAATCCTCTAGTTCTAATAGAACCAAACAATTATTACAATAATTTAAACACTTGGTCCTAACTCATGTGCTCTTCCACTTAAGATGAGTACATTAATAAAAACTTAGCACATAACAAATGTATTACTTGATTTACTCAATGTCATTGTACTTCTACTTTTATTTCTATTGACTTATCATGAGAAAGATTGTTTATCAACTTATTATAAGGATCTCTAATAATAATGAACCCATTTCAACAATTATATTTACTAAAAATAACCAGAGTTTCCCCATGGTTAATCATATAAAGCATGTACATATCACATGAAGTAAATAAGGGACAGAAGAAGGCATAACAAGTACAAAAAAGACACATTTGCAAGCATAAAGACCATAATACATTTACAACACCCTAATTCACAATCACACCCTAACTCCACCCATAAGGGCCACAAATTCCACAAATTTAACTCACTATCTCAATATATCACTAACAAAACCATATCCAAAAGTCATAATCTAACTCCAATGTTTTACACATAAAATACCGATGTTAACCTTGGTTAATATTCCCAAATTAAGTTATTTTTCTTATAATATTGCACCTATGCTACTCCTATTTGTCCCTAATATTTCACATATCACACTTAATATTTTTTATGACCCAAAAATTCTTATACCACATCTAATTTTTAGATTTCAACTAAAAAGCCTAAAATACCCCTAATTCACCTAAAAACTTATCATTTTCAAAACATAGGTCCTACTAGAGCTAACAAAAGTTGACCCGACCCTAAAATTCTGATGAATATAGACTTGATCCACCCAAAAATTGATCCAATTTTTTCCGAATAATTAAGAGTCCAAAACCTATCCAAACCACTCTAATACATATCTGATATCCGATATAACCCAAGAAATCATAAGCCCAAAATAAACCCGATCTGACCTGCTACTCACCCAAAACCTGATATAACTTGAAAAACTATAAATCTTAAATGACCCTACTAGATCCATTATTTATCTGAAATCCGATATAACCTAAAAATTTATAAATCTATAAAGATTCAACCCGATACTATCCAAAAATTAACATTAACCCATAACTCAAATTTTCTAAAACTTCATAAAACATGAAATAATATAGATGTGCAACTAATCTATACCACTACTTACATTAAAATCTAGAAACAATATACTTTATTAAAGTTTCTATCATTTCTTATGTATATACAAGTACAATATCCATTAATATCAATATTAAAGTATAGAAATAAAAGTAGAGACAAAAGGAAAAACTCTACTATATCATCTAATTATTAGTTCACTTCCATCTAGTACCATAAGATAATAATAGTGCAAATACATCCAATACCTTAAACACAAGATACAAACATACAAGCCTCAAAAGACACCATATAAGCAATTAAAAATCCTCAAAAGGTACATCTCCACATCGATAACTGAAAACATAAATATGTAAGCCTCAAAAGGCATGATATAAGCACTTACAATACATGTTTAACCCAAAACACAAATATACAAGTCTTAAAAGGCATTATAAGATAATAATAATAATAATAATAATAATAATAATAATAATAATAATAATAATAATAATAATAATAATAATAATAATAATAATAATAATATATCCAACATCTATAACTCAAAACACAAATTAACAAACTCCAAAATTCACTACTAAAAATTTTCATTTTAATTAAAAGTTAAGTGGAAGTAAAACAGTAAATTTCGGGGATGCTACCACTACACTTAGTATTAGATCAGTTTTCTTCTATCCTTCCAGTACCAAGTGTTAAGGCTTAGAAGGAACATAACATAATTTTCACAAATTCAAACTTTCATTTAAATCAGAGTAGTACATAAAATTACATTACAAAAGGTAAAATCCACTATTAGTGGTTACAAGAAAACAAAATAACTGCACAATGAGTTATGAAAGTTTAATAGATAAACTCATAAACTTCTTGAAAAGTCCTTAAGCTCTTACCTAATAACAACTTGAATAGTACCTGTGACTAACCTACAAGGGACATTGCCCGTTGAGTAGGCAGGGGATCACAAACAGAACCCTTTAATATTATGGTACTAAGTAACTCTTTATACTAGACTAAAAGGTAGGGCCCATAGGAAACACATCATACATGAACAAATGTAAAAACAATATCATATGCAATCATATAAATAACCACAACCATATAAAAGCAATTACACACAATAACCAATAAGAATTATATAACACGAAGTCCATTTATATAGCATCTCTAGCACTTACCAAGAGTGACAGGCACCAGGGCCGTATTTACACTCTAAGGCAACACGCACCTAGCCACTATTATAATCGGTGGACCGGTACACATATACAACCTCCAAGGCGAAATATTCTTGGCCACTATTATAATAGGTAGACCAATACAAATGATATAATTCATCTAGGTCCAGCTCAATAATCGTCCACTTTAAATGATTAGTATTTTTTATTTAATTAACACAAAAATTTTATTTATTTAAATCGAGGGGGAGATCATGAACTTGGAGATACAAAGATGCACTTGTTATACTGGCACATACAAGTAGCATAGTACCCTCCAACTATCAACCCAGAGACGTAAAGGTACCCCGATTTCACTAGTACACGAGGACACATAGTCCCCTACTGACAAAGACATTTAATCCATAAGTATGCATACCCCCTAAGTAGGTCTGCAAAGCTAAATAGAGTAAAATAAGATCTGGCTGGGGCACTAAGGAACTCCAGCAAAATTCAAAATAATCGTGGGCTAAACCACGTTTTTAGGGTAGCGACCCCCAAAGGCTACCCCCCAAAAAATCACCATTCTCGATCTTGAGGCCTTCTACTTTAACTATTAGTGTCTTAATTAAGGTGACCACAATAATCACATCAATCACAATCTTAATTATTTTCATTTGTTTTTTTATTATTAAGTAATCCTTATTTATAGTATTATCCATGTTAACTTAAATAATCCACTAAGGCCATCTTAGGTTCCAATTCTTATACTTAGGCACCTTAGGTCAAAATGACCAAAATGCCCCTGAGGCTAAGGCTTCCTCTTATCCTTTAATTTCATCACATAATTCATTTTCATTTATTCATATGCTGCAATAGGTTATCATATCATAATTGTACCACAAGTCATAGAATCAAGTACCCTATACCAAGTGATCATTGAACACATAAGCCCTAACATGTACTTCTAGCACATCTAGCACACATTTTCATGCATAATTAAAAGTTAAGGTACCTCTTACATGATTATGAAATAAACATCATATAATACCCTTAATTATCCGTTCAACCCTATGCCATGCATTATCTCTATAATATTCACCGATTTACCGAAATAGCTTTATCCTTATAATGATTATACTTAAACAAATGATACTAAGGCCATAAACCCTTATTCTATTATTTAATATCCCTTATGTCTTATTATGGAGGCTTATTAAATCTATTGTCATGTTATATGTAAATTAGTGATTTACCCCTCCTTCCTTACAAAATTACTAAATTACCCCTTTTGCTTGCCTATTTATTAAAATAGCCTTTTACTTGCCAAATTATCAAATTACCCTTCATACTTGTATGATTACCAAAATAACCTTCATACTTGTTAAAATTACCAAATTGCTCTTTAGGTTGTTAAATTACCCTTCATACTTATTAAATTACCAATTTACTTCTCATACTTGTTAAATTAACAAATTATCCTTCTTATTTGTATAATTACCAAAATACCCCTTTTTAGTTGTTAATTTACCAAGTTACCCCTTATCATGCCAAAATTACCAAAACATCTTTCTTATTTAATAATTTACCAAATTACCCCTTTTATTTATAAAATTACCAAGTGACCCCTTTTTATGCCAAAATTACTAAAATACCCTTCTTATTTAATACTTTACTAAATTACCCTTTTTACGCATAAAATTACCAAGTTACACCCTTTTCCATACAAAATTACTAAAATGTCCTTCTTATTTAACAATTTACCAAATTATTTTTTTCCTTATAAAATTACCAATTTACAATATTTTCCATAAAAAATTACCAAAAAGCCCTTCTTATTTAACAATTTACCAAATTACCATTTTTTACTCATAAAATTACCAAGTTACCCCTTTTATGCCATAATCACCAAAATACCCCTAATATATAAAATGTTAATACTCATGGTCCACATGCATTATCTAACACCACCAACCATTATTATTCATTATTAATACCCATTATCACCTACCATACACACTTATTTAGGACACACTCTTTGTATAAGTAAAATTACTAAAATACGCCTAGGACTCATATTAATATTATCTTTACTACAAATGGCCATGTTTACTTATCATAACAAGTATATGTATCTAGTATCAACATTAACAACAAGGATCTTTTCTCATCCATTATTTCTATAAATGACATATTTCATAATATAGCATGTTCTTCATTTCAACTACTAACATATGCTACAAATCATAACATACATAACATCACATAATATGCACACAAACATATTCAAACCCCTAGTGTGCTAGCATACGTATATCCACACATTTTAATAGGGTATAATGGTTACCTTATTTCCAATAATAATTAAACTTTATCGGTACCCTAGTTAAAAAGTTTAAGCTTTCATTAGTAAAATTTGTACCTAGAAATAATATCAAAACTAGCATATTAGAAAATTAAAAGAATAAATTGTTATCAAAAAGCTTAGTAAATACATATTAATGCTAACTATATTTATAACTCAAAATATGCAGCATGAGATAAATTCACAAAAATAGGGGAAATATGAGTTGAGAAGGAAGTTGGAAGAAGGGGGAAGGGTTGGTTCAAGTAAGGGATTGAGGGTTTTGATTAAGGGCTTATGGAGGGGAGTGGGAGTAGTGGCTGGGTGCAGGAGGGGTGGTAGAGTGTAGGTGGTGGTGGTGGTCAAAGGCCAAAGATTGGTGGCTTAGGGTGGTAGGAATGATGGCGGCAGGGCTAGAAAGATGGTGCAAAGGATTGGAGAAGAAGGAGAAGGAAGGAAAAATAAGAGGAGAAAGGAGAGGTTGTAAGGGATATCTCAGCCGGCTGAGGTAAGGTGGTGGTAGAGGAGGTGTCAAGGGGTTAAGGGGTGGCTTTGGCGAAGGCAGAAGAGGGGAGAGGACAATGCAAGGTGGTGGTGCAGGGTGGAGGCCGAGAAGGAGAAGAAAAGAAAATTTGAGGGATGGGTGGATGCAGGGGCTAGTGGTGGTTGTTGGGTGGTGTAGGGAGGAAGTAGGGAAAGCTAGGGGTTGGTGTGGTGATTAGTTGGGCAGAAGAGGTGGTGATTGATGATGGAAAAGCAAAAATAGGGGAGATAGGAGGAGAAGGAAAAAAAGAAAAAAGAGAGGTTTTGCGGGGGAAAGAAGGGAGCTCAAAGAAAGGAAATGGGCAGAGGAGAGGGAGAAAAAGAAGAGGGATAGAAAGGCAAGCAAGGATCGTGCAGGGTAGGTAGCTATAGGGTGTTGGTTTTGTAAGTTGGGGAAGGATGGCAGGGAGAATGAAGGAAGAAAAGGGGAAGAAAGTGGCATGTGAGAGGGTTGTACGGGGGTATGTGTGGCTAAAAATGGAAGGAAATGGATGGGAGAGAGAGGGAAAGAGAGGGAAGGCATTGTCATGGCAAGTGAAAAGGAGGGGGAGGGTTGTAGGCAGATTGTAGGGGGCTGGCATGGCTCGTTGACGTAGAGGGAAAGAAGGAATAAGAAAGGAGAAGGAGGCTAGCAAGCCAGTCGAGTGGGGGAAAGGAAAAGCTAGCTAGCCCGCACGAAATGGGGAAGAAGGAAGAAGGGGGAGTGGTTGAAGGGAAGGAAGAAGGGAGGCCCGAATGAAAGGAAGAAGGGCAGCCTGAAGGAGGGAAAAAGGAAAAGAAAAGAAAGAAGAAACAGGAGAAAGAAAAGGGAAAAGGGAAAAGGGAAAAAGGGGGAAAAGGGAAGAAGGAAAATGAGAAAATAGGGAAACTAAGTTAATTTATAAAATGCCTCCAATCCTCCCCCATCTACCTTATTTCCTAGCCTAAAGACCCCAATCCGAAAATAGCCCATTACTCATTTTCCTTCACCCTCTTCGAGCCTTCCTACTTTTTATTTTGCATGTAGCTCATGTTGCATGAGCAGTATGAGTTGATGCATGCCTTAGTATTTTAATACAAAAATTTGTAAGGTATAATAGCATTTTAAGTTAAGTGTTTCATTAATTAAATTTTATAAAGCTTTATGCTTTGGGTTCTCATCTCTAATATGATAAGTTTTGATACTACTTTTAGGTGTTGATTTTGTTATCTAAATCTTGAATCTTCAACCGGGATACCGGTAAGGATCGATTTTTGCAGGAATTAAGGTAATCGTTAAACCCCACTTAAATGCATGGATAAACATATGTTAGCACATTAGAATTTTTAATATGTTATCATGCTTGATATTTGTAGTTTAATATAATATATATATTTGCTTGTATTGATTGATAAAAAGGAAAGTATGCTAGTTTATATGCGATGTGTGGAAATGCTGCTTAAGGGAAGAGTTTGATTATTAATGAAAGTGTTAAGTACTTATCTATGTCATAGTATGTTATTGTGATCATTTATGCATGAATAATATTATTGTGAGCCCTAGAGGCATTTTAGTAATATGCCTTGTGTAAGAATGTGGCCTAATATGTGTGGGTGATGAGGAGTATTATGTGAAATAGAATAGTTGGTGGAATTTGGATAAGGAGAGTGGAGTATTAATATTAATATTCATGTATAATGTTAATTTAATAAAAGTGGTATAATAAAAGGGTAAGATGGTAAATTTATAAGAAAAGGGCATTATGGTAATTTTGGAAGAGAAGGGAAAAATGGTAATTTTGGAAGAAAAGATCAAAATGGTAATCTTGGATGTAAAAGGGTAAAATAGTAATTTGCAAGTAAAAGGGTATTATGGTAATTTTACAAGTTGAAGGGGTGAAATGATAATTTTAGAAATAAGGGGAAAAATGGTAAATTGCAAGTAAAAGGGTTATTATGGTAATTTTATAAGTGAAAGGGGTACAATGGTAATTTTATAAATAAAAGGACATTATGGTAACTTTGGAAGTAAGGGGTAGAATGGTAACTTTATAAATAAAAGGACATTATGGTAAATTTGGAAGTAAGGGGTAGAAGGGTAATTTTATAAATAAAAGGATATCATGGTAAATTTGGAAGTAAGTGGTAACTTGGTAATTGTAATAATAGCGAAGGATAATTTGATAATTAAATTATGATTATAGAAGGGCAATTGGATAATTATGATAATAGAGAGGGGTAATTTGGTAAATTAACCAACAAAAGGGTATTATGGTAATTTTAATAATGGAGAAGGGAACTATAGTAATTATAATAATGGAGAAGGGTAATTTGGTAATTTAACCAACAGGAGGGTAATTTGGTAATTATAATAATGGATAATGGCAATATGGCAATTATGAGATTGCAGAGGGGTAATTTGGTAATTTATCCAACTAAAGGGGCAATTCGGTAATTATGATAATGGAGAACGGCAATTTAATAATTTAACCGAATAAAGGGTAAATTGGTAATTATCTAACCAACTAAAGGGAAAAATTGGTAATCATGATAATGAAGAAGGGTAATTTGATAATTTATCCAACTTAAGAGCAATTTAGTAATTATAACAAAGGAGAAGGGCAACACAGTAATCTAACCAACTAAATGGAAAATATGTTTAGTGTAACAATTATGAAGGGTGAATGGTGATCTAAAAGGCGTAGGAGATAACTTGGTAACCTAGACCAAGTAAGGGATAATTTGGTAATTGTGCAACCTGAAGGGTGATGTGGTAAATTGGCAAGTAAGGAAGGGATGGCTTAATAACTATACAAGTAAGGGATAAATCACTAATTCATATCCAACATGTTGATGGGACACTGGAGGTTCGTAATAAGACTCAAGTAACACTTAATAATAAGGTAAGAGTATTTGACGATTAGTGAGTATCATGAGAACAAATCCTAAATTAGAATTGGATGAGATTATGATGGCCTTAATGATTTTTCTATGTTATCTTAGATAACTGTATGAATAAGAAATGCTTAATGATATCAATATGATCGAAAGTGAATAAGCATCTAATTGTTGTGCTTTACGTGATCACATTAATTAAGACACTAATACTTACAATGAACGACCTCGATATCGGGAATTATGAATCTTTAAGGGTCGCTACCCTAAAGACATGGTTTAGCCCACAATTATTCTGGTTTTTACTGGTGTGCCTTTGTGCCCCAGCCAGACCCTATATCTTACTCTATCTAGCTCTACAGACCAATTTAGGGGGTATGCATACTTATGGATTAGGTGTCCTTGTCGGCAGGGTACTGAGTAGCTTTATGCACTAGTACGACCAATGTACCTTTGCGTCTCTGGATTGATGGTTGAAGGGTACTGAGTAACATGTATGCACCAGTACGATCGGTGTACCTTTGTGTCCCGAGTTCTTGATCTCCCATTGGAGAAAAATAAATGGAATTGTTGTGCTGATTAAAAAAAGGAAAACACTAATCACGAAAGTGAAAGATTAATGAGTCGGGCCCAGTTGAATTATGATATTGAGTATCGATCCATCGGTTATAATAGTGGCCCAGGAGCGTGTTGCCCTAGCAGATGATTTTGAGTACCAATCCACCGGATATAATAGTGGCCCAGGAGCGTGTTGTCCTAGAAGATGATTATGAGTACAGGTCCATCAGATATAATAGTGGCCCAAGAGCATGTTACCCTGGATGATGTTGATATATGTTCCAATCCACCGGCAATAATAGTGAGGGTCCTAAGCTCAATAAAACTATTCATGGATGTGAATAAAGTTATGGAAAAATACTAATCACTTACAGTGAAACACCATGTGAGTTAGGGCCAGACCGGTCCACCGGCGAATAATAGTGGCCACGAGCGTTTTGCCCTACATAACCGGTCCACCGACGAATAATAGTGGGGTTTCCGCACTCACATGAATATAAAATCTGAGAGATGATTGAATAATAATAGACTAATGGCTAAAGGCCCGAAAGTATCGATTGTACATTTCGACCTATTAATATCTTATTAAATGTTAAGTATGTGAATGTTATGTATACACATCTTGTTATATATGTATATAACCTTGTATCATGTGTTGCATTACGGGTCTGCTTTTGAGTGCATTTTTAAAGGGTTACTCAGTACCATTGTACTGAAGGGCTCCATTCGTGGGGCCCCTGCCTATTCAATGGGTAGTGTCCCTTGCAGGTCTTTTTCAGGTGCTACTCAAGTGGGCAATGGGAAAGAGCATAAGGATTATCCGGACTTTTAGGGTTTCATCCTTCCTCTTCTAATGTCTGGTTTAAATGTAATCTTTGTTCTTGTAATCACCATTGGTGGATTATATTCTTATAAGATGTTTATTTGCGCTACGCTAATTTAAATATGGTTTGAATTGCTAGTAGTTGGTATTTTATTCTTTAGCCTGAGTGAACAGGTCTGGCATTAAATGTGGCGGTAATATCCCTAAAATTTACAGTCTTATATTTTGCTTCCTCTAACTCTTTTAAATAAAATGAGATTTTTCAGTAGTGAATTTTTGGAGGTGTTACGGTGAGGCAGAACCACCGGTTGGCGGTGGCAGGCCAACGCAGTTCTACCATGGTAGGGGACATTTGGTCGAGGGAAGAACAGGAAAGGGTAGGCGTGCGTGAGGAGGGAGAAGACTTGGTTGGGTCAAAATGGGAAAGAAAACAACGGGGGAGAGAGGGAAAGAAAGCCAAACGGAGTGAGGTGGCAACCGGTGGAAGAAGGGATGCAAGGCCAAGCTGTAGGTCGCGTAGGGGGGCTGGGGAAGACGACAGGCCTAGACCGGGCGGTCTAGGGAGAAAAAGAAAGAAATAAAAGGGGAGGGGGAACCGGCAGTTGGCGTGGGAAAAAAGGGGGATGCAAGCCTTGGGCCACGTGGGACGGGGAAAGAAGGGAGGGTGAGGCGTGTGAGCCTAGGCCACGCCGAAGGAGAAGAAAACAAGAGGGGGTCTTAGGCTGCAAGGGTTGGCACAATCAGGGACGAAGAGAAAAAAAGAAGAAGAAAGGAGAGAAAAGAAAGAAAAAGGAAAAGAAAGAAGAAAAAAAAGGAAAAGGGAAAAGGGAGGAAAAAGGGAAGAAAAAGAAAATAGATGGGTTGGGGTATTTTTGAACATTTGGTATTTTTGAATATTTAAATTAATAATATTTAGAAAAATAATAATTAAATTTCTTTTTAGATTAATTTAGGCTATTTTGAATAAATTTTCCTTAACTTCCATTTTAATTAACAAAACACCCTAATTTTTTCTAATTAAATTATATATTATTTTCCTATGATTTACCTTAATTAATTTCCTTTATTTTAATAAAATAATTTAATTAATTAATTTTTCTAATAAATCCTTATTTTGCCATTATTTCTAGATTAGGGTTTTGGGGTGTTTCAGTGAGATTCAAAACACATCAAAGATGTTACATTACCTTTCTTTATAAGCCAGGATTTATATTTAGCAAAACATTTCTTTATGTTTCCCTTCTTCTTATAGAAGAAACACTTAGATTGCTTATTTATCTCACCCTAGGGTGAGACCATTTTGGCTTGCTATTCTTTTTCTTTCTTTATCCTTAGTTTTCATCATCACAGTCTCCCTATAATCCATCAAACGTCTTTCCTTCCCTTGCACACACATGATCATGAATTCATTAATTGATCATTTCTCCCTTTGTGTGTGGTAGGTGACTTTGAATGGCATATGTTCCTTTAGGAGTGTATTTAAAATAAAATGAACCAAGAAAGCATAAGACATGTCAACCTTTAGAGATGTTAGTAGTGAGCTTTCAAATCCCTCGTCTTTATGATGTGCTCACGCTCACCCTTGATAGTAGTGAGCTTTAAAGATAAAATTTTTATTATTAATGTACTAGCTAAGGCTTTGTCAAATTGGATTAGCTGTTTATCTATAGCCCTTAGCAAGTCATTGACATCTTGATGGTGATCAACTAAGCCTATGATGGAAGAAGACATTTTTGTCTTTATGTATATTCAACTAATGTGATTGGCTTTCACCCATCGCTCATATATTGTCTTTTCCTCATCAGTGTTATCCTTAGTAATCATAGGCTTTAGATACTCAATAGCCTCGACCATGTCACAACAACTAAGCTTCAGGAGAATTCTCTCATTCTAAACTTTATAGTTGTCCCCTTTCAACTCGGGGACCTTAACATTGAGATCAGACATTGAATATAATCTAGAACAATTAACTGCAAATTTTAAATACACATACATGCTCACAATCAATTTGAAGCCAAAACACACACACACACACACACACACACACACACACACACATATATATATATATGCTCTACCAATGTATAATGTATCAAAAATGCAATTAGCATGAATCAAATAAATTTAAACTGTCTATGGGCTAAGTATTTAATTCAAATAGACGCATGCATCTCAATATTAAAATTATTAAGTCATCCCATTATTCTTCAATTCCCGTGGAAAAAAATTGAGAATAATGACTTAATATTTTAATCCAATATGATATATATATATATATATATATATATATATAGGGTGAGGTTCACATGCAAACTTTTTTTATTATACAAACATAAGAACCAATCTCAACCATTAGATCAAAATTAAATCCACATTCAAGATTTTAATAATATCAAACCAAAAAACTAACCCAAACCAAATATCCAAACCTCTAAACCCTAAACGCTAAACCCTATAAACTCTAAACCCTAAACCCTAAACCCTCTAAACCCTAAACCCTAAACCCTCTAAACCCTCTAAACCCTAAACCCTAAACCCTAAACCCTCTAAACCCTAAACCCTAAACCCTAAACCCTCTAAACCCTAAACCCTAAACCCTAAACCCCAAACCCCAAACCCTAAACCCTCTAAACCCTAAACCCTAAACCCTCTAAACCCTAACCCTAAACCCTCTAAACCCTAAACCCTAAACCCTAAACCCTCTAAACCCTAAACCCTAACCCTAAACCCTAAACCCTAAACCCTAAACCCTAAACCCTAAACCCTAAACCCTAAACCCTAAACCCTCTAAACCCTAAACCCTAAACCCTCTAAACCCTAAACCCTCTAAACTCTAAACCCTAAACCCTAAACCCTCTAAACGCTAAACCCTAAACCCTCTAAACCCTAAACCCTAAACCCTAAACCCTCTAAACCCTAAACCCTCTAAACCCTCTAAACCCTAACCCTAAACCCTAAACCCTAAACCCTAAACCCTCTAAACCCTAAACCCTAAACCCTCTAAACCCTAACCCCTAAACCCTAAACCCTCTAAACCCTAAACCCTAAACCCCCTAAACCCTCTAAACCCTAAACCCTAAACCCTCTAAACCCTAAACCCTAAACCCTAAACCCTAAACACTAAACCCTCTAAACCCTAAACCCTCTAAACCGTAAACCCTAAACCATCTAAACCCTAAACCCTAAACCCTAAACCCCCTAAACCCTAAACCATCTAATTTCCATCCAGAGGCATGCATGTTTCAACAAAAGAAAAAAAAACAAAATAATTAAATATACATTCATTTAATTATACAATATGATTCGAAATTTGACAATTCCTTAAAATTAAACCTTACACAAGTGTGAAAAAAAAACTTCCACTATCGTCTAAACTACAATGAAAATCATCAATGACCAATACCTTCATAAAGTTGAAAAAAAAAAATTACATCCAACTCTGGCCTTCCATTCCAAAATCTGCCATTCACATATAAAAATTTACATTAGTGCTGAGAACAAACTAAGAACATGATCTAAATGAACTACAAATAGATATGATTAATGAAATAACTTCAATAATCAACACTAATCAGAGTAAAATTATTCTGATTATTAATCAAATAACATATAGCCATCCTATTAAGATTAACACTACTTTGATTATCACTCTAATTAGTAATCAGATTAACATACAACCACCTAAAAACATAAAAATTACTCTGATTATTACTAATCAGAGTAATCAAACTACCATACAGCTATCAGAATACATACCGACATTGCCATCAAAAACAATTATCAGAAAAAAAAAACATATACGAATCAACAAAACATAATCAAAATTGACAAACCTAAATCTATTTATCCTTGCCGAATCCAACTAAAGGACAATCGCGTGACTCTACTACTGCACATCGACACAACAATCAGAACAAAAAAATGAGATAAAAAATGAAGAGATGCACAAAAATATGACACACACATACCACAACTGTTGATGTGTTACCAGATCTGAGTATCGACGAAACCAATTGTTTTTAGCTGAGGTAGATCGAAAATGTAAAAAGGCAGCTTCGACGGACATATATAACGACGATGGAGCGAGCGAGGCAGAGACTGGAGCGGGTTGTGGAGAAATGGCGACGGAGAGATCCAAAGGGAGAAACGGCGATGGAGAGAGCGAGTCAGAGACGGCGCGCGACGGAAATGGAGAAAACCGAGAGGTAGAAGACGAACGGGTGAGTGTTGGGAGGCTGGAGTGGACGACTTTCAGCAGGTCAGCGTTAGTGACTCAGGGCTGGGTAGTGGGCAGAGTGTCGGGGGAAAGCTAGAAGGAAAAGAATGTGGGCGACAGAGGGCGACAGTGAGGGCGAACGGGCGGCGAACGAGCGGCGACAGGGGGGCGAACGGGCGGTGACCGGGGGGCAACGGGGGGCGACCGAGGGGGCGACATCATTGACTGCAGAGAAGATAAGGATGAGGCAGCAGAAAGGATAAAGACAGAGAGTAAGGGCTCGGGGTCGGGGTCGAGCAGAAGGGCGTGGTCCGCGCGTGGAGGCAGCAGAAACGGGATGGCATATCAGTTAATATTATTCTTTCGACCGTTGGATCTACTTTAGATCCAACGGTCAGTATCTATTCCTACGTTTGTACCAAAAAAATAGGTTCGCACATGAACCTGTATCTATATATATATATATATAATAAATGATCCTATGGGACAACACTTATTATATACATAAAATATATTACAATTAGTATCATATTAACCATATGTGAAAAATTAAATTAAAAACATTAATGTCTAATTTCATATGATTAAAAGTGTTGTGACTAAGTTAAAAATCACATAAAATTATACTATCATATATGATACTTACATAAATAAATTTAAAAATATCCAAACACTGCCTTAAGGTGCATGGAAATGCAACCATGAATTAAAATAAACCAAACATATCCTAAGGATGAGTGCACAGCTTAACCATGCCAAAAAGCACAAAAATAAGCAAAAAACCTTACTCACTAATGAACATTATCAACCAAAAGATTTATTGAAGACATACAAAAATCAATTAGCACAAGTGGTTAAAGCATGTGTTGATAGTTATGTCAACAACATATTACACACTTTGTTAAATAATAAAACATAAGGAAGATATCTATATATCAAGTTATGCGTGTAGCCTAGACGGTAATGAGCATGCATCCTCTTCCATAGAGTGCAAGGTCAAGCCCCGTTGAAAGCTCCTTTCAGGGTTTTTTTTTGTAAAAAAAACGATAAACATAGTTGTTTTCTCCAATGATTTTTTGACCATTGACAACTATAAATAAACACCCATAACACAATTAACGATTAAGACAGAGGCTTTTTCAGGCTCTGGTAGCAAATATTTAGGTAATAATATGACATGATCATATAATTAACACATTATTAATACAAATTCATACACAATTAAATTAAAATTTATGTGAAATCCTAATACATGAAATAATAAACTTTATGCGAAATTAAGATCATAAAATATTATATATATATATATATATATATATATAACGTACCTTTTTACCATTGATGTGATTAATAATTCTGAAATTGAGATTTGCGATCTCTGAAGTAAAATTCTACGGTTACAGCCCATTTTCCTCAAAATCGATAGTGTGTGCTACTGATGAGGAACATGATTGAATACATTTCTTATATTTCTTCATTTTTTTTATTTTGTACAAAAATCACTAAGAAAATATGAAGAAATTGCCTCTTCCTTACCCTCCAATGGATATATGTGTGTATATAATCAAGAGGGACTTAGTTTTTCCAGAAAGAGTGAGAGAGAATAGAAAACCTACACACACCCACTAATCACTAAGAAAATGTGAAGAAATTGCCTCTTCCTTACTCTCCAATGGATATATGTGTGTATATATTCTAAAGGGACTTAGTTTTTACAGAAAGAGAGAGAGAGAATAGAAAACCTACACACACCCACTATTTTCACACACAAGTTACGTACAAAAGAGTGTAGTTGGCTATGGTAATGAAATTGCATCTTCCCTCTCAATTTCAAATTTGATTTTTGAAATAATTTAATAATTCCTTTAATTAAATTATTTCCTTTATTTTCTTCTTCACATGACACACACAAATACTTGTATCCATAATAACTTAATTCTAATTCTACCATCAAAATTAGATGAAAGATATAAGGTTAGACTTGATTACAAATATATTACCCTATAATATAAATTTTATGGTCAAACATTATATCTAATTTAATATGGACTACACCAAGGATTAAGTATATATAATGTAAAATGTTTTACTTATAAAATAATAACAATAATTTTATAAAGCAAAAAATATATATTAACACCTTACACCCTTCCTCAAGCTTCACTAATGACCAAAAACTTCATCAACTATCTTAGTCTTATCGATAATCGATAGATTTATACAATTAGTAGAGGGGCCTTCGCTTTATCCTCCTGCCCATAAAATAAAAGATAATACTAAATGACTTACATAATTCTCTCTCGTGTACTCAGGAATCCACTAACCAACACTCGTTTATAGATCCTTATAGGTTTTGATTGGCAATGGTAATTGCTAGGCTTTTTTATCAACTTCATATATTAGCAAAATTAATATGTTAATAATATTAACATTAGATTAAACATATTAAAGATAACTAATCAATGATATATATACCATTGCACACCGATAAGCTAAAATAGATCTAAACCTATGGACACAATGATATGTCAAAATAGACCTATTTTAATTATTTTTCTCCGACATTCCCTACACATATAAAGTGAAGTCAAAGAATGATTTAGAATTTTCGACATTTACAGCATGATTTTTAAATTTAGTATTACTTTTGCTTCATCTGAAGTCGAGTACTCTACACACTTATTCCAGATTTTATGGTCAATGTTATCCGACTTACAATTACCACCATTTTATATAGTTAATCACAACACATATATCAATATACAATTACCACTACCTACCTTTATATAATACTTAATAATAACACTATACATACATACATATATATTAATTAAAACACACACGCACACACAAAATTGGTGGCAGTAGTAGTAGAGGGGTGACGACATCAAGCTCTAGCGGTAGCACTCCTTTCTTTATCAAAATTCTTGCCACCGACAATCCAACCAAAAAATTAATCAAAGAAAATAATTACAGTAATAAAATAATAATTAAAAGAAAATAACTAAAGCAAAGAGTAAAAACTAAAAACTAACCCGAAGTATGGAGGAAGTGGTGGTGTAAGGTGGTAGAGGTGGTGACTATGGAGGAAACACACAAGAGTACAAAAAAAAAAAGAAATTAAAATCATTCAATCACCTTAATAGATTAGATAAAAACAAATAGTTAACAAAAAAACAAATATTGAAGAGAAATCTTACCTAAAATAGTACCATTCTTCAAGTCGGTGAGGAGAGAAACTGAAAAGGTAAAGAGAAGAGAAAAAAATACAACTTAGAAAAACAAGAGGCGTTATAGGATTTTAAAAGACCAATAATGGTAATAAAAAATAAAAAATAAAATAAAAATAAAAAATTAATCCTATAAGGCATGTGGCCAATCAAAGATGACATGTCATCGCTAATAGTGCAGTATTGGTTGATTTTTTTCTACTCCAAATTTCTCGCTAACATTTTCACCAAAAAAAAAGTTCCCCATAAAAACTTTTAATGACAAAAATTTGTAGACTCTAATTTTATTTTCAACAAAATATTACAGTTTGGAAAAAAAATTGTGGAAAATTTTTACTACTAACAAAATTTATCACAATGTTGTCGTCACTAATAGTCATTGCAACGTTATTTTTCCTCCCATTTTCGCATCTTCAAAACTATTATCAGTGACTACCTACCATCATTCTAATAATAATTTTTAGCTGTGACATGACATCGTCCCTAATATCATATTAGCAAATTTATCCTTTTCTTGTAGTATTTCTATCAATTCTTAAATTTAATACTCTTTTACTTAAAACAAATATCAGAAACTTAATAACTTGGTGAAAAGTATAACTTATTTATCCTTCAGAGAAAAAAAAAACTGTTTTGATAAATTACTCTTTATGAATGTATCATTTAAAATTTTAAAAACTAATTCAAATAACTTATAAGTTTTCAACTAATTGTTTACCAAATATACTACTAAGGTGTTTCATCATATACAAACACAATTTCATTTATCATAGGCACACACAAGATTTCATACTTTGAAAAGAAAGCTTTTATTACCATTGCATTATTATTGGTTAAAAGAAATATGTAAACAATGGAGTGTATTTTAGTTTTATCTTTGGATTCCACAAATAAATACAAAGATATAAAACAAAGGCCTTGAGCATATCAACGAGAAAGTAATAGTTGTGACAAAGCGTTACACATAAATTTTAGATTCAAATATAGATTTACATATGGAATCCGTACACCCAGTTCAGAACATTTCTAACCATAACTTTAAATTTAAAGTTACAATTATACTATTAAATTATTTTCTTTTTTCTCTCTTCTATTTTTATCAATTTATCTCAAATTTAATTTAATACTATACATTCTCCAACCTTAAATTTACAATGCCCAATTATTTTTATTAATCACATTATCATTAATTATATACACTTTATATTATTTAACACCCAATATAAGTAGAGAAATTAATAAAATAAATATAACTAGAGAAATAAATAAGATAAATTATATAGAAAAATAAATATGAAAAGAAAAGATAAAATTGATGATATAAAAATTATTGAACAAAAACATAAGATATTTATAAGCAAAAAAATTTACTATTAATATTTATGGTCATATATATATAATTTATGTTCTAGTAGTAAAACTTGTACCAAAAATGAATCAAAAAGTATCAAAAATCAACTGCACACACAGACCAAGGAGCTAATTTTTCATATACTAGGAGCCCTAAATTTTTTTAAGTTGCATTAAATTTAAGGATAATTTTTTTCCCCACAACCATAACTTCAAATTTAAGATCCCTAAATTTGATATTGGAATTCCCTTTTTCTTATACTACTGCAAATGCCCGGATCTATGTTCAAATCCAAAATTAATGTTTGGATACTGAAAATGATAGGCATATAGCAGTACTAAAATAATGGAATGAAGCAAAGAGAATTTCATAACAGATCAAGGGAAAGTGGATGAAACCAGAGCGGAACATTGCAGATATTGACAAAATAATAATAATAACAACAACAATAATAATAATAACTAAGAAGACGGTATTCAAGGAAGAATAAAATCTGCAAGTCTACAACTGACCCTCAATAATTTCCTCACCAATCTTCCTCTAGCTTTCAAGACGAAAAGAAATTATGATATTTCAACAATACCATATTATATTTTTGTAGCAAACCAAACATTGGAAAGTATTATTCAGCTATTTTTCTTGAAAAGTACCTAACCCCAAATAGAAGCCAACAAAACTTGGACAAGCACTAATCACATTTGACACTGTACACGAGTATACATTGCATTGCTAAGATCCTCCGACTCATACCTTAGAGATGGCACAGAAGCCACCTATCAAAATGCACAAAATGTACTCGTCTCAGGAAAATAGATGGCTGTAGAATTAGACAATGACCCTTTACTAATGCCAGGTGATCAAAAGGAGTTGCCAAGCTCATAGCTTAATCAGAACAAACAACTACCAACCATTAGGTCCATCAGTCATTATCTCTTTTTCTTTTTATGAGGAGATTTAGATGTTGATGCAGAGACCTTGAGCTTTAACTGCTTTCCCTTTGCAGAGAATGGCTCATCATCAGAACCATCCCTCTCATGCCCAAACTTCTCTTTGGATTTCTTGTCAGCAATGTCGCAATTAAGGATCTTCCTTTCAACCTTCGGCTGGACAAGCTCTGACTCTTCCTTCGGCCTCCAAATGAAAATCGACCTAGAGATGGTAGCTTCGTGAACTCTCATAATCATACATAAAAAGAATATAGAAGGATCATGTCCTAGGCCTTTTCAAGAAATGCATTGCCTTGATTTTACTCCTGCTCCAAGTTTTTATTCTTTTTATTTTCTGAGGGAATATCATGTCGATAACCACAACCAAACGTTCTCATGAATGCTAAATTACAAAACAGACTTGACAGAGAAGAAATTCAAAGAGCCCACTGATCAAAATTAAAAGGATAAGAATGCCAAGGGTCAAACTCGTATCAGAAGAAATGGATCTCTATGAGCTGATGCCTTTAAACCACCAGGAATATAAAATTCTCTGCAAACCTTAAGTTAATAGCAGTCATTTCAATTATCAGACAAAAACAATGATAGATAATCTTGGATACATAAGAGACAGACTCTGTACACAAGCAAATGGCAAACACAAATAACGGCGATCATGCAACGTAACTACATATACTTAACAAGTAGATCAGAGTGGTCTTAAACAGCTGAAAGTTTCTAATCATGCAAGTCTAACATGGTAAATGACCAATATTACAATTTGAACAAGAAAAGCACCAACTCTGTCGTAGGACATCTTGCAAAACATCAGCAAGCCTGACAAGGTGCTGACCCTGCGGGGAACATACTACTCCACAAAAATTGTCATCAGATGAATGGACTATTTCAAACAGAACTTCCCAAATAATAGATGAAATCAATTAGTAAATCACATAACCTGCAGCACGCAAGAACAAGGACAAGAGCACAAAAGTCTGTACATCAAGTAATCTGGCTGCAAACTTGAATAAAATAGTCTCCTAGGTGTCTATTTTTGTTTCTTTTTACCCCCCCCCCCCAAGCAGACTCCATGGCCCCTTGATAAAAGCATGGATGTAATCACAGCTGAATCAGTGAAGGATCCTTATAGAAAACTGCCCCGTCATATAAGCATCTAGTTGACACGGACACTGCCAACTAAAAATTCAAAGTTTCATTGTGTCTTGCTGAGCACTACATGGTATCAGACAACTATGCTTTACAAGAGCTCATTACAATGTATGTAGATAGAAGAACTATCTGATTTATTTAATTTCTGCCAATGGCATTATTGTTTATAATTTACTTGCATCTTTTCTTTGGCACTAAAACACATCTAAGAGAGCAAGAGACAAACCTCCCACTACCAGATGCCAGAACATCATCTCGAGGATGTAGCTTATTCACAGGGCTTATGGTTGTGATATTTGGATCCATCACCTCAGCAACTAGCTGACCAGTGCTGATGTCTATAAAATCAATGGGATGCAAGGCAACTCCATTGTAGCTTTCACTAATGTATCTACCAATGACTACAAGAGATTCAGTTGGGTCCTGGAAATAAAAATGGTATGTCAGAAGAACTAGGACTAGGACCCTAAAAACAAATACATGAGAAAACAATAGCACATAGCATATGTACTTATATGAATGTGGTGCTACAATATAATTTACACCTTTGGATCCCATTCGCCACGAAAAGCAGTCAGATATCTATTGAAATCATGGCTATGCACAATCTCCCTGCTCGGTGAGGTCAAACAGCCAAAGATAGAATCCCACACACGTATCCGATTGTCCTGGCATGTAGTCATAATTTTGCTCCCAGACTGTGGAGAAAAGTAGGCAGAGTTGACAACACGCTTGTGGGCAAGATCACAAAGGGAGGATCCTGCTTTTAAATTACGAATATCCCACAGACGAGCCTGAAGAGGAGGACCACTTCATTATAATAGATTATTATTAAAGAAAAACAATGAGCTGATTAAGCATTAGATAACTTCCAAGCATGAAAGTCTGGAGCACATACATCCTGTCTGGTTGTCTAATAGAAAATACTTGACAGCATAAATAGAAGACCATTCAATATCCATACAAGCGTCATAATGATCAATATAAGACTCAACAACAGAAAAGTGGATAATCTTACAAATCGGTCATTTC
Organism: Tamarix chinensis; assembly: GCA_030549775.1. Taxonomy (NCBI): domain Eukaryota; kingdom Viridiplantae; phylum Streptophyta; class Magnoliopsida; order Caryophyllales; family Tamaricaceae; genus Tamarix; species Tamarix chinensis. The sequence continues at coordinate 34,165,817 of CM060181.1, read as the reverse complement.
CACAGCTCAAAAGGAGATCTGGCTGGACAGGATTGCACTGAAGCCCAACAACTTTGTAACCCTTCTTATGAATCAAAACAGCCTTGTCACTTACATTGTTAGTACGAGTATCCAACCTGTACATCAGCCAAACTTAAATTTGAAGAAGCCAAGGTTTAAGAGAAAAAGTCAAATACGATGACCAAGTAATTTTACCATTTGTTGATCTTAAAAGGATAGCTTAGTATATCCTTGTAATTAGGCACTTTATTGTATTGTTTTAAGGCACAATGAAGAGTATCAAAGTAATTCTACCGTTCATCCCTAGTTCACTAACCTCCAAAACAATTAATCTCAAGCTAGTACTGCACTATATATTCACTCACATGTACAAAAAGCCAAAATTGTCTGCAACAAGAACTAGATTCTTTTCTGAATTAATATCCAATCCATACAGCATCTTCCAATGGCTTGGCCCCTGCAAAACAGATAGTACATGTAGAGATAAACAATTACCATCAATTAATTAATTAATGCTTTAGTACCCTCACAGGCAGGTAAGAACCAATTGATGAATAGCAACTATTCATATTCCAATGATGCTGAAAAGGGAAAAAAAAATCCAAACAAAAACAAAAGGCCCCTAACAAATTCAGAGCATGTTTAAGGGAGAAGACAACAAAAGACACCTAAGAAATGGATGTGGAAGCCACTTTGCTACTGCAACCATTTACAATGTTCTAAGCGTAAGCACAGATAGCATAGAAGAGCACAGCATATTGAGAGAGATATGGCATCCTACAAATTAATAAGCCACATTTCCTGACATTGATTGTGCATCAAAAATTGCACAATCATGTTAAGCTAAAAGTGTTTACAACCAGCTTCAAACTTCTGCCCCAAAATTAAGGGAAGCTAACATCAAAAGGAAAATAAACATACATGCCAACCATCAGGATTGAGGTTCATCATACATATTGAGATTCCAGTCTCCACATCAGTGCAACTGATAGTTCCATCAGAAGAAGCACCATACACAGTCCCGTCATTGACAGGGCTAAACCTGAAAGAATGAAATATTTAATCAATCATAAAACCTCAAAGAAGAGCTAAGTGCCGAGAGAACCATGACAGGCAACGAAAAATAATGGAGATTCCTAAAATAACTTCGCCTTCGGTTTCAGGAAATAAATTACCTCATGTTGTTCAAAATACAAGAATGTGCGTTCTCATACACCATCTTTTCAGAAACTTTCGCATAATCCCATACTCCAAGTTGTCCTTTCTACCATGAGATACAAGAAAAGGTTCAATAATAATATAAACAGAAACAGACAAGAAGTACAAACTAGAAACACACCGGACCACGCTAAAAATCAAAAAAAAGGGGGCAAGAAAAACCAAACCTTATCCCCGGAGAAAAGAAGGTTGTTTTTTGTAGGATGGAACTCCAGACAGGTTACCCGTCTGCTATGGTATCTGATCACCCCACAACTTATTTGATCCGGGATCACAAATGCGGGCTTTATCTGGTTTCATTTTCCCAAGCAAAAAGAAACAGAAGAGAAAGAAACATAATCAAAACAGAAAAGGTAAGCGTCTGCAGAATAAACAGTTTACTATGTCGCAAATGCTGATCATTAGTACGTAGAATGACCAAAAAACAAAAGCACTAAACTCATTCCAATACCTAATATTCAAACCAGAAAACACAATTTCAATTAACAATAAATCCTTACAGAAGGAACACGTGATCTGAGTTGACGTTGAAACACAAAATTGACTGAATGATCAGCATTCCTGCGAGGTGCAGGAATAACACCATGCTCGGTTGCAATTCGATGAGGACAGCTCATTGTTGTATGACCTTCGGTTTACAAGTTACCACAACAAATCAGCAGCTCTGACAAAAGACCCAAAATTGTAACTGCCTTAAGCCAAAAACATTGAATTTGTTCTTGATTTACCTGGCAATTTGCAGAGAAAACAAGGCTTCATAGGACAATCGATATATATAGCCCCTTGAAATCCCGCTTGATGACCTGTCCTTTTACACACCTAAAGAAACAAAAGTCCCAATAAACATGAAGCGAAACAAATGACAGAAACTATATAGTAGAGGGAGAAAAACCAAAGTTTTTTTTTTCGACGTACTTTACAAACTTTCTTCAGACTGATAGTAATACGCTTCTTTTCATTCTCTCCCTTCTTTTTCTTCGCCGTCGTAACCTCTTCCTCCTCATTTTCTACGTCGTCCTCCTCAATTTCTTCGTCAATTGGAGCATTCGCTCCTTCTTCCTCCTCCTCTTCATCTTCCGAAGCCGAACTCTCTACTTCATTGTCGCTATTCTCGATTACAAACTTGGGTACTCTCGAACTTCTTGTCTGCGGCGCCATATTTCGTAAAACAACGGCAAACGATTTGACTGAGACTTCTAATTAAACTGTAACTGCAATTCTGCAAAACATAGAGTCAAAATTTATTCTCCGACCGACTGTTTGCACTCCAACGAAGATGTAGGGGAAGAGGAATAGCAGCCGCCTTCAATTGGAAAACACAATATTACCCAACTTGAAGTTACGTATTTACCCTTACAATGTGACTCAATTAGAAACTTGACACGAAGAAGAGAGCTTTATTTCTTCGACATTTTCACGCCTCGAACAAGGCGGGAGATGACGTGGCCCAATAATCACCGGTCAGTACTTCTCGAGCGCGCGGAGTGGGATATGGGCCATACGGCAGAGCAATTCATGTCATACACCCTTGTATCAAAAGGTGAAATCCCTCGCCCCTACGTACGCCCCACACACACGCCGGTCCGACGGTATTATACTGGAGATAAATCACGCTGAGGCAACGGACTTTAAATAATAAGTTAACCGTAATGTCTCTAAAGAATTATCTTCACCTTTTAGTACATGTTTGGTATAAGTGTAATAGGAATAAAAAAATTATTTTTATATTTTATATAATTTATTTAAAATAAAATATTTTTATTTTAATAAATATTTATTTTAGATCTTAATTTAATTTAAAATAGGTATTTTATTAAAAATATATTTATTATTATTAAATATTTAATATAAAAGATACAAAATAGAGGAAAATTTTTTTCATCCTTATTACTCCCATACCAAACAAGCTCGGGGGTTAAAATTTTCACATTACAATTGCTACGATTTGAACATAAGACTCCTTATATCATGTAACCATACTTCGTCCGTTGAGTTCCAAAATAACGTCATTCGGTGCTTGGGTTGTCGATAGATTTAAATATTTGGTATTTCCGATGCTAGGTTAAAAGAATTGGATATTTAATAATAAAAAAGAAAGAGAAATGAGAAATATCCACTATTTAAAAAAATTTCAATTTTAAATATGGTTACAAATAATTCATTTGATCTTCGAAACTTTTGATTAGACTAAAAATAAGCAATATTGAACCTTTTTTTTATAATTAATGAATAATCAAATGATCCGATTTAATTCATATAGCAAACTATTCTATATTTAAAGAGAGATCTTATTTTGATGTATTTATGTATTTTAATTTATGTACCATAACATACTAGAATAGGGTTGAAAGTTGTTGAATATTTATCCCTATTTTATTAGGGTATTTTGGGTAAGGACATGATTCTCTTTACGGAGATCTCCTCTTGTATTGTTAAGTTTTTATTACATTCTTCAAATGTTTTACTCAAATTTTGATATATGATGTTTGTATTTGAGCATGTTTAGGCATAGAAATGATATATTAAGATTTGTGTGCTCGAGAAGTATTTTTTTCATTTTACATGTATAATAATCCTTCCCAAAATCCTTTAAATTATATTTAAAATTATGTTGATATAAAATAAATTAATTTTGGTTTTAGAAACAACTTGAAATTTGAATAAAATGTGAGTTCCAGACGTATAGATCAATTAGTTTTCCTAACCGATCGACGGGTAAATTTAGTTATAATATCCCAAAATTTCTTAACTTTTGTTTTCTGGTATTTAGCCATTTTATTTAAATCTAACCCTTAAACTTTAGCCTACTTATTTTATCATTAACCTTTGAACCGTAATTCAAATAATTTCTTAAATATTTTACCTCTTTTCTTTTATTAAACCTAATTATTTCTCCCCAAATATTTTTTTCTATCTAATGCCCTAACATATCTAAACTAAACCTAAAACTAAAATAAAATATATTCCTACACTACCCAACCATTTTACCCCTTGTGTGCCCCCATTTTCCTCCCCCAATCACTCTTTCTCTCTCCCTCATTACCTCACACAACTTACCCATACCCCTCACCTGTCTAACCATTCCCCTCAACCATACCCCATCACCATCACCTCCCTCACCAAAAAAGCCATCTATATGCTTGAATACATACACACATACACTTCCATTCGAACCATACATCCCTTCTCCTACTCCCTATTAGCCGTTCATTTTCCCCAGCTCTCTCTCCTTCTTTGTTTTCGTGTGTCTCTTCCCACAACCAAACTTTACCCTTCCCTTGCATCCCCTGTCTTCCCTATTTAGTTCTACCATTACCCAACCAGCCATAGTAAAAAAACCCTATACATTTGCCTCAACCAAACCGATCGCTCTACCCTACCTTGCTCCCTCTCCCTCAACCCTATTTGGATTCACTCCTAACAAAACCATCCTCCACCATCGCTTGCGCCACCCCTATCCTTTTTTCATTTAAACCATTGTCTGTGCTTCCTCTACACCATCCCATGCACCATCAATTGCCAACAATGAACCTCCCCTGCCCTCCATTTTCGTGCGTCGCCCTTGCACCATAGCTTCCATCGTCGCCAGCCCAACACATAGCCTTCACCACTGTCGTCCTCTTCTTCTCCTTCTTTTTCTTTTCTTCTCCTTGTTCTTCTCTCCTATCATGCCCTGTTTCTTTCACTTCCTCCCCTACATCAATTTCTACCATTCCTAACCATCCCTCTTTGACCCCATCCTACCTTATTCCTAACCACCTTTAGCACCACCCGTTGTTGATCCTCCCCCTACTTTGATAATTTCTATTGTAACGTCCCAGCTAAGCCATCCTCTACATCAGCCCACACACCACCTTGCCTCACCACTTTATCACTCCCCTTATCCCCTGCCTTCCCTCCTCTATATCTAGTGTAGCCTATCAAGCCCTTCCTACACCATTTCTAGTCATAGCTCGTCCCTTCTTGTGTTTCCTTGTCTAACCCAATACCTTCCAGCCTGTGCCACCACTGGCCACATCTATCATAGCCTTACCCAACCTCTTTAACCCTTTTTTCCATTGCCTTCTCTTCCTTTTTTCCTCACACACCATTGTGCCCAATGTTGTAATACCCCACATTTTTGTATGATGGATGAATGTGAATTATGCCAAAATTTGTGCCTTTGATTTTGATTTAATATTATGATTTGGTTTGGGATAAAGTTTGATTTGAAGTCATGTTAAAGAAATGGAGTTTATTGAATTTTACAAATAAACCCATCGACTGGTTTCATGAACCAATAGATCGGTTTGTCGTTTCAACCAATTTGGTTCCTCAACTAAACCAATCAACTGGTAGTTGAACAGTCAATTGGTAGACCTAAACCCATCAGCTAATTTTTTGAGCTAGTCACATTTTTTAGTTTGATTTTTCTAGAAAAGTCCTTACACTAAAAATGAAACCTTGCCAACCCATGCAAGATTGTACCTAAGAGATTCCTAGTCATTTTTATAATATATTGAACCAGAAATATTGCCTCAATTTGATTAGGAGGTCAATTGGGACAATTAAGGGGGAGAGATGACCTAAGCATTATCTTCTTCCTCCTCTCTCCTTCGTACAATTATAAGATCGAATGCTTTGATCTCATACATGCTTCTGAGTAGTTGGAAGATTCCTTCCACACTGACTTTCTATTACTCCATTCGCAAATGATAATTTTGGTCTAATTGACTTGAATTCTCCAGGGACACCTTTTTGTGCTCAAGAGAAGAGGTTAACAAATCTTGGACAAAATCCATCTGTTATGATCGAATTCAAACGGTCAATGGTAGGGTTTCAAGTCAATCTCCAAACCCTCAAGTGTTCTCTTCAATTAGTTGGCTATAAATAACCCCAATCATCCCAACTATGCACCTTTCTTTCAGCCTCCAAATTTTTTTAAGTCATGCATTCCCTCTCTTCCTTTCACACTTCGAGCCTTGTCAATATATTTTCACTTTTCTAATCTTACCTCTAGCACTTTCTTGTTTTGCTTTTCAAGTAAGGTAGAGTTAGATTTTAGGAAAAGGTTGAGTGGTTCAGTTTAGCTCTTTCCCTATTTTTGGTCTCAAGTTGGTATGTCCCTATTCTTGTTTGTTCTAAGTTCGAAATTTGATAAGATTTTGGTATAATATCTAAGTTTAAGATTTTGGTTTAAAATTTTCAAAGTTGAGAATTCCCATATTTGGAATTTTTATGTTTAAAGGGAGTTTACCCGTATCAAGTAAGTAATTATTGCTTCTAAAATGTTTAATAAGTATTCCTTCATGTTATATGTTACATTTAGTTGATTTTTGCATGTTGGCATGAAAGAATATAGTTGTATATATGATTTTGATTATTAGAGGAAATGATTTGAGTAAAGCATATGAAAATGTGTAGAAATAGGCTATGATGACTCCATGATGAGAAATGCATGATAATTTGGTTGGAAATAAGTTATATTATGTTGATACATGTATTAATATGGCTAGGAATGATTTATATGGAAGAATCTACATGATATTTGTGATTTGGTGTTTTATTAGGGTAAATCGATCGACTGGTTCCTAGAATAGTCGACTAGTTGACCCAACCCATCGACTAGTATGCCTTTAGAGACCTTGGTCTTACTCTCTACTTAAACCTATCAACTAGTTTGATAAAATCGATCAATTGGTCTATAAATGGTTGACTGGTTTTCCCAAACTAATCGACTAGTTTGAGAAAAGCATGGTCTAGTTGAGTCAAATCGATCGACTCGTAGACCCAAACCGATCGATTAGTTAGTGCAACCGATCAACTGGTTTGATAGATTTACTTAATTTACTTATTTTTTGTGAGGTTATGTTTGGACCTATACCATGGCTATTAGTGGGATAAAATATAGATTTTATTGTGGACTATTGGCCTAATTAAAAGATCAAAATGGATCCTGAATTATGGTATACCCTATGAGTAATGAAAGGACTAAAATGAGTATTTCACCTATGATAAGTGAGGTTATTGACAAAAGAGTAATGGAACTTATATTGGGTTGGAATTTTATATAATGGTGGTAACGAATAATGTTGGCCAAGAACAAATGGAAAACCCAAATAGTTGAAATGGAAGGAAAATGATTAATATGGATTAACATGGGAAGTTGACTTGCTTGCTTTATATGGGCCTTGTATGATCACCTATCTATATGAATTAAACACTAATCATGTAAAGCGAGAGAAATTCAAGTTAAGTATGGGTCTGGGTTACTTGATCCTAGATTAATTACTAAGGGTTAGTCTGCCTTTGACCATTTTGGTGCCTTTAGGATTTGCCTTTGAGCAAGATCTTGAGAGATTCTAGTACCTTATCTACTCTAGACACTGATGATATACTAAGGGATATCGTGTAACACCCCAAACCCTAGATTCAAATCACATAAAACTGAAGATTCATCCTTACCTTACAATTGATTAGATTCTCCCACATAAAATCATAAATTAGAATCTCCCAAGCAAAACCATAAATTGGATTCCCCCAAACAAATCATAAATTAGATTCTCCCAATCAAATCATAAATTAGATTTTCCCATATAATATCATAAATTACATTCTCCCAAATAACATCATAAATTAGATTCTCCCAAACAAACCATAAATTTGATACTCCCATATAACATCATAAATTAGATTCTCTCAATTAACATCATAAATTAGATTCTCCTAAACACACCATAAATTCGATTCTTCCATATAACATTATAAATTAGATTCTCCCAATTAACATCATAAATTAGATTCTCCCAAACACACCATAAATTCCATTCTCCCATATAACATCATAAATTAGATTCTCCCAATTAACATCATAAATTAGATTCTCCCAAACACACCATAAATTTAATTCTCCCATATAACATCATAAATTACATTTTCCCAAATAAAACCATATATTATATTCTCTGCATAAAACCATAAATTATATTCTCTCACACGAAACCCTACATTTCCCATTTTATTCTTCCACTCATAAATTATTAAAATACTTAGGTCAACTTACATCTCTTGGTCAACTTCTTTCTCCATCCTCATTTTTCATCCTTTTTCCCACACAAACCACATCAACACCCTCACATGCATGTCTTACAGGGTCACAAACCAATCACCACATATATATAATACACATACCATGTAAATACACGAAAACATGCTTCAACTCCACATCATACCATATACGACATAAATAATAATGATAGACATATGATACATAGCATGCGAATCACATAATGCATATAAGCACACAAAAGGCCTTAGCACCCCTTACCTAAAACGACACCGGTCTTGGTGCATGCTCCTATTCCAGTTGAGGGGCTTGAATGGGTTCACCTATTATATAAAATTATACTAGAATTAGGCTCCCTTATAAAATTTTATTATTCTCTAACTTATTCTAAGATTTAGTTTTTAATTAAAATAATATTACATAATAACTAACTATACAAAATATTACTTAAGAATACAACTAATTTACTATTTCCATTCAAAAAGGGGTGGTGATATAAGGGTTTCCACCCTTCACCAAAATATTAATGATAATAATAATAATAATAATAATAATAATAATAATAATAAAATAAAGTATAATATTATTAATGATACTTTTATTAGTAGAAAATTAATATTAATAATACCAAAATTCTTAAAAATTACAAGGTGGTTTTCGAACCACCCCAATTTAATAATAATACCATTCAAAATTGTAATAATGATATTAAAGTTATATATACTTATAATATAAAGTTAATAAAGATGATAATAATAATAATATAATTAGAAAAAATGTTAAAAATATTAATAAAAAGTAAAAGTGCAAGGCTTAATTAAAATTTTAGGTTTCTACCCCTCCTGAAATAATTATAATATTAAATAATTAATTACACTAATAATAATAATATTAATTATATTATTAATAATAATAGTAAACATGTAATAATTCTATTAAATAACTAAAATTCGAGAATAATAGTTTTTATAACTCAAGAATACTCCCAAACCTGTAAAGAAGATTTAACCATTAAATTACAGTTGATAACAATAATAATAATAATTATAATAATAATAATAATAATTAGAATCGAATTAACATTAAAAATTATGATAAAAGCATAATAATCCTCAATAATTTGAAAGTAAGTATTTAAAAGGTCTAGGGTTTCACCTTGAGTTGGAGGGTATGGGTGGCACCGGCGGTGGTTCCCGGAGGTGGCCAGAAAATGGATCTAAGAGGGATAAAAAGAAGAAAAAGAGGTGAGAGGGAATGAGAAAAATAAAATAAGTCTATGGGTCTGTGTAGGAGACTTAGCAGGAGTTATTTGTTGGCTTAGAAGGTGGTAAAAGCGGCTGATGTGGTGGTGGATGGTGGTTTAATATTTCGGGGTGGAATTTTCTGGCGAGAGGACTAGCCAACTTTGCACGATTATGGAGGCTCGTACAAGGTGAATTGAAGGTTGTAGATGGTTTAGTTAATTAGAGAGTGTTGCAGGGAAGAGATTAAGATGGAGAAGAGGCGTTGAGGTTAGCTAACGGTAGAGAACGAGGTGTCTTAAGGGGCGGTGGCGGGCGGTTTTCACTTAGGGTTTCGAGAAAGAAGAAGCTTCAAAAACGTCCACAACTAAGCTATTTATAGAGTTTAGATGGTTTAATAGGGTTTTGGAGGTCAGAAGGATATTATTGGATGCTAGGGTTTGCGTGGCCGGTGGCAGAAATCGGCCGTCGATCATTTTGGTCGGGGTCGAAGCTTCGAGAAGCAATAGAGAGGGAACAAGTGAGAGTTGAGGATAATCAATCACGCCAAGCTCATGTGCGGGTCAAGAGGGAGAAAAAGAGAGGTGAATAGGCCGATCAGAGTCCTCGTAGCCGGCGCCGCCATTTTCGGGGGCAGGAGTTGCAGCAGCGTCGACGGAGGAGAGGGGAGGAAGAAGGAAGGAGATGGGGTGAACCGGTCGGCAGGGAAAGAAAAGAAAAGGGGGAGAACCGGGCGGTTCGGCGACGCAAGTAACATTTAAATGAAATGTTGCGTTCCGATGGAAAAACAATCAAAATGCGGCGCTGGAAGGCGGACGATGGGTGCGCGGCACAGGCTGGGCCGAAGGGGAAGAAGAAGAGGAAGACTGGGCCGCAGGCAGGCCCAGTCGGGGGGAAAAAGGGAAGGGAAAAGAAAAAGAAAGAAAAAGGAAGAAAGAAAAAGGAAAAAAAGAAAAAGGGAAAAATAAAAATAGGAGGGTTGGGTTAAATAAATAAATTAAAATATTTGGGATAGCTAAAAATTATAATAGTTAAATAAAACAATATGTAAATCCCCTTTTAGGCTAAATTATGATTTTTAAAAGGTTTTCCATAAATTTCATTTTAATTAACAAATCACTCTAATTTTATCCAATTAAATTATTTATAAAATTATTATTAATATGAAACTATTTTCTCCTTCTTATTTTAAATAAAATAATTTATTTAATTAATTTTCAAAAATACCAAAATTTCTCCAAATTAAAATAATTGTAAATTTCTTCTTAATTTTCCCTAACTAATTCCCTTTTAATTTTAATAAAATAATTTATTTAATTAATTTTTATAATAAAATCTTGTTTAATAATAAATAATAAAATTAGAATTTTCGGGACATTTCATATCGACATTAAAGAATCTGGTTACCTAGGTGGTTGAATTCAGCTAGTACTTATGTCCATTCTAGTAATTGGCTTCGGCCTAGACTTATGTCTACTTGGTGATTAACTTCAAACTATACTTTATATCCCTTATTTGGATAGGCTTCCATGGTATGTGAGATCATGGAGTGGTGCACAGTTCATTGCTCAATAATAATAAAATATGGATGGTAAATAATGGTTGAAACTTATGGACAATGACCAAGTGAATGGTAAACTATTGGTTAAGAAATGGAAGTGATGGTGTGATTGACCCAAATGAATAAAGTTGGTTGATACACTTGGGTGATGGTCAAAATGACTAATCGGTTATGGAATGGAATATTGGTTGAATGATTGACATAACTCATATATGGATAAATGAACAACATATCCTAAATAAATTAGATAATTGGAAATAACCCTAGAGGTTTCTTGGATACTCTTATTACTACTTATGTAAATGTTTTTGTGAAAACATGGTGAATCTATGCGTGATGTATCCTACCGTGCTGGAATTATATATGATGGCATGTCTTATGCACTCTTACCTTTATATATAGTCTTATCATAATGCATGTTGTAATCTATCTTCTTGTATGGTAAGTTGGCCTACTTGTGTACATTGAGTGAGCAACTTAGCTTACTTAGTACGTAGCGTACAGATGTATATGTTTACTCAGTCACTTGCTCATTCCTACGAGAATAGGACCATGTACATGTCTTTGGGGATGGCCAGTAGGGGGTCTACCTCAATTGGGTCAAGGTTTGGGAGCAAGGATATCCAAAAGCTTTTTAAATTGAGTGTTATTCCCTAATTTATTTTATTGTAGCCCCGTACTTTATTCACATGTATTTTGTAATGTTTTTATTGGAACCCAATAAGGTCTTTAGATGTAAACACTCTTTAAACTTGTTTAATTAAATTATTATCTTGCACACTCTATTGTTTTAAGTGTTTAATCGGTTTAGCCTTGTATTTTATATGGAGTAGGTGGTGAATATTTATCCTGTGTCAAGCATGACAGTAACACCCCATTCTTCCTAGGTATTTTATGCTTCTGTAATTGTTTTAAAAAAAAAAATTTAGAGTGAAAAATTGGGGTGTTATAGTGGAAAAGCAACAAAAACATCATAGTTAAGGCTCGTAAGTGAGTGACGATGATGTTGAGGAGGGAAACGACCGTTAGGATACCTTAATTTTTTTGTTTGATCTTTCAAAATATGTTATAATAACATTTGAAAAAACTAAACTGATTAAAATAAAAAACATCAGCGTGTGCTACCTATTAGTAAAGAACTCATTTATAACGAGGAAATGACAAAAGGAGCTAGACCATAATCCAACGTGTCTAAAATCTTGTATATGACACCACATTTGACTAAAATACCCTTAATAATAGTAATACGTCTATGTCTCTATCTTCTTTTTTTTTTTAGCCAAGCTTTTATTGGAATCGTTCATCTCATCGATCCAACGATTGTTATACGTTCCTCCTTTTGTACACTAAAAAGTGTTTCTTCTTAACCCTAAATCTATATATAAGACTTTGGTATGCATTATTCACAACAAGGAGTTATTTTCGTCAAGCTAACAATAATAATAGCGATGAGGTGAAGAACAAGAGGGAGAGAAACCAACATCAAGAGGATTTTTCATCGACATCAACATCATCGTTAGTCCGCTAACAATTCACTAGTTCAACATGGACATGGTACCAAATGATACATTATCTTAGGTCCTTGTTCATGTTATCCGAAGCCACAACTCGCATTGGCTAATGTAAGTCCATATGTAAGCGATGTGATTTAATGATCTCCATTCCTATTTTTACTAACTCCTTTTAATCTTCGCCACACTTGGATCACCCTCACGTGCATGGGAAACCAATATGGATAATAGATTTTGTTTGTTTAGAGATGTCATCGAAAGAAAAAAAAACTACAAGCTAATACAAGCAATAACATTAGATGGATAACCAAACAAGAAATCTAGTTTACCTAAATATATAGGACTTCAAAAAGACACCTTGCTAGTACTCGTTACGGATTGGTGACTTCATGCATAGACCACTTCCTACATTTCTACATGAGTACCAAAAATGAAAATGGTTCATTATATCATCTACAACCCATTAACAGATCGATGTTAGGTTCTCCCTCTGATTCGTAGTCCCCTTACACAAGTTGATTGTCCTGCGGTAGGCTTCTTTTATTTCCCTATTAAGAGCTACATGGCTGCACCTATTAGTAGCAGCGTATACTTGATTACAATGTAGTCTCTCTACCAACTTCATCAATCAAATCAATGGGAAAAACATGAATTTTCATGCACTTTTAATGTAACCCCATTCTATAACACTCGTACCATCATATACCAAGAAAATCACCAATGGGCGAGCTTTGGTGCAAAGCATACATATCTTTTTGGACTATGATCCAATCAATAATCCTAAAAAGTTAAGATGATTAATTTATTGACGGTTATTCCAACATGAAAATTGAATATGGTGGAACACCGTGTTGGGAATATAATTGGGTCTAATCTAAATCTAATAAGAAAGAACACAAGGAAATATCCATATATAAGCTCACATGAGGTTTAATCTTAAATTCAATTGGTGTAATCCACTAGACTTATATTGGCATTATTGCCTCTTATTTATCAATATGATATTTTATTCATACCCAACAATCCTCCCTTCAAACTAAATAATACACAACATCCTCTCACAGCAAAGATAATGCTCCATATAATCAATTACTCGCTTTCAGTGGATTGGTGGAAGGCACTCTTTACATAAAGTACCAGAGTATCACCTTATCTTAATAGCTTATTCCTCTATCTAGGCCAACTTAGCATTTCTAATAAAGTATTGAACAAATTCCATTCAAGATTCCAAGAATACTCTCTTAGGTTAGGAACATGGCCCTGTAACCAAATTATTGCCTTCCTTAACAAAAGGAACAAAGCTAAGAAACTAGTTTGTTGGCCAACAACATCAGCATGCAAAGGGAAAAAACTAAAGCCTACTAGCCAAAGTGCAAAGGGCGTTAGCCAAATTGTAAAGGATGTCAACAGAAAAGGTTGTCAACCAAAGTGCAAAGGACATCGACAAAAATAGGTTAATAACTAAAGGAAAAAGGTGATGGCCAAAGGGCATCAGCTAAAGGCTAAATGGAGACAACAAAGGGGTGATAGACTAAGGGTGATGACTAGTCAAGAGCGACAACCAAATACCAACTAATGGGATAAGTTGGATAGAATAACCTAGTGTCCAAGACCAAGGAAGAAAAAGTGAGCAAAGAAAGGATTCAAAGGAATTATAAAATCCCTTAATATAAGGAATTTGGTATTCATCAATATAAAAACCTATAAGTCGATAGGGGTAAACTCATAGAGTCAATTATTATGTTATAACTTCTACACTTCCCCTAACTAATTGATACTAGTGTAATATCCTCTTTCTTAAAAAACTCTCACATGTTTAGGATCTTCTGTATTTAAAAAATATTACATTATTTTGAAAAATTTTACTATATCCTTTATCAAATTTGAAAGCCCAGTTTCATTTTTGAAACATTTCATTTTTTATTCTTAACACTTGCTCACAATTTTGTTTTTCTATGAGTTTTTGGGCTACTATAGGCTATCATAATCAATCCAAATCATTGTATTTCTTTAATTTTTAGAATCCTTGGCTTTCTAAGGTTCTCCTAGGATATTTAAAAATATTCATTGGAAATCTCTTAGAAAAAATAATATTCATATTCTAATTAGATCTATTTCAACGTTTAAAGCCCTGAAATGATTCTTTTAGGTATTTAAAATGTATTTAACTTTGGGGATCACTATATTTTAGTGTAATTAAGTTTAAAATAATTTGGAAATATTATATAATTATTTTTATAATTTTTAAATTTATTCAAATAGTTTTGGACATAATAATTTATCAAATGCGACTTTTCTTCATCTAATCTTAATCTAATTTTGTGAGGATCAATCCCAAACTTTCATTGTTGATTAGTATAGATAATAACCAAAAAAATTATCCTATGAACTTCTTGGCCTTCTCCTTTGGTGGAAACCAAGTTTTCTCTGCCTTCTTTTTAGATATTTTACACAAATATCTCAAGTTTACTAATTTTTCTTCTTTCTTTCTTCTCCATTCATTCTCCTTTCATCCTAGCCTTTAATTATGATTTGGTGGGTTAATATTAGCACTCATTATCTTCCTACATGTGTCACCATGTCCTCCATTCATTCCCTTTATATTTTCACAAAAATATCTACCTAAATTACTAATCAACCCTTCTACCTTTATACTTAACATATTTTTTTTTCCTTTCTTCTTCTCCTTCTCCTACTTTTTCTTCTTATCCATATCACTTCAGGTTGAGTTTGATGTGGAGAGACATTTGCTTAATTTTTTATATCCATATGCTTCTCCAAATGTTGTTATTAATTTCCTAGACAAACCCATGAGTTAGTGATGCTTATGTTAAGTAATTGGTTCAAGCTAAGATATAGTGGTGCATAAGATCAGATCCACTAAAGATAAAAGAGAGAAGATGAGAGGATAATCTTATAACTTGGTTTCCAAGAACTATTGAAAATAAAATACTCACAAGCACCACTCTAAGATTTAGCAACTAGAGTTAAAGTTTGAAAGATTTTGTAAAGATTAAGACAATACTCTTCACTCAAGTATTTAATGGTTGTGTGTGTGTAGTCAACACCATTTTGCAGCCAAAGGAATATTCCCTTCATTGCACTTAACACCATACTTATAGGGAGTGGGTGGGTTCTCAAAAGAAAAACTTAAACCCTTTACAAACTGACTTAGTTAGTTCCTAAGTAACTAGTTACCTAATAGACCTAACTAGTCTAGTTGGAAAGTAACCAAAATACAATAAGTTACTAGGGTTTTGGGAAGGGGGTTTCAACAGTTTTACAAATGAATCGATGTCCTTCCCAATGATTTAAGATTTGATTGGGAGACTTACAAGTTGATTGGTTGCTTTAGTAGTTACATTTAGAGAAATTTTAGACACTAACTTTAATTATGCTAAGCGAAATATGGAAATAACCTTGTTGGAAAGTGTTCTTGGGGATGTCAATAGATGTGAGTGACGGATGGATTACTTAAGCCGAATTTAAGGTCTTGAATTTTTTCATTTCACTTCCCTAAATATGTTACCAATGATTAACTTTCAACCCTTGTATTTTTCAAAAACTATGCTAGAAGATTTCTGTTAGTTTGTGTGCTTTACATGACTTGTATGGATGGTATTGCATGAATGGTGGAGGCGTGTGCATGGTTGGGGTAGAAGCTATATTGGAGCCATTTTGGATTTGGTATAGGAAGGGAAAAATGAGTAGCTTACATGGCTAGGCAAATTAACTCAATAATTTTATCCAAGGTAGAAGAGTCTTAAGTTCACTTAACTTAGGAAAATTAATAAGTTGATGGGTATGGAGAATAGTGGACGATCTTACATCATCCTCCCCCAATTGTAAGGAATCCTTCTTACCTCCATAAGGCTCATCAAGTATGTATGGATGAATACCACCCACATTAAACGTGTTTGATGTGTCCCCCATTTCTAGTGGAATCTCAAGTTTGTAGGCATAGGTGCTAATTTTCTCAAGCTCTTCACTTTGTGGTATGAGTTTATTCTTCCTTTTAGAAGGAAATATTTCCTTCCTAAGGTAAAGCTAAACTAAATCTCCCCACTTGAATTCTCGCCCCTTTCAATTCATTGGCCCTCGTTTTATTTATTTCTTTCACTTTCTCAATCTTTGTTCGTAGTTGTGCATGTAACTTTTTAAAATCTTCATCCCTTTCTCTTGCTTTGAAACTAGTGTGGTATTCAATATAAAGTGGAAATAAATTGATGGGTGTGGTGGGAATCACTCCATACACCACCTCAACATGGGAATGACCAGTAGCATAAGTAGGAGACCGATTGTATGCTAACTTAGTATGATTAAGTTTGATGTCCTAATCCTTCAAGGATTTATGAACCAAAATTTTCAATAGCATAATGATGGTGTGATTGGTAACCTTAGTTTGTCAATCTGTTTGTGGATGATAGGTTGTATGAAAGAGAATTCTAGTATCCACCAACCTCCACAAATTCTTCCAAAAGTAGCTAAGAAACTTAGGTATCCCTATAAGAGACAATTAATTTTGGGATACCATGTAACCTAATTATCTTCTTGAAATATAGATCAACAATGTAAGAGTCATTGTCTATCTTAATACATAAGATGAAATGAGCTATATTAGAAAACCGATCTACCACCACCATAATGGCATCATTTTGCCTTTGAGTTACATGCAATGCCACTATAAAGTCCATACTCACATGATCCTAATGTTGTTGTGCAATAGGCAATTGAGTGTAGAGTCCTTGGTAGAAGTAAATCTTGGACTTTTGACAAATAGAACATTTAGCCACTATTGATTGTACATCTCCTACTATACTAGGCCAGTAGAAAATGCTCTTGAGTACATCACATGTTTTATTAATGCCAAAATGCCTCACTAATCCTCCTCATGTGTTTTACTAATCAACAATTCTTGGATGAATCACTTAGGAATGCACACCCTATTGCCGTTGAAGAGAAACCCATCTTGAATTAGGTAAGGACCTCGGGCCTTGTATTGATCTCCTATGAGTTTTGCAAAGTATTCATCCTTCTTGTAGTTCTCCTTCAAGCATCCAAACCCTATAACTCCAGCCTCTAACAATGACAACATACAATGACCTCAATAGAGGGCATCTATTACAACATCAGTTTGCCACTCTTATGTTTTGCTACAAAGGAAAAGAACTGTAAAAACTCTATCCATCTATCATGCCTAGGATTGAGCTTATGTTTCCCATTTATATACTTTAAAGACTCGTGGTTGATATGCTTTAGAAATTATGATGGCCTAAGGTAATGAGAACAATGATCTAAAGCCCTAACAAAGGCATAAAAATCTTTATCATATGTGTTATAATTAGTTTGTAAGCCATTGAGCTTTTCACTAAAGAAGGCTATTGGTTTGCTGTCTATTTTGACTAATTCCCACGCTGCGTGCATCACACTCTATTTCGACCACTTTGGCAAAGTTATTTTGTTTTTTATCACCTCTAAGGCTTCTTGTGTTTTTTTAGACCACGCAAACCGGCCTTTCTTAAGGCATTTAGTGATGGGGGATAACAAAGTACTAAACCCTCTTATGAACCACCTATAAAATGAGGTAAGTCCATGAAAGGATCTAAAGTGCATAATGGATGTAGGGCTAGGCTACATTTTTATTGCCTCCACCTTTGACTCATCCATTGAGGTTCCCTCATAGGATATAATAAAACCCTAGGAAGGTGACTTGAGGCACAAAAATGTCACACTTCTCTAGCTTACCATATAACTTATGATCCCTAAGGGTTACAAATGCAAGCTTTAAGTGCTTTACATCCTCTTCACAAATAAAGGAGTATACATCAAAATACATTACACCAAATTTGGAAGTAAAAGGCTAAAGAATGTTGTCCATAAGTCTTATGAAGGTACTTGGGGCATTAGACAGCTTGAATGATATGACCATCCATTCATATTGTAACACCCTAATTTTTAAGACTTGAAATTTTCATTTTACAGAGCTAATCACAAAAGCTAAAACAATAAATATTAAGGGTGTTACCACCACACTTGGTACAAGTCCCATTTCCTCTACCATTCGCATACCAAGTGTTAAGGATAAAATCATTACTCCACTTAAATTAATGACATGATTATGAGAAATATAACATAGAGGGAAAAAAAGATACGTATTGTACTAAATTAAAGCAGCATCAACAACTACAAAACTCAAAAAAGAGAAAGAATAAAAGGACACAAACGTCCAAGTACAATCAAAATCAAATATACCAAAAAGATACCGCATAGTCCTAGGCTCCCAATCTAAACTACCAAATTTTAATTAAACTTGAAAGTTGACCTGCAAAGTCTATTGCACATTACATAGGTAGGGGGCATAAAAGAAAACCTTCAGTAAAACAATAATGAGAAACCCTTTATACTAAACCAAATAAAAACCTAATATGAAATATATACAAGGCATACGACAAAAAAATGTATAAGACATTTAGATATACATAGGATTATTGGAATATGACGATCCTTCATATAACCGTATACCACCAAGACTATATACTATTTATACTTGTTCATCTAGAATAAACTAAAACTTATCGATCGAACATCTAAGAGATGATCTTTTGATTATAATTAAGGACATCATCAACCCAAACCAAGACGATAACAACATGTCACATATCTCATTTTTAATGCTAATAAATCTCATGACATAAATAGGCTTACAAGCATAGACCAATAATAATCCATAGTATCATAGGTAGGCACAAAGGTTGCTAAAAAACACATATATGTGCAAAGGCTGATATCGAAACATAGGTAGGTACAAAGGATACTACTAAACCATAGATGGGAACAAAGGCTGCTACCGAACCATATTTAGGTACAAATGCTATTACCGACCAAATTCAATAATCCATCAATCATTTTCATTTTCATTACTTGAAGGGAGATCAATCAACTTAGAGACACTAAGGTACTCCAGTCATGTCGGCGCACTAAGGCAGCATCGTATCCTACCGACTATCAACCCAATGACACAAAGGTACCCTAGTTGTACTTATACACGAAAGTAACATAGGACTATACCAACAAGGACACCTAATCTATAAGTATGTATACCCTCTATCAGTCCATATAACTAAATAGAGTAATATATAGGGCCTAGATAGGGAACTAATGCACACCAATAAAAATCCATAATCAACCATGGACTAAACCACGTCTTTAGAGTAGCAACCCCTAATGAACCACCATTCCCATTCTCAAGGTTTTTTACTTTAAGTATTAGTATTTTATTAAGATAACCACGAAATCACATAGATCTAATTCCCATATTTAATTATTTTCCATTTATTTTGAGACAACCATAAACAAGATCATTACCAAGGTCAATCATAAAACTATACTAAAGCCATCCTAGGCTTAATTATTCACATTTGGAAGCATTAGGTTGAAAATGACTAAAATGCCCTTAAGGTGAAAATTACAACATTAACATCCTCTTTAATTAATAAATCCATTTTATTTATTAAATTATCATGAAAATGATAAAAACATAATAATTAAATTAATTTACCATGTAATTAAATTATCAGATGAGAAAAATTATAATTTTTTTCCTATTCAAGATTTTGCATATAAAACCCTACCATGTGTATGTAATATATCTATGATCACATAATCTCATGCTCAAAAACATATAATATACATTAGACATACTTGTCAAGATAAATATCATAACACATTTAACATTGAAAATTCCATAAATATATCTAAGCATGCTCAACCTATCATTTTCCACGTACATATCATATATAATCATAAAAATCATTTTTATAATGCTTTCATACCCAAAATATTTTACATATAATAACATGCTA
Source organism: Tamarix chinensis (assembly GCA_030549775.1). Taxonomy (NCBI): domain Eukaryota; kingdom Viridiplantae; phylum Streptophyta; class Magnoliopsida; order Caryophyllales; family Tamaricaceae; genus Tamarix; species Tamarix chinensis. Next base: position 34,145,379 of record CM060181.1, on the reverse strand, counting down.
TGTTTTTTTTACCAATTTTCATGATATAATAAATATTGCATAAATACAACATAATGAATTATGCTAAAGATATTTCAAACCCAAAAATCCTAATGTGCTATCATGTAATATCTATCATTTTAGTAGAATATAAAAGTTACCATATAGCAACATACTTAACATAGTTTATAAATCAAAACCTTAATGTGCTATCATGCTATATCTAATATTTTAGGAGAGTATAGAAGTTACCTGATTTCTAGCAAAAATGCAAATTAGTAGTATCTTACTAAAATTATAAGGCCACAATAATCAAACTTTCCTACCTAAAAAGTACCACAATTATAGAATTAATAGTTAAAAAATAATAATTATAATAATAAAATATGTATTTTTTTTAAATTATCAAAATACCCTTACTTTTTAATAATAGGTACCAATAATTATTAGAGGAAAAATTCCTCACATTGTGCATGCAGCATGAGTTTGGTGCACGAAGGGTTGGACGGTTGGGGAAAGGGTTGGGCTGGCTAGTTTAGTTGTGAATGACAGTTGTATGCAATGGTGGAGGTGGTGGTGAGGTTGAGAGAGGCATGACCTAGTGGTGGCTAGTGCTCAAAGGCTGATGGAGGGTGGTAGTGGTGGCATTAGGCTTGATAGGGCATCGTAGGAAGGGGGAAGGGTTGTTGGTTGGTGAGCTAGTGGCTATGAGGTGGTGATGGTGTGATAAGGGTTGCAAAGAGGGGTAGTGTAGGAAGCTAGAGTTGTAGAGGAGGGAGCCATAGTGAAGGGAGAAGTGATGACAATCTTTTATATTGCCTAGGGGTACGTAATAGAAAATGATGGAAATTACCATAAGGGAGGAGAAGAAGAAGCCACGTGTGGAAGGGAAGAAAGAAGAAAAAGAAGAGGAAGAGGAGGAGGAGAAGGAGGAAGAAGATAATGGTGATGGTTGGAGGTCGTTGATGATGGTTTCCACGAAACCAAACAAAGCCAAAAAGGAGTAGGGGATAAAGGAGAAGAAGTAAATAAGGAGGAGGAGGAGGAGGAGGATATTGGCAATCACGGTGGGTGGTTTTTTTGGGAATTAAAACAAACAAAGCTAAGAGAGGGGGGAACTTTCTTAGTTATGCGTGGTGGTTGGGGTTGGTTGATCGACGCATGAAAGTGTAGAGGAGGAATCATGGTAAGTCATGTAGTAAGGCATGGTTGTGCATGAAAGGAAATCAACTAGATCAGGGGAAGAGGAGGAGAAGGGAGAAGAAGAAAAGGAGAATAAGAATAAGGGGGTTGGTAATGGATGGTGATTGTTGAGCAAAGCAAACGAGGCCAAGGAAGGACAACACTGGAGTCAAAAAAAGGAAAGAAAAAGGAAAGGAGGGGAAGGGATATCAGTTTGGTTAGTTGAGGAGGAGAGGATGGGTAAACGTGTGTATGTATATTATACAAGTAGATGGTGGTGAGGGGTATAGTTCAGGGGATAGTGTGATGGGTTTGATAGAGAGGGGTATGGGTTGCTCAGTGAGGTAAGGAAGGATACAAGGAGAGTGATTGGGGGAGGAGAATGGGGACATACAAGGGGTAAATTAGGGAGTAAAATGGTAAGGTAGAGTAGGAGTATTTTATTTTAGTTTTAGGTTTAGTTTTTATAGGGGTACTACGTAGAAAAATATATGGAGAAAAAATAATTAAGTTTAGGATAGCTTTAACAAAAAGAAAAGAGGTAAAATAATTAGAGAAAAATATTCAAGAAGTTATTTAGGTTAAAGTTCAAAGATTAATGATAAAATAATTAGGATAAAGTTTAAGGATTTGTTTTGAATAAAATGGCTAAACACATGAAAAAAAAAGGTTATAAAATTTTGGGGTGTTACACATATAGTCCTCCCCTAGTATCAAAAGTGGTCATCCATTCATCTCTTTTCTTCATCCTAATTTGAAGGTAATCACTCCTAATGTTAATTTTAGAGAAAACATTATCCTGGTGAAGACAATATGTGAGTTTTGACTAGGTATTTTAGTACAACAGAACATTGTATTGATCTGTGTGGGTTTTGGAGAAGTTTAAGTGTAGAATGTGAAGTATATGAGAAACATAATGGCCCCATGTTAATAAACACAAACCATGTTTCTTAGTGAAATCATTGATATATTTTAGCAAAAGTTGAGTGTAAGGAAATAGACACTAAGGTCCCATGTTTCATAAATATGAACAAGGTTTTTTATTTATTTTTAAAACATGTTGTTTTGCCTAGCGGGATTTTTTCTTCTATAAAAGGAGACATGATAAAACCCTAGCCATTGAAATCGTGTGGTCCAACTTCTTCTTCTTCTCCATAGAATTATCCATTAAAAGAGAATTGTAGATTCATGTAATTGATTGATTGATTGGTTTGATCATTTTATAATTACACAAGATCATGAACAAAGATCTCTAATTTTTTCTTCATTTTTTCTATTTTATGATTGAAGCCTCAATTTTTCATAATCTTGTTAATTTTGATTTGTTTTTTATCCTTTCAATCCATGATATTCCACAACAATTTGGTATCAGAGTAGCGTTGTTAAAGAGATCTAATAATCAGGATGGGTACAATATTCAACATTGAGAAGTTTAATTGATCCGTCAATTTTGAATTATGAAAATTAAATATACGGGAAATTTTAATTCAGAATGGATTGAAAAAAGCATTATCTGGTCATTCGATCAAGCCATAATCGATGATGAATGAGATATTTGAAGAAGTATATTTGAAGTCCCTCTCTACCATACAAACGTATTTGCCAAACAAGGTATTATAGGAAGTGGAAAAGGAATAAACAATGGTTGCCTTATTGTTGAAGGTTTAGCCATTATATATGAAAAAATTCGTAGCAAATCGACTATTGTTGAAGAGTCAGCTTCATAACCTAAAATTAGGTGAGGGTCAATATTTGAAAAATCACTTAGATGAATTTAACTCTATAGTTATGGATTTGCATAATATAGATGTTAAATTAGATGATGAAGATTTGGCTATTATGTTGTTATATTTTTTGCCTACGAGCTTTAAGCATTTTTGTATGACTATTTTGTATGGGAAGGACTAGTTGGTCCTTAAAGATATGAAATGTGTTGTGCTATAGCGGGAGTTGATTAATAGTCAATTAACTAACAATGGTACTTTTGGGGACTTGTATAGTGAGATTGGTAGCTAGGGGAGGATATAGGAGTGGGCATAGAGTGATTATAAAAAATCCAGATCTAAGTCGAAGATTTGAAAGAAGAATGTGACATGCTATGTGTGTCACAAAAAGGGGCATGTTAGGAATTTTTGTCCTAATAGGAAACCTAGTGCTACATCTGGTGAGTTATCCAGTACAAAGGATGATGATGTAGTTACCTATAATGATAGTGATGGAGATGTGTTGATGGCCACCGATAGACAGAACAACATCAGTGATAGATAGATCTTAGATTTTGGGTGCTCTTACCATATATGTCCCAATCGGAGTTGGTTTCAAACGTTCGAGATAACTCAAGGTGGAATTATCTTGATGGGTAATGAAGTTATTTACAAATATGTTTGGATTGAGATGGTGAATGTGAGGATGCATGATGGTGTGGTTAAGGAATTTTCTAATGTGATACATGTCTTGAAGATGACTAAGAACCTCATCTCTTTGAGTTCCTTAGAATGTAATGGCTACCGATGTGTTATTAAGGTTGGTACCCTAAGAGTTACAAAAGGGGCTCTAGTGGCAATGAAGGAAAAGCAGGTTGGGACACTATATGAATTGGTGGGTTCTATCATTGAGGGGTTGATGTTGTAACATCGTGGAGGTTATCAGACTCAGATGATACTAGGGCACATAAGTGTCAAGGGTCTGACTAAACTCTCTAAGAGGGGGTTACTGGATGGATAGAGTACAAATGCTATGAACTTCTATGAGTACATTGTGTTTGGAAAATAAAATAGGGCAGCTTTTCAATAGCTAAGCATAGTATGAGATGGCCTCTTGAATATATCCATTCAGATTTAGAGTGGTTTCCAAAGGTAGTTTATGGTACTTGCTCACATTCATTGATGAATTCTTTAGAAAGATATGGGTTTATTTATTAAAGTATAATAATGATGTGTTGGGTATTTTCAAACGCTAGAAGCCCTAGCTAGAGAAGGAGCTTAATTGCCTCAGGATAGATAATAGTCTTGAGTTTGTTTAGTAGAGTTTCAATAATTTCTTTTAAGATCATGGGATAGTGAGGCATCATACTTGTGTTGGGAGACCACTATATAATGGAGTTTCTAAGTGGATGAACAAAAAATTATTAGAGAAGGCTTGATGCATGTTGTCACAGGGAGGGCTAAGTAGAGAGTTTTAGGATAAGGAGGTTCATATGGCAGCATACTTGGTGAACCTATTACCAAATTGGTCCATAAAGTTGAAAACACCTGAGGATTTGTGGTCTCTTAAGCTAGATGATTAATCTGATTTGCATATCTTTGGTTGCCCTACTTATGCTTATGTGAATGATGGTAAACTTGAGCCTAAAGCCAAAAGGTGTATCTTTCTTGGCTTTATATATGAAGTGAAAGGGTACATGTTATAGGACCCTCACTATATCCAAGTTCTTGACCAGCAGGGATGTTACCTTCAATGAATCTATGTTCCTCTAGAATACCCAGTCTTGTGATGGTGTTTCTAAGAAGGTGGAGCGGGATATTGTTTTAGGCTAGGTGGAGGTTAAGGTTGAGTTAGATGACAAAGACCCTTCTAATAAGACCTACTATTCATTAAGTGGGTGGATCTAAGCCAACAAGTGGAGCAAAGTAGCGTTGCTCCAAGTAAAGCATAAAATATTATCAAGCCTTTTGTAACACCCCAAAATTTACTATTTTTTAAAAAATGGAAGTAATTAAATTAAAACCTATAAATTTTAGGAATATTACTGCCACACTTAGTACCAGACTGGTTCATTCCGACCGTTCCAGTACCAAGTGCTAAGGCTAAAAAGGATTATTGTTAACTTAAGTTAATACTTAAACTAAGAGTTCATAAACAGTCTAGAAAGATCATAAAATGAAAATCAGAGTACGCGTAAAAAGTTTACAATCTAAAAGAGTACAATCAATTAAAAGATAGAAATCAGAGTGCGTGAAAGTGATTCATCATCCAAAATACATAGTTAACGATCATTGAAAGGAATAAGGTCTACAAACGATGATAGTTTAGGTCTAGGAAATCCAATACAAAAAGGAATAACATAGAGAAATAAAAGAACACAAAGAAGAAATCTAGCCACGCCACTCTTGATCTTTGTGCCAAGTCCGAACTCGGCACTCAGCCCCGCCTAATGCCTCATGAACATCAAAGTCATCAAAATAAGCATCACCCACCTACACAAAGTCAGAAGGGCCTTTTACTCGTGGGAATGAGCAGCACTCATGAAAAGGGTGATCAGTACGCTACGTACTGAATAAGGTAACCGTGCACTAATACCAATACACAAAACACACAATCCAAGCATGATAATACAACAGCATACCATCACTTCAGATAAATAAATGAATAAAGGCTAATTTATAATCCGGATCCATTAATTATTTAATCTCTGATCAGTACTCATTTCATATCATACTTTTTATCAATCCATGCGAGTACGGGAACCCCACTATTATAGCCAGTGGATCGGTCACTTATAAGGAGAAACACCCTAACCACTATTATATGTCGGTGGATCGATCTGACCCCTACTCGCATGGTGTTCCACTGTAAGTACTTAGTGTCTTTTATATATCTTAGCAAACTTAGGGTTTGGTTTATCGAGCTTACGATCCCCCACTATTCTAGCCGGTAGAGCGGTCGTATATAGGGCAACATGCACCTAACCACTATTATAGCCGGTGGATTGGTCACTTATAGGACAAAATGCCCTAACTATTATTGTATGTCGGTGGATCGGTTTGGGCCTGGCTCAATAATCTTCCACTTTACATGATTAATATCTTAAGTGTCTTATTTAAAAGTTTTACCCTAGACATGTATGACTAACTCCCTCTACGCTTATCCCTCAAAAAGTCCCATCCCATATCATGAGAGTCATGCACCTCCTATCTTGACCCAACATCCTTTCCTCCTTACCCTAACTCACACTAGAGCCCATCTCCCATGTTTATGGGTCAAGGCCCACTATTTTTCACCTCCAATCCATTCACTGCCTCGCTCTAGGGTTTTCTCCAAAAATCCTAATTTAGGCCTATGTGGCCCATCCTACTCCACCTCACATAACCCAAATCATTTTAACACTCCACACATCACAACCTTTATATTCCACCCTCATCATCACACTTTACTCACCAAGTGCACTTGTGATCACGTAACCCTAAGTAGCCATAGCAAACCCTAGTTGGCCACAACATACCCTAGCTCGGTCTCCTATGTACTCTTATACTGTCACACGTACTATTTTTCATCCAAAGCGTTCAAACACCCAAACAACACTTCCATTACCTTCCTCACATCCCAAATCAACTTTCCATAAGTAAAATTCACCCCCATGTAAACTTTATACATCCCATGCAATCCTTAAAACTTTTTCATGCAAATCCTAAACTCCCACGTGAAACCCTAGATTCACCCATGCAAAACCCCAGATTCTTCCATGCAAAACCCTAGATCCTTCCACTCATGGTCATGCAACATTTTAGGTCAAATCCACATCCTTTCACTCCATCTCATCACATTACATAACCTAGCATACATGTCCTAAAGGGCCACATCATATCACATTGCAATCATAACTTATACATATTATACGCATGCCATAAAATAACATGTGAATATACCTCAACTCGAAGCCATACTACACATAAAATATTTATAACAATACACATAAGATACATCATATATCATGGCACATGGCATACAAGACATACAAAACACATTACATACATAAGGCCTTAGCTACACCCTTATATAATATGACACCGGTCTTAGAGCACGCTCCTACGCCTCCTTAGGGTTTTGATTGGTCTCTCCTATAAGAGGGAGAAAATAAAGATTAGATTCCCTCATGCCCAAAATACTATTATTTCCTAATTTATTCTAAAATTAGGGTTTTAGATAAAATAATAATATAATAATAGTAAGACTAACTAAATGCTAATTTTGCTAGGGATAAAAGTAATAATAGTAACATTGGAAAAGGTGATAATATAAGGTTTAAAGATTTTATCCTAATAACAATAATGATACTACTACTACTACTAGTACTAATAATAATAATAATGACATAATTCGAAATAATTGTGAAATAAGGGCTTCAACCCTTCACCAAAATAATAATAATAATAATAATAATAATAATGAAAACAATAATAATAATACGAAATAATAATAATAATAATAATAATAATAATGATGATGATGATGATAATAATAAGGGTATTAATCAAAATTAATGAAGAGTATGGTTTCGACCCTACATAAAAAAATAATAATACTAATACTAATACTAATAATAATAATAATAATAATAATAATAATAATAATAATAATAATAATAATAATAATAATAATAATAATAATAATAATAATAACACATAATAATAACAATAATACGAATATTAATAATAATAGAAATAAAAAAAAATAAAATAGGGCTTCAGCCCTCAATAATAGTAGTAGTAGTAGTAGTAGTAGTAGTAGTAGTAGTAGTAGTAGTAGTAGTAGTAGTAGTAGTAGTAGTAGTAGTAGTAGTAGTAGTAGTAGTAGTAGCAGTAGTAGTAGTAGTAGTAGTAGTAATAATAATAATAATAATAGTAATATAATAAAATTAAATAAATAAAGCTTGTAAAATTAGGGTTTAAGGGTTAAGAGGGTTTAGGGTACCACCTTGAGTTGGTGGTGATAGGCGGAAAAGGTGGGAAAAGGAGAGGGAGAAGGAGGGTGGAAGTTGGGGTGTTTATGGTTTCCTAGATGGAGAGGATTGGAATGAAGGTGGCAGCGCACGACGGTGGCTGTGGTAGCCGAAAGGGGAGGAAAAGAATAAAGGGAGGAGGAGAGGGAGGAAGGGGAAAAGAAGGGTAGAGGAGGTAGAGGAAGGTCTGCAGGTGTTTCTGAGAAGTGTAAGGGGCAGTGGTTGTGGCGAGAGTGGTGGTTAATGGTGGTGCGAAGGGTGGAAAAGGTGGAAGGAATAGCTGATCGAGAAGGTGACTTTGCACAGTTGGGGTGGCTCGTGCAAGGCAGATCGAGGGAGGAGGAAGGTGTAGTTAGTTAAAGGGTGATGTAGGGAGTGGCTCTGAGGGTGTTTTGAACGGCGGAGTTGGACGACAGCAACGGGACTGGCATCTGAAAGGGCGGTGGTGCATAAGAAAAAAATTTTGGGCTGCGGGAAAAAGATCGAGTCCAAGGCTGGTAAGGGGTATTTATAGGCTAAAGGAGGGGGGAAATCGGTCAAAGGAGTGACGGAAAAATAGGGAAATTAGGAGAGGCACCGGCCAGCAATGGGAGGATGGCGAAATTCAAATGTGGTAGAGGGTTGTTGCGCATGAAAAGAAGGGGTCATGTATGAAAAGGAAGGGAAGTGGGTTGGGTCAAAGTGGTTGGCGAGTTAGAAGAATGAGTGAGGAGAGAAACGGCTGGTCAATGGCGCGATCGGCGATGAAAATCCAAGGAGTTGGGGAATTGCAAGTCGACGAGGAAGGAGAAGGAAGGAGGAAGAAGAAGGTGGGAGCGTGGACCGGCTGTCCAGGAAGAAAAGAAAAGAAAGAAAAGAAGGGGAAAACCGGACCGGGCAATAGGGGGTTAAAAATGGGGGTCAAAACCTGGTGTTCCGAGGAGGGCCACGCTGAAGGAGAAAAGGGTAGGGGAATTGGGTTGCAGGACAGGCCCAATTTGGGGGAAAAATAAAAGAAAAAGAGAAGAAGAAAAGAAAGGAAGAAAGAAAAAGGAAAAAGAAGAAGAAAAAGGAAAAGGGAAAATAGGTTGGTTGGGGTATTTGGAATATTTTGGCATTTTGGGATATTTTAAAAATAATAATATTTAATAAAATAATATTGAATTCCCTTTTTAGGCTAATTTAGGATTTTTGAAAGGTTTTTTCTAAATTCCATTTTTAATTAGCAAAACACCCAAAATTTTTGTAATTAAAATATTTATTATTTTCTTCTTAATTATCCCTAATTAATTCCCTTTTATTTTAATAAAAATAATTTATTTAATTAATTTTTCTATTAAATCCTTATTTGGCCAAAATTTCTAAAATTAGGGTTTTAGGGCATTTCACCTTTGGTCAGGTATGATTATGAAGAATTGGTTGGCTATGCTTTATCTAGTGGAGAGACTATTGTTGATGTGCATGAGCCAATGTCATTCTCAGTGGCTATTGAGAGTACTAATTTTGCTAAGTGGTGTGCTACTATAAAAGAGGAAATGGAGTCCTTATTAAAGAATCAGACATGGGAACGTGTGGAGACACCTAGGAAGAAAATAATTGTTGAATGCAAGTGTGTGTATAAGTTCAAATAGGGATCTACAAGGGTCAAGAGACTAAGGTATAAGGTTAGTTTAGTTACACATGGAGTCAGTCAGATTCCAAGCATAGATTATAATGAGGTATTTTCTCTTGTAGTTAGACATACTTCTATTTTTACCTTACTTGCTCTTGTGGATATGCATGATTTTGAGTTGGAGCAATTGGCTATTAAAACTATATTTTTGCATGGTGAGTTTTAGGAGGAGATTTTCATGTGACAATGTGATAGGTTTGTGGTTGATAGGATATGTGATCATGTGTTCCTCTTAAAGAGCTCATTGTATGGCCTAAAGTAGTCTCTTAGACGGTGGTATAAATGAATTGATTATTTTTTGCTTGATCATAAATTATCTAGAAGTGAGCATAATAGATGTGTGTATTTGGAGGAGATAGAGGGTGACTCTTATGTTTATCTTTTGCTATATGTTGATGAAGTTTTTGTGGGGAAAAAGATATGTGTGATGTTAATAAGGCGAAGGCAATGCTAAAGAGCGATTTTGAAATGAAGGATCTTAGAGTTGCAAAGAGGATTCTTTGGTATGTAGATCATTAGAAACCATGAGCATAAGATTTTTTACTTGTCATAAGAGTCCTATATGAACAAGGTGCTAGAGAGATTTTATATGATAGATGCCAAGATGATGATCACTCCATTGGCTACTCACTTCAGATGGTTTGCTTTAGATTATCCCAAATCTAAAGAGGAAGAGGAGTTCATAGTGACTCCTCTATATTCAAATGTTGTTGGTTGTACCATGTACGCTATGTGTGCTCCAAGCTTGATATTGTTCAAGCTATTAGTGTCATGAGTCAATATATGGTGAATCCAAAAAAGGCTCATTAGCAAGTAGTGAAGTGGATCCTTAGGTACTTGAAGGAAACGATATCAGCTTGTATTGAGTATAGGAAATCAACTGACTTGTTGGTTGTGTTTGTGGACTCTAATTATGGTGGATACCTTAATAAAAGAAGATCCACCAGTGGATATATTTTTTTCCCATGGTAGTTCACTTATTAGTTGGAGTTATTCCTTGTAGGAGGTAACTACTTTGTCCGCTATTGAGGTAAAGTATATGGCTATAACAAAGACTTTTTAGAAAGCCTTGTGGCTTAGTGGTTTAGTAAGAGAGTTAGGGTTTAGTCACGGTGCTCTAGTTGTTCATGGTGATAGCTGGAGTGCTATTTTTTTTAGCAAAGAATTATAATTCTTTTCATTGTTAAACAAAGCATATTGACATCAGGTATCACTTTATTCAGGTTATTGTTATTTTAGACAAAGTTGTGTTAAAGAAAGTAAGTACCTTAGATAATCCAACTGATATGCTAACAAGTCCACTGATAGTGGGTAAGTTTGAGCGTTTCTCAGACTTGATTGGTGTTTATAAGCCATGAGGCCCTTTGTTGGGCCAAGGTTTTTTGTAGAATTCTTTACATTTCATGCATCACAAATACTACGTCAAGGTAGAAAATTGTGAGTTTTGACAAGATATTTGAGCACAACATAGCATTATGTTGATTCATCTAGGTGTTGGAGAAGTTTATTTGTAGAATATGAAGTATATGAGAAACATAGGGGTTCCTTATTAATAAACACGGACCGTGTTTTTCAGTGAAATCTTTGATGTGTTTTGGGTAAAACTTAAGAGTAAAGAAATAAATTTGGGGGTCCTTTGTTTCTTAAACATAGACCATGTTGTTTCTTTATTTTTGAAACAGGTTGCTTTTCCCCGTATAGTCTATTCTTCTATAAAAGGAGACATGATGAAACCCTAGCCATCAAAGTCATGTGACCCAAGTTCTTCTTCATCTCCATAGAATTCTCCATTAAAAGAGAATTGTAGATTTGTGTAACTTATTAATTGATTAGTTTAATCATCCTATCATTACACAAGAGCATGAATAAATATCTCTAATTTTTTCTTCAATTATTCTATTTTGTAATTGAATCTTCAAATGTTCATAATCTTGTTAATTTTGATTTAGTTTAGGTTATTTCAATTCACGTTATTCCACAACACAATATAACACACCATCAAGTGTAGGTAGGGGATACCTATAATTGGTTGTAATGTTGTTGATGGCCCTACTATCAACACACATTTACATGAAGCCATCTTTTTTTTTGGCACTAATAGAGCAGATACGACACATGGATTAAGGGATTCATGGATAAACCCCTTTTGTAACAGCTACTCTACTTGTCTTTATAACTCCACAACCTCCTTAAGGTTACACCTATAGGCAGGACTATTTGGGAGAGTCACACCGAGAATAAGATCAATTTGTTGCTCTGCGCTCCTAATGGGAGGCAACTTACTAGGTAGTTCATTTGGAAAAATGAATCCAAACTTATATATCAAGGCCTAGATCCTCGAATCTAGAGGACTACATTTCCCATTATTTTCAAGCATTAACAACAAATATCTGGTATTTCCTTTTCCAAAGGCCTTCTCTATCCCTTTCCCATTGATAAATATAGCCTTTTTGCATTCATTATCTTCCCTAACACATGAGGACTGAGAGCTAAGGGGTTTTAGTACAATGCTTTTGTGGGCAAAGTTCAAGATATAAGTGTTCTTTCTACTCTCATGCTTAGCATGCCTATCACATAGCCAAGGCCTTCCTAATAAAAGATTACATATATTCATATGAACTACATCATATACAACCTTATCTTGATACGTTTTTCCTATAGAAAATGGGACCACTACTTGCTTGCACACTTTGACCATATTGCTATTGTTGATCTATTAAAGTTTGCAAGGCCTAACATGTGTATTAATAGGCAATTTAAGCTTCTTTAAAATATTTTAAGAAGATACATTCACAAGACTACAACCATCCACCACAAGGGAACATACTTTACCAAGGATAATGCACTTGGTATGAAATATGTTCTCTCTTTGGGATTCTTCCACCACAAGTCCCCATGCATGAATCACCCGTCTTTCCACCAAAGCATCTCATACATCTGGCGGAACTTCCTCCACTTCCTTTTCATTAGCCTAATGATCCTATCATACTTTACCCTTTATAATCAAATCCTCCCATTCTATAAGGGTCATTAATCTTTAGTTTGGGCACTCATTTTGATAATGTCCAATTCCTTGGCACTTAAAACACCTAACTCCCTTACTTCTACTAGGTTTGTCCACCTCTTATCTCCCTTTTGCCTTGACATAAAATACCTTAGGTGTGGGTGGTGGTCTCGGTGCTTCCTTAGGGAAATTTAGAACTGGCTTTGAGGTGTTAGACCATAGGCCTCTCTTCTCCCTCTTATGCTTTTCAACATTGATGGCTAATGAAAAAGTTCATCTATAGTGTAATAATTATATGACTCCACCTTCCTAGCAATGTCATATCTCAAACCCTGAATAAATCGAGACATGGTGTGCTCCTCTACCTCCTCCAAACCAAGCCTCATAATGAGTCTTTCGAACTCCCTTATTTAATCTTCCACACTTATAGACCCTTTTCGTAGAGAAGATATTTTTTTGAAGAGGTATTGAGTATATGAGGATGGTAAATTTTCTCTCTCATAATTCTTTCTCATTTTTATAAAACTTCTCACATTGGACTTCCGCCCTTCCTTCTTTGGTGGATCAAAATTTCCCACTATAAGGAAGCATGTCCTTTTAATTTCAAAGCTTCCACCTTGAAAGTCGTCTCATCATCATAATCCTTAGATTCAATCATCCTACATCACCTTAACTCCCATTCTAAGAAGACTTTCGAGTCATGAGAACTATCAAACTCAAGTATCTCTACCTTAATATCATTAAAGGATTTTCTTCTATCATGTCTCCTTATTCCTTGGGCTATAGAAGAGTCATTATAGAAGGATCTAAAAACACTTTCTTCTCCATCCTCATTCAATCCTTCAAAATATCCTTGGCTACGAGGGGCTATACTTAGCACTCGAACATTAAGATTTGGTACAAGAACCTCTAAGAGACTTAATACTCTTTTCATGTCATCTTGTCCCTCATCAAGTCTTGTGCCTTCTCATGGATTAAACCTCTTGGAAGTGGTTGATCATCCATGGCTATATGAAGTTGAAGGGATGAAATCAAGGTGTTTTAGGCTTTTAGGGTTTGAAAATGGGTGGTGAATTTTGTGGTAGTTAGTGATGAGTCGGATGGTAGGTTAGGCTAGTTTTTTTTAGAGTTTGGGCTTAGATAAAGGTGTAAAAGAATAGAATAAAATCAAAGACCCAATTTACCAACCTTGAGATTTGAAACTAATTTGATGTATGTGCTAAACAATCATATCAAGCTAAGAGATGGTGGTGGATAGGATCGGTTGCCACTGAAGAGAGAAGATGAGAGGATAAGGTGATGATTTGGTTTCCAAGAACTATTGAAAATAAAATACTCACAAACATCACTCTAGGCTTTAGAAACGAGAGATAAAGTTTAAATGATTTTGTAGAGGTTAAGATAATACTCTTCACTTAAGTGTTGAATGGTTTCATATATGTAGGCAGCACAACTTTGAAGCCAAAAGATTATACCCTTAATTTCACTTAAAATTACACTTATAGGGAGTGTTTGGTTTTCAAACTAAAGACATAATCCTTTAAAAACTAACATAGTTAATTCCTAAGTAATTAGTTACCTAGTAGAACTAACTAGTCTACTTGGAAAGTAACCAAAATACTATCATCTACTAGGGTGTTGGGGAGGGGGGTTTTGACACTTTTAAAAAGGTATAGATGTCCTTCCCAATTCTTTAATATCTGATTGGGATACTTACAAGTTAAGTTTCTGCTTAAGCAATTACATTTATAGAAAGTTTGGACACTAACTTTAACTATGTTAAGCTAAATATGGAAATAACCTTACTGGAAAGTGTGCTTGGGGATACCATTAGATGTGGTGATGGATGGCTTACATAAGACTAAAATTAAGATCAATTTAAAGTCTAAAAAATTCCATTTCACTTCCCTAAATTTGTTACCAATGGTTGACTTCTAGCCCTTGTATTTTTTGAAAAACATGTTAGAAGATTGTTGTTGATTTGTGTGCTTTGGGTGGCTTGTATGGATGGTATTACATAGATGGTGGAGGCGTGTGCATGGTTGGGGTAGAAGTCATGTTGGATCCAATTTAGGTAGAGAAAATAAGCAACTTGCATGGCTAGGAAAATTAACTCAATAATTTTGTCCAAGTTAGAAGAGTCTTAAGTTCTCATAACTTAAAAAAATTAATAAGTTCATGGGTATAGAGATTAGTAGATGCTCATGCATCAGTTAGTTGGCAAATTATATGGTGCAGACCTATTGCCATATCAAATTTATTATCCTTATTGACATGCTCTTTTATTCTTCATTATTTTCTTGTTCACTGCCTTCTTTTTTGCTTTGGTTTTTCTTTGTTGTCTTCTTCTTACTATGGCTATTATTTTGAATACTTACCTTCAAATATCATGTTCAATAGTTTTGGAAGATTAGCTTAAAAATGCAGTGGGAATTACACTCAGAGAAGAAATTCAAACTTTTAGAGAAAGTAAAGCTGAAGCAAAATCAACATTAAAGAGATATGTCGATGACATAAGGAGTAGATAATACATAATCATGCCTTACCTAAATTAGAAGAGATCATTTTAAACAAAGAATACTTTTAAAAGGAACACAAATAATCAAAAGGCTAAAATCAACAATACTAGAAGAGAGATTCGAAGAAAATGGATGAGAGAAAAGACTTAAACCAAAGATGAAGAAATCAACTAAAACATAGAGAATCAATGAAGAAAATAGAAAATCTATTTTCTTATAGTGAACTCGTGATACAACTATGTAAAATAGACCATAAATTAAAGCAAAGTTTTTCAACTAGATGTCAACATTTAATGTACATTGTCACACACATTTTTCCACTCTTCATATTCAATGACTAGGTAATCAAAATATCACAGTCATAATAAAATAACTATGGGTACTATATATCACTGTACCATATAGTCATATATTATCCTACCTAATAAATATCATCTATCATTCCACAATTTGGTCTCATAGTAGTTCACACCCAATTTAGAGAAGGTTCTTCTCATCCACACAAATATTATATGTAGGCCATCGTAAAAGTTGTTTGAAAAATAGTTGATATGCAAGAATTTATCATTTTCCAATAATTTTAATGTGGTTTGGTTATACTTATATATCATATTTATTTTGCTATTCTTTTTTATTTTTATTTTATGCTAGCTTATTACATTATGAAATTATTTGAGAAGGAAGATTGTGAGGAGGTATGGCAAGTTTAAACCCTATTATAGATTTTTTCCATGTTTAATTTATTTTTTCTTTAATATTATGAACTTATATGTTTCAATTTATATTTGAAAAATAGTAGACATTATGGCTATAAAATTTATTCTAAGGGCATCAAATATGGTTAAAATTCACGGACATGATACTTGAAAAGTTAATAATTGATTAAGCTATTGACTGTAAAGAAAAGTCATGGCCATCCATTCTTAAATATTAACATCTAGTTGAAAAACTTTTTTTATTCCAGCCATGGTATATTTTACATAGATGTATCATGAGTTCACTATAAGAAAATATACTTTCATATTTTCTTCATTGATTCTATATTTTTTGGTTGATTACTTCATCTTTGGTTTATGGCTTTTCTCTAATCCATTTACTTCAACTCTCTTTGCTAGTCTTGTTGATTTTAGCTTTTTGATTATTTATTTTAGATTTAAAATTACTCTTCATTTAAAATGATCTCTTTCGATTCCAGTAAGGCAAACTTGTTTATTATCTACCACTTATATCATTGTCATAGGTCTTTAATGTTGACTTTGCTTCATGTTTACTTTCTCTAAAATTTTAAATTTCTTCTCCGAAAGTAATCACCCATGCATTGTTAAGCTTCTTTTCCAAAATTATTGATGTTATGTTTGAAGGTAAGTATTCAAAATAATGGCCAAAGCAAAAAGAAGACGGCAAATAAAACCCAAAGCAAGAAGAAGGCAGTGATCAAGAAAAAAAAAGTAGAATAAAAGAGCATGTAAATAGGGATAATAAATTTGATATGGCAACCAATGTGCATTATATAATTTGCTAACTAACTGATGCAAGAGCATCCACTAATTTCCATATCCATCAACTTATTAATTTTCTTAAGTTATGAGAACTCAAGACACTTATAACTTGGACAAAATTATTGAGTTAATTTTCCTAGCCATGAAAGCCATTCATTTTTCCTTACCATGATCAAATTCAACTTGGCTCTAATATGGATTCTGTGTAATACCCTAGAATTAATTATTTTGGAAATATGTCATTAAATAAGAATTTATTGGGGAATTAAATTAATTCATTATTTTATGTAGATTAAGAGGGATTATGTAGGGAAAATTAATAGGAATTTACAAATAATTTTATAAAGGAGGAAAATTTGGGCTTTGTGTAAATAAAAAGGAGTTAGGAAGAATATTTTTAAAAGGGCCCTAAATTAGCCTAAAAATGAGGTTTAATATTTTATTTAAATATTCAAATAATCTTATTATGGGTACCCGAAGAAAAATACTCTAAATATTTATGTAAAGCCAAAACATTAAAATCTTCTTTTTCTACTCCTTTTTTTCCCTTTCTTTTCTTCTTTTCTTCTTTTCCTAATTCTCTCCTTCTTCTCGCCGGTTGGGCCTGTCCGCGGCCCAACTTCCGTCCCTCCTTCCTTCTCCTTCCCCGCGGCCCAGCGCCGTTCAGCCCCCCTTTCCATAATCGCGACGCAGCGTTTCGTCCCTCGATTCGCTAAGACGCCGCGTCGCGTTAAGTGACAGAATAGCTATTGCCAAACGGGCAATGCGACGCAACGCTTTGTCCCCCTACCCACTGAAACACCGCGTTTCGTTTTAAAACCTTATAACCATTGCCAAACCAGCCGGCCCTCCCTCTTTACCTTTTTCCCCTAGACCGCCGGTCTACCACACACCCTGTTGTCTTCCTCCTCGCACTAGGCCTGTAACTCGCAGCCTGCGTGCCAACAGCCATCTACCGTCCGGCTGTCCTCCCCTGCCATTTCCGTCCCTTTCTTTCCCATTTCGACCCAACCTGCCTGTCCTACCCCTCACGCGTACTGCCCCCTTTCCTTTTTCCCGCACCGAGCCAAACACACCCTGTAAACTTGCAGAGCATGCGCCAGCTGCCACCACCGGACGGCGACCTACCGCACCTGCCCCACGTGCCCTCTCCCTCCTTCGTCGTTTTCCCCCTCCAAATTGCCTATAAATACCCCCATTAGCAGCCATAGCCAGCCTCTTTTTTTCAAATTTGCCCCGAAACTCTGCCTCGCCGCCGCCCAAAAAGTTGAGCTTTCCGCCGCCGCCGGTGAACACCGCGACAACTGCCGCCCACCGGAACCTTCCCCACACTCCCCTCAACAAAACCAAGCCACCGTCGCCCCTTACCTCGCCCTGCACGTGCCGCCCTAGCCGTGCGAAGTCACCACCCCGAGAAACCATCTCCAGCCTTTGCCGCCCCTCGCGCCGCCTTCTACTGCCACCCTCACCGCAACCAACACTTCCACCACCCTCCAAAACGCCCAGCAGACCTCCCTCTACCTTCCCATACCTTCACCCTCCACCGTCTCCCTCTCCTTCTACCTCCCCCATTTTCCACCACTCTCCACCACCCTCGGCCGCCGCGCCAACCACCGCGCGCCGCCACTCCCAGCCACACCACCACCCTCATTCCATCCCTCTCTATCTGCTGCATCCTAATCCACCTCAAACACTCCTCCATTCCCTCTCCTCTAGCCCACACCTTGATCTTTCCACCTCCCTTCCTCCTCCATCGCCGCCGCCGCCACGCGCTGCCGCCAGTCCACCACTGACCTTAGGTGGTTTTCCCAACTCCCCCACTCCCTAAAATTATTTTCTATAAGTGTTAGTAATTTTATCTAATATTAATGCTAAAATCCTTAATAATAATATTATTATTACCATTATCATTATTAGTATTAGTATTATTATTATTATTACACTCTTAATATTACTATGCATCATCCTTATTTTCCTAACCTAATTTCAGAGATAGTTAGCTAGGGTACATTATTAAAAAGGAAACAACTTTAACATTAAGATGGTTATCCTTATTATTATTATTATTATTATTATTATTATTATTATTATTATTATTATTATTATTATTATTATTATTATTCCTATTATGGTTATTACTCTTATTACTATCTCTATCACTACTACTAATACTAGATGTGGCTTACTATCATTATCTTACTACTATATGTGATAGACATTTGAAAGCTTACATTATTATCATTATCATTATTACTATTATTATTTTTATTTAAACCCAAGTTGGCATATTATCATTTTATTTTTAAGGAAGAATAATACTTAACCTTAGTATATTACTATTTATTATTCGAATATTACTAATATTATTCCTAATGCCCTTGTCACTAACATTATTAGTTATTACTATTGCTATTATTATTATTATTATTATTATTATTACTATTATTATTATTATTATTACTATTATTATTATTATTATCTCTATTATTGTGACAAGAACGTTTGAACCCTTATATTATTATTATTCAAAATATAACTTTTATCATTATTATCTTTAGGAATATTTGTAAATTGTTGGTATTTTAATTATTATATTATTATTTTAACCCTAACACTATTATTAGACTTAGCCTTAAAAATGCTAGGGTTTCTAGCACTATAAACATTAGTGTGACTATTATTAGTTTTATTATTATTATTATCACTATTTTACTATGGTTAGCATGAAAACTATTATTATAAGAATAGAGCTAACGGGTCTAATAGTATAAGTGTAACAATAAATATTAAAAATAAACATATTTCGACTAGTAATATTTAGTAGACTATTTTAAGATAAAAACCTTATTTTTCGTATAATACTCTCTTTAATAATAATAATCCTAATCTTAAACTAGAATAAGGGATGATGGTACTTTTGAGGGAAACTAATACTTAGTATTTTCCCTTTTATAGGTGATCCTAACCAAAACCCTAAGGAGTTATAGGAGCGTGCTCCAAGCCCGGCGTCGCTTTAGGTAAGGATGTAGCTAAGGCCCTTGTGTGTTATGTGATTTGTATGCCTTGGATGCTTTATGTTTCGTGCTATATTATGTATCGTATGTTTTTCCTTAACTTGTCTTATGTGTAGCGTAGCTTGGAGTGAGGTATGTTCTGTATGTGTTCTTATGATATGAATATGACATGTATATGTGATGATTGTGTGCGATATGATATAACCCTCTAGGACATGCATGCTAGGGTGATTGTTATTATGATATGGGAATGAAAGAAAAAAAAAGAAATAAATGGGAAGTGAGTTGCTAAGGGAGATATGGGGTTGACCAAAATGAATAAGAGATGAGAAGTATGCATGAGAATTCTAGGGTTTGCATGGGGACTTGAGAGTTTGCATGGAGTGGATAAATCTTGCATGGGGGTGATCTTTACGTGTGGAAAGTTGATTTAGGGTGTAAATAAGCTAAAGGGAGAGATGTGGAGTGATTGGAGACTTGTGAGGAAAAATAGTACGTAGGTCGGTGTAAGGGTGTGTAAGGGACCTGATTATGGAAATTATGGAAGTAAAAAAAAAAGATTAAGGGGACAGTGGAGTATGGGTTAAGAAGGGGGATTTACTATGTGAAGGGTGAGTATGAGTGCCAGGGGTGAGAAGGAATGTTGGGTGAGAAATAGAGATGTTACTTGTGGGAGAAGAAAGGTACTAGGGTTTGAGGTGGTCAACTAGGGTTTTCATGGTTATGTGCGGAATCGAAAGGTAAAGTGATATGTTTTGGGATTGGATCTAATTGAGATAAGATGTGGGGCGTTGAATGAAGTAAAGATAGCGTAAGTGGGAGAAGGTTGGGCCACATCGGCCCAATTAGGGTTTTCAAGGGAAAACCCTAGGGGGTGATAGAAGGTGGAGTTGATGTCATAAAGTGTTGGGCCTAACCCACACCCGTAGGGGTTGACTCTTTCGTCTAAAGGTAAGTGTAAAGGGAATGGATGTCGGGGTGTGATAAGGGGCGCACGAGTCTCAAGATATGGGACGGGCCCTCTGGGGAGGATAGATGTAAAGGGTAGTTGATATGCATGTCGAGGGTGGAAAGCTTTATTTGATAAGACACGAATACGATACTAATTACTTAAAGAGCAAGACTGTTGAGCCGGGCCCAGACCGATCCACCGGCATAATAGTGGCCAGGTGTCAGGGTGCCCTAGAGACCGATCCACCGGCATATAATAGTGGTTAGGTGCGTTATGCCCTATAAGTGACTGATCCACCGACTATAATAGTGGTGGATCCCGAGCTCAACAAACCAAACATTATGTTGTAAATGAATCATGGGAAAGCTACTATATACTTACAGTGAAACACCATGAGAGTCGGGGCCAGACCGATCCACCGGCATAATAGTGGCCAGGAGCATTCTGCCCTGGAGACCGATCCACCGGCATATAATAGTGGTTAGGTGCGTTCTGCCCTATAAGTGACCGATCCACCGGCTATAATAGTGGGGCTCCCGTACTCGCATGGATTAACAAAGATTTTGGTGTGAAATGAATACATTTAATAGAGAATTATGAGGAATTAAGTCTAATTGGATCATAGCCGACCTTCATTACCTGGATTACTATATGCAGCTTATGTGAATGTGTCATGTATGCTATTTTGTATGTTTCTATGTTTGGCCTTAGTGCATATGTTACCTTACTTAGTACGTAGCGTACTGATCACCCGTTTCATGGGTGCTACTCATTCCCATGAGCAAAAGACCCGTCTGAGCTTGTACAGGTAGGGGATGACGTCTTCGATGCCTACGACACCTACGAGGCATCGGGTGGGGCTGAGCGTTGTGCCTAAACTGGACCTGGGGATCGAGAGCGACTCGGCTGGACCTATCTCTTTTATTGGACTTTTTATTATCGTATTTTAATTGTGTTTTGTACTATGCTTATGTTTTGAGAACGTACTCCTTGGATTGTAAACCCTAAGTCGCACTCTGACCTCTGTTTGACTTATGTTTTATTATGATGCATGTTTAGAGTTAATTTTATTTAGCCTTAGCACTTAGTACTAGAATGGTAGAGGTGAACCGATCTGGTACTAGGTGTGGCGGTAATGCCCCCGAGTTTACGGTTTTATCCTTCGCTTCCGCTAAACCTTTTGATTTTAAACGAAATTTTTCAGTAGTAAATTTGGGGGTGTTACATTCTGCCCCATCCATGCAAATTCCTCCTCCATCCATGCAATACCGTCCATACAAGCCAACTAAAGCTCAAAAATTAGCAAGAATCTTCTAGCATATTTTTCATAAAATATGAGGGTTGGAAGTCAACCATTGGTAACTTATTTAAGGAAGTGAAATGGAAATTTTTATGAACTTAAATTAAGCTTAATTTGAGGCTTAAGTAAGCCATCCATCCCTCACATCTATAGGCATCCCCAAGCACACTTTCTAGCAAGGTTATTTCCATATTTAGCTTAGCATAGTTAAAGTTGGTGTCTAAAATTTCTCCAAATTTAATTTCTTAAGATATAATTGTTATATATTAAGATTTGATGTTGTAAAATGAAGAGTAAGTAATAATGCTATGAATTAAGATATAATTGTTATATAATATAATATATATCTCAGACTTGTGTAACTATAATACATTTTTTTGAATGTTCTGTTATAGTTAATACTTTATTCATTTTGGTCGCATAAATGGATAATGTAAGGAGTCATAGGTAAAGGATCACAAATTTCAACCTTTAATGGAGCAACACAAAGAGTTAGTAATAATGTTATAAGTTAAGATGTAGCTAATATAATACACATATGTATCTATTGCACAATTTTTATTTTCTTTTTGTGATTAATGGATGTTCTATCATACTTCCTTTGTTCAAAAAATGAAGTTATAGCATGTTTTGAAAAAAATTGAACATTATTTTTTCACAATGTATAATATATTATGATATAAAAATATGTATTAAAATATTTTTAATAATGTTATTTTTTAATCACTATATATTGAAATATTTTCCATAATTTTTTATTAATATATATTAAGCGATATCATTAGTTAAAGTTTGTCCTTAAAATTTGTAATGACTTCCTTTTATGAATGAAGAGAGTAGTTAAACTTTTTTTTGCACTAATGGATAATGTAAAGATTCATAAGTACACATAAAAAAAATTTGAGGTTTAATGTAACAAAACAAAGAGTTAGTAATAATACTATGAATTACTCTGTATTCAAAATATTATTTCTATGTATTTTGATTATAAATTTTAACCATTATTTTTTTCTCAAAGTATGATATATTATGATTCAAAAATACAAATTTTATATTATTATTAAAAAACACTTGTATCATATATATATGTGTACATAATATTAATGA
This sequence comes from Tamarix chinensis, assembly GCA_030549775.1. NCBI lineage: Eukaryota > Viridiplantae > Streptophyta > Magnoliopsida > Caryophyllales > Tamaricaceae > Tamarix > Tamarix chinensis. The sequence goes on along the minus strand of CM060181.1, from coordinate 34,122,454 downwards.
TAAAATTTTATTTTTAAAATACACAACTATAATATTTCAAGTATGGACATAGTAAGATGTAATAAGTAAATTGTGATAGTTGAGGTGGATTATAATTATTTCATGTATCAGGATAAAGCTTTGGTTGGGGTACTTATATTTATTATTGTGTGACATTATTGTATAACACCAATTTTAATTTAAAGTTTCAAAAATATCCTATCTTTTTTAACAAAGCTCTTTTATTAGAGTGACCAAAGGACCATCTAAATAATTGCGCAATGTTTTACAAAAATACTAGAAAATATTTATCTAACGTGTTGGTTATCAACCCTCTCACCATGCATAATAATATTAGGCTCTCACAAAGCTCATGTTTAGCATTTAATAAGTCTCAAATTCAATTAATATAATATAAATACTATGTAGATATAAGGTTGGCAATGTAAAGTTAAGGGAAGGGGATTTAGAGTTTTCATAATGAATGGCAATTAATGAGAATAATTATTTCTAGTAAATATGGTAGTAATATCTTATTAGTAATATATTTTTCGGTAATAAGTAGGGAAAACATATGATTCCCATTATTTTATAAACAATATTTTTTTTTACAGTTTATATACTATATTAAAAGGTAATAAATATATCCATAATATTATAATTATACCCTTAATTAAAAATAACATAATAATTAATGCTTAGAAGAAAAAAGATAAAAATGAAAAATAAGTATTAACTTATCTAAATAATTTGTTTTAAATAAACTTTTTAAATGAAAAGACTTTCTTTTAGAAATGGATGGATTAACATTTAACACCAGCACCTATTATATGTATTGATAATTAATATACTCTTTTAATAATTTACTATTAATCCTTTAAAAATTGATTTTAATTGAATTTTTTGAAAAATACTAGTAGAACACATGAAATAATATTGTATATTTTTTGAGAAACCTTTTTTTCCCCCAAAAGATAATCATTTTAAATAAATATTACCTCTGTATACAACAAATTGTCACCGTACGCAAAATTTATAGATATGAGTTCACATTTATTATTTCTGACCTAATTCCGATGTGGCCCAATTCTGTACAACGATCAAGTCTAACTTGGATGAGAATTTGTTCGTTGTATCCAGAATCCAGATACCAGTCCCGATGATGCTATTGATTTCCTCGAAAAGCCCGTCGGTTAGTTATTAAATTGACTGACTGGACTTTCTTTTTTCCTTTTCAATCGGCGGCAGGTATGTAGTCTTCGCAGTTTTGTTATTTGTTTTTCTTTTTATTTTACTAATATTTCGAACTATCGAAACGCACTCGTCGTGTAACAGACCTTTCAACGAAAAGATCGTAACAGACCGAAGATAACTGGGTCCTACGGTGCGTAAGTGGTTAATTTATCGACGTATTTCCATTGAACGAATCAACATTTCCGCTAGCCTTTAGCCGTGTCCTCAGATAGCTCTCGACTCTCCCATCGTCTTCCACTAGCCCTGGACTGGCTACGTACTACGAGTCTACGAGCTTCTCGTGAAATCACGGGTAACAGAACCTCGGTTCCCTCAGCCTCCCGGAACTATAACCCCCTCGATCAGGTAAGTCGATCCGTTCCCTCTAAATCTGTAATACATTTCTAAGCCGCACTTCCTGTGTGCCGAGCGATTAACTAAATAATTTCGTATTTTAATCCATTGAATAACGGGGGAATAAACATTGTTGATTGATAAGTGTGTGTTGTCTTCTTCTAATAAATCGAATCTGAATTTTATTGATGAATTTGTTTAAAGAATCACCTGTTCTGAAAGAAGCGTTTTATACTTCTGGTTACTATAAAAACCGGTGATTTAAATTTAATTAGGTCACAACGTCGAATCCTTTCCCTATTTTAAGGTCTAGAAAAGATTGATTATCGAGTGAATGTTAATGCCTTAATTTCAAGGGATGTATACGTATGCTTGACTTTCGACGTTAATTGTTAGCAGCACTGAGTTATTTTCGTCCGACGAGGCCGAAATAATAATCATCGTCGTCGTCATACGCATCAGGGCCGACAGATCAACTACTGCAACATGGACGTAGTACCAGACGATGTATTATTCCAGATCCTTGTCCGGCTTCACCAGAACCACGACGTTATCCAATGCCGGTCCGTGTGTAGGAGGTGGTATTCAATAATCTCCGATCCTATATTTACGGACTCCTTCCATCGCCGCCGTTCTCGCGTCACCCTCATGTACAGACCCAAGATTGAAAATCGGTTTCGTCTGTTCGGAGATCTCGTCGAGCAAGGAAAGCGCCTACGAGTTGAGCCAATGACATCGGCCGATGCAGGGGGGCAACGCGGTCGTGAAGAACCGAACAAGAAAGCTAGCATGCCGCAATTTATAGAACTCCCAGAGGATTCTCATTACGCTACGCTTACTCATAGAATGGTGGCTTCGTGCATGGATCACCTCCTGTATTGCTATGAATCCTCGGAAATCGTTCGTTACGTCATCTACAACCCACTGACAAATCAACGTCGGTCGCTCCCTCCGATTCATTGCCCCGTCAAAAGCATCGCTTGTCCCGCCGTAGGCTTCTTCTGTGACCCCGTCACTAGCGCCACGGCTTCCCCGGCTGGCAGCGTATTATACTATAATCACAGGGTGGTCTCGATATCCACTACGTATGTCCCAAAAGACGGGGATTTTGACGCCTTCTTATTTTGTTCTCAAGCCAACCGATGGGAAAAACACAGGGTTTCATGCCCTTTTAACGTGGCCCCATTGTTTGACACCGATGTCGTCGTATGCCGAGGAAAGCTCCACTGGATGAGCTTTATTCTAAAGCGTACGAAGGCTCTCGTGGTCTATGATCCGTTCACCGATCCTACAAAGTTAAGCCAGGTAATTGACTTGCCACTATCCGAAGATTATGAGGATATATGCCGGAGCCTCGAGTATCGGATTGGAGTATGCAAAGATAGCCTAAGGATGTCAGCTCTAATTCATACACGCGGTTATCCTACAATCATGATTTGGGAGCTCCAAAATTATGGAAAGCCGACTTGCCTATGGAGTACGATATTCAAGATTTATGCATTTGATGGCCATGACATGGTGACGTCGGACATGATGCACGTCCGGCCACGTTGGTCCCAAGAAAAATCTAGTATATCCATGCACAATATTCTATCAATGAATGGAGTCGTGGCTTTCCACCCCAGCGATGATGACTTGATTTACGTGTTGAAAGATGGCAGAAGAATATTCTTGTGTGATCTACGTACGAAGAAGATGCGATTAGTTTTAGATGAGCCCGGTATATATATGTCAAATAGATTTTTTTTGTTTGAGCATCCTTATTCGCCCACATTACTGTTGTAATCTAAAATAGTTAATAATAATCTTGTGCGTTTCCTTGTACAGTATGTTCTTATAACATATGCGTTATCTTTTCTAGAGCTGCTCGAAGTTACCTCAAGTATTCTCTCTTTCTTACTCGTCGGAGGGTTTATGAACCAAACAAAACTATACCGGTGCTCTCAATCTATATTTGGGTTACAACACGTGATTTACATTACGTCTTTAGAGCTACTCCATGTTACTTTACTTGTACCTCAGACGAAAGCGAGAGATCACATGCCGATCCTAAAACATGATCATATGACTGCTAATTGTACCTTTTTTTTTTCTACTCTTTTTGTAACAAAACCGACCTCAAAATAAGCTTGCCTTTTGGTACTCTTTCAGCATTGTAGTAGAATATATATATGACTATGAATAGAAAAGTGAATAATAATAATAATAATAGTGATTGGTTAAGAATAATATCTAATCTCAATTATAGAGCCAAGCAAATCCTACCTCAGAATATTTGAACAAATAACAAATAACATCTCTCCATACAATATTTAAAAATAAAGTAGAAATATGCATAAATAAGCTAATAAATTAAGAATTATATTAACATGTCAATTATATCTTTTTCTTAAAAATGAGCGAAAGCAAAAGGAATGGAATATTTACCAAGGGAATCAAACACATAGATTTTGTTTTGATTATAAAAGACTGCATGCAAAACCCAATGTTTACTTAAGAGATAAGGTATGTGATAAAAACTTCTTGTTGTATCCCTTACTTAAGATCTAAACCGCAAGATAGTTTATGTGATTACTGAAATACCCCAAAACCCTAATTTAGAAAATTATGGCAAAATAAGGATTTATTAAAAAAATTAATTAAATAAATTATTTTTATTAAAATAAGAGGGAATTAATTAAGGCAAATTTAGGAGAAAATAATAAATAATTTAATTAGTAAAAATTTGAGTATTTTGCTAATTAAAAGGGAATTTAAGAAAAATCTTTCAAAAATCCTAAATTAACCTAAAAAGAAAATTTATTTATTATTTTAATATTAATATTTTTGAATATCCCAAAATACCCAAAATATATTAATTAACCCCAACCCACCTATTTTTCTTTTTTCCTTTTTCTTTTTCCCCTCTCTTCTTCCTTTTCTTTCCTTTTTCTTCTCTTCCTTCTTCTTTTCTTTTTCTCCTTTCCCCCGACCTGGGCCAGCCCGCCTTCGGCCCAGTCCCCTCCTTCCTCTTGCGTGGCCCAGGTTCGCGCCGCCCCCCTTCTTTTTTTTCCCAGCCAGTCTGGTTCTCTTTTCCTTTCTTTCTTTCTTTTCTCCCGGACCGCCGGTCCAGCCCCCTTCTCCTCCTCCTTCTTCTTCTTCCCCGATGCGCGCCTGCAACTCCCAGATTGGCGCAGTAATTTCCGCCGCCGACCATGCCGTGACCAACCATTCCTCCCCTCTCTTCCTTGCGGACTTACCTATCATTTCGACCTAACCGGCAATTCCCTCTCCTGCGTGTGCCCATCCCTTCTTCTCATCAACCATAACCTACAATGATAGACCTGCGCTAGCTTACCATCGCCGGCCGGTGCACCCATATCCCTTGCCCCCTATTTTTCCGCTTCCCTCTGTCGTTTTCTCCTCCAATTGATCTATATATATACCCCGTAGGTAGCCATAATCAGGTTTTAATTTTTACAGCCTAGAAACCTCGACCTTGCGCCACCGCCCAAACAGACTGTCGTTCCTCTGCCGTTGGCCATCACTACCACCCACGCTGCCCACCAAAGCCTTCCCTACACCACCCTCTGCAGAACTGAGTCTCCCTCCTCCCTTTCTTTGCCCTGGATGAGCCACCCCAGTCGTGCAAAGTCACCCTCCTGAACAACCCACTTCGACCTCTCGCCGCCCTTCGCACCACCGTCCGCTACCAATTCCGCCGCCAATAACACCATCTCTACCCTCCAAATCAACTAGGGGACCTTACTCTACCTCCCCATACTTCCATCTCTCCTTGCTTCCCTCTCCTCTAGCTTATACCCCCATCTCTCCACCTCTCTTCCTCCTCCACTGCTGTTGCCACCACCGCCATGCGCCACCGCCGGTTCCGCCACCAACCCTAGGTAGTATTCTAATTTCCCCAACCTTTAAACCTTTTTATATAAGAGTCAATAATTTTTAGTAATATTAATAGTATTACTCTTAATATTATTATTATTAATGTTGTTGTTGTTGTTGTTGTTATGTTATCACTCTTATTATCTAACCTAATTTAAAAAATATTTCTAACTAATGGTATTATTATTTAAAAGGCTATAACTTCATTATTATTATTATTATTATTATTATTATTATTATTATTATTATTATTATTTACTACTACTACTACTACTACTACTATCATTACTACTACTATTAATACTACTACTACTACTACTACTACTACTACTATTATTATTCCTATCATCATCATCATCATCATTATTATTATTATTATTATTATTATTATTATTATTATTATTATTATTATTATTATATTATACTTGACCATATTATCACTAAGGCTGCTACTATTATAATTTCTAGAACCTTTATTAACATTATTCTCAATATTGAAACTATTATTATTATTATTATTATTATTATTATTATTATTATTATTATTATTATTATTATTATTATTATTATTATTAGTATTATTAGTAGTAGTAGTATTAGTAGTAGTATCATTATTATTATTACTACTACTAGCATTATCAATATAAGTATCATTATGGTCACTACTTTTATATTATTTACATCACTTTATTATTATTACTAGAGTTTGGGTTGATATTAGTATTATTACTAAAACTAATATTATTATTATTATTATTAAAATTGAAACTATTACTTTTAATACTATGAATATCACTATGACTACTTTGGCATAAACCATGATGGCTACTAAGACTTATTTTGGGTTAGTGATGGTATGATTAATTATTTTGAGAATAATAACCCTACTTTTAATTATAAAACTACTATTATCACTATCAGCCCTAATAGTAGGCCATAACAAGGGTAAGATAGGAAATGATGGTAATTTTGGTAAGAGAGAGATTAACCCATAGTATTTTCCTCTTATAGGTGAATCAAGTCAAAACCCTAAGGAGGAATAGGAGCATGCTCCAAGCCCGGCGTTGTTTTAGGTAAGGGTGTAGCCAGGGCCTTATGAGTACTATGTGTCCTACATGCCTTCGATGCCACATATAATGATATGTTTTGTATCTTGTGCTATTATTTTAACTGTTTTATGTGTAGCACAGCTCAGAACGGAGGTATGTCCATGTACTTTCTTATTATTATCTATGTATTCATTCCAACCTTTTTATCATTATCATTGAGCGATGGATTGTGCAGCACCCCATGGTCTCATATACTATTTAAGTCTATCCAAACTAAAAGAAATAAAGTTCAAGATAAAGCCAAAAATGACCTAGGTAACTAGACCTTTTAGTATCGATACCCTCTAATACATTATTTGTGTCTAGAGTAGGTAAGGCATCCGGATCTACTAGGATCCTGCCCGAAGGCCCCAATAAATGCTAGAAGACAAAATAACCCTTGGTAGATTATTGAGGATCAAGTAAGCTAGACACATGCACAACTTGATTGTCTTTCACTTTACATGATTAGTAAATTATTCTTGAGGTTAGGTAATCACACAAGGCCCATACAATATGCAAGCAAGACATTCATATAATTATTCCATGTTAACCCTTTCCAACCCCAACCATGTGTGGGATTTCCATTAATTCTTACTCAATATTAACCAAATCCATTATCTTAATCCATCCAAGACAAATTCCATATTTCATCACCCCTTTCAAAAGCATCAACTTTTACTTGGGGTTACCCAACAAGGCCTTTACAACATCTATGGAGTATGTTATGAATCTTGGTTCATTTAATCCATCCATTAGGTTATTGATTCATGTCAACATATGTATTTTTACCCATTAAATAGTCATATAACAGTATTAGGTAAGAATCTCAAAGTATATCCAAGCCGAGAAATCAATATCATACACTCTGGCTAAACTAATCGATCGATTGTACCAACCAATCCATTGGTTTATCTCGGCCAAACCTAAGGTTCCCTCAAACCTCTAGATTAGTTTGGGAAAAATAGTCAATCATTCATGCACCAGTCGATCGATTCTGTCAAACTTATCGATGGGTTTAAGCAGAGATTAAGGCCAAGGTCACTACCAAACTTATCGTAGGCTGATTCATAATTAATATGTTGTAAATACATGGAAGAGTAAACATAAAAGGCCTAAGAGAAACACAACAATTTACAACAAATCAGGCAGCTTCCATCCGGACTAGACAATTGGTCCTTTAGACTAGTCGACTAGTCTAGTCATACTCGACTTGGACCAAAACAAAACTAAAGTACTAGTTGACTAGTTGGCCTCACCGATCGACTATTTATATGAACCAATCGACTGGTTTTGTCCAACCAGTCTATGGGTCTAAGTAGAGACTAATCCATTTTAGCTTGTAGAAAAATCAATTGATAGGTTTGACCAACTGATCAATTAATCATAGGAACAAGTCGACTAGTTAGGTCCAACTAGTCAATGGTTCTAATTAGAGACTAAACCAATTTAGTCTATAGGGACACTAGTCAATAGGTTTGACCAAATAGTTAACTATTTATCAAAACTAGTCGACTAGTTTACCAAACCAATCGTCTGATCTCATGACCAATCGATCTAAAATCCAAACCATTTGAATGCTCACAAAACTAGTTGATGGGTTCAAGGAACCGATCGGTTGGTCTAGGTAAAACACAACCCAAACTTATGAAACACACACCAAAACTTACCACACTTTACCATATTAATCTTAGTATGCTTTTATGTCAAAACACACATAAAAATATATGTTGCGTGCATAAAATCACATGGATACACGGTAATGTACACACTTAAACAAATCATGCTCAATAACCTATTTTATGCTTAGAAACTAGAATCAGAGAATATAAACAACACTTAATTGAGGAGAATTAAAACACATGCTCATGACATGGAACATAATTAGATAATACTCATATATCACTAACACATGGAACCCCAACATAGCACAGAAACCTAATTATGTTAAAGATATGAATACCTTACCTTGAAGAAATTCTTCTAGCATAAAATACCTACTAGATAACTTATCTAGCAAAACTTCGATTCCTAAGAGAATAAAAGTAAAACCTATTAAAGTCATCTTCCAAAATTTCATTAAAAACCAAGAAAATTAGAAGAAGAAAAGAGACACAAAATACCACCGTTGAATCAAAAATAGGGTGTTAAAAGAGAAGTTGAAATCTTCTCAACCTTAGTTCTTCTTTGCTTAAGTAAAGCAAGAGAATACCAAAACCAAGAATATAAAAAGAGAAAGAAACATAATTCTTGCAAGATCAAAGGAGAAATATAGAGAGAACCTCTATTTTTCTCAATAGAAGGAAGAAGAGGGAAAATAAAAGGTTGCTCAACACTTAGTGAAAATTTCCATTAGGATAATGGAGAAGAGAGAAAGAACACATGTAAAGAATGATAATGGATAAGCAAATGAGAAGTATAGGAACAAGTTGGTCAACATTATAAGGGAAAAGGGGGATGAGACTTGTGAGGTTGAGTTAGGAAATCCATGAAGTAAGGGATGACTTGATGGAGTGGTGGGGGTTGAGTGCCGTCAGAGATGGGCATAGTAGTGGGTTGGCAAGTCAGGGAAGGATGCACAAAGTCAAGCTCATATCCCCATCTTCTAGAAGAGATAGGGAGAAGTGAGGGAGAAGAAAAAGGGGAGGCTTCCTCCAAAAATGGATTTTTTTAAAAATTGTAAATTAAAATTATGTAATGATCTAGTTAATATGAAAATAATCTCAGAAAACTAAAACATGCTTATTAGCATAATTTAACTCCAATCCAAAGTTTTAATAATCATCAGAGATAAATTCAAATCAAAATTAGAAATGGATCTGAAATCACAAGCAAACCAGTCGATTGATTTAGGAAAACCAGTTGATTGGTTTGTCGAGGATAAGAATATAAATTTTCCAAGTACACCAATTGATTAATACCCTAGTCAATTAATATGACTTTAATTCACATTTTTATTAGAATTTCAAGTCCATTCCAAAACTAAACTCATTTATTTTATATTAACATAATTCTAAATATAATTTGAAGGATTTGAGATAGGGTATTACAAGACAGCTTTGAGAATCTTTGAAGCTGTATAAGAAGTGTTAATATAACCTCCATACGGTGTAGAATGATAATGAACTATGAAACTTTCAACTTCCTCTTTAGAAAAACATCTTCTATAGACTTCATCTGCACATATATTGTAAAGATAAGGCTTATCCCAATAATAATGCTTGACATTTGAGAGGAACTTCTTCTTTTATTGATAGGATAAGTCTGGCAGCATTACCCCACATGCTTTATAGTTTACAAAATCTACAAACCATGGGGCAGACAAGCTATTGATTGCCAAAAGTTTGTCATTTGGAAATGAATCATCAAAGGGAATATCATCCTCTTCACCTCCATCAATTTTAGGAATGGTTTCTCTCTAGGATTATCTACCCTAGATACGAGACATAGTCTTTGATTGGTTTTGGTTCACCAATGTGCCGATATGCCCTAGTAATACCCTAGTCTACTCTATATGTAACTTACATATCCTATAAGGGATATTGATACTTAAGGATTAAGTAACCAAGGTTCGAGAATACTGTGTTGACTATGTGTGATGGTATGAGCAATCATACCGTAGTGTCCTTAGGTTCTAAATTAAGGGTATTGTGCTACCTTCGTGCACCAGTATGAAAGAGGTGCACCTCAGTGACCCTAGGTTGATTGTGTCCCCCTCAAGTAATTTAAAATGGAAGTAACTATTGCATAAGAATTTAAATAGATTATTGTGGTTGAGGTTTGGTAGTTGTCTGTGTGCTACTTAGTTTTGGTGGGTTAGTTGGTAGTTGCCTTAGTGCTCTACCTTTGGCACTCATGGATTGTTTGTTCGATAATTGTCTCAGTGCACTACCATGGATTTTTTGAATTCCCTTGGTTGATTGGTCTGTAGATCCATAGGGAATCACCTTGTTGGTCATAGGTCACAATATGGTTATTATGTACTTTGAGATGATGTGAATTGGCTAAGTATGATTGGTTGTTGAGCATGGCACTCTAATATTGTATATTTTATCCCATGATTATTGCATATTGTTATGGCTTGTGATTATGTGCAATGTGAGTATGTTATCTCTTGTGAGGTATTATGATTTACTCACCATGAGAAAGTTGTATTTATACTATATTTGTAGATGACTATGTGAAGGCCATGAAGTAGCACAAAGTGTATAAGATTGGCAAGGATAAGTGGATCCCCTAAGAAGAGGTTCCATTCTTGGAATGAGCTTACGAATCTAAGAGTTAGGGAGAAATAATGTTGTACCCATGGTGGCTAGTTTTTGTTGTAACTAGTTTCCCTTTGAAATCTTATGTCCCTTGCTATATTTTGATTATCATTTATACAAAGTATATTTATCCTTAACTATTAACTATGTTATTGTATTTTATTTCCATTGTTTTATTTTGGATATAACTTATTTTGAGCCTTAGCACTTAGCATAAGAAATATGAGGTAACTAAAATTTGCTAAGTATGGCAGTAACACCCATTATTTGATATTAATGCTTCCACAAAACGAATTTTTTTATGTAGTAAAATGGTGGTGTACATCTACTAATGTGGAAGATAATGGATTAGTTATCCTTCACAATGCATTGCCTTTTTTGTTTGTTATTTGAAGAAGAATGTTGATCAAAGTAGAGATAAGAATCGATGTTGTAGTCATCTTCTACCAAATACTCGATTGGAATTTTTTTGACCTTCACTAAGATTAAATGAGTTATAAATATAAATCACAAATTTCTCTAGAGAAGAATACTTAAACTCTCTCAAGATGAACTCACTTGAAGGGGAAGGAAGAGAGATCGAAATCTTTCTTAATAATTCCGCTAAATCTTTTATTCATACATTAATGTTCAATTCTCCTCCACCAAATGTACAATATTCATATATATATATACTCATATGTAGGTCGAGCTTAACCTTCATGAATCAAGCCAAATAAACCAACATAATTAATGAAAGGCTAAAATAATACATGTTCATATGGTATATATAATGGTTTACAATTACAAATGATAAGACATTATAAAGTATACATAAAATATCAAAGATGTATACACCCTAATCATGGTAATACATTGAATAATCAAGTAATCAAATTTCATGTTTTGTATCTTTCTCTTACATGCAACTTTTTAACCCTTACATTATTATTGCCTTGCACACTAGATACTCTTGGTTAAGTCTTCTTGTTGCAAACATGTATAATACCTACAAGAATCACTTAGTAAAACATTATTAAGGTTATTGTGAAAGTGTTCAAGATTTTCAAGAACAATTGATACCATCTCTAAATATGCTAGCTCTTGACCTTCAACATGAGAATAATGGTATAGAGATGCTTCTGCATCACCTATTATCTATACACATCCTCTAACTCCCATTGTTCATAAGAACTAAGAGAACGGGTATATCACAAGGACTTGTGGACTCTTTAATGTATCCTTTATTTAACAAATTAATAACCTACCTTTTCAAATCCTATATGTAGGCCTATTCGGTATAACATCACTTGGAATAAATTCTATTTAATGTTTTATACTTCTTAAAGGGGTAATCTATAGGGATTGTTATCAAGCAATAATTAAAAATACTCGTATAGTAATTCCCTAACATTATGAGATGAAGATTAAAATATCTCTGTTTAACACTAGTAACGTTCTTTAAACCCTAATAGATACATAGTTGTATTATCACACAAAGCATGATCAACTTCACACTTTTTAGCAAAAAAAAAAAAAACTAGAGTATTTCTTAGACTTCTTGGAACTAGACCCACATTTGAATTATGTTTGTTCAATGCCCTATAATTAGACTTCATTTTTACTTAATTATCATAAATCTATTTTGGGTGAGGTGTGCTAATGTAATCTTCCTATCATTTTTATACAAAGTATACCTATTTTTATACTTATCCTAGTTACTTTACTATCATTTTGCTAGAGTCTACCTAAAAGAACATGAGCAGCATGCAGGAGAATAAATCACATAGAATAAAATCCTCAAACTTCCCAATTTCAAAATTACCAAAACTTGTCTACTTACTTTAATATCTCCCAAATCATTTAGCCACAGAAATCTATAAGGTTTAGGGTGTTTAGTGGTTTATAATCCCAATATAGACACCAAAAGTGTGCTAGTAGCATTAATACAGCTCCTATTGTCAATATTCATGTTAAAGCACTTATCATTAATCATACACCTTGTTTGGGAAATATTTTCTCTTTGTTCAACATTATGGTTTGGTATTCTATTGCTAATTCAAGCTCTATATACAACAAGTAGCTCATGGATAATTGGAAGTTCAATTTCTTAATCAAAACCAACAAATTCATTTCCCACATCAACACCTTCTAATTCTTCACTTTTAGATTCAAATTCTATGTCATCACACTCTCTTACCAAAATATTTCTCCTATTATAACACTTTGAAGCTATATGTCCCAAACCTCCACATTTAAAATATTTTATATCTCTAGCCCTTGTTTGTCCATTAGTATTGCTAGATACGATTGAAATATCCCAAAATTATAATTCTGAAAATTATAGCTAAATAAGGATTTATTAGGAAAATTAATTAAATAAATTATTTTATTAAAAAATAGGGGAGTTATTTAGGGACAATCAATAGGAAAACTAATAAATAATTTAATTAGGAAAAATTAGGGAGTGTTGCTAATTAAAATGGGATAAAGTATTATTCAAGAATAGCCCAAATTAATTTAAAAAGGAATTAATTATTATTTTTTAAATATTATTATTTTAAATAACAGCCACTAAGGCCACCTCTACCCTCCAAAACAACCAAGGGAACCTCCTCTACCTCCCCCACACCTCCCTTTCTCCCTACCTTCCTCTCCTTCTCCCTCCTTTCTCATCCTTCCACCACCTCCAATCCCCACGTCCGCCGCCGCCGGTGCCACCACTGTCCCTAGGTGGTGCTCTAACCTTCCCAACCCTTAAACCCATTATATACAAGTATTAGCTATTTTTAATAATATTAATAGTATTATCAATAATAGTAATAATATCATCATCATCATCATCATCATCATCATCATCATTATTATTATTATTATTATTATTATTATTATTATTATTATTATTATCATCATCATCATCATCATCATCATCATCATCATCATCATTATTATTATCACTTAACCTTACTTCAAAATTTTCCTAACTATTATTATTATTATTATTATTAATGGTCTACAACCTTAGTGTTATTATGATGATGATTTTCATTATTACTACTACTATTATTATTAATGCTAACTTTACCTATTATTATTACTTTTATTATTAGGGTATATATTTGGACCCTTATATTACTATACCATTTTGATTATTATTACTATTAGTATTATTCTTAACATTATTGTTATTATTATTGTTATTGTTATTATTATTGATGTTGTTGTTGTTGTTGTTGTTGTTGTTGTTGTTATTATTAATGTTATTGAAACCAAAGTTGGCATATTATCATTTTGATTGTTATAGAAGAAGAATACTTAAGCCTTAATATTATTATTACTTAATATTCAAATATTGATAATACTATTCCTAATGCCTTTATTATCAACATTATTACTATAGTATTATTATTATTATTAGTATTATTGTGACAAAAACATTCGAACCCTTATATTATTATTATTCCAAATATAACTATTATCATTATTATCTTTAGCAATAATAGTACCTTGTTGGTATTACTATATTATTATAATATTATTTTAACCCCAAAACTATTATTAACCTTAGCCTTAAAAATACTAGGATTTCTATTAGTAGGAGCATTAGTATTATTATTGTTATTATTATCACTATTTTGCTATAACTAGTATTAGTACTATTATTAGAAGATATAAAGCTATTAGGTTTAATAATATAAATATAGCTATAAATATTAACATAAACATATTTTCACTAGTAATACCTAGTAGGCTAACTTGAGGATAAAAACCCTAGTTTTCACTTATAAAGCTCCATTTAATAATAGTAACCCAAATCTTAGACTAAAATAAGAAATAATAATATTTTGGTAGGAGGGAAACTAATTCTTAGTTTTTTCCTCTTATAGGTAAATCAAGCCAAAACCCTAAGGAGGCGTAGGAGCATGCTCCAAGCCCGACATCGTTTTAGGTAAGGGTGTAGCTAAGGCCTTATGTGTGCTATTTGTTTTTATGTGCCTTGGATGCCATGTATAATGATATGGTGTGTATCTTATGCTATTATTATAGCCGTTTTATGTGTAGCGCAGCTTGGAGTTGAGGTATGATCCTGTATTCGTTTATGGCATTTGTACGATATGTTTGTGCTATGAATGGTGATATGATATGATATGGCCCTTTTAGGACATGCATGCTAGGATAATTAATGTAGTGATATGGGGTGGAAGGATGAAAAAGAGAAATAGGGAAGTGAGTGGATGAAGGGGAAGTAAGTTGGTCAAAGGGAAATAAATTAACCAAAGAATGTGGGATGGACCTAAACATCATAGGATTCATGAGAGGAAGAATAAAAGGGAACTTTAAGTAAAATAAACGGGATGAACATTGAATGGGAGAATTTAGGGTTGCATGGGAGAATCTAGGGTTTTGCACGAAATTTTTAGAGTTTTACTCGAAAAACTTTGAGGGTTTGCATGGGGTGGTGGTGAACTTTACATATGGAAAGTTGCCTTGGGGTGTGAAGAAGGTAATGGAAGAGTTGTTTGGGTGATTGGAGGCTTTGGGTGAAAAATAGTATGAAAGACAGTATAAGAGTGTATAGGAGACTGAGCTAGGATTTGGGAGGAAACCCTAATTGGAGAAGGTGGAAAATGGAAAATAAATGAGGATAAGTGTAGTATGAGGTGAGAATGGGGGAATGTCATGAGTGAGGCGAGCATAGGTGTCATGGGAAGTAAGAGTGGAAGGTGAGAAATGGAGATGTGCCATGTGGAAAGGGGGATACTAGGGTTGGCATGGCAAGCTAGGGTTTGGTGTGGCCATAGGTTGGCATATGGAAAGGAAACGATAGGGTAGATTAGGAATTGCCTACAAAAAGAGGAATGGCATGAAATAAGTGTTTCAGACCATAAAAGGGTTTACCCTAACGTCCCTTTCCTTGTGCAGCTCCAACTAATGATGAACAACTGAGTCAGGCGCCTAGAGGAGGCGGCCTTTATGGAATTTGTTCAGCGTTAACCCGTTGTGCCAACTCCACACCCACACCACCTCGAGGGCACCTATGAAGATTGGCTTCAGAGGGTCACCGGGCACCATCCTCCGACATACTCAGGCAAGGAGGACCCTGTGATCCTTGAAGGGTGGCTCTGAGACTTGGATTGCACTTTTGGGGCAGTGGACTGCCCCTGGCTCGGCAGCCCAACATAGCGGCCTTTTTCTTGAGTGGCGTGACAGACACCTGGTGGGTATAGCATCGTGCTTGGGTCGGACCCCCAGTAAATTGGGAGGCGTTCAAGACTACTCTTCATTCTAGATTCTACCCCGAGAGCCTAAAGAGGGACAAGCTCCGAGAATTTATGCAGCTCTCCCAAGGGTTGATGACAGTACGACAGTATTATGCCCGCTTCACGGAGCTACTGCGTTTTTCCCCCGGGATCGCTGCTAACGAGTCCACAGTTGTGTTCTAATTTGAGCAGGGGTTGAAATTCCGCATCCATAAGATGATGGGTGCAGTGCCATTTACTAATATTGCTACACTATACGAGCGCACCTGCCTCGCCGCCACCCTAGTCCAAGAGCAGGCCACCATCCTTGGGAAGAGGAAACCTGAGAGCCAGATTTTTGGGGGCAGGACCCAGCCGAGGTTAGGAGGACTCATGAGACCCCCACCAAGAGATTGTAGTAGAGGCTCGGGATACCTGAGGGAAAACTTATACAAACAGTGTGGTCGGAACCACCCGAGAAGGAATTGTGGAGGCAGGTTGGTGACCTGCCTGAACTGTAGAAATTTGGGCCACAAAGCAATCGAGTGTTGGAGGCCGCCACGTGCTCAGTAGTACCAGCATCAACAGGCACCATAGGGGGGAGCCTTAGTGCCCCAATAGCAGGCTTACCAGCAGTATCTCTAGAACACACCCCCACAGCACTACTAGTGAGCACCTACCCCAGCCGGTGCCATAGTTAGAGAGGCTAGGGGAAGGCCTCAAGGACCTAGGAATTTTCCCCAGAAAGCAGGCCAGTTAGACGGGTGCCTGAACTTGATTAGCCAGGCAGAGGCTGACTGCCAGATTGACATCATCACGGGTATGTTCACCCTCTGTTCTCTGACGGTACATATCCTATTTGATTCAAGTGCTACCTTGTCCTTTATTTCGACTGCTTTTACTGTTAAGGCTGGACTATCACCTACTGCCAGAATAGAACTATCTGTAATGCTTCCATCCGGTAAAAAGGTGGAGTGTAGTCAGTTGTTTTCTGATGTGGCCTTAGCCATAGGTGGGGTAGACTTCTTAGTAGACCTGGTCGGGATGGATTTGAAGGATTTTGATGTAATTCTAGGTATGGACATGCTAGAGAAATATAAGACCGTCATTGATTGTGCTCGGGAGCATGTGATCTTACGAAGCCCGAAGGGAACTAGGCTTTCATACAGGAGGACCTAGCCTAAGTCCACTACCAAGGTTGTATCAGCAGTGACTCTGTACTCTCTAGTCCAAAATGGGTATCCCCTATACTTGTATAGTGTACAAGAGCTGAACAAGGACTTGGCGGCCCTAGATAACATCCTGGTAGCCAAAGAGTTCCTAGATGTGTTTTCAAAGGAGATACCGGGTATGCCCCCAGTACGAGAAATTGACTTTAAGATCAAGCTTGTGCCAGGAGCTGAGCCAGTCACGAAGGAACCCTACCGGATGGCACCGGTTGAGCTGAAGGAGTTAAAGACCTAGCTAGAAGAGTTGTTATAGCATGGATACATCCGGCCGAGCGTGTCACCCTAGGGAGCACTGGTCTTATCCGTAAAGAAAAAGGATGGTAGTCTCCACCTTTACATCGACTACCGAGGACTAAACCAACTGACGGTGAAGAATCGGTATTCATTCCCTAGAATCAATTACCTGTTCGACCAGTTAAAAGGTGCCACGGTATTTTCTAATATTGATCTGAGATTCGGGTACCACCAGTTGAGGATCGCAAATGTTGATATTATGAAGACTTCTTTTCGAACCCAATATCGCCACTACGAGTTTACGGTGATGCCATTTGGACTCATGAATGCGCTTGAGGTTTTCATGGATTTGATGACGAGGATAATCAGGCCATTCCTCGATCAATTCATCGTAGTTTTTATTGACGACATCTTGGTGTACTCTAGAGGGAACAAGGAGCATGAGCAACATCTCCACACTATTCTAAGTCTAATGAGAGAGCATCGCCTGTATGCAAAATTATCAAAGCATGGATTTTGGCTTCAAGAGATGGCTTCCCTTGGACACATTGTATCAGCAGGGGGAGTGGTTATGGACCTAGCCAAGATCATGACCATCACAGAGTGGAAGCCTCCCAGAAATATAATAAAGGTTTGAAGCTTTATGGGATTGGTCGGGTATTACAGAAGGTTCGTGCAGAATTTCTCTAGGATTTCCCGACCATTAACCAACCTTCTGAAGAAGACTACAAAGTTCCAATAGGATGAGACGTGTGAGGGAGCCTTCCAATAGTTGAAGAGAATTTTGACCACCGCACAGGTGTTGACCCTACCAGAGGGGTCCAAGGGGTTCAAGGTTTATAGTGACGCATCTAAGAACGGACTTGGGTTTGTGTTGATGTAGAAGGGTAAAGTGGTCGCATATACCTCTCATCAGCTGAAGCATCATGAACAGAACTATCCTACCCATGACTTGGAGTTAGCTGTAGTGGTTTTTGCCCTAAAGATTTGGAGGCACTACTTGTACAGGACACAGTGCAGATTCTTTACAGACCACAAGAGCCTCAAGTATATTTTTCACCCAGAAGGAGCTCAACATGAGATAGAGGAGGTGGTTGGAGCTTGTCAAGGACTATGACATTGAGTTGACCTACCACAAGGGTAAGGCCAATGTAGTGACAGACGCTCTGAGTAGGAAGAATTCTCATTCTACACTTTGTTGTGTGGTTACTGATAGGATGATAGGTGAGTTGTCGGGACTGGAAGTTGAGCTGATTCAGAAAGGGAATCTTGAGGCCCGCATGAGTGCTCTGACACTCACTCCCACCATTTTTGAAGAAATTTGGGCCTGACAAATTGGAGATGTCAAGCTTGAGAGGATTCGACAAAAGATGCAGGAGGGCCGAGCAGAAGGGTTCAGAATTCATGAGGATGGCAGCCATAGGTTCAAGGGTCGATGGTGTGTGCCACAGAAATGTCCAAAATTGAAGCGCCGTATTATGGAGGAAGGGCATCAGACCCCTTATTCTGTCCATCTTGGGGGAGATAAATTATACAAGGACCTGAAGAAAGTTTATTGGTGGCCTCGCATGAAGTGAGAAGTGGCCGAGTTTATGTCCCAATGTCTTGTGTGTCCAAAAGTTAATATCGAACACCGGAGGCCTACGGGACTACTTCAGCCCTTAGAGGTACCAAGATGGAAGTGGGACTCCATCTCCATGGATTTTGTTAGTGGGTTACGAAGGACTAGAAGCGGTTGTGACACCATTTGGGTTATCGTGGACAGATTGACTAAGTCGATCGTATTTATTCCGATGAGGTCCACATGGAGTATGGATCAGCTAGTGAGTGCATATATGAAGTTTGTGGTCTGTCGTCACGGGGTTCCAAAGGACATTGTATCAGATAGGGATTCGAGGTTCCTCTCTCAGTTTTGGGGAAAGCTATAGGAAGTTCTAGGAACGAAATTGAAGATGAGCATAGCTTTCCATCTTGCCACGGATGGGTAGACAGAGTGGACCATACAGAACCTAGAAGACATGTTGAGGGCTTGTGTGTTGGATTTCTAGGGTTGTTGGGAGGAAAAGCTACCCTTGATAGAGTTATCGTATAACAAAAGCTACCACGCAAGTATAGGGATGGCTCCCTTTGAGGCTTTGTATGGGAAAAAGTGTCGGACTCCTTTGTCTTGGAGCGATATTAATGAAACATTGGTATTAGGGCCTGAGATGATCGAGGAGATAACCAAGTAGATCTGACAGATTTAGGATCAGATGAGAGAGGCCCAGAGCAGGAAGAAGAGCTATGTTGATTAGAGGCACTGAGATAGGGACTTTGAGCCTGGAGAGAAGGTATTATTGAGGGTCTCCCCCATAAAGGGCATCCAGAGGTTTTGCAAAAAGGGAAAGCTGAGCCCAAGGTACATCGGTCTCTTTGATATCTTAGAGCGTGTAGGCTAGGTTTCCTATCAATTAGCTCTTCCTCCGGAGTTGGCTCGAGTTCATAATGTATTCCACATTTTGCAGATGCGAAAGCACGTTGCTAATCCTTCCCACGTAATCCAACCAGATGTGAGAGAATTGGACGGCTCCCTAACTTATGAAGAGAGACCAGTGCGAATCCTTGATACCAAGCTACGGAAGACCTACACGAGTTTAGTTCCCCTTGTCAAGGTCATATGGAGTCAGCATGGAGCCAAAGAAGCTATCTGGAAAGCTGAAAAGGACATGTGCAGAGCATATTCGGAACTCTTCGCTTCAAGTACGACCATCCCTAGTGAGTTCTTCTTCAAAGGGGTAGTTGTATAGTTGCTCATAATAAACGTGTACATAACCACTTAGGACGTTATGGATCTAACCCTAGGAAATTGCAAGTGACTTCGGGGGCGAAATCTTTCTTTAAGGGGGTAGTGATGAAATATTCCAAAATTCTAATTCTAGAAATTATGGCTATATAAGGATTTATTAGCGAAATTAATTAAATAAATTATTTTATTAAAATATAGGGGAGTTATTTAGGGAAAATCAAGAGAAAAAATGATAAATAATTTAATTAGAAAAAATTAGGGAGTGTTGCTAATTAAAACGGGATAAAAAATTATTCAAAAATAGCCCAAATTAATCGAAAAAGGAATTAATTGCTATTTTCTAAATATTATTATTTTAAATAAATCAAAAACACCAAAAATACCCAACCCACCTATTTTCCCTTTTTTCTTTTCTTTTTCTTCCTCTTTTCCCCTTATTCTTTTCTTTCTCTCTTTCCCTTTTCTTTTTCCTTCTCTCCCCCCAACCTGGGCCAACCCACCCCACACGACCTAGCTTCCTCTCCTCTCCCTATGCAGCCTAAAGCCTGCATCACCCAACCACCTCGCCAAACCGCCCCCTTTTCTTTTTCTTTTCTTTCCCCTGGACCGCTCGATCCCAACTCTCGTTCTTCCCTGAGGCACTGGCGGTAACCAAGCTACAACCCTGCCCTTTGCCTGCCACCACCTCTGCCTACCATCCTTCCCTCCCTCTCTCGTCACTTTCTTTCATTTTTTTGACCCCAATTGACCCCTTCCCCTCTCCCAAGCACCCTGCCCCTTTATCTTTTCCTCTTCCCTCGACCTTGCCGCCCTGCCATGGCAGAACCGCCTCGACTGCCACCACCGGCCGGCATGCCTGGCATCTGAACCCATCTTGTCTTCTTCCCCTTTTCATTGCCCACCCAATTGGCCTATAAATACCCCATAGGCATCCTTTATTAGGTTTTTGATTTTGAAACCTAGAAATTTGCCCATTTTCGCCGCTGCCGCCGGCCAAACCACCCCTAAAATTGCCCCTTGCGTCACCCTCTACCTAACTAGACCCCCATCCTCCCTCAATTTTCCTTGTATGAGCCACCCGGGATGTACAAAGTTGCCCTCCCGATCAACCCCTCCTCAACCCCTGCCGCCCTTCGCACTGCCGTCTGTCGTCCGCCGCTAATTCCACCGTCACTAACGCCACCTCTACCCTCCAAAAAAACTAGGGGAGCCTCCTCTACCTCCCCACACCTCCCTTTCTCCCTGGCTCCCTCTCCTTCTCCCTCCTTTCTCCTCTTTCCACCACCTCCAATCCCCACATCTGCCGCCACCGCCGCCGGTGCCACCACTGTCTCTAGTTGGTGCTCTAACCTTCCCAACTCTTAAACCCATTATATACAAGTATTAGCTATTTTTAATAATATTAATGGTATTATCTATAATAGTAATAATAATATTATTAATATTAATATTAATATTATTATTATTGTCACTTAACCTTACTTTAGAATTTGCCTAACTATTATTATTATTATTATTATTATTATTAATGGCCTACAACTTTAGTGTTATTATGATGATGATTTTCATTATTACTATTACTATTATTAGTAATGCTAACTTTGGCCTATTATTATTACTTTTATTATTAGGGTAAATATTTGGACCCTTATATTACTATACCATTTTGATTATTATTACTATTAGTATTATTCTTAACATTATTGTTATTATTATTGTTGTTGTTGTTGTTGTAATGTTGTTGTTACTACTACTACTAATGTTATTGAAACCAAATTTAGCATATTATCTTTTTGATTATTATAGAAGAAGAATACTTAAGCTTTAATATTATTATTACTTAATATTCGTATATTGCTAATATTATTCCTAATGCCTTTATTATCAACATGGTTACTATATTATTATTATTATTATTATTATTATTATTATTATTATTATTATTATTATTATTATTATTATTATTATTATTGTGACAAAAACATTCGAACTCTTATATTATTATTATTATTCCAAATATAACTATTATCATTATTATCTTTAGCAATAATAGTACCTTGCTGGTATTACTATATTATTATATTATTATTTTAACCCTAACACTAATATTAGCCTTAGCCTTAAAAATACTAGGATTTCTATTAGTAGGAGCATTAGTATTACTATTGTTATTATTATCACTATTTTGCTATAACTAGTATTAGTACTATTATTAGAAGAAATAAAGCTATTAGGTTTAATAATATAAATATAGCTGTAAATATTAACATAAACATATTTTGACTAGTAATACCTAGTAGGCTAACTTGAAGATAAAAACCCTAGTTTTCACTTATAAAGCTCCCTTTAATAATAGTAACCCTAATCTTAGACTAAAATAAGAAATAATAATATTTTGGTAGGAGGGAAACTAATTCTTATTTTTTCCCCTCTGATAGGTGAATCAAGCCAAAACCCTAAGGAGGTGTAGGAGCATGGTCCAAGCCCGATGTCGTTTTAGTTAAAGGTATAGCTAAGGACTTACGTGTGCTATTTGTTTTTATGTGCCTTGGATGCCATGTATAATGATATGTTGTATATCTTGTGCTATTGTTATAACCGTTTTATGTGTAGCGTAGCTTGGAGTTAAGGTATGATCATGTATTCATTTATGGCATGTGTACGATATGTTTGTGCTATGAATGGTGATATGATATGATATGGCCCTTTTAGGACATGCATGCTAGGATAACTAATGTAGTGATATGGGGTGGAAGGATGAATGAAAAATGGGGAAGTGAGTGGACGAAGGGGAAGTAAGTTGGCCAAAGGGAAATAAATTAACCAAAGAATGTAGGATGGACCTAAATATCATATGATTCATGAGAGGAAGAATAAAAGGGAAATTTAAGCAAAATAAAGGGGATGAACCTTGAATGGGAGAATCTAGGGTTGCATGGGAGAATCTAGGGTTTGCATGAGAGAATCTAAGGTTTTGTATGAGAGTTTTAGGGTTTTGCATGAAAAACTTTGAGGGTTTGCATGGGGTGGATTGTAATCCCCTGAATTTTTAAAAGCTTATATTTTAACAAATAAATTTTATTTGGAATAAATTAGCCTTTAAATTCATTTAATTTAATTATTTTATGGATTTTTGAGTAAATAAAATTGGGTATAAATATTTAATAAATTAAAATAAATATTTTGTTATTTTATTATACTCTTATTATTTAAATAAAATTTTAAACCTTTATTTTACAAAAACTATCCTTTTTAACCCTTATATTTTAATTATCTTAAATTAAAATATTAAATCAATTTATTACCCAAAATTATTCTATTTTATTATTTTATCAATTAAACTTTTTTTTTATTTTCCCCACTTTCCCTTTTCTTTTTCCTTTTTCCTTTTTCCTTCTCATTTTTCTCCTTTTTCTCATTTCTTTCTTCTTTCTTTTTTTTCCTTAGGCCGCCAGCGGGCCTGGTTCTCTTCCCCCCCTCCTGTGATTGGGCCTGGCCCAATCTCCCCTGCCTTTCCCACGTCATCCGGCCGCCCCTCCTTTCTTTTCTTTCTTCCTCGACCGACCCAATCTTTTTTCTTTCCTTCGACTGGTCTGCCCGTCTCGCACGCCCAACACCCTCCCCCGACACTTTCTTCTTCTTCTTTCTTTCTTCTTCCACTATCACCGGTGATAATTCAGGCCTTCCTCCACCATTTTTGCCGCCCGACCTGCAACTCCCTGTCCCCCGTTGACCTCCCCTATCTCCCTCCCTCTCCTTCTCGTCGTTTTCCGGCCATACCAATCCCACCATCCCTGTCTCCCTCTCCCTGCCATCACCTTCCCCTCCCTCTCCCTACAACTCCATTCCCCTACCACCCTAACACCATCCCCGATCTCCCTATCCCCTCCTCTCTCTCCTTATCCTTTTTCTTCTTCCTTTCCTGATCCATTCGGGCATTTTTCGAGCCCAAAATTCCTTCCTTCCCCCGATCCTCTCTTCTTTCCTTTCTTCTCCTCCCCTCTCTCCCCCTGTTTTTGTTTCGCTGCCAATATCCACCGCTGCCTCCGCCTCAACCACCACCTGAACCACCTCCTTCCACCCTCTACCTCACCCTCGAGCCATCACAATCCCCATCAAGCCACCCCGCAGCCTCATTCCTCCTCCTCCCTTCTTTTTCTCTTCTTTACCCTCCTTATCGGCAACCGCTCTGCACCACCTCATTCCGTCGCTGTCCCGCCGCTTCCGCCGCCACCCGAGCCACCTTATTACTGCCTACAACCCCCTCTACCACCCCCAATCCTTAGTTGGCTGAAAACACCACCTGCAGGCCCCTGTTTTTCCCCTCCATTTTCCTTCCTCACCAACCTTCCATTTCGACCTCTCCTTGGCCGCCACCTTCGCAGCCCCACTACCGCCGTCTCTGCTGCCCTTAGCCACCTTCAACCCTTCCCCGACCACCACTTACACCCCCTCTATACTTCTGCACAATTCCCTTGCCCCAAATCCTTCCCCATCATCCCCTTTTCTTAGCCCCAAACCACCAACCCGAAAATATCCATTTTCCCTATTTCCACCACCTTCGAGCCCCCTCCTTTTCATTTCTTTGCATACAGCTCATGCTACATTAGCAGCATGAGTTTCTGCATTTCTTAATCTAATTGTTTAATAATTTTAAGGTATAATTATATTTTAAGTTAATTATTCTATTAATTGTTATAAAGCCTTATGTCTTGATTTTTATGATTTCTAACATAATAAACCTTGATATTATTTTTAGGTGTTGGTTTTGATAATCAAATCTTGAACCTTAAACCAGAATACCGGTAAGGTTTATTTTTGGTGGAAATCGAGGTAATCGTTAAATCCCGCTTAAAAGCATAAATTAACGCATGTTAGCACATTAGGCATTTTTAATGTGTATTATGTTTGATATATTTTGTTTAGTATATTATATGTGGTTATTGTGTTGATTGATGAAAAGGAAGCATGATAGATTGTTGCTATGTATGGAAATATTATTCGAGGTAATAAATTGGTTGTTAAGGAAAATGTTAATTATTATTCATGTTGTTTTATGCTATTGTAATATTTAATACATGTTTAATATTTTGTGAGCCTTAGGGGATTTTATTAATGTACATTGTACAAGAAAATGACCTAATATATATATAGGGGTGCTAATAATATTGTATTAACTATAAGAGTTGTGGATGAGGCCTTAAAGTTAATATTTTATGTAGTAATAATAATAATTTAATATAAGTGGTGTACTAAGGGCAAAAAGGTAATACTTAATTAAGAAGGGTATTTTGGTAATTTTGGAGGCAAGGGTAAAATGGTAAATTTGTTAATAAAAGGAGAAAATGGTAACTTTGGAAGTAAGGGGGTAAATTGGTCATTTTGGAAGTAAGGGGTAAAATTGTAATTTTGTGAATTAAGGGTAAAATAGTAATTTTGTAATAAAAGGGGCAATTTGGTGATTTGCAATAAAAGGGCAATTTGGTAATTTGTAATAAAAGGGCAATTTGGTAATTTTGTTATAAAAGGGTAAAATTATAATTTTATAATTAAAGGGTATAATAGTAATTTTGTGATTAACGGGCAGAATGGTAATTTGGAAATTAAAAGAGGTAAGATAGTAATTTCATAATTAAGGATAAATGGAAATTTTATAAGTAAAAGGGGCGATGTGGTAATTTTTAAGAGTTAAGGGGTAAAATGGTAAATTTGAAGGTAAAGGGGTAAAACGGTAATTTTGGTAAATCAAAGGGGTAAAGGTGGAAATTGGAAAGGAGTAAATTGGTAATTATAATAATTGAGAAGGGTAAAATAATAATTTAAATAACTAAAGGGTAATTTGATAATTTAATAATGGAGAAGGGTAAAATAGGTAAATATGATAAATGTGAGGAGCAATTTGGTAATTTAACCAATTAGAGGGTATTTTGGTAATTTACTAATGGATTAGGGTAGTTTGGTAATTATGACAATTAAGAAGGGCAATTTGGTAATTTAAATGACCAAGGGGTGATTTGGTAAATTTGATGAAGGAGAGGGGTAGTTTAGTAATTATGATCATATAAAAGGGTAATTTGGTAATTTTGATAACGAAGTAGGGTAGTTGGTAATTGATAATAGAGGATGGTAAGTTGGTAATTAGCTAAATAAAGGATTAATTTGATAATTAGGACAAGGAGGAAGGGGAGTTTGGTAATTTGACCAACTCAAGGATAATTTATTAATTATAATAAAGGAAAAAGGGCAAAGTGGTAATCTAACCAACTAAATGGAAAGTATATTACATGTAATAATTATGAAGGGGGATTAGTGACCTAATAAGTATGAGAAATAATTTAGTAACCTAAATCGAGTAAGGGTAACTTGGTGATCTTGTAACAAAGAGGGTAATATGGTAATTTATCAAATAAGGAAGGGATGACTTAGTGATTTTATAAGTAAATGGCAAATGAGTAGTTTGTACCTAATATATATATCGTTGTGATTGTGTAATTCGTAATATGACTCTAATAATGCTAATTAGCGAGATAGGAGTATTTGATGATTAGTAAGAATCACGAGATCGAATACTAATTCGAAATTAGATGAGACTAGGATGGCCTTACTGAGTCATCTGTGTTACCTTGGACGACTATTTGAATAAGAAATTTCTGATGATATCTGAACGATTAAAAGTGGATAATTACCTGATTGTTGTGATTTTGTGATCACCATTAATTAAGAAACTAATACTTAAAGTGAAAGACCTCGAGATCGAGAATGGTGACTCTTTAGGGGTCGCTACCCTAAAGACGTGGTTTAGCCCACGATTATTTGGTATTTGCTGGTGTGCCTTTGTGCCCCAGCTAGGCCCTATATCTACTCTATCTAGATCTACGGACCTAGTTAGGGGGTATGCATACTTAAGGATTAGGTGTCCTTGTCGGTAGGATACTGAGTAGCTTTATGCACCAGTATGACCAAGGTACCTTTGTGTCCCTGGGTTACTAGTTGAAGGGTACTGAGTAGCTTTTATGCACCAGTGCGACCAGTGTACCTTTGTGTCCTGGGTTCTTGATCTCCCTATTGAGGCAAATAAATGGAATTGTTGTGTTGAATATAAAGGGAAAATACTAATTGTTAAAGTGAAAGATTAATGAGTCGGGACCAGTTGAATTATTTGATGAGTACCAATCCACCAGAAATAATAGTGGCCTAGGATGTTTTGCCCTAGATGATGTTCATGAGTATCGATCCACCAGATATAAGGGTGGACCAGGATGTTTTACCCTGGATGATATATAAGTGTATTCCGATCCACCAACCAGAATAGTGGGGGTTCCGAGCTTAATAAAATTTGTTTCGGATGTGAATAAAGTATGGAAAATACTAATCATTGAGATGATTGATAGTGATGGAATAAGGGCTTAAGGCCCAAATGTATCAATCATTTGCTATGGCCTACTAATAATTATTGATTCGTTAAGTATGTGGTTGTATGACTGTGGATCTTAAGTATTTACCTTTCAATGTGTACGTATGTAGTATCATGTGTGGTATAGCGTGCCTGTTTTTAAATGCGTTTTTAAAGGGTTACTCAGTACCATAGTATTGAAGGGTTCCCTTCGTGGGGCCCCTGCCTATTCAATGGGCAGTACCCCTTACAGGTTGTATTCAGGTGCTATTCAAGTGGGCTCTCAAGAAAGAGCGTAAGATACTGTTCGGAAATTTTAGGGTTTTAATTTGTCTCTTTTAAATTCAATGTATTTGTTATTTTGTAACCACTGTTGTTGAATTTTTTTTCTCGTAAATTGTTTATTGCCCTACTCTGATTTATACATACTTAAGTTTCTCGTAAAAGTGTATTTTACTCTTTTAGCCTTAGCACTTGGTACTGGAACGGTATGAGTAAACCGGTCTGGTACTAAGTGTGGCGGTAATACTCCCAAAGTTCATGGTTTATTAAATTGCTTCCGCTAATTTTATTTTAATTAACCAACGAATGTAGGATGGACCTAAATATCATATGATTCATGAGAGGAAGAATAAAAGGGAAATTTAAGCAAAATAAAAGGGATGAACCTTGAATGGGAGAATCTAGGGTTGCATGGGAGAATCTAGGGTTTACATGGGAGAATCTAGGGTTTTGTATGAGAGCTTTAGGGTTTCGTATGAAAAACTTTGAGGGTTTACATGGGGTGGATAGAGTTCGCATGAAGGTGAACTTTACGTATGGAAAGTTACCTTGGGGTGTGAAGAAGGTAATGGAAGAGTTGTTTGGGTGATTGGAGGCTTTTGGTGAAAAATAGTACGTAAGATAGTATAAGAGTGTATAGGAGACCGAGTTAGGGTTTGGGAGGAAACCCTAACTTGAGAAGGTGGAAAAAGGAAAATAAATGAGGATAAGTGTAGTATGAGGTGAGAATGGGGGAATGTCATGGGTGGGGCGAGCATGGGTGTCATGGGAAGTAAGAGTGGAATGTGAGAAATGGAGAGGTGCCTTGTGGAAAGGGGGATACTAGGGTTGGCATGGCAAGCTAGGTTTTGGTGTGGCCACCTAGGGTTTCATGGGCACGCGTGTATTTGGGGGAGTGACGTGAAATGATAAGGGTTGAACCTATGGGTTGTGATGTATGGGGGTGTTAAAATAGTTAGGTTGCGTGAGGTAGAGGATGATGGGCCACATAGGCCCAAATTAGGGTTTTTTGGAGAAAACTCTAAGGAAGATTGTGAATGGGCTTAGTGGTGTCAGTAGTGGGCCTTGACCCACACACCTAAAAATTAGGTCTCTAGTGTGAGTAGTGGAATAAAGAGAGGATGTTGGGCAAGTTAGGAGGTGCAGAAGTTTGAAGATATAGGATGGGCCCTCTTGGGGGGATAAGTTTAGATGGAGTTAGTCATGCATGTCTAGGGTGAAACTTTTGTATAAGACACGATAAAATATTAATCATGTAAAGTGGAAGATTATTGAGCCAGGCCCAGACCGATCCACCGACATAATAGTGGCTAGGTGCCGGGGTGCCCTAGAGACCGATCCACTAGCATATAATAGTGGTTAGGTGCTTTCTACCCTATAAGTGACCGATCTGGCGAGGCTGAGAGTTGAGCCTAGACCTGAGCTGGAGATCGAGAGCGATTGGCCAGACTCTATCTTTCCTTTAACTTTACCATGTATTATTTTTATTCTAGTTATGTCATGTCATATGGTATTTTATATTTTGGAAAAACTTTAGTCACTTACTCTTTGGGTTGACGGTTCATTTCTTTCATGAATGCTCATTTTAATTATTGACTTGTGTTTGATGTTAATCCCATTCAGCCTTAGCACTTGGTACTGGAACGATACGAGAGAACCGGTCTGGTACTAAGTGTGACGGTAATATCCCCAGAATTTACTATAACACCCCGTTTTTCAAAACCATAATTATAAATTTATAATCGTAAACTTAATTATAATTATTATTTTAGAGGGATTAATCTTAAAAGTGTTATTATTTTTCGTAATTATTTTACTCTTTTCGATTATTTTTAAAATCTATCCTAATTCGAATAATATTTCCCGAACTATTTTTATATTTAATATTTTATTCTATCTAAACTAAATTTAAAACTAAATAAATAAACTCTTATTCGATGCTATTAATTTATTCCCTACTCTATCCTATATCGTACCTTAAATATCTTTTCCGAATATTTATCTCTCTTCCTTATTTTCTGACAAATCTAGCATCTATGCCATATATACATACCACGCCTCATCTCTGCTTTTATACACATATATACACGCTACTTACTTACACCCTCTGCACACTTATACACACATACGCACGCCACATAGGACGCACACTCTATCCAGCCCAAACAGCCCCCCACTCCTATTCCTTCCAGCTCTCTGCATGCACACAATCACACACACAACCCTTCCCTCCCCTTCTGTTACTTTCGACGCCTTCCCGGTCGAACAACCAAACAGCACCCTTACTCCCCTCTCTCTTTTCGTCTGGTTTCCCAACCAAACAGCTGGCTACCCACACCTCTCAACCCCAGCCCTAGCCTTCTCCCTGTCTCTCCTTCTCCCGTGCACCAGCCCGTCACCCAACCCCCTACAGGCCCTTTTTTTTCTCCCACCTCACCATCACCACCACCATAGCCTCTACAGAACCACTTTCCCGTCTAGCACACTCATCCATCACAGCATCACCGAGCACCATCCCACCATCCCATATCCCCTTTATTTTCGTCTTCCCGTACAGCACCCCCGTCGCAGACCATCGCCCAACCGCAGCCAACCCAGCTGCCACCCTCTACAAGCTTCGACCCCCAGCCCAAGCCAACCAGCCTCCATTACTGCCCCTGCACCACTCCACCGCTGCAGCCCTCTACCTTCTCCCTCCTTCTTCCTTGTCTTTCTCGGCCTTATTTGGTTCGACAACTCCCACCGCAGACTCCAACACCCCAGCTCCTCCACCTTTCCCCCTTTGTGCTGCCCTGTTCCACCGTAGCCCTACATCTCCCCCTCAGCCAGCAACGCCAACCCCCGCTGCCCTTGGTTTTTCTTCACGCGTGCATGCATGTATTTAAAAAAAAAGAAAATAAAAAGAATATATATAATATTGGTACCCATTTTAAGTGTAAGGGTATTTTAGTAATTTTTTAAAAATAAATATTTTTATATTATAATTATTATTTTACTTGATAGATATTAATTCAATAATTTCGGTATTATTTTTAGGTACGAAAGGTGGATTAGCGGAATCTGATAAATTTAGTAGGATACAACCATTTTTGTATTTTTGCTAGAATTCAGGTAACCTTTATATCTTACTAAAATTATAAATATTGCGTGATAGCACATTAGGGTTTTTGGTTGATGAAATATATTAAGCATGATTTATTTCGATATAATTATGTGTTAATTATTATTATTATAAAAACCGATAAAATGAGCATGTTATCTAATGTAAATTATGTCGGGTATGAAAGTATGATTAAAATGATTCTATTGATGGAAAAATAATTTTTATAATAATTATGTATAAAATAATATATTGAGTCATGCTGTGGATGTTATAATTGTTATGATGGAGTTTAGGTTCTAATTATTACTTCTGAGAGCATCTCTAACATGTTAGTCTGGTAAGCTTTCGGTTGTTTTAGACAAATGAAAATGAGTAGTACATGACCTTGATGGAAATTGATCATCTGAGTGATTATTGTATCTCAATCATCGTATTTATATGTATATATATTACACTATGTTTATTGTATGCCTTGCATGTGTTCCATGCTGATTTATCATATTAGTTTGGTATAAAGGGTTGCTCAGTACCGTAGTACTGAAGGGTTCATTTTCGTGGGCCCCTACCTATTCAATGGGTAGTGGACTTTGCAGGTCATCCTCTGAGCTCAGTCAAATGTTGATAGTTCGGATTTGGGAGCGTAGGACTATCCGGTGTTTCTTTCGTTATCTTATTTTCAGTTGTATTTGGACCCTCGTGTCCTCCTATCATTTCTCTCTTGAGTTTCATAAACTGTTAATGTCGTTTTTAATTAACAGTATTTATCTAATGTTCTCTCTATCCTGATTTCTGTAATCATATTATTAATTTAAGCGGATTAATGAATTTAGCCTTAGCACTTGGTATGAGAATGGTAGAGGAAACCAGACTTGTACCAAGTGTGGCGGTAACACCCTTTGTTTTTATTGTTTTAGCTTCTGCACTTAACTCTGTAAACGAAATTTTTCAGTTGTAAATTTTGAGGTGTTACATTTACAGTTTTGTTACCCTACTTATGTTAAACCTTTTTATTAAAACAAAATTTTTCAGTAGTAAATTTTGGGGGTATTACAACGATGGTCTTACCTTTATCGTTTATGTTCCCAGATTTAGGGTCATTATTTTTTCTTTTAAATTATGTTTTCCTAGATTTTTATCATTATTCCTCTAATTACTAGACTTTTTACCACCTAAATTCCTCTCATAATTATTTTTAAGCATAAATCCTAGTGGTTTAAATTGCTTAGTCCTCTTGACCTATAATTCTCCCTTATTAACAATGTTTACCAATTCCTCTAATGTACCATATGGGTATAATTCAACCTTATTATCTATTTCTTGATTTAATCCACTAAAAAGCTTGTCCATAGTTTTATCTTCATCCTTAGTTATACCAGTCTTAATCAAAATCATTTCTATGTCCTTGAAATATTCATCAACAGACCTAGTACCTTGAGTCAAAGTCTGTAACTTCGTACACAACTCTCTATAATAATGGTTTGGAATAAAATTTTTCCTTATTAATGATTTCAATTCATCTCAAGTTTGTATAGGTGATTCTCCACTCCTATGCATAGAGATCACAAAGTAATAATGCTAAGATGAAGCATAGTTAGTAAACACTACAACTGCAACCTTTATCTTTTTGTTGTTTGAATAGTTATGAAAGTAAAAAAACTAACTATATTTTTCTTCCCCATTCAAGTTAGTAATTCAGGTCATTTTTCCCATTACAACTTGGTATATTAAACTTAATGCTACCTAAGTTTCTATCATTTTGTTCCAACTCTATATTATTTTTATTATATTGCCCAAAATGCCTATCACCATTAATTGACCCTTGATCCTCAAATTCTTCAAAGCCATTAGGTGGGGCACCCTAACTCTAGGTTCAGTTGGGACTCTACCAATCATGCTAGTAGGTTAGTTATTTTATCTAATAATTTGCAAATTATTAAGTAATGTGCCTTAGTTCCCCTGCCTTATATTCCAAATTAGCATATAATATAGCAAACTAGATAGTAAGTTGCTCTTGAGATGACCTAAGTAGTTTCAACACATCATTATCTAGTAAGGGAATAGATTGGTTCACAAATTGATTGTTATTAAGCATTTTCACCTTATCAGATATATACACAACTGAATTTACATAGTTCACGCAGTAAAAATACCCTAAAATAGAACAAGCAATACACACTTCAAAACTTACACCCCACTTAGAGATACACAAGAAGACTCAACAAAAGTACTAAAAGAAAAGGAAAAAAACAAAGGTGGAAGAAAAAAATTATTATAAATAGTTAAGGGATAGGAAATACAAAATAAGTTGAAATAGGCTTTGACTAATAACAAGTAATATACATAATAAGCTAAACTATTATACTACACAAAACAAGAAATTGACAACAAGCTTCATAAGCATTGATAGAGCAGACAAGAACAAAGATATAGAAGAGATAAGGTTGGAACGAGTAACCACGCTAATGACTATTAGTAGTCGAAAGTCCTAGGAAGAACATAGTCCTTATTCTTGGAAAGAAGGAAACCTTCCATCATTATGATTGTTTGAGGAAAATTATTAATTGTCAAAGAAAGTTTCTATATAGAGAATCAAACTTTCACAATGCAACATATATTCACATAGTAGCCAAACAACCAATAAAAGAACAAAACTTGAATTCAATATAAGGAAAGAAGCTAATGAGCCAACGATCGAAGACCCCTCTTCTTTTACCATGGTGATTATCTTCTTCCGTTCTTATGGAGTGGTGCCAGAACAATATATCAAAACAATGCTACAGAAAAATAAGCAATTCTGGAGCCAAATTGACACCTCTAGCAAGATTTATGTAGATCTTGAACCTCACTTTAGATATAGACGCAATGCCAACAGATCTAGAAGGGATTCCTTCAGATCTGGTAAAATAACACTCAACTTTATAAGAAATCAAGAAATCAAACAAATATCTGTCGAGTTCTTATAGTTATTCAACAACACTCCACAAGTTAGTGGATGCCAAAAGCTTTTCCCCAAAGAACAACTTAGATGGAGTTATTTTTGTAAGTTTGCAATTGAATAGAGAAGAAACACGGGGACTAGCAAGGTAATGCCAAAAAATTGCAAGCAACATTGGAATACTATAGATTGAAGAGCTGAAGCTCTGATACCACTAGATGAGCTTTGAGATAGAGATCAGGTAAAGCATAATGAAGCGTAGGACAAATCACCAAAACTTCAAGGGATATGATCGAAGACCGATCTAAATGAGTTAAGGATATCAAATATGAAGGGAAGATTGAAGATCTGAAAGCAAAATTTTAGAACAAACGGCAGCTCAATTGAGAGAGAGAAAACTTGACGGAAGAGAGAATAGAGATAGATTTTTATTTTTGAAATGAGCAAAAACTAATACAATCTACCAATTGAAATTACCAATAATGAGGTTTTATATGAGCTTATATCAAACCTAACCCGAACATAGCTAATTGGGATCTAGACATTACTCGACTCATGTTACAACTTCCAACCCAATACTACAACTTACAATGTTTACAATTTAGACCCAAGAATATGGATTTGGTTCATCACCTTAGAACTAGCCCATTTACAAATGGTACAAAAATCAATGGGTATAAGCTATTTCCTAAGTCCCATAAGTTTATATGTATTGTTGATTGTAGTAATTAAGTGGGTTGTATAGGCTATAGTCCTAACCTCTATGTGGCCTACACTTACCTACTATTTGTCCAATGATTGTATCATCTAGGTATAATTTATATTATATCTAAATAACAACAATATGAATTCCATCCAGCAACAACAACTTTTAGCTACATCCAATATTTATCCTAGCTTAACACAGAAGAAGAAAAATAATTAAAGATATCTATATTATCACTATTTACTAGAAGGATATTCAAATAATAATTAAAAAATGCAGAGCACATATCAATAATGATTATAAAAAATCACAACACTTTGTCACACTATCAAACCAACCTTAGTAATGAACTGTATTGTATTGCCTTTTAATTACATATTAATATGTAAAAAATGTGATATAAAGTTTGTAAATGAAAACTATATTGTTGCATTATATGGAGACACAAGCAACTAGGTTGATGGTTAGTGCACATAACCTTGATCTAATATATTTGAATTGTTAGCGGCCAAGGAAAATAAGGGAATATTTTCGGCCGCCAAGGGAATGGAAATAAGTAAAATAACGAAATAGTTTTGAGAATGAAGGATTAGAGGGGAATAAATTTTAAATAAAAAAAACATATTTTTCCAATTTTTTAGCATTGCAATTAAGTGTTCTTATTTCTATAATTTGTGGAAATTCCTACATAAAAAGTTCGGTAGATTTTAAGATTATCCGTAGAACCAAAAGATCCGACATATCATGGAAAAACCTACCGAAAGATCCAAAAACCAGAATCCACTAACAGAACATGGTGCCGTGGCGAGCGCACCTCGTGGGGTGGGGTGGGGTTTAATCAGGTGCCGGATTTCCTTCCGAAACTAGGGGCTCAAAAGGTAATTCGACCATCCCATTAGTTTATTAAAATAATTAAATAGCATTGTGATGATGATAGAATAAAGGTAAAACCTAGACGGAAAAAACAAAGAAATTGCCCCTAAACCCCGAATTGTTATAAACTGGCAGTAGGAAATTAATATATTCGCGGCTTTAGTAAGCTGTTGCAGTCGATCACCCCTAGTTAATACGCCATTGCCTTCCAGAGTCCAACAAAGATTAGGCTCTTATTCATTAATCTCATCATCCACTACTGACTTCACTCCTTCGTCGGTTACGTTCTAGGGTTTCGTTTAACTCTGTTTCTTCCATCACTCCATCTCAAATTTCCGTCGTTGAATTCTGGAATTATGGGTAAAAAGTCGACGTTCAAGGATTCGATGAAATCTCTCGAAGCCGATATTCAGCACGCCAATACTCTGTAATCTCTCTCCCCCTTCGCCTTCTAATCAGAATTTTTCGATTATCATTTAACTTTTTAATCATGATTTATGACCTCGATTGTGAGTATAATCCTGCTCTTACCTGTAAAAATATAATTGCGTCGTTGTTTGGTCCAATTATTGATTCCGGTACTTACGTTAATCATGATGACCTTTTTTTTTGGGGAGCTGTTAATTATTGTACTGTGTGCTTGGTTATTGTTGAATGTGGTTCCCAGCTGATGACATATTGTTGATTGACGAGGGACAGGGTTGTACGATTTTAGGAACACTATTAATAGATACTCGATGGGTGATTATAGAGATGTTGATTATTGGTTTACTGATGAACATCGTTATCGAATTCTTTTGAATGTTATGAGGAGAAGAGATTTGTGATTTCAGTTTTTAGTAGGGTTTTAAGGACGAGGAGGGTTTAAGGAGAGCGACCATGATCGACTCTGATTCTACTGCGCATGCTTAAGTTATCCTCTCAATGATTTTCACCGTACAGTACTATGGAGAGGCATTGACAGTCTGAAGGCCCTTTGTACTTGATGAAACCAGAATAACGGTAGTGTGGTAGTGGAGATTAAGGTATCGTCTGGGTGAGCCATTAGCTTTTAGCTGCAGCCTTTTCCTTTTTTTAAAAAAAAAAAATTTATGTAAAAAAATAAACTCACTCAATTTTGAATAAATTTCCAAAATTTGTGGTTGAAAAGCCCTTCATTAGTGGTCAAAACCCTCTCCGAACATACACTAAGTAGTCTGGTCTAGGTACGTGAAGGCTTAGGTTTGGATTCTTCTATGCTGCTCCTCCCCAATACTGAGATTGCAAATGACTTCACCTACCATAGTGATTCTGATCGTTATCTTTTAAGCTGCTTGTATCCATACTTGAAGAGCAGCATTCAGGTATTTAAGCTCGAGTGGTGTCCGTACTGTAGTTACTAACATGTTACTGATGACACTTAAAATTAATTGATCGGTGAAAGTATTCTCTTTTTTGGTGAGAACAAATTGTTGGGCATTCAGCTATCACTGAGAGTAGCTTGTAATACTCATTCCTGAGCTTCGCTACCCATGAAGCATGCTTACTTTTGTCTGATAAACCCAGAGCATTGGCATTCTTAGCTTATCTATCTATCTATCTATCTATATATATATATATATATATATAACTTGCAATTGTGGATGAAAATGAAGAGAACATCACTATGTTGTTGTTCTTTGTGTCTGCAATTATGGAGGCCTTCCAAGCTCCAGTTCTGTAGTCTCTTTAGTGCCAACTATTGAACGTACCTCTGTTTTATTTATTTATTTATTATTTTTTTAAATTTTTTATAGGGCCTCAATACATAGAAGGGACCCCGATGGAGCATACTTCCAGATGAGACTATCTTACTGTGCAGCTGCCCCTTTGCTTCTGTTTCTGTTCCAGTGGACCGACTGTCGGCTTGCAGGTGCCGTTGGTTTGCTTAGAATTCATGTTTATATGGTATGTCCTTCCTCTCTGCTGCTACAGTCTTTTTGAGAGATTGGCACATGTTTTACATTCTTTGGACCTCTGCTTTTTTTTATTTTTATTTTTTATTGTCTATCTTGGAGTTTACTGATCGTTTGCTTTGTGTCGATGGCTTCTGATACAATATGGTGGATTGTGGCAGATGTATGCTGATGGAAATACGTCATTATCCATTCATGAAAGGAAAGCAAGCATTCGACAGTTTTATGGTTAGTGGAATTTAAAATATCTGGATCTTATCACGAGGATCAAGGGTGGATAGATCTGCATTTCTGATGCATTGTTTTTTTTCCTTTTCATTCTATGATGATGATCAGCCATGATATTCCCATCCTTATTGCAACTTGAAAGGGGTATAACAGATTTGGATGATAGGAAGCAAAGAATGTTATGTTCAATCAAATACAGTAAAAAGAATGACAATGCTGAGGACGTCATTGAATTGGAAAGTGAAAGGGAGGAAGAGTGTGGGATCTGCATGGAGATGAATAGCAAGGTTGTTCTGCCTAACTGCA
This sequence comes from Tamarix chinensis, assembly GCA_030549775.1. Classification (NCBI taxonomy): domain Eukaryota; kingdom Viridiplantae; phylum Streptophyta; class Magnoliopsida; order Caryophyllales; family Tamaricaceae; genus Tamarix; species Tamarix chinensis. The sequence goes on along the minus strand of CM060181.1, from coordinate 34,084,429 downwards.
GCCATTCAATGTGCTTAAAATGTTATCGAGATTGGTAAGCGCCCTGCTTTTCCTATTTACATGTGGGTTGGAATGTACTGTGTATTATGCTGGAAAACAAGGTAGGCACCAGATAGGAGGACCAGGAAATAGCCAAGTCTCATGTCATGACTTGCTTTTATGTGTGTCTTGGCCTGCCTTCTTTTTAGTGAGTCAGGTCTGTATGGTGCCTTTCTGTAACAAAAATTTGACTGAGGACTAATTTGCAATTTTTTTAACCAACATCATCTACAAAATGTTATCTACTACTAGATTTCATAGAATAAACACACAATTTAGTTGGTAATCTCAATACTGCTAGACACAGAACTAGAAGATAAATAAAACATTTTTTTTTGGCTTAGAAGGGGGTGGTATAATTATTTCTTGTCTTCAAGCCCCTGCCCTTCATGTCCACAACCTTTATTCTTCTCTGCCACTGTGTTGTGGAGCAGTGGGGAACATTGTTGTGCATTGCATGGCTTTAATAAGTCTCGTGCGCTCATTTTAGTGATGTCGTCTTGTGCACAAAGACTGTCCTAGTCTCCTCTCACGGGCATGGCATTCCTATCAAACATATGCTGATCGTTTAGGCTTGGACTGCGGCTCATTCATTTTGTTAGCTACGAGGGGCAGCAGTGTCTAACTGTTAAACTTGTTTTCTTACTGTTGCTTCTTCAGGCATGCACGGTCTCAATCTTGCCCCTTCTGTCGAGACAGCCTCAAACGAGTGGCTTCTCGTGACCTATGGATTTACACGGATGATCGAGATTGCGAAGATTTATCTACGATAACGGCAGAAAACTTGAGAAGGCTGTTCAAATACATTGACAAACTACCTCTCATGGATCCCTATCCTGACTCCTTTTTGGCTCTACCTTTGTAATTCGTCGCACGTTTTCAGTGTACAGGAAACAAATTGGTATATAAATTTTATCATATGAGATCTATAATCTACATGCTTTTTTTAAAGGAGGCCGAGGCTTAATATAATCCATTCGTGCTCCTTATTTGGTCTCATACATCTCTTTACATACCGAACCTTAACAACCCACTTGATATACACAGCATATTCTATTTGTGATATAACATTTATGAACAAGTCCAGAGATCAAATCAATAGCATGTTTAGTTACCTTCAATCGAACCTTATATTCTATCTTACAGCCTCTGGTAATTTTCATACCGATGGCTGGGCTCATCGGCATAAGTGTGGTAAGCATAGCCTCCGTGGCTGGATATATCTAGACCTGCAATTTCTTCATCCATAGAGATCCTGAGTAACTTCAGCTTGCGCAGGCCATAGAACAGAGGCCCCATTGTTACACTCACCCAGCATACAATCACTGTGAGCTGAATCACTTGGGCGCCGATCAGACCCCAACCCCCTCCCAGAAACAGTCCATATGGCCGGGATACGCTGGTGTCTCCAGAGTCATAGATTTGGATGATGAATTCCTCTTTGGCGAACAACCCTGTAAATATTAATCCCCAAGCACCGCAACCACCGTGCAATTGGGCTGCCTCTAATGGGTCGTCGTAGTTCAGCTTCACGGCCAACATGTTGAGCATAATCAAGACCCATGCGGCTACAAACCCGCATATGATTGCAGCCCAAGGTTCGACCACTGCACAGCCGGATGTGATTGCAACAAATCCACCAAGTACTCCATTACAAACATCCATTGCATCCCAATGCCCAATCAACAACCTTCTCCCGAATAAAGTCACTATCCCTGCCATGGATCCGGCTAACGAGGTTGTCACAGCGGTCCGCCCAATTGCCGTCCAGTTGCCTTGATTGCTCGTTCCCTCATAAGGGACGAGTATTTCGATGAACGAGCCAGGATTGAAACCAAACCAACCAAACCATAACAGGAATGTTCCAAGAACCACTAGAGTTGCATTATGCCCTTTCATGGGAACAGGCTTCCCAAAAGCATCAAACCTGCCAATCCGTGGTCCTTCAATAATTGATCCCCAAAGACCTGCAACTCCACCAACTAAATGGACCACGCCACTCCCGGCAAAGTCAATCGCACCAGACCCAAACAACGGACTGCTTAAGTTGGGGCTGAGCCAACCACTCGATGACCAAACCCAATGAGCCACAATAGGATAAACAAACCCAGAAAGGAAAAATGAGAAGATTAGATAAGCATTAAACTGGGTTCTCTCTGCTATTGAACCACTTGTAATTCCAGCAACAGCAATGGCAAACGCCCATTGATAGAGGAAGAAGCTGTAATCATAACTGCTGTCCGGTATACCTTCGAGCGCAAAGTAATGCGAACCGATAAAAGGGTTTGCACCCGAGCCCGTACCGAATGCGAAAGCAAATCCGAAAAGATAGTAAGAAACGCTACCTATGACAGCATCAACAACATTGGTTAACATGATGTTCAGGGCATTCTTGGCACGGACTGAGCCAGCACAAAGCATTGCAAATCCAAGCTGCATGATGAAAACAAGGTAGGCTGAGAAGAGGAGATAGATGGTGTTGATTGAATATTCAACGCTCTCTTCCCATGAAACAGCCATGGTGATTCTTCGCTGCTGCCGAGAGTGGGGGGGGGGATAGGAAGGAGGAGGATGGGAGAGATATATATGGTACAGATGTGGTGTTTAAAGACAGAAAGATGATGAGTTATGGTTGGATAGCATGATGAGGGCTGTGCATGTCAACAACACTAATCGCCAAGTTGAATGGTAGCTTCGTATGCGACCCCACGAGACGAGTTCAAGTATTAGTTTGACGGGGTATGCTGTCATGTTATATGGTATCATAATATCATCACCTCTCACGTAACTCAATCTCTTAACGCTTCCGTGCACTCGAAAAATGGTGGAACTCTTTTGGGATTTGAGTGTATAGAAGGCAAATGATTTTATATATTTAATTCCTCATAATTATGACCAGATATGAGGAGAATCAATTTATGTACTTTTGTGATCAACAAATCGAATTTGTAAACTTTTATTTTTATAAATAAATTCAAATTCAAAAATTTTATATTTAAATTCTATTTGTTTACTAAACAAGTCTAAAAATAAGAATCGAATTTAACTTAATTAGGTAAATAAATGAGTCAAGCTGAGATCAAATTATTTGCAAATTAATTTTACTTGTTTACAATCCTATTGAGAATAAATACATATATATAAAAATTAGTTGTTTATTTGGATTGAGGTAAATTAGACTGGGAGCATATATTAAAAATTTATCTATATGACAAAAATAGAGATAAATTAGGATGAGTGTTTTAAAATATTATTTGGATAATATTAATCTTACTTGGATGAATATTGTTTTAATTGCATTTAGATTTATATGAATCAAAGTAAATAAATATTATATTAATTAAATTTAATCTTTTACCTCGATTATATCCAAAAATAAAATTAATAAAAATGGGATATATAGGGATGAATTGGAGTGAAATTTTGACCTCAATTAATTCAGGTGTATTTTTGTAAATAAGTGTCAGAGATGAATAATTTCATTCCGATTTATCCTAAATCAGGACACTGAATTTGGGTCTCCGCTTGTCCTTATAGTAGTAGGCTTCCACTTACACTTGCAATTTTCGTTTTTTCTTTCCCTTTTTGTATATATTTGTAGAAAAGGGAACTTCATTAACACGAGCTAAGAATAACGTTCCGAAGGTGCCACAATCATACCCCCCCCCCCCCGGGTGGCAACGAAGGACCTAAAATGATAAGGGCGAAGCCCCGAAAAAGCTAAGGGCCCCTGCATAATTGATTAATTGTGTATGTGTAGTTTATTGGGGAAAAAATGTACCTATGCAGCTAGAGGTGATAATGGGATCAGGTCAAGTTTGGGTTAAGTAAATTTGAATTCGAATCATTTCATACTAAATTGATTGGTCAGATCGGATAGGATTTGGATTATATCGTGTAATTTGACGGGGTGAGTTCGAATTGTTTTAGATTAACTTGTTGGGTCAAGTCTGGTTGAGTCAGATTCGGATCCAAGTAATCTTAAGTAAGATAATTTCATATCCGGGTAAAACCGAATTTAATTTAATTACTTTGATTTTGGTTATTTTGGATTTAAGTCAATTTGGGTCGATTTATTAATTTGAGCAAAGTTTGGATCAAGTCATGACTTATTTCATTATGAAATCACTTTATTTATTTGGTAATTTGGTTGGAGTTACTTCGGATAATTAGTATCTTCAAGCTTGATTCATTTTATATTCGAATTAATTTATCAAGTCTAGTTAGATCCCTTGACTCACTTTACGTTTAAGTTTTTTTATTTGGCTTGATTTGGTAATTTGTTAATTATTTTATGTCAGGTTAACTTATTAATTATAATTGAGTTTCAAGTTGGTTTGAATATGATTATATCGATTCGAAGAATCTCAAATACAAGCAAATAATCCAATGATCATTTAATGTAACTTGTAATAATTTTATTGTTTTCGTTAAGCTAAATTTGACATAGCCTAAACTTTAAATCTAGGCCTATCAACTCTCTGTCTAATTTTTTTTTTGGCATTTTTCACATTTTGATGTGTTAAAAATGATATACATTATCCATATATTTTAGTATATTAATATAAGTATATAATATTAACAATTAAATTATCTCACTTTCTTTTAGTTTGTTAACTAATAAATTCTTTTTAATATGCGTCTAATGTAGGATATCTATACTCCATATGACATATGAGTATTTAAAATAAATAAAAGTATGATAGGTTAAATATTTAATTACTTAAAAAATATAATATGATAAAATAAAGGTGATTATAATATAGTTATATAATGTATAATTATCATTTATTATATCGTAAATATTAGATACAATAATAAAATTACTATTACAAATAAATAAAATAAGAATATTAGATCTGATTTATTTTCATAAGTAAATAATAAAGATACATATAAATTTTAACGATAAAAAAAGGATTGGTTTAATCTAACAACAAAATAGGTTAAAAAAAACTAAAAAGTAACTATAAAGTTTAAAATGATAATTAAAAGATTGCCACATAGTTTAATAAAAATAACTATACTCATTGTTTTAACACAAAAAGAAATATTATGTCTATTAGATAGAACTTAGATGCTACATAATGTGATAAACATAAAATTAAAATTATAAAAGATGAAAATAAGAGAAATGGATAAAAAAAGTATATAAAGATATTCTTGTATATTTAAATTGAATATTTAAATCTAAATTTTTATAGTGAGTGAGCCCAATAAAGTCTATGGCGTGCTTCATTACTAATTAAAAAAAAAGAAGACCATATATTTCTTATCTTATATCCAAATGATATTAGATCGGCATAATCCAATAATAGTATATATATATATATATATAGTTATAGTAATAATAGGATTAAAAATTATAATATATTGGATTTTAATTTAGATAATATCAATACTTATAAGATCATATATGATCAGGTGGGATTAGAAACTTTCGATTCTAAAACTATGGTAAAATATTAAATTAAGAAGAAAATCATACAAAAGGGTTTAATCTCATTTGAAAATTATTAAAAAATATTGCTCCTAAAATCTAAACTATTTATAAATGTATCCACGAATATTAAGTATATGTATATTAACGTATTAATAATACTACTATACATATATATATATATATATATATATATATATATATCTAAATTATCATTTTTTTAAAAAAAATTCACAGTAAAGAAATTATTATATTTCTATTTACCCACTTGCTAATAAATTAATCACTATCTATTTTTTTTATTTATGAATATAAAAATAAGTTAAATTTGGCAAAGTTTAAACTTCAAATCCAGGTTTATTAGCTATTTATATAATTTCACTTGGGCATTTTTTTATATTTTGATATGTTAAAGAAAATATATATTATTTATACAATATAATATATTAATATAAATATATAACATTAACAATTATATTATCTTTTGTTTTTTGGTTTGTTGATTAATAAATTATTTTCAACACGCGTCTAATGTTGGATATCCATATGATATAAGAGTACTTTAAAATAAATAAAAGTATGATAGTCCAAATATTTTATTACTTAAAAAAATATAATTTGATAAAATAAAAGTGATGTTAATATGACTATCTAATGTATAATTATCATTTATTATATTGTAAATATTAGAGACAATCATGGATTACTATTATAAATAAATAAAATAAGAATATTAGCTTTACTTTTTTAAACAAAAATAAATAATAAAGATATTTATAAGTTTTAATAATAAAAAAACTCATGATTCAATCTAACAATGACATAGGTTAAAAAACTAAAAATTAACTATAAAGTTTAAAATGATAATTAAAAGATCATCGCATAGTTTAATAAAAATAACTATATTTATTATTTTAACACAAAAGAAGTATTATTTCTATTAAATTCTCATAAATTTTTTCATTAATGAAATCATTATACTTCTATTCACCACTTTTCTAATAAATTAATTAACATATATCTCTGTATTCACAAATATAAGAATTTTCCTTTATAAAATAGAAACATAAAAATAAAAGTATACTTTATTGTGAAGATAATAATAATAACTATTACTACTAATGTAATGTAATCAATATTATTATTGGCTGCATAAAATTATTAATAATAATTAGTAATAATTGGAAAATACTAATATAACTATCTACACACACACACATATGAGGATAAAAAGATTATAAAATAATCTTATAAATTTATAATTCATTTAAATAGATCCTCCTAACTAACTAATATAATGAAAATTGAAAAATACTAACTTGGTAACCCACCCTTAATAAACATTTAAACTGAAATTGAAAATAACTTGTCCATTACAATTCAACCTAAACTTGATCCACTACAACCCAACCTAATTTCCCTTGACCTAACAAGTAACAATGGTGCACCACAACACTCCCTTATCTAGTTCTCCTCACCTTACACAGATAGACTCACAAGTCAAAAACTCACACACACACAAACAAACTCTTTAATGATTGTCTACTTCTCACTTCATCACTCATCACCTCATTCATCTCTCATCTCGTCCAATTGTCCCTCCATCATCCCCTTCCTTGCTCATTAGCCCATCCCTATGCTTCCCTCTCTATATTCACTCTCTATCTCTCATCTTGAGCTTTCATCAGTCCCCTTCCCCATTTAGTTCTTGTCATCCCCTTCCCTTCCACCTCCCTTTCCCTTCACTACCTTTTCCTGTCCTCCCCCTTCCTTTAACCTTCGATTGTCGACCTTTGATACCCTCTACAATGGTGATTCCAACAACCTTCAATATTTGGCCTTAAAAACTCAATACCCTCTTCGATGGCAAAGCCAACCATCTTCGACCTTCAATGTTTGACAGTAGTGGCACAATCTAAGGTAAGTATGCATTTCTAATCTCGGGTGAAGTTCGTTGGTTCTTTGACATCTTATCTTTGTCTCCATCTCAATCCTCTCTTCTTTAGCATATCCAAGTTCATAGTCATTGACATTATCTCTAACTTGTCGTGGTGTGGTTGTTCCGAGCTATTTTGAGGTTCTGGTTCATCGCTCCACTAGACATTACCTTGCCTTTGGTAGTTCACCTTTTTCTTCTCCCCTCTCAATTTAGATCTAGTTTGTTGAATATTTTGAATTGTTAATGATCAATAACAAATTATGTTATTTAGATATTAGTTGTTGTATTGTATGACTGAGTTAGTGAGTTTGATGTGTGCTGAGTCTATATCTATTGATTGAGAAAGTAGGAGATGAAATGAAACTAACCTCATGAACTAGGGATGGGATAGAAGGAATTATCTCTAGCTTCGATAGTAACTGCTAATGTTGTTGTAAAGGAAGTACTTTATTACTTATTAACAAATATGCAGAATTTGGGAATATAAGGGTTTTGGCAGTATGTAGGGTAGCCATATTATCACAACGTAGTTGGATAGGCTTTAAGTCCTTCACACCTACTTCTATAAAAATCTATTAGGCCAAGTAACCTCATTAGCATCCTATGCCATGGGCCATAACCCTATACTGTGCTTTAGCCAAGGATATGGAAGATTGGAAACAATACCTAGTTTGGATTTCCTACTGATTAGGAAAGAGCCTTAAATTGCCTGACATTTCTGGTGTGGTCGTAGCGGACACATAATTTTTACCCTTTTATATTCATTTGTTGTATTGGTAAATAATGGTATCATTCTATACCAGAGATTAAGAAGGTCACATATATTTAACTAGCTTATAAATAATAAAAACTCTAAATCCCATATGAATAAATAATAAGAAAAATACAATACTAGGGGTTTAAAAAATATAAAATAATAAACATAATAAATAAAATAAATAAAATAACTTAATAAAAATAATAGATAACTGTAAATATGATAAACGTGCTAGGAAAATCAAAATCCACCACTAGATTAGGTTAAAATATAATAATAGTTTCTAATTCATATTTTAATCATGAGAAGGAGACTGACTACGTTGTAAGCCAAAAGCAAGTATATACACCTTGTATTACTTCCCTAAAATAATTAATATAAAAAAATGCCAATATTAAATCCTATTAAATACTAGCAATATAGTAGTAAGAAGCAACTCCTATATTTAACTAGATTTAAAGCATTGATCACATGTAGAAGGATGTCAATCTAAATATCCATACTAGTACAATAAGCATGTCTAGTTATATTTCTCTCCTTTGACCCACACTTATCTAAACGTTCAACTACTCCGGTTAGAATAACAAAACTGTTAGGTGAATTGTTATCAACCTACCTACAGTTTATGCATATAAATTCTAGTATATTTATATGGCCATCTAGTAAGCATATAAACCTATATACTATCACTATGAGGAAATTAGAACAAGGCATATACCATATAAATCATGCTTGATAGAATCACATATATAAATGATAGCAATTAAAGTACAGTCAAAGAATAATTTCATGAACTAAAGAAAAAATAATATCATATCTCAAACCATAATCTAGGTTTCTATCTATTCCCCAACAATAAATAATTAGCTAGTCATTATAATCAAATTAATTACATAAAATATATATCAGAAATAGAGAAAGAAATAAGCAAAATTAATTATGGATGAAATTTCGGTAATTTATTCAGATGAACAATTGTTAAATTTCATTTGAAATAAATCTTTCGGTCTTGTTTTTTTTCTTTTCTTTTCTCTCTCGGCTGACCCTAATTTTCACGTTGTTGCGTACGCATTCACTTTTTTTTTTTCGTTGCTCCTAGCTTTCTTCTCATCTCTGTCCTCTTCCTTTTCTTTTACAAGCGTTAGACTGCTCTTTTTTTGTGTGGTTGGTCCCTCTCTTCTCTTCTTCTTCTTGTTTCCTCTCTTCTCTCATTCTCTCTCTCTCTTTTTTTTCTGTGCGTGTCAGGTGTTGCGTCAAACTTCTTTTTCTTCTACTACACTACCACTTAGTCTTCTCTCTCCTCTTTGTCTTTTTTTCCCCTCACCTACTTTACTCTCCCCTGACTTCTTCTCTATTATGCTATGATGATTGCTCTCTCACTAGCTCTTTCTTGTGTTGCTTCTTCACCGATCTACCTCTCTACTCTCTCTGATCCCTGTACTACTATTGTTGGACCTCTACACCGATTTTGTTTTCTAATCTTCAGCCTTTAGGCCTTTGGGCTAAAGGACCTAAAATCTTTTATTTATTTATTTATTTTACCTACAAAATAACATAAAAATTCATTCATTATATATCTTTTTGGCCCAAATAATAAAATATATACAATTATTATCACCTAAACATAAAATTATAATTATTATCTTATATTACTCAAATAAAAGACCAAAAATTAAGATTAAAAGGTTATAAAATATGTGAAAATATATGCTCATCAATTTCTTTTTTTTTAAATAAAAAAAATCAAAAGTTGTAATTATGAGTTTTTTTTAATTTCAAATGACATTGTATAAAAATTTTTAATACCATAAAATTATTATCTATGTATAGAGCTACATAAAGATAAAAGGATATGACGATGCACCATTTAGGACACCTCAAGAAGAGTTTATAGATACCTATGATTTCTTAGCTATAAGAGGTATTAAATGCTTTTTATATGAAGTCAATAATTTTCCATTGCTTATTGGTTGACAATAAACATTTTTTTATAGCTATTGCTTATTGCTTTACATATAAACATTATGAAACTTTAATACCCCGAAAATTTGCTTAGCCTAATCTCGTGTCATTAACATCCTAATTTGATTCTAATCTTAATAAATCCTATGTTAGTCTTAACCTAATTCCTTAATCCTAAAGCTTTAACCAAATCCAAAACCTTAACTTGAATAAACCATAATTCATAAACCAAAATCACAACCCACTAAAATCTCCACTAATCCTAATTACTTTGGCTGATCCAAAATCACCCTAAATTAATCCCCCAACCCTTCTCTTTTTCCTTTTCTTTTCTTTCTTTCTTCTCCTCCTTCCACCAACCTCAAGTTGCACTTTTGAATTATTTCAACTTGCACCTCCCACTTGCACCATCACCTTTCTACATCTATCACCCATCACCTTACTTACTTTTTTCTTTTTCTTCTTCTCCTTCTACTCCTTTATCCCTGCCTGATTGCACAACCATGCACATACTTTGCACACTCTGTTTCCCTTGCTATTTTACTTCTCATGCAATACCTACATGCAACCATCACCACCCTCACCCTATAGCTACTACCCTATCCTTAACCATCCTCTACAACCATCACCATCATCACCATTGCACACCACTCCCTACTCTTTTTCTTCTTCCTTAACTCACACCACACACGCACATATGTGTACACACACACACACTCACACTTCACACTCTCCTTCTTTCTCTTTGGTTTTGCCTCATTCTGGCCATCTTTGTGTCAAAGAGCCATTGCCCGAGCTCCTTCTTCCTTCTCCTTTCATCCTTCTCTCTTTTCTTCTTCTTCTTCTTCCTCCTTCTTTCCCTATTTTGGCCTGCACACCACCATTCCACCATTATACACCACCTCAACTTCCACTCACCACCCTTTGGCTGGTAGATCGACCACCAAGGTCACCCCAACCTTCCCCAACACCGTCAACGTCCATCACCACCGTCTCCTCCTCTTTTCCCTTCTTCTTTCCCTCGTCCATCGCACTTTTGTAGAGTGCACGGCCTGTGCACCGTCTACTGCACGGCTATGCAACACTTAAATCTCCTATTGCACAACCATGCAACCCTTTCACCGCTTAGTCGTGCATTACTTTTTCTCTCCACTAGGGCTACACCGCCTGCTACACACCCATATAACTTCTTATTTTTAGTCATACACCCCTATTTTCACCCCCAAACTATATCCAAACACAACCAAAATTTAACCATAGCTCCACCACACATTTGTCTACACATCTACACATCTCAAGCTCCCAGTTAACTATGGTTATTTCTATTTTTACCCTCTTTACCTTGATTTCTCCTTCGATTTAACTCTTTAAGCCTAACCATGAATTCTATTATTTTCATAGGCAGAATTCTAGTAGCTTCGGATGAAGAAGTCTAGGATTTGCATGCTTAGAGTCCGCTGTCCTAGTTGGTAAGGATACTATTTGATGTTTACGATTTTTGGTGTTAAGTGCTTGTTTGATTATATGTGATTTTCATGATGTTGTTGATATATGAGGTAACATGTGTTAATTATGATATTTTGTGATGATATGAATATTCTATTGAAAGAAAGTAAGAATGGGTGAGAGGTACCATTATGTCATGATTTTGTTGTGATAATGTCATATTGTGGAAATTTATCTTATGGTATGGAATATAGGCTTAAGGATGCTATGTTATTGAAAGAAAGTAATAATGGGTAAGGGGTACTGTTATTATTTTGTTGAGATAATGTCATATTTGTAGAAATATATCTTATGGTATGAAATATGGGTTAAATGAGTTTTAATAAATGGACTTAAGAATTCTCATAAGGTATGATGATAAATTGTGGACTTGAAAAATGATATGTGTGGAAGGTACTAGATTTTATAAAATAAAGGTTATTACTTATGTTTAAGGGTAGTTGGGTAATTATGGGATAATAAGGAAATTTTGGTACTTTATGTGTTAGGAGGATTAAAATATGATAATAATAATAATAATAGCATAAGGAATTCTTGGAAGTATTATTGTTGTTTTGGGTCCTTAAACAATTTAATGGATAATTTAGGAAACTATCTTATAATGATAATACCATTATTTTATGCACAAGATCTATAGATTATATAGATTTCTAAATACATTGTTAATGTTTGAACTTATGAGGTTATCTATCGGAATTGGTAATCATGTAAATTTCGTGGGAGGTGTTATGACAAATCTATGATGTTTAGGTTTTGGATATTTCTATGAGTAATATATCGGGTCGAGATTATTAATGTATGTGTATGGGAATTAGATCATGCATTTCGGGTATGATACTAATGATGGGATTTGGAGATGATATAATATAAGTTGTATAGAATAATCAACATGGGAGAATGAATACCAAAGGGTGTGTAAATAGGGTTTGAAAGGACTTAATGACTTGGACCTATGCTTTGTGTATCACTGTTTTAATATGTTCTATGTCTGAGAATCAACCTCGTATAAAATACTAATCATTTAAAGTGAAAGAGCATGTGAGTAGGGCCAACGTGATCTATTTTTCCACACACACACACACACATATATGTATATGTATGTATGTATTCCCATTCCACAGGAGAGGATAGTAGCTCGGGAGTGTTTTGCCCCTAAGAAGATGTTTTTAACCTCTGTTCCACTAAAAATAATAGTGAATCGGGAGCATTTTATCTCTAGAAGGTGCTTCAGTCTGTTCCATTGGATTAAGAATAGTGGGGTTCCTACTCATCATGAAATGAAAACGTATCATTATAACCTATGGAAAAGATACTAATGATTCAAAGTGGAAGAATACGTGAGTCAGGACCAAGGTGATTTATTTCTCTATATATATCTATGTATTACTATTCCACTAGGGATAATAGTGGCTTAGGAGCATTTTTCCCTTACAAGATGTTTTTAATATCCATTCCACCAAAAATAATAGTAGCTCAAGTGTGTTGTCCTCGAGAAGAGTTACAGACCATTCCATTGGTTTAAGAATAGTGGGGTTCATGCACTCAACATATATAAAAGAATGAAAATGGATTATACTTAATAAAGGAATTTGAACCATTTTCCTATCTTATGAGATGTTTCATTTATTTGGTTATTCCCTTATTATCTAATGTCAAAGCATGTGATATTTGTATCCCTGTTTCGATAGTATTGTTTCTTTACTCGGTACGTAGCGTATTGACCACCCATTTTATGGGTGCTACTCATTCCCATGAGTAGATCTGCCTTGTTTTTGTAGGTGATTGATGATTATTAACTTGATGTGCTTTTCTTGGGTGAGCGCTAAATGATTTGGTAAAGGGTATGGTTATCTGAATATCTCTATCTCTCTTTGGGCTCTTAGTCCTCTATTTTTACTATTTCTTCTTTTTTTCTCTATTTCGTATCCTGTATCACGGTGGAATTAAGTGCTTCCCACACCTGATTCCTAGGTATAAGGTTAATTTTGCCTTGCATCCGACATATATTGGGCATAAAGAGTGCCTCTTCTATGTTAGATACGGCGTGACACCCTACATTTTGTGTTTTGACTTTCGCTATTAACTCTTTAAAATGAAAGTTCCATAATTTGTGGGTGTTACAACATTATTCTTTTTTATGTTTTAAAATTGTAGCTGATGTTCTTGAAGAGGAATAAAATGAATAAGATAATCAAGCTCCAACTATAGATTTAAATCTAGCTAGGTATAAATGAAGCTATAGTCACATAGATGATGATGCTAAATTACCACTTGCAAAAATTATTGGCAAATGGAAGATATATTCTAAGGTTTGGGAGAACTTTGATGAATTTAAAGATGAAGAGGGAAGACAACAAGCTTTATGTAAGTATTGTAAAAAGGTAAAGTATAGTTGTGAAGCTAGATATGGTACTTATAATACCTTAAGGCACCTACAAGATTGTGAAGAATACAAAAAAATAACTCCATTAGATACCTTGACATCTAAGTCTAATGATATTTCATTTAATCCAAAAGTTTATTGTCAGATGTTGGCTGAGGTAATTTTGAGGCATGGGTATTCATTATCATATGTTGAACATTTGGGATTTAGGAAACTTCATTAATATCTTAATCACCTTATCAAGCCCATATCTAGAAACAATATTAAGGAAGTTTACCTAGGAAAACATAATGACTTGAAAATTAAACTCAAATATACTATTGGTGCAATTTCTAGCAATGTTTGTTTGACTTGTGATATATGGATAATTTGCACTTCTTGTGCGTATATCACTGTAACAACTTATTATGTGGATGATGATTAAAAGTTGAATTACAAACTATTGAGTCTTTTCCATTACCCTCCTTTCCACACTGGTCTTGAAATCTATAACTTTTTATATTTATTGCTTAAATAGTGGAGAATTGAGAAGAAAGTATTCACTATGACAGTGGATTATGCATCTAATATGGACAACATGATTAGTCACTTGAAACCCACAATGCTTCAAAGCTTGGTATGTGATAGGAAGTACTTCCATATCAGATGTTAAACTCATATCCTTAATTTGATAGTGAGGGAAGGGTTGAAAATTATTGAAGGACATGTGATCAAAATCAGAGAGAATGTGAAATATATAGCTACTTCAAAAGGTAGGATAAACCAGTTTTATGATTGTGCTATAAAATTAAATTTATCAATTTATGAGAAGCTATGGCTAGAAGTTTCTATAAGATGAAATTATACATATCTTATGCATCGTAGATAATTGGATTATCAACATGCTTTGGATTTCTTTGGTAATGTTGAAGCTAAGTATAAACTTAAAATTTTATCGAATTAGTGGAGTACGGTGAAAAATATTTGTGAGTTATTGGAACCTTTCTCTCTTTGTTTCTTGGAGTTGAGTATCCTATTGCCAACATGTATTTTCTTAATTTTTGGAGGATTCAAATGTGATCAGAGAAGGCAGTGGTGTGTGATGATAATGATATCAGCAAAATGGTACAACAAATGATGCAAAAATTTGAAAAGTAATAGCCTCACTACAATACCATTCTTGATTTTATTGTACTTTTGGATTCACATTATAAGTTTGACTTTGTGAAGTTTACCTTAGTCAAACTGTATGGTAATGAGAAGGGTAAAAGGTTGCCTAATGATGTATATATCTAATTTATCAAGATATACAAACATTATTAATAGAGAATTGAATAGAGGAAATAATGAAAAGGAGGTAAATAATAATTGTATGATATATTTTATACCTCAACAAATATTTTTTTATATCTTCATTATATATTTATTTTTGTTATTACTAATTTCTATTTACATCAAGTCTAATTATTTTTTTTCCCATTTTTTTTTACAATATAGAATTTTGATTCTTCTACTTCTGTTGGAGGTAAAGGTAAAAGTTGTAAAAGAAAATTTAAGATGTGTATCAAAAGGTAGCAAGTGGGTCATAAAATTTCACTTAATGTGCTCTAATTTTGAAAAAAAAAATATAATAGTTCTCCAATTATTTCTTCTATGCTAAAAATATCCTTGCCATTATATTTACTACTATTGCATTTGAGTCGACTTTTAGTATGGGTGGTATAATATTAAATGAGCAGAGGATTTTATTGTTGTCAAAAAAATGTCGAGGCTTAGGAAAATGCCTGTAATTAGTTATACAAATATGATGGTAATAACATTAGTTGTTATGAATTTGTATTTTTTGATTTGTTAGTTTTTTAAAAAAATTAATCTTAAAGATAATAATATAATATATTTTTTGTTATTTACAGAAATAGAAGAAGAAGTGGTAACATTTCATATGCTTTTACTGTAAACATGCGTAATTGTTACTTATTAGTAGTAGATCAGTTGTAAAAAGTAGTTTTTGATGGATAAATAAATGAATCCAAATTTTTTGCAACTATAAGGTTTTCCAAAACATTTTTATAACTAATCATACCTCATAATTAGCACAATATTTTCTAAAAGTGGTAGCTTTTCTAAATATTTTCCT
This sequence comes from Tamarix chinensis, assembly GCA_030549775.1. Taxonomy (NCBI): domain Eukaryota; kingdom Viridiplantae; phylum Streptophyta; class Magnoliopsida; order Caryophyllales; family Tamaricaceae; genus Tamarix; species Tamarix chinensis. The sequence goes on along the minus strand of CM060181.1, from coordinate 34,068,287 downwards.
TTTACTATCTCTTTGTGCTTCATATTGTTATGTAAGAGATGGAGTAGTATATGATACCAATTAGAGTCCGAGTTGTTTTAGGAAGCCAAATACAAAATCATATAATTAGGTTCAATTGCAAAAGGTAAGAATCATATATATAACTTTGTGTCATTACCATTTGACTCCTCACATGAATTATAGTGGTATGTTGTTGATTGTTCTATACTTTTTACCTTTGCAATAATTTTTAGTATACAAGGAATTTAATTTTTATTCAATCATTTTATTCGTTTCTTATGTTACAGATTTACCTTACTTGGATAATGTTTATGTTGCTAGCAACTACTGCCTATTGGCGTTGTTTTTATTACTGATATTAGCGTTGTGTTGCAAATTACAAGTGGTATATTGTGGGGTTGCCGCTCTTGTTATGTTGCCTTGTTCTTTTTTACTATTATATTGTATATTGTGGATATTTTTGTCTAGAAGTTTTAATAGCTTGTGGGTGGCGTGTTGGTGCCTTGTAGGTCATTTTGATGTTTTTTTTTATCTACACAACCTATAGGTTGTAACTTGTAAATTTATAACTTATGCATGAATTATAAATATTATCAGAGAATCCCCTAGATCTTCTAATTTTGTTAAGTTGTTGTTGGGCATAGCTATTGCTTATTGGATTTCGTGGGTGATAATAGATACTACTATGCTCTTCTATTGAGAGTTTTTTCAAATATGTGGATGTAATAGAAGACTTTTTGAAAATTATTTTTATCTTGTTGGTTGGTTTGTATCTTTCTACCATTGTAGGCTTACAGCTGGATGTTTGCCTTTTTTATTTTGGTTTTTAGTTTGTCAATAATATATCTTATTTGTTAAGAAAGATGTTGGAAAATTTTAGTAGATATTGTTAGGTTAAATGATTTCTCTAATGCATAAATTATTTTATTTTATTTTATATTAAAACATAGAGTAATGGTCAAAATAATTTGAATAACAAGTTGATACGTGCTAGTTGTTAACTTTTTATACATGTCATAGATGATGGATCTAGAGGAACAATGTTATTTCACACCATTAGAAATAGCATATAATATAATAAATTTCCCATTTACTAGTTGAGTAATATTAATGATTACGTATATAATTTCATTTGCTATTATAGGACATGTATATGTTTACAAGTTGCGAACTTGTAAAAGTAGTTAGATAGAGAAGATAAAAGATATTAAAAAGTTGTATAATATACACCTTAACAAATAAAATTAGTCTAACTCATGCAAGTATTAAGTTTGATTTCATATAAGCATGTACGTAAAAATATGCTATTAATTGCTACTTGTTCAATATTATAACTTTTTAATGTTTTGTTTTTTATAAAAAGATTTATTAGGATATCACTAATAAATAAGGATATCTAGAGTAAAAGTATGAAAAATAAGTAAAACTAATAAAATACTATATTTTTAAAAGTTTTAAATGAATAATAAAACATGTGTAATTTTTTATTACCATAATAGACTTTAATGTTAGATTGGGTTGATGTCAGATCAGATTAATGCCGGATCAGGTTTATATCAAATTATGGGTTGAGTTCTAGTCAGTTTGGATTAATTATTACCATATTAGTGTCAGGTGAGGTTGATGAGATTTTTGAGTTTTATCAAGTCAGATTTTGTACAGATTAAATGGCTCAAATTAACTTTTAAGGACCTAAAAACATGAGGGCCCCAATTTCATAATTATCTTTATACTATTTAGTAAATAAATAAAAACTTACTTAGCGTGATGATCAAAGGAAGCAAAAGAAACGTAGATGCTTGGCCTCCTATAACTCTACGAAGAAAGAATAAGAAAGAGGAAAAATATGACAATTCAGATCTTTCATTTTTTCCTTCTTATAGCAGGTGTATCAACTTCTATTTCGTAATTAATTTAGCAAGTTATTAATGAATGCAATATTTAATACAATAATTATAAAAAATTATTACTATTATTATTATTATTATTATTATTATTATTATTTTAGTGAGATGAGCTAGATGAAATAAAATGATAAGTCATATTTTTAAAAAAGAAATTAGACTCCATCCAAATAAATTATTTGTTAAAGGACAAGTCTTACTGGTGTTTCACCTATTAGAAAGTAAACTAAAGTAGTGTTTCACCTGTCATAATTTATGTCTAATGGACATTTTGCCTGTAATATCCTGAATTTAATCTAACATTAATTTTAAATAATTAATATTTTAACATAACCCTAATCTTAGAATATTGATATTTTAATTTTATCCTAATCCTATAATTTTAATTTTAACCCACTTCTAATCCTAACTTTAAACTCCTTTTCCTTTTTATTTTTCCTTTTTCCTTTTTTTCCCTTTCCTTTCTCTTTTTGTTTTTGCCTTTTTCTCTTTCTCCTTCCCGATCTTCTCCTTCCCCTTTTTCCCTAAGTGATTCCATCCTCCTCCTGGCCAAATCCCTTCGGTTGTGCTTACATTCATAACCTACCTAAGCCTAATTCATCACCATCATCACCCCCTCAACTCAAGAGATGTGTCATAGAATTTTGTCCCAAAAATCTCCTTTGATGTTGCTTTGCCCATCACCCTCTACACCTCTCCTTTTGACTATTTCTCAACCTTTTGCAGAACACTCCTCTTATATACACCCCTTCATTATCTCTCCTTACCTCATTTATTGCCTCACCTAACTTCTCCTAAGACTTCCTCCTCCTTCCCTCAACTTTTATATGTTGCTTTTCATCGTTCTCTACCATTTTCATCCAATATGATTTTCGTAACTTATCCAACCTCATGTAACTCAACCTTTGATGCATCAAAAAACCCATGAAAATCCACCCTATTAGCATCAAAGTCTCACTCAACACACCCCTTAGCTGTGTCAACTTCTCATGTAAAAAACACTAGAGTTGTGTTTAAACCTCATGCAGCCTTCCTCCTTCAACGACTTTCTTCTTTAACAACCCACGCCTCACACCACCCATATCCTACATGTTTCGATACCCCATTTAATCCCCAAAGTTGCATCACCTCTTAATGTAACACCCCCCATTTCTACACCACAACCTCATGCAAATCACCCAACACCTACACCACCACCTCATGCATCTAACCTCCATTTTCTACAAAAATTCACAATACAACACCCTCCCTATGTGAAACCCTCACATTTGAAACCCCATATATATATGAGAGGCTCATGAGACACTCCCTTGGTTGTACCATTAACTCACGTAGTTATTCCCTTTTGTGCCACATTTTTTCCATAGCTTTGAGGCTCTTTGTTAATTCAATTTTGCCTATTTTCCATCCTTTATTTCCTTATACTTTTCCCTACTTGATTTATTAATTCCTAATTGTGCATTACTCTTGGTTTTTAGGTGATTTTTTTGGTGGTCTCAAAAGAGGCGTATTAGGGTTATTCATGCTTAGAGATCAATGTTGTTTTGGTAAGGATACATTTCATGGTTAGGGTTTGTGAAAGTTATATGTAAATTTGTATGAAATATCATGCTTGGTATTATTATGCTTCATAATCCATTTTATTTATGACATCTTATGGTATGGTTGTGTTGTATGATGAAAAAGTGAAAAATATGTGAAAGCATTCAATTATGTGCATTGTTTGGTTAAGCTATGTTTTGTAAGCTAAGCAAGTTGGCATGAATCCTTATCTAAATTAGGTTACAATGAATGAATCAAATATATCTGTGGTTAGTTATTTCCATGATGATATGTATTGAAGGTTGAAAATCAATTATGTTGGGACTCATAAGGTTTTTGTAAAAATACAGGTGTTTTGCTTATCTTAAGGGTATTTTGATCAATATGGTTTAAATATGGAATATTTGATATTTTTAATGTGATATTTGTGTAGAATATTCAACATGTGAAATACTTGGATTAATTATAAGTGGCATAAGTCTAATTAAATGAGAAAATAACTTAAATTAGAAATATTAACTCTAGAGGCAAGTGTGTTATTACATGTGTAATCCGTTGGAGTTTGACCTTGATTTTCATATTGGTTGTTAATAATGATGTTTAAGGTTGGTGTAATAAATTTGGTTTTTAAATGAGTCTTATGGAAGAATTCATGTTTAACTTATGAAATTAGGGTATTATAAAAGAGTTATGGCCTTTTTTCCATAAGGAATGTCCTAATCATCACATTGTTGTATCTGTATGCATTATGTATTTATATTTATTTATGCATGATAATATCAATATAAGACATATTTTAATAAGATATTAATTACTTAAAGTGAAAGATATATTAGGACCAAGGTGTTGAATTCATTTCACCTGATGATAATAGTGGTTCAGAAGCATTTTACTATGATATGTGCTTCAAATCATTCCACCAATTTAAGAATAGTGGCTAGGATCATAATTTTGTAGGAGATGTTGAGTTTGATCGACTAAATGATAATAGTGTCTAGGGAGAATTTTCCCTTAAGAGGTCATTCTGATTGCTCCATCAGTTTAAGACTAATGGCTCTAAGCATGATGCCTTGGGAGGTTTTGAATCCATTCCACTGTACAATAATAGTATCTAAATAACATTATGCCGTGAGAGGTAATTTAGTTCATTCTACTAGATTAAGAATAGCAGGGTCCCTAAAACTCAATGTAAATAATAAATCGATCTACCATATTAAAAATGTGTTGTCATAAATTCACGATATGTGAAATGGAAGTTGCTTGTTGTGGTTGCAGACTACTAGTAAAATGTGATATGCATAATCATAAATTAGGAAAGTATTTGTAGAGGCATTCATTTTCTTGTTGATTATTGCTTAAAGAATGCAAGTTGGTGCATGAACTGACCTTGATAAGTGTTAAATCAAGGGAGATTAATGACAAGTTAAAACAAGGTGATAGGTATAATACAACAATGCTTAGGGCAATATACAATTATAGACATAAATTCAAGGTTCAGAGCTTGATAGGACCTATCGTCATGCAATAATTATTTCACTTTGTGGAAACTAATGAATATTGTTCATGGCATCATTGGTTATCTTGACTCTAATGTGGTTAGTGATATTATATTTGCCACCCATATTTTTTTGCTTTGTAACATGCATTTCCATATGTCATTTTTTTAGATTGCACATATAAAACCAATAAGAATAGCCTTATTATCTTTGAGGTTTTTGGTTAGGTGCCTAGTGGTAAGAATTTTACTATTGCCTTGGCATTTATGATGAAGAAAAAGGAAGATAACTATGAATGGGTGCTATTCAATCCAATTGTTGGCATTTTTGGGTTGAGACTTATGAATATCAAGTGCCCTATTCAGTATCTGATAGGAGCATAATTTTTGGTATTATTTGACGTATATTGACCTAGCTTCACTATTTGTTGTGACTATTTCACCGTTTTTTTCAAGTTTTCTCTATTGACCTAGTTTTGTGGGAAATTATAAAATCAAGATAATTTAAAAAGATACTAAGGAAAAAGGAGCAAAATATGAGGACAAAAACTTAGAGTCATGGAAATTTAGATGTACTATCATGAAAGGCTATAAAAGATAAGTCATGTGTAGAAAAATCAAGATAAGGCAATGAAGGAACAAGAAATATCGGTGCCTAGTATTTATGAGCAAGGAACATTGGGTGCCCATATTTATGGGAATACAGTATGTTTTTATGGAAATACTGTTCGTATTTATGTGGATATAGTCTATATTTCCTGGTTTCTCCTTACATGTGCACCATTAAGTCAATCCACATGCATAGTATTCAAGAAAAAATACAGGTGCCCCTGTCTTTACTAATATAGACCACATTTTGCCAAATGTTGGATATGATTCGTATGACCTTCTATCTATCTATATATATATCTATATATATATATATATATATATATATATATATATATATAAGGTTGAATAGAACATCGGAGAGCATCACCATCAAAACTTTGACTTTCTTTTCATTATTTATAAACTATTAGGGCTCTTTTGTTAGATTTAGTTAGTTTTTATCTGTAATTGAAAGATTAGAGATCATATGGTGTTTGCAGTGCTACAGTATCCTAAGTTCTTTCTTTTATTAGTTTCGTTTATTTATTTCATACTTTTTATTGTACTTAATGCAATTCTCATTATTATTTAATTAATTGTGATTTTGTGTAGTTTAATTTAATATTTGTTATTTTGTTTCTCAATGTTAACTAACGTTATGATTTGTATGTGTTTAGATTCTACGCTTCCTTCTTTTATTAATAGGCAGGCTATATTAATAAGGGGTAAGAGAATAATCGAAGGTTATAGAATAATTGATCATAATATGTGAATCGGAATTAATTGTTATATGTATTTCTGGTTAGATTAATCAACCTACTTAAATATCATCAATCATAGATTAGAACTTTATTATCTAGATTTGTCACATGATCAATTTGAGTGATATTCATATGCTAGGATAGTTTAATTAATCCAAAATTATTAACATATACTTCCACAAGTAACAAATAGTTTATTGATTTAATATATGTTTACTAATCTTTAGAACTATATAATTTGAGCAGGCATAAACTATGATTCTAATTAGCTTCTCCCTAATCAATAATGATGTCATTAATTAAATCTAGAGATCTTATCCTAGATTATTGTTGTGTTGGACAATAAATCATAAGAGGGACTAGATTTATTTGCTTAAGGGGATGCGAGGAAGTGGATGCATGTAAGATTCACTACAAAATAATTCACATATACCAATAGGCCTTATCTGTTGGTAAAAGCCATTTTTCTGTTGTCAAAAGTTTTTTACCAACAGAAATTTTTCTATGACAAAACTGTGGGTAAAAACTCTGTGCTTAAAAGTTTTACCCACAGATATGTATGATCTGTTGGTATTAGTTGCTTATGCCCACAGATATTTATCTGTTGGTAAAATTTATACCCACAATTATATCTGTGAGTAAAAGTATTAACCACAAAATGATATCTGTGACTAAAAGTATTATCCACAAAACAATATATGTGACACAAGTATTGTCCACAAAATAATATCTGTGACTAAAACTATTACCAACAAAAGAAAATTTGACTAAAATTAGTATCCACAAAATTATATCAGTTGCTAAAATTTTGTGTTTGTGTGTGTGTGTGTGTGTATTATCTATTAGTAAAACGACAATAATGTCCATAATACCTATTGTAGCAATATTTACTTATAACAACAACTTATCCTTATATAAAATGTAGTACACCATATAATCATCGTTCTTTAGTTTAACTATCAAAATGATAATAGTCTTGTAGGTATAATATATATAAAACTTGTAACCTACGCTAATATAAAAGACATATTCATTAACATATCAAACACCATCCTCTTCATTCCCATCCTATTTAGCATCTCTAACAACTTCAGCGTCCTCAATATTTTCTTTGATAATCATCAAGATGTATTCCTTGAAAAAATATGCATGTAACTTAATTAGATTAATATAAATTGGCCTAGGATATTGTTTAACTGGTGTAGTGTCTTTTAATATGTCTCAATTCACTAAGATCTACAAATACAGAAAGTAAAAGGGGCAGATGATAGCAAAAGAGCATAGAAAAGAAGATGAACATATAATTTCAAACATCGGGGGTGTTTGCAGTTGCATTGCTTTTACCTTTTGAGATTGCCGCCTTTTGCTTCACTAAATGCCCCAATACTAGAATACATGTAACTAAATGCAAAGAGAGTATAGATTAAAGAGAGGGAGCAAAAACAACTAAAAGAAAGGCATGGAAAGTAGAACAATAAAAACCCAAACTTACATTGTGTTTAATTTTTAACTTGAGGTCTCCCTGAATTGCATATTTGTAGACATAAATTTATTTGTCTACGAACTTTATGAGCACATGTAGTTTCTAAAATTCAATAGGTACCGAGTTAAAATAAGAATTAGCATAAGGCTGAAACTCTATTCAACTAAATGTAGTTGTTGTCTAAATTTATTATCTATGTATTTCAATTTGATTTGGATAAATTTGTCATCAAATGTGAGTTGCTACAATTCTAGATATGACTGGACACATGGAGAAAGTTGATTAATTTTTAGATGGCATGCTCTAATAACCTAAAGGTAAGATCTAAAGCTAAATCCTATGATAGTAATTTATAAAGCTACAGGTCATATTCTTGAAATCTAATTTTTCTACTACTGGTTCCTTCTTATTTTATCTCAAATTCAGTATGCTTCTAAGACAATAGAGGGGCTTATATAATGAAGGAAAGAATAAAAAAAAGTATATCCTGAAAAGGGTTGAACTAGGTTATTTTTATACGTTGCTTATGAATGTTTAACCTATGTTTACTTGCTATTACTGTCATATATGATTTTTTCTAGTTTCACTAGCTAAATACATGTTTATAAACCTATAAAATGATGAAAAATTTAGTACACTATGTGCTAATAGATTTAGCTAAGTTTTGATAGGTTTTGATGGTTTTGAGAGGCATTTTTCTTCATGTTTTTACATTATTTTTGCAACATTCTGCAAATCTGATTTTAGACCTAAAGTCCACTCACTTTCAATTTCTAAAAAATAAGTATAGACCTATAGTACACTAGGGAATGCCATTTATAAAGTTTAGAATCTGGTAAGGATAGTTTGGATGAGTTCTTGAATATATTTGGAGTTGATTTATGCATATTTGGGACTGATTTTGCTAAAAAAAACTCGGACCTAATTTTAGATATGAAAACAGGTTGTTCTTACCTTGTAAACAAATTTAGAGGCCTATCATGTGAGCAGGAACAAAGTTCTTTAATAGTAGAATCAAATGGGATAAGTTTAGATATATTTTTCATCATTTTTAAAAATAAAAGCTTCAACTTTTGAGCTAATTTTACGGTTTAGCTCTACATCTAATTTGTTTTGTTTAGAGCCTGATTTTGCATAGATTTATAGAAGCATAACAACATCAAATGCACAGAAGTGTATGAGTAGATCTTGTATGTAATTCCAAAACAATAGATCTCCCGCAACCCATCCAATTTTCAGATGAAACTTTATAGGTAAGAAAAAGTGAATAAACCAACAAACATACAAACAACCTATAACTTCAAATTTCAACCTTACAACATATAACTTCAATTTTCAATCAAAGAACATGTAATTTCAATTTTCAACCAAACAACTTGTAATTCTAAGTTTTTAACTTGCAATTTCAATTGCCAATACCTACCTTAGCTACAAAAGTCCAACAACGATCAAATACCAATATTAAAAATGAAGTGATTAGCACATAACCTCATTTCAAAACAACAATCAAACAAACCGCTGGGTAGAAAAAATTACAATGATGATAGTAGTAGAAAGAACGGTCATTACAAGAAGATGAAGAAAGAAAGATATGCGTTTCAGATAAGGAGTCAGGTTGATATACTTGACAATGAATATAAATGGAGGAAATATGGTCAAAAGGCTATTAAGAACAACAAATTTCCAAGGTATATATATAGTATATATTATGTAGGCATGGTTGCCGCTAGCAATCTGATTATCATTAATTATATTATTAATTCATTCATTTTGACCTTAATTATGTGGCTTAATAATTACTATATATCTAAAATGAAATTGAAATACTAGCTAGTAGCTACTACCTACTATTAAAGGTTACTATCTTCTACGTACTCAATTTATATATACTACTAATAATAAAAGTGTTTTTTAATAGTAATGAATGAATGAATCATAGCCTTTGAAATGATTGTGTCTCCAAAGTCGATGAATGACAATTCACTCACCTATTCGTATCAATTTTGTTCTTACTAGCTAGTAGTATAAATATTATGTAGGTAGTAGTGACGATGATAATAACTTGAAAATATATACTAAAATTATTCCCATGAAATAATTAGGATACTAAATTTACATACACTTTTGGATGCTTAAAACTCAAGATAATATGAAGACATACAACCCCCCAAATCCCACAACAAGAATAAAAATGGAAGGAATGAGAAAGAGCGCTCTTTACCCCAGAGGATGATGCAGAAGTACAACTAAAAGTTCAACTGCAAGTGCTAAAGCAATGGGAGCAAGTCTTAGACGTGTAACGGTGCATTGCTTGTTCAAGGTGTGATTGGTAGTGGACTATGCAATACAAAGAAAATATAGAAAATGGACATCAATGATCAAAACCAACATAAAGTTAAAAAGGATGAAAGGGTGACAAATGGCCATTACATTTATAAGGGAAACCACATCATTGCAGAATTAGCAGCCCAATATTTTCCCTCCTTCTTTATCATGCAGTGAAACCTTACTCATCTCAAGAGATAATATATGAGAATCTTCAAGAGCATAATCGAAAGGACCAGCTCCATAATGCATGACCAAGAAGCTATCAAACCCCAAAGCTGCTGTTATAATAATATATAAATGAAATAGGTAAAATAATAGGATATACTATGCAGTAAACTTTATCGGCCATCAGTGTATCTAGCATGAAGGCATCTAAGATTCAGCATGCTGATTCTTGATATTCATTCCTTAGGTTGGTCAAGCTACATACATTCAAATGTACTACCTTGAGGTAGAGTACAATACCATGATATATCTCTTGATTAAGTGAGCTAATGTAACATATACAAAGTAGGGCATAACTTAAAACAATATTTTGAGTCGCCAATTCAAGACTATTAGATTTCGAAACTAGGGTTTTAAAGCCCAAGACACAAACTCGGATAGTTCAAATCAATTAATTTCAATTAAAGGTGTTAGGATGCAATTAATACCATTTCAACTATTTCTATATATTCAAGTTTAGGAAAACAACCATACAAATGACCAATTTCATAATTTCACTTAAAATATAGGATTTTAAGCCCGAAAATATAATTCGGTTGAATTCTATTAATGTATTTAAATTGAATATTTATAAATACAATTAGACATATTTTATAACATAACATATAATCAATTGCTCAAAAATAATAAAAGAAATACCCAATTTAGCATAATTAGGGTTTTTGAGCCCGGAACGCAAATCCGATCAATTCTTACTAAAATATATAAATTGATGGTTTGGAATTGCAATTAAATGTATTATAATGCAATTTATATAATCAATTGAATAAAACAACCCTGTTACACAATCCAATTTAGATCTGCAAGAGTGTTGACCCAAAAATCCAATTCCAATCAATTTCACATAATTTTCCCAAATCAACACTTCCGATAAGAAATTAAATACATTTCAAAAGATATTATAAAATCAATTAAGTGAAACAACTCAATTATGTAATCCAATTCCATTACACACAAATTTTGACCTAGAAAGTCAATTTTAATGAATTTCATATAAATTTCTCAAATTGACGGTTCCAACATAAAATTAGATACATTTTAAAGCATAACGTAAAATCAATTTGCCCAAAATAGCTTAATTGGACAAATCTGAAAAACCAAATCCACTACAATTAACCACTCTAAATTAATCATGTAACACACACACACACACACACACACACACACACATATATATATATACACAATCAATTTAGCTTATCATAAGGTAATTCATACTCAATTAATCAAAATAAGGGTTAGGGTTTTCGGAAATTTATGCCAAACGAAACTAACAAATTGGAACGGGTTAAGGCCGGAGAAGATGCGCCGGAGGTCAAAGACTGCTCGTTGGCAACCAGCGAGGCTCACCGTGGCCGAATGATGGTGGCGCAACCTTTGCTGTTGCTCGTGGCTACTGCTGCTTGCTGCAACGCTGGAGCTGGCAGGCACGACGGTGGTGTGCGACTGGAGTGGCGACGTCGATGGTGGCCGACGGTCGGTTGTTGACAATGGAGGAGCTGGGGAGAAGGAAGCAAGATGAGACGCAAAGGGCAAGGAGCTCGACGAGAAAAATAACAGAAGAGAAGGGAGAGAAGAAGAGAGAAAGGGAAAAGAAAGAGGGTCGGGGTATTTTGTTTGTTTGTTTGTTTTTAAATACACATATATAAATAAATACTATACATCTAAAAAAAATTTTGAAAAATTTTATCTAAAAATTATTTAACAAAAAATCATTTCAAAAGGATCTGAAGGTCTAAAATCGATATAAGAGCTATATAAAGAATTTCCAAAATGTTTTTGGAAAAATTTACCAACAAGTGTAAATATCTATATTATTTACAAAAATACATTATAAGACCTCAAAATAATATCTTCTTTTTTAACTTCAGAAAATATTTATAAAAAAATATAGTTAGAAAACTTTCAATTAAGATAAATTATAATAGAAATACACTCATAAAAACTATAAATAGTTTTCAGATAAAAATAAAAGACTTATCCGAATAAATATTTTATTTTAAATAAATTGTAACACTTATTAAAATAAAAAATAAAATGAAAAAATAATATTTAAAATAAATCAAAAGAAATATTTTTATAAATTTTTGAGTGACTAAAACTAAAATAACACATTTTCAAAAAGTCATTCATAAGCCAAAATGGAAAAACAAAAGAAATGGAAAGAAAAACATAAATAATTTGTGAAAATCTTTCATTTAATATTTTTTTAAGATCTTATCGACCTCGTAAAAATAAATAAATTCAAAGATAAAAATATTTACTATGGAAAATGATATTAAAAGGTTCTATAATAGATGACATTAAAGATAATATTTCAAATACATTCGAGAAATATTCTTATAACAGTTTAAATGATTAAAAATAATTTAACACATTTTCGAAAAAGCCATCTATAAGCCCTAAAAAAATAATTCTATTAATAATAATTAATTATTATAATATTGACTATTATAATTATAATTTTTTCTTACAAATAATATAATTAATTTTACTACTACTACTAATATTATTATTAATTATCTAATAATATTATTAAATAATAAATTAAAATAATAATTAGTATTATTTAAAAATATTTAATATAAAATTAATATTATATAATGTAATGTTAAGATAATATTAATCATAATTTATAATAAAATAATAATAATTATTAAAAATTATGAATTATGGGAAATAAATATAAATATGAATAATATAAATATTAATCATAATTTCCAACAATTAGTAATAATATTTTTTTTTATTAAAAATGAATAATAATATTAATATTATTAATAATAATTTCCTAAAATAATTATTCTTAGTAATAATTAATAAAGAATTATATTAATAAGAATAATATGAATCATTATTTTAAATAAATTAATAATAGTATCTAATAATTGCTGATATATTATTAATAATGTGAATGATTATTGATAATATTTATTATTGTTAAGATAATATAGATTTGAATGATAATTGGTAGTATTTAATAGTAAGTGGTAGTAGATATAATATATATTATTTCTTTATAATTGTTAAAAGACACCATTATGAACAATATTAATATAAAAAATTAGAAATAAAATAATAATTAATAATAATATATGTAAACTATTATTTCTAATATGACTGATGAATGGATTATTATTATTATATTAACAAGAATAGAATTAATCATTATTAAAATTATATAAAAACAAATATTATTATTGTATTTCATAAACACTAATACCAACAGATGTAAAAGTGGGTATTAATTCTGTTGGTATAATGCTACTAATAACCACAGATATAAGAGAGGGTAAAAGATCTGTTGGCATAACATATTAATACCAACAAATAAAAAACTTTTATTGGAAAAACTACATTATTGCCCACATAAAATTATCTGTTGGTATTAGTTGCTTTTACCAACAGAAAAAGTATCTATGCCTAAGTTTCTCTTAGCAAAAGTTAATTATTTTGTAGTGGTTCTATAGGTTAACATTGAAAATACTACATAACCGTTTGTTCATTGATTGGTTGATATCCTTATGCTAAATATATCCTTTGACCCTTATTATCTCATTATTGTTATTCAGTTATTTTCTTAATTATTATTTTATTATTTTTATTATTAGTAATTATATTTTAATAAATTAAAAACTTGGGGAATTTATTTGTTAATAGAAATCTGTTACTAAAATTACAACCTTGGTATGATCAACCCCTAATCTCTACTCACTATTTGTTTGTGTATTTGACGTTTAGAGTGTCAACAACAACGCAAAAAATTTTGGTGATGTTGTTGGGGAATGGAAACATTAATTCCTTTTTCTATTATTATTTTTTATTTATTTATCTCTTCTTCTAATTATAGCTCACTTTTCTCTTACTGTACATGTCCAATAGGACTCCATGTTTGAAAGCATTTAAGAGGGAAAACAAACATCAATTCATTCAATCAGTGTATGTTAATTCTTCCTCTCACCGGGTAAATATAATTTGTAGGCAACTGGAATACATTCGTATTATTCCTTTACCTCTAAGTAATAGCTCAAATTCATCTGAAGAGAGCATCGAAAACAATTTTGAGAAATTTATTGAAGAATATATGGCAAACAAAACTTTAAAGGTGCTTGTAGCTCCTACTTTTACTTCTAATCTTCTTTGCATTAAATATCCAGATGAACATGTTGAGTGAGAGATTAGACCTAAACTGATACATGTGCTTCCTATTTTTACAGGTTTTCAAGATATTAGATCTTTTGGATCAAGATGCATTATATATCCAAAAAAAATTCTTAAGGAATTTCATATAACTTGTTTTGGTATGAAACTAGTAGGAGTAAGCATAGATCAACTTCAATTAAAATATTTTCCTTTTCCTTTAACCAATGCTGCAAAGGAGTGGTTATATGATTTGCTTATGGGATATTTTAATACCTGGGTTCATATGCAAAAATTATTTCTATAAAAGTATTTTCCACTATCTAGGGACAAATATTAGAAAAGTGGTATGTAGTATTTGGTCGGATAGGGGAGTCTTTATTTGAATATTGGAAAAGATTTTAAAAACTATATAGTAGTTTTCCTAGCCATCAAATTAGCGAGCAATTATTAATACATTATTTCTATGAAGGAATAATGTCCATGGACCGTAATATGATAGATTTTGCTAGTGGTGGAGCATTAGTAGATAAGACCCCAATTGAGGCTAGAAAGCTAATATCTAATATGGCATCTAATTCCTAATATTTTAGTACTACCATTTAAAGGAGATAAGTATAATAGAACTTAATGAAAAATTAAATAATTTGACTTCTTTAGTTGAAAAGGTAGTGAAAGGGGGAGTAGTGGCTTAAGTATGTGGAATTTGTTCATATACAGATCATGTTCCATATGCATATCCTACTTTGCAAGAAGAACAAGGAGTTAGTTCAATAAGTGGACCTCAGTGAAACACAAAATATGATCCTTATGCCCTAACTTATAACTCAGGATAAAGGGACCATCCTAACCAAAGGTATGGGAATAAAAAAAACTACCGTTATATCAAAATCAATAAGGATATAACTCAATCCTTGTATTCTATCTTATTCCTCTAAACCAATTAAAATTTTCATTCATTTAACCTCCTTAACCATCAGTACCACAACAATCTGGAGGTATGTCATTAGAAGATATAGTTAACTATTTAGTCACTAATACTCTTCAATTTCAACAAGAAATAATAAATGGGATAAAAAAACTTAGAAAGTCAGGTGAGTCAGTTGGTAAATTCTATAGGTAAATTGCAAGCACAGAGTTCCTCAAAGTTGTCAAGTTAAAAAAAATCCAAGAGAAAAAATGAGTGTTATCACCACTAGGAGTGGAAAGCGATTAGCTGGTCAAAATAAAATTAAAGATGACCAAGGGATAAACTAAGAAGAGAAATATTTAAAAATTTAGATAAAGAGATCAAATAAAAACTTCCAAAGGCAACTAAAATAAATTATCCTAACCCTTTATAAACCCATTGCTCCTTTTCCTAGAGGTTAGTTATGGGTAAGAAGAAACATCATGAGAAGGAGATGCTAGAAATTGTTACGAAGGTGGTGGTGAACATTCTATTGATAGATAAAATAATTATAGTGCCTAAATACGCAAAAGAATTAAAATATTTTTGCACCATTAAGAAAAATTTAAGAAGGGATGAAAAAGAAAGCATAGGGGATAATGTGCCTATGATTTACAAAGGAAAATCCCACCTAAGTGCAAAGATCTTAGCATTTTTACCATTCTTTATAAAATTGGAAACATAAGGTATGAAAAATGTATGTTAGATGTAGAAGCCTCTATAAATGTCATGTATTTATTTGTTTCTAATTACCTAAATTTAGGAACCCTTAAAGAGACTTGTGTTGCAACCCAATTAGTTGATAGATCTACTAGATATCGTGATGGGGTGATAGAGAATGTTCTAGTTCAAGTAAATGAACTTGTTTTCCCTACCTATTTTTATGTTTTAGACATGTAATATTATGGATTTCCTAACCCTTATTCCATTCTATTAGGAATACCATTCCTAAAAACCTCTCGAATTAAAATTGATGTGTAATGGGGTTCTTCTTATGAAATTTGATGGGGAAACAATTTGTTTTAATATTTATGACTCCATGAGATATTCTGTTAATTGTGAATATGTTTCTATGGTGTATTTAATTGAAACTTTGTCTAAAAAAGTTATTTAATTAACAAGTGATGAGCGATAAGAAGTTACTCTTACAAAACTGGTAGACATATAATCTTATTTGGAGTTAAAAGAAAACTTTGCACTAGATAAGGAATTGGAGGAATATTTTTTTACTTTTGAAGCTTATCTTCCTAACATAGGGGAGCACGTCGAATTACCTATTATAAGAGAAAAACTCCTACCCTTCATAGAAAATGACCAAGAAGTAGAGTTGAAACCCTTACCCAATAATATAAAATATTTCTTCTTAGGTGATAATAAAACTCTTCATGTCATCATTGTCATTGCTAGTGACCTTACATCTTTAAAAAAAAATAGAATCTTATTGGAGCTCTAAAATAATATAAAATTATACTATACATTATCTCAAAAGTGATAAGGCATGTCAAACATGGAAAATCAATGGGAATCAACTCAAAGTATCTTATGAAGAAAATCGAGTGGAGGATTTTGAACTATGATTTTGACTTTAACCCTTGTAGTTCCTCTCATCCTCATCACTAGTAATCCCCACCCTTTTCCCATGCTTTGTATTTATATGGTTCAATCATTGAGGAAAATGCCTACTCTAAGAATGGAGGAGATACTATCTTTATTTGTTCATGTTGGTTGGTTCTTAGCATTATATTTCTCATATTACATTATTTTATTTTATTTTTTATTTTTAAGTGTGCCTTGTACTTATTTTGTTCTTTTCTAGTGTTCTTTGCACTTTACTAATTTTTTTTGGTGAAATGTGTTTATTTTTATTAGAAAAAAATGACAGAATAAAAAATCTAAGAGATGACACCTTGAGAATAGATAATGAAATAAATCTCTAATCGACAACCTTAATGTGCACAAGCATTCAAGACTATGTTTTTTTTATAGCATGCTTCTAGAAAAGTGAAAAAAAAATTAATATTTTGGTTACATCTCACTATCAAAGAGATTGAACATGAAAAATTGATAATCCTCATAGAAATATAAAAAAAATAGGCTGAATGAACAAAAATTGGTGAGCTTTTGAATCGTAATGATGGATATAATTTTTATCCATTATACATTTTATTCTTATGTGTTATTCTCCAATGGTGTGCAAAACTAGAACTTGTCATTATTCTCTTCAAGGCTACATGAAATTATTGCATACATTAAGGGGATGGAGGCACAATTTTCTTCTTGTTAACTACTTAGCCAAATAGCCTACCTATTACAATTTTTCCTTCACATAACCCTTTTGAGCTTTTAAGCCTATTTTCTTGATATTTAATCTACATTTGTGGATGATTACCTATATCATATCTCGTCCCTTAGTCTATTGCTAGTGGAGCACAATTTGGTAATAAGCTATTAATGTGGTTGAAACTTTAAGCATATGGATGTTTTATTGTTGTTTGGTAAGCATTTACTCGTATTATTTCAAAAACACGATGAAAAAAATAAATAAATAAAAAAGAGGAAAACTTGAGGTATTGATGTGGAAAAAAAGGGGTGGATTGCGCAACTACTACATCCTTATATTGGGTAAGATGGAGCATAAAACACACCTTCTCAGTGAAACATAGCTCAAGTTAAAAAAAAATAACATTCTAGTTTATGATTGTAGTATAAGAGTGATGATTGGGGTAGAAAATGCATTGAAGAAAAGGTGAAGATGAAAATCATAAAGATTTTGAATTTTCAAAGTTGTGTGATTCACTAGTAACAAACATTGCACCATAATCCTAGAATTTATCCTACATTCGACCTTTACCCTGTTACAAACAAATAAGAGATCTCTTCATTTTTGCATGCTTTTTTTTTATAAGCAATGGTGAATAGAGAAATGTGACAAGCCTATTGTCAATCATTACCATTGGTATAATTTCTTAGAATAAATGTAGACTAGAGACACATAAGAGTAGAGTGCTCCTATATACTTAAAGTGAGAATCTATTAGCCTAATTATTCATATTTGATCATGTTAATGACTTGAAAAATTGGATTTTTTGGGATGCATGTGACCTCAAATGCATTTGAAAATGAATTTCTATATTTTCACTTTTCACTATTTTGAGTCCCAATGAATTATGTGCATTTGGTATGTCAATTAGTAATATCTCTTGTGTCAGTTGGAAGGGGTTCATATGTTACTTAATATTTAGGTCTTCTCATAATTTTTATGGGTGTGTTTCTTGAGGGCAAGAAATGGTTCAAACATGCGAGTATTTGATAGGTGCATTTTTTATGGTAATATTTTATATATGTTGACCTAAATTTTGCTATTTCTCATGACTATTTCAACCATTCTCTTTAAATTTTCTTTGTTGACCTAGTTTTGAAGGAAATGATGAAATCAAGGTAATTTGAATAGATAAATAAGGAAAAAGGAGCACAATATGATGTGCAAAGCTTGTATTCATGAAAATTTATATTTACCATCATGAAATATCCTAAAAGAAAAGTTATGTGTAGAAAAATCAAGACAAGACAATGAAGGAATAGAAAATACCGGCACCTAATATTTATGAGCAAGAAATATTAGGGGCCATATTTATGAAATACAATTTGTATTTATGTAAATATGATTTTTATTTTCTGGTTTCTCCTACAATATGTATCATTAAGTCAATCTACGTGCATAATATTATAATAAAAATATGGGTGCATCATATTTACTGATACATATCATATTTTTTCCAAATTTTGGATATAATTCATACAAACTTCTATCTATATATATAACATATATAAGGTTACAAATAACATTAGAGAGCACTGCCATTAGAACTTTTAATTTTTTTTTTCATTATTTCTAAACTATGCAGGTCCTTTGTTAGATTTAGTTAGTTTACATCTATAATTGAAGATGATGTGTGTAGGAGGATGGGATTCTAAAATTGATGAGATTAAGGCTTAATGGTGTTTTTATTAATTAGAATAAGGCATGACAATTAGGGATAGATGATAAGAACATTCGAATAGGGTGAACCAAAGATGAAAATGATTCGAACAAAGCGATGATGATTCGGTGATGATGGTTAACTTATGCTAATGATTCGAATGAGTTGTGATAACTAAGATACGTATTCAACAATGGTGTGTTGATGATGATGAGCTTTGAATGATAGGGTTTAGATGGAGGATGATGTTGTGGTTTAGGGTTAGGGTTATGTTTGGTTAGGATGCAAAGGTTAAGGTTTCAAATTAGGGCTTCATTTATGCTCAATTTTAAGTGATGTTTAGATGATAATGATGGTTGGAAAAACATGGATAATGGAGATACAAAAAGATATGACTTAACCTTTAATTCACATAGATAAAGAGGTTAAGACTTTCAAGTTTAACAGAATTCACACAAATTTGATTAACTTGAATTGAAATCACACAGAATTCAAATTGCATACAACTTTAATATTGATCATCAATTTATTTCCATAATCATGACCTTCATGGCTCTATATAGCCATTCTAACACTTAGCTAAAAATCATAATCTAAAAGATTCCAACTTAAAAGATATTTTGCTACTTTATGCTACTTTATACTAATTCTATGATCTATCTAATATCCAACCCTACTTCTTAATTAATTAATTAGATAAATTATTAATAGTCTTGAACAAGCTGTAAAGAAACTCCCTATACACGTGGCCATGCATTCTATGCATGCCATGAACATGCACGTAAACACTGAGCTGATTGTTAGGTATGTTTCTAGCAACGTAACCATGTGTTTATCTTCAAAGTTGTGGGAGATAGTTTTCAAATGAAGAATAATTGGTTCCATAATTATGAAATCCAATTCTTGAGTGTTTGATCTTGCATCATTATCCCCTTTTTTATTTGAATTTGCCCTCAAATTTGCATCGATATAATAAGGGCTAATGTCTCCAATATTGAATGTCCTTATACCCCACCATATGAATCTGGCAAATTGAGCTCATAAGCACTTTCTCCAAAATTTAGAAGTACTTTTAAAGGACCATATACCCTTGGCATAAGCTTGTTTTTTCTTAGATTTGGAAATCTATCATTCCTCAAGTATAACCATACTAAATCTCCTGGTTGAAAAACATAAGAGGTGAAGCAGAGGGAGAAGGCGGCCCTCGCCCTGCGGCCCTTGTTGCCTACTCTGTTCCACTCCGTAGGAGCTATAAGTGATATTATTAACATCTATTAGCTCCTTTTCTTGTTTTCTCTTGTCTTGTACACTTTATTCGTCTTCTCAATATTGTGCTTAATGTTTTTGAAATAAATCCACTCTCTCTTGTGCATCATAATTCTTCACTTTTACCTTCTTCAATATTATTATATCAATCAACATATATGAATTAATACCATATACTATCTCAAATAGACTAGAGCTTCTTTTAGTAGAAGGAATTCGATTGTAAGCAAACTCCGCATGTGCTAACTTGTCATCCCAATCCCTAGAAATCTTACTCACCAATCCCCTTAGCAAAGTATCTAAAGTTTTATTAGTAACTTTGGTTTGTCTATTCATTTGAGGATGATGTGATGTGCTAAATAGAAGCTTCGTTCCTAGCATGTGCCATAATGTCTTCCAAAATTAACTTAGGAACTTCACATCTCTATCCGAAATAATATTTCTTAGAATTCCATGCAAACTCATGACCTCCTTAAAATACAAATTTGTAACATGGGTAATATCATTGGTCTTGTGACATAGAATAAAATGAGCCATCTTAGAAAATCAATCCACTATAACTATAATAGAATCTTTACCTCATTGTGTCCTAAGTAATCCTAAAATAAAATCCATACTACAACTTCCCATTATTGAGTAGGCATAGGTAAAGGTACATATAACTCTTTGTGGAAGAAACTCTTACTCCTTTGTCTCCTAGCACACCTAGCAATCATTGCTTGCACTCCCTTTTGTATTCTCGGCCAATAGAAATGTTCTTATAGAAACTCCAAAGTCTTTTGATCTCTAAAATGTCCTATAATTCCTCCTTCATGCACTCTTCAATTAATAAATCTTGAACTAAGGTCTTAGGCACACATAATTTGTTGTGTTTTAATAAGAACCAATCTTGAATAACATAAGCTCCATAACTTCCTTGTTTCTTTCAATCTTTAAAGATCGTAGTGAAATCATCATCCATTGCATATTGACTCTTCAACATCTTGAACCCCAAAATCTTTACATCCATTATAGTAAGTACTATGGTCTTCCTAGATAATGCATCTGCCATGACATTTTCTTTGCCATCCACATGTCTTGTAGAGAACACAAATGTCTGCAAAAAGCTTATCCACTCAGCATGTCTTGGACTCACCTTCTTTTAACCATGTAGATATTTTAAACTCTCATGATCCAAATGATGTACAAAAGGCTTGGGTCTCAAGTAATGACTCCATGTCTCCAAACAACACACAATAGCATATAACTATTTATCATAGGTCGAATAGTTGAGTATTGCACCATTCAACTTCTCATTAAAGAAAGAAATTGGATTCCTTTCTTGTGAAATCACACCTCTAATTCCTACACCACTCACATCACATGTTACTTCAAATAATTTATTAAAATAAGGTAAAGATAATACTGGTGCATTTGAGAGCTTTATCTTTAAGTCTTCAAAATCTTTCATCACTTGATCATTCCAATGGAACCCTCCTTTCACCATCAATTGTATGATAGGTGCTGTAATGGTAGATAAGTCTATGATGAACCTCATATAGAATGAGGACAACCCATGAAAACTTTAAACTTTCTGGACATTAGTAGGAATTGGCCACGTTTGTATGGCTTCCACCTTTGATAGATCAACTCGAATATCATCTCCCCTCAAAATATAATAAAGAAAAATCACCCTCTCCATCATGAAATCATATTTCTCCACCTTACCATAGAGCTTCA
Source organism: Tamarix chinensis (assembly GCA_030549775.1). NCBI lineage: Eukaryota > Viridiplantae > Streptophyta > Magnoliopsida > Caryophyllales > Tamaricaceae > Tamarix > Tamarix chinensis. Next base: position 34,045,904 of record CM060181.1, on the reverse strand, counting down.
CCTATCTAAGCTTATCAAATATCCTCTTTAAGTGCTGTAAGTGCTCAAAGTCACTCTTGTTATATACCAAGATATCATCGAGGTAAACAACAACAAAGACTCCAATAAAGGGTCTAAGTACCTCAATCATCAACCTCATGAAGGATCTCGATGCATTACATAGCCCAAATGGCATCACCAACCACTCATACAACCCATACTTAGTTTTGAAGGCTGTCTTCCACTTGTCCCCTTCCCTTATTCTCATTTGACGATAACCGCTTCTATGATCATTCTTTGAGAACACCTTTACACCATACAATTCATCTACCATGTCATCCAATCTCAGCATCGAAAATCTATACTTAACTATGATGTTGTTGATTACTCTCGAATCAATAAGCATCCTCCATGTACCATCCTTTTGAGGCACTAACAAATTTGGGACTCTGTATGGACTCATGCTCTCTCAAATATAACTTCGATCTAACAACTCTTGCACTTGTTTCTGTAGATCCTTAACCTCTTCTAGATTGCATCTATAAGTTGTCTTATTTGGTAATGGAACTCCTGGCATAAGATTAATAGCATGCTCGATCCCTCTCAAAGGAGGTAGCCCAATTGGCAAATCTCCTAGAAACACATCGGCATACTCTTTCAATACTTGTTGCAATTTTGGATCCATATTAGCATTCTCCCCTCATTGGACCTCTTTTACCACTAATGCATAACATATCTCCTCAACTTTAATTGCTTCATTCATCTTACACTCCTTAAGGATCAACAACTCCATGTTACTCTTTTTTCTTTCCCTTCTACACTCGACCTCCTCCTTCTTTTTTTCTTCCCTTTCATTCCTCAAAACCGAATCCTCCCTATATAGATTAGGTTTTAGCCTAAACTTATTTGGACACTTGCATACCATATACTCATTAAGGACCCCATCATGCATAACCTTCCTATCAAATTGCCACAACCTCTCCAATAAAATGTGATATGCATCCATAGGCAGAATATCACATAAAATATCATCAAAATAATTTTCAATCTTAAAAGAGATAAGAGTTTGTTTGGTTACCCTTATGCCTTTATCTTTGTTGAGCTATTGAAGTGTGTATGGTCTTGGATAACCCTTGGTCTGCAAACCGAGCTTGTTCACCATCTTCTCACTAGCAACATTAGTGCATGAGCCGCTATCAATGATGACTTCGCACTCTTTATCACTAACTCTACACTTGGCCTTGAAAATCTTCTCCCTTTGAGTAAGTAAAGGTTGTTTTTGTACTTGGATCACCCTTTGCAAGACATAGAAATCCACTTAGCCCTCTTCCAAAGCATTCTTCGAGCTATCACTTTCCTCATCAAAGTCTTCATTCTCTTCAAAAGCCTCCATATTTTCTATCTCCTTCAAAGTTAATACCCTTTGGTTTGGACAATCCCAAGCAAAATGCCTATAAACTCTACACTTGAAGTATTATTTTTTTCACCTTATCAACCATTTTATCTTTTCCCTTTTCTTCACGGGTGAACTTCCTAGCATTATCTTGGTTTACGGCTTGAGAAATTGGTGTCTTCAACACACCCTTGAAATTTGAACCATATGGAGCATTGGTTGATTTGCTTTATGGCTTTATCCTCTTCAACTGTTTCTTGATCTTGATGGATAACTTAACTACATCTTCAAACACTTCATAAGGGTACCTCTACCTTTTCTCAAAGAATTATATTTAAACCCCTCATGAATCATACATATCTTTGTTTTTCTCGTTCTTGGATATCCTATATTAGGGCTAACCTTTCAAACTCTCGAATGTATTCTTCAACTCCAAGTAACCATTTCCTTAACATAGTCATTTTTATAAAATTTTCTTGCTCATATTCCTAAGGCGCAAATTTCTTCTTCAAATATTTTTAAATTTTTTTTCATGATCTAATCTTTGATTTTCCTTCTCTCTTCCACCTCCTTTTTAAATTATTGTACCACTCTCTAGTAAATTTTTTAAACTTTAATATTACTATTCGACACCGTTTCTTATCATCAATTTCCTTATGCTCAAAAATTGATTCAACAATTTGCAACCATTCAAGAAAAGATTCTAGGTAGAGGTTGCTTTCAAAGTCAGGAAGATGAAAGTAGATTCCTTTTTCCACATCATCATAAGTTTTTCTTGAGGTTTCATGTGGCCTTACATAATTCCCCACACTCTCTTCTTCTTCTTCCATCCGGTTTCGTACCCTTCTCATGTGGTCTTCCTCTACTTGTTCCTTTTAGTTTTGAGGCTGCACATAAGACTCGTGGGCTTGGGATGTTTCTATTATCCCCATATACAATTTTACCTCCTTAATTTCATCTATCAAGGTCTTGAGAATATCCCTCAAGTCCTCTCAGTGGTTCTCCATCCTTTCTCTTTACCAACCGAATGTAGTTCTCCCAAAAATTCCCTTAAGTGCTCAACCCTTTTGTTTTTTCTCGATGAATTCTTGGATAATCTTGAAGATGATACAATGTCTTAAAGTATCTTGAAAAGAAAGATCGAATCTTAATTGCAATACTCCAACCTAAGGCTTTGATACCAAAATTGATGTGTGTTGGAGGATGAGATTCTAAAATTAACAATTTTAGGGCTCAGTGGTGTTTGTTTCAATTAGAATAAGGCTTGGCAATGAGGAATAGATGATAAGAACATTCAAATAGGGTGAACCAAAGATGAATATGATTCGAATAAAGTGATGATGATTCGGGGATGATGGTTAACTTATGGTGATGATTCGAATGAGTTGTGATAATTAAGATATGTTTTTGATAACGGTGTGTTGATGATGATGAGCTTTGAATGTTAGGTTTTAGATGGAGGATGATGTCATGGTTTAGGGTTAGGGATAGGGTTTTGCTTCGAATGGAAATGTTAGAGTTATGTTTGGTTCGAATGGAAGGGTTATGGTTTGAAATGGTGGGTCATGGTTTTGAATGTGGAAACCAAATTAGGGCTTCAATTATGCTCAATTTTAAGTGATTTTTGGATGATAATGATGGGTGGAAAAATATCGATAATGGATAGAAGAAAAGATATGACTTAACCTCTAATTCACAGAGACAAAGAGATTAAAACTTTCGAGTTTAATAGTTCACACATATTTAATTAACTTGAATTGAACTCACAAAGAATTGAACTTGCATTTAAATTCAATATTGAACATCAATTCGTTTCCATAATTGTGACCTTCATGGATCTATATAGCCATTCTTACACTTAGCTAAAAAGCATAATCCAAAAGATTCTAAGCTAAATGATATTATGTTACTTTATGCTCTATCTAATATCTATCCCTACTACTTAATTAATTAATTAACTAAATATTAATAGTGCTCAACCAATCTGCAAAGAAACTCCCTATGCATGTGGCCATGCATTCTATACATGTCATGCACATGTACGTGAACACTTAGTAGCTTGTTTGTTACATTTCTAGCAACGTAGCCATATGTTTGTCTTCAAATTTGTGGGGGATACTTTTCAAATGAAGAATAATTGGTTCCATAATTATGAAATCCAATTATTGAGTACTTGCTCCTGCATCAAAAGTGATCATATAGTGTTTGCGTATCTATAATATCCTAAGTTTTCTCTTTCTGTTATCTTGTTTATTTATTTTATAATTTTTATTGTGCTTAATGCAATGATTGTTATTATTTGAATTAATTTAGTTTGTGATTTTGTGTAGTTTAATTTAATCTTTGTTATTTTGTTTCTCTTTGTTAATTAAAGTTATGGTTTTTATGTGTTTAGGTTATATGTTCCCTTCTTTTATCAATATGCTAGGCTAGATTAGTATGGGATAGGAGTATAATTAAATATTATAGAATAGTTAATCATGAGATGTGAATTGGACTTGATTATTATGTGTGTGTTTTGTTAGATTAATAAACCAATTTTAATGATTACTGATCTATGATTAGGACTTTATTATCTAGATTTGCCACATGGTTAATTTGAGATCTATTCAGATGCAAGAATGGTATAGTTAATCCATAATTGTTAACATATACTTATGTAAGTAGAAAATGGGTTATTGATAATTTATATTTATTGATCTTTAAAACTACATAATTCAAGGTAATTGCAATTATGGTTCTAGTTAACTTCACCCTAATTGATAATGCTGCCATTAATTAAATCTAGAGATCTTATTCTAGATTATTAATTGGTGAGGCAAGAAATCATAAGTTAACCTTGATTTATTTTCATAAGCGAATGCTAGGAAGAAGACAAATGCGAGCTTGCAGTGGTTAACTTAAAAATATTACATGACCATTTTATCTGAATATCAGTTCATATCCCTATTATGAATATATCCTCTGACCTTTATTATCTCATTAATGTTATTCAATTGTTTTATGAATTGTTATGTTATTCTTCTCATTATTAGTAATTAGTTTTTAATATATTAAAATTAGGGGAATTTATTTGATAATAGAAACTTATGAATTAAATTACGATCTTCATGGGATCGATCCATACTCACTACTTACTATTTGGCTGTGTGTTTAGGGTTTGATATGGAGTGTATTTCTTTTATTTAAATTTTGTAGCCGATGATTGATTTTATATTACCAGAATGATTTAAATCTTCTTTGTAATCTCTTTTTTATTTCTTATTATTGTATTATTAATTAAAGTGGAGTAATGTTTTTGCCTTAGCACTTCTTATAAGAATGGTATAGGTAACTAGACTTATATTAAGTGTGGTAGTAACACCTTGTGTTTTTAAGTTTTAAATTCCACAATTAACTCTTTAAAATAAAAATTTTAAGTACTAAAGGTGGGGGCATTACAGGAGTCCTTCTCATATGATACATAATCTATTGTATGAAGTACGAGGCAATTTCTAGCACTCCATAGCAGCTTATGCTCTAGCACTTGGGGTGATCATTCTCTTCACCATCCTAATGGTAGTGGGAATCACCTACCACATATCCTTGCCTCTACCTCCTCTACAAGTCATATGGCATATATAAGAAAAATATTGTTAATAAATATTAAGGCTTAGGTTTTTGATGGTTTGGGGGTTATAGTTAAGGGTTTAGGGCCTAGTTAAAGGTTTGGGGTTTAATGTTATGGGTTTATGGCTTAGCATTTGTGGTTAGGATTAGGGAGTTTATAACATAACTTAAATAATTTTTTTTTCTTTCATGTACTTTCTACCATCTAAAGAGTTGTGGATTTTACCTAATTCCAAGCTAAGAAATCCTCCAATCCACCTTCTTGAAACTTAGAAAACCCATATAAGATATTGAGATGTCAAGCCTTTAAAAACCAAATCAAATGATAGAGGATTAGGGAGGAAATAAAAATGAACCATATCTAAAGTTTTGGAAGAATATTCAAGCATGAATAATGGAGGGATTTGGTAGTGATGGTGGCCCATAAAGGAAGTAGAGTAGTGAATAATAATAAGGAGAAGGAGGATGCTTGTGAGAAGTAAAACTTAGTAATTATACTTTGCAATCTTTACATGAAACATGACATGTGATATATAATGTTCTCAAAGGAAGAGGTGGATCTAAGGGGATTGTGTATGGGAAAATCAATGGTCATGATTCACATTTACCTTGGATGGATGGCTTAGGTTGTATCTTATAAGATTGGATGATATTTAAGTGATAAAAGTTATATTTTAGTAGCTAATTATAATAGAAAATGGGAAATTAAATATTAAAATAATAAAAATAATACCTAAAAATGTTTGATTCATTTTTAATTTAATAAAATCAAAATATAATGATATCCATAGTTTCGTAAATTTTAGATAGATTGAAAGGGTTCTTCAAGGCTCAAAATACATGATTAAGGCATATTGGTACAATAAATTGTATATCTTTTTTTACAACAACTCAATTCATAATTTTGAAAAAGTCTATAATACTTTGAGACGTATGATAAAGTCAAATATCCATAGTAAAAAGTGCCTCAAATGAGTCCATAGGCCAAAATAGTTGAAAAGTGTCACAAGAGTCAAAGCCTTAAAAAAGAATAAGAAGTCTTAAATAAAACATGCTAAATATATAAATAAGGTTTCGTATCATTTAAAAGATGTAATTAACCATTAATGTATAGCAACTTTATTTCCCTAAATTTTGATTCATAAATAAATCTAGTACTAGAAAATATAGGGTATGATAACTAACCCTGGTTTTGATGATAACAAACCTAGCTAAGGGTCTGACATATTTAAATAAGCGTGCATATACTAAAAATTTTCATATTAAGTTAACATACTCTATAAAATCCTTGAAGTGATTTGGATTTAAAAGAGCAATTAAGTTTCAAGAACCAAACAATGATCTCATATGCAAGACCTTCAAGACTTTATGGTTTTAATAGATTTTGTGAAGCCTTTTTAGATTAGATTGTATGCATGTTTGATCTATAAGCACTTCAGAATTCCTTTGAAGATATACTTTTCAACCCTATCAAAAATTCATATCTTAAAATGTTCTAGAGTTTATTTAATTTGGAAAATGTTTTTTCTAAGTGTTGGATAGGTGTTAGTTTTCCACAAGTACTAGTCTACAAGTTTTAGAATAAGCCTATCAAGAGCTTTCTAGGGAAACCTAGGTTTTAAATGGTATTAAGCACTTGATAACTATTCAAGGGGTTCTATAAATTATTAATCAATATGTGAAACAAGTCATCTAGTTTTGAGCAATCATTCAACTACTTAAATGCTCAATTGTAGATGCTTCTTCAACTTTGAGCTTAAAGGAAAATTTTCCTTAATTAGTTAACTGGTGGGAAGTATTGAAAAGTATGTTTCTTTGACTATGGGTTATGAATGAAACAATTCAATAACCAATAAATTGATTCCATAAAACTAGTCAATTGATTCAAATTTTCTAGAAAGTTGTTTACTGTAATTCCTCAAATTTTACTAATAAAAAAATTATTTTTAATGGAAACGTAATATTAAAATAGTTGGGTGATACCTCTGTACTCGACATATGTTTGAATTACCATACCATCTTTACGTTGAATATAATGTAAAATAGTTAAGATTTAAAGTAAGATAAACAGATAATAAGAGAACTTCCATATATAAAAATTAAATAAGAGTTTGCAAATTAACTCCAACTAAAATATCAAAAATACATAAAAGGGTTATATTGGGAGCTAAGAGTCCCAAAAGATATCCAAACTAAAAATGATAAATAGATAACATAATTTTATGCCCAATCCTGTTACATAAGAATCACTCATCTATACATAATGCATCATATGCAACAAAATCATTCAAAGGGTCATCATCAACCTGTACAAAAATATCTTGATTGTGTACTAGTGGGAATAAATAGTACCCATAGAAAGGATAGTTAGTACTACAACACCCCAATTTTTAGGCTTTGAAAATTTTGTTTACAAAGTTAAGCGTGAAAGCTAAAATAATAAAAACAAAGGGTGTTGCCACCAAACTTAATATAAGTCTGATTACCTTTACCATTCTTATACCAAGTGCTAAGGATAAAATCAGTACTCCACCTAGTTTTATAACAAGATTACAAGAGATAGAAAAGAGGGAGCAATAGATAAATATTTTTCTAGATAAAAGCAACACTAGCAATTTATAAGACTCAAAGAGAGAAAATATAGAAGGAAACTGGCATCCAAATACAACTGAAATCAAATATACCAAAGGACACCGAATAACTCTAGGCTCTTATATTAAACTACCATCTTTTGATTGAACCTCAGAAGTTGAACTACAAAGACCATTGCCTATTAAATAGGCAGGGTCCCACAAAAGGAATCCTTTAGTACAACTCTACTAAGTAACCCTTTATACTAAATAAAAATAAAAACCTATCATGAAACACATACAACGCATTATGCTAATACACGGCATAAAACATCGAAATGTACATACGTTAGTTAAAATACATTAATCATTCATATAACCATATACCACCAATAACATATAATATTCATACTCATTCATCTAGAATTAATTAAAACTTACCAATTGAACCTCCAAGAGATGCTCTTTGAAGTATAATTAGAAATATCATCAACCTAAAACCAAGGTAATAACAACATATCACATATCTCATTATTAACACAGATAAATATTATAACATTATAACATATGTAAGCACACAAGCACAAATCAATAACAACTCATCATATCATATGTAGGCATAAAGGCGGCTACCAAAACACAGATAGGCACAAAGGCTACTACCAAACACAGGTAGGCACAAAGGTTTATACTATACCATAGGTAGGTACAAAGGTTGCTGCCAAACCATAGTTAAGCACAAAGGTTGCTGCCAATCAACTTAATAATCTAATAATTATTTAAATTTAGTAATACTCATTTACAATTTTATTTACATTGAGTTCAAGGACTCCACTATTCTTAAATCAATGGAATAGTTTGAAAGCACCTTTTAGGGACAACACACATGAGCCACTATTATTATCCGATAGAACAAACCTAACACCTCTCAACGTAAAACACATTTGAAATGATATTCGTAAATTAGTGGAATAGTCTAAAGCACCTATTAGGGACAACACAATTGAGATATTATTATTATCTGATGGAATAGACCCAATACATCAGTCCTGACTTACGTAATGTTTCACTTTAAATAATTAATATATTATCTATTAGTTATTTATCTCAAATCATATTATTATTTACATTGAGTATAGGGCCTCACTATTCTTAATCCAGTGGAATGGACTGATGTTTCTCTTAGGGATAACACACCTGAATCACTAACATCGTTAGGTGGAACAGACTCAATACCTCTCAGGAAAAAAAATGCTCCTGAGCCGCTATTCTTAAATCAGCAGAATGAATTAAAGCACTTCTTAGAGTCAACACACCTGAGTCATTATTATCGTTCGGTGGAACAAACCCAACACCTTGTCTCAACTCTTGTGATATTTTACTTTAAATTATTAGTATTTTATTTAGTGTTTTTAATACGAGGTAATCTTACAAGACTCATTCAATTTTCCTGTCTTAAAATTTATAAACAAGTAACCACACCACATAATTATCAAGGTCATCCTAGGCTCAATATTTCACATTTGGCATATGAGGTCAAAAATGAACAAAATATCCTTTAGGTCAAAATTACCACATTAACATCCTCATTAATTACTAAATCTTTTTTGTTTATAGGTTTGTCATATAAAGGCTAAAACATAATAATTAAATCAATTTATCATGCAAATAAATTATCAGATAAGCCAAATAATCATTTTGCTCTTGTTTAGGATTTTGCCTAAAAAACTCTAAGATGCGTATCTAATTCATCCATGATCACATAATCTCATATTTAGCAATCATATAATAAATATTAGACATGCTTGTCATGGTCAAAATCTTATTACACATAAAATAACCAAAATGTTCCTAGAGTATGCATCCATGATTATTATTCCATAAATTTATCTAATATGCTCATTCTATACTTTTTTCCATATATATGTCATATATTATTATCAAAGTCATTTTCCCATACTTTTATACCTGAAATATTTCACATATGATAATATGCACTTTTTACTGATTTTCATGATACAATAAATAACATATAATTATGACATAATGAATCATGTGTAACATATTTCAAACACAAGCATCTTGATGTGATATCATATAATATTTGAAATTTTAGGAAAGTATAAAAGCTACCTGAATTCTAAAAAAAATTAAAATAGCAGTATCCTACTAAATACTATAAGATCCTACTAATCAACTTTTGTATCTAAAAATAATACCAAAATTATGAAATAATATTTATCAAATAAAATAATAATTATAATAATACAATATTTATTTTTTTTAAATTACCAAAATATTCTTACATTTAAAAATTATGTAACAAAAAATTTTAACCAAAAACACACTCATGCTACATGTGCAACCTAACGCATGAACACAAAGAATGGGGTATCGAACTGGAAGTGGTGCAGGTGAGGGTTGGGGTGGAGATGGTGGTGGATGGATGGTTTTGGTACATGTTGGAAGGTGGTAGCATTTATTGAAGGAAGGTGGTGCAAAAGGATTCATTGGCGTTGGAAATCTGCAAGGGCGGCTTGGCTAGGAGGAACTGGGTTGAGGGTGGCAATGGTGGCATAAGGTTATAGTGGTACATTACAGAAATTAGGGATGGGAAGGTCGAGCATAATGGAGGTGGCTGCAAAGAAGGTGGTGCAAGGATGGGGTTGCTATGGAGGCAAAGGCCGAAGGTAGGTGGTTGGCTGCGGTGGGATGCATTGAAAGGGTGGGGGTGCAACAGCAAACACTATAGTTTTCCCAAAGGGATACTATGGGAGAAAGTGCTGAACAGATGTGATTAGGAATAGAAAAAATTATTGTATGGAAAGAGAAGAATAAAAAAAAGGGTGGGAGAGGAGAAATAATAAAGGAGGAGAAGAAGAAGAAGAAGAAGAAGAAGAAGGGAATGGTGGCCTAAGGTGATGGCTAGAGTGATGCTAGGTTCATGCAGGTGAAAAAGATTCAGGGAAGAGGATGGATGGTGGTCAAAGGCAGCGATGACATAAGGATGAAGCACGAGCATTGATGCATAGGTCAAGAGTAAATAAGGTGCATGGGCGAGCAGTTGAAGGATCATATGGGTAAGAAAATAAAGGCACATGGTTGTACGTGATGCCGTGCATGGGCTGTGCGATTGCAATATGAGAGGCACACAGTTCGGGCATTGAGATTCACAGGGTTGTGTTTCTAAATGAAAACAAAAAAGAGCACAGAGAAAGGATAAAAAATTGATGTCGAGGGGTGGTGATGGTTGGCGACGATGAAAGGGATTGATGAGGGTTGAGGTGGCTAGTTTACTAAGAAAAACGGTGATTCTTAATGGTCGGTGGTCATTTGTGGTGATGGTTGTTGGTTGTGGTGATTGAATAAGGTGGGGATAAAGAACAGCAAGGAGGTGGTTTGCTCGATAAAAGATGGTACAATAAATGCAACAATCAATGAGGTAGGAAGAGGTTGAAAGGTATAGTGTGAGTGTGTGTGTGTGTGTGTGTGTAATGCCTCCAAAATTTACTACTAAAAAATTTTGTTTAAATAAAAATGTATTATCAAATAGTTGGGTATTACCACCGTAATTGATATAACTTTGGCTCACCATACCATCCTTACATCAACCATAAGGTAAAATAATTGGGAATTAAAACATGATAAATAGAAAAAGAGGAAACTTTCATAAACATTATATAATAGTTTGGAGGTTTACTTCAAGTATAATAATCTAAAATACAAAAAAGGAATACCATGAATCTAAGAATCCAAAAAAGTCATCCAGATAATATAACTCTATGCCCAAAACCCTAGTATCAAAATCACTGCTCCACATATAAGGCATCAAAGGCTACAAACTCATCCACTAGGTCATCATCGACCTACACAAAGACATTGGAGTCATCTCTCGTGGGAATGAGCAACACTCATGAAACAGATGATCAATACATTATGTACTGAGTAAGGTAATGGTACAGTCGAAGAAGGATTACACATTATACATGAGTTCACATCAGAGAGTAAGCATATATGCAATAATATAAAATAATGTAAGTTAAATACTGATTTTGAGTCTCACTATATAGATATATCATAATCTAATATTATATTGATGTTAAGTTTAAGGAACCTACTATTCTTAAACCAGGGGAATGGTATAAAATACCTTTCATGGACAACACACCTACGCCACTATTATTGTTTAATGGAATGGACGCAACACCTCTTAGAGAAAAAAAATACTCATAAGCCACTATTCTTTAACCAGTAGAACTGTCTAAAGTACCTCTCAAGGACAACGCACTTGAGCCACTATTATTATCCGATGGAATAGATGCAACACCTCGGTCTTGACTCACGTAATCTTTCACTTTAAATGATTAGTATCTTTTCCATTAATACTTTTATCTCTTAATCGTATTTTCATTCACATTGAGTATGGGCCCCACTATTCTTAATCTAGTAGAACAGACTGATGCACCTCTCAGAAAAAATACACCTAAGCCATTATTATTATCTAGTGGCACGGATCTATATAAACACCTCAGCATGACTCACGTGATCTTTCACTTTAAATGATTAGTATATTATTTATATTTGATTCTATATTTGAAATTATCATGCAGGATTCATATAAATATGCAAGACATATAATTGAATAACATAATCACGACTACATAATTATCTTCAAATGACCATAATACACTTAGGATAGTTTAAAATGCTCATATTCTCCCAAAGTATTATAAATCCCAATACTAATACATACAAATCTCTAATATTCATTCAAGATATATATCCTCAATTATACACATATATACCATATATCCAACATTATTCCCAAATGCATACTTCCAAGATTTCATTACTCTCAAGATATCATATCATAGAATTTTTATGAATACATAATTCATATAGCATACCCAACATAAAAGCACATACGCATACATATAAAGTCCTAGCTATGACATATATCATTACTAACAAGGACACCAGGCTCTATGCGCATAAATCCTAAACTACCTCCTCAAAGATTACTGAACAACACCAATGAAAACAAGATAAAATGTGATTAAGATCAAATATTATAATTGAGGGAAAAATTAAGGTAAGTGAGGGTAAAAATGAAAATAACTAGAGTTAAATGGAAGCTTAAGTTGCGTGGAAGTGTGACGAAAGGTATGGTAGTGCCAAGATGGTGTTTTGGTGATGCTTAGGTGATATTTGGGTGTGCTAAAAGAGAGTAAAAACTGAGAAAAGGGATTCCACAGGCATGCGGCATGCAATGCACTCTTAGACCATGAACTGGGAAGGCACATGGGTAGGCTATGTGAAGGAATCACGGTCGTGCACATGCAGCGCACACCTAAGTGAGAAAGAATAGGGGTACATGGGTGTGCGTGAGGCTATGTGTGGTCTGTGCAAGCACGCACAGGTGAGCAATGTGAGGGAAGCACAAGCATGCAATAAGAGAAAAAGATGATGCATGGTTGTGAGAGGAACTGTGCGTAAGTTGTGTGCCTTACAAAAACGCAACATCACATGAGAAAGAAGGGGAGAAAAAGGTGTCAATGGACGATGATGGTTAGCGATGATGAGGGGGTTGATGGGGTTGTTATTTTACCAAGCCATGGTGGCACTTAGTGGTTAGTGGTGGTGTAGCCTATAGAATAGGGAAAGGAGAAGGAGGAGGAGGAGGAGGAGGAGGAGGAGGAGAATAGATAGAAAATGGGGATAATAAATAAGGGAGGGAGAGAGGAGAAGATCGTGTGTGTGTGTGTGTGTGTGTGTGTGTGTGTGTGTGGTGTGTGAAGGAGAGAGAATGGTAGAAGATGACGATGTTGATGGTGATAATCGACGGCAACAGAGGCATGAGGGATAGGCCAAAAATTCAATGGGATGAGATGGGAGATGATGGTTGAGATGAGAGTTGTGTGTTTCAAAGGTTAAGGGAAACACATAAAATATAGAAGAAGGAGAAGAAGAAATTGATACATAGAAAGGAAGAAAAAAGGAAAAAGGAGAGAGAAAAGAAAGGGAGGAAGCTTAAAGTTAGGATTAGATTTAGGTTAAATTTTGATTAGCTAGTATTGGTTAGATTAATGACATAAACCTATGGGGATAAAAGTTGGTAAGAAATATAAATTATTGGTCAAAGATTAGGATTTGGTTAAGATTTTGGATATAAGAATTAAGGTAAGGTTAAAATAAAATTTTCTTGAGATTATAATTTGATTAAGGTAATAATTATACGGGATTATGTTTAGCAAAAAAGGGGGTATTACAGTATTTGTGTGTGAGAAATAGTAGAGGAGGATTGGCATGGTGATGGTGATCAAATAGCAGAGGGGTGATGGTAGCATGAGGAGAAAAATAGTATAGGCATGCACGAGGAATGGTAGGAAAAAAAATTCAATGGGGCATAGAAAACGTGACGGAAACATGTTGCAGATGTTATGTAAGAAAAATGATGGCAAGAGAAAAGGAAAAGGATAAAGAAAAGAAAAGAAAAAGGGTTGAGGTTAGGATTTAGATTAGGTTACATTTTAATTAGCTATCTTAGGTAAGGTTAAAGATATAATTCAACTGGGATTAAGGTTAGATTAAGAAATATAAATTAACTAGGTTAAAGATTGGGATTAGGTTAATATTTTAGGATTAAGGAATTAAGATATTAATATTTGGGCTATTAAAAGTACGCTACGTATTGAATAAGGTAACAATGCAGTTAATGTAAGGGTACAAAATGATAAATCATACATGTGAGTTAATGATAAGAGATGTAGGGTAAAAATTGATTCCATAACTCATTATAGATGTGAAAAAAGTCCATACTTTGGAACCCCGCTATTCTTAATCCGATAAAATGGAGTGAAGCACCTCTCAAGGCAAAACAAACCTAAGCTAATATTATCATCCATTTAAATGAACACAACATATAATAGGGCAACAGACTCATGACCATTATTCTTAAATTGGTGGAATGGTATGAAAAACTACTTAGATAAAAACACACCTGAGCTTCTATTATTGTCTGGTGGAACAGATATAACACCTCAATTCTAACTCATGTAATCTTTTAGTAATTATCTCATAATCATATTCACATTTACTTTGTTTTTAGGGCCCTACTATTCTTAATCTATTGGAGTATAGTGATGCACCTCTGAAGGCAGAACGCTCTTAAGCCACTATTATTGTTTAGAGGAATTGACCCACAATATACCGAGTTCTGTCTCACATGATCTTTTACTTTAAATGATTATTATCTTATTTAGAGTTTTTTTTTTACACAATTCTTTAAAGGATGTTAAAGAATCATGTGATTGTAGAGGATTTATGATCGATGGCTTCTCAAATGAAAATAAGGAATGAATATATTCAAGTAAGATTTGATAAAGAACTCAAAGAACTCAACTTTGAATGTCACCTATCTAAGATTACTCCAAGTATTCTTAGGTAGGATTATTCAATCAAAAATTAACCAAGGGATGTAATTTTATTATATTTCAATATACTCAACCATCATCATGTTACAATTTTGCTACTATCATGCGCTATATATAGGAGCCTTGCATTGTTGACTAACACACTAATTTAGCCACATGACACATAAATAACTAACTAGCACATAAACTAATATTAATAATATATTTATATCCTATATAATACATGAATCAATAAATACTATTACAAATAAAGTAAACTAATTAGTACATGAAAAAAGTAACAACAATCCTAATTAAAATAATGATGTTGATTTGAAATGTTAACTAGGCCTCTTGACTTGTAAAGTTGACTTTCATGCACAATAACTTCCTTTGTAATAGCTTATAACACATGAAATCTTATGTATCTTGACTTTTTAAATGGTTTGATCTTCTTCTTGTAAATATGTTACATACCTGAAAAAATGACTTAAAGCAATGTCATCAAGGTTAGTCATATCAATATTATCAATGACATATAATGTGATCGGTTCCATAATCAAGTATGGCAAATCACTATCATCTTGAGGATCATCTATGGATGATCTTACATCATGTTTTTATCAAGATCATCATGCAAGACTCATTTTTATATGCACAATATATATTTAAAAAAACGTAAAACACAACCACATAGTTATATGGGTATTATCCAAGGAAAAGGTCCATAATTTCCTGAATAACCCTAATTTCATCATGTGAGGATAACTTCTAGTTTTATTATACTTATGCTACTCATCATTATCTCAAATATTCCAAGTATCATATTTAGCTCATCAAAATCTATTTTTCTTTTAAAATCACCAAAATTTCATTTTTATTAACCAAAATACCCTTTTCTCACAAAAAAAAAAAGAGAATATAATATTAGGTAACTTATATCTTATTCAACCATCATTTAAACACGTTACTTATGAAATAATTGATAATATCCTCAAAAAATTATCATACTAGAATTATTTTCCATATTATCGTCAAATAACCATAATTTCCTTACAATAGCCAAAATACTCATATTTTCACAAATATATTAAGAGTCCCGATATTAGTGATTTTCAACCTCCAATATTTAAATGAATTACAAAACCCCCAAATATATATAGATACCACGGATTTAGATTATTCATACCAACCAACTAAATAATAAAATGATATTTTTCACATCTTTCCCACTTATAAGATATCATAAAATAGCATTTTCATTAGAACATCAAACATATAACATTACCAACATGATATTATACACAAAGATACATGGTGCACATAATCCCTAACTACGATGTGTATCATTGCCAAAAAAGATACCAATCTCTAAACATGTAAGCTTAACCCATCTCCTTCGACATCACTAGAAAATCACCTACAAAAACAAAAATATAACATAATTAGAACTTAAGAATACAATTGAGGAAAATTTAAGGTAAATGAGGGTGGAAATGGGGATAACCAAAACAAGTGGAGAAGCTTGGGTTGTGTGGGAGTATGGAAGAATGTATGATGGTGATCAGGTGGTTCTAGAGTGGTGTTATAGTGGAGCATGGGATGTTCTTGGAGGGAAGAATGATTGTACCAAAGGAATATCAAAGGGGCACAAGCGTAGCATGCAACGAATGCATGGGTCAAGATTATAGAACACACACAGGAGGGATGTGTGCGGTGTGCATAAATGAAGAAAAAGAGCGCACACAGGCCTATTCAAAAACCATTTTTAAGTTGTATGATAGGGATACTTTTGGGGCATTAGAGAGTGCACAATCATGTGCTTCAACAAAAACGAATAGAGTACAACATGGAGAAGGAAAAGGAAACACTATTGGGTGGCAATGGTTGGGCAATGATTATGGAGAGGTAGTGGTGATTGGTTTTCTAGGGGACTGGTGGTGTTTGGTGGAGGCGAGTGGAGTTGATGGTTGACAACGGCATATAATAGAGTAGGAAATGGAAGAGGAGAAGGTGTTTGGGCTGGTTTTGCTC
This sequence comes from Tamarix chinensis, assembly GCA_030549775.1. Lineage (NCBI taxonomy): Eukaryota > Viridiplantae > Streptophyta > Magnoliopsida > Caryophyllales > Tamaricaceae > Tamarix > Tamarix chinensis. The sequence continues at coordinate 34,028,907 of CM060181.1, read as the reverse complement.
AATAGAAATAGGAGTGAGGGATTAGTTGGGCATTAAATGAGACAAACCTTGGGATATATATATTTATACACACACACATGCATGTTTGTGTGTATGGAGAGGAATGGCACATAGGGAAGCCAAAGGCATGCATAATATAGGGAGCTCAATCATGGGAAAGGATTGGGTAAAAATTTCAATGGATACATCCCTTGAGATGTGGGAGTTGATGGTGGTGATGTTGAACATAGGATAAATAGGTTTAGTGGGTAGGATTGGCAAAAGGGATTTTTTTCGAGAAGAGATAATCACAGAGGGAAAGAAGGAAGAAGAAGAAAAAGGAAGCTAGGAAGGTGAAAAGAAAAGGAGGAAAAAGGAAAGAAAAAGAAAATGAGTTTAGGGTTATGATTAAAATTAGGTTAAAATAATTTAGATTAGGAAATTAGGGTAAAATCAATTATCAACCATCTATAGTTAAGTTTAGGTTTTTTGATCACATAGGTCAATCAACTTTTGTTTCGAAGATAATAAACTCAATTATGAATTTCACTTATCTTATTAATTGTGCATGTGTATCATAGAAAATAGTGAAGTATTCAACACTTAACTAAGTTAATAAGTGCTAAGGATATCAAGTTTATAAATCATACCCCAAGCACAAGCAAAATATCAAAAAGGAGGGAAAATAAGACTCTAGTTTCAAGTACTTCAATTTCATATGTGTAATATACAAACCATGAACGGATAAGCAAGTGTGCTCATGATACCAACACTTAAGCTTTAAAGAGTACGTTACAGACTTAGGTTTTACATATTCAGCACTTAGATATTTCAATGATTTGATATTTATAATCCTATTTAGAAATAATTTTGAAAGATCTTAAAGTGATTTCATGCATCAAAAATATTTTCAAGTATTTGTGCAAAATTTTATCTTAAATTGATTTTATTTTAAGCAATTTTACATATGATCTAAATTGTACAATTCACCATAAATAACATAAACATTATTTTTGGGTAATAATATTTATTTGAAACTCGTATGATGTGTACTTTATATAAAAAACACAACATACAATTTGGAGCTCTATATCCCAAGTTATTGTCTTTTTTGTAAAAGTGTACAGTGCCGAAAACTATTCCACTAAACAATTAGTTTGTCAAAACCAGTCGACTAATCTGAGCATTTCTCATATTTTCTGCCTGTTGTAATTCAATCGTTGCAGTACTTTTTATACCCAACGTCCAGTTCTGATTTTTTCCATCTTTTAGTACTACAAATAAGAGTTGTTAGAATTTAATAATCATCAATCAAGCTAGCACAAATCTTTTAAAATCATTATTTTTACATCTTATAAAGAATCGAAGAGAGTTTTAATTTTATACTTTCAAATCCTAATCAAACTTCTCTAGTGCTCAATTTTTTCTTCATATTTAGCTAGAGTACTTATACACTTGTAATTATTATTTCTCTAGCTAGGTAAAAATCTTCAATAGTGATTACTCATTTTTATATACTATCTAGTGAATATTCTTATTATATTCATTCAAACTCATCATTTCAAATAAACCTAGAGAGGATAACTAAGTAAAGTATAAATCATCTTTTAAAGGGTTATTGAGATTATAATCTCATAAACAAAGAGATGAGTGATCATCATCAAACACAGGCAATAAATAAAGAGAGATTCAAATCCAAAAGGTAAAACCTTTTGGTAGTGGGTGTAGAGAAACTTTAGAAAGTTTCTTGAACTACTATAAATAGTGTATTTATTGTTTTCCATCCTTCTACTTATTTCTCACAAAATTTGAAGTTGGAATTATCATTATAAAATACTTTATTCACCTATTCTAGAGTATCCACACAATCTTTTAATTGGTATCATAGCTTGGGGCTTCATCAAGTTGATCTAGAAATCAAAATCTTAAGATCCTCAAGTATGGATAACTTCATGGGTGAAGACGTAACACCTTCAAAGCCTCTGTTGTTCATTGGGAACAATTTTGGACTTTGGAAAATGGTGATGAGAATCTTCTTCAATGCATAAAATAAAGAATTATGGTTCATCATTCAACATGGTCCAACCAAGATTCAAAAATCTACTATCAATGGATTAATTGATAAACCAGTTGAAGAATGGACGGAGCTCGACAAAAAATGGGCCACATTAAATGATAAAGCTATCTTAATGCTCCATTGTGACATTGAATAGAATGTATTTGACCACATCCTAGAATGAATCACTACTAAAGAAACTTGAAATATATTGAACATCGTATATGGTGGTAACGAGGAAGAAGAAATTCTGCATCATTGTTCCATCCCTATAAATGATGGCATTTCAAGTAAAAAGGATGAGGTTACCAATTTCTAAACTAACTCCACAATTAATACATGTGATATTTATATTTATTGCTTAAATCATTTTGTAATTATGGATTGTCGAAATTTTGAGTTAAATAAAATGTTTTACCACTTATTCTCAAAGCATGTAAAATTGAAGAATGAAAAAAAGCAATTTTTTTCTATTGTTAAAAGATTAAAAATCAAATTAGATATAAGACTTCAAATGGTTGAAATTCAATCTTTAATAAACTATGAAAATCTTAGAAATAACTTCCATCAATACAAAATAAAGATTCATTTCCCTTGTTTAAAAATGATTTGGATTCTAAAGAATAGTATTGTTATTGATAATTCATTAAGGACAAACCCCTATGGCCCTAAAACGATATGGGTACCAAAAGCTTGAATTTAAAAATCTATTATAGGGAAGAAGAAGAGGAGGAGGAGGAAGAAGAACTTGAAGAATCAAATAAAAATCACAATATCAAAGCCTCTTCTACCTCTTCATAAAAGAAAGAGGAATACGTGTGAATTTTTCTAACTCCAATTTAGTATTCTCTCTTTTTGTATTATTTTATTTTTAATGTGAGATATTGCATGAGTAGATGGAAAAAATGTTTGCTAACTAGTCATAGTCAAACTTAACTTTCAAAAATTGATCATTATTCACCCTTTAAATGTAATTGTTTAATGCATGAAAGTGATGTTAAAATCATGTTTGGATAGACTAGATAAATGCTGATATGATTATGAATTATCCTACATGACTTTTGCTTAAACCAAGTTTGCAATGTATGTTTAAATTCATGAATTAATTATCTTTCATGCTCATAATAAGTATTCATGACCTGAAGACACCAATTGACTAGTAGTAAAACTAGTTGATGTATTAAAGGGATTAGTTGATGTGTCCCCTTTCAACCAGTTGATAGGTGTGAGCTTTGTTTTTAAAAAGATGGTAAGAGCAATTGATGTGTTTGTCAAACTAATAAACTATTTTGTCTACGGTATATAAGTTTTTTTTTTTAAACAAATTTAGCCTTACTTTACTTTCCTTCTGTAGGCCTCTTGAACCCAAACTAATTTTCTCTACTCCTCTCCTCAATTCCCATTCTTTTGCCCACAAAATATTACAAACTTCACCTCACTAAGGAGCACAACCTTAACCACCATTTATTTCCATATATTTCTAAGCAACAAAATGGTTGAGTGGCTTTAAGGAAAATAAACTTTTCCTTAGATGTTGCATTGACAGTAATTCTTGAATCAATCAATTCCGTTTATCCTTTATGAAACATCTACATGACTCTCATATATTCCCACTAATCATCCTCAAAAGTCCTTACTATCACGAGTTAGTCAAACTATTCTAGAACAAACTATCCTTTGATAAAAGCACCCTAACGATAACTTGTTTTGACATAAGGGTTGATATACACTTGAATAAGACTAGGCTAACTGAGGTTCTTAGGATTCTATGGGAATAAAATAATTAAGGGAAAAATGTAATAATTTTGACACTGGTTCCAACATTATCAAGATGCCCTTTTATGCAAAATCTCTTTAATCTTCACATTCGTCCACTCTTTGAGCTTTGTAATCCTATATACTTTGATCTTATTTGAATTTTCTAAATGTGATTGTTTCTACAAATAGTTCCATTATCACCACCAAATTCCTAAGTGTTCCCATTTGAGTCGGTGAGACTAGACGTGTTAGGAGTCTAGGCATTTAAGTGGTCACCTCTTATGTAGATTACATATAAGAATAGGATAAGTATGAGGATGTATGACATGATTATTTAAAATTTAACTAGGCACTATCATGTGATTCGAGATTCCATTAGCTCTTATTGTCTATAACCCTACAAGAGAGTATTAAATTATTCAATTTGCATGGTGTTGTTCCCTCGTGCGACATATAGGACTAATATGATTCTTAGAAATTAGTATGAGGTTGACCACATCTTATTAGGTTTTTCCATGTGCTTTAGGATTTACATATCTCCAAACATGGAACATGTGGAGAGTCACACACACGCTTCTTTAGGGTATGGTTCTCTCATCATAAGGATCTTGGAAGATTTCTAAATCTCATTTGGAGATTTCAATTCCACTCATCTCCATTTCAAGAGTGGATTGGATATCTTTGATAAGATGACCTTATAACCAATAAGATATGAGTTGAGTGAAGATGGTCGGAGTATCATACTTACCACATAGGATAAAGCTTCATTGGCATGCACCAATAGAATACTTGCTACTCAGGTTCATGATATAGATGATCAGGACATCCCTCCTACTACTCATGATCCACTCACTACAAATCCCATACTTCTGCTTGCTATATCATATACTTCATCCATATCCACTAATCTACTCCATCAAATTCTTAAGCTAGATCTACAATTTAAGGTATGTAAGACTTTCTTATTAGAGGTTTTTAGATGGCTGACTAGATATTTACACTTATAGATTATACACAAGCTAGATCATGGTATCAGGCTTTCTAGTCTTAGAAAAGTTGTTCATTTCATGCATCCAACTACCTCTATTTAGGGTTCATTGGGTCTATAGAATCCTATATATGCTAATACAGTTTCTAAAACATAGAATTAGGTACAAGATACATCTACAACTGTAAAATCTACTATATTTGAGAGTGACATGGTTACATCTTTTGTCGCTACTAGTGATCAGGGTGTCAGGGTTAATGACACTAAGGAGACCGCACCTTCACTCAATACTAAGGATCTAAAGTGTGTAATGGGCACTTGAAATAGTATTGATACTAAGTTAGATAATGTAGATACAGAGAACTCGGAGGATACACTATTATATGATTCTCTTTACTCAAATTCAAATGTTCTTGTGATTTATCTCACCATTATTCCTCACCCATATAGATCCACACCTTTTGAGTCAAGCCTTACATCTATATCTAGTTAAGATTCAGGTACCACTAGTGCTAATCAGAGCTCTACATAGTTCATGGTCATATGTGGATCATATTGCACATTTTAATGATTTTTTTTTATTTGTGCTCATCTCTCATTGTTATCCTTGCATTATCTTTGTTGTCATATCTTCATAAATTACATTTTTTTCATGTTAATTTACTCATATATTAGAAATAATGGCTCTTAAATGTTTTTGGCTCATATTTAGTTAATTGAATGAACTTTATTTAATTTCTTCATGCCCTAATGGATTGATGGGTAATGAAAATATGCTATGATTCACACTTAATGTATTTATGCATCTCCCACACTTTTATGCTTCTTGATTATTTATCTGACACATGAATAAGTTAACTCATCTAATGATATCTCTCATGCTATTATGCTTTCAATGTTACATTTTGAGAAATTGATTGAAATATTATATCATTAAGACAATGCTTCACTTAAGTATGTTTTAAAAATATTCTCTCGAAATTTTTGAGAAATTGCCAAATTTAGTAAGAAGTTTCATCATCATGATAATTATAATTTCCTATGATCAAATTGTCTTGACAAGTACTAACTCTATTAGAAAAGGAATTTTTCTCTATTGCACTGAGTATAGGTTAAAAGTTGAATGGAATCTCCAAATGGCACATTAGATATACTATTGCAATCCCACCATAACCATTTAGCATGAGAGATATTTGAAAGGGTCTAGGAGAAGAGTTCTACCTTGCTCACATTAGTTATCCATCTTTAGTAAACTCCAACCAAACAACTTAAAATGCTTCAAACTATTATATCTAATTCAAGTTGTTCACCCTGATGCTTAAACAAGTATAGCTTATATTTTTAAAGGGATATTTTATATTTTTATCATTTGATTCCATCTAATTTCTCACTAGCTATACTCTCTTATGAACATAATATAATTCTTAGATTCTCTATATTTAATGTTTATTTATAATTGATTGGAACATCTCATACTACTTATCTTTGTCAACATCATGCCTTACTTTGCTTCATCTTTCCAAGCAAGCCTATGTTTAATCATTATTCAAAATTGTGTATATCTATGATGACTTGATATATATGAGACCTCAGTGTTATTATAGGTTACAATCAAATATACATGATTAGAAATTATCTCTTATCATAAGTGAAATGCCTTGAGTTGTTACATTTTCTCCACTCACTCTCTTTTATGATTATCTAAAATATATAACATGATGAGAGTTTGCATGCTATACCCTACTATAAGTACCATATGTTGTATTCTATTAACTACTATGGGTAATCTAGCATATTTATGCAAGGGATTTGGATATGGTAAACTTAAACTTATAAGTTTCTCTCATATGACTCTATGAATTGCATGATGAGATATCTATTATGAGTTATATGCTCTCCACCTTAATTTTTAAATTCCATTACAACATTGGTTCTTATTCATGAACGTGTCTTTGAATTTTTTTATGTACGCACTTCACATCACTCCATTGATAAAAAAAAATTAAGCTTAATTATATTTTCTTATATGTTTATGTACTCTTTATTTTAGACTTGTGTGATATGTGAACCTCTTTTTATATCTAATTAACATCCCATGAATATGTATGATTTTAGAATCACTATGCTAGTCTATGCTTCCACTTTCATATATTTTACTAATATATGGTTTGACTTATGCTCAATATTGTCATAAATTTTTTATATCCTATAAGCGTACATGACACTTTTAATAAGTTTTTAGAAAGTTGATCTTGATTATCAACCTCTATGTTTTCCTTGAAAAATTCAAATCTTCCAAGTCATATGTGTTAGGAAAATTATGCATTGAGAAGTAATTCATAGATGGATTTGTAATGAACTCTTATATCTTAATTTTCATTAAAGTGTGAATGCTAATGCTTTTTTTAAAAATAATTTGATAGTGCATTCCACTCATATATTCCATGAAATGGGAAGTGCTTAGGACATGTTTTCTTTGCTAGCTTTGCATCCATATATCTAAAAAGTGTCTCCTTTTGATAAATAAATACTCATACTTGATATAAATGGATGGCCTTTTAAGTTTGATAAATCGATAAAATTGTCAAGTTCACCAACTCGCCATTTGTTTTTTACATTTTGGTTCTTATGTACATGCTTCATCCTATTTCTCTTCCCTTATACTTCTAATCCATTCATTATTATAAAATAGAAACAATTGATACAATATGGGTATAATAGGGAGTTGAGAAACTTCCTTACTTAAGTAGACTAGTACATAAAAAACATGTGGCCTAAATATGCTTGTTTCAATCTTACTTTTAGATAACTAATTACAACACAAAATTGCTCATTTTATGCTTGTGAATATACTTACAACTATGATATTCTTTTTCACATCATTTATTATTCATAATTTTGTATAACTTCTTGATGACATGTACTTCTATATGATTTGATTATAAACATTAAATCTTGAGATAATTATAATGTGACCTATTCCCTGCATGCTTTTGTACACATATTAGCCACACACAAACTTGTCTATTTATTGGCTATATTGATTAGATGCAAATATAAAATTAATTGATCACATGACTTCACTACTAAATTCACTTATGATACCTCATGTACAAGATCATTGTCGTCTCTCAACATCATATTAAAATAATGTATCCTTATTGTGCATAAATGTGTTTCTTAGTATAAATGAGTGAGACTCTTACATTTCATTAATGTGATTGTCTTGATCTCAAATTCATCATATTATTGACAAGTTACTCATTGAATGGATCATTCATCACATTCCTTATTTTCCTTGTGCTTTATGTCCACCATATAAAAGGAAAGCATGTGATAAGGTATTGAATCATAACTTTCAAGATGAATTTATCATTGTAGTCTCATGCTGATCCTTATTCATGTTGAGGGGGCACTCTCACATATTTTCATAATCCTTACCATGCTCACCCTCATATTTGTTGACTTAGTTGGGTTTATGTAACTCTGAAATTTATTTTCATGCAATTTATTTTACTTGAGTATCTTTATGAATCATTAAGTACTACATGCCTTATTGATATAAATATCATAACTATAAAATCTCATGAGCTTTAGTGATATCATATATGAGTTATTCCTATGAATCTTGATACTCATATCATTGCTTCCACTACTTATGTCATTTAAGATAATAATATATTAAGTGATCATATAATGATATTAACCTTATTGTTGATATATGCATACCCTTAGAGGGAACACACTTGTTTTAATTGATCACTTGTGTCATTACCTAAGGCGTGACCTAATGGGGAGATATATCATATTTGTTTCATTCATGCTATTAATTAATAACATTGAGTATGACTGACTTTTTTGTGCTTCAATTGAGAATGTGCATATCTTATAGGAGGGGTTTACTCCATATGAATTTAATTTATTGTGCACTTATCTTTTGATTGGAGATCTTATTTGCTGAAGCCCTTTCATTTTGTTGATGATAAAAGGGAGAGAAAGGGTGAAAAGATACTATGTGCTCACTTATTTTTATCATTACATTCCCATTTACATGATACATATGTGATTTTATTGGAAAATGGCTAATATACGATCCAAATGATTAGAGAAAAAATATTGATTTTCACTTTCACATCTTTATACATCATCTCCCAACATATTGCCATCTTTTTGTTTATCATCATCAAAAAGAGGGATATTGTTAAACTCATAGGTTAATCAACCTTTTTTTATGATAACAAACTCAATTATGAATTTAATTTATCATGTTAATTTTGCATGTGTATCATAGCAAAAAGTGAAGTATTCAACACTTAGTTAAGACAAGGAGTGCTAAGGAGATCAAGTTCACAAATGATATCCCAAATATAAGCCAAAAATCAACAAAGAGGGGAAAAAATAAGACTCTAACTTCAAGTACTTCAATTTCATATGTATACTATACAAACCATGGAGGGATACCAAGATTCAAGCTTTAAAGAGTATGTTACAGCCTTAGGTTTTATGTTCATATGATTTACATATTGAGCACTTAGATTTTTCAATGATTTTATATTTATAATTTTATTTGAAATATTTTTGAAAGATCTTAAAGTGATTTCATGCATCAAAAATATTTTCAAGTATTTATGCAAAATGTTGTCTTAAATTGATTTTATTTTAAACAGTTTTATATATGATCTAACTTGTAAAATTCACTATAAATTAAATAGATATATTTTTGAGTGAATAATATTTATTTCAAAATATTATGAGGTCTACTTTATAGCAAAAAATATGGCATATAATTTTGAGCTCTGTAGCTTAAGTTATAGTCTTTTTTTTTTAAAGGTGTGTACTGCTGAAGTTGTTCCACCAATTAACTAGTTTGCCAAAACCATTTGACTAGTCTGAGCATTTCTAAGATTTTTTATCTGTTGTAATTCAACCATTAGAGTACTTTTTACACCCAATCACTAGTATCAATTTTTTCCATCTTTCAGCACTATAAATGAGAGTTATTAAACTTTAATAAACACTAATAAAGCTAGCACAACTCATCTAAAATTATCAATTCCACATCTTACAAAGAATCAAAGAGAGTTATAATTTTATACTTTCAAATCCAAATCAAATTTCTCTAGTGCTCAATTTGGTCTTCATATTTAGTTAGAGTATTTATACACTTTTAATTATTATTTCTTTAGTTAGATAAAAATCTTCACTAGTGATTACTCACTTTCATATGCTATCTAGTATAGATTCTTATTATATTTATTAAAACTCATTATCTCAAACACAAGTGAAGAGTGGTATATTGTCTAGCATTCTTAAGAGAGATCATTGAGATTGTAATCTCATAAATCTAGAGAGGATAATTAGGAAAAGTATAAATCATCTCTTAAAGGGTCATTGAGATTATAGGTTCATAAACTAAGAGATGAGTGATCATTATCAAACACACACTATAAATAAAGAAATATTTAAATCCAAGAGGCAAAACCTTTTTGTAATAGATATAGAAAAACTTTATAGAGTTTATTAAACCACTACAAATAGCGTATTTATTGTTTTCCATTCTTCTACTTATTTCTCAAAAAAAAAAAAATTTAGCATTATCATTATAAAATACTCTATCCACCTCTTTTAGAATATCCATACGGTCTTTTAAGGTTAAAAATATTTCCTGACCTGGAATAAATGTTAAGATATTAGTTAATTGAGATTAAGATTACATAAAATTTTGAGTATTACACTTACTTGGATCACTAACCTAGCAACTCAATTGATTGTTAAAACTTGTCCACTAGTCCAAATTAGTCAACTGATTTTTAGCTATCAGTTAACTAGTCAGTTGCTATATTTTGTTTTATTTTTACCAATGGTAATATTTTTATATCAAAGGATATGGACACTAGTTAACTTGTTTTGGAGAACTAGTTAACTAGTTCAAAAAATAACTTATTTTTTTACTCATTGGATTGCAACGTCGCACATTAAACGTACCCTATCGACCATATATTCTAGAGAACATATAAAAGAGATTTTCAATCATTTTTACCAAATAAAAGTTATGAACTGATTAATTTCTATTCATCTACTCTCATTAACTCTCATTAATTCTCAAGCATTTGCTACTCTCAACTTTCAAAATATAATTTTCTTGATAATTCATTAGCATTCATTGATCTAAACATCAAAGCTAGTTGTTATTCACTTTTAAATTTTTTGTTTACAAGTTAGATTAGTTCCTCACAATCATTCTCAATTTTTTATACCGTAAATTATGAGGAATTCATTGTAATCACTACAAGTCTCACTCAAAACTCATTTTTAGAGGTTTTGTGTGTCTAATATTCTTGCGTAAAGAATTCAGAGAAAATAACAAAGTAAATATTATATATTTTCTTAAGAAAGGTCATTAAATTAGTAGATTTATAAACTTAGAGAGAGATCATCAATAAACACTTGTAACATGAGGTTTCAAAATAAAAAAGGAAAACGTTTTTGTAGTGAATCACTAAAGATTGTGTTCAAGTTTTAAAATTTTCAATTTCCATTCAAAAATCCTAAATTTTCTATTTTCCATAAACCTCTATGGTATTATTGGTACATATTTTTTTTGATATAGTTGTGTTTATTTATCACCATTATTTTAGCTATATTTTACTAAAATTTACTGTAAGATCTTAACATTGCTCTTGTGATCTTTTACTATTACTGTATATATATTTCATCATTGTTATATTTAATTTTTACTATTATTGCGTTTATATATCTTTCACCATTAATTTAATTAAATTTCACATTAAAAAAGTCAAGTATCCTATAATCTTTTACCACTATTTTATTAATATTTCATCACAGTTTTTTTTACCTAAAATATACTAATTTTTTATTCATTTAGTACTCCAAACTACAAATAAATTGGTTTGAAAATCAATTTTTTTTTAAAAAAAAAAAAAGAGCGTCAAAGTTATCAAACACACCATTCCACTAGTAATAATGTATAATTTGTGCGTAAATAGTAATAGTTTATTGTATACTATCTAATGTATATGACAGCTTGAAATACTACTTGAATTTTATGGAGTATTTTTGTATTAAAACTAAATAGTATAATGTTTCTTTTAGTAGCACTTAATTGAATTTAGTGAGGCATATTTATAACATAAGAATAAGTTTATTATTAAACTGTAAAGGATAAGATTACATTAATCTAAAAATAATAATTAAAACAAAAAACCGGCAAACTATTATAAGATAATACACCCTTAGTGTTTAAATACTTATCGTTACACATTTTAATGATTACTTTACCCATTAATATTTTTGGTAAAGATTATGAAAAATTATATATAAAAGCATTTTTTAATACAAATATAATATTTATAATTTTATATCATAATACATTATAATTTAAAAATAATAATAATTGAAGTTCATATGATAACTAATTAAAAGTAAAAGGAGTATAAAAATAGTACATAATTTAGCAGCAGTGATGGACGGTGACGTCCCTAACAACTAGCAGCAGGACGGACGGTGACGTGCCTAATCCTGCCTACAGGGTGAAAATAAGAATTCCATGCAATGCATACATTCGAGAGGCCGATAATTCATAGGTTAAGTGACGAACACCTCCGTATTATTTACATTTTAGGTAATATATTTGACCGGAAAGCGTAGCAGACTAGTCTTCCACAGGCTTAAGTAGGAGCTTAAGGTCGATGTATAAGGACATCCAAACATGGCTAATTACAAGTCGTCAGGGCAGGAAACCTGTGGATTCAGATATAACAGCTCCGACCGCCACTACAAGTCCGGCTAGTCAGAGATGGCCTCATAGTGACAATAGCTGATTCATCAGCCCCAGCCTTAATAGCAGCCCTTCCAGCTTCCAGGAACCGCCTTACTGCATCCTCAGCATACCAGTTAGCTTCACCTACAGTCATGTTTTTGCCAATGTCAGGGTACGTGTTCAGAACATGATCGCCATTAAGCTGTGAAGCAAGTTGTATCATCTCCACTTGAAATTCCGAGAGTTTAGCATCCTCTTTCGGTCCCCATGGCCTCAACGATAGTTTAACCTCTGGGAGGGTTTCTGGAAACATACATCACCAAGAGTTATTTACATATTATGAGTCTAGCAATAAGCCGCCCAATATATATATATACACACATAAAAAGTAAAGAATGGTACGGACAGATTCTAAGCTCAGAAAATATGTGGTCCGCCCCAAAGGGAAGTCTGTTTTCATGCGAGGTATTCCTCAAATGGATTGAATATCTGTATCAAACAAAATATTGCAGCCACTGGAGACCAGAGTGCTCCATACTGTATGGAATGGTATCTCTAAATCTCTCATCAGGACAGACACAAATAGCAGTGCCCTTATAAGGACTCCAATACATAAAATGTCTATGCCCGCAGCATTATTTTAATCTGGTTATATGACCAAATACGTCACACTTTACTGGTAGTGCCTTGCTTCTCTAGGATTCAGCACAGCACTAACATGTAAAAAAATTACAGACAACCTACATGACCAAACCATAAAGTTCATCTAGTACTTTTATGGGAAATGAGACAAACCTGGACAATCTTCTCGTGGGGTATCACGGATGTGAAAGTAACTCTCAAAAGTCCCAGCCCAGGCATCTCGTTTTGTCAGGAAGTTTGACTTCAAATTGAAAAGCTTCTTCACTGTCGCAGGGATGGAAGAGTGCTCAAACTCTGATGAATGACGTGGTCCGTTTGGCTTGTGGATAACTGCAGCAAGTAATGTGCAAATCAGTCTTTCAGCATAACTGCATTTGAATCCCAAAATAGCAACAGAAGCTAGAAAATTCATATTAATCAAGGCCCAGATATCTTTCTTTCCTATAAAGTTCTCCATATGCCAAGCTCACTTCCAACATAACACTATAATGATATGGAGAACGTTAAAAGGGAAGTTACTTTCAGGTTATAAAGCTCAAAGGACCTTCAAGCCCTAATAAAGAGCATCAAAATAATCAGAGTGGAGAAATACTATGGTTATGAAGTGATTAAATCCATCAGATCAGTTGACAAACATTCAGAAATTGAAGAATATTCCTGAGGACCTCACAAAATGATAAAACTATCTACCTAACCAAGTGGCAAAGATAACATACCACTTAAACAGATAGGGCTAAAATTTTAATGAGGGACTGCCTTGTTTTATCAAAGGCTGCTAAAAAGACACCAGATTCAAATAGGATCCATCAACACAAAGTGCAATGAAGTAAGAGATTTTGGTGATTGAACAAATTAATTGAAATCAAAATCTTCTGAAGATCTGGTGCTTAGCTGAAAGCAAGTGTGCTAAATCTAAATTTAACCAAAAAAAGTGGGGGTATCTATGATCTCAAATGTAACCTCGAGATCAAACATGGATGAATATGATTCTCCCTGAGAAGAGTTTTTTTTTTTTTTTTTTTTTGTTTAATCTACATGAACACTAGTGATTCACTGCAGTTGAACTCCAGTGCTAAGAAGCCCCAAACTCCAGAATCATCCACCAATGACTAGGACTTGCAAACAGAAATCAGAGTTTTATTACATTTGAGTTAACAGATTAGGTATCATGTTCTCATCACACCGGAAAATAAAAAATAAAAAAATAAAAAATAAAGTATTAATTCCACTGGCGAGATTCATATTCTTCATTGATTAAGATACAATAATCTCAAACAAGATAAATAAGAGATAAAGAAAGCACAAATTGGAAGTAACACAACCAAAACAATTCTACCACCGAGGACTTCGATAATATCTATCACAATATTCTTTCTTAAACTACCACAACAAAGAAGCTCAAGGACATATTCTGAGACTGGATCCAACAATACTAAATTGGCATAAGATAATTCACCGATTTCAAAACCAGTAGTTTGCTTCGGTCATACAGACACTGCTTACTAGATTCTTTACTTGAACAAATCCTCTACTTGATTATCAAGCAGTGACAACTAACAAGATAAGGATGCCACCTAGCTGACCAATTACATATTGCAGACCGTTCAACATTCTATTTTAAGCCAAAGTGGCAGAGAATTTATAATAAAAATCTTCCATCAAAGAGAATAATAATACAGATCAAAGGATGATTACAGGGAAAAATAAGCAGAAAAGGTCATCTCTAGCCATGACTTCATATAGAGATGTTAAGTGTAATTTCTTTTTCGCTTCCATTTTCTATCAAAATCCTCCTACCAAGGCAATTTTACCCCTTGTTTGGTATTACTAATAAAAAGTGATTACCAAACAAAGTAATCCTACTTATAATGAGAACGGGAACTTCTTCCCATTAAACAGCACATAAGCACTCACAAGTAAAGATAGGATAACCAAAACACATCGCAAGATAGAAACCAGCAGTTGATATGATTCTGTTAAACAAACAGAGAAAAAAAAAAGGAGGGGGTGGATATATGAACACTCACCGGTACCCTTGTCAATCCACGGCGAAATGAGAAGTGTTGGAACCCTCACTCCCAACCGATCAAACCTAAAGTAAAAAGGGTCGGGACCAATGATCCCATCTGGGTTGGGCACCCCAGAAACAGGGGTAGGCACATGATCATAGAAACCCCCATGCTCGTCATACGTGATCAATAAAGCCATTTCTTTCCACTGTGGGCTACTTCTCAATGTCTCATATACCTCCTTCACAAACTTCTGTCCGGCCGCAACATCATGCGACGGATGATCATCATTCGCCGGAAACAAATTAACGTCAAAGTATCTCTGCTCTACTACAACATAATTCGGCAATTTCCCCAATTTAGCATGTAATTTGAACATCAATTCATAGGTGTGGAACTTAGTAACGTGCTTTAGCTTCCTCAAACTCTTATAAAACAGTGTTGCGGGGATATTTTGGTAATAAATTCCAAAGCTTAAACCGTTTTCATCTAAGGAATCAAAAATAGTTTTTTGTGGAAACCCATGGACTAGGTCTTTCCTTACATTACTGGAAGCACCATGCGAAGTTGCAGAGTGAACATAAAACCGGTTTGGCTGAGTCGAGGCCGGTACGGAAGCGAACCACCGGTCGAACACGGCGAACTCGTTTGCTAACTCTGTGTAAACAGGCAGAACACCTGGTTTAAACCCACTCATCACCTCCTTCGCCATGCCATCACTCTCGCTTTGCGCTTGCTGGGCAAACCCATTCATCGGAGCCGGGTTAGCAGTCGTGATATTCGACCCGAAAATCTGCTCCCTTATGGCCTGAATTGAGTGACCTGGATCGGAATCGACGTAAAGCGCGTCGTTGGAGACATATACTTTGGGTGAGCTTGGGTCGGACACATTCAGTCTATTGAATTCCATCCCAGTTAGGCCATCAATTTCGGGTCGGGTCGATTTCAGCCAACCGAATATGTGATCGAAGGAGCGGTTCTCCATGACTAAGACGACGAGGGTCTTAATGGGTCCTTTGATTTTGTGGTCATGGTGAGGTTTGGGGAAGGGAAAGTCGAGCGAACGAGAAAAGGGAATTAGCAGACAGATGAAAAATACGAGAAAGAAGTTCGTCTGTGGAGAAGGGTTGCCGGAACCCATTTTCCGGCACCGGGATAGGGTCGGTGGGAAGGCGACGCTGATCCGGAAAAAGTAGGAGATTGGAAATAGGGAAAGGGAAAAAGGGAAGGATGGGTGGTCAGTGGTGTGCCTCAAGTTGGTGAGACGAGGAATACCATTTGAATATGGGTAACGTAAAGCAAAAGCAGGAGTTGATGATGACGATGACGATGGCAGTATGTACTTGAGAATATTTTGGAGAGAAAAAAAAGGTTTTTTGGGTTGTATTTTTCTCAAACCAGAAGATTACTCGTTCATTTTGTTTGTTTGATTTTTCTAATAAATTATTTGTTTAATTTAATTAATTTTCGTTAGTGACGGAAACACCAGACGGAGAAAATTTGCGTCGAACTGCATTGATGTTGATGGGGATGGTCCACTGGGGAAAAAAAAAATCATTCAATTTTTAGCTCCTCATAAAATTTGAAGTCAAATGTTGAACAGTTTTAATTTAAGTGCAGACGTGGCGAATATCAAGTTGCCCAGGCCCGCTTTAGATAATATGTAAAAGTTGACTACATAAATAATTAGTAACAAATAACAATAGCTGAGTGAGAGCATGGTCCGTCCCTAGCAATTAAGGAGCTTAGTAGAAAAAACAAATCTTAAACTATCTAAATTAAAATTATTTTATAATATTAATACAAACTCTAATAATTTTATATGCCTTAATAATTTTATCTCAACTAATTAAATATTTTAATATCATCTTTACATAAATAAATTTTGATATTTAATTTAAATAATTAATATTTTCAAATAAAATTATTTTTTAAACACTAAATTTAATTTTATTTATTTATTACATTGTTTTCTTTTATCACATTATTAAATGATAGCAATGATATTTAAATTTTCTTTATTAAGATTTATGTAATTAAACTAATTATTAAATATAATAATTATTATTGGTTATTAATTAAATATTATATTATTAAATTTATCAGTTAAATTAATATTTTTTAATTACTTAACTAAAATTTAAATATTATTTATTTCATCATAAATCTCTTTTACTATTTGTTTATTATTTTATAATTTTAGTTAATTAATTTAATGTTAATCAAAATCTTCCTTGCTATTAATTTATTCGTGCATTATTATTTAAATATTATTAACTACCCCTAAAACAACTATTAATTTATAAAACAACTATAAGAGTTCATATATTATTGATTATCCCCTAAAAACAATTATTAATTGAATCATCAACTACCATCAAATATTCTTTCAAAGTCATAATTATCCATTAAATAAATAGGAAATTATGAAATAGAACCTTTTAATATAACGGAATAACCCACTATACATTACTAAATATGTAAAGGTTAAATGGAGTACAAAGAAAATATCATAAGAGTAATATATCATAAACAAATTAAGTAAAACATAATAGTAAGAATAATATTACAAGCCATGTCATAGCCATTATCAAGACTATGTTCTTAACATACCATTTCTCTTACTCTTAACAGCATACAAATTCAACACGTGGTTACCATCATTTCAGTTACTTGATTAAGTTAAGGAGCCCCACTTTTGCCATTCGATGAAATAGACAGGTATAACTCTCAAAGCAAAATGCTCACCGCCACTATTCTCGTTCGGTGGAACAAACAAGTACAACTCCTATAGAACATAATACTTTGGCCGTTGTTCTTGTCCGATGAAATATATATATACAACTTCCATGGAATAACGTTCTTGGTCACTATTCTCATCTAGTAAAACGAATAGGTACAGCTTGGTAGAAACTCACGCGATTTTTTTCCTTTAAATATTAGTATTTTATTAGACAACATAATCAACATAATCCATGCAAATATAATCAAGGGTAGTGCACAAAATGTTTTAGTTACACTGAGTTAAGAGTCATTACTACTCTCATCCAATGGAATGAATAGGTATAACTTCCAAGGCACAATGCCCTTGGTCAGTATTCTCATCTAGTAACACCCTAAAATTTACTATTAAATTTTTTCTTTAGCAAAATCATAATAACAAGATAATTGAGTGTTACCGCAATACTCGACATAAGTTTAGCTTCCATACCATCATTATGTCGAATACAAGGGAAAATATTTAGAACTTAAAATAAGATAAATAGAGAACAAAGGAACTTTCATAAAACTTAAGTAAGCGTTTAAAGATTAACTCCGGGTACAGCATAAGCAAAATACAACAAAAAGGGGGTATAATGGAATTAAGAGTTCAAACTGTATCTATAACACCCCAAGTCGATACAACCATATAGGGCTATCCTAGAACGATTTCATATTGATCAGCTAGCCCCACAGATCAACACGAGTCATTTCATTATGCTTTGTCCTCACTCACACACTTTCTAAGAAATTTTCAGAAAATTCTAAAATTTTCCAAGAGGGTCACCCATCATAAAAATTACTCTACGACCAGCATGCTTAATTATGGAATTCTTAGGACAAAATCACTAAAATGATGGTATACCATGTTGATATAAGTAACCAGATCAATCCTTATAACACTCAACTCAATTTGGGGTATTACAATATTCAAACAAAACTAGCTACTAGATAACATTAACTCTATATCCAAACCCTAATAGAATAACATCCCTCTTCCATAAGCAGTGCATCATAACCAGTGAAATCATCAAGATGGTCATCATAGACCTACACAACAAAAAATGGGTCATCTACCAATGAGAATGAGTAGTACCCATGAAAAGGATGGTCAGTACTTGTGTATTGAGTAAGATAATAATAGAATCTTATTAAAAGCGCAAACAACATACATAAAGTCACATGAAAGGATTAAACATACACATTAATTATACCATGAGGTGACTAATGAGAGGAACCAAAATAGAGTTATAAGTTAGGTATACTTATAATCCATTTACTTTATTATGTTGAGTTCAAGAACCCCCACGATTCTCTTCCAATGGAAGGGAAAGATATAGCTGTAATACCCTAAAATTTTATTATATTTTAATATCAATTAATCAATATTTTAACCTAATCTAAATTTTAATTTTTAGGTCATTATATTTTATTTTATTTTATTTTTATCCTAACCCTAACCCCGGATAATTGATAAATAAAATTTTAGATTAATTCCATAAATCTTAAACCTAAACTTAATCCTAATCCTAAACCTTTTTTTTCTTTTTTATTTTCTCTCCTTTGTTTTTCCTTTTACTTCTTTTATTTTTTCTTTCTTCCCTCTCTTTCTTGAGCTAGCCCACCCCCTTCTTTTTATTTGTTTTCCTTTCCTGACCTACATGCCAAGCCCAACCATATTTCTTTCCTTATCAATTGACTTCCTACTTCTTCCTTTTCCCTTTTGGCCAAACATAGCATTCCCCCTGTGTCCCCACAGTCCTCCCTTCCTTTCCTAGCCATACATGTAACACCCCTAGATTTACGAATCAAAAAATTCTATTTAAATAATTCATTGTGTAAGTTAAAATAGAAGAACATGGGGTGTTACTACCACACTTAGTATAAGTCTGATTTTCTCTACCATTCTCATACCAAGTGCTAAGGCCTTAAATTAATAAGACAATTATAAAAATCAGAGTAGAGAGAATCAAAATAAGTTAACATCATTCCAAATAAAATTAAATGTTAGTGATTTCAAAATTCAGTGAAAAAAATGCATAAGAATATAATACTACAGAATTATACGAATCAAAAGATATAGGGGAACATACCGAATAACTCTACCCTTAACCCAAGCACTAACCTTCAACTGATCTCACAAGCTAACCTGTAAAGGTCACTGACCATTAATTAAACATAGGCTCATAAAAAGGAACCCTTCAGTATAATGGTATTGAATAACCCATTACACAAAACTACTATGAAAAATCCGCATGGAATACATAAAGGGTGTCACAACAATATATGGTATAAACATTGAAATATTTATACGATGATAGAAATAAGATAATCTTATGAGATATACATTAAAAACAAAGCTACATATTTCTCATACTCGTTCATGTAGAACATAATAAAACTTACCAATAGAGCATACAAGAGATATTATCTAGAATAATGATTAGAATCAATCTCAACACAACAACCATAACCTTTACAATATACCTCATATCTCAATATCAAACCAATAATATCCATAATACCATAGGTAGAGATGAAAGGTACAATACCAATAAAAACAATAACATCACAAGTAGGGCACAAAGACTACTACCAAACCATAAGTAGAGATGAAGGCTACTACCAAAACACAAGTAAGCAAAAAGGTTACTACCGAGCCATAGGTAGGTACAAAGGCTAATTATAATACCCCAAAATTGAGGGGAGTGTTATAAGGATTGATCTGGTTACTTATATCAACATGATATTCCATTCTTTTGGTGATTCCATCCTAAAACTCCACAGTTAAGCATGTTTGGCATAGAGTAATTTTTAGGATGGGTGATCCTCCTGGGAAGTTTTGGAAATTTTTTTGAAAATTTTCTTAAAAAGCGTGTGAGTGATGACAAAGTTCGCTAAAAGGATTTGTGTTGATCTGTGGGGCCAGCCAATCATGTTGAAAGCACTCCAGGGTAGCTCCCACATAGTCAGATCGACTCAAGGTGTTACAAATAGTATCAGAGCGAGAGTGAGACCGCGATTGCAATCTGAACAACGAATCAATTCGAAATCACTCTTAGGTAGCCCTTGCATGGTAGTATTGACTTAAGGTATTACAAATGGTATCAAAGCAAGACTGCAACCTTAATCTAAACTTGGATGAACCAATGAGTTGCCTAGCAAGATGATTCTTAGGATAAACTATATTGAGATAGTTAGTGGTTGAGGTGTAATGAGGACATTACGTTCTTTGAGTGTGGTAAATGTAATAGCTCCAAATTAAGGGGAGTGTTATGAGGATTGATGTACAGTTGAAAATTTTCGTTTAAACAAACAAATACAAGCACAGGGGGTGCTACCGCTATGATCAGTACAAGCTCAGCCTCCAACCAGTCTCGTACTAACTACAAGGCTAAAGAAAAGTTATCACCAAACATTAGATAACTTAAAACAAGGATTTATAGAAAAACTAAAATGTTCATAACGTAGAAATCAGAGTGCATATTAAAAGGTTATTACAACTCAATAGAGTACGTAATCAAAGTTCCCAATAGGGGTAAAAGGTATAGTACGATAAAATGGAAATGAAATGATACATAAGTAAACTTGAGTAAAAGAGAGAGCTTGGCCAACGTCACTCCAGGGTCCCCATGCCCAGTCCAAAGCTCAACTCTCTACCCTGCCCAATGCCTCATAAGTATCATAGGTATCGAAGATGGCTTCTTCTACCTGCATAAACTCAGTTGGGCCCTTTGCTCATGGGAATGAGTAGCACCCATGAAACGGGTGGTCAATACGCTACGTATTGAGCAAGGTAGTTATATAGCTAAGGCCATACATAGAAAAGCATATAATACAAGCATGATCATACAAATAAACATATAAGCAATACAAATTGTAGAGTCTATGTCACAGTCCGGTTAAACTTGTTCATTAGATCTCTGGTCAATATGCTCATTTTACACCATGCTCTTTATAAGTCTAGGCGAGTACGAGAACCCCACTATTACAGTCGGTGGATTGGAAACGTACAAGGAAGAACGCACCTTACCACTATTATATGTCGTGGATCGATCTCTAGGGTAAGATGCTCCTGGCCACTATTATATTGGTGGATCGATCTAGCCCCGACTCTCATGGTGTTCCATTTTAAGTACTTAATGTCTTTCCCGTGTCTTATCATAACTTAAAGTTTGGTTTATTAAGTTCGGGATCCCCCACTATTAAAGCCAATGAATCGAAAACATACAAGGCAGAACGCACCTGACCACTATTATATGCATGTGGATCAGTCTCCAAGGTACCTCGGCACCTGGCCACTATTATGCTGGTGTATCAATTTGGGCCCAACTCAATAATCTTTCACTTTAAATGATTAGTATCTTAACTGTATCTTATTCAATATATGTTTTCACCCTAGACATACATGTTCTTTGGATTACCCGCTCACACAATCCATCTACTCCCATTCTCCCAAAAGGGAACGTCCTATATCTTGGGACTTCTGCACGTCCTATATCGACATCTTTTCCCTCTTCTACTTACTCACCATGAATACCCAAACTTTGA
Organism: Tamarix chinensis; assembly: GCA_030549775.1. Taxonomy (NCBI): domain Eukaryota; kingdom Viridiplantae; phylum Streptophyta; class Magnoliopsida; order Caryophyllales; family Tamaricaceae; genus Tamarix; species Tamarix chinensis. Next base: position 34,006,384 of record CM060181.1, on the reverse strand, counting down.
GTGTGTGGGTCGAGGTCCACTTCCCCATACCATCTAAGTCAACTCATTATCACCCTCTAGGGTTTTTCCTAAAACTCTAGTTGGGCCTATATGGCCCATACTTCCTCTATCTCACACAACTAAAGCTCTTTTGCCACCCAACACATCACCTCACTTAGATTCAACCCTAAGCATTCCACTTTACTTCCCATTTACACATGTGACCATGAACCCTAGTTAGCCACCCAAACCCTAGCACCTTTCTTTTCCCATATATCACCTCTCCATTACTCACCTACCATCCTCTCTTCCACATGACACCCACGCTCACCCTCCATGTGATATTCTTCCACTATTGCCCCATATTCCATTCCCCTCCATTATTTCTCACTTCTACAATCTCCTCTATTTAGGGTTTTCCTCCCAAACCCTATCCAAGCTTCCTATACACCCTTATACCAACCTATGTACTACTTTTCACCCAAGGACTCCAATCACCCCCAACAACTCTTCCCTTACCTTACTTACACCCTAAGGTAAGTTTTTCCACGTAAGGATCATCTCCATCCATCCTATGCAAACCCTAAACTTTCCCATGTATGATTCACTCTACTCTCTTATTTTTTATTTTCATATCTTCCTTTATTTTTCCCTCCATGGATCATGAGATAATAAGATCATTCTTATTTTCTTTTTAGTTAACTCATTTCCCCTTTTTCCCTTTTCATCCTTCCACCCCTTATCATATTATTAAAACATCCTAGCATGCATGTCCTAGAGGGTCACATCATATAACATCACAAGCACAACATATATATCTTTTTACACATGCCATAAGGAGGTCACATGAACATACCTCAACTCCGACCTACGCTACAAGTAAGCAGTCATAATAACATAAGATACACAACATAAGATACACAAAAATAACATAAAACATAGCATACAAGGCACATAACACACATAGTTGGTATTAGCTACATCCTTACCTAAAACAACACCGGACTTGGAGCATGATCCTACACCTCCTTAGGATTTTCACTCAGTTCACCTATAAGAGGGAAATACTAAGGGTTAACTTCCTTCTAAACAAAATTATCATTATTTCCTACCTTACCCTTATCATAGCCTAGTATTAGGGTTAATAATAATAATAGCAATTTTATAAGTAATAGTAAGGGTATTATTCTCAAAGTAGCTAATCATACTATTACTAGTCAAAATAGTCTTGGTAGTTATATTGGTCCATATTAAAGTATTATTAGCAATATTTATATTACTAAATATAATAGCTTTAATAATAATAATAATAATGATAATACTAATAATAACCTGAATCATATCAATATTAATAATAGTATTAGTAATACTAAAATAGTGACAATAATGATACTACTACTTCTACTAATAATAATGATGATGATGATGATGATGATGATGATAGTAGTAGTACTATTAATATTAGTGATATGGGTAATAATAACAATAATGATAATAATAATAATAATTTTAGTAATAGTTTGAATCTTAATAATAATAAGGATTCTAATAATCATAATAATAGTAACATTAGTAGTAATAGGGCCAAGGTTAATAACAACAATAATAATAATACTTCAAATATTAGTAATAATAATGATAGGGTTCGAATAATCATGTTAATATTAGAATTAGTAATAATAGTGCCAAAAGTTAGTAATAATAATAATAATAATAATAATGGTTCGAATATTAACAATAATTATATTAGTAATAATATGCCAAAGTTAATAATAATAATAATAATAATAATGATGATGATATTAACACAAATAAAATAATTAACAACTAAATAAATTATTTTTAAAGGTTAGGGAGGCTAGGGCACAACCTAGGAGTGGTGGTGACTAGGCGACGACGGCGCCAACGACGGAGGAGGAAGTGGGGTTGGAGAGGTGGCCTTTTAAGCTAGAAGAGGGAAAATGAGAGAGTGGTTGTGGTGGTGGTGGATTCTTTGGGTTGAGAGGGTTGGAATGGTGGTGGCAGCAAAGTAGAAGGGGCGGCGCAGATGGTGGCTATTGTGGTGGCCGAAGGTGGTGGAGGGGGGAGGAAGGATGAAGGAGAGGGAGGCAGGGAGAAAGGAAGGTAAGGGGAGGTAGAGGGGGCTTTGCTGGGTGTTTTGGGAGGTAGAAGGAGTGGTGGCTGCGGCGAGGGATGGCGGCGCACGGCGGCGATAGAGGAGAATAGTAGTTTTGGTAGCCAATTTTGCACGACCAAGGTGGCTCGTGTAGGAGGAATTAGAGATGGTGGGTGGTGTAGTTTGACGGAGGGTGATGCAAGGAGGATTTTGGCAGGCGCTAGGCACAGGTGGCAGTGGTGCAAGGGGAGGTAAATTTTCTAGGTAGGAAAAGAAGGCCAATTGAGGGGTCGGTTGGGGGTATTTATAGGCTAATGGGGGGTGGATACGACAGAGGGGGAAAGGACAAGAGGGGGCAGGTGTTGTAGGGTTGCCAACCGGTGGTGGCAGCCCAATACAGGCCTGCAATTTTCAAGTACAGCTTGGTCGAAGGAGAAGAAAAGGAAAGAAAGGGGGCACACGTGAGGAGGTACGGGGGTGGTTGGGGTTGGAAAAGGAAAGGAAAAGGACGAGGATGAGGAGAGAGAGAGGTGGTGTAGGTTGGTGGTATAATGGTGGTTGGTCAGTTATGGCAGGCTGCAGGTCTCGCGTGGGAGGAGCAGGAGGAAGAAGAAGGTGATAGGGTTAGGCCGGCCAGTCTAGGGTAAAGAAAGAAGAAAAAGAAAGAGAGGAATAAACGATTGAATGGGGAGGAGAAAAAAAAGTGTGTGGGCTGGGCCACATAGAAGGAAGAAGAGGGAGGAGAGTTTGGGCCACGAGGGAGGCTGGCCCATTCTAGGGAAGACGAAGGAAAAAGAAAAAGGAGAAAGGAGAAAAATGAATGAAAAAGGAAAAAGAAAGGGAAAGGGAAAAAAAGAGGTTGGTTGGGGTATTTAGAATATTTTGGTATTTTTGCATATTTAAAATAATAATATTTAAAAAATTAATAATTGAATTCCCTTTTTAGAATAATTTAGGATATTTTGGATAATTTTTCCTAAATTCCATTTTAATTAGCAAAACACCCCAATTTTCCCTAATAAAGTCTTTATTATTTTCCTCTTGATTTTACCTTAAATATTTCCCCTTATTTTAAATAAAACAATTTATTTAATTAATTTCCCTAATAAATCCCTATTTTAACATAATTTTCTAAATTAGTAGGTATTTCAATTGATTTGGCTAATTATATCAATATGGTTTCCTATCATTTTCGTAATTCCATCCTAAAAACTCCGTAGTTAAGTGTGATGGCATGTAGCAAATTTTAGGATGAGTGACTCTCTTGGGAGGTTTCAGAAATTTTTTAAAAAACTTTTTGGGAAGCGTGTGAGTGATGACAAAGCACGCTGAAAGAAATCATGTTGATCTGTGTGGCCAGCCAATCAATGCAAAAGCACTCTACGTTAACCCTCACGTGATCGTATCAACTCATGGTGTTATACTACTACTAAACCACCGGTAGGTACAAAGGAAACTATCAAAATATAGTTAGGCACGAAGACTGCTACCAAACCATAGGTAGGCACAAAGGCTGATATCGAACCACACAAAATCCACTACCAAAACATAGGTAGGCACAAAGGCTAATACCGAACTACAGGTAGGCACAAAGGCTGTTATTGAACCATAGGTAGGCACAAAGGATATTATGAAATCACATGTAGGCACCAAGGCTTCTACCAAACCACCAATAGGCACAAATACTACTACCAAACCACAGGTAGGCATGAAGGCTACTATTGACCAATCCAATAATTATTTTAATCTAATAATATTCATTTTTATTTTTATTTACATAAGGGGAAATCATAATGAACCTAGCGACACTAAGGTACTCTGGTCATACCGGTAGACCAAGATAACATAGTTTACTACCAACTATCAACCCAAGAACATTAAGATACCCTGGTCGCACTGTCACACAAAGGTAGCATAGTACCCTACTAACAAGGATACTTAATCTATAAGTATGTATACCCTCTATAAGTCGTTAGAGCTAAATAGAGTACCATACATGACATAGTTAGGGCACTAAGGTACACCAGAGAAATTCATAATCAATCGTGGGTTAAACCACATCTTTAGAGTAGTAGCCCATAAAAAGCCACCATTCCTGATCTCGAGATCTTTCACTTTAAATATTATTATTTTATTAAGGTGACCATAAAATCATATGTTAATCACATAGATCCAATTTTCATACTTAACCATTTTAACTCATTTCCAACCATTTGAGACAACCATAATCAATGTCAATACCAAGTTTGATATTTAAAAATATACTAAGACTATCCTAGACTAAATTATTCACACTTAGGTACTTTAGGCCAAAAATAACCAAAATGCCCTTAAGACTAAAATATCCACATTATCATCCATTTTAAATGCTAATTCCATTTTATTTATTAACTAGTTAAGAAAATACTAAAATATAATAATTAAATCATTTAACATACAAATAAATTACCAAATACGATAAATGAATATTTTACCCTTATACATAATTTTATACGTAAAACCTTGACATGCATTTTTAGAACATCAAACAACATTTCCACATTCTCAACAATAAATAATACATATTAGGCATGCTTATAAGAATAATTATCATGATACACACAAAATGACTAAAAGATTCCTAGGACATATAATAATAATAATAATAATAATAATAATAATAATAATAATAATAATAATAATAATAATAATAATAATAATAATAATAATAATTTTTAAGGGGCTACATTCTAATATAGTCAAATTTTGGTCATATGAATGAAAAATTATTTATGAGAGGCATCAACAATCCAGGAAGACTACTATCAACAAATGGGACACCCCTTTCAGCTAGGATTGTTTAAGATCAACACACATGTTTCCTACTTAGGGTGTGCTTGGGATAAGGGGTAAAGGGGGTGTAAAAAATTCACGAAAAGCTTTTCCATGCATGTACCATGTTTAGATTTCAGGTGTTATATTATAGGGGTAATTAATTTCTATCTTATGAGGGGAATCTATTACCCACCTAACCTGTCGAGTAATTAAGTATGGAGGGAAAAAATGTTCTTCCAACTCTTTCTCTCTCTCCCTCTCCCTCCCCCTCTCCCTCCCTCCATCTCTCCCTCCCTGAATCTTTTACCTCACCCTCCTCGACACTCATCCTCAATTTAGTCCCTTGCTATCCACCATTGTTGCAACTTCTAACATCAACTCTCACGTCCTCCTACCTTCGTCGTCCTTTTGTCTTCGTCAACGAGACTTCATCTACACTGATAATCTGCTCACATAACATATACACTGGTGATTCACTCACATCGGATCCACCGTTTCTCCAGACTCTTAAGATAAGTGAGGTGTTTTGCTCTCTAATCTCACTCCTGTTGTAATTCAAACTCCTTTTCTCACATAAATTTATTTTAATTTAATTTCAAATCTGTAATTTTGGACTTCTTGTTGCCCGGTGAATGCTGTAATTTTAAATTTGTAATCTAAAATTAATCTTACTTTTTTTTGTACTAAAACTAGTCTATTATAGTACAGTTTTTGCTTGGCCTTTGTGTAACACCCCTAGATTTCACAGTTGAAAATTTTCGTTTACACAAAAACCATACACTAAGATAGATGGGTGCTGCCACTATGATTAGCACAGTCTGACCCCCAGCCAGTCTCGTACCAACCATAAGGCTAGAAAACTCAAAAGATATTAATTCAAATAGGATATAAAACCACAAGGATTCTAATAACTCATAATTAAAAAGTAGAGTGCATGATATAAGTTATTATAGAAACAGAAAACAAGTACAATGTCAAAGCCCCTTTGGGGAAAATAGTACAATCAACAAACGATAATGAAAACAGAAATAGGTGAGTCCGAACAACACTCTCTCTTGGGCCCCATCTCAGGTTCAACAGGCCATCACTCAGCCCTGCCCAATGCATCAAATGCATCAAAGTCATTAAATATAGCATCTCCTACCTACACCAACTCAGATAGGGCTACTGCTCGTAGGAATATGCAGCACCTATGAAACGAGTGATCCATACGCTACGTATTGAGCAAGGTAACCATGCAGCTAAGGCCATACATAAAAGATAGATAATACAAATACTAAATCAGTCCATTTAAGCATAATCATCAAATATCTAACTATTATTTCCATTTTCACACAATTCTCAATTTAAGTCCATGCAAGTACGAGAACCCCACTATTATAGTCAATGGATCAAAAATATCCAGGGCAGAACACTCCTGACCACTATTATTCACCGGTGGATCGGTCTTTAGGGCAAATTACTCCTAACCACTATTATGCCGGTGGATCGGTCTGGCCCCGACTCTCATGGTTTTTAACTATAAGTAATTAATATCTTTTCTATGACTTATTATCAATTAAGGTTTGGTTTATTGAGCTCGAGATCCCCCACTATTATATCCAGTAGATCGGAAAAAAACTAAGGCAATACACACCTGGCCACTATTATTCGCTGGTAGATCAGTCTCTAGGGCACCATGCACCTAGCCATTATTATTGTCAGTGGATTGGTATGGGCCCAGCTAAATAATCTTTCACTTTAAATGGTTAGTGTCTTATTCATGTCTTATTCAATAGGTACTTTCATATCAAATATGCATGCCTACTAGACTTTCCATTCTCACCCCTTTCACACCTACTCCCTTGAAAAGCCCCGTCCCATATCTTGGGACTTCTACACATCCTAGAACTCCCAGACATATTTCCTCATTTCCTTTACTCACCATAATAAACCAAACTCCTATGTATGTAGGTCGAGGCCCACCTTTCCATATCTCCGGTTTAACTTACCATCGCCCTCTAGAATTTTTCCTTTAGAAACCCTAATATGGCCTATGTGGCCTAACCTCTCCCTATCATATACAACCCATGCTCCCTTTGCTTCCAAAATAACACTCCCTATGATCTACACTCAATATCACAACCTTACTTCCCATCCTACACGTGTGGCCGTGAAAACCTTAATTGGCCACCCCAAACCCTAGCACATCTCCTTTCTTATATGTTGCTCCCTCATCACCCACACACACCATTTCCCTTTCCACTTAAATCACTTCCCCCTTCATGTGATACCCTCCCACTCTTAACACTCTCCAATCACTTCCCACTAACTTTTCCCTACCACACGCTTCCCCCACTTAGGGTCCTTCTCACCAACCCTGGTCAAACCCCCCATGCACCCTTATACATGTCTACGTACTATTTTTTACTCATAGACTCCAATCACCCAAAATCCTCTTCCCTCACCTTTCTTAGCCCTTAAGTCACCTTTTTCCACATAAGAGTTACCCCCATGCAAAGACTAACTACCCCATGTGAGCCTTACACTTCCCATACAAGATTTATTCCATCCTCCTATTTTATTAATATTATCCTTTTTCCTGTCCACCCATAAGTTATATGATACTTAGGCCTCTCTTCCTTCCCTCTTACCACTCCACTTTTTTTTTTCTTTTTTTTTACTTCTTTTATCTCCCCACAACCTCATCACACTACTTAAGGACTCCAAGCATGCATGTCATATAAGGCAATAATACATAAGGCATAACACAAATACAAGTCACATAACCATATTACACATGCCATAACACATATACAACTTACCTTAACTCCATACTTAGCAAGCTGCGCTACAAGCATATAATTTATAACCACATAAGATACATACATATAACCAAACACACATAAACACATAACACGAAATTTGGCCTTAAGCATATCCTTACCTAGATTGACACCAAGCTTAGAGCATGACTCCTACACCTCCTTAGGGGACAGGTTTGGTTCACCTATAAGAGTAGAACACTAGTGTTAACTTCCCTCTTTTTCCTTTCATTATTCCCCAATTGATTTTTAGTAAGAAACTGATAATAGTAATGATAATAATAATAGTCTTAATAGTATTAATAAGATTAGTATTATTAAAGAGGCCAACAATAATATTAGTAGTAGTATTAACCATAATAAGATTAATAGTAGTAATGATAATGATGATGATAATAATAATAATGGCAGAATAGTAATTATGATGATGATGATGATGATAAGGCCAAAAATAAAAATTATACAAAATAATTTATACTTAAGTGATAGCAAGGGTTAGGGTACAACCAGAAGTAAAGGTGGCAGCTAGGGGTGCAGCAGCAGTTGTGGGAGTGGTGGTGATTTAAAAAAGTTATGGTTTGGGGTTGGAAGAGAGAAAGGAAGGTGGTGGTTGTGAGGTAGTAGATTTCCTGGACCAGGAGGGTTGTAGTGGTGGTGGCGGTGTGGCAAGGTGGTCGTGGTTGTGGTGGCCAAAGGTAGAGGAGAAGGAAGGAGGTGGAATGAGTGGGGAGAAAAGGGAATAGAAGGGTATAGGGAGGTAGAGGATGGTCTGATGTGTTGAGATGGAGGTATTGGGGGTGGTGGTTGTGGCGGGGGAAGCTGCGCAAGGTAGCAAAAGGGGCTGCTATGGGGTGCAAAGGACAGCTCGAGCTTCCCATTTTGCATGGGTAAGGCGAGCTTTGTAGGGAGTGTTAGGGGGGAGTGGTCTGGTTTAGTGGAGGGTAATGTAGGAAAGAAGTTGGGTGGTGGTTTGGATGGCAACGATGCATGGTGGCGGTTGGGGTAGCGTCAATGGTGCGATAGTAGAAATTTTGGGAATTTTCTGGGCAAAGAAAAAAGGAGAAGAAGAAGGGTGATGGATGGGGTATTTATAGGCATGGGGAGGAGAAGAAGACAAGGGAGGATGAGGACAAGGGATTAAGAGGGACATGGGGTTGCTGACCAGTAGTTGTAGGCCAGTACAAGCCTATAGGGATGCAGGGCTGTAGGAGGTAGGGGAGATTTTGGTAGGCTACAAAGGGGGTTGGTGAGGGTGTCAGGGTTGCAGATGGTAGGGGACCAGTGTAGGGCAGTGCCAGCTGTATGCCCTATAGGTTAGGTCAAGGGGAAAGTGAGGGAGAAAGGGTAGCCATGGCTGTGAAGCAGCCATGTGCACCAGTGACCGGGGGCAAAGTAGGAGACAGGGGTAGAAGGGGAAAAAGGAAAAAGGGCAAGTAGAAAAGGGGAAGGATGGGATTTCATTAGGCTGCACGAGCGGGAGAGAATAGAAAGAAAGAGGGCTAGGTTGCACGGAGGAAAAGAAGAAGAGAAGAAGAGGGGAGGAGCTGGGTGGTGCGGGTGAAGGCCAGGCCGGCGGGAGGAGAGGAAAAAAAAGGAAAAAAAGAGGGGGAAAAGAAAAATTAGGTGGTTGGGGGTATTTGAGGCTTTTGAGTTTTTCTAAAATTTTAAAAAATAATTAAATTAGTAAAAATAAATAATTAAATTTCCTTTTTATATTAATTTAGAAATTTTGGTTAAATCTTCCTAAATTTCATTTTAGTTAACAAATTACCCTAATCTTCACTTATTTAATTCCTATATTATTTCCCTCTTGTTTTTTACTTAATTACTTTCACTACATTAACATCATTTTATTAAAACTGTTATATTTAATTGACCTCACCTATTAACCCCTATTTTATTATTAATTCCTAAATTAAGGTTTTAGGGTAATACATTTTGTATTGCTATGCAAATTATTTATGCTATGGAATTTTATAAGTTGTAGATGGAGTTAGGTAAGGTTGTTGCCACCTAATTCAATATTTGGATTGCAGCTTAGCACTTGTCATTGTTATAGTTAACATAAATTTATGCTAAGATAATAGTTCCATTTATTATTATATGAACGAGCATGTTCAAATTTGTTTGTGCACCCAATTGATTGTAGTTAGCTTTGAAAATTCATAGTCACATCTTACATTTTTATATTGTCATTTATTTTTTTGTAGAAAGTTTCTAGTAGATGGTTTAACACTTATTCTCTGGATATTGACCTCTCTAATACTTAATTTGAATATTATTTTTGTCTCCAAAGTTTAATATATGAATGGGTAGTAATATGCAATATTATCATAAAAGAATTAGATTATAGTAAACCACATATGGGTCTGTAAAGAAGTTTAGTTGGGTATCCATAAAAAAAAATTCTGGTCTTTTGTGGAGAACCCTTCATGTTACATGGATTCTACCATCTTTACCACGAACTATTGATTCTGCTACTAGTGAGTGTATTTAGACCCCTAATGGTTATCATTGTGGCATCTTTCTGCAATGCTAAGGCTACCAACAAATCAAATTGAATAATATAATCAATTGGTTAAATAATTAATGTAGTGAAAAACACACATGAGTGTATATTAATGTTCTTGTTTTGATATTCTGCATTAATTTATTAAATGACGACTTCTTGTTTTGTTGGTTTATAGCATGGTCTCTTTCTCTGTGTGTGTGTGGATGGGTGTGGGTGTGTATGTGTGTGTGTGTGTTGAAATGTGTGATTAATATAGTCTGACTATTATATTGCTATTGAAGTTAATAGTGTTGCAATGTTTGGGAATTTCTTAGAAAATCTTTTATCTACCCATTGCTTTTATGATATGAAGGTATTATGAGAGTGCAACATCATCAACAATATTATCTACAATAATTTGTGTTGCTACTCACTTTGCTACAATTCCATCATGTGGTGCTTGAATCTTCACAAGGAGATATAGTTTATCTTATCCCAAAAGTTGTAATTACAATATCTTCTTGTTGAATTTTTAAATCTTTTGGATATGCCAACTTTGAAATGTTTTTTATTTAAGCAGACAGAGGAGGATGTTATTTTTGTAAGCATTGTGAGATGCTTTTGTAGAAGTAAACTTTGACTTGTATGTACATAAGAAGATGGAGTAGCAGGTTATTTTGTAAGCACTACTGGTGCATTTGTAGAATGGTGTAAAATTTTCACCCCTTAATCTATTCTCCACTAATTATCTCCCCCTTACACATTCCTCCTCTATCCATGTTCCTTATACCAATCAAATCCTTAGTTAAGGAGAAACGAGCAACAGCACAGATAAGGAATTTCATCACAGGATTTGCTTGTCATGTAGAAGACTGTGACAGCAAGGTAAGAGAGCCTTAGGCTCGAGAGACGGTCTCTAGGCTCACACGTACAGGAGTCGGATGTATTTCTTCTCCACTAATCCTTTTTTTTTTATTTTTTATTTTACTTTGATATTTCCGACGTCGACAGAGAGTTGGTTACAAATTACAATTATCAATGACCGCAGAGTTGTTTCGATGGAGTTTCGTAACTTTCTCCGTGGGACATACCTACAAAAAGGTTGACGGCACCGAAGACTTAATGTCTAAGTGAGAAGCATCTCAAGAAGAATATTCTTCTTTCTTTTTTTTCGCCATAGTTAAAGATCTGGAAGGGATCGGTGTCCCTCAATATAAAACTCGACTGTTTAATCTATAAGTAGTTCTTTTTCATTAAGTGGGGGGGGGGGGAACAAATAATCTACCATTGCCCCACCATGCTCAAAAAGTTGATTAGTTCATCGAATTTAGCAGTGGCTAGAAGCCAACCCATTCACAAGATTCATAGCCCCACACCACACCGAAGTGACTGCGATTTTTTTGTCACCGAGTCAATAGATGCTAGGGGCTGCACGAGCATTCCACGGAAGCGCGGGCGTATTCGTTCCTTTCCTCCTATCTTTGGAGTTTGGACAGTGATGCACACTAAAGGCGAACTATGAATAATTTATCATGTGGCCCCTTCTTTCTCATGTTAGAAATGGACAAAAACCGGAGAAGATAAACCCCAATGCCAGTATTCCCTGGGTCAGACGTTTCCGTGTACTAATCTCTGGCCTGTTAATCTTCGCTCAATGTCGGCGCTTCCGCCGGCCAAATAATAAAAAATAAATAAATTCGATACGTCGTGTTTACATTTTTCTTATCATAGTTGTTACGTGGAAAACAGATATTTATTGCGCAGAAAATATTTGTGCTATTTTACCTTCTATATTAGGCTAAGACATCGACAGTTTTTGCCGATGCACTAATTTTTTTTATTTTTTTTTCAATTTCATAATATTAAGGCAGCGGCAATTTTTGTCGATGCACCAAATTTTTTTTTTTCAATTTCAGCCGAAATAGTAAGTTAATATTAAAGCATCGGCAGTTTTTGCCGATGCACCAATTTTTTTTTTTCAATTTTAGCCCGAAATAGTAAGTTAATATTAAGGCATCGGCAGTTTTTGCCGATGCACCAAATTTTTTTTTTCAATTTCAGCCGAAATAATAAGTTAATATTCAGGCAAAAAAAAAATTGGTCTGGTTTCGGCAGATATTACTGATTCTTTGGTCTGGTTTCGGCAAAAATTGCTGATCCCCTGGGCCGGTTTAGGTCAAAATTGCCGAATTGTCGGCAAAAAAATATATATATATATATATATATATGTATATATATGTTGCATTTCGGCAATAATTGCCGATATGTTTCGGCCGAAATTGAAAAAAAAAAAAATTTTGGTGCATCGGCAGTGTTTGCCGATATCTCGGCCTGCTTTCGGCAATAAGTGCCGATGGCCTGGGCCAGTTTCGGTAAAAATTGCCGAATATTATCCATAGTTTCGGCTAAAATCGCCGATGCCAAGTCCGCCGAGTAAACATACGTTTTCCATATAACAATACCCAAACAATTTTGCCTGTACTCTCTTAAGGTAAGTAATTAATATTTTTTAGTTAACAAATTTTTTTTATATTATAAAATATGCTAAAGTTATATTATAAATTTATAAGTTTAATTAAAATTATTTGTTTAATTTTAATTATAAATTTATGAGTTTAAATTTTAATTTTTTAGTAATTTATATTATAGATTTAGTATATGAAATATTTTTTATTATGGATAAAAAAGATTTAATGTGTGAGTTGAATTTTTTTTATTATGTAATCAAATTTTAGATATAGAAAAAAGGCTGATATTAGCTTCGGTGATAGTGTGAGGGTTGGCTTCGGCAATATGTACCGGTAGTTGTGTGTTGGATTCGGTGATTTCCGCCGGTGCAAGGTGTTGCCTTCGGCAAAATCTGCCGGTCGGCGGTAGATATGGTTGGCTTCGACAACAACACTTCGGCAAAATAAATTTATACCTTTCAATACAAAATATATACAAGAAATATACATGTATTTTAAAATAAATATATATCTTTTTAAAGAGAAATTTGCTAAAATAAAAAAAAATACACATGAAAAAAATTATAATATTTGATATTCAAACATAGAACCTTCTTATTGTTATATATATATACACACTAAAATAAGAGTATTATTTTACAATACACAACAACAAATACTATTACCTGCTAGATGCATATTAGAAGAAATGTTTTTAATATTTAATAATGTAATAGTTTATGGTGAAGGCAGCATGCTTCGGCAGATTTTGCCGAGAGCATTGCCCATGCTTCGGCAGATTTTGCCGATAGCATTGCCCATGCTTCGGCATATCTTATCGATCGATAAAAATTATCATGTGAGGGGTTAATTTTGGACTTTGATTTCCACCGATGGCGTTGGCCAGATTCGGCAATAATTGTCGAATGTCATGCCTTATTTCGGCTAAAATCACCGAACACATTGTGTTACTTCGATAAATTTTACCGATATTGGGGGAGTGGCTTCGACAAAAATTACCCATGTTAAGGTTATTTTCGGAAATTGTTTTCCGCCGAGTAAAAACCTGTTTTCTATATAACAATACCCTTTTCTTATACCTTTGCATAATTGTTATAGAAGTTATTACTTTAGGTCAGGTTTCATGTCCTTTGTTTTTTAATATATATATTAGGCCTTCAAGTTTTCTTCTGACCATTTATAAGACAAGACTAAAATTAAATGAATGAATTAAAAGTATGTTTCAATAGTTGGAACATAAATATGTTATGTTGGAGGTCATGATTTCAAATCTAACTAAACAAATGCATTTTACTTTTTCTTAATGTTTATCATCCTCTTGGTTAGTATTTATTATTTACCTTGATGTGTATCATCTTTTTATTATTTTTTTGGATTAGGCTGATGTCTATCCTTCACTATCTCAGCGTATACACTCATATTGGTTGATGTTTATCCTTTTTTTTTTGTGTAGGAAGTCTATTTTTCTTTAGACCGTATTGATGTTTATTCTTCTCCGTTTAATATGAATTCTCCTATTAGTTGATGATTGTTCTTGTTTATGCTCCTTCTACAGAGGAAATTTATCTTCTTCTCTTCTTCTTTTTTTTAGGTTGGGTTGATTATTCTTCTTCACCTCAATGTCTATCTTTTTCTTGGTTGATGTTTAACATTCTCTTGAAAAAGTTTATCATTCTTTGATATTGGTTGGTGTTTATTCTTCTCCAACTTTATGTATATCCTCATCTTGGTTGATATTGATAAATTTTCTTCCCCAGTCAGCTTTAATTTCTATTGAACAAAAGTATAACGTAAATGTATCCAACTAAACTTGAATCCATAACTGGGCACATGAAAATAAGCTTTCAGCCCTCTATGCTACGACACAATTTTGGTTATAATTGTTATGTCATGGCCTTATAATTCTTCTACACAGATGCATATTAGCACTTCATGTCATTCTAGGTGCACATTACAAAATGCATCATGATATATAGTATTTGTATTGCTATCAATCGATACAAGATGTTGAAGGAGATAGGCCGGAGGAGAGGAGGAAAAATACTCAGAGGACTATCGTGAATGGTGGACAAGCATTTGCTACATATACAAAATCCAAGAGAATAGTAAAACTCAGACAATATTGGTTATGTGGTTAACAATAATCCTGTTGTCAATTGCTATTTAAATATTATTTTCGTTACAAATTACAATGTCTCGGTGATAGATAGAATGACTAATTCTTGGAATTGAACTTTCACAACATATCAATACTGGCAGCATGGGGGCTAGTGCCTTATTATAGGAACCTTAGATGGTGTTAGTGTGGAGATCAAACAGGAAATTGGATAGGATAATTTCTTTCTTTTCGGTGACAGCAAATGAAATGCCAAAGTTGCACAATGATTGAGAGCAATGACCGATATTAGATGATAGATGTCCATGGACATTGCTACATAAGTATGTGTCAGTTACTCCACATATAAGGGATGATATTTGGTTGGATTTGGATCAGATTCAACCAAATCCAAACTTAATTGGGTTTAGTAGGTAAATGAGTCACAAATAGATTCGATATTTTTTTTTAAATAATTTATGTACATATACTAATATATTTATATTTAATGGAACTTAATAAGTAATTTTGTTTAAAAAAATCTTCGATGAAAGGAAAAATATTTTAAAATAATTGCTTTAAATTTTTAAATAGTATTTTATTATTTTTGAAATAAATTATCTTTTAAATTGATTAAAGAGTGAAGAAATAAAAATAAAACTGACAAAATAAATTAGAATCTCAAATAAAATTAATATATGTGTATTTTAAACGGATGTAACGGACCTAAAATTAAGCAGACCTGGACCCCTTCAAATTCATAAGGTCCCAAATCCACTAAAATTGAGACACATCGACCTATTCCCACCACAAATTATTACTGAACTTGGAAAACCCTGCCGCAGAGTGCATACTTTCCGTTGTGATGCATGACCGAGGATAAGCAAATGGCAACGTCGCACTTCACCTTTTTCTCCCATATTAACGGATGTAAGCATGAATCAATCAAATAGAAATAGTCATCATTTAAGAAAACTAAACTTACCAAATGGAGCGCCTTATGGCCATCAAAATATTTATCTTTTTCATTTTTAATTATAAACTTTGTATATTGCCAGTTGAAATATACTCTGCCTATCAATATTCTAACTTTCTAAAATAACGTGTTTTAACGTTGGAATCTTTACATGTATATAATAGTCGATTTATTTGCTTACAATTACATCTTTATTTCCCTGTATTAGTATACTTATATATAGCTTTGCATGATAAGTAGATGTATATAATTATGTTGCTAGAATATTTGAATATAATTTGTATTATGTTAATATGCATAATATAGTATTTATATATGTTTACGGTAGTATCTTTATATTTAGCTTTATATCATACTATCTTAATTCTTTGAAGTGTATTTTTCTACTCAATTTTAGTATCCTAGATATTAATGGCAAGATAATTACATGCAGTAAGAATTTTATCTGCACATAATAGTAACTTTATCTTCCTATAATTGTGCACCGAATACTTTGTATTTTTTTTGTAGTAACATCTTTATCTGCATATAATAGTATATTTATGTTCCTATAATTGTGCATTTATTATAATATTAGAGGATGAGACGATGAAGAGAATCAAAAGACTTCAACTTGTGTATCATTCATTCACGATTGATATACACATACAGACATCTATATAGACTTTTATTGGTGAGATGTGTCAATATTTATAACACTTTTCCATAGATGTACACTACTAATAATGCCTCATTAAAGAAAATTATATTAGAAAAAATTCAGTGGGCCAAAAACTATGGTTAAGGGAAAAAGGAGTGCAATAATGCTCTCTCTTAATCTAACAAACTTCATTTTAAGTATAAGTGTGAACCACTAGATGCTCCTAATTGATTCACATGTCATACAAACTTTGGGGAAAGAAATTTCCTATATTATTTAATCCAATTTTCTTGATTATATGATCAAAAAATGATCTATTATGTTAATTATGTAGGTTTAAAGCTTTACAATTGTAACACCTTCCATTTTTTTATTACTAAAAAATCTCATTTTGAAAACCTCGTAGAAGTGAAAAACTACTAAACTCTAAAGAAAAATGGGGTATTACCGCCACACCTAACATCGGTATAATAATCTAAAGAGGACTAGGGAACGAGAGGGAAAATCAAAAATAAAATCTTGGAAGAAATTTAAAAAACATCTAAGGAAGAAATTTATCCCCAAAGAGTATAAACAAGATACCTACATTAAATTGACTACTCTTAGGTAAGGACTACTAACTATCGAAGAATATGTTAGGGAATTCGAAAGGTTGGCACTTTTATGTAATATCCATGAAAGGAAGGAACAAATTTATGCTAGATGTTTAGGAGGCCTTAACATAATGATTCAAGATAATGTAGAAACTTGTCTTTATGATTCTTTAGATGACATGGTTAAACTTTCTCTAAGATTTGAAAAACAAATTAAATCTACTAAGCCTCATCCTAAACAAAGTACTCCATCTACAAAATACTACTCAAGTAGCCAGACAACAAAATTTGAAGCGGGTACTTTAATTTCTACCAATCTTGAGAAAAAAACAAGGAATTATTAGAGAGAAGAAAGGAAAAAATAAAGTGAATGAAGTCTCTACTAGTAAATGTTTTAAATGTTGAGGATTTAGACAATTCACTCTTGAATGTCCTAATCAAAGGATATTATCCATACAAGAGATTGAAGCCATAGAGACATGTGAGGAAGATCCTAAATTTGAGCTTTTTGAGGCATCATTTAGTGAATTCGAGAAAGAAGAGAATTCTTGTTATGTCTTGGAGAGAGTACTTCAAGTACAAGCTATGGAGCAAAGTACTCAAAGGGAGGTGATATTTAAGTCAGAAGGGAGAGTAAGAGATATAAGTTGTCTTATTATCATTGATAGTGGATCTTATACTAATGTCGCCAGTGAGAGGATGGTTAAGGAATTGAGGTTGAGAACGACACCACATCCAAAGTCTTATTCTCTTCAATGGTTGAATAAGGACAAGGGAGTCAAGGTAATTAAATAAACCCTAGTATCATTCATAATTGGTAACTATCATAATGATGTGCTATGTGATGTTTTACCTATGGATGCATGTGGAATCTTATTAGGTAGACCATGGAAGTATGATATTGTAACACTCCAACTTTTACTACTAGAAAATTTTATTTTATAGTGGAAATATATAAGTAAAATATTAGGAGTTACGGTTGTAATTGACATAAGTATGATTTATTCAACCACTCGTACATCAATCAAAAAGCTAAAATCATTTATAGTAACACAAGGAAATTAGAAACGAAAGAAACATTTATAATACAATATGATTTTTGGAGAACTCCGAATTACAATAAACAAAATATAAAATAAGGGATACTGTGGATCAATAGTTTAAAAAGGGTATTTAGGTAAAAACAACTACCGGATAATCTTTTCTCTTCAACCAAATATTCAATACAAATGAGGTCACTCATCCCCACATAGTGCACTATAAGAAGCATAATCATCTACAGAATCTTCTAAGACATGCACACAAGAATCAGGGTCTCTTACTTGTGGAAATGAGTAGCAACTATAAAACGAGTGATTAGTACACTACGTACTAAGTAAGGGAATGATACTATTAAAATGAGAATATAATTAGCACATACTTTCACAACAAATGATAAGTACATAGGAAAATAAATGAAACATCTCATAAGACATATATTGATCTAGGTCTTTTTATTAGATATAATCTATTTTTATTCTTTTATATACATTGAGTGCAAAAATACCACTATTCTTAAACCGATGGAACGATCTGAAATATCTTTTCAGAGACAACACACCTGAGCCATTATTATCATCCAATGGAACAGATCTAAAAACATTACCTTCTTAGGGAAAAACACTCTTGAGCCACTATTCTCTTTGGTGGAATAGAATATGTAAAAACAATACCTTGGTCCTGACTCACATATTTTTTCACTTTAAATCATTAGTATCTTTTTCATAGATTATACTATTATATTTTTATTTCATGATGAGCAGGGGTCCCACTATTCTTAATCAAGTGGAACAAACTAAAACACCTTGTCAGGGAAAAAGTCTCCTGAACCATTATTCATTTTGGTGGAACGGATATTAAAAACATTAACCTTTTGGGCCGAACGCTCCTGAATCACTATTCTTTCTAGTGGAATAGATATTAAAAACAACACATTGGCCCTAATCACATGCACTTTTACTTTAATCGATTAGTATCTTATTCATGATTAATTATCAGGCATTGAAGAAATTAAAGCCAGTAGACACATAACACTAGTCTAAGTCATTAAGTCTCTTCAAACCCTAATTACACATCCCTATTATTCCTTCTCCCATATTGATTATTCCACCACAAATTATATTATATCATTCTCGAATATCATCATTATTATCATACCTGTAGTGCTCGATTTAACACCTATATCGTATACATACGTTAATAATCTTATTTAATGTACTATTCATATAATTACTAATAACCCTAATTTCATAAGTAGTCACAACTCCTCCCATAAGACTCACATGATTACCAATTCCAATAAACAACCTTATATGACCAATCATTAGCGATATATCTAGAATCCAAATCACCTCTAGATTTTACACATGAAATGATAGCATTATTATTTTAAGTTATTATGCCTCAAATTTATCATTATTTCATTCTAAAGGACCCCAAATCAACTGATAATACCTTTGACCATTTCTCAGAATATCATTATCATATTTTAATCCACTTAACACATAAAATACCATAATTTTCATATTATTCCATAATAACCAAAATACCCTTAAGGACAAACAATAACCTTTATTTTATAAAATCGTGTACCTTCTACACACATTATTTTCCAAATCCACCAATCCTCATCATACCATATAAATATGCATATGTCCATTATCATAGCTTATTTAGCCCATATTTCATGCCACAAAATATATTCCCACAATTATGTCATTATCATAACAAAATCATAACTATACCTCTCACCCATTCTTACTTTTTTTCAAACATAATATCCAATCATCACAAAATATCACAATCAACATATATTAAATCATATCACAACGATATCATGAAAAACACATATAACCATACATAAAAAAACCTAAACATCAATTAGTATCTTTACCAACTAGGACACCAGGATCTAAGCAAGTAAATCCAATAATTCATCCTTTGAGATTATTGGAATACCACCTAATCTACAGTTAGACTTGAAGAGTATGACAGAGGGAGAAATTAAGGTAAAGAGGGTGAAAATGAAAATAATTGTAGTCAAATGGAAGCTTGAGATGTGTGGATGTGTAGTGGAATGTGTGATAAAGCTATGGTAAAAATTTGGTGGTGTTTGGATAAGATTTGGGGGTAAAAATAAGGGTGCACGACCGAAAATGGGGGTTACACAGGCATGCTACAGGCAGTGCACACCTTGGTCAAGAGTTAGGATCATGCATGGCATGGCTATGCTCGATCACTGGGAAAACAGGTTGCAAGTCAAACATATGTGCACAAACATGTGATAGGGCCGTGTGCAGGCATACGAGGGTGCACAAGCTAGCTGTGCTATGTTGCATGGGCGTGCGATATAAAATTTTAGTGTTGCACGACCGTGTATTTTGTAATAGCATGATGTATGTGAGGAATAAGAAGGAAAAAGAGTCGATGGTCAACGACAATGGCTAACAATGGTGTTGGGGAAGTTAGGGTGACTTTGGGTAATCAGCCCACCAGCGTTGGGTGCCGTGTGGTGGCACACGGTAGTGTTGATGGTGATGGAGATGGATTGATCATGCAAAAAGGGCACCACCATCCCAGGAAGAAGAGAAGGAGAGGGGTAAGAAGAAGAAGGAAAGAAGGGAAACTCGTGTTGAGGCTTTTAGAAACAAAATGGTAGAGTGAAGGCAAAATAAAGAGGAAGAAAGGAGACTGTGGTGTGTATGTGTATATATATATATATATACACACATACATACATATATACACATACATACATATCTATGTGTGCATACCAACGAGGAAAGGAAAACAAAAGGGCAAGCATGCGAGCAATGGTGCAAATCACGAGGAGTGGCAGTGGAGATGATGGTTGTATGTTGTGGTGAAAATGCAAGTGATGGTGATGGTCAATGTGTATGTTGCATAAGGATGAGAAAGAAAAAGAAGAAGGCAGGGGGTGTGCGTGTGTGTGTAGGTTGGGCAACAAGGATAAGAGAAGAAGAAGATTAGTGATGGATGATAGATGGTTGCAAAAGAGATGATGGGAGATGGTGTAAGTGGGGGAGATGTAAGTTGCAACAAAATTCAACTATTGTAGCTAAGTTGACGAGAGAAGGAGAAGAAAGAAAAGAAAAGGATAAAGAAAACGGAAAAGGAGAAAAAGATTGGGGATAAAATTAGGTGATTGTGGATTAGCCAAAATAGTTAGGTTTATTGGTAATTTTAACGAGTTTGAGATTGGGTTACAAAATATGGCTTATTCGGGTTAAATATTTGTATTTGGTTAGGGTTTTGAGATTAAGAAATTTGGTTAAGGCTAATAATAAATTTTTCTTAGGTTAGAGTTTTAATGATATGAGATTAGGCTAAGCTAAATTTTAGGGTATTACAGATATAAATGCTATTCATAATGGTATTACTAATGAATATCTAGTCGAGAAGGATAAGAAGAAGCATAAACTTAAATCTTCTAAATGAGATTATAAGAGTATAGTCGAGAATAATAAGAGTTTATTCTTGCATAAAAAGGCTATGGTTAAATGTATTCAATAAGAAAGAAGTTGTTATGTTGTGGTTATGAAAGAATCTCTACAAAGGGAGAGAAATAATGATAATCCTTAATTAGATAAACTCCATGATGATTATCACAATGTTTTTTCCTAATGAATTACTACCTGGATTGCCACCTAAGGGAGTAATAGAACATGTCATAGATTTAATCCTTGGACTGTTCTTACCTAATAGGCCTGCATATCAACGTAATCCAGAGGAGGCTTGCAGAATACATCTTTTCTAAAACAACTATTTCTCTCCTCAATTCCCATATTAATTGTATATTATTTTTAATGCAATAAAAACTATAGATTCCTTTTTTTTAAATGCCTACCAAACTTCCTTAAGTTCATGTGTGTTTTTTTCTATAGAAAAGCATGTTTACTCCTCTCCCATAAATCCTTGTTTTTTTTGCCTGTGTGCTTCTCTTACCTTACAAGCACCTCCCTAACCTTACCTTGCCTAGAACCAGAAAATCCCCAACCCCCCATTGCCTTGTGCCATACGCCTTAGGCGCTCTTTTCCAAACAATGATTTACTTGCCAACTTTCATCTCCCCTATTGCCAATTCTTGTCAACAAGTGGTTGCAACCATAACTTGATTCTCTATTCCTCATTTGTAGGTCAAAGTATCTAAACAAATACATTACATCTTGCCGTCAGGTTTGATAACTAATATTGGTAACCTACGCTAACGTAAGTGCTAAATGTCACTAGCTCAAACTTCTGATTTCTTACATTTGAACTTTTGACTGGATTTATTTCTTGTTTATGTCAATTAATTTTGGTTCCATACAAGTTTTTGATAGTTTAGATCATGTTTGTCCGCTTTATTTTTTTTTTAATTTTTGATTTTTATATATTTATTATTTAGTTTACATTATAGTATTAATATTGATCTTTTGATTGAGTACTTGGTTTGTCACAACTCGATTCGTAGATCTTTAGCTTAATTTTTTTAATCGCGTGTTTTAATTTGATAAATTGGAAATGTGGCTATATTTTCAAAAAAAAAACCTAAAAACAAAGAATGAACTATTGAGATCAGCATTAGTTTAGTTATTCAAATGAAATACAATTTTTAGAAATATCAAAATTCTACATTATCCTATCAACATCAAGCCCCCCCCCCAACAATATATAGTTGATTTTAATTTTCCATTACCATTACTTTCATATATTGACCCATGTTATAAAAATTTAGCCCATTTGATAAGCAAAATTAGTGATATTTAACCGTTTTAGAATTATATATATTTATTGGTGATATATTAGACCAATATTTGCCAATATTTATCCATATTTTCTAACATTTGTTGGAAAAAAATCATGTTGTGATAGCCTTAACATATAAAATTTTATTTGTGACACTATAGCCACAATCTCAATTGTGGTTTTATTGCTTGATCATTATTATACATAATATTAAACATATTACATATGTTATCATTATCGTTTGTTTATTTGTACATTTGTTATTGACTTTGATCTTATTGGCTCATAATGAGGGATGTGCATAATTAGGGTCAACCTATAAATTCAAACAAGACCGGACTAGATTAAACGGGTTAAGTTTGGACTAGATTTAAAAAACTGTCTAGGTTCTTGGTTAAAAATTTTAGAAAACTTGGTCACCCAGGTCGGTCCGAGTTAAACCCAAATTTTAGGGTAGAACCTAGAATTTCAAAACGTTGTCGTTCTATCATCAACTCGTTACCTACCCTTTGTTCATTCCCACTTGACTTCCCAACCCAAGTTCCTATAATCCTAGTTCCCTAGCTACTTCCCTCTTTCAATTCGATCTTCGAAGGCTTGATTGAAGCCCTGACCCTTGACTTCTTCCAACTTCCCTACCTTTGGCCTCCCTGTCTCCTTGATGTCCTCATCCACGCCACTAATTGCCTCCTTGGTTCCTCCTCTTCCCTCCCTCTCCTACAACTCAGTGGCTCAGTGCTCGATAGGCACTTGAGTCTTGAATCTGAGCGACAATGTCTCCTCCACTCCAACACCACCGATTCATTGCACCAAAATCTTCGTCTCCGGTGGTCGGTATCCGAGACGCCCATTCTCTTATAATCCTACTCATCTTCTCGTCATCGTCGATTCTATTCTCTAGTTCCGCCATTCGTCTCGTTGAATCCTACACTACAACGCATCGTTCATCCCACCACCACCAAAGCAAAAACCATTCCCCTGCCTCCCTTTTGGCTGACCTAATTCAAAAATTCCCAGTTGGCCAGTCTCCCACCACCAATTTGACTTGTGAGTACTAACTAGTGACCAGTAGCCACAGGTAGCGAGGCACCACCACACCAAGCCTCTAACCAGTTAGCCACAACGACGATTGGACCAGGACGAGGGTACCAACCGCACCAGCCACCAAGAGTCTAGGTCTTTTCCCTCACCAAGCCTCATATGATCATATCTTCATTATTGATATGCTACCTGAAATTAAATCTAGCAATCTATTGTGTTGCTTTGTTGCTGTGCTAAGTGCTAATTATTTGTTATGTTGAACTATTGATTGTTGAATGTCATTGATTGTTGTGTAACATGCATTGAATGTTGAATGCTTATTATTGTTGTTGTGTTGATTGTTGAATGCTGGCGATTATCGTGTAACTTGTGTTGATTGTTGAATCATGTATGTTGCTGAATGATGATTTTTGTGTTGAATGCCTAGACACTAGATTTGAATATGATATTTGCTAATTGCTACTTGCTAGACTCTTAAATCTGCTGATTTTTGTTATTTGTTGATCATTTGCCTATAGGTCCTAGTTTGATTTGGATCATTAAATTTTAAGTCAGATCAGCTGATCGGGTATGAGTAGGATGAAAGTTGTTCACAATTCATATGG
The DNA here is from genome assembly GCA_030549775.1 of Tamarix chinensis. NCBI lineage: Eukaryota > Viridiplantae > Streptophyta > Magnoliopsida > Caryophyllales > Tamaricaceae > Tamarix > Tamarix chinensis. Next base: position 33,981,975 of record CM060181.1, on the reverse strand, counting down.
CTGATTGGTTGTTACATGTTAATTTATCGTAGCTAGCAAGTATTATTCTTTGTCCTATTTAGGTTAAATCTATGTAACTGGATCCGGTAACTTTTAGTAGAAATGTATATTTACATTAAATTTATTTTTACTAGGTTAATAGCTCATACACTTATAAAAAGCCGATTCATGTGTTTTTTCATGAATTTTGCTAAATATTAAGATGCCATGTATTATTATTTGTTAATAGTTATTATCATATATTATTTTTTCATCATATATCTAATTATTAAAAAAAAATTAAATATTATTAAGTAAATTTTCACGAACATCGCACTATAAATTTACTAGGTCCAAACGAATAGTTTTCAATGGTATCATGTATCATCCACTACTTTATAAAATGTATTTTGATTATTAATGTAATAGTGTGCACTTTTTCTTATTTTGATTGTTTCCCTTTATTTCTTATATCTTTTTCTTTATCTTAATTCTTATACTGTTATATATTTGAATTTTGATTTTTTATGTTGGTGATTGGTGATAGCTATAAAATTATTAAACCATGGATTTATTAACTCATCTTTCATGTAATGTAAGTTAAAAGATTAGGACTTACTTCCTTTTCTTTTGAAAACTAAAAACTATTTAGTATTTACTATATGTTATATGATATTTTTTATACTTACAATTATTCTTTTTCTTTTATTTTAGATGTCGAGCTTCGATATCATATCCAAAAGGCGATATTTAGCATCTGGATCCACTGATCCTCCTACAACTAGGGATGTGCAAAACCGGATATCCGTATATGTTTGGATATTTTTTTTCGGATATCCGCTCTACATTTTTTAGACCGGACATCCGGGATGCGGATATCCGAAAAATACTGACCGGATATGGACCGGATTCGGATATATCTAATATCCGTATGAAAATACTATTTTATCAATTTTAATAACTTTTGCTAGAGTATTTTTTAAAATAAAGATCGTATATCAATTAATATTCATATCTATATTCATATAAATGTCATATTTTATCTAAAAGAAGTATTAAAATATTATTATAAATATTTAAAATATAAAAATAAATAAAATTTTAAAACTTAAAACTATAAAAATACAATAATATGATGTATTGTTGAAATAATCAACAAAATATCGTATATTTTTTTGGATCGGATAATCCAAAAAAAGATCGGATATCCAAATGTCGGATATCCTTTTGGACTAAAATTGGTTCGGATATCTGAAATGTCGGATCGGATTTTTAAATATCGGATCGGATTTTCAGATCCCGGATTTTTTGCACAGCCCTTTCTACAACAATTGATGATGTTTCCACTCAATATATGAAGGTAGAGAAAGACCTTGATTTAATTGATGTTGAGGTAATAGATTTTGGACCTAAGAATCCAACAAAAGGTTGTTGATATGTGGAAAGAAAAGATAGAGAGAAGGGTGCTTATTGGGATCACTTTTAGGGGGTATATAGATGAGAAACATCTACCAAGGGTAGAATGTAAGTATTATCCAACAACTTTTTGAGTAGATAACAACAAGAATGGCACAAAAAATTTAAAAAGACATATAGAAAGGTGTGTAAATGATCCTCAAAATAAGAACAAGGTAAAAGGTAAGCAGTCTCATCTATGCTTTGACCTTGTTGTTGGTGATGATATGCAAGAGGAGACTACTTTGAGGTATAAGACTGTTGATCTAGATGAACTTAGAGAAGCTGTAGGTGAAATGATTATTGTTGATGAATTACCTTTTAGTTTTGTGGAGAAGAGGGGTTTTAGAAAAGTGATGTCTATTGCTTGTCCTCAATTTTATATGCCTTCAAGCACTACTGTTATACGCAATATCTATAAGTTATATCTCAGTGAAAAGATGTGATTGAAAGATTTGCTTAGTACATCGTGTAATAGAGTTTCTTTAACTACTGATACATGGACTTCTAATAAGAGAATTAATTACATGTGTCTAACTGGTCATTTCATAGATCATTAGTGGATGCTGCAAAAAAGAATTCTAAATTTGTGTCCTATATTTATTCATAAAGGAGAAGCGATCGGTAGGGAAATTAAAGATTTTCTAACTTTTTGGGGTTTAAAGGAAAAATCATTTACTGTCACAATAGATAATGCAAGTTCTAATGATGTTGCTTTTGTTTATTTGAAAAAGATGGTGGCATTGGTGATGGAAAATACTTAAACATGAGATGTGTTGCACACATAATCAATCTAATTGTATGGGATGGTATAAAGGAGCTCATTTATTGCATTGATTGGATTAGGGAAGTTATTAAGTATATTAAAAATTCTCCTGCTAGATTGATTATTTTTAAACAACATGCTGAAAAGTGTAAGATTGAGTGCAAAGTTTCTCTGTCTCTTGATGTGCTTTTAGGTGAAATTCCACCTATCTTATGTTGGCTACTGTTGTAAAATTTAGGGATGTTTTTGGTAGAATGGAGCTCCCTGTAGAGTTGATACATGATGTTGATGTTGTTGGGGCCCACTTTAATGACGATTGGGATAAAATTGAGCACCTTATTGTTTTCTTGAAGGAGTTTTATGACTTGACTATTAATATTTCTAGTTCATTACATGTGACCATTAATCTTATTTTCTTTGATATTGTTTGTATATTTGAGTTGTTGAATAAATGGATCATGGATGGGAATGCTGACTTTAGAAATATGGCACTTCAAATGAAAGTTAAGTTTGATAAGTATTGGGGTGGCATAGAAGATAAACATGTTGATATACTTGGGTGTCATGCTAGATTCAAATATGAGGTTTTTAGGATTGAAGATTACTCTTTTTAGGATGTATAGTGAAGAATTAGGGTAGAGATTGGCTGGAAAAATTAAGAAAATTTTTGTTGACTTGTTTGATGATTACAGAAGGAAGTATGATTTATTTATAGTTGATGAAAGTTCTGGGCCAAGCTTTGATCCTCCTACAAGTAAGGATAGTGTTGATACTATTAAAAAAAAAGTGTATTAGAGCAAGTGATGAAGATGGAAGGAATATATTCTAATATGACAGAGCTTGAGAGGTTTTTAGAAGAGAAAAGGCACAACATGAAGAAAAAGATATCTTGATGTGGTAGAAAATACAGAGTCTAAGATATCCGATTCTTTCACGTATGACACGTGATATTCTTGTTGTATTGGTATCTACAGTTGCATCGAAATTTACGTTTAGTGCAGGTGGTCATCACTTAGATCAATTTAGGAGCTCTCTAACACCAAATTTGATACTTTCTTTATATTAATACATTTATGTATTTAATCTAATAATGCAGATCTTATTTACTTGCTTATTATTATTATTTTGCTATTTTTTGTGTGAATTCCGACCGTATAAGCTCTCATATGCTCTTAAGATTGGATTTGAGCGAAAATTATAAAGGAAAAAGTTCATGTAGAGTATGTCTTGGAAGAGGCGGAGGAAATAGAAAAAGGTAGTAATTAATTGAGCTTTATTTTCTTTTACTTTATTTGATTAAGTTAGTTTAGTTTTATACCATTTAATCTTTTATTAATTATACTTAATATAACGTTATTACTAACTACTGATTTATTTATATTTAAATTTGAATAGATGTGGAAAACAAAGCTAATGTGGAGGACGATGTGGTGTATGTTACTTGAAATGAATAATGGTGTTGAAGTCTTGAAGAATGAAAACATTGTATTAACTTCTATATAAAAGATTGTTATTTCTATTTGGAGGACATTGTGGTATTGTTCTCATCCTCCATAGTATGTGTAATTACATTATATTTTCTTTATTTTTATCTTCTCATGTTTTTAAAACTTAGTTATTTCTATTTGGAGGATATTAATATGGACAAATAAAAGATCTGTGTGTGTGAGATGATTAAAACAGGGTCGAAGCAGGGTTAGTTTTGAAACCAGATCAATAAGGGTTAGTTTTGAAACCAGATCAATAAGGGTTGAAATAAGACCAATTTTAAAATAGGGTCGAAATAAGGTCAATTGCTAAATCCGATATAAAACGAGTTGAAACATGATAAATATAAAATTAGGGTTGAAACAGGGCAGTCCGAATTTGATCTGATTTTTATGTTTTGGGATTGGGTGAAGCCCGTTTTAAACCTGGTTCGAATTTCGGGTTGTAATTTATATAAAAATGGGATTTGCGGTCCGGTCAGGGTCCAGCCCGGTCCCGTGCCCGGTGCACACCCAGTCATAATTCAGGCTTGGCCATCGCTTTGCTTGTGACAATTTTAAGATACTTGTCTTCTTCTCCCTTGTTGCAGTATGAATCCATTAACATTGGTGAAGAGGATCCAGAAAATAAACACAAAAGAAGCAGATTTAGGCATATCAGACGAAGCTTCTTGGCATGCGAAGTACAAAGGTTCAGCTTACGTTTTCGTCGGTGGTGTGCCTTACGATCTAACTGAAGGCGATCTTCTTGCAGTCTTTTCCCAGTGTGTATTTTTTTGCTTGCTGTTGTATATATCAGTTATGTTTATTGCAGCTTTAATGCATGGAAGTTTCTTCATCATTCATGATTAGGGTCAATAGATTAAATTGCCTTCTGAATTAGGTTTGATTGAACATAATTTTTCTGATGAACCGGGTTTTGATTGACCTAATTTCCATGATAGGATCTTAATAAATGAGCGATTAGTATAAACGATTGTGACAATTTGGGGCTTCAGGTCAGGCTATTAGTTTTTGGGAAATGAGCCATTCTTATGACAGTCACCAGTGTGTTCAGAGTTGTCTGAACGTGAGTTACTTTGTTCAAGGGAGAATAGATAATTTCTATGATGTACGTTTGAACTTCAAAATCTTTTTTTCTGGTTGACATATTCTCAGATATGGGGAGATTGTTGATGTTAACCTTGTTAGAGATAAAGCAACGGGTAAATCAAAAGGTTTTGCCTTTATTGCTTATGAGGATCAAAGAAGCACAAATCTTGCTGTAGGTTGGTGACTTCCTCTGGCTTGATTACTATATCATTTTGGTGTTTATATGGTATATGGTATATTGGATATGATATTCTTTTATTCTCAATTTATGCTCTGTTTTCTCAGATAACTTAAATGGTGCTCAAGTCCTCGGTCGAATCATAAGGGTAGATCATGTGAGCGACTACAAAAAGAAAGAGGAGGAAGATGAAGAGACAGAGAGGAAGAAGAGGGAAGAGAGAGGTGTTTGCCGTGCTTTCCAGAGAGGTCAATGCACCCGCGGTGCTTCCTGCAAATTCTCACATGATGAGCAAGTAATCTCCTTGCCCTAAATAATTTGAAATATTCTTGTTCTATGGTTTGTTGCTTTTGATCTAGCTTGCTGTGCCTAGTTGGTTTGTTCTAGTCTGCTTTCTCTGGAAGGCTTGTAGCACAACAATCAGAGTGACATCATGTAGTTATTCATTTCTTTCCTCCCCTTATTAGCTTAGGATGGTGGATAAATTATAGCAAAGCTTTGAATATAATCAGCTATTCATTAAAATTTAGTTGATTTGAAATACAATCTTGCACACCTGATTACAGATGCCATTTCATTTCACAAATTTTTTCTGACTGTTTTTTATGCCTCTTTCAGTATTTTAGTTTGACCTACAAATGAACCCGGCGATGAATCAGAAAGCAGCGCAGCTGGACTGGTTTTGACCTGTTGGGATTCCTCGCCCCACCATGACTGCCATTCAGTTGATAAAGTATGAAATAATAACACAAGGTTCATAAATTTATAGTTCTTAGTGGATGCACAACAATGTTTGTAGTTCCAACCCCAAAACAGACAAGATCACACTAGTGTGGACACTTCAATGTTCAGAACTTTAAAATAACCAATCATAACAACAAATATTCAAATCCTTGAACAATGTGACACAAGTTTTGCTAAAATGTAATTTGTCATTTTCAATTGCTTGATGTTCTTGCATTGGTAATTCAAATCTTACTTGGGACGGTGGTCATATGACTTGTGTCTTCTCATCATCATCACCATTGGGCCTTGTTTTCTAAGATGTTGAAAAGATGATAAATTAAGCTCATCTATGAGCACCTCACTATCATTGTTAGCAACACCATCCATTATCAATGCCATTGCCTTTATCAATTGACTTATATAAACACAATGTAAAGGAACAATTAGCCAAATAGTGAAAATGCAAAACAAGTTTTGAGAAAATGAAAACTGAAATGAAAACAAAAAATTTTAGAGACATAAATCACAACCATGATTTGCATTGTTGCTCATGACGGTCTCATTAAAGGCGCTATAACTCGTTTTTGAGGAGAGTTGTCCTTCATTACCCAAAACATCTACTTTATCATGCATTCATACTCAGCTGAATCATACATTTTCTTCTTATATATCTCTTACCATTAAAAAATGCAAGACAATAAAGACAGTCACAAAACCATAGCACAATATACTACTGCGAAATATGAGATCGGAAGTAAAAAGCTTATACCCAAAACTTCAATGCTTATTCCTCAAGTAATTGTTGTAATGCACATAAACAAGGCCATTTAACATTGATGCTCTAATCTGTTCATCTTCTTGTTATGATACCTTTCAAAAACACCTCGATTACACTCACATTGAGAAGCTAAAGATGTTGGGCTAAGAACATGAATAAGCTGCTGCAAGGATGGAGTATTGTAACTAAATGTCTCCCACATAGATATACAAACAAACATAATATTTCAACCAATATAAAAAAATATAGCACAACTTAACAATAAGAAAACCATATGGCATAGAAAAATTTACTTAGTTAAGTAGTCTTGCTAGTTTTCAAAGCTAGCTCCTTGCAAAGGCCTTGAAGCGCTCTCTAAGTATTATTGTCTCTTTATTAAGCTTGTGCTTATCTTAGTTACTGTCTTTGTTATGGACTGGGTTTTAGGGCAGTGGGGTGGATGAATTGGAGCAAAGAGTAGTATTCAAGTCCTTGCCCTTCCCCATGGTGGAAAGCATAAGAAGATAGGGAATGGCAGAGGAGATAATGAGAGAGAGGTGAGAGCAAGGTGGCCGGAGGATTAACTTTGGGATCTGGCCTCTTATTTATAGGTAATTATAAGCTAAAGGGTTAAGGCCCTTTTAAATAAATAACAAGTCTTTTATTTAAACTAAAGTTGAAGTTTGCTATTTATTAATAAACCGAAGTCTAATATTTTAGGGATGGGACCAAGCAATAAAATTGTGGTCGCGGTGTTGTGGTATTGCAGTGTTGTGAAAGATATTTTATGTCACAGTTATTGCAGTGTAATTTTTTTTAATTTCTTTTTACAACAATTATTCGCAAACATCGGGTGATAACTATGTCGATAAATATGTGAAATTTTAAAATGATTGCATAACACTAATTTTGCATCACAGCTGACTTAATATTCGATAAATATTGCTCAATATTAGCATTAGGACCAATATTATATTCAATGGATGTGACTAGGCTGGGCCCTACCAGGCGCAACTATAGGCCTAGTCTACAAGGGCATTTGTAACATTATTACCCTCCTCAAGATCAAGTGTGAAGGGAAAAGGTCGCAAAAGTTGTTAAGAGGTTGCTATGAAGCATCTAGGGGTCCACTCAACTAATACTTCCTGCACTCTGTTTGAGATGAGCTTGTAGTACTGCCAAAAGTTGAATTGCAACGTTGTCCTCTTGGTGAGGAAGGCACAAACGACAGTGGTGGTTTAATGAAGTGCTTGAGCTGGGGCGTGTGGAAGAGTTGGGGGATACAGTTGCCCTTAGGAAGGGCCATATGATAAGCAATTCCACCTACCATATGCCCCAACAAGCCACATAGAATTAATGGCATAGTCATGGGTGCTCCTTAGTTAGAATATATTTCAATAGGAATTATAATTCTTTGTGACTCTTGTTGTGCTGCTTTTATGTGCTTCTGGGATAGCAATAGCTTCTCACATGTTTTATTCAAGATAATATTGTAGTTCAATAAGCAAGTCAACCCTATCTGTGTCAGTGAAGTAAGAAAGCAAGCGGATCTTGACCGTAAACTGACTAGGAAGATGTCTCTATCAAGGGATGATATGAGGTGTTGTAACGGTATTTGAGCTAGGATGCCCAACAAACCCATGGCTCATGAAGCAATGAATTATATCTTCATGGCATGATTGAAAATTTCTATCAAGTTAATTTGGCGATTAAGCACATGAGAAAACTGATTATGTACATCTTAACTTGAAAAGCTCTTTCCGAAAACAATATGTGAAAGCAAATCCTTGTCAAAGACGATGGACTTCGAAACTTGAGGCATCAAAGGTGTAGTATATGAGTGGGTGGCTCGTAGCAATAGGATAAGCTTGCCTTTAGACTTGTAAACCCATTGTAAATTAGTAGAAATGTTTGCTTAGATCTGCATTAGGATTAGTAAAGGCTAAAGAAGTCTTGTCGGATGGACATTGGCTGATCAAGCACTCTGGATGAAGTGTTTCATTCTAGACCAGAGGCCTTTCCAGTAGAACATTACTCGAATGCGAAGGAGCATTTTATGAACGCCTTCATGGTCTTGGTTTGCAACTAGGAAGAATGGGATATGTGGAGAGGAATGATGTTGATATAAGTGGTTTGGATACCATATATGGGCGTCTCATACATTCCAATTGTATCTTAAAGCCTTATTTATATTTCCTAGAGCACGGTTTGTAACTCATACATTTGAAGTGTATGCAAAGCAATCTTTCATCATCTTGTGGTCTCATCTTGCACATGATATGAGCAGAGCTCTAGCTTATTGAAGTGTTGGGCCTTATATATTTCATCATGGTCCTTAGCAACGACTAGTAACACGAACTTATCCTCAACGGTTTTGGCATTTTGTTCTTGATAGTCGACATAAAAGTGCTATGTATTAGCTTGTTTCTTGACTAATAATACCTGTGGTGAGAAGAGGGAGTGATTAGGTCAGATGTTCCCTTATTAGAGCAACACTTGGCATAATTTCTTGATTTCCTCCTTTTGAATGTATAGGTGCCATTAGGGACAAACAACAATTGGTTCAGTCCAACTTGGACGGGGATACAGTGAGATCTAGGTGATAAAAGGGTGGTAGGCTCATTGAATAACTTGACAAAGTTGAGCAATGCCTTTCCTAGCATAAGTTGATTTGCTTCCTTTTCGTCAATTGCCCGTGTGCGAGCTTTGGGACATCTTTGGGTGTGACCATGTGACTACTCGTTGGTCTCCAATCTAAATCATCATGTTTAAAGTAGATAAGTCCCATAATATAACCCACATTGCACAACCCAAGTGTAGGTCGAACCCATCCAAGGGTATGGCAAGGAATTCAATTGATACGTGCCTTTTCCCATCTGAATTTGCGATGGCCTTGCTAGTACCTAGACTCGGTACTTTTTCATCATTAACCGCCGTCTCTTGTAACCTTGCTTGTTGAGTGAGGAAGAGCCTAACAGTCGATACATATTGTATTTTCCATGCATTTATTTGCAACTTGAGAGGCTAAAAAGTAAAAACTTGATATATATGGGCTGTGTACTAGCATATTTGTTGATATATTATTTCATGTCTGATGAAGTTGTGAGCTGGACTCCACCTATCCGACTATTATAGTTTTTTGCTACATACGTTGGTAGTTCTTGACCCTTATCATGATAACATGTAAGATATCTTAGCTTTCTCTTCTAGACATCTCCTTTTGTTTCTAGTCTCTTGTGAATTCCTCTTGTCTACTTCAATTTAGAATAACCTTTTGTATTTATGATCTATGATAAATGTTTCATCACAATTGAACATGACTCTATTTCTCATTGTTCTAGCATTACCATTTGTCTCTACCTTCGACGTAAAAAAAGGGCAGTTGGGTTGTTAACTTTGGAGCTTTGGTTTGTGCCACATCAATAGTAGGTGAGGTTTACTGAAACTTATTGTCGCTCGCCCTCCCAAGGCCTTTTTTCATAGGCGCAAGCCAGACTCATAGCCATGATCAAGGTTTGGGGTTTTACTATCTCAAAGAATAAGACAATTGGGCGACAAAGAAATTTACTTGTTGATTAGGTTAGATTGTCGTGGCTTAGGATAAGAGGGATTGCAACTACTATTGGTGGCCCCAAACCAACCTAGTCTGAGATGATTTGATCAATTCTATAAGGGCATTATTCTAAAGAACGAGCTAAACCTCATATTAAATTATTGCTTGAAGGATTTTGGGTTGAGGTCCAATTCCTACAACGCTCGGTTGTAATGCCATAGTTGGGCCTCTTTGGTTAGCTGGTAAGATGTAAGGCCCATCTTATCTTCCTTTAGATTAAGGTAGTCTCAAGAAAAAAAAGGCGATTGCAACAATTGAGCCACCCTAAATGATCCTCTATACGATCATAGGTGGAGTACTCCCTCTTGGTGAATCTTACTGAAAGTTGTCGGTTCATAATAACTATAATTTTTTCTTTCCATTTATCTTGAAATATATTTTCTCCCTTTTTCCAACATATTTTGAAAATGAGTTGATGCGAATAAAGTGTGACTGAGATACTACTAAAATAATAAAGTTGATTGTTGAAGTAAATATTGAAAAAAATTGCAATCTCCATCTAAATAGTAAAATGATAATATTAAATTTTACAATATTTTTAATTATTAACTTCTATTTAGTTCAAAATTAATATTTTTTCTTAATTTTGTATGGTTATGTCAGCTTCATGATACAAACAAGCTTTAAGTCTAAGTTGTATACATGGTTTATATAGTAACTTAATATGCGTGCATATAACCCAAACTTTTTTTTTCTTTATTCATTGAAATTTCAAAAAGCAATATAATTTTTTTTATAGATTTTATTCTTCTTGAATGATAATAAATACTATTCCCTTGTTTCATTGTTTATTTCATTATTCAATTTCTTTTTTGTGTTTTTTTAATGCCGACAATATTGTATATTTTAAATGCAATGATTTCTATGTTTCCTTTATCCATGGTTTCATTATAATTTTCACTCTTCATTTAATAATTTATATATGATGTTGACTTAATATAGTTCCTAAATTATAAAACTACTTCAATAATTTGTGCAAATTTTAAGTTAATACAAGTTAATTAGTGATTGCATGAGAGATAAAGTGTGTAATTTTGTGTTATTTCAACTTTAAATATGCTATTTTGTAGTGTATTGGTTTTATATTTTTTGATCCTATGATTCGACTGTGAGCCTCCAAAATGATTTTAAGTGAAAATTTGATTCTAACAAGGGGAACTTAGTAGGCCCCACAAAATACTAGGGTTTATAGCAAGAGACATTACCAGTGGGGAGGAGGGACTATATGTGGTAGGTTACCACCTTGCTCTTTGATTGTGATTGTGACTAGTGGTTGATTAACCTTTGTGACGCCTAGCTTAGTGTGTTCTCTTGCTCTGTTGAGCTGGTTATTTTGGTAGCCTGTCTTCACATTTGTTTGAATTTTTGGATGTTTCTTGTGCATATTTGAGGGCTTGCTTTACTATTAGAGCTTTATATTCTTCCATTTCTTTTGACGTTTCAAAGAATACTCTACTTTATTTTTGTATTTCGCTAAATTCTTTGGGGGACTCTTTGTGTTAGGGGTGTGTAAAGCTAGATATTCATAACCATTCAGATATTTTTTTAGAATGTCTGCTCTGTGTATTTTAGACCGAACATTTGAATCCTGGATAATTAAAAAATACAGACTAGATATGGACTGGATTCGAATATATCCAGTATTCATGTGAAAATATTATTTTATCAATTTTAATAACTTGATTTTTAAAAGGAAAGACCATATATTAGTTAATATTCATATAATTCTTATTTAAAATTTTTATATTTAAAAAATATATTAAAATATTATTATAAAAGTTTAAAATATAAAAATAAATACATTTAAAAAACTTAAAACTATAAAAACACAATATTATGATGTATTGTTGAAATAATCAACAAAATATCGAATATTTCTCTGGATCAGATAATCTGGTAAAAGTCTAGATATCCTTAATGTTGGATATCCTTGTGACTAAAACCAGGTTGGATTTTTGCATTCTGAATTTCTTCACATCCCTACTTTGTGCCTTGTGGGCTTCCATGGATTGGTGCCTTTGTTCCACCTTTTTATGAACAATTTCCACGGCTGCCACAAACTTGTCTACTTTTGCTTCCAAGGCCTCCCTAACTTTGGCTCTACTATCAAGTTGTTATGGTCTTGGGTTCCGGATCGGGTTATAAGGAAGCAGGGTGGATGATTTTAATAGTGGGATGGGTTGTATTTGAGTCCTTGCCCTTCCCAGTGGTTGAAAGTTCAAGAGGAGAGGAGAGTGGTTGTCAGCCTCCTTGTGTGGGAGGGATTGGTGGCTAAGGTTTGAGTGTAGGTGAGACAGAGAGAGAAGGAGAGAGAGTTGAGAGCAAGGTGGCTAGAGTCAACATGGACTATTACTCTTCCCCTATTCTCCTATTTATTGGCTATTGTAAGTTAATAGGCTTAGGCCATGCTAAGCAAATAACAAGTCTTTTATTAATAAGACACATTAGCTCTAGTATATAATATGGGCTATTTGAGCTAAAGGCTGCCACCTATTAATAAAAACTAAAGCCTAAGTCCATTGCCTTAGGGCTGAGACTGGGCTAGGCCCCTTTGGGCCTGACCCAAAAAGGCATTCGTAATGGTCTCCAAGAATAAACTTATCATTTCTAGACCTCTTACCACAATTTCTCCTTTCACACAAATCTTGTTTATATTATCATATTGAAATGCAGGATTCAACTAATGGGCAATAGCATAGCCATTAAATCTTTTGGAAGAAATGTATCTCATTGATTTTCGTTAGTGACCAAATAAGGCCCATACAATATCTTCAAAGGTAAGAAAATCTCCTTAATGCCTCGGATGTAAGCATGACTTCATAATGATATCCCAAACATGGGTTTTCATCAAATTACTAAGATGCAATAAACATCTAGTTAGTGGACCAACAGTCCTAGAAGCCACCTAGCAATCATTCCATAATTTCTGGCCTTAGAAGCGTTAATTACCATTGCCCAGGAGCCATGCCAATTGTTGTAATCCTCACTGTTAACATAGCTTGAAAGTCTAATATATGATCATTATCTTCAAATTAATGAAGGTGGTCGCAGAACAAGTAACATTTGGGCACAAAACTTCTCTCGAATTAGGTCTTTTTCTTAACAAAGCACACTTCCAACAAATAGCCAGTTACTTTGAACCAATTTGGACTAAAATTTCTACCTGGAATTTCTGTGCTGTCCTTCGATACCAAATTCAAACAACAGGCTGTGCGTTTCAACCTGACAATTTTAGATTTTTTTTTTACTGGGTGCATTATCGGTCACTATGGGAATAACATTGTCTGGGCAAAGCATTTCTGCTATCTCACTGATAGGCCAATCATAAAATACACCTATGTGAGGAGAGGTAAAAGGATAGATGAGTAAGGCGGGGTGCTGGATATGGGTCCATTGTTCTGTTGATTTCTTATAATTTTCCTTTTTTAGGTAATGAGTCAGTTAAGTGGGTTGCAGAGAGGGAGGGGGGTTTGTCAGTGACCGCTGGGTCACTTTACCCTTTTCTGATTTAGTGGGTGTAGGGTCATTGGGAATCTGGTATAAAATGAGTAGGGAGTCTAGAAGGAATTTGGGGGGGGGGTGGGGAAGAAAAGGATTGGTGTATGGGAGGTAGCCAGGTCCTCGAAACCTTGGTGCCCGATTGTCTCTATTCTTAATACTATAATCTCAGATTTCCCACTTCTCTTTATCTCTCAGTGTTCTCACTATTTTCTCTAATTTTTCTGAAGCTCTCTGACTGTCTTCGGTAGATTTGCTGCGACGAGTCTAAGACTCACCAAACAAATTGCATTATGTTTGGGCATCAGTGAGAACATTAGAAGCATCAATAGATTACAAAAATATGATTCCCTCAGGGCAATGTCTAGAAAATTTATTTCTTCCCTATCTCTTTTATCTCTCTAACCATCAACAAAAAGAAAAGTATTTTGGCCATAAATGATTCAAACTTCCAAAATATACTTGTGCTATCTATGTTATAATCATTGAATGTCTATAGTAGTGTATTTATCTTTATGTAGTAGTATATTTATCTACCTTGTGTGATAAATTTATTATTAGTTTCATAGTGTCTTTTATTTTAGAAGTATGCTTGTGTTGTCTGTGTTAGAATATTTAGATGTTCGTGATATTAAGATTATATCTGGATGCATAGTATTGTTATGTTTAGCTCCACATAAACTTGATTTGTCTATATTTGTATTCTGAGAATTTTATGGTAATATCTTTATTTGCATGTATGTATCTTCACTCACATATGGTAGTATCTTTATTTTCATATAGCACATATTATCTTCTTTAAAGTATTTAGCTGCTGATATTGGCTTCAAGTTTATTGGTCAGTAGGTTCTGTGATGAGTGAGAAAATATTACATTGGTATAATTATGTAATAGTGTATCTAGACATAATAGAGTATCAAAAGGACGTAAGTATGTTGATAGTAGATACATTGGTATACTATTAATGTAAATGTCATATTGTTTAAGTATATTATATTTTGATGTCGATTTTGTATTCCAAATGACTTAATTTTTATAACATAAATGATATAAAACTTATGTAATAAACCTAATATATAATCACAGAGTAGTAAGCTTAATAAAACACAAATAATATTACCCTTGGTTATTTGATAAGCTTATAAGTTCATTATTTGTCCATTACAAGTAAGATAAGATCACTTAAAAGTAATAAAAAAGAGTTTAACAATGCTGTTGGTAGGGCTGTTAAAAGAACTAGCATTTGAAAAACCAATTCGGTATCTGCAAAAACCAATCTAACATTTAGGATACCTGGTCTAGTTTTTGCAACTGCAGATTGTGGAACAGATTAACCGATCTGGGAAAAATTACGTATTTATTGATTATTTTAACAAAATAACATAATATGTACTTTTTGTTGGTGCTGAGTTTTTGAAATTTATTCATCTTTTAAGTTCGAACTTTTATAATGATATTTTAATACTCTTTGGATCAAATAAGATATTCATATAGATATGTATGTATGTGTGTGTGTGTGTGTTTGTGTGTGTATATATAACATACAGTTTGTCCTTTCTATATTCTTGCAAAAGTTAATCAAATTGATAAATAGTGTTTTCAAATAAATATTAGATATATTCTATATTTGGTCTATATTGACAACCAAAGAGCATGTAGCGATGGGATGTGTTAAAATATGAACTATGAGGGCCGGCCGAGGAGAAAAGAAGGGAGAACTAGATACGGTGCAACTAAAACGGCCGGGAATACTAAGCGGCATAAGTAATATAAACTGATTTAACCTGTTTCGGATGTATTGGCTGGTCGAACCATTTTTTTCTCCTACTTAGTTCAATGAAATCCTTTTTGTACTGTTTCTTGACTGGTCTATTATCTTCTAATCTGTTGGGTTGGCTGGCCTGGTTCAGTATTGATAATGATAGTTTCCTGACGTGTTGATGCCCATATAGATTCAAATTTGAGTGACTAATTTTGCAGACGTGATATAAACTTATTCAACCGGTTTCAGATGTATTGACTGGTTGAACCATTTTTTTGAGTCAATTTAGTGTAATCTTTTTTTACTACGTTTCTTAATCTAGCGTTAACAATATGAATTCATAATTGACTGATATAAAGTAGCATCAACAATACTCTTAACTGGCCTATTATGCTCTGATCAGTTGGATCAGCTGGTCTAGTCTTGTATTGATAATGTTAGTTTCCATGAGGCGTTGATGCCCATTTCTTCAAATTTGACTGATATTAATTTTGCCTTCACCTTTTTTCCCTTTGTAAGTTTTCCATCAGCGCACTGTCTCTGGCTATATATTATGGTTAGAGTATTGTTTATGCTGCAGAATGGTATATGCTATTGCCTATTAGTTGCATGCTTCTATCTAGATGCTGAATTCAACTTTATTTTGCCTAGGAATTTCACCTGTTAGTGTACGTTTGATAAAAGGCAAAAGAACCCAAAAAACCAGCACCCTGAAACTCCAAAACCATTTTGCATGGGGACTTCTACGTGTTCATTTTGCAGGGAGACTTCTGCGTGTTTTCCTGTTTTTCAAACATTTCCAAACGAAAACTTGAGTGCAAAGTAGAAACTCCAAAGCCGTCTCCAAAGCATTTTTGAGAAAAAAAAAAACCAAAACAACAACATTTTGGCCAAAATTTCAATCTCTCGCCTCTCTGAAGCCTTCAACCATCACTTTCTTACATTTTGAAAAGCCTACAACCCTCACATATAAACTTTGAATTTGGATTTGTGACTAATTTATCTTAAGTTTAAACCGACAATTATGAAGATTTACACTAGTTTAGTAGATGTCTGATGATGAAAAATAGTGATATTAATTATGTATTTGTATTTATATTTGTAAAATCAATAAAATAATCCTTTATATGTAAACAATTATTATTAGTTTTTCACCATTTTTTTACGTTTTTATTTCCCACGCTTCTGAGAATTGAGTTTCCCCTTTTCCTGCATTCTTGTTTCCGTTCCTGTAGAACCTAGAGTTCCAACACTTAGTTCCCAAAATATCCTATTATCAACTACCTTTGACTTAAATTGTTTGGTTGGCCTATTCATCTCGTTATCCAAAAAATGTGGCTTTTCTTACATTGGTATCGCTATAGAGCACCCTAAACACCTTCCTTCTCTCTCTCTCTTGATCCTCGTTATTTCGTTTTTTGTCAAATCTTCATAATTGTCCATATCATTATTTTCTTTTGTATTTTTAAATAAATATTAAGCATACGACATCAATCTTGTTAGGGACTGTCATCAGTAGAAAGACGTCATTGGCAATTTTTGTCTACCTAAAATTGAACCTTATCTAGGCCCGAGGGATGCAGATATGCAGGTCTGTGCTTCTTGAGTGTTTATAAACCTTGATATTGCTGAGGGCTTAGCTTCTAGTAAAGATAGGAGGGAGGGTATGAAGAGAAAGAGCTAGAAGTTATGACTAACGTTCCTTGGCTTATTTTTAAAACTTATCAGTTAGATCAGTAAAATGATAATAATAAGAATAATATAAAATTAATGATAATAATGATGACAATGGTAATAGTAATAATATAAAAAATATTAATTATGGTACTAATAATAGTAAAATAAAAATAACACATTGAATTTCTTGTCAGTGACTTGAGAAAGTGTCGGCCACTGAAGGTAGGAGGTAGGCATGATAGCAAAAGCAGAAGTAGGTGTGTAGCTGGTAGAAATGAAGTAGGTCAAAGAGATGGCAGTGGTCGTTGGAGGGTGAAAAAGAAATAGTTGTGCAAGAAAATGAGATGGAACAATGGGGGTCATGTGGGGAATTTTTATGGTCACATACCATTTTTTGTAAAAATATTGTGTAAGAATTTTGTGAACAATAGTTTCTTGTATAAAGATTTTTTGACATTTAGCTAGATTAAGGCTGGATCTATGACATTTCAATTATTTTTTTGTCATCGTAATCCATTCCTCCTTTCTTTTTGGTGTCTTGGTTTGTTCTTTACATGATTCATTCATACTTGCTGAGAAGATTTTTGGTCCTGTAAGTCTTCTTGCATTTTGTCTGAGGAGTTTCTGACTTTCTGCTTTGGTTAGAAATTGTGATTTAATTTTAAATTGCGTTGTTTCTCCTCTCTCGTTTCCTGGCCCTTATCATTGTTGCTTCTCCTATAGCTGTCTTATTTAATATTTTTCTCTTTGTGGCATAACTTCAATTACGATCAGAAGATTTCTTATTGATTCTGTCTTATAGTTGTTTCTTATATCTTCTGTATCTAGAGAGCTGCAAACACTGGCTGGGGGGCAGAGGAGGATAAAAGTTCAAGATGGAGACATGATAAGGCTGACGATCCTAGGAAGCCTAACAAAAGCTTGAGTAATTTACGGAGGACTGGTGATCCTGATTCTAGTGAAGCAGAGAGACAGAAAGCTGATGATCGTCATGCAAGAAGCTTCAGGGTGAAGGACGCTGTTGAAAGCTATCACAGGTCTGGTGAAACAGACTCTAGGGATAAAGACAGGGGAGACAAGGGAAGGCACAGTGAAAACCCAGATAGAAAAACAGCTGAGAAGAGGTTACCCAGGCATGAACCTGAATCAAATTCTCAAGATGATCGTGATAGGAGGGGAGACAGGAGGTCAAGGAGGCATGATATAGATTACGATCGAAGGGACTATCGAGAAGGGAGGGAGGAAAGGGTAAGGGAAAGCAGGAAAGGAGAAAGAGAGGAAAGGTCCTCCCATGGTAGTGATTCTTTTTCGAGGCACCGTAGAGAACGGCGTGAAGATGATCGTCGCAGATCATAGAGAGAATGGATGTCTGATTTCTGTGGTGCATGTGAGGATCCTGCTTTCTTCTCATCGTCTTTAAATTGTGGATCCCTTTCATACCTCCCATTGCATAATGTACTAAGGTTTTTCTTGCCAAGTAGCCGTTTGGTTGGTTGACGTGATTATCACTAGTTGATCATAGGATGTGCTTGACCAATGCCAACAGTTTGGCATGTAAATTTGTACACATAAGTTGATGAATCAATCATGTATCGTTTTTCTCGATTAGCAACCATGTTACCTGCTGCTGGAACTGCATACTCAAGCTTATTTCTGTTTGGAAGTTACTCATGTAAGATCTTCTGTGCTTGTCAACTTCAATGGACATTGAGAAATACTGCAGCAGATGCCTTCATTCCTTAACCAGTAATGCCAGGAGATCCAGCGTCTCCCATTGTGAATACGTTTTGTTGTTCTTGTTGGTTTTATTATTATTATTATTTTTTATTTTTTTCGAAATGTACGTAGAACAAAATATATTTAAGGAACGTTTCTCTGCGTCCACGTTCCAACATTACCCTTAACCTTTTCTCCCAAGGAAAAAGAACTGAAGAGAACAAAAGGCTGTCATCAGTCTAGTTCCCTTGGTATCGATGTCCACATTCGTTGCTGATCTATCTTCCATCATATGTCCTCTTAAGTCTAAATAGATGCTTTTGGGACTTTGCTTAGTTCGTGAAAACATAAGGATGCGTCTTGATGAAGAATGCTGTGTTGGCAGCCGAATGAGGCCAGTAATATGGTTTGGGTTCGACTCCTTGTGGTTTCAGTGTATCAGTTGACCTCATTACCTGCGTTGTTGTGGTGTATCTTGTGATTTTCCAACCTTTACCGTATCTTAGGGGATAGGGATGGTGGAGATTCCCAAGTGAGGGAATCAGTTTTCGATGAGCTATATGAATAGAAGTTATATTTAGCAACCATCTACATGGTGGGTCTTGTTATCCAGTTCAAGGTCTGCTTTAGATGTCCATTTGATGTTACATCTGTTGTTTATTGTACTAAGGATATCCAAAAATGTAAAGTGCGTTTACTTTTAGAAAAAAATACTTTTAGAAAGGTCTTGCCATCCATTTCAATTTTCAAATTTTCTATGAAAAACAAATTAATAGTTTATCATAGAAAACTAAAAAAAACATGTACATTTATTCTTATTATAAAATGAACATCTAAATTTAGAAATTTAAAAATTTTCAACTTTTTCTAAATTATATAATAATAATAATAATAATAATAATAATAATAATAATAATAATAATAATAATAATAATGATGATGCTCCTCCTCCTAAGTAATAATAATATTATATTTGTAAAAAACAACAATGATATTAATGATGTTTAATATTTTTAGAGTTATTCTTGTTAATAATTTAAATGAAAATATTATGTTTACTTAATAATGAAAATAATATTAATATAATTTATTATTAATAATAAATAAATAATAATAATTTTATTATTAATAATAAAAAATTAATATTATTTTAGCAATATTAATGAAATTAATAACAATAATAGATTTATCGTTACTACTAATAAAATTTAAAATATTTGTAATAAAAATCTTGTGAATATTAATATTATTATTAATCATTAAATAATAGTAATAAAAGGGTAATATGTTTGTTATTATTGTTTAGTGATAATAGTAATACTTTTATTAATATTATTTTATTAACAGTGTTATTATTATTAATAATAATTTTAGTAACATTAAAAAATTATTATTATTATTATTATTATCACTAATAATTGTTTTTTTAATCTTGGTATTATTAATATTACTAAATTGTAAAAAATTAATTAAATATTAATTATAATACAATTAATATAATTAGTACGATTATTAATAATGATATCATAGTGATAATAATAATAATATTATTATTATTATTAACATCAATAATAATAATAATAATAATTATAATAATTATAATAATATTATTTCATTTCGAAAATATGTAGAAAATAATAATTTATATTTATATAACAAACTCAAAAAATATAGTTTAGGTTGTTTTTTTTTTTCCCTTGGATGGTGTTTTCATATTTTTCAATCAAGAAAATGAAAAATAATAATTATGAATATGATTTTTAAATTTTTTGAAAAATGGAAAATATTTTCTAAAAAAAGTCTTATTGTCCTAATTACGCTGTGGGTTTGAATGTCAGCAGGAAAGTCAGCAGCTGGTGCCTTGTTCAAAGAGCTTAGCTTAGGTACAGTGCAATATTTTGTTGTGGAATTCCTGCGGTTCAGAGGGATAAGACGAGTAGATCATGGATGTATTGTTCCACTTCCCTTGCCTTGATACTCTTCTGGATTTTGGGTTTTATTTCAACTGTTGGGAGAAAATGGCCAGTGCCTGCCTTACTACATGAACAATTGTGATTTTTGTTCATCTTCTTTCCAGTATGATACAATGGAATTACAGAATCGTAGACCTCCTCGCAGAACAAAGAGGGAAGTGGATTGAGTAGCATACTGAAAAAGTTACCGAGTTCATAAAATTTTCAGCTTGCTTTTTTGCTTCTTAATTCTTTCTTAAATATAAGAAGAGAGAGAACTCAGGCGTTCAATCATGAGAAAGATAAAAATCGAGGAACAACAAAAGGACGTTGATACTCTGTGTGTAGCGCAACAAGCTGCTTATGAGTACATCAGTGTACGTTGCTGCATCTGCATGCTCGTAATGAAATGGGAAAAAAAAAATAAGAACTTACCTAATTGGGGGAGGGGGAACGGGAAAAGGGAAATAAGAGAAATAGAGGAAGTGCGAATAACATCAATATCTTAGCTTATTGATCAAAATGACCCGAAATATAACAAAAACAATCCTTATAATTTAGTCCTGTCATGTTTCTGGTCATCAGAACTGTGGCCGGCATGGCATGTTTTAGTCTGAAGCAGACTTATCAGTAGCAATGGAGGAGTCAGCAACCATAGATTTTTTAAGATCCTTAGCCAATGCTTCATCAGACGACAAAATGGGATCTATCCAACTTTCTTCATCTTCTAATTCATGATCCGACTTCTTCTTTCCTGACATCCCTCCTCTGATCTGGCCAGCCCTTCCATGCGCCATCTTCATATTATTCATGTCCATGATTTTTTCCTCTTCACTTATCTTCTGGTTTGAGGCTTTTTCCCAATCCTCCTTGATAACAAACATGTTATCTGTCTCCCATGAGCGGAAGAACCTGTCTGGGCCTGGTTGCCAATGGATATCACCTTTGGGGTTCTTGAGTATGAATTTGTACTGGATACATTCGCCAATCGGCATGTCCTAATCATCATCATATATAACAACGAAAATTAATTGCCATGACCAAAGAGTAGTTAGGATTAATTTGCTGCAAAGCCTGCAATGCATATATACTGTATTATGGTATGCCCGGCCATGTGTGTGTGGGGCCGGGGGGGGGGTTGGATTTCGTTTGAGACGTACCAGATCAGTGGTCCATGTATGCTCTTCTGACCAGTGGAGTGGTATGGCTTTTGAGGGATCCCATGATCCAAGAATGGGATGATCGCCTACCAGAAGGAAGTGCTCTCCATAACTACACTTTCTCTGCATCTGGAATCTGACGCTAGTGACCCTTGTTGGATCTGAAAGAGGTACATTTTTTTTTACCATAAGTTTCATATATTCATCAGGGAGGGAGTACAACGGCAATGGACTGGACGGAATGAGATTTTTCCTGCCTGGGTGCGATTCATGATTACCTGATGTTTCAATTCCGCTTTTCACAGTGTCGGCACCCATGTCGGCCTATCATTACCATATGCATGAATGCAGTTAGTTAGGGTAATATATGAAAGAAAGCTAGGATCAATTCACATAACTATCGTATTTGTGCTTATATAGCTAAGCTGCAGTTATATTAAGGAATTGTTTTGTATGGGGTAACAGGGGCAGAAACATGACTCTACTGTGCATGCTTTACTTCAAACCAGGACATAAAGATAGGTAACCATTCGTAAATGTTTTCATATGTCCGACGAAAAGAGACGTAAAATACGGGATCAGTAAGGAAGTAAATGATAAACTATACCTCCGTCTTTGTCATGGGAAGAGAGTGGAGGATTGTCTTGCGCGGAACAACACTAGCGTGACAGGAGTTGATTTGGGTCATCTTGGGTGACTGCTGCAGGAAGCTAACCTCGGAGCGCATGGAAATTGCTGTTGTTTTTGGGAAGCGCAGTCCCTTGGCGGTGTGACATTCTGCCACGATCTTAGTTGGCGGTGATCCGGTAGTAGTGATAGTTTCCATCTCGTTTTCTTCTTACCAGGGAAAAAAAAAGGTTCCTTTGAAAGAGAAAAGATAGAAAAGATGTCTGCTGTTGGTGATCAGAATAGTCTCAACACCCAGGGAAGGACGGCTTATATAGAACAAGTACATAATATCACGGATCACGCTTCATGTGGAATGCTGTAAGAGGCTATCTACGTGGTCTATGGATCCATTTTTGTTTACTGAATAATCAACACTGAAAAGTCCTACTCAATACCTTGATTGTCTCAACTGATTTCCCCCCTACTTTCGATCCATATGCTTTGCCCCGACAAAATTCTCTCCCTACACTTAGGTTTGCTTTTCTGTTTTTCCTGAGTCAATAATTCCCTTTACATATAGCATAAATAACCACTTTCCAAGTGTTTTTTTGGACGTTATTTTCTATGCCAGTATTTCGCGGTTGTTGTTGTTTTTTTTGTTTTTTTTTTTTGTAAAACCATTTTCACAGTCTTAAGACTTCTTAACTATATAATAAACCGAAAAAAGTAATAATTAAAGGATAAATCTAAAGCCAACTACATAAATCAATCCTCATGGCAACCTGATTATTGACGAACTTTTGCTTCATTTCATTTAACATAACCTATTTTTATTTATTTTTATTTTTTGTGGAAAAATTTACAACAATAATTCTTTATTATGATATATTATTATAAGGTGTTTTTACACAAGGAAACAAAAAAGGTTAAGTAAGAGTCAACAAGTGATTTTATTTCATCTTTGGTTCTCATGACTGAGTCTAAATAACCAATCCATATACAATGTGAAATTTATTGTAATATCCCATTTATAGAAACTATAATTTTAAAATCCTAATTATAAAACCGGTAATTATGTGTAGTTTATTATGTTAATTATTATAGAATTTTTTGTATTAAATATAATATTATTATGTTTATTATTATCGCGGATTAGATATAATTCTAATTAAGTTAAAATGTAATAGAATTTGGGCTATTAGTTTTGACCATAATTTGGACCTTAATCTATATCTGTTTTACTATGGAACCCTGGCTCTGCTAACCGGATGTTTTCGCCTAAGTTTGGTTACTCTAACTAGAATTCCTAACCCTATTGCTCATTTGGTCTTTTGTCACCCCTTATCACTTTCGTATTTTTTCTCTTTCACGACCATTTCCCTCTCTTCACTCCATACCTCTAACTCAAGGGTTGTGCGTGTGTTTGTCCTTGTCGTTCTCACGCACCCACACCT
Organism: Tamarix chinensis; assembly: GCA_030549775.1. Classification (NCBI taxonomy): domain Eukaryota; kingdom Viridiplantae; phylum Streptophyta; class Magnoliopsida; order Caryophyllales; family Tamaricaceae; genus Tamarix; species Tamarix chinensis. The sequence goes on along the minus strand of CM060181.1, from coordinate 33,958,094 downwards.
ATATAGGCCGTCACTCATCCCTCATTTTTGTGTTATGATCCAGTAAAAATGTAATATCCCAAATTTTTAGCTAAACCTAATCATGAGTAATTAATATCGTGACGTAATTATAACTTCAAAAAATTTATTTTTCTATCTTACCCTAACTCCTTAATCCTAAATTTTATCCTAACTCAATTTTTTTATTCAAAATTATTAATACATATCCTAACCTAAATTATTTGAACCTAATCCTAATTCTAAACCCAAACCTAAATTCTTTTCTTTTTTCTTTTCTTTCCCTTTCCCTAATTGCTTGGCTTCTTTTATTTTCCTCTTTCATGAAGCCATCCTTTTTTCCAAACCAAAATCCCTTGCCGTGCTCCATAATCCATGGCCAACACACATTACCTTCACCATTACCCATCAACTCCATCTTTTTCTACGTTGAAATTTTTGGCCAATCGCCACCCTTCCTTTTCTCTTCCTACATGCGTATATGTGTATATAAGGCACATTTAATGCATCAAACCAATCCTTCTCCCATTGTTTTCTCTAAAAAAATTGCACCACCATTCGACCTTTCTTCCTCCTTCTTTACCTCTTTGCCATCGCCAAAATAGCCATGAAAAACCACAACCGGTAGCCCTTGTAGTTCCTTCACCACCATCACCGATAACCTTTGCCATTGCCTCACCTCAATCACCAACAAAACTCACCGTTCCTACTCCTTCCCCTTCAGCATCCTGCACTGCAACCCTTTCCTTTTCTTTTTCTTCCTTGGTTGTAGCACCAAGGACTGCACCACACTCCATACTATCTGACAGATCAACCGCACCACACCCCTACCACCAACTAAACCAATTGATCCCTACCCCTACCTTCAACCTCCCTTGCCATTTCCAACCCCTTTCTTTGGCACCCCTTGCATTTGCACCCCCTAGCAATGGTATGTTGTGCCGTTGCTCGCCTCCCTTGCACGAGAACCCCAACCGATCCCTTCCTTTGTTGCGTAAAATTTTACTGATGAGCATTATTTTGGTTGATCTCCGATCCTTTCACTCTTTTTCCCTTATGGTCTGTTTGTTTTGGGGTGGAAGGAGGTTAATGGAGGTGAATGAATTGATTCACCCCGTTTGGGTATCAGATTAATAATTTTACCTGGGTGAATCGAGGTTAATGTTTTACCTCCATTCACCTCGATTAACCTCGTTTTTATTAACCTCCGATTTCGGGGGTAACGGAGGTGAAGGTGAAAGAATAAGTAAATTTTTGACTTGATAGGATCAAAATACCCCTCAATATGACTTATTTATTTAATATAAGGGTATAAATATCATTTATTTTATTATTATAAGCTTCATTCACCTCAATTTAAACGAAAAATTTTAAAACATTCACCCCGATTCACCCAGGTTAGGTTAATATCATCCAAACAGAATTTTAAAATATTCACCCCGATTCACCTCAATTCCCTTCACCTAGGTTAATTTTTAATGTTTACCCCTACCTCGATTCACCCCAATCCAAACGGAGCCTTAAATCCTTTATTAATTATGTCATTTAAATTTTAATGATGTTTTGTTATTATTCTTAAGTGATTTATTGCATGTTCTGAGAGAGGCGGGATAAGATAAACATACTTAGAGACTAGAGGCTTTTTTATAAGGATACTAGCCAATGTTTAGGAATTTGTGTTAAATGCTTGTATGAATATGTTTATTATCATGTTATGTTTATTTCAATATTAAATGCATGTTGTTGATGATATTATATATTAATAGGAAACATATGGTAGGAACAAAGTAAGAATAATGAAAGAAGTGCTGATATGAGATTTCTACACTAAGTCATATTTTGTGGGTAAATAAAAAGTACAAGAGTAATATGGGCCTAATAAAGTTTGATATGTGGGAAAATAAGTGTAACACCTCCAAATTTACTACTAAAAAAAATTCGTTTAATTAAAAGGGTTTAGCGGAAGCAAAAAGATAAAACCGTAAACTCGAGGGCATTACCGCCACACTTAGTACCATATCGGTTCACTCCTACAGTTCCAGTACTAAGTGCTAAGGCTAAATAAAGTTAACATTAAACACGAATAATTAATAAAACACAAGTCATACAGAAATCATAGTGCGATTTAGGATTACAAACCAAACAGTACGTGACTAGAGTTTTTTTCAAAACATAAAGCATAGTACAAAAACACAACTAAAATATGATAATACAAGGTCCAATAAAAGAAATAGAGTCCGGTCAAGTCGCTCTCGATCCCCAAGTTAGGTTTAAGCACAACGCTCAGCCCCACCCAATGCCTTGTAGGTGTCGTAGGCATTGAAGACATCATCCTCTACCTACACAAGCTCAGATGGGTCTTCTGCTCGTGGGAATGAGCAACACCCATGAAACGGGTGATCAGTATGCTATGTACTGAGTAAGGTAACAGATGCGCTAAGGCCAAACATACAAACATACAACATAGCATACATGGCACATTCACATAAGCCGCATGTAGTAATCCAGATAATGAAGGCCGACTATGGTCTAATTAGATTGATTTTCTTTTGAATCTCTGTTAAATGTAGTCATTTCACACCATAATCTTTATTAATCCATGCGAGTACGGGAACCCTACTATTATAGCCGGTGGATCGGTCAATTATAGGGCAGAACACACCTAACCACTATTATATGCCAGTGGATCGGTCTCCAGGGCAGAACGCTCCTAGCCACTATTATACCGGTGGATCAGTCTGGCCCTGACTCTCATGGTGTTTCACTGTAAGTATATAGTAGCTTTCCCATGATTCATTGGCAACATAATGTTTGGTTTGTTGAGCTCGGGATCCCCCACTATTATAGCTGGTGGATAGGTCACTTATAGGGCAGAACGCACCTAACCACTATTATATGTCGGTGGATCGGTCTCCAGGGCACCCCGGCACCTGGCCACTATTATGCTGGTGGATCGGTCTGGGCCCGGCTCAAAAATCTTACTCTTTAAGTGATTATTATCTTATTCATGTCTTATTAGATAAAGCTTTTCACCCTTGACATGCATATCAACTACCTTCTACTTCCATCCTCCCAAGGGGACCCGTCCCATATCTTGAGACTCCTGCATCCCTTATCACACCCTGACATCCATTTCCCTTTACACTTACCCTTTAATGAAAAACCCAACTCCTACGGGTGTGGGTTAGGCCCAACACCTTATGCCATCAACCCCACCTACTATCACCCCCTAGGGTTTTCCCTTGAAAACCCTAATTGGACCAATGTGGCCCAACCCCCCTCTCACTTACACTACCATTACCTCGTTTATCACCCCATACCTTAACTCATTAAATCCAATCCCAAATCATATCGCTTTACCACTTGATTCCACATGTGACCGGAAAAAACCCTAGTTGGCCACTTCAAACCCTAGTACCTTTCTTCTCCCACAAGTAACCTCTCTATTTCTCGCTCAATATTCCTTCTCTCCATGGCACCCATACTCACCCCTTACATAATAAATCCCCATTCTTAACCCATACTCCACTCTCCCTTAATCATTTTTACTTCCACAATTTCCAGATTATTACTTCCTCCCAAAACCCAAATTGGGTCCCTTATACACCCTTACACCGACCTACGTAAGATTTTTCATCCCAAGTCTCTAATCACTCCATAACTCCCCCCTTAGCTTATTTACACCCTAAATCAACCTTTTTCACGTGAAGATCACCCCCATGCAAGTTTTATCCACCCCATGCAAACACCCAAAGTCCCCATGCAAATTTTAAGATTCCCATGCATGGTTCCCATCTCTCATTCATTTTGGTCATTCCTTCCTCTTTAATTTTCTCTCATGGATCATGAGGTATTTTGGTCAACCTCATATCCCCCTTAATGAACTCACTTCCTATTTCTTTCTTTTTGTCCTTTCATTCCCATATCATATTATCAATTGTCCTAGCATGCATTTCCTAGAGGGCCATATCATATCACACCATAAAACACCATATATACATATCATACTCATGTCATAAGAAGCACATACAACATACCTCAACTCCAAGTTGCGCTACACAAAAGATAAGTTAAGGACAATCATACGATACACAATATAGCATGGTATATATAGCATCCAAGGCATACACACATAACACACATGGGCCTTAGCTACATCCTTACCTAAAGCGACGCCAGGCTTGGAGCACGCTCCTACAACTCCTTAGGGTTTTGGTTTGATTCACCTATAAAAGGAAAAATACTAAGTATTAGTTTCCCTCAAAAGTACCATCACTCCTTATTTTATTCTAAGATTAGGATTATTATTATTATTAAAGAGAGTGTTCTACAAAAACTAGGGTTTTTTTAATCTTAAAAATAGTCTACTAGATATTATTAGTCAAAATACGTTTATTTTAAATAATTAATGCTATACTTATATTATTAAACCTAATAGCTTTATTCTCATAATAGTAGTACCGATACTAATTGTAGCAAAATAATGATAATAATAATAATGATGATAGTAATGCTAATGCTTATATTGATAGAAACCCTAGCATTTTTAACGCTAAGTCTAATAATAGTGTTAGAGTTAAAATAATAATACACTAATTGCAATACCAACAAAGTACAAATATTCCTAAAAATAATAATGATAAAAGTTATATTTTGAATAATAATAATATAAGGGTTCAAATGTTCTGGTCATAATAATAATAATAAAATAATAACAATGATAATAATAATAACTAATAATGATACCATAGTAATAATGTTAGCGACAAAGGCATTAGGACTAATATTACTGATATTCTAATATTAAATAGTAAAATACTAAGGCTTAGGTATTCTTCTTCTTTAACGACAAAATGATAATACGCCAACTTTAGTTTAAAAACATTAATAATAATAAAAGTAGCAATAATAATAATAATAATAATAATAATAATAATAATAATAATAATAATAATGATAATGATAAAATGTTAAGTATAATAACAATAACAATAACAATGATAATAGTAACCAAAATGATAATAATAATATAAGGGTCCAAATGTTTATATTAATAAATAAAAGTAATGATGGACAAAGTTAGTATTAGCAATATTAGTAAGGAACTATTGATAATGATAATGGAAATAATAATAGTGATAATAACAATAATAATAAAATAAATTTGGGTTAAGTAGTAATAACAATAATAATAATGGAATTAATAATAAAATAATAATACTAATAGTAATAATAATAAAAATGATAATAGTAGTATAAGAGTTCAAATGTTTACCATAATAATAAAGATAATGATAATAGACCTTATCTAGCATTAGTAATAATAGTAGGAATAATAGTGAGGCTAGTAATAGTAATAATAATAGTAAATGAGGAAAAGTCCTAATCATAATAACACTAACGTGTTAGGCCATTATTAATGATAATATTGTTATTAGTTAGAAAATCATAAAGTTAGGCTAAGTAGTAGTAGAAATAATAATGATTATAATAATAATAATAATAATAATAATAATAATAATAATAATAATAATAATAATAATAATAATAACCATTTTAATGCTAAAGTTGTAGCCGTTTAGATAGTATAACCTAGTTATAAATATTTCTAAAATTAGGTTAGGAAGTAAGGGTGATACATAATAATATTAATAATGGTAACAATAATAATAACAATAACAATGATAATACAAACTAATAATAATAATAGTAATGTTAAGGATAATACCATTAATATTAAATAAAATTATTAACACTTATAGAAAATAGTTTAGGGGCTGGGGAAGTTGGAGCACCACCTCAGGTTAGTGGTGGAGGAGGAAGAGAGGGGAAATATGGATATGTAGGCTAAGAGAGGGGAAGTGGAGGGGTGTTTGAGGTGGAGGAAGGTGCAGAAGGTGAAGAGGGGTGGAATGAAGGTGATAGTGTAGCTGGGAGTGGCGGCGCACGGTGGTTGGTGCGGTGACCGAAGGTGGTGGAAGATGGAGAAAGTAGAAGGAGAGGGAGGCAGGGGGAGATAAAGGTGTGGGAAGGTTCCTTGGGTGTTTTGGAGGGTGGAGGAGGTGTTGGTTGCGGCGAGGGTGGCGGCAGAAGGAGGCGAAAGGGGCAGCGAGGGGCTGGAGTGGCTGTTCGGGTGGGTGACTTTGCATAGCCGGGGCAGCACGTGCAGGGCAAGATAGGGGCTGATGGTGGTTTGGTTTTGTAGAGGGAGGTGCGGGGAAGGTTTTTGTTGGTGAATTTTGCGGCGGCGGTCACCGACGGTGGAGGAACAAGTGTTTGTCTAGGTGGCGGCGAAAAAACGGGATTCCTAGGCTGCGGGAAAAGGAGCTCGACCTAAGCTGCTAATGAGGGTATTTATAGGCTAATTGAGGGGGATAAAGACAAGGGAAGAATAAAACACGCGGGGCAGGTGTGGCAGGACCACCAACCGGCGGTGGCAGGCGGTACAGTCCTGCCATGGCAGGTTAGGTCGGGGAGGGGGAGAGAAAAAGGAAAGAGATGGGCACGCGGGGTGGGTAGCTATGGGGCCTGTTGGGGTCGAAAAAAGGAAAGAAAATGACAGGAAGAACAGGGGAGGATGGTCGATGTTGGGCTGGTGGTTGCCGACGGATGTCGAGGCTACAGATCGACATTACAGGTGCGCTGCAGGTCGGGGAAGAAGAAGGCAAAGGAAAAGGGGGAGGACTGCTCGGTCTAGGGGAAAAGAAAGAAAAAAAAGAGGACCAGCCGGCCTGGGCAAAGGAGGAGGGTAACGCGTGAGACGAGCCAGGGAGGGGAAGGTGATCTGGGCCAACGGGCTGGCCCAGTTTGGGGGAAATAGGGAAAGAAAGAAGAAAGGAAGAGGGGGAGAAAAAAGAAAAAAAGGAAAGGGGAAAAGGGAAAGTAGGAGGAAAAATAGATAAAATAATTCATGGGAAATAGGTTGTAGTATTTTTGGTAGATGGACAAATTTATATATTTAAATTAATATATTTTAATATATTAGTTTTAAAGGTAAATTTTAGAGAATATTGGTTTGATACATTATTTAAATAGAATGGGTATGATAAAATAACCATTTATTTGTTTTAATTTATTAAATATTCACATCTAATTTTATATATACAAAAATCCACAAAATAATTAAATTAAATAAATTTAAAAGGTAAAATCCTCAAAATAATCAACTTAAGTAAGTTTAAAACCTAGGTTATCCCAAATAAAAGTGGTTTATTAAATTATAGACTTTTAAAATTTTTGGGGATTATAATAAGTATATTTAATATGTATGTTGGTAAATAGAGGATTTGAAAATAATGACATTAAAGGCATAATATTTTCATAAAATAAGGGCTATTAGCTATCTTTAAGGGCATTTTGGTCCATATGGGTTAATATGAGAATTTTGGTATTTTAACATGTTAGGTGGATTAAAATTATTCTAATAAGATGATGTGGGGTGATTGGAGTGATTATGAGTATCATAAGTTCCTCAAAAGGAGAAAATGGTCTAATTTAGGAATAGTAACCTTAAAACGGTAATATTGTTATTACATGTGAAAAAACATTAGAGTTAGACCACGAATTTTGGATATTTTGTTAATATGGGTATTTTAGTGATGTATGTTAAATTTTTTAATTATATGAGCCTTATAAAAAAATGTTATGATTACCTGTGAAATTAGGGTTTTAGGAGCCTATGAATAATAATTTTTAAAATAGGGCTATTATTGCATATGTAAGACATGAGATTTAGATCTTTATTTTTTGGTATATTAATAAAAAAAATATTTTAGGAAGATATACTAAATTTTGTGGGTAAATAACCAATATGGGGGAGGTTATGTCTAAATTGTGATTTTAGGATTTTCAAGGGAAGATAAGCAACTTAACGTTTAAGAACGGTCTTGTTATCTGTATATTGCTGTTTTCCCACCTTAGTTATGTTTTTTACTTATCAAAGAAATTAAAAATAAGATATTAATCATTTAAAGTGAAAGATCCCATAAGTTAGGACCTGTTATATATTTCTATTCCACAAAACGAGAATATTAGCCAAACGTGTTCTGCCTTGGAGTTATATATTATTACGGTTCTATTGGTAATAATATTGGCTAAGAGTGTTTTGACTTGGGGTGGAATAACTACTCCACCGGTTGAGGATATTGGGGTTCCTGAACTCAATTTAAAATAAATTTCGAGAACAATCATAATCATTGATAAGATACTAAACACTTATAGTGAAAAACTACATGAGTTAGGATTGGTTGTATATATCTGTTCCACCAGATGAGAGTAGTGGCCAGGAGTGTTTTGCCTTGGGATTTTATAATATTAATAACCATTCCACTAGTAGAGAATAGTGGGGTCCTTAAACTGAACATACATAAAAGAATGGATCACGTTATATTTTAATGGTACGAATCCAAAATCAATAATGATCTTGTATTGATTATTATATCTCGCATGTATGCTACTTTCTGCTGTGAATGCATGTAATTTTATGTTTATCCTATTTTGAATGTATTGTTACCTTACTTAGTACATAGCGTATTGATCATCATTTTCATGGGTGTTGCTCATTCCTATGAGCAAATGATCCGGATATTTATGTGCAGGTCAATGAGGACTCGGTTGATGCATTTGTAGCTTTTGACCCTTTATATGGGGGTAGAGTGACTTTGTGTATTAGGAATTTAGGTGTAGAGTCATGTTATTTGGATGCTGATTTTACTCATATACCTTTTTGGACTCTTAGATCTATGGTATTCCTTTTATTGTATTTGGTTATTGTACCCCTAAGTAAATCTCTAAACTCGCATTTAAATTTATAAACCTTCTCTCATATCTATATAATCTATTATACTCTTAATGGTTTTTAGCCTTGTGATTAATGTAAGGAAAGTATGGTAAATCAAACTCACATCAATTATGATGGTAACACCAAGTCATTTTTATTTTTCTTCTAATGTAAAATAAAATTTTTTAGTAATAAATTTTAGAGTGCTACAGAAAACTAGAGCCTCGATCTGTGCATCCATCCCCTCCCTCTTGAGCTTCCTTTAGCAATATCCCTAACCTTCTCCTTTGTTGTTCCCCATTTTTTCTCAAAGTAGTTTTTGTTGAATCTCTACAATCTCACACTACTTCCCCCTTGCCGTGTGAGCATCTCACATTATACATCCCTTAAAGTGTGAGTAACTAACTTTGCTACCATTTTGTTGCATCCAAATCTAACACAAATAACCCAAAAGTTATACCATTACCTTTGTTGTGTGGACCTCTATCATTGCCTCCTATTTGTTTTGTGACTTGTGCACGTTTAACCCTTAGCTACATGACATACCAACACAACCTTCCTCTTTGTGTGCGAGTTTCTATCATAGCTACCCTGGCTTGCATGAACCTTAGATGCACCTCCACCATGACTATATTACCTTTCAATGTACCTCCCCCTCCTATGGCATGAATACCTCACACTGCTAAGGCCTTTGTAACACCTCCATTTTTCTAAGAAATGTCGTTTAAAACCATGCAGAAGCTGAAATACACTTAGAAAAAATGGGGTGTTACCACCATACCTAACATAGGATAAAGTTCTGCTGCCTATCCCATATTAGATACAAGGATTGATCTATAAGAGTTTAACTCATTTTATAACTTTGATTAAACTGAACTAGTCGATCAATTTTGGCGACTTGTTGACTCATTCTGACCGGAACCAACCATTTAGTTTTGAAATTACTTTTAAAGAGTTTACAAAATGAATTCAAGTCAAGTATTTTTCAACAAATTATTTTAAGAATTTTTAATTGAAATATGAACTTTTCTCAACTTAACCCTTTATAAGAAACCGAAAACTTAAGAAACATTATCCTTAACCTTCAAGTCTTGGTTATTTTTCATGTGTTGTTTTCTTGTACTTGGAAACTTGATTGCTCTTTTATATTTTCACATTCGGAGGATGCTTTGAGTGGATGCATTTTAGATTTCTTTGTAAGTCAATTGTTGTACATGAACGTTTAAGCAAATGCATTGGTTATCATAATCCATTTGTTATCATCAAAACAAGTACTTTTTTTAACCTTTGAGATTAACACTAAACACTTAATTTAGGTATAGGGAGTTAAAGTTTAGAAAAATATGGATTCTTAGCCTTGTTTCCTTTTTTGAAAAAAGTGGTCCAATTAGAAATAATTTTACTATATGAATGGTGCTTCTTGGTAAGAATAAATATCTTTATTTTATGGCTTTTGATATTATTTGTTATTTAAATTTAATTACCATGTTCTCATGTTTATTTTGTAAAATCATGATTATATTCTTGAAGCATATATTTATGCAATTGCCTTATGATTTTATGTGTAGAATATGATTTTATAATTCTATGTGAAATTTTCATGGAAGACCATGTGTTGTATTATATTAAATTTTGGAGCATGATACTATATTTTTTCTATTCTTAATATACCTATTGTTACATATATTCCTAAGTGATTTGGCATTGTGAAGACTAACTTGTGTGGCTGAACTTTTGGGTTTGTGGAGATTTAAGGGTATCATGAACTATGGCAGTTTGGTTGTTGTTAGGATGGTTTAATTTAATATAATTACATGAATATATTTTTAATATTAATTGGAAGTTGGTGTGAAAATTTGGTAAAGGCTAAATTTTGGGAGAAAATGTACTAGAATTATTTGAGGATTATTATGGTATAATGTTATGGTTTTTTTTTTGGTGAAATTTAAGTATACCATTAAATTTTTTGAAGTTTTTTCATAAACTTTAATGCATAATATGATAGGGTTTGGTGGAGCATGGATGAAGTTATATTGATAAGAAAATTTAAGGTATTTAGGTTAAATAAAGGTAAATTAGTCAATCTGGGTCAAATTTAGAAATTAGAGGTTGTGTGAGTAGTATTGGGATTAAAATATGATAAGTGTGATAGGTGAAGTGGTTGGTTAAATCATGAGAAGAATAAGTATGATTTTATAATAAAATAGCTCAAATTAGGTTAAATAACCATATGGGGGTGGAATCGGTATTTTATGTGTAAAATGTTGGAGTTAAATCCATATTTTTTAGATATGTTCTTAAGCATGATATATTGGAGTGTTGTGTCAATTTTGGTAAGTTGGTGAGTTTATTGGATGAAGTTGTGAGTGGGATGTATATTAGGGTTTTAGCAAGGGTATTATTGTATTTCTCCTTATGTAATGTCTCTTTTGTGCTTGTTATCTTGTTTTATGTCTTATCTTTGCTTCACATGATTATAACATGTTTGATTTGAATAACTATGATGCATTTCTATGTGTTTTAAATAATGATAGTTGTTGGAATGAATTTAATAATACTAAGTATTTCATGTAGCAATGATAAATAGTATCTCATGTGATAAAGCAATTGTAAAATAAGAAAAAAAATTGTGATGATAAGTCAAGTCACATAGCGTTATGTGGTAAGTGATTGTTGATGAATTAATAATACATTAATACATAAAGAGAAAGATCACATAAGTTTAGACCAAGTAATTCCAAGTGTTTGAAATTATTAAAATAATTATTTACTTTTGTTAGAAATAAAGGATCTTAATATACTTTATATTAGTCTGACCTACCAGCTTATAAGGGTACACATACTTAAGATTTTATTTTTTCCAGTGACTTATACATGTTTTACCTTAGAGGTAAGAGCATGATTAAGGTTGGCTATCTTTTTGCTAACTGTAGGGGAAATATGATAGTTATAAATGGCTCCCTAATATTAATATAACTAAGTAATTGGAATATTATGATTTCCTAATATTTAATGATAATATGTTTTTCTTTGAGTTATCTTAAATCATGAGAAAATATGCATCTATAGAGTCCATCTTTTCATATGATTCATATGTGCCAAGAATGCCTTATTCTATTGATGTGTGTTCTTACTTAGCATACTTATTATCCTTTTTATGGGTGATGATCAATCCCATAAGAATATGAGACCTTGTTCTGTATGTATTTGATGAATTAATTCCATTGATGTAATTATCTATAGTGAGTGATGTTTCGGGTTAGTATAGCTCATGAGTATCTGGATGTCTCTCTCTCCTTCTCTTTCTTGACTTTAAGTCCTCTATTTTCTATTATATTTATTCTCTCCTCTCTAATTTGTTATTCTAAGACCGAGTACTTCCCACACTTCATTCTTAGGTATGCACTTACATTTTATCCTTACACACCACATAAATTAAATATATGGAGTACATTTTCTATGTTGGATGTGATGTAACACCCAATACTTTCTTATTATTTTGTCCGTAAAGTAAAAATTTCAATGGTAAAATTAAGGGAAATACAGTGAAAAAGACCATCAATCTAACCAATGAACTACTTGAAAAAAAATTCCACCTTGTTGAAGTATATGAAGGTCATCAAGATATATACGACAATTATGGTGATGATGAATTGTAGGATGCAAAGGATGCTAATGAAGATGGGTCGGTTAATCATAGTTCCCTTGGTGTGACCAATATATTTTGACTAACTTGATTTATTTAGGCTTGGTATTAGTGGAGATTAAATTTTCTAAATTTGGTCATTTATCAAATCTTTGTAGAGTTTTGAAATCCCGGTTGTGTTCTTAGGATGTTTCATTCATGTCTTTTTCTTATATATTAGTGTTCCATGAGACTAGCAAGCCACTTTTAGCCTCTAAACTATTACCAAATTCTTCTTTTTGTTTTTGTGTGTGTGTGTATTTGAGACCATCCTAATTTTTTTTAGTTTTCTATGCTTTTTCAAAATTTTATACCAAACTATTGACAAAATGCACTATTTATTGCTTTGATGGACCTTAATTGTGTGTTTTGAGCCTCATTAAGCCCTTTATGGCTATCTAAATTTCATAGCACTTTGAGGAGCACCATAATTCATTATTCTTGAGTTTAACATGATTGAAAAAAAAATATTCCATCATCATTCATATAATTTTTAGAGTATTTTAAATATTATTGGCCACATTTATATCATTAAATCCAATTCATGTTTGAAATGCCCCGAAATTTTCTAATTTTAAAGATTATATTTAAATAAGGTTTTATTTGAAAATTTAATTTACTAAATTATTTTTACTAAAATAAAAGGAAATTTAGTAGGGAAAATTAATAAGAGATTTTATAAAAATGTTAAGTAAAGGAAATTTGGGTATATTATCTAATTAAAGATTTTAATTTGGGAATTTATTTAAATAAATTATTTTATTCAAATTAAGAAAGAGAAAATAGTTTCAAATTAATGTTAATTTTATAAATAATTTAATTAAATAAAATTAGAGTGATTTATTAATTTAAAATGGAAAGTTTGGAAAATCTTTTAAAAATCCTAATTGAGCCTAAAAAGGGATTTAAATATTATTATTTTTAAATACACAAAATATTTTAATTTATTTATTTAACCCAACCTTCCTATTTTTCTCTCCTCCTTTTTCCTTTTTCCTTTTCTTTCTTCCTTTTTCTTTCTTTTCCTTCTTCTTCTTTCCTTTTTTTTTCTTCCCTGAATTGGGCCTGTTGCGCTGGCCCAGTTCCCTTTTCTCCTTTCTTTTCCTTTGGTGCGGCCCATCCCGCGCGTTGTCGTCTATCCTCCCCCTTGCCACGCCGCGTTTGGACTCCTTCTTCCCCTCGAACGCTGCGTTTGATTTCATTCGTTTACCGTTGCACTCGACAGCACCAGAACGCCGCTCTTCATTTGTTATTCCACCAAAATGCTGCGTCTCATTTATTCTGCCACCCTTGCGGCGGCCCGGTCTCCTCTTCCTTTTCTTTCTTTCTTTTCTTTCCCCCGAACCACCCGATCCAACCTCCCCCATCTTCTTATTCCTCTTCTAGCCTGATGCCATAACTACACCTTCCTCCTTCCCCCAAAATGGCACCGCCGGCCACACATGTCGTGACTGGCATTTCTCCCGCCCATTCTCTTCCTCTCGACGCACACTTAAATTTGAAATGCCCCACTCTCCATTTCTTCCCCACGTTTGCCCCCATCTCCCTCGCGAAGGTCGGGCAAAATTTTGAGTTTGTGCCTCCCGATCAACAGCATAATCAACCCAATTTCCCACCGAATTTGACCTTCTGGTAACCTCCAGCACTCGAGCCTAACCTCCACCACTATAAATACGCCTTGTATGGCCTGGGTTCGAGATTTCTTTCCTCGAAACCCTAAGCACCAGTCTGTGCGCCACCGTCCCTTTAGACGTCCCGTTCTCCACCGTTAGCCAACCTCGCCGCCTCTTCTTCCTCCTAAACTCTTCCCTGCAACACCCTCTAATTAACTAAACCATCTACATCCTTTGATTCTCCTTGCACGGGCCTCCATAACCGTGCAAAGTTTTCTAGTTCTCTCGCCAGAAATTTCTACCCCAAAACCTTAAAACACCGTCCAACACCACATCTGCCACTTCTACCACCCTCTAAACCACCCAATATCTCTTGCTAAGTCTCCTCCACCGACCCATAAACTTATATTATTTTTCTCCTTCCCCCTTACCCCTTTTTCTTCATTTTCACCCCTCTTAGATCACTTTTCCGGCCACCTCTGGGAACCACCGCCGGTGCCACCCATCCCCTCCAACTCAAGGTGAAACCCTAGACCTTTTCAACACTTCCTTTCGATTTATTGATAATTATTCTGCTTTTATCCTAATTTTTAATGTTAATTCAATTTCAATTATTATAATTATAATAATTATTATTATTGTTATCAACTGTATCCCAATTGCTAAATTTTGTTGACAGGTTTGGGAGTATTCTTGAGTTAGATAAATTATTATTCTCGAATTTTGGTTATTTAATGGAATTATTACATGTTTACTATTATTATTAATAATATTAATAATAATAATATTATTAGTGTAATTATTTATTTAATATTTCAGGAGGGTTAGAAACCTAAAAATTTAATTAAGTCTCGCACCTTTGCTTTTTATTACTATTATTAACTTTTTTTAACATTATTACTAATTATATTATTATTATTACCTTTATTAACTTTTATATTATAAGTATATATATAATATTAATATCATTATTACATTTTCAAATAGTATTATTATTACATGGGGTGGTTTTGAAAGCCACCTTGTAATCTTAAGATTTATGGTATTATTAATATTAATATTCTACTAATAAAAGTATTATTAATAATGTTTTACTTATTATTATTATTATTATTATTATTATTACTATTACTATTACTATTACTATTACTATTATTAATACTATTTTGGTGAGGGGTAGAAACCCTTATATTACCACCCTTTTCGAATGAAAATAGTAATGTATTTGTATTTTTAATTAATATTTTGTATAGTTAATCATTGTGTAATATTGTTTTAATTAAAAAAACCAAATCTTAGAATAAGTTAGAGAATAATAAAATTTTAGAAGGGAGCCTAATTCTAGTATACTTTTATATAATAGGTGAACCCAGTCAAACCCCTCAAGTGGAATAGGAGCATGCACCAAGACCGCTGTCGTTTTAGGTAAGGGTTTACTAAGACCATTTTTGTGTTTATATGCACTATGTGTTTCATATGCCATATATTATATGTTTATTATTATTAATTATTTCGTATGTGGTATGATTATAGAGTTGAAGTATGTTGGTGTGAATAAATTGTGGCATGAGAATTATGCGTATGTTTATGTCATTATTGTATGATATGGCCTTAAGACATGCATGTTAGGGTTGTAAAATCATGATAGGAAGTGTAACAATGTAGTATTGGGGTTTTGCATGAAATGGCATGGTGTTAGGGTTGTGCATGAAATGGCATGGTGTTAGGTTTTGCATGAAATGGCATGGTGTTAGGGTTTGCATGGAATGGCATGAAGTTAGGGTTTGCATGAAATGACATGATGTTAGGGTTTGCATGGAAGTATGTCTACATGGAGTTAGGGTTGCTTATGAATTAGGATTTGCATGGAAGTGTGGTACGTGGAGTTAGGGTTTGTATGTGGATTAGAGTTGCATGGAAGTATGTCTACATGGAGTTAGGGTTTGCATGGGAGCTAGGGTTTGCATGGAAGTGTGGTACGTGGAGCTAGGGTTTGCATGGAAGTGTGGTACGTGGAGTTAGGGTTTGCATGGGAGTTAGGGTTCGCATGGATTTGGTCATGCATTTCTGGGCAAATGTTTGTGAATGAAAAATGTTTTTGAATAAAATATTTAAGACACTAATATCTTAAAATGGAAGATATTGAGACGGGACCAGCCGATCCACCGGTTAGGAATAGTGGTTAGGGTTTTACCCTATATGTGACCGATCCACTAGTAATAATAGTGGTTAGGACATGAGGTCCTATATGAATCCGACCCACCGGTTATAATAGTGGGGGATCCCGAGCTCAATAAAGACAAACCATATTGTTAATGCTATTAAAAGATACTAATTACTTATAGTGGAATACCATGCGAGTAGGAACTAAGCCAATCCACCGGTCAGGAATAGTGGTTAGGGTTTTACCCTATATATGACCGATCCACCGGTAATAATAGTGGTTAGGGCATGATGCTCTATGTGTGACCGACCCACCGATTATAATAGTGGGGTGTTCCTGTTTTTGCATGGATATGATAAAAGGCATGGTGTGTATCGACTTTTGATAAAAGAAAGATTAAATGATTAATTTGGACCTTTTTGAGCCTTATGTGTGGACTTGTAGATTATAAGTTATGGATTTCATTTTATGCTTCTATGTATCATATGTGTGGGTTTGTAAATGTATGTTGGTCATTATCCTACATGAATTAATGTGTTATGTGCCGGCCTTAGTACTTGGTTACCTTACTCAATACGTAGGGTACTGATCACCCGTTTCATGGGTGCTGTTCATTCCCACGAGCAGAAGGCCCGTCTGATCTATTGTAGGTAGGAGACACCTACTTTGATGCTATCGATGTCTACGGGACATCAGGAGGGGCAGAGTGCTAGCTGGGCTGGATCAATTTCTAAAGAGACGTGGCCGTTTTCCTTTTTTAATTTATGACTCATGCTATCTTTTATTATGTTTGAATTATCGGAATAATTTTACTAACATTGTTTAATTATTATCTAGAAAAACAATAGCTGGTATTTCGATTTATGTAAGACTTGCGCGTACTCTGGTTCTCGTTTTTATAAATTTGTATTTTTATGGTGTTATTAATAGTATCTTCTTAGCCTTAGCACTTGGTACTGGAACGGTAGGAGTGAGCCGGTCTAGTACTAAGTGTGGCGGTAACATCCTCAGAAATTTACGATTTTAATTTATGAGTATTTCCTTAAAAAAAAAGTGTAAATTTTAGAGGTGTTACAATGTCCCTCATTTTTATACAAGGTTCATGAGAATGCATGTTACCATTTCATTATTGATAATAACTCATGGAATCCACTAATTTAATCACATGGATTATTTAGTGGTGGTAGCAAAATTTTATTTTGTTTCCTTTAACTATGGTTTTACCATTTTAACCTTATGTAGTTTTTCATCTTTCTTCTCCCATCTTCACATGACATGTGAAGTTTGGGCATCTCTCATTTAGGTTTTTGATGTGTCCAAACTTTGGCCTTTATACATTTGTTCTAATTTAGATATTTTCCCCTACTAAAATTACTCTTCTGCGCTTATTTCATTAACTAATTCTTAATTCTTCTACCATAGAAAAACTTGGTTATCTTTCTCCTCACTTCTCTCTCCATCACCAAAAATTTCTCTTTTCTTTTCTCCCTCTAAATTTTGTGTCCTATTATGGCTTGTTCACAATTTTTGAAGCTTGATTAAGCTTCCAAACTTTGAGGATAAGATTATTAACATTTTCCTATCAATTCTTTCTATTTTGATTATGATTTTATGAGCTTGTTTTCATTATATTTTATATTGTTTTATAAGTTTAATTTTATTCTTTTCTTAGTTTGGAATCTTGGGATTGCATGTAAACATACAAAATCCTAAGTTAATAGAATATTTTCATGTTATATGTTGATTTTTTAAGTTAATCTTGAGTTGTATATGATTTGGGTTGTTTCGCCCTTTGTCTTAAATGCTAATCATATGTTGTTTTGGTTGATTCATCCTTACCATGATGTTCCATGCAAGAATTAGATCTTGAATTAAACATGGTTTTTGCTCATTAAGCTTCAAATGATGTTTTTAAAATAGTTAAGATACTTTACAAGATATTTTGGTAATTCTAAGATATTTTTGAGTAATTTGGTTTTATCATGAATAGTATTTTATGAATAGTAATTTGGAAATTTTTTGATGGAATAGTCATTATTAGTAATAACTTTTATATGATTTTTAGATTTAAGCTTCTCGGTATAGAATGACATTTTTCATCATCCACATATAGTATTTTTCAAGAAATTTTTTCATTTGACTTAATTTATTATTCTTAGTTATTTTTCGCCATTAGTTTGGTCTTTTATAGTCTCAAATGTGAATAGTAGTGCTTTAAGGTATTTTAGGTTTTTAGATTAAAGCAGTTTTTCTCGGTTGAGTATTATTTTAATTAGTTGGCTTATATGCCTTTAGTTTTGATATTTTAGGTTGGTTTGATTCAGGCTTGAGGTGTAGCTTGATTTTTGTTTGGGTTATAGCCTTATTAAGGATTTGTTGGTTTAATGCTTCATTTATTTTTAGGTTCCATGCCTTATTTAACTTAAGATCCTTGGAATTCTTTTAAGTGGCTTTGGTAGTCAGTGAGTTGACTCATCTTATGTGATTATGCTGTTAAGGTTATGGGTAGATGCCTGACATTAACCTTCCATGGCTAGATATTGTGTTGTGGAGGTTATGGCTTGATGCCTAAGCTTAGCCTTATGGTGCTAATTAGTTGTGACCATGAGTGCTCAAATTTGTTTGATGCTCTTTTTGGTTGTTATATGTGGACTTTTTTTTTCCTTGGTGAATAATATGGTATTCTTAAATAAAACATTAAATATTCAAGTGAAAGATACTTGGAGTTGGGCATGCATCTCGAGCCTTAGTTAGCTCTGAGTACTAAAGGCCTTTGAGTTAAAGGGGCATTTCTACTTTCATAGGTTAAATCACCAATCCTATGAGCGATACGTGTACTTAAGAAATTAGATACTTTGATTTGTTGAGCGGCTAATATGTCGTAGTGGCTTTCTAGATAGATGTCTTGGAAGTATGAGCTATGTAGCCTTAGCATTCATGCCATGAATGAGATTGTAATCACTTTCAAGTTTAATTATATCTTTTTTCTAAAATATAAATGATTAGGTAGTTTTATGGTTTCCATAACTAGTATATATGTCTTAGAAGCGAATGAGCTAATTTTGGTTTAATGAATTGCACACAACTAGTTGGTTGTGTGGTCTCCCTAGCGAGTTTGCCTCAGAAGAAGATTGGAGTTATATTGCATTATGTGTTATTATGTTGGTAGGAACCATTATGTACATTACCATTGTGTGTTTTTATTTTAGTAGGAGGTATTATGTACACTACCCTTGTTGCATGTTGGTACATGTATTACTTAGAGTTTATGCATGAATTGATGTTATTGCATGTGAATTGCTAGTTATGCATGAGTTTTCACTTTTTTATATTGTAAAATTATTGAGCATGCTAGGGTTTAAGTATATTAAGTTGCCTTGGAAATCATGAGTATCATAATAACATGTTTTGGGGATTATTACCCATTATTATGGTTGTGTTTCCTAGTGATGTGTTATGTTAGATTTCATGGTGTCGTTATTACATGTGAGTATATTTATGTGAGTATGTTATTTATTAGGGTTAGGTGTATTTACTCAATCCTTTTGTACCAAATAGATTATTTAGTAGTGGTTGTGATATAAGTGGTCTAGATATTATTGGAGCTTTTTGTACCAAATAGATTATTTTTTAGTGGCTGTGATATAAGTGGAGCTTGAGTTGGAATCAAAGAATAGGGCTTCCAGTGTTTTAATTTCGATTTTAGATTTTCTTCTAACAACCCTACTCAATACGACCACTCGGGAGCTACCTTGGAGCACTTTCAAATTAATTGACTAGCCCATAGATTAACATGAGTCATTTCAGCGTGCTTTGTCCTCACTCACGCACTTTCCGATAAATTTTTAGAAAATTTCTGAAATTTCTCAAAAGGGTCACCCATCCTAAAATTGATCCACGGATAGCACGCTTAACTGTAGAGTTCTTAGAAAGAAATTACCAAAAGGATGGTATACCATGTTGATATAAGTAGCCAAATCAATCCTTATAATACTCCGCTTAATTTGGAGTATTACGTTTCTAGCCATTTATGGTTAGTATAATTCAACTTTATAGTTGAGTATTAACATTTTTTTAATGTAAAAAGGTTTACCTTGCAAACCTTGTTCTTGTTGTTTAACATTTTTTATACCCAACCTTACATCTATTATGGGTTAAGTGAATACACACACCCCTCTTCATGATATATATGGTAGTAACATCCTTCATTTTTGGTTTTCACTTCTACATTGTACTTTAAAAATAAAAAATTAAAGTTGAGAGCAATGAGGGTATTACACCATGCAAAAAAGGCATTTCATGAATATTCCCTTTTTGACCTAAGACTAGCATTTTGATTGGAGTTTCCAGGGTGAAAAAGTGTCAAGTGTTGTACCATGATGTTCTTCAACTCAAAGTAAGAAGAGTCATCACAACACCATAAAATCTTTCACTCTAAGTGCCCTATCAACTAGAAGGTACAGAATACATAGATACCTACAACTTTTGAATTATAGTATCATCATTATTGGTAACTTATTTGAAATTGCCAACATAATTGTATTCATTATCATGCCATGCTAGTTAGATCAAGAAGAGACACGCTATCAAGTTACTAAAGCTTGTTGTGTACCTTTGACATGAACCTCATTAATAATGATGATGATGATCATCACCATCATAATAATAATAATAATTACAAACATTCTTTACTATTTTATCCATTTAAATGTATGTTTATTTTTATTTTATGTTGTATAGTTCTAAATGAGTTATCATGAAATAGACATAGAAATAAGTTAACAAGATATGAATATCATGGTGACTTAATAAATAAAAGTATTTTTTAACTCATTAAATTGGGTTATATGGTACAAAATACCATTTGTAATTTTATATTTAGTTACTTGCTAATACAGTTAGACCATATTATAGTCTAGATCCAAGCTATAATAGTCCAAGCTAATGGAATGTCAGATAAGAACTTGGCCTTCACTCCATTTACCATTGACACTGAGATGCCTACCTAAGCCCATAAACACATGAGACTCATCTAAACTCATCATACCTTCTTAACCCCTACTAGCCTAACTTAAAATAAGATCATCTTGGTTTTCAAAACTAAAGTACTGCTACTTCATTTTTACATCCTCTTTCCTCTTTCCTAGATCATTGAAATTCCTTAGCTCCACCACATCATGCCAATTTATGCTCTATTACTCTCAGTAGAATTTCATTGCACAATGAATACCTTCCTTTAAGTGGCTCCATTAGTCCCAGTATACTTTCTTTTAACTCACATGACTTGGCTACTTACTATTTAAGGAATTCTCAATATTAGCTTAACTTAGACTATTTTGATCAATATAATTGATGTTTTGAGAATTGTCTCTTGGCTCATGTTGTCAAAATTATATCCTCTCTCCTTCCAATATTGTTAGGGACTTTTAGATCGAGGGTTATCAATCAAATTCTATCATTTTATATTCATATGTTTGACTTTTAATCAAATTTTTAGCTAGGATTCATCTCCCTCTCTCAATAATAGTTTGTGATATCATTAATATCTATAGGAGAAAGGCCACAATGTTACTCATCATAGGAAGAAGAACTTCCATTTCTTTTTGTTAGAAAAGAAATAATAGTAATGCTATCACCATGAATGAATGATAAAGTCCTTATAGCTCCAAAAATGCAACAAAAA
The DNA here is from genome assembly GCA_030549775.1 of Tamarix chinensis. Lineage (NCBI taxonomy): Eukaryota > Viridiplantae > Streptophyta > Magnoliopsida > Caryophyllales > Tamaricaceae > Tamarix > Tamarix chinensis. The sequence continues at coordinate 33,936,173 of CM060181.1, read as the reverse complement.
CTCATTCTTTGTTAGTATCTTATGTTTTTAGAGTCAAAGGAATAGAACCACCTAACAAGTATAGAATGAAGATGGTGTTTCATGAAGGTGAAAAAGATATGAATTTATTGTGTGAGAAACAACTTGTAACAAGTAACTTTAACTAGATAATGCCAAAGAAGTATGGCTTGTATAAGATGCTGAAGAATATTAAATGCTACTACTTACACGTTTGATTGACCTTGAGAAATCTCAAAGACCATTAACTAGGGGTGTTCAAAAATTGGATATTTGGTATTTTTTATTTTCTATAATCGGATATCCTATAAAACGTTTGTTGGATATTTGAAAGATCACTTGTCTAAAAAAAAATTCAGATATCTAACACTTCAAATTTTTTAAAATTTTGGATCGGATAATAAATAATCTGTTGGATATATAAAACTTTTGAACAGGTTACAAATGAGAAATATTAGATGAAAAGTTTTCAATCAAAAAATAATTAATTGATTTAATTTGAGCGGATATGACCTAATGATTTAATTTGAGTCTTAAATTATACTATATTCGATTAGTAATTCTAAATTTTGGATAACATTTAAATATTTAATCAAAATAATAATTAAAAAGTATAAAAATTGATGACAATGAATAATTTTATTTTAAGTTATACACACACACACATACATCATTGTATATAATAAAATTCTATGAAAAATAAATAGTGATTAGAGTATATATATAATTTATTGGATAGAATATTATTTATATTTATTAAATTAGATATTTTATTTATTTAATATTTTATTAATAATATCAGTTATTTGATTTAAAAAAAATATTGGATCCGTTATTTTATTTTTCAAATTAGATCGATTCAGATATAGGATCAGATCATCAAATATTGAATAATATGGACAACCCTACTATCAATATTGTAGTTTCACATTAGTGCCATTCAAATGACACTCTTTTGTATAGGATCTCAACTCGATTGTGAATTCTTCACTAGTGAAAGGGACCAATATGAAGTAAGAATCAATCAATATTATTAATTAAAAAGGCTAAGAGAAATAATGTTAATTAATTTGTGATTTGATTGTTTATTCAAAGTTTGTTTTATTAGTTTTTCTCCTATGTAGCTTTGATGTGTGTAGGGAGCAGTGGAGTTCTTTTTGATATACGTTAAATATTTATTTTATGTTCATCATCGAATGTTAAAATTTAGAAGGGATTTCAAAAGCTTATAGAACTTTCATCATCTTTGTACCAAGTTGTAACTTGCATATTATTAATAATAAAAATAAAGGTGATGTTATTTATTATTATTTCTGGTACCCTAGAAACTATAGTTTCTATATTAAGCAATATGCTTGTTAAGATAATTATAGCATTTTTTTTATGTATCAAGAATCAAAAAATAATTTAGAAATAAAGTAATCAGAAATATAAATAAGAGAGTTTGGATCAGGTACCCCATACCAATACCCCCAACCCCCATATACGAATCCTAATGAATATTGAATGCTCAATATCATTAGATAAAGTATATCTGACATATTATTTATAAGAAAAAAATAGTTGATGTTGTAGAAAAGAATAAACAAATCCATTGATTAAGGACTTGTTCTCTAGAACATATTTTTAATTATCATATATGATCTAAATTTATTAGTGTCAATTTAATCTGACTTGAATTTATTAGTGCTAATCTCATATGATCTTATAAGTACTGATGAGAATAACAATAATTATTATTATATTTATAGTTATCATATTCTTCTTATTATTCATTATAATTATAGTAAGGTTATTAATAGTAATCATCATCATCATCATTATTATTATTATCATTGGCATTATTTTAATAACTATAATTGTAATCATATGTTATAATTATATTAATGATTACATTGATAATTATTATCATAATTATATGGATAATTAACTCAATAATGATATGTATAATTAATTTAATAATAATATTAATAAAGAGAGTAATATTAATATTATAGATAATCATAATAATAGTTATTATATTGATAATTATTATAACCATATTATTACAATAATTATATTCTTACTGATAATATGAAAACTATTATTAATAATAATATAAATAATAGTAATAATTAATTATGAGTATTATATTAATAATTGTAATAATTATAATAATAATTATTATTATATTAATAATAATTATGATAACAATAATAATATTAATAAGTATAATAATAAGAATATTAATAATTATTTTTTTAATTTTATGAGTGATTACAAATTTACAATAATTATATCAATGATAATCATTATAATTATTATATTAGCATTTGTCATAATATTATTAATATTAAGAATAATACTAAGAATTCTAATTATATAAATAATAATCATAATTAATTCAATCTAAAAATATAAAAATAGTTATTAATAAGGATTAATATAATTTATTAATATTGATATTATAAAATTTATTATTATTATGAACTTGATTATTATGAATATTTCTATTAATAAAAAATAAATGTATTACAATTTTTATTACTATTAAGTATCTTCTAATAATTATTTTTATCTTATTAAATTGAAATTAAAATTATTAATAATTATTATATTAATCTAATTTGATTTTATTAATGTTGGTCTGATGTGATTTTATTAATACTTAATTCATCTTTTTTAATTAGTGATGTTCTAATCTTATCTTATCTTATCTAATTTAATTTTCTAAGATGTACATTTAAGCTCTAGATAACAAGTGTTACCCACTTTAGTTCATAAAACCAAACCCCATGAACCAAGTTCAAGCACGACTTGATTCGTGATTTATTCGGTTTTTATTCATGAGTTGTTTGGTTTGACTCATTTGACTTGTTTGAGGAAAACAATCCCGAATTAGCTCATCTAAATTTAAGTATGAATGAGTCTCACAAACGGCTTAACTTGCTCATAAGCTTGTTTGACTATTTGATTCATTTAGAACATATTATTCTTATGAATCAGAATCGATTATCACCTGATTAACCTAATAAATATAATAAGCAAAGTTTAGCTCCAAAACATAATATGATAATTCACAACAAACCCTTTTTTTTTTCCCTAAATATTCAAAATGATACGCATGGACTACAACACTAATAAAATAAGGATATAACTATATAAGTAATGTATAACAACAAATTAATTTATGTACTTGGATCTAAGAAAATACTAACCGTACATGGTAATGGTATGGCGGTAACAATAGCCTCTGCTTATGATTTAATTAAGTATTATCAAATTCAAAGAAAACCTTAGCAAACTCTAACAAATTCAAACACATCTCAAATTTAAAACTTAACCAGATAGAGCTAAAGTGAAGAACCGAGAATATTTATCTAAACTCGAGGTAGATTACATATGAAGATACACGAAGTTGTAGTAGCAAACAATATGCGTTAAAATAGAAAGATTGGAAATCAAATGGAACTCAAAGACTAATCAAAACTAAAGGGAAATTACGACAAAGACATGAAAATATCTCACCACGGACAACGAGAGATAAAGAAACCACGGACAGGAGTTTTGGTGCCAGCCGCTGGGAGCTTCGACGTTGACCACCGCTCGTTCTCACAAAGTGGAGAACATGGAGGGAGGTTGGAGGGAATGACGAATGGACGAGACAATGGTCGGAAAACACAATCGAAGGCTGTGAAGTTTGAAATTTGAAGAGAAAGTGAATCGGGGGAAATCAAGGTCGTCAGACTAGAGAGACTTGAGGACAACCGGGCGAAGTTGTGAAGAAGAGCGACTTGGTGTGTCGTGTGCATGAGAGTCGGGACAAGGATAAGAGCGAATGAATGAGAGTAAGGTTTTAATTTTTTAAAACGGATTTCAAGTTCTAACTAAGAAATTTATTAAGTTAAGTTTTATTAAAGTTATATATTAATAAACCTTTAACAAGTCTAAAACAAGCCGACGGACGAACAAAAGAGCAAGGTTCGATTTATTTAATAAAATAGTCTAAAAATATAGCTGAAGCTCGCCTCAGTAGACGAGTAACTCCTAATGTCTTACAAGCGTGGACAAAATTCATCGACAAACACAAGCACTAGAATGTACAAGTCAAAAGTAAAATATACTAACGCCAACAGATTCCTACGGTATACAATCGTGCTTATGCGCAAGGAGAACTTGATAAATGAAAAATGCACCATATATCAAGATGTTTATACACCAGTAAATTATAAAGTAAGCAAGTATTCTGCCCCTTGAGTCATACACGAGTTGAGATCTCTATTTTACAATTTCAGAACAAAGTTTTATCGAACCTAAACAGATTACTGTTTAAGCTTTCTTGCTATTTCAGCAAGATACTTACCCTGGTAAAATGCTTGGCTTAGTTCCAACTCAGTAGGCTGACGGGAACCATCTCCAGCATAAGTTCCAGCACCATATGACGAGCCACCCTTCACCTCGTTCATCTCGTACATGCCTTCCCCAAAGGTATAACCCAGAGGGACATAGAGCATACCATGGTGTGCTAACTGGGTAATGGCGGTAAAACTGCAAAGTTAAGGGGAGGAGTTGGGATAATAAATAAGTGTCCATAGAAGAACCAATCAAAGTTTTGCTTACTTCTCAAAGAAATTGAGCAGAAAAATCAATGCTAGGGACTTAACAATGGCCGTTCTTCTGTTCCAGTAAATGAAAGATAACCATCAGCAGCAATCTATTTCCAATGAATACACTCTTGCAACGAATAACCAACTCTTACTTGGTCGAGTAATTCAGCTCAGCAAGCCATCAGATATTTATTTTCAGACAAACAGCTTTCATTCATAAGGAGAAAAGTAGATAACTATAAAAAGTTAGGCATAAAATAGAATAAACTTCCTAGCATATTTACAGGGCGTAAATGCAACTAAAACATACAAAGCCCACAACCAAGAATGAAATGGCATCCTGCTGCCATAGTTCAAAAAGAGCTCGAGTACATCATCGATCTTCTACGAGTATGTATAATTTTATCTAAATACAAACAGGAAACACAGAATTATGAAGGTAGATTTATGCGAAGCAATGTCCTGGACATTCAAAATGAAATTTTGTCACCACACTAATGGTTTGTAGTAATTAGTTTCAAGATGGTACTGATTAAGTAAAACACTAAAAGCTTGTCCATACGAAAGAGAAGAATCATATCATAAAAATTATAATTGGTGATGACATGAATAAAATGAATAAATTATAACTTGTTTACAACACTCATACTGAAATTCAGCCACACATATTGGACACTTTGTGACTTGTAAACATGTTATTATTGCATACATATCATATCATTTGCCAGTAATAAGGCACCACAATTCCCTCCTTAACTAATCAGACCATGCCATCTGCACTGCTTCAGAATATCATCCAACAAGATAATCTAGAAATCAGGTCAGGTGTAAACTTCTAAAGCCAGCATGTTGGATATATGTACTTTTATATCGAACTTCACCTCTTAAACTAAGAATTGTTTGCAGTTCAATGATTCTCGAGGTGGGATATGTAACCCAAATAAATTATCAGTAAGTATACTTCGCTTACTTTGAGCAACAGGAAGCCCCAAAATTGAGGCATCTTATATTACTATCAAGCATCCTAATCTTGAATCCAAGGGACAATATCATTGTTAAAGAACCAGGCATGCATCAATTCACCCAGCTACAACTCCATATATTGAACAACAGACAATTGATCACCATGTTAATGAACATGGGAGCTAAATTACATAAACGTTTTCAATCAAAAAAACGAAAGCCCTGTATACACAAATGAAAAACGGAAGTGCGAGTCAAATTGATTGAATATATACTGCCATCCACTTACGCAGTGTTCTCCTGGCCACCACCATGGAAGCCAGTACTCCAGAAGATACCAGCAGGTTTACCAGCAAGTTTCTGAGTTGCAAAAATGTCACGAGTTGCATCAAAGAAAGCCAAAAATTGGGAGGCCATCATACCAAATCGAGATGGTGATCCAAACAAGAAACCATCTGCTGCTAATAGTTGTTCTGGCGTAATTTCTGGTACATCATTTGCCTCTGGGGATGCCTTCATTTTTTCTAGTACCCTTTTGGGCAGCGTCTCTGGCACCTAATTTAATGGTAAGAGGAATTCAATCTATGAAAAAGCTTTTGTCTAATTTCCAACAAAATCTAGTCCCGCAACAGTCTAGAGATTAAAAATAAAAGCTCAAACAAATTGATAAATCGTCGGAGGAGAGGAAAGGATACCCGCCATAAGGTTGCTTCAACACCTTCAACAGAATCAGCTCCTCTATGTACTTCCCTCGCCATCGTTTCTACATGCCCATGTACTGAGTAAAACCTGAGAAATCAAACAGAACAAAACGCTGGTTTAATTTCCGTGCTGATTATTGATATAAACGAATTACAAACCGACCGACTGTGATGGAAGAAAGAAAAGACTGACACTACGTAGATTTTAGTGACGTTGGACATCCCGGTAGCCATGGCTGATTCAGTTATTGATGACGCTGAAGATAATTTGCGGTTATAATTGCAATTGTTTCCAAATCGGACTGGAACTCATATCAGGAAAAAAAAAGTAGGTAGCAGAACGGACGCCGGAAAAACAGTCCGTGACCCGAAGATTCTTGATTTGAATGAATTAAGACGGTGTCGGAGCTCAAGCTGATTAGCGGTATTCCACCAGAAGAAGAAGAACACGACGATTAAGTGAAGGTCGGTACGCATTCCTGGATATGTATAAGATGACATACAAAGGACGTGTCGACGTCTCCCTCCCTGTCCTTTGTTTTCTTGTAAAGGTAACTTGAGCTTACGGTGAACTTGTCATACCTAATATTAATTGATACCAATAAGATTAATCATAAGTCACAATCATACTAAAAATGGCCATTTTTAACACGGCGACAATTCTTACATATTACCTTAAAACGGCCAACTACACAGCAAGATGCGCGGGTGAACAGAAGAAGAAGAAGAAAAAGAGAGAGAGAGGCTAATTTACCACACGTGGCATGAGATGCAGTAGAGATCTAACTGGTGAGGTTATAATTATTTTCAACTTAAAAGATCGTTAAACGAAAATATTGTACATCCTTAAATTTAGAAGATGTAGAGTGAATAATCGAAACAGTGCCTAAAACTTTCCTAGAGGGATAAGTTATTCAAAAATCAAAGCCTTGATCCAAATGGCTCGATTGTCAAAATTGAAGAAAATGAATGGAAAAAAGAGTCTGAATAGTGGAGGTATTCTCTTTTTAGGATTCCATTTAGTATGACTCCATCCTCCACGCAAATGACAAATTACGTGAAGATGAACCGGAAGCATGTTAGCGTGCCTGTAACACACCTTCATATTGGTGTTTATCCTTTTCCAATTCAAAGTTAAAAGTGGTCGTGATACCATAATTGATAGTCCCTTTTAAAGTTTTATAAATTATCATTTGGTATCATGAGTTTTGACTAGATACTTGGTGCACAATATAACTTAGCTTTGGTTCATACTTTACTAGAGAAGAGTTGGATTAGAGTATATAATCAATGAAAAAAAAGGGGGTCTTTGTTGTTCGTTATAGACTATATTTTTCCATAAATTTTTCTAGCTTGTCTTTAGGCAAAAAATTGAGAGTAGAGAATTAAATACAAAAAACCCATTTTTGTTAAAGGGTATGTGATTTTTAGATCTTCTACTTAACCTTGTAGGGTTTCGGTATTATGTAAAAGAGTCATGATGAAACTTTAATTATACAACAAAAAATACATTATTATCTTCTCCTCTAATATGTTCTCTTTGATTGAGAAAATTATTAAGTTGTGTGATTAATTTTGAGAGATCTTATTTGTACTCTTTGCAATCACATCTTTGCATTTAATAAAAATCTCTTGGTTTTATTTTGTTTATAATTTTTGTAATCGTTCAATTTCTTAATTAACTCTTGTATTCTAGATCGTGGATTAGATTTAATCTTATCCAATCTCAAACGAGTATTTGTTACAAAAAATTGGTATCAGAGGCTGTTTGGTGTGATATATAGGAATCAATATGACATCCATAAGATTTGACATTGAGAAAATCTATCGTAATGTCAATTTTAAGTTATGGAAAATTTAAAAAGCGTAAGATTTTGATTCAATGGTAGAAGATTTGATGCTAATTTTTTCATGTATAATGACTCAACTTCAATCACAAAGCAATCGTTGTTGATTCAGTTTTCTCTTCCCGCAATACTTCGTGAAGCATAGTTGTATGGTAGAGAGGGTCTTCAGATCTACTTCTTTGAATCTCTTATTTGTCATCGATTATGGCTTCTTTAAATGATCAAATAACAATTTTTACAATCTGTTATGAATTAAAAGCACCCACATCTTAAGTTTCCATATTCCAAAATTGACACACCGATTGAACTTCTCAATATCGAATCTTGTACTCATCTTGATTACCATATCTTTAACAACCATAGATCTGATACTAAATTCTTGCATAATAGCTTGGATTGAAAGAATCCAAACCAACAACTAAAATTAACAAGATTATGAATAATTAAATATTCAATAAAAAAACAATTGAGGAAAAAGTAGGAATCTTTATTCATGATTTTATGTAATTACAAGATGATTAAACTAATCAATGATTCAATTACACAAATCTACAATTATCTAATAAATGAAGAATTATATGGAAAAGAAGAAGTTAGGTCATAGGACTTGATGGTTAGGGTTCTCTCATATCTCTTTTATACTAGAAAAAATCTTAAAGGGAAAAACAACGTATTTTAAAAATAAAGAAAAAACACAATTCATGTTTAGGAAACAGATAACCCCATGTTAATTCTCTTACTCTCAGCTTTTCACCCAAAAATACATTAAAATAATCTATGAGAAAACACTGTCTGCATTAATAAACATGGGACCCTTGTTTTTCTCATAGATCCCAAATATTAACCCCAAACTTCTCCACTACCTATACAAACCAATAAAATATTATGTTTTGCATCAAATATCCGGTCAAAGCTCATAGTTATGTTGTCGAAGTTTAAGTTATAGATGAAGTCGTGACCTTTTGTTCTATGTACTTTGAAGGGTTTGAGGTGCAATTCAATAGACCTAACATGAATGAGGATACTGCTTCAAAAAAAGGGACAACTTTTGGTGTTTCAATATCAAGGTTGTGGCATTGGTAAGTCATCGATTGTTGGTACCTCAAATAATGAGTTGAATCAAATAAATTGTTATGATTTCAATAATTATCTGCATTTAACAATTATTTAGAGATACATAAATTTTTAGAGTAAGTATACATTAATAATCACCAATAATGTTTCTAATAATTATTTTTGTGTAGGAAATGAATTTTTATTTATTTAATGCTATAGTGAGGATATGAACAAGATATACAAATGTGACAGTAATTTGGATAATATTGAAAAGAAAGAGTTTCCTCAGTTTTATTCTACAGTAATTGAAATCTTCATTTAATTTTCAATAATTATTCCTAATTAATTATTCATGAAATGAAATTAATAAATATTTTTATCAACTATATATACTACATGTGTACAACTTACGTCCGTTGATTTATCAAGAGTGATTATAGCTTATACTTTTTGTATTGTAAACGACATTAGATTCTTAACACATGAAATAGAAAGAAAAAAAAAGAACACAAAATAATAGTGTGTTTGTCCTTAGAGTTGACAATGAATATTATTATAGACAGATACTACATAATATGAAAGAAAAATATTAAAAGTATTTTTATGAGGTATGAGTGGTAAAAGAATGATTGTTATATATTAGGATCTCAAGCAAATCAAGTTTCGTATGTTGATGATATATTGAATGGTCCTCATTGGCAAGTTGTTTGGGAAATCAACCATTAGCATATGTAGGATCTCAATGATGATGAGTAGATTGATGTTGTAGATTGGATTAACTCATCTACTATCGATTTGGAGGTTGATGCAGATAAACTTAATAACTTAACTTTTAGAATTCTTAATGTGAAAAGTGATGAATTCCAAACCAATGATCCTCCTAAGGATGAGTTCATACCTAGTACGATAGATAATTTTGTTAATATGGAAGAGGATGAATCAAACTCAAATATTGAAGATGCATGTAGTGATGAATAATTTATCTTATTTAAACTTTTTATGTTGTGTATATTAGGGTCCATTTTATGAATGTTATCTTTAATATATTAGAATTAAGCCTTTCGTGACTGTTATCAAATTCCTTTTATTATTGTTTGTTAATTTTTTGTCAATGATTAGTAGGTATGATTGATTTCATAATGAGGTATCACGGTGGGGATCGAGGTAATAAGCCCTCTCACCTTTCTTCTAGTATTCGAACTTAGTGGAAGCCAGGTAATGATTTTTTCCTTATATATTATATAACAAAGCAATATATAGTTTTTTACATTTATTTGGTCAACCAATGTGATGCATGTTGCAGCTCCAACATGTCCAAAATTCTCCAAGTAAAAATATACCGATATGTGTGAAATGTTTAGAAAAAATAGTTAATGAAATTTCACCTCTAGTGGTCGTCTCAATTTGATAGGGCTTAGAGACCCATCGGTCATAGTGGTACATTATTTTCAACGCATGCAGGCAATGAGATTGGGAACATGATACCTATGTAAAATGATGATTGGGATCATGTTCTGAAGGAGGATAGAGATATAATTATTGCTTGGATTGAGGTAATAGGTAATCATAGGGATCTTTTAATTTATAATTTTTTTTATTATTTTTAGTTGACTAATCAATAATTTTGTTATGTTTGTTGAAATATTTTGACTTAGATGAGTAGAAGGAGACACCACACTGAACATGAGTATGGGAGGCTATTTGTAGATCGCTCCATGACACCTATAAGAGTAAAAAAAGTCAACTCAAGAATTTATCCAAAAAAACCATGGGAAGAATCCGAATGACTTGGATGACGAGAATTGGAGCAAGATTCAAGAGTTTTGGGATATTCCTAAACAAATGGTACTTGTATAATATTATATAAAGATAAAATTAATATTTTTTAATATTAATTAAGTGTTAATATTTCTTGATTTAAAGGAAAAGTTAGAAAGAAATGAAAGAAAAAGAAGAATCAAGCAACAATATCCTAGACATCAAAAAATTATTAGCTTCGCTACAGTAATGTAAGATTGCAAAATTATGAACTAGAAAATTTTGTTTGAAGAGGTAGACATGGAAGCTAAAATAATAAAAACAAAGGGTATTAGTGCCACACTTGGTACAAGTCCGGTTTCCTCTTCTAATCTCATACTAAGTGCTAGGGCTAAAATCATTACTCCGCTTACATCAATAACATGATGACACGAATCAAATTTGAGAGAACAAATAAATTTATATCATTCTAAATAAAAACAACATCAGACATTACAAAACTTAGAGAAAGATAAATAGGAGGACACAAGAGTCCGAATAAAATCGGAAACAAAATAACAAAAAGGACTTGAGATAGTTCTAAGCTCTCAACCTATATTACGAACCTTTCGCTAATCATTCAACTAACCTACAAACACATCTACCCTTTAAATAGGAAGGGAACCATGAAAAGAACCCTTCAGTACAATGGTACTGAGCAACCCATTATACTAACTCAATATGAAAAACTAACATGGAATACATATAAGGAATTACCAAAGTACTTGCTGTAAAATGTTGAATTATACATGCAGTAATTGAAATACTATCATCATTCATATAACCAAAGACTACCAAACACATATATTACTCACACTCACACATATGGAAACAACTAAAACTTACCAATTGAACATCTAAGGGATACTCTTTGAATTATAATTAGAAACAACATTAACCCAAAACCAAGATGACAACGACATATTACATGTATCATTATCAATACAAATAAAAATTCATAACATCACTGGTAGGCCCACAAGCACAAGACCAATGGAAATCCACAGCATCACAATTAGGCGTAAAGCATTCTACCAACACATAGGTAGGTACCAAACTACAAGTAGGCATAAAGGCTATTACTGAATAACAAATAAGCCCAAATGATACTACTAAACCATAGGTAGGCATAAAGGATACTACTAAACCATAGGTATGAACAAAGGCTAATACTAACTAGTCCAATAATCTAATCACAACCATTTCCATTTTATTACTCAACAGAAGATCATATCAACCTAAATACACTAAGGTACTCCATTCATACAAATGCCCAAGGTAACATAGTATCCTACCAACTATTAGCCTAAGGATGAAAGGTATCCTGATCACACTGTACATGAAAGTAACATAGTATCCTACTCACAAGGATTCATAATCCATAAGTATGTATACCCTCTATAAGTCTACAAAGGTTAATATAGTAAGATATATAGTATGGCTGGGGCACTAAAGCAAACTAGCAAAAATCTATAGTCAACTATGGGCTAAATCATATCTTTAAGGTAGCAACCCCTAAAGATCCACCATTTCCGATCTTATGGTCTTTTACTTTAAGTATTAGTATTCTATCAATATTAGCACAAAATCACAATCAATCATATATATTCAGTTCCCATACTTAACCATTTTATTCATTTCTCATTTATTCTATATATCCAAAAACAAGTTCAAAACTAAGGTCAATCATAAAAAGATATTAAGGTTATCTTAGGATCAATTATTCACATTTAGACGTATTAGGCCAAAAATGACCAAAATACTCCTAAGATCAAAATTACACATTATCAACCTTTTTAATTACTAATTCTATTTTATTTATAAAATTGTCATGAAAAAGCTAAAACATAATAATTAAATTAATTTATCATATAAATAAATTATCAAATATGCCAAATGACCATTTTACCTTTAATTATGATTTTACATATAAAGCCCTATTATGAGTATGTAATACATCTACAATCACATAATCTCATGCTCAAAAATATATAATACACATTAGAAATTCTTATTATGATAAATATCATAACACACTCAAAATGACCAATTTACCCTTAGGGCACACATCCATAATTATTATTCCACATATATATCTGAGCATGCTCAACCTATCCTTTTCAAGTACATGTTATACATAATCATAAAGGCCATTTTTGCCATACTTTTATACCCAAATTATTTTATATAAGATAAATGCTATTTTTACTATTTTTTTATGATAGCAATAATAATCACATAATTATAAGATAATGAATCATGCTGAACATATTTCATACATAAACCCTAGTATGCTATCAACCTATCATGTGATATTTTCCATTTTATTAGAATATAAAAGTTAACACAATTTATACATCAAAACCTTAAAGTGCTATCATACGATGTCTGAAATTTTAGGAGAGTAAAAAGTTACCTATTTTTTAATAAAAATGCAAATTAACAGTATCCTACAAAAAATTATAAGATCCCACTAATCAAACATTCATACTTAAAAATATGTCATAGGTACCATATTAATATTCAACAAATAAAACAATATTTATAATATTACAATATTTATTTTTCAAAATAACCAAGGGTACAAAAAAGTTTCAAGAAAATAGAACCACCTCATGTTGAATGCGCAACGTGAGTAGTGCACAAGGGAGGGGTGCCGAATATCTACAAGGTTGGCTGGCTAGGGTGGTAGAGTGAGGTAGTGGAGGTGGAGATGGTGGTTGGTTGGTTCTTGTTAACAGGTGGAGGTGATGGCCATGGGTGGTTGTGTGGAGGTTAACTCGGCTAGGAGGGAGCTATGAAGAACGTGGTGTGGGGGATGGAGTTGGAAGTGGTAGAAAGTAGTGCATGGGCTAGAGGTTGCAGGAAGGGTGGTGTAGGAAGGGTTGGAGATGTAGAGGAGGGATCTGAAGATGGTGGAGACTAGTGGGTGGCAGTGGTAGAGAGGGTCGAAGGGGGTGGTTAGCTATGGAGGGAGGTATCGATGTAAAAGGGGGAGCAACAAAAATTTATGTCATTGCCTGAGGAGTGCTATAGAGGTTTTGGTCATATGGGAGGGGAAGGAGAAGTAAGGTGTGGTAGGGAAGAAGAAGAAGAAGAAAAGGAGAAGACAAAGAAGAGGAGGGTTCAGGTATAGAAATTAGGTAATGGTAGAGGCTGTAATGGTGTTGGGTGGTGACCCTCAGGCAAAAAGGAACCAGGATAAGGAAGTGGATGGTGGTCAATGGCGATATAGAGGAGAAAACATGGGTAGGAGTTGGTGAACCCAAGGATGGGTTGGAAGAAGAAGCAGGTTGGCGGTAAAGGGATTGCATGAAAATGGAAGGGAGAAAGTGTTGGGATGCTGGTGATGTGCACTAGTGATGATGGTTTCTGTGAACCTAAAGAAAGTTGAGATGGGGTAGGGCTGGGTTCGTACAAGGAAAAGAGATAGGGAAGGATGGTTGTAGTAGATGTAGAGGGTTGCGATGTTGGGTTGAGGAAGGGGAACCAAATTGATCCAAGAGAGAGGGAGTAGGGGAATGATCGGGGTTAGTTGAATGAAAATCGAAGGGAGTAGGAGAAGGGGTTGCGAAGGCTATTTGAACGAATGGAGGAAGAGCTATTATGTGTATGTAATTATGAAAATGGTGAAAAAGGCGTATGATAGAGAGGTCAGGTGACAGGGATGGGGTGCATGAAAAGTGGAGAGATTTTAGGAGGAGTGTTTGGGGTAATAAAATGGGTCACTCATTGGGTAAATTAGGAGGGGTAAAATGGTGGGTAGGATAGAGATATTTTATTTTAGGTTTAATTTTAGTTTTATCATGCTAGAGTACCATATGGGAAAAATAATCCAGAGAAAATAATCTAGTTTAGGATAGGTTCTGCAAGAAGGTAAAAGGTAAAATAATAAGAGAAAATATTTAAAAATTATTTAGATTATGGGTTGAAGGTTAATGATAATATAATTAGGCTAAGGTTTACGAGTTAGTTTTAAATAAAAGGTTAAACATTTGAAAGAAAATGTGACAAAATTTCAGCATGTTACAATTAATATATTATATACCTACTTTATTACTTCATTCATTATTTATATTGTTATGCATAAAATTCTATTATTTTTTATTATAACTATAACCTGATCCTAAACCTAAGAAAATTTTGGTTGAGGTCGAGAATTTGAGAGAAATGCACTGCAAGGATGGGAAATAGGTGAGGGAAGATGGTGAAAGTAAATATGTAAGTTTATAATTCAATAAAAGAATTAATTTAGTTATATTTTATTTAGAAACTATTTATTCTTAATTTTGACTTTTCTTATAGCATAAAATAGTAGAGATGCTTCAAAGGATGATGGAGGAGGCTCAAGTCTAGTTACTTGGAAGTGAATGTGGGTCTAATGAGCTAATGCAAATTGACTCAGAGACCATTTTACATGACGTTATTAGACAAATTTTAATGACAATTTCAAATTATGGACAATAGTAGTATTTTGAATATTTTTAATTTAATATTATCAATAAGATATTAATGTTAATATGAAAATGAAATTATTCATCATTAATGATTTAGGTTAATATAAATATGTCTAATTTGTTTTAAAAGAATACATACATACATACATACATATATATATATATATGTTAATTTTATAGCTTCGTAATAAAATTTAGGGAAAAAATTTAAATTTAGTTTTTAGTGACGGTTAGGGTTAGAGATGGCAATGGATCCGGTCTAGCCAGAGCCAGACTCGGACCCGTTTTTAATATCTTAACCTAGACCCAATCTAAATCCATCGAGTCTCAAAAGTTCAGACCTAGATCCAGACCCACAGAGTCTTGCAGGTAAATGGATCCTAAACAAGTCTTAAACGACCCAGACTATTTTTGATTTTTTTATAAATAATCTATGTAAATATAATTATATTTATGTTTTATATAGCTTAATATGTATTTTTTGGTAAAAAATATATTCGAGTAAAAATATAAATATTTTAAAATAGTTACTTTAACATTTTAAATAATATTTGAATGCTTTTGGAATATAATATTATACATAATAAATACGTAGAAATAAAATTTAAACAAATGAATGAGGATCTCAAACACGATTAAAATAAATATGAAAAATATAATATTAGTTTGTGTGTGTGTGCGTGTGTGCACTAAACAGATCTTGGTCAGATCTAGGCCTGAGACTACTTAACCCGGATCTAGACTCATTTAGATATATATAGATTCATACCTGACTCAGACCCGTAAGTTCAAAAATCAGGGACTCAGACCCGCTAAAAATAAGGTAGGTCTAGCGGGCCTGGGTTAGATCCAGGACCCATTACCTTCCCTAGCTAGGGTTGCTGCAATCGACCTAAAAGTCATCACACAAGATTAATAAGATTTTTTTAAAAAAAATTGAGCATTCAGTGACAACGTGATCTCTGCATTGGATATATTGGTTGTCGTAGTAGGCTAATAAAATTATTTTCATTTAGGCATTCAATGATGATGGGGTCGCCAAAGTAGACCTACAATATTATCACAGTAGATATTTTTTTAAAAAATTTTTGGTTATATTGCTCTCACAATAGTATAATAAGGGCAATATAATTGTCGCAACAAACTTTCTATGATAACTTTTTAAGTGTTTAGAGGCAAAAGTTGTGGTAGAAGAGTGTATTTGTGGTAGTATTATGCATAAAGCTTAGCTCCACCTCAACTACTATCATAAGATTCTCTTATTACCCACACTTAACCAACGTTACTCAGGTATCTCTGTACCCTTTGATTTGCTTTTTCCCTCTTCTTTAACTAATGTCTCCATATCTAGCTCACTTGAGTATTCGGGAATTTTAGATGGGCACTACATTAGTGTTCCTTGGACTCTCTTCAGCTAGTCATTATGTTGTATTGTAGGTCCAATGTCCGACACCTGTCTTAAAAAAAAATAATGATAGGTCATACCAATAAATCATAATGAACATATTATATTTATATGGTTATGTTAGATTTGTCTCAAAGTCACGATGGTCCAAGACCAATTCTCAGCCAAATAAACTCAATGGCTGTTTCCGTATCATATGTGTGTGTTGGTTGTTGTGATCTTCCCACATAATTTGGATAACAACCCACCGATATCTCTTTCCTCCTTTTTAGCTTTTGCTTAACTTTTACTTTTACTTATTCTTATTTTTATCAGTTTTTATCTTCCTATTTTTAAGGCGTGCATGGTTATATGCACTGATATATAGTTTAATCTTCAGCACTTAATAAAATTCAATTAACCTTTTCTCCATCAATTGTGCTCTCGCTCAACATGGTATCAGAGCATTCATAAGTCGTTCGAGTACAATTTTTTTTGTCATTCTGATTTCACTCTTTCTTTTTTTGTTTATTCACCTCTGGCAAATGTCGAACACACAGTTTTAGCCTGCCACATCTGATGCTTTATACACCTTAATTGACCCATCAAATCCTCTCTACTTACATGCCTCTGACAACCCCGGAGCCATCCTCATATCCAAGGTTTTTTATGGAACTGATTATTATGCTTGGAAAAGAGCAATAACAATTGCGCTAGCAGGAAAGAACAAACTGGATCTAATTAACGGGACACTAAAGGAACCCGAAAGCAACTCAGCAAATTTCAACCAATGGGTTAGGTGCAAATCCATGGTAACTAGTTGGATCATTAATGCCCTTAGTAGGGAAATTACTTAAAGCATATGTTTATTGCCTCGACACATGAAATCTTGAAGGAATTACAAGAACGGTATGAAACCGCAAATGGAGTGAAACTATACCAACTCCAAACAGAGATTTCTTCTATCTCCTAAGGAGTGGATAGTGTAGCTGCATTTTTTTACCAAGTTAAAAAAACTATGGGATGAGCTAACTTTAGTAAATACACTTCCCTCTTGCACTTGTGGCGCCACCAAAATTTTAACAAAACACCTTGAAGACCAAAAATTAATCCAATTTTTTATGGGATTGAATGAGTGTTATTCAACAATCAGAGGGAATATTCTAATGATCACCCCACTTCCTAGCATTAGAACCATATATTCCATGCTAATAAATGAGGAAAAGCAGCGTGAAGTTGGCTCATCTAGTCTAATCCCTTCGGATATGGTGGCTTTGAACACTTCAATACCCAAACAAGACTATACATTGGGCTGGAAATCAGATATGAAGAAACATATCTACAATTATTGTAAGAAAATAGGCCATACTAAAGATAAGTGCTACCGGTTAGTTAGCTTTCCTCCCAATTTCAAGTTCACCAAGGGAAGAAAATTCTCGGGATTCACTCAAATTTCTAATGGTGGGCAGGAAGAGACTAGCAACAATGTTTTTGGACCTATCAGCAGTGAACAATACAATGAAATTTTGACACTTCTTAATCAGTATCGAGTTAAAGAATCTAAAATGGAAGCTACTCAAAATTATTCTCAGAATCTTATGGCAGCTAGTATGCTAAGCTTTATAGGTATGAATTTAATCTCTCATGATCCTTTTTCAAAAAAATATTCTTTTCATGTTTCTTTGGCTTATACTCAAATGTGGATATTAGATACCAGCGCAACTGATCATATGAGTGGTAACCAAACACTGTTCACCAATCTCAAGCCGAACCCCAATCTTGTATCTGTGTTTCTTCCAAATGTTTTCCATGTCACTGCCCATTCTTTTGGTTCAGTCCTCCTAGATAATGGTATCACCCTAGAAGGAGTCTTGTTTGTTCCTAATCTTAAATACAACCTAATCTCTATATCTAAATTAGCTAAATAATTGGATACCTTCATTTGTTTCGCTAACAGAAAATGCTTACTATAGGGCCCTTTGAAGAAGACCCTCTCCATTCTTAGTGAACTCAAAAGAGACCTTTACCTCCTAAGTTCCAATAGTCCATTGAAATCAAGATTTTGCCACAAAGCCCTCACCACGGCTAGTTCCAGCACAAAATCTGTCAATCATTATTCCACACATAATTTTAGTTTTATTTCTTCCGATGAAATATTGTGGCATCTTAGACTGGGGCATCTTCCGTTATATAAACTCAAACAAATGTTTCCTTTTTTGAGTACTATCAATAAAATGACAGATTTAACCTGTGATGTATGCTTTAGGGCACGTCAACATAGACTGCCTTTTTCTTCTAGTTCCACACAATCTAAGGCACCTTTTGATCTTATTCATATAGATACTTGGGGGCCTTATAAAACTACAACATATGATGGGTTTAAGTATTTTTTAACCATTGTCAATGACCATTCTAGGGCTACTTGGACGTATCTTTTGAGTACCAAAGGTAATGCTTTCACCGTCTTGAAATCATTCATCATTTTGATCAAAATTCAGTTAGGCAAAAACATTAAAGTTATTCGATCTGATAATGCCTATGAGTTGGGATCGAGCTTTGAAGCTCGGAATTTCTTTCTCAGCCAAGGCATCATTCACCAAACCAGTTGTCCCTACACACCACAACAAAATGGCATAGTGGAACACAAACATAACACATTCTTGAAATAGCGCGTGCCCTTATGTTTCAATCTAGTCTTCCCTATGAATATTGGGGTGATAGCATATTGATGGCATCTTACATAATTAACAGACTCCCCTCTCCCACGCTTAAAAATTGCAGTCCCCATCATGTCCTTCTCCACACCAAGCCCAAACTTGATCACCTAAAGCCTTTTAGATGCCTTTGTTATGTTGCCACAATAAAAAAAAAACACATGAGATAAATTTATGCCGAAATCTTACCCTTGGGTTTTCCTTGGCTACCCTCATGGAAAGAAAGCATACAAACTTCTCAATTTAGAAACAAGGCAAGTACTTTGTTAGTAGGGATGTCATTTTTCGTGAACACATTTTTCCCTTTAACAATACCTTTCATCGACCTTCTAATTTTCAATTCGGCACTACTCTACCTCTGCCCATGCCAGACATCATTTCCTCACCTGAGTATACTACTACTCCTTCTTATTCATCTCCACAACATTCTTCTCCCTTATATTCTCATTCAAGTGATGTCTCATCCTCACCCACACCGTTCCATGCTCCACTTTCACCTCCTCCTCCACAATGATCTAGCAAATTTGCACACACTCCCATACGCTTCCAGGACTATATTTGCCACTGTGTCTGTAGCAACTCCAATCATGATGACCAAAGTTGCTCTCACACCTTGACCAACACCTACACCACTACATTACCACCTTATCATTGCCTTCATCTTTCTTCTAATTCTTCTCCAACTTCATATATACCTGAACCAAAATCATATGACGAGGCCCCACACTGGGTCAAAGCTATGGAACAAGAGCTTGAAGCTTTGCATGAAAGTGGGACATGGGAATTAATGAAACTACCTAAAGAAAAAATTCGATCGGTTGGCGTTAGGTTTACAAGGTCAAGTACAAGGAAGATGGTTCTATTGAGAGATATAAGGCATGGTTAGTTGTTCGTGGTTTCACTCAATGGGCAGGGGACAATTTCAAGGAAACTTTCTCTTTGGTTGTTCGTATGACAACTATTCGCAGTCTTTTGGCAATAGCAATGAAAAGGGACTGGTATGTTCAGCAGTTTGACATCAACAATGCTTTCTTAGATGGAGATTTACATGAAGATATTTACATGAAGCCGCCGCTTGGTTTGAATGTTCATCCTTCTCTAGTTTGCAAGCTTAAGAAGTCTTTTTATGGCTTGAAACAAGTTTCACGTCAATAGTATAAGAAGCTTTCTTCTTCCCTTACTTCTAAGGGGTATGTTCAATCTAAAAATGATTATTCCCTATTTACTAAACAGGATGAGAACAAGCTGGCCATTATAGCCGTATATGTGGATGATATATTGGTGGTGGGAGATCACATGCCTAAAATTCAATATGTCAAGACCTTCCTTCATGAACATTTTCGCATTAAAGATCTTGGGAATCTACATTATTTTTTAGGTATGGAATTTGTGAAATGTCCGGATAGCATTATTATGACACAATGGCGTTTTGTCATGGATCTTCTTGTAGCCTATTCCATGTAGAATTATACTATGGTGACCAACCCCTTAGATACCAAGGAGAAATTATTACCCAACATGCAAGCTCCCCTGCCGATCCTACTGAGTTTCATTGCCTAGTTGGGAAGTTAAATTACTTAACTAATAGCCGACTAGATATTGCTTTTATTGTTCAGTATGTTAGTCAATTTAATAGTGCACAACGAGTCCCACATTTTTGCATTGCATATTTTGCGTTATTTGAAGGGCCGAACCGATAAAGGGATACTTATCAACAATAACTCCTCCACTTCTCTCCATGCTTTTTGTGATTCGGATTAGGCTGCATGTCCAATTAGTCATCGTTCTATCAGTGGGTATTTCATCACTCTTGGTGGTTCACCTATATCTTGGAAATCAAAGAAGCAAACCACTGTTTCTTTATCTTTTGCTGAAGCAGAATACAGATCCTTGCGTCGTATAACTTCAGAGCTTGTTTGGTTAACTTGATTACTTCATGAAATGTCCGTTCCTGATATCACCCCAATCCCAATCAAGTGTGACAACCAAGCCGCAATTTACATTGCCAAGAATCCAGTTTTTCATGAATGCACCAAACATATCGAGCTGGATTTTCATTTTGTTTGTGACCAACTCCTTGCTGGTTTGATTGATATCACACATACCCGCACACAAGATCAACTGGCAGATGTGTTCACTAAACCTCTTCCAGGATATGCTTATGCTTAGGCTCCGTCCATGTTGGACATGCATACCCCTGCTCTAGCTTCCGGGGGTGTTAGAGCTGTCTCAAAGTCACGATGGTCTAAGTCCAAGTCTCAGCCAAATAAACTCAGCAGTTGTTTCCGTATCATATGTGTGTGCCGGTTGTTGTAATCTTTCCACATAATTTGGATAACAACCTGCTGATATCTCTTTATTTCTTTTTAGCTTTTGCTTAACTTTTACTTTTATTTATTCTTAGTTTTACCGGTGTTTATCTTCCTATTTTTAAGGCGTGTATAGTTATATGCATTGATATATAGTGTAATCTTCGACACTTAATAAAATTCAATTAACCTTTTCTTCATCAATTGTGCTCTCGCTTAACAGGTTATAGCTTGCTCGTCAAATTGTTTATGGGCTCAGGTTCGATTGAGTGTTGTGTGTTTTGGTCTTCTTATTTTAGGCGGTGCGAGTCACCCTGATCACCCATCTTTTGGCATATAAACGATCGTTTTTGCAAGACTTCATGCCCAAACTTAGTTTTATATATATCTTTTATTGTAAGATATACCGAAAAAAGTAAGAATATTGTTTAATTTTAAAAGAGAAATGGATTTTTCATCAATCACGCTCGTGAATTTCTAAGCAGGTCAATGAATTGGCTAGTGATTATAATCGGACATAAATTTCATTATACGAAGCCATTACTCAATCAAACGCTGAGGCTGATGAACCAAATTGAGTGCGCGCGCAGCCGAACCGAAACGATCAAAACAATTCAAAGCAGTTGTAATCCTCCTTGATGCGGCACGAGAAAAGACGATTGGTCGACGGAATGAACGGCACAGGCAAGGGCGACAGCTTTGTTCTCACACTCTCTCTGTTCGTCATCGGGATCGCTATCCGCTACAATGCCAGCTCCAGCTTGAAGGTGCGCAACCCACTGTCGACGGTCGTGCTTGTAGCGACGGTACTTGGTATTCTTGTGGGATGAAGAATGGGATGCGGGAGCCGGGGAGGAGAATACCATGGTCCTTAGGGCGAGAGCAACGTCAATGTCGCCGGAGAAAGAGATCCAACCGAATCCGCCACCGTAAGGACCGCGCTTCGTAACCTCGAGCTTGTCGATTAGTTCCATAGCTTTGACCTACATATGTATGTGTATGCAAAAATTGGACTTGATCCTGAGGTGTGGGTACTGGGTAGTAGTACTACCAAGCTCACCATAACAGGTAAGTAGTTAAAGAGAAGAGAGAGTGAAGAAAATTAAGAGACATCTTTGCGCACCTTTGGCGCACCACTAACTGTTCCAACGGGCAAAGCAGCACGTAAAGCATCCCAGCTAGTTAAATGATCAGGCAACTCTCCCGTCACCTGTACGTAAATGGAAAGAGGAGGGAAGTAAAAGAAAAATTAAAAGTTCGATCCGACTACTTGACATTATCCAATGAGAAATCAGCCGCCTGGAGGAAAAAAAAAGGCTGTATCTTTAGCCAGCATACCGTGGAACTGATATGCATGACATGGGAATATTTCTCTATATCCATAAGCTTTTCAATCTTCACGGATCCTGGTTTCGAAACCTACATATTCAACAAAATGGATTATACACACGAATCACAATTAAGACGGCATTCATCCATTCGACTGCCTTTCCCGAACACAACCGGGCTTCTTACAATATGATATCAAAGTGTTGCGTTCCTCGACAAAAAGAACCAAGCCAATATATAAGTCCGTTTCGCCAAGTGCAGGAAAAAAAAAAAACAAAGTGGCGTCAGCCAAATGCATTGGGTCATGGCCCAAGTGCCATTAGCCAATTACAAAGGGTGACGACTAAAGGGCGATAAGAACATTAGCCACGAGCAATTAGCGCCAATCAAAGGGGGTCACACCCATGGGGCGATAATTTCTTATCCTTGCGATCTTTAAATTATATTTACTTAGAATTGTGTCAGGAATACCACCCGCTAGAGACCCAGGGGGCCGTTATTCTCAACACAAAGCAGAGTAATTGTAAAGGCGAGCGGTTGCCAGAATGGGTGCAGCCACCGGTACACGTAAAATTGAACGACGCCTATAGGATAAGGCTCAGCGGCGGCATATGCGATTGATCAAATCAGATCAGAGGCGTAAACCGGAAAACGCAACGAGATGGAAGGATTAAAGGAGAGAGATCAGAACCTTTCCGACATCATTTCTTGCGAGATCAACAAGCATGGTGTGCTCCGCGAGTTGTTTTTCGTCATTCAAAAGCTGTTTCCCCAATTCAATATCTTCTTTCGAGGTCTTCCCTCTTCTGATAGTCCCAGCAAGAGGTCTGTTTGTGATTTTTCCCTGCATTATATATAACAGTACGTGTACAGAGCTTCAGATACTTGCATGGCGATTAGTACAAAGGAATTATGCTATAGCCACTCTCTAGCTTATTTAATCAAGAAAACCATCGATCAGAAACATGCATATATATATGCATACATATATATATATACCTTAATCACCCGAGTCAGAATTTCTGGACTTGAGGCGACCAAAACACATCCCCTGGCCTGGAGTCATGAAATTCACGTACCCACGTAGTGGAGGAACCGTTGAACATTATCTTTCCAGGGAGAAACAAAATAATAGGAATACACGAAAGAGAAGTTGAAAGCAAATTAGGGATCGATCGTACTTGAAGGTAAGCCATATAGGGACTCGGATTTATAGTTTTCAATGACAGATACACTTCAAATGGATCGGCAAATGTTCGCATCTCGAATCGCTGGCTTAGTACAATCTGAAAAATGTCACCGGCAAATATATGCTCCTTAGCTCGCAGCACGGCATCCTTGTAGTCTTGTCTATTCATATTCGACGTCCCGAGTGAAGGCTGATGAAATAGGCGAGGAGCACGCAGGCTGCTGATCGGCGGAGAATCTAAGCCGCGGCCGCTGAATTAAAAATGCATGCATAATGACGTAATCAGAAAGATCCATGCGATGCGTAAGCCAGGCTGATGAAGGATATATATATATATCAAGTGGTGAAATTACAAGAGCTTTTGAGAGGAATTACTCACTTGATCGCAACGACGTCGCTGTTGCTTACTCTAGAGAAGAGGGATTCCAACCGATTCGTCCCGTCTTCATAGGCCTCTTCAACGGAAGCAAATCGATCCAAAAGAACCCAATGAATGATATACACTTTCTGCAGCCGCATGCAGAGTTAGAAAATATATCGCATAATGGTGTCATATATATAAATATGTATATGCATGTAAGACGATCGACAACACAAGGAAACGTCTGACGTCGATTGGTTCTATATCCATGTTTTCTAGTTATAACAGAAAAATGGAGAGTAACATTTTTCTGATTACGATCGCAGCTACGTAAATTAAGTGGTAGATGAATTCATGCGTACCTCCACAAAACGATCAAACACGACTACATCGTCGTAGAGACCAAGGTGAACGTCCGGGAGGTCTCTGTCATCCGCAGGGGCATTGGAAAATGGAACTTTCCCTTTCTCCACGTACCGAACTGTGTCATATGAGAAATAGCCTACCCATCCACCTAATCAATTTGAAAAAAAATAAAATTTGTTATTTTACGGGCCTTGAGCTGGCTAGCTATATAGGATATGGGATAGAGTCGGACGTCCTCATGGTTTAGTCACTGCGGCCAAGAAGATACTAAGCACCTAACTTTCAGAATATTTTATTTATCTTGAGAAATACCTATATATGGAGATCAAATAATAAAAATACCATTAATTAATTTAACAACATGATAAAAGTAAATGATTCACCTTTCAAAGTTCATCACCAAATAATTTCCTAAAAATAAATATGCCAACAAAATACATATATACACTAGGTACTACTAAAGCTTAGTAGAGTATACTACTAAGTTCATATAATTGAACGTATTAATATGAAGAATACATAATAAATTTAAGACATTGATATATCATTGGCGTTAGATAATCTATTATTAAATAAGTATAATAATATAATTTTAGCAAAGTATGTTAAAATATAATATTATTATAATAAGATTAAGTGAAGTCGGTTGACTTTGACCAAGAGACAAATCATAGCCTCCATGGCTCTTGATCTATTTCAGTTTATCAGTATTCAAATGTGTGTGTGTGATAGATTAGTTCTCTTTAATATTTTTAATCTAATTATAATACCCAGTCCTAAAATCCTTCAAAATGTATTTAAAATTATATTAATATAAAATAAATCAGTTTTGGTGTTGGAAATGGCTTGAAATTCTAATAAAAATATAAATTTCAAGCATACTGATCAACTAGTATACTCAGAAATTGACATTGTTATTCTCAACAAACTAGTCGACTAATTTGCCTAAACCGATTGATTAGTTATCCTGTAATTTTAGATCCATTTTTAATTTTGATTCAATTTTTTTAAATATTTATGAAAAATTCTAATTAGAATCCATTTGTGCTAATAAGCATATCTTGCTACTTTGGGATTATTTTCACATTATTTAGATCATTCTATTATTTTATTTAGTTAATTTTTCCCAAAAAATACTTTTGAGACATACTTCACATTCTCTCTTCTCCCTCACCTATCCATTGTTCTTTCGGTAGCTGAGGTGCGTGGATGACTTCATGCACCCATTCCCTGACTTACCAACCCATTATGATGTTCCTTCCTAACTACACTCAACCCCATCACTCCATCAAGTCAGCCTTCACTTCGTGGTTGCCCACACTCAGCCTTACCATTATCATCCCTATCTCCCCTATGAATATCGACTAGTCTCACCTCTATACCCTTCATTCCTAATCCATTTTCATTCCTCTCCTATTATTCTTGCTCTCTTCTCCCAATTCTTGGTGGAAAAACTTTCTAAGTGTTGATCATTCCTTCATTTTTCCCTTTCTCCTCTTTATAAAAGAAAAATAGAGGCTTGCTGGTTTTCTCCCTTCCTTGGTTGAGCATTATCTCCCTTTCTCTTCTTCTACTCTTGGCTTTAGTTATCCCTTGTTTATATTAAGTATGGAAGGATTAAAGTTTGAGAAAGATTGAATAATTTGGTTCTTTGCCTTTGGCATCCTATTTCTGAGAAAAGGTTGGGTTGTGTTTTGTTCTTCTTCTTCTTATGATTTCTTTAATTTTAATGAATTTTTGAAAGTCTATTTTAATGGTTTTAACTTTAATTCTCTTAGGAATCAAGACTCTGATAGGTAGCCATCAAGTAGGAGTTTTTATTCTAGAAGAACTGTTTCAAGGTAAGACATTCTTATCTTTAATATAAAAAATGTTTTATCACTTGTGGAGGTTCCATGTGCTTGGTGTGTTTTGTATTGAGCATGGCTTGATTGTATCCTAGAATTTGAGCATTTGGTAGAATTCCTTCCTAAAGTTGGCATTGTTGGGTTTCTCTGATTTTTTTGTGCATAAGTTAGCCATTTGAGCATGATTCATTTAAATACCTAAAATATCTTGTATCCATGTAATTCTATATGTGTAGCGTGTCTTTTTATGTGTTTTATAACATAGAAACATGTTAGGATTAATATGGTAAATTTTGGTCATGTGCGTCGTAAGTATGGGTAAGGTTTTTCCTAAACTAGTCAATCGATTCGTTGAGTCTATCATCTGGTTGTGCGAGCAGTTGCATGGTTTGGAAATTTGGATTGGTTAGTCATGAAATCAGTCGATTGGTTTCATAAACCATTCAACTATGATTGCTCTAGATTTAATAAAAACCACAATGGTGATATCTGTGAATTGAATTGATTAAGTTTAGTGTCATCTCTAAACACTCATTTAGTGTCTTTTATGCCTTGTGATGTGTTTGGTGTTATCACTTGGAAACACCCAATTTAGTTAATAATGAAATTTAATTATGTTTGGTGTTTTCACTAGAAATCACCCAATTGGTGGTTTTTATGCCTTTATGATGTGCTTGGCGTTATCACTTGGAAACACCCAACTGGTTATTTGTGGATTTTATTTGTGATTTGTGATATCACTTGAAAATGTATAATAATGGAATAAGATTTTGTTCAATCCTTTTTCTCCGACTCACAAGGTAGATGACCATGAGTTAGTGGGCAGATCACCCTATGGTTTATATTTTTTACTTAATACATATTTTCTTCTCTACCAAGTTATGGTTGGTAGGGGGTATGCACATATCTTTGAGGTATAGGATTATACTATGGCAGGCTAGCATGACAATGGTGTCTAATATGGGTAGGTTAGGTATCCCATGTACAAGCCTCCTGGAACTTTGTATTGTCCATTTCTTATGCGGGTATGGTATCCTAATTTTTTAGCTCTCATGGAGGAGGCTTCAAGGTGTGGTGGGTGAAGTATCCCGGTACAAGCCCTTTGATGTACTTCGGCCACGTGCGGTAGGTGCATTCGATGTGTGGTGGGTGTGGTATCCCCAGAGAAAAACCTCTTCAATGTATCCTGAACCCGTGTGAATGGTGTGGTATCCCAAACTTTTAGCCCTCGCGATAGGTGTACTTGAGTGTGGTGGGTGTGGTATCCCATTGTGATTATTTTTGCTGCCATGACTTTTGTTCATGGTGGAGAACTAGTTGTAGTTGAATGAACTATCTTATTAATTGAAAATTGTATGACTACTAAAGGGAGAATTCTAATGTGATTTATATTTTATTGATTGTGACGTATTTATTGTATTGTTACCCTCCATTATTTCCATGCAAGCATGCCTTATTGTATTGTTACCATAAGACTAAGTGTTAATTTCCATGCAATGATGTCTTATTGTGTTGGTGTGTTTATGCTCATGCTACTATGTGACTTCAATGTGTTGCATGAGCTTTACCATATTTTAGGTAGTGTGTTTTACTAGTACTTAATCATATTGATACTACCCTTGTGTGGTCACTATGATAATTCAGCTTCTGGTCCGAAGAGTAAATGATGATTTGTAGGGATATGACTCTCAATTAGAGTATACTAAGGGTAATGAAGTGGGTTATTAGTGGTTCATTTATTGGGGTTGGAGATTTATGTTTATGCTTAAGAGTTAAGCTAACCGGTTAGAGGTGTTTACCTACTACGTTGGAAAGTTTTTAATCTTTCAATTATTTAAACTCTTGGCTCGATTTCCTGTATTTGGATTTGTAAACTATCATACTCTATGTATATTATTGCTCTTGCCTTCATTATTTTATACTATTGCATTAATATTATGATCACGTGTCTTTTTGTTTGTTGTTCCGTTTTACCTTGCATCAGGCATGGGCTAAGTGATGATCACACATCTCTTATAGTCAATGTGGTAGTAACATCCCCTTGTTTTGTTTTTCAAACGCTTTTGTATTGTCTTCAAAATAAAATTTTCTAGTTCGTAAATTAGGGGTGTTACACTAATTTTCAAATTATTAAGATATTTTTTTTCCAATATCATAGTTTTCATCACTAATCAAAACTTATAAGGGTCTACACATGAGAATTGGTAAGTGGTTCACAAATGATGTGAAAGAGAGTTATGTATGTAATTAAATATTATATTCTATTGTCTTATGAATTAATTAAAATGAATTTTTTGTATTAATGTAATATTTCTTTTATAGAACAAAATGGATAGGTAGCGTGATGATGCTCATATAGAAGTGCAAATGAAGGAAGCGGGAGCAAGCAAAGACCCCTCTACTAGTTCTACAACCCCACCACCGATCGATGAGAATGTGATAATAGATGATGGTATTGATCATTGTCGGGAATCCAAGAAGGGTGTGAGACATATATTATCATGTTCTTCTTTTTCTTCTATTGGCATATGCCTTCCATTGTTTGAGGATAGTAGTATAATGTTCGCTATTGAAGCCCTTAACACTGGCCTAGGAGATATTATAGAGATGTTCTATTCACAGCAAACCAAGATCGATTGTTGAGACAAATTGTGGCATTATAAAAATTTGAATCTTGATCTACTCCTCATCCACCATCCCAACATCAGTTAGATCAACATCCACATGGTATGTCCGAGTCCGAGTAGTAGAATGATTGGGATTTGTCATATATTTTTTAGATTTTGGATATAACTTTGTAAAAAATCATATTTAATGTTTATTTTGATTATTTCAACTATTTAATGTTTATAAATATTTATATTTTGATATCCCAACATCTCATATATGATATTTTATATCTACTAGAAATAATAAATCGACTAATAGTAAGTGTATTAAATAAATAAGATATAGAGACGATTTTTTTTATACCACAACTACGACAAGTCGCCGCAAAACCCCCTTTTTCCTATAGTGAGCACAATTAAATATAGGGGAAATGTGTCAATAAGTCTAGTCATGAACTATTAAATAGGATTTTGTGGCGGTCCTCCATTTATAATAGCTAAGTTTACAGTTAAATTTAAGTGTAAAACTCATCCACCTGCTCAGTCATCTTTTCCCCCTTCTAACATACCTTGCCTCACCGACATTTAATGATTTATTTTAAAAGAAAACAATTATATGTATGTATATATAGAGAGAGATGAATATCTCATGAGAACTAACTATAGAACTAAGAACTAATATACTCTCGGTTGAAGAAACTACACATAATAAACGGTAAAAACAACTTTTAGTAGGTAAAGAAAATTCTAGTAAATAACTCAAGAAACTATAGTATTTGAGTGTTAAATAAAGATAATGATATTTTTTTTAAAAAAAATTATATATTTATGTTACAGGTTTCGAAACTACATACAGTGATAAAAACTACCTTTAGCCGGTAGATAAAACCCTGGTATTAAAAATCGGATCGGACTGGACGGTCCGACTAGTGAACCAGCGAACCGGTCGGGTCACCGGTTAAATTTCATATGCCGGTTTTTAAAATCTCGGAACCAGTGAAAACCGGTCAAAAACTGGTCGGACCAGTGAAAACCGGTGAACCGGTCAAAAAACCGGTCTTAGAAAGTCAAAAAACCGGTCGGAAGCCGGTCAAATTTATGTAGAGTTTAATTTTCTATATATTTCATATTTTTTAACTTAAAATGTACCACTGGTTCGACCAGTCCAAACCACTAGTTCGACCACTAAACCAGTGAACCAGTTATGAGACCGATTTGATGACCGGTCCGGTTTTTAAAACTATGGATAAAACTATTGTAAGTCTTTTAAAAAACTATAATATTTAACTATTAGAAAAAATATAGTGATATTTTTATAAATATTAAAAATTTTATTTTAAATTATAAAATTATCTACGATAAGTGATAGAAATTAAATGCAATAAATGATGAAAACTATTATAAGTAGCTAAGAAAAAGTGTAGACTTTCCGGGGCATAGACCGAAAGGAGCAAAGTAGAAGAATTAGCAAGCATAGTTTGAACTAGAAAGAAAGACATAACTGGGGAAGTACCTATTGAAGAAGCCTATGAAATGTGAGTAACAGGTTTTTGTTATCATATGATACTTACACATAAAAACGTATGTATTTATGACATTAATATAAATATGTGGAGAGAGTAGGAATCCAATGAAAATTGGATCTAAAGTGAGAGCCAAGAATAGGGATGATAATTTTTTCCTTGAGTTTGGGGCCCCGTCGGAGATTTTTCGTTCGGGTTCGGAGAGAGAATTCGGGGATCGGATTCAGAAATTCTTAATGGAGATTTTTTTCTGGGATAGAGTAAGGACGGGTTTGGGGTCCCCATCCCCGAACCTGCCCCAAAATTTTTTAAAAATATTTTTTATATAATTATATAGATAATATAGATAATTTTTTATAGAATATAAATTAAAAATATAATATAAAAAAAAGGTTTGAGAATCGGGGATGAGATTGAGTATAAAGTCAGATTTGAAGAATTGGGTCATATTTTAAAGTTAGAAATTAGATTGAAGATGAAAAATAGATTGGGGATCAGGTTAGATATAGAGATTTGATCCCATAAGGATTGGGTCAGAGAATTTCCGATAAGAAAAAAATAATTAAAGATCAGGTCAACTTCTAGGATGGGTCTCCGTTCCCGACTCGTCCCGTTATCATTCCTAAGCGAGAATAAGTAATGACCGTTAGATAGTCGAGATCAACGTTTAACAGTATACGATACGGCAGCTAGTTCAATTGGAAAAATGACAAAGACGTGGTTCGGTCGGATCACTAATGTAGAACTATAAATTTAGTACCCACGCACATTAATATAATGTCAATATTGTAATTATTTCACATTTCATTTATGATATCTTCTTCTACTCTTTATAGGTTCACACAAATCGACACAAGATCATTAATTAATGATGGCAAGTTAAGTGACTGCTCATCAGTATACAATATAAAAATATAACTATTATATTCTGATTGAAAAATATTTTGATAACGTTATTGTTTATTAATATATATTAAAAAAATTAATTATCATATTTTATTTTTAAAATACGCAACGTCTTCAAACAAGTATTACTAAACACATAAACCTAAAGAAAATAAACGAAACTCATACAATTTCACGCATCAGGAATCGAGTTGTGAATGGCCATTTCAAGACATCCAATCGAGTCGAAAACGGCCATTTTTAGCAACAGAAATGGCTGGAGGAGTACAGGGGTGGGGCACTATGTGGGCGTGAAGCTTTATGCTACACTTATATTTGATGAAAATGATTGGTATCCAGCGGTTGGAACTTGCAAGTTGCTGGTGACTATGAGGCATTTCAAAGAGAGACGAGAGATAAGAACCAAATGTTTTCGCGATCCCCTATCTCTAAGCTCTCATCTCTGACTGTCACTCTTTCTCAAAGTTCTCAAATGATGCACTTACCTTCGATTCCCCAATTCTCTCGTCCTATTCTTACTAATTAGCCTGTATTTGCACGAATCTACTTATCATACTAGAAACTTTTTACCTTAAAAAACTTATAAAATAAGTAATTATTTTAGATAACTACTTTTAATAAATAAATATCATAAAACATTTACTCACTTATCTTGTTATATTTCAAGTTAAGCTAGATTGTCTTATCACGAGTTTCCGAAGGAAGAGAATCATCCCGAGACATTGAGCCGATGGCAATATCTACTCCCACACCACACACAAATCATTATCCAATAATTATTAGTATATATTATCCAATAATTATTGGTATTAGCCAATAATTAACTACCAATAAGCACTAGTTAACAATATTTCTCTACAATTACCACTTATGTGAACTTAGGCTCCGTTTGGATTGGAGGTGGAAGAAGGTTAATGGAGGTAAATGAATTAACTTATTCCGTTTAAATATTAGGTTAATAATTTTATCTGGGTGAATCGAGGTTAATGTTTTACTTTCATTCACCTCGTTTTTATTAACTTCCGATTTCGGAGGTAATAAAGGTGAAGGTGAAATAATAAGTAATATAAATAGTCAGCGAAGGCTGGGCACAAGGTATTTGTAGTCCCAAATTTGATTCCTCGTTCATGCAGTTCCTCAAATTATATGGGTATGTGTCATCCGTTGGGCTTACATATATATTATCAATTATACAAAAAGTATCCCTACAAAGCCAAAAGATATTTTAAATCAAATAAAATTAATATGTACCTTTGTCAGACAAGTAGAGCAGGGCACCCTCTTATGTATCTTCCGAAACCTCAATATTTACCCACTCACATATAAAACATGAATAGCATGGATACAGAACCACATTGCAGTAGGTATCGTATATCTCATATGGTATAGCACAATTTTTTTTTCTTGGGTGTATAGTATGGCACAATAATTAGCACGAGCATGGCCTAAAAGCTATGCACCATATTATATAACACATGCACAATTTAAACTACCGTAATTTCTTTTTCCTTTTAGCAAAATGTCCTTACCACAAAAGGCTTCTGGGAGGTGATCGATGCATTGAGGCTTCCACTCCTCCATAATTCTCCTGGGCACTTCCATAGGATCCTCCACAAACTCCTCCTTCGTCTGCCCTTCAAAGTGATCCATAAATGTGAGTGAGTTTTGCTTTGCTATTACCTCCATCGTCGGTTGTACCCCCACTGCACTATACCTTCCCTAAAATCAAACAAGCACCACTATCATTAAAACTTTATTTAAACTAATCCTTCAGCTTAATATAGGGCTAGCAAGAAACACCATGACCAATGGATGTGGTCATAGTATTGGTGTCGTTTGGTGTAGATGAGATTACTTGAGTTAATTATACTTCCCGTAAATTACCAAATGTAAAGACCTCACAGAAAACAACCAAATGCAGCGTAGAATGTAGGTACTCACGCTCAACCCTGACGGCTCAACAGACTCGAATAAGAAGCTGGGGGTATCCCTTTGGCCATCTTTATTTAAAGAGCGATAAGCGAGCTCCGCAGTTAAGTGATCGGAGGATATGCAGCGGTATAACGGTACCAAATTACCATCCACAGAAGCTTCCTTGAACTTCTCTGTTCACCCATTCAAATTTAATTTATATCAAATATTCAATGCACAATATATTAAAAGCAAAATTGGCACAGTAAGTGTAAAACCAAACCAAAATTAGTGAGAGTATATATACAAATATATAGACAGGCACAAACAAATGATATAACATAACTAAGTACCCAACGAAGGAGTGGTGGCTAACGAAGGAGTGGCGGTGGCAGCTAACGGCGGAGCGGAGGAAGGCAGCGAAGGAGTGTAGGTAGCACAACACTTGAGAGAGCGGACAGCAGCAGCCGGTGGAGTGGCAGCTGTCTGGAAGGTGACTTGAGAAGGGCGAGTTGAGAATGAAATTAGGGGTGATGGGGCTCTACGGTGGCGGAGGCGGTGATCGAGGAGGGGAGCGGACAGCTGCTGAGGAGGTGCGATGACTGCAGCTTCCATTACTAATGACACAACAACTGAGGGGGAAGGGAGAGGGACTGGAAAATGGAACGTTACCAGCTAAGTGCCACTTGTTAATAAACACTGAACGCCTTATAAATGTTTGACAGATAGCTTCATCAATGGTGGGTGGACTGGACTGTGCATCCTTACTAAGTTACGAGTGCTTTGGTACTCTAAACGGCGGCTGCTTTTTTGCCATTTTTTTTTCCCAACACTATTCATCGGTTGCATAGCTATATTTATCGTAAAGGAAACATGCTGCACATGTGGGAAGAAAATGGCACAGGAACTACTCGCAAAAATAGCAAGACTAAATTGAGAAATTAAGTTGCAGAGGATAAGTAATTTCAGAAACCCATGCAAAATAAAGTTGGCCAAATTAGTAAATTTATCATTTTAGATCAAATGTCTTAATAATAATAAGTTACTACTTGTATATTTTAAACTAAAAAGCAATAACTTCATATTTTAGATTTACTTGTCCCTCCTCATACATAGTTACTAAAATTCTAATTTAATTGGCTTGTCGGTCATGGTATATAGTTATTAAAATTCTACTTTAATTTTACGATTCTACAATCTTACGGTATAAAAATTATAAACTGATTCACGTTCATAAATAAAATATTAAAGTAGTTAAACAATTATAAAATCTTACAATATTCTAAGGTAAGATGTTATAATTCTACACAATAACTATAATTTTTATCCCACATTTTTTTCTCTTAATCCTCTAATGCTCACAACTATATTATTTTGTAAAATTTCTTGAAAATGAGCTAAAGTAAAGAAAATATAGCTGAGATACCACAAAAATAATGAAGTCAATTGTTTATATAAAATATCGACAAAGAAATTGATCTCTATCTACATGGCAAAATTGATATATTGAATTTTACAATATTATTAATTATTAAATTATAATGAATCAAAATTAATAATTTTTTTATAGTCATATTGGCTTCATAATGCAAATAAATTGTATTTCATACTTTACACAGGTTTATATAGTAACTAAAAATGTGTGCTTATAGCCAAAACTCATTTTTTCTTATTGTTTTTATCTTAATTCATCAAAATTTAGAATGCTAACATTAATATTTTTTGGGTCTTATTATCTTAAATGATATAAAATAATGTCATCTTGTTATTGTATTCATTATCATTTGCTTTTTTTATTCTATGTGCATTTTTCTTAAAGTTAATTATATTATATATTTTAAACACTGTGAGTTATATATTACCTTTATTTATATAATGTCATTGTATTTTTCATGTTTCATATGATAATTTATTTTTGATGTAGTTGATTTAATATAGTTCTTAATATATACAATGATTTCAACAATTTATATTACTTGTAAGTTGATACAACTCAATAAGTGACTATATAAGAGTTTAAAAGTGTAATTTTTTTAATTTTTTTAACTTAAAAATATATTATTTTATAATATATAAAGATATAAGCTTTATATATATATATTTTATAATTTTACGATTTAATTTTTCTGCCAACCTCTACATGACATTCATATAAGAAGATCTCATATCGTATCTAATTGAAAAGTATGTCATAAAAAAGTACAAGACATCCACAACAACTCAATGAGCAAAATTGTGCGGTTCCAGCGATCCCATGCTCCCACAACAAATGCTATAAGAAAAGGCAAGGGAGGAGAGAGAAAGAAATATGAGAGAGAGAAGGAAAGAAAAAATAACTTATATATATATATTAATATAAATTAAAAATCTTTGTTATAGATGTAAGATTTAATGTAATTAAAATTTATTTGTTGATACTAAAAATTGGGATGAGCTCTAAATATTCAGCTTCTCTTGTTGATGATGAGAAGTATGATGGGCTTATATATTAGTGTGTTAATTGTCTATCTCTTTTTCCGTTAATTCTGATAACGTTATGGCAGGTGTTACCTACTTGACTTAACATTAATACTTCTTCTGTATCAAAAACAAATATATACTTTTTCATTTTTTTATGCATTAAGTGTGTTATTATTTTTCAATAAATTTTATAAATAAAAGTTTAATTCTACTTTGATTAGATAGTAAAAAAATAATATCTAAACTGTTAAAATAACATTTTTTAATACAAATGAAGTATTTTTTTTTTACATAATTAACCAAAGATTTCTATAAATAAAGATATTGTCTTAACCTTCTTCATTTCTTGTGTCCAACCATTTCTTCGGAATTCATCGAAATTAAAAGCTTGGAAGACATATTGGTATAAAAATAAAATAACCCAAAGAAAGAAAGAACTTGGTAACCTAAATGTTTTTAAAATGATTTTAGTAACACATTTCAAACATGGGATAGCTTTTTTGACAAAAAAAATCTTAAATTAAATTTATTTACATTTTAATAATAAATTTAACTTTAAAAAAGAAACCGTTAGAGTAGCTTATCAAATAAACTAAAAATTTCAAATAGTTTGTTTTTTATTCATCAATCAACAACTAAAGAATAGAGCAAAGTAAAAATATTGGTTCTTAATCTTGATGTGAACATGATTAATTTGCTTCCATCAAAATCATATGAGATGCACCCTACGTTGCATGGAGGCGAAGATGGGGACATGGATGAACATGGAAATATCATCTCTTAAAAAATTAGAAAAAAAAGGCAAAAAAATAGTAGAAAATTATATAAATATGTGTGTGTGTGTGTGTAGTCAATTAATATATTTAGGTGTATATCCCTGTTCTTTATTTTATTTGAATAAATATATGTATTCTATTTGGCTAACAATAAATACATATATTATGCTTATATTTTATACGGTCCAAAAAAATAGAATAAATCCGATAAAATTAAGAAAGAAAAAGAGGTAGCTCTAAAGTCACTACCTAACTTAGTTGTTTTAAATCATTATGAAAACCTATAAAAGAACACCATAAATCAAAAAAGACGAACACAACCCATCTCCTTCTCCCTCCATCTATCTTAACCTGTGCTCCATCTCCTTGATTCCTCCATCTATCCTCGGTCACACTGCACTAAATTTTACTTTATCTCTTTTGTATTCCTCCCTCCTTAGCTCCTCTCTTCCTCCTCAGCTCCTCCTCTCGTCTATCCTAATGTGGCACTCCTCTGAAATCCTACCTCTAGTAGTTACAATAGAGGAGAGGTTTCTGACTTCGATTCAAACTTTAAGATGTTTCTGGAAAGGAAAACAATACTGATTTACAATTTCTGTGCTACCATGACTTAACCCATGCCATAGAAGCACATATTGAAGGTTACGAGCCTATTATCACAGGATGACTCTTTTCATCTTATTCTTTCTCGTGTGTTACTTAGAGGCACAACTCATTTAGTGCCCACTAAGTTAGCATTTCCCACATTTAGGCTATCATCGAGTCTTTAATGATGAGTAAGAACACCGACATTTGGAGAACTTAGAGGATATGATAGAGTGTTTAAATGTTTATGAAGATAACTCATTATTGGTGAGAGAAGAGAGAGTTTACAACTTCTTGAGATGGTGAGAGATAATGGGGGTCCTCCTAAATTTATAGTTGAGGTCCTCCTCCCTTCTTCCCGATGGTGGATGGTTCTACATCTTTTGCAACTATGTATATTTACATAAAAATTCTAGAGACTTCTTTGTAGGCTTACCTACACTCTTCTAGATTTGAGGGATCTAGATAGTTCTTCCATTATCTAGAGTGTCTCTAGAATATTACATTATCTTTCACACTATAACCTACACAAATCTAAGGCATTCTAAAATCTTTCGGACAAAAAAGTTGAAAAAAATAAGGGGCTCGTAACATTCTCTCCCACCTAAGCCCTTGACGTCCTTTTTAATTCCTAAGTGGTCTTGAAAGCCTATATTTTGTCATAGAACTACCACAAATTCTCCTCTCATTACCAACTTACCTAGCTATCTGGTAACCCTTTCTGAGGCACGAGGTACTCACTCTACTTGGAAAATCCTCTATCCTTCTTACTCATCTACTATAATTTTTGCAATCTCCTTTTCAAAAGAAGTAACATTTGTAGGCGGTGCTCGATAAGACTCACCGCTACTTGGGTGGTCATTATTGTTGTGGTAAGGCTTTAGATGACTCACATGAAATATAAGGTAAACCTTGAGCTTCATTGGCAATTCCAATTTATATGAAGTCTTTCCAAACTTCTTCATAATTGGATATGACCCCTCATACTATCGTGTCAAGCTTTTGTGAAGCTTTTGGCAGGCCTTGAACTATTGGGTTAGAAGCTTTACCGTGGCTTAATCTCCAACTTCGAATGTGTTATACCCCACCTCAAAATCCTTCAAATTGTATTTAGAATTATGCTAATATAAAATAAATGAGTTTTAGTTTTGAAATGAGATTGAAATTCTAATAAAAATGTGAATTTCAATCATACTAGTTGATTGGTTTGCATAACCAATCAACTGGTGTGCTAGAGGAAGTTTATATTCTTATTCTTGACAAACCAGTCGACTGGTTTATCCAAGCCGATCAACTGGTTTACCTGTTTTTATATCCATTTCTAATTTTGATTCAAAATTCTTTCTAATGATTATGAAAACTTCTAATTCAAATTCAATTATGATAATAAGCATTTTTTAGTGTTTTGAAACTATTTTCATATTAATTGAACCATTACATGATTTTAATTAGCAAAATTTTTCCAAAAAGCCACTTTTGGAGGCAGGCCACCCTTCTCCTTTTTTCCCTCACCTCTCCTTCTCTCTTCTGATAGCTTGGGCATGATTATTGACTCTGGGGACTATCCCCTGAATTTCCAACCCATCTCTGACTACACTCAACCCCTCACCACCCTATCAAGTCATCCTTCACTTCTCATCTTGCCACACTCAACCTTACCTGTCTTATCCCTCCTTTTTCCTTAGGGATGTTGACCATCTTGCTCCTATTCCTCTCATGATGATCTATTTTCATTCCACACTTGTGTTCTTTCTCTCTTCTCCCTTCTTCTTGTAAAAATCTCACTAAGTGTTGAACACCTTTCCATCTTTCTTCTCTTCTTCCTTTTGTTGAGAAAAATAGAGATCCTATTTGGTTTTCTCCTTTGAATTATGCAAGCATTGTGTTCCTTTATCTTCTTCCAATCTTGATTTTAGTTCTCTTTTTCTTTCCTTAAGCAAGGAAGAATTAAGGTTCAGAAAAGTTGGAGAATTTGGCATCTCTTTTAACACCCTATTTTGAATCTAAAGTTGGTGTTTTGTGTTTCTTTCCTTCTTTTGATTTTATTGATTTTAATGAAGCTTTGGAAGAGGATTTTAATGGATTCACTTTGATTCTCTTAGGAATTGAAGTTCTACTAGATAGGCCATCCACTAGGAGTTTTGTACTAGAAGAATTGGTTCAAGGTAAGGCATTTTTATCTTTAACATAATTATGTTTATGTGGTATATTTGGGTTCCATGTGTTAGTGTTTATATGAGTATGATTTAATTGTGTTCCACTGTATGAGCTTGTGGTATAATCCTTTCTAAGTGTTGTGAGATTCGTGATTTTTAAGCATAAAATTAGTAGTTGAGCATGATTTGGTTAAGTGTGTATATAACCATGTTTCTATGTGATTCTATGTGTAAAAAATATATTATACGTGTTTTTGACATAGAATCATGATAGGATTAATATAGTAAGGTGTATTGAAATTTGGTGTATGTTTCACAAGTATGAGTTGTATTTTACCAAGACCAATCAATCAGTTCCTTGAACTAGTCGACTGGTTTTGTAAGTAGTCAAATGGTTTGGAGTTTTAGATCATTTGGTCATGAGAACAGACAATAAACCAGTTGACTATTTACTATGGCCAGTTGATCGATTTGCTAAGCCAGTTGACTGGTTACTATGACTAGTCAACCAATTGGTCAAACTCATCGATCAACTTTTCTACAGGCCAGAATGCTTTGTCTCTTCTTATACCCATTGATCGGTTGGACCAAACCAGTCAATTGGTTCATTTAAATAGTTGATCGTTGAGGCCAACCAGTTGACTAGTGTTTGATTTTATTATGTTATAAGTCTGGTACAACCAAGATACTCTACTGGTCTAAGGAGCGATCAACTAGTCCGGCTAGAAGCCACCTATTTTGTTATGATTTATTGTGTTTCTCTTGGGCCTTTTGTGTTGATTCTTCCATGTATTTACAACATTTTAATTATGATTTCAACCATGATTGACCTATGTTAATAAGAGCCAATATGATGATATTTGAAACCTGCTTTTGATTGAGTTTTGTGTTATCCTTAAACAACCAATTGGTATGTAAGTTTGGTGTTATCTCTAAACACCCAGTTGGTGGTTTTTATGCCTTATGTCGAGTTTGGTGTTATCTTTAAACATCCAATTAGTGGGTTTTAACACCTTGTGATGTGTTGGTGTTATTACTTGGAAACACCCAATTGGTTAAATATGGGATTTTAATTGTGTTTGGTTTTATCAAATGGAAACACCTAATTTGGTTATGTGTAGACTTGTTATGATTTGTGATATCACGTATACAAAAATTAATGGCTTAAGATTTTGTTTGAGCCTTTTTCTCTGGCTCTCAAGGTAGTTGCGGGGAGTTAGTGTGCAGATTGCCTTTAGTTTATATATTTCACTCAGTACCTATTTTCTTTTCTACTAGGTTGCGATTGGTAGAGGGTATGTCCATATCCTTAAGGTATAAGATTATACTATAGTAGGCTGGCATGGCATCGGTGTCCAATACGGGAGGGTGAGGTATCCCAGTACATGCTCCCTAGTAGTTCACATTGTCCATTACTTAGGTGGGTGTGATATCCCAACTTTTTAACCCTCGCAATAGAGGCATTCAAGGTGTGGTGGGTGAAGTATCCCAGTACAAGCACCCTTGTTGTACTTTAACCACGTTTGGTGGGTGTGGTATCCCAATTTTTATGGCAAGTGCACTTGATGTTTGGTGTTTATGGTATCCTTAAAGAAAGCCCCTTCAATGTATCCTAACCTTGTATTATGGGTATAGTATCCCATTGTAATTATCTTGTGGTGCCATGAATTTTGTTCATGGTGGAAAACTAAATGTGGTCGAACGATCTATCTCACTAAATGGAAATTGTGTGGTCACTAAAAGAGAAATTCTAATATGGTTTACATTTTTTTCATCGTATGTATTACTATATTTCTATACTTATGTGAATTACAGGCAAGTATGTTATGTTGTACTTAAGTTGTATCATGATAATATCAACATGCTATTATGTGACTTTAATATGCTGCATGAGCTTTCCATATTTTAGGTAGTATGTTTTACTAGTATTTTACTGTACTAATATTGTACTTGTGTGGTCACTATAATGATCCGGATTTGGTCCGGGAAGTATGGATGATTTATAGGGTTATGAGTCTTAGTTAGAGTATATTGAGGGTGATGACGTAGGCTATTAGTGGGATATTACTTGGGGTCAGATGTTTATGGTCATGCTTAATAGTTAGGCTAACTAGTTATTGGTATTTTGCCCACTACGTTGGGATGTTTTCTTATTTCCAGTTATTTAAACTCTTGTCTCAGATCCCTATACTTGATTTTATAAACTATCAAGTTCATTATATCTTTGATATGGTTTTAGTCTTTATTTCTTTGTATTGTCATCTTATTATTATGATCATGTATTCTTTTATCCCTTGCTTTGTTTTGCCTTGCATCAAGCATGGGTTAGGTGATGATCACACCCTTCTCATGGTTGATGTGGTGATAACATTCCATGATTTTATTTTTCAATCATTTCCGCTTTGTCTGAAAAACAAAATTTTATGGTCCTAAAATTTGGGGGTGTTATAGAATTCCCTAGGTTATCTATTTTCATCGGCCCACTTCTTCATCTTCTTAGCTACCTTAGTCAAGTTTTCTTTGGCCATATCCAGCTACTGGTCCCACCCTTTTTCATACTTGAAGCTTTTAGGGCTAGGTCTTATATGTCTATAATATCCCCATTTTTTACTACTGAAAATTTTCATTTTGAAAATCTTGCAGAAGGAAAAAAATCACTAAACAATTAGAAAAAATAGAGTATTACCACTGTAACTAATATAGGATAGGCATTAGCCGCCCAACTCGTATTGGATATAAGGCAAACCATTAAACCAAGCAAAACTAGAGTGCATTATGGTAAAACACATTATATAAATAAAAAGGGAAGGTTTTCAAGTACAGGACCTTAACAATCCACAAACATTCAAACACATGAAGGAAAATTAATCCAAAATATAGTATTCCATATTACATAAACAAAATTAGGTGTTAACCTTAAACTATGGTCCATTAAGGACCACACAAAAGTCTCTTGATGTCCACACTCTTAGAACCTATGCCCAACTTGAGTTAGGCCTACTACTGAGCACCCCCAAAATCTACATATGGCTCTATGCTTGTGGGAATTAGCAGGTGACCAAGAAAATTGACACATTAGTAGGCTTTATACCGAGTAAGCCAAGTAACCTCTTTAGTAAGAGTTACAAGCACACAATATTCTAGCATAATATGGAGATCATACTAACATAGTTTGTGTATATTTCATATAAGTAGAATAAATGCTTTATCATGGTCATATCACACATCAGAACTCATACCATACATGACTAATCATGCTTAACAAAATAACACATCATCGTAGATGACAACATGCAATCTACTAAGCAGATTGCCCAGCCATTATTAAGGCCTCTATCATCCATGCACATAGTTCCACAATAGGCTATTTTTTTCCATTTAACTAATCCATTAAGTCATTTGTCTATAAGCCATTATCTCTTTTACCATTCTTTTTCTTTTTCTTTTTAATCCTTAGCCACATTCTTATTCTAAAATTCTTAATGAAATACTTATTTAAATTCTTATCGAGTGATGGACTGTACACCATCCAATAGTTTCACATACCATGGAAGTCTATTCAAACCAAAGGACATAAAGTCCAGGCGAAGCCAAGTAGCCATCAATGGGCATAAATCTAGGACGAAGCCAAGTAACAAAAAATGGACATAACTCCAAGCTGTAGCCAAAAGCCACTTAGGTAACCAAAACCTCTAGTATTGATACTCCCTAGTACATTATTGGTGTATAGAGTAGGTAAGGCATCAGGATCTACTATGATTTCACCTGAAGGCATCAATAAACATCCAAGGCCCGGTAGCTAATTGAGGATCGGGTAACCTAGAACCATACACAACTCGATTATCTTTCGATTTAAGTGATTAGTACATTATTCTCGAGGTTATATGATCATACAAGGCTCATATAATATGCAAGCAAGGCATTTACATACTTATTCCATCTTGACCATTTTCATTACCCCAACCATATGTAGGATTTTTGTTAATGCTTAATCAATATCAACCAATCCCTAAAATTAATCTATTTTAGGCCAGTAATCTAAATTACATTAACCTTTTAAAGTCATAAAATACTTATTTAGTTTTTCCCATTAAGGCATTTACAACACCCATTAGGTATGTCATGAATTATGATCTATTTAATCCATCCATTAAGTTGTCAATCCATGTCAAAGGTGTATTTCAATCATTAAATAATCATATATCAACATTAGGTATAGTCTTAGAGCATATTCAAGTCAATAGATCAAAATCACATAATTTGGCCAAACTAATCAATAGGTTTGGCTCAGCCAAACCTATGGTTCCTTTGAACTAGTTGATTAGTTTGGCTAAACCAGTCGATCGATTCTGCTAAACCAATCAATTGGTTTAAGCAGAGAGTAAACCAAGGTTACCATACACCAACCGATCAATTGGTTTACACCAAACAGTCAGCTGTTCTAAGGACTAGTCGATTACTTTGACCTAACCAGTTGATTGGTTTGACCCCAAATAGCATAGAACATACATTTTTCATGCAAATTACCTTAAAAAAACCTATCACATCTAAATCAAAACATATCATAGTATCATGCTAATATTTTCTTAGCTCAAAAATCACAAATTAATCGACATGCATTAATCTGAAACCAAATTTTCATGTAAACCTATAAAATTAAGACTTTAAAGTATATAACACATCA
Organism: Tamarix chinensis; assembly: GCA_030549775.1. NCBI lineage: Eukaryota > Viridiplantae > Streptophyta > Magnoliopsida > Caryophyllales > Tamaricaceae > Tamarix > Tamarix chinensis. The sequence continues at coordinate 33,891,660 of CM060181.1, read as the reverse complement.
CATGCTTAACTAGGCCATATTTTTTAAGTAAGAATATCTTACTTGATGCAAGAAAAACTTTTCTACAAATAGGGAAACTCAACTTTGAAGATTTTGAACTTCCAAACCTAAAAAACCAAAGTTTAAATCTTTAGAAATCCATGAATACTTTTCACAATTCAGGATTCAAAGTAAAAGGAACAAGTTTACCAAATTTAGAGAAAACAAAGAGAATTTATGTTGAAAGAGAGACTCAACTTCCTTCTAAATCTAAACCTTTCTTACTTAAAGATAAACAATAAGGATTTAGAGAAAGGATCAGAAGAGTGGAAATGAATTAAAATCAAGCTTGAAGTGGGAGAAAAAAATATAAATGTGATAGAGCTGAACTACTTCATAGATTGAAAGATAAGTGAGTGGAAGGAGTGATTAGGGTCATTTATAGCTAATGAATCAGTACAAAAATGGGTGGGTTTATGCACAGCATGAAAACCATAATTTCTACCATTCAAATTTGAGCAAAATGGGAGAATTTCATCAAATATAGGTTGACCTCCCTTTTAGAGCTAAAATGATGATTGCTAGAGAATGCAGGTAGAATTTGCTTATAAAATACCAAACACAAGAGAGGAAATGAATGATCGGAGTGGGAAGGAATATCCCAATTGAGAAGATATTGTCTGGGAATCGATATAATGATTATAGAAGTGTGAAGAGGAGACAGGGGGAAGAAGGTAAAGTTGATGTCATCCTCTCGCTTAATTATCCAAATCAAACCCTCGAATTAGTTTGAGGTAATAACTTGGGCCAAATGCATGATAAGAAAGGTTAATAATATCTAAAGAACAACTTAGAATGAGATTAACAAGGTTCCATTTTGATGTAAGGAATTTTTCTAAAAAAATTGTGTTTTGAAAATGTAATTAGCTCGATAAACCAGTTGATTGGTTTAGCCTGCCAATTAATTATTCTACCGACCAGTTGATTGGTTCTCTAAGCTAGTCGATTAGTTCGATTAAACAAAACCCTTTAGTTGAAATGTTGAACCATTTGATTACTCTACCTAAAAACTCATTTTATTAAATTTCTAAAGCTTATTTAAATCAACTTTTCCTCAAACTAAATTATAGTTCCAAATTAAAATCAAACATTACCAAATTTTGATAAACACCATAACTTCCCATCTAACGAACTTTACAAAAACATAGGATATTACAGTATCCCCTGGCCAGCTCATACGAAGGTGTAGATTACTAGCCATCACCAACTTGAATGGACTCTTTTGTGTCACTTTAATCCACTGGAGATTTTAGGAGAATTGAGCCACATCCATCTACTTTAACTAATCTATTTTGTTAACACTCACCAAGTGACTCAAATTTATCTCCACAAAGTGGTTCACCCTCTCCAGTTGTCCATCAGTATGTAGGTGAAAACATGTGCAGAAGTGAAGATCTAAGACCATGAGCTTGAATAGCTCCCTCCAAAATTTCCTTGTAAATTATGGTCTTAGTCAATAATTATACTCCAAGGAATGCCCTAATACTTTACAACGTACTTGAAGAAGAGGTGTCCTGCTTCTTTAGCAATATAATTTCATTGGGTAGGGGTAAAGGTTGCATACATAAAAAATCAATCCACCACCTCTATGATGGAATCAAACCCTTTTGAAGTAGGGATTTTCAATATGAATTCCATGGAGATGAATTCCCATAGCTTCTTCTGAATAGAAAGAGGCTCTAATAGGTCAAAAAGCTTGCTTTGATCCATCTTGTCTTGCTGGCACATAGGACATGTCTTCACATATGCCTTTGAATCATTCTACATGTGAGGTTAATAATAAGATTTTTTAAGTATAGTGAGGGTCTTGCGCATATAAGGAAGTCCAAACCACTTTGAATCATGGCACTCCTTAAATAATTCTCTCCTTAGGTTGCCCTACTTTGGCACATAGAGTCGATGTCTGATGGTGTAGAGCAAGCCATCCTCCACCTAGAACCTTCTAGTCTTCCCTTCATTATCCAACTCTATAAGGTTCTTGTCTAAGTGATCCTGGGACAATCCTTCTCGAACTTTGTCCATAACGTCACAATGCAGCTGGCTCAAAGGTGCTAGCTCTTCCTTAAAAATCAATGAATTCATGAGAACGTTAGATTTGTATGGCATATACTCCATGGTATAGCCGAACTCCAGCAAGAAGCTTTACCACCATGCATTTCTTATGACTTAACTTCTATTGTCTCTGGAAGTAGCCAGTAGAAACATTTTTGGTCTTGATCATAAACTAAATCCCAATGAAGTAGTGCCTCTATACCCATAGGCAATAGATGATGTTCATCATCTTTTTATCATGCACCGGATACCTTATTTATGTATCATTAAGGTTCTGGATCTCATAAGTTATGGGGTGGCTCTCCTACATCAACACACCCCCTATAGAAAAATCTTATGCATTAGTGTGAACCTCAAATGACTCTACATATTTGGGAAGAGCTAAGACCTACACTTCCATCATAGCTTGCTTAAGATCCTCAAAGGCAATCCTCTATCTATTTCTATAGGACCATCTATTTAAGCAAGTTATTCAAGGGTGTGGCCCTTTCTAGATAAACCCTTATGAACCATTGATAATATTTTACAAGGCCTAAGAAATTCCTTAACTCTTAAAATCCTCTCAACAACTCCCATTCATCGATAGACTACACTTTAGCTCCATCCATAAAGATCTTCTCCTTTACGATCTTATGCCCAAATACCTCCTCTTGGGAAAATGAGCACTTCTCTAACTTAATGAAGAGATCATTTTCTCTAGGTACTTGGAAAACTTTCCTTAGATGCTCAACTTGCTCACTTAAGGTTTCACTATAAACCACAATATCATCCAAGGACACCACCAAAAACTTATCCATAAAAGGATGGAATATCTTATTCATTAAAGTAAAAAAAGTTGTAGGTGCATTTGTGATGCTAAATGGAATAATCAAGAAATCATAGGATCCATACCTGATCATGCATGTAGTCTTGGACTCATCCTCTTCAAGTATGTAGAGTTTCTAGTATCCTAACCTCAAATCCAGCTTAGAGAACCATCGGGATTTCCCAAGCCTATTAAACAAGTTAGCCACCAACAAATTGATATATTTGTTCTTCACCATCACTTTGTTTAGTTCCCTATAATCGATGCACATGCGAATCCTTCCATCATGCTTCTTTTAAAACAACATTGGGGCACCAAACGGGGCTTTGGATGGCCTTATGAAACCCTCATCCAATAGCTACTTGAGTTGTTTCCTCAATTCTTCCAACCTTAGTGGGGTCATCCTATATGTTTCCATGTCTTAAGGCTTAACATCTAGTTCCAACTTTATCAATGATCCACCGTCCTCCTAGAAGGAAGAGTCTTCTGAAGCTTAAGTGGCATTACATCCTTGTAATCCTTGAGGACTCTCTTAACATCTTTGGGAACATCTGTTCTAATGGGTGATGATTCTTTCTTTAACATGGAAAATAGTGCGATCTCACCCTTCTTTAGCCCTTTAGATACTTTCATAGTAGAAATCATCTTAGACTCTACCTTCTCCCAAACTAGGGGCATAACATAGGACTCTCATTCCTTAGAGATATGCATAGCGCTAGCCTTTGAGAATAAGAGTGGGTGTAGCTTATTATTGAACTCCATGCCAAGCACCATCTTAAAGTAATCTATGGGTACTACCATCAAATCCACCATGCCTTCCCATTTGATAAACTGAATGGGTACCCCTCAAGCAACACCAAGAATTTACCTTGAAGCTGAGTTTGCCACCTTCATCTATTCGACCTCCTTAGAATATTGAATCCCAAGTCTTGTGGCTTCCTCATTACCCACAAAGTTATGAGTGGCACTTGTGCCCACGAACACCTTTGTGTATCCACCATTTACCTTGGCTTTGATAGAAATCAATCCCTTATATGACATAGGCCTCCACCTTTGACATTTGCTTATCCTTAGTGATCCCCTTGGGCTTCTCCTTAGCGTTGGCCTTGATTGAGCTTAGAAAGACCATAAAACATATTTGTACTTCCTTCTCACCAGATGTCCCTTCTTCTCTAGGGGAACTAATAAGGGAATTCACCTAATTCCTCTTGGGATAATGGAAGGATATGTTCTTCCCCTGATAGATGAAGCATATTCTTCTCTTAGATTGATTTTTCCCCCTTCATGCGTTTCCTTCTACTTAGGTGGTTCTCCTTACCTATGATATTTATCTCCCCCACCTTTGTAATAGCCACCCTTATTTGGCTTATCCTTCTCTTCCTTTAGAAATCAATGACGGACTCTTCCTCCCTTATGACCAAATGAAGGTCTTGGAAATTTCGACACCTCAACTCTTGCTTTGCCCATGTTTGCAGCCCATCCATGAAGTAGAGGAGTCAGTTTTTCTCTAACATGTCTACTTTCTCAAGTATAAAGAGCTATAATCCTTGACATAGTCATTGATGTTATGGGATTGCTTTAAGCTCCTTAACTTCCTAACCATGGCCTCCTCGACATTCATGAGGTAGAACTAGACTTTAAGATCTTTCTTAAATTCCTCCCATGTATCGATAGCCACCACACCTCTATCTATCTCATCACTATGGCATCTCCACTATAACATAACATCATGTTCAAGGTAGAGGATGGTAGTATCAAGATTATTGGCATCATCATCCACACTTACATGATACATATACTATTCTACCATCTAATAAAATTATCAAGTCCTTTAGCATCGTGCTTACCTCTATACTTGGGTGGTTGGGGGGCTCAAAACCCTTGATCCTTTAGTATTCCTAGCATGTTTTCCTTGGTTGAGGTATTGTCTCAACGCAACATGTTATGCTATAGGGGTTTCAAACTCCTCCCTTAGGGTATACATATCCTTACCGAATTCCTCTAACAAGTGGTTGATGCCACCAAGGAACTCCCCATGAATATCCTCACCAATATATTTTTCCAACATATCGAGTCTCCTAACCAACTCATCCATCTTACTCTCCTCTTGAGTAACCCTTTCCTCAAGTAAAGCTAGTTAGTCCTTAGACACTAACGTATCCTTGGCAACACCCTCATTCTTATTCTCACATTCCCTACTATGGGTCTCCATAGAGATACGGTCATGTCACTTGGATTCTATGCCAACTTATCGTCTTTCATGCTTATGATCCTTGTAACCAAAGCTTCCCTTTTACCAACACAATGATACCACGTGTCATGGGACAACTCTTTTCACATTAGTCTTTTCTATGCAAAATTTAGAGACATAACTCCTTTAGTGCTCACTAAGTTAGCCTTTTCCATATTTAGGCTATAACTAAGCCTTTAAAGACAAGTAAGAATATCGACATTTGGAGAACTTAGAAAACTTAGAGAATATGATAGAGTGTTTGAATGTTTATGAAGTGAACTCTTAACTTATGAGATATGAGAGAGTTTACAAATTATTGTGATGATGGGAAATGGGGGTCCTCCTCTATTTAAAATTAAGGTCCCACTCCCCTTTCCCCTATGGTGGAAGGTTCTAGATCTTCTGCAACCATTTACATTTACATGATAATTCTAAAGAATTCTTTGTAGGCTTACCTATACTCTTCTAGATTGGAAGGATCTAGAGAGCTCTTTGATTATCTAGAGTGTCTCTAGAATATTACATTACCTTCCACACAATTCCACTAGAGCCTACACAACTCTAGAGCATCCTAGAACTTTTTTGCATAAAGAGTTGGAAAAAAAAAAGCAACCTGTGACACTATACCATGATTTAGCTCTATCGTGTTAGTCTAAAATATGGTTAGCAGTGGCATTGAAGATAGAAATATAAACTTTTTGAGATGAATGTTCTAAGCCCAAAATAGAGAACTATCTAGCTATACAAGTCACCGTCGAGACTATAACACCCCCAAATTTTAAATTGAACATTTTAGTTTTGAAGACAATGTTGAAGCATTTATAAAAGCTAAACTAGGGAATATTACTATCACGTCAGCTATGAGAGAGGAGAAATCATCACCTAACCCATGCTTGATGCATGACAAAACGAAAAAATCATGAAAAAATACATGCTCAACTAATAATACAATAATACCAATAGTGATAATGATGAGAATAATAATAATATAGATAGAAGGGAGTATGAGATTTTACAAAATCTAAATATAGGAACCAAATCTAAGAGTTTAAATAACCACGAAGAAACAAAAACATTCCAACACAGTGGGCAAAAATACATCTAACCAATTAGCCTAACTCTTAACTACATGAGAAACTAACCTTCGAATCCCCAAGCATTGGCAAGCTAGTGGCTCACAGTATTGTCCTCAACATACTCTAGCTGAGAATTGTAACCTTATAAATCGTTCTCTACTCATTTGACCAGAATCTGGATCAATATACTGACCATACAAATGTAGTATCAGTATAGTAAAGTACAAGTAAGATAAAATAACTAACATATGTTAAGGACTCATGTGGCACATTGAAGAAAAATAGTAGCATGATGATAAGCACACTAATATAAAATAACACTTAGGCTCATTGTAGTAATGAAACAAGGCATGCTTGTATGGAGATCATGGAAGAATAATAATATAGTAAATACATCATAACAACACAGTGCAAACTATATTATAATCATCCTTTAGTGATCACATAAATTCTAGTTATTAAAAGAATCCATTTAACCACATTTAATTCTCCACCATGAACATAAGTTATGATAGCATACACACATAATGGGATACTACACCCACCACACATCGAGCGCACCTATCATAAGGGATAATACACCATAGGATACCACACCCACCACACATGGTTGAGGTACATTAAGGGATGATACCAAACTTAAATGCCTCTGCCTCGAGGGATAAAAGTTGGGATACCACACCCGCCTAAGCAATAGACAATACAAAGTGCCAAAGAACTTGTACTGGGATATATAACCCACCCAAACTGGACATGATTCCTTGTCAACCTGTCATAGTATAATATTATACCTTAAAGATATGTTCATACCTTCTACCAACCACAACCCAGTTAAGAAATAAATAGGTACTTAATGAAAAATATAAAACATAAGCCAGCCCACCCACTAATTCCTGACTAGAAACCTAGAGTTGGAGAAAAAGGCTTGAACAAAATCTTAATCCTTTAATTATTAATTACCAAGTGATATCACAAACTACAAATTAATTCCATTATTTTCCAAATTGGATGCTTCCAAATGATATCGCAAAATACATCACTAGGCATATAATCCACCAATTGGTTGTTTAAAGATAACACCAAACTTGACCAAATCAAGGCCCAATTATCATCATTTTGATACATATTAATTTCAAGTTATACATGGTCATAATCATGATTAAAATGTTGTATTACATAAAAACATTAATATAGAAGGCCTAACTAAAGGATATTAATTAATAAGTTAATATGTTAAAAATAGTCTGACTAATCGATCTGTCCTTGAGACCAGTCAACTTGTTTGGTTGTACAAGACCTTCTCAAAACTTTATAAAAATGAATTCACAAGGAGAAGGAGAAGAAAAACGACATAACACAACCTTTTCTCGTAATTGAAACCCAAAACCAAAAACTAAAGATTTTCAACCTTTCTCAAAACTTTAATCCTTCCTTGTTAAAGGTTAGGAGAAGAAAGGAGAGATAATAATTTCTACCAAACAATAGGGGAAAAGAGGCAAGCCTCTATTTTCCTAATAGAGAAGAAAAGAGACTAAAATGGAGAATGCCTAGCGCTTGGAAAATTTTCATAAAGGAAAAGGGAGTGAATTAGAAAATGTCGATGATATGGAGTGAATTAAATCAGAAATGGGATGTATAGGAGGGAAAATGGTCAACATATCTCAGTGGGAGAGAGGAAAGTCTAAATTAAGTTGAGTGTGGACAACTCAAAGTATAAGGGGATCACAAGTTGAGGTAAGGGAGGTAATGTGTGACCAAGAAGAGACATGATAGAGGGCTGGCAGGTTAAGGGAGTGATGTAGAAAGTCAAACGAGTAGCCATTATTACAAGAAGAGAGAGGAAAGTGAGGAAAAAGAGAAAAGGTGAGATATGCATCAAAAAAGTGCTTTTGAAAAAATTCAGCTAAATAAAAAATGTAAAAATAATCCCAAAATACCAAAATATGTTTATCAGCATAGACATATTATAATTAGAAGTTTTCATAAATATTAGAAAGATATTTGAATTAAAATTAGAAAAATGATATGAAAGCGTAGGATAACTAGTCGATTAGTTTAAGTAAACTAGTCACCTAATTTATTAGGAAATAAAATTATTAGTTTTTGAGCATACCGATCAATCGATCGATGTGCCTAAAATTCACAACTTTATTAAAATTTCATGCTCTTTCTAAAACTTAAACTCATTTATTTTATATCGACATAATTTTAAATATAATTTGAATGATTTTATGATAGAGTATTATAGAAACGAAGTAGGTTGCCCATTGTCTACATCGAATCAAATCACGAGTTTGATTGCCTCTCACAAAAGGTCTTTCATTTGCTTCTCAAGCTCAAAGATATTCAGATATAATATGGTGTACTAATGACATTGTTTTTCGAATATAAAGTATCAATTTGATGTTTTTTTTAATAATATATTCAATTTGTGTGTCTTTTTGTTTTCTTATTCTTTTGTATAAAAATTAAATTATTCTAATAATGTATAAATTTTTTTAGAAACTAATAAATATAATTTTAAAATTTACCTTTTATCCTTTATTAAAATATGGAAAAATATTTAACTTGTAAATAACAAAAAATATATGAAAATAAAAATAAAAAGTAAATTTTAAGTCTTTAAAAATAATTTTTTTATATAAAAATATAATGTTAGAGTAATTTAAATTTTAATAGGGATAAAGTATTTTGTTTTTCAATTTCCCTTTTTTGGGCTTGTAAACATGGTGTCAATCAATTTATTAGGGAAAGTACCTTTGGTATTTGGCATTATTAGTTGATTGGAGAGGTTATCTATAGAGAAAGAAAAGGTATAAATAGAAGACTTAAATGTTAATTCTTTCTCCGTGATAAAAATAAAATTATTTTAAAATTTTATATACTTTTTATAGCAACTAATAAAATTAATCTTATAACTTTACCAACACATTTCATTAATAATTATTAAAATATTTCATATATAGATAAAAAATAAAAATAAAATTTTTTTTAAAATAATATTTTGTATACATAATTTAGTGCTAAGATAATTTTGCTTTCATTAGAAGTGGCAACAATTACAGGTAGGGACTAGGGAATAATTATACTGGTTCTGAGAGGGAATGTTTGAAGGATATAGATATGAGGGACAGTATTTTTGTAATTAAGTGACGAAAGAATGATACTGAAAATAAATATGATAACTTTAAACCATTGAAAAATTAATTGAGCAACCTAATTATGACAGAAAAAAGAGAATAAGTATTATTATTAGTACAAAAGAGTAGTTAGTATTAGGTGGAAAAAATAGAACATTATAAAGTATTTGAATAAATAAAATTACCTATATCTATATTAAAATATATAAAAAAATGTTCAAATAAATTATTGTATTTATTTTCAGTTGACGAATTTATTTTCAGGCCTGTAGTTATGCGTACGCACAATAACGCGTGCGTTGTTATTAGCATGTACGGGGCCCTTCCAGTTACACTGCTGATGAATGTGCAAATTAAATAGCTCTGCGAGCTTTCATTGTCGGCAAAGGTCAATGGGTCGGGGAGGGGCGTTTGAACTCATTTAAAACAGGTCATTAAATTCTTCACGACATGCTTATCCGCTAACGGCTAGCAACTCACCGTTAGGCGCCAGCTAGGGACTTGGATTGTCAGATATTTATATTTGAACGGATATTTTTTTTAGATATTTAATTTGACCGTTTATTCAATATTATATATTCAAATTCGTATCTAAATATATCGGATATTCGAAATATCGGATTGAATTTTGGATATATCTGATTATTAAAAAAATATTCTATTATTAAATCTACATATATAATTTATAACTAAAAAAAATTTTCTACGGAAATACTTGTTTAATTATTCATCATGCATACAAAAAAATATAATAAATGATTAATCATATCCATAAAAATTAGCGATCAAGATTTGTGAATAATAACGTTCTAGAACCATAGAACGACCTAAGTTAAGAGGCTCAATAAATTTAGGAGTTTTTTTTTCTGATCTGGGTGCTTGCGTGTGTGTAGGCCGTGACCTATTTGACTATTTGTAGAGTGTGGATGTTTATTTTAGACTTTAGTTTAGTAAATTATTTTTGGACTTATATACTATAGTAAAAAAAATGATCCAAACTTGAATATTGAAAGAAAAAAAATCAGATTATAAATTAAATTATGTCTAAATATAACTAGTTTAATCTTAAAATCGGATATTTTTGACGGATCGGATTATCCACTAAAAAATTGGATCGGATATCCACTCTGGTCAAACTTATATTTAATAGGATAGGATATCCGCTCCGATTTTTAAAAATCGAATCAGATATTTAAAATTTTGGATCGATTTTTTCGGATACTGAATTGGTTTTTCGGATCCTAGTTTTTCTGCATAGCCCTACCATCAGCCCATCACGGAAACGGAACCCAGTTCTGAAAATGTTCAGAAAATATTTTTTATTTAAATTTTTTTTCGGTGTTATAATTGATGTCGAAGATATTCAAATAAATTTTTTATTAAATTTTTTTATTAATAATTTATTTTAACAAAAGTAGGTAATAATTTTAATTTTTTATTTTAATATATTTAATCTATTTTTTAAAGAGATATATATATTTTAATCATTTTTTTTCGTTTCTATTTTTTAAATTTTAAAAAGATGATACCTTCTCATTTCTTTTCATCTCTGTCCTTCCATGTTTTTCTGCTCCAGACGTGTTCCAATATGAATATGATATGCAAGAGCAAGATTGGCTCACTTAGATCTTGACCCAGAAGTATCCATCAGATTTCGACCCTTCCGTTGGTTGGGCATCATTTATCACTTGGGGCCTTTCGAGTAGAACTTTGTGCGTGTGTGACGGGTAAATTATTAAAGTGGATTTCAAAAATGCCCAAATAACATGCACAGTTATAAAATATCTAGAATAGGATGCGGATTATGGACGACCCCGCCTCTACTAGGATTGTCTTTAGTTAAAACGTTAAATTTGGAATAAAATTTGTACTATAAGCATTGTTACAAGAGCCGTCTCCCGTTTAAAAAATATATTTTTTAATCTTATTCAAAATTATATTTTTTATTATAGAGTATATGATGATCATATATTATTTATTTTTTATTAATATTTATATTAATATTATAAAGATAAAAAAAATGAATTTTAAGGCGTAACCGTATTAAGTTTAATTCTATAAAGAGATAAATATTTTTTTTTATCAAGACATAAATATCTAACATTTTTTTCCATTAAGGCATAAATATTATTGTTTCTCATTGAATGATAAATCATGCTATTAAAATATTGATGAATAAATATTTTTATATATTTTATATCCTTTTAATCGTACATTTTGGTCTTTTATTTGAAAAATATATGAAGTTGATTATAATTTTATACTTAAATAATAATAATAATCTTATGTATTAAATTATTTGAGTTAAAATAATATAAGATTATTGTGATTAAATTATGATATTTTTTATTATTTATTTTAATTTTATTTTATGGGTACAACGAAAAAAATAGGTAAAAATATATTTTTGATTATCCAATATTAGAATTTAGGTTAAAACAAGTTAATTGGCATTAGGATTAGATAAAAATTCACTGTATTACACAATGATTAATGGATAAGTTTGCATCAAGGAAAAAATATGATTAATTCGAATCATAACACACTAAATGATTATTATTATTATTAGAAGCTTTGTAGGGCTTCAATTGGTTGTGGGTTGAATTAAAATGACATATAGACGCCAATTTTTTTTATATGAACATTATTTATTTTTAAAATTAACTATTTTCAATAGTTTCATTTAGTCAATTTAAAATCAATCAAATATACTTATTAAACTAAATTTAGCTTAATAAATTTTTTTGAACAAAACCCGACTAATGAGATTGTCCTTAATTTATCCAACGGGGGTTTGAAGGCCTGGTTTCCTTCGATGATTAGGAGGTATTCTTGGAAAATCGTAGCTGTACTTAGACAACTTCAACAAAATTAAGGCCATTTTGGTAATTTTCATAAATCAATAATAATCAACAACCCCTTACAATCAAGCCCTGTACACACACACACATATATATATATATATAGAGAGAGAGAGTGATGTTTGTGGAAAAATCTTGTAATATCCCAAAATTTTAAGATATATTTATTATTATAAATATGAAAATTTATTTGTAGCCAAACATTGTTACGTCCTTTTAAATATCATTATGTTTTTTAATATGTTTCATTTTGATTTATTACACATTTAAGTCTTATAAGGCATCTGTGCCACTTTTAGCCATCAAAATTCTTACAAACCTTTCTAATTTTATCATTTTTAGATTCTTTGGTTTTTTCTGAGTCTTCTATACCCTTTTAAAATTTTAAATGGAGATTTTTAAGGAAAATACTATTTACTGTCATTTCCTAACCCTTATTCATGTTTTAAACCCTAAAACGAATGTTTTAGCAAGCCAAAATTTACAGAACTTATAGATACATATATTTTGTCATATTTAATCTAAACATAAATTAAAAATGGGTTCTAAATTGTTTAGATTGCCTACAAAAATTTTGCCAATTTTAGGCATAATTAGCCCCCCAAACTTAACTTCATTTAAACAAAGCCTATCCAAAACATTTAAAACTAATTCCTATCTTACTAAAATATCTAAAACAAAGGTTGAAATTTATTTTTCTAACCACGATGATTTTTTTTTCCATACTTGGTCTGACTTCTTTCTTCTTCTTCATCATCTTTTTTTATTATTATTTTACATTATTATAAGCATAAAATTCCTTTAAGTTGTTAAATATCTAAACTTTAACCAAAATTCTTCTAACCTCTTTTTATTTTTCATAAATTTGTGCCTTTAGCTCCTAATAGTAGGCTCATTCAACCTCAATCCATTCTTCCATTGTTTGGCATTTGGTTTGATTTTACTTCTTTATTATTGATTTGTAGCTCTTTATTATTATTTTTTTAGACAATTAAGTGTTAAAAGTTAAAGAGATTGAAGGAAAATATTCCTAAGATCTTCCTTAATTTCATAAATCATTCCAAGGAAGGTTTAGACATTCTATCCTTTATTCTTTCTTTTATTTGTTTTATTTTGTATTTTTAAAATATTTCGATGGTTTTTGTTGAGTTTTGATGCAAGGTTTTCAAGTGGTTGGAAAGTGTTGATACTAGGCTGATATTTGCTAAACCTTAGAGTTAAGGAATTGGAAAACTAAATTATACTAAGATTATATAGGTTTTGATGTGTGATATGAAAATTGGTGAATAGTGAATTTTCATTAAGTGTTCTATATTTTATGTATTAGCATGTTTTCTTGTATTATTTTGTTTTAACATGTTTTGTATGCTTTATGTGATCGCATGTTATCCACTGTTAATATATTTAGTTACTCAGTATGCTTGTGTTACTAATTTCTATTATTCTTGTTTATTTTTTTAGGCATTTTAGTGGAGACTAACATCGATGAGGACATCATTGATTTAGTAGAGTTTGCATGAGGATTTGGGTTAGAGCATGGGTATTTGGTATACCTTGTCGATGTTTTTTTTTTCCAATTTGACACATATATTCTTCTCCATTATTTTTTATACATCTCTCTCTATATATATCTTTTGTTCAAAGCTCTACACCTTTTTGGTTCTCTGTGCGATTTATGCATATTGTTCTCCTTTCTGTACATATATTTATATATATTTCCCTCTTTGTGTTGTTGATTTTAGTTGATTTTGTGTTTGAATTTTTTAGTCTTGCATTTTCTATAATAAATGTAAGGGAGATAGACTTGTATAAAACATTGTAGTAACACCCGTGTATTTGATCTAGCTTCTCTATTTTAAAAAAAAAAGTTCTAAAACAGATTGGGGTGTTACAAGTTAGGATCAAATCTTTAGTTTTGAATACTAAGTGTTTTACATTTCTTTTACTTTTTTTCAGATTTAAATGTTTGCAAAAATCGGAAACATCCTTGTGAGTGAGTGTATATTGGGTAGCTAGGTGGTCTTGTGTGTTCCATGTTAGTAAGCTAGGATAATTTTCTAACATATTTTCTATCTTATAGAACACTATGGTAGGCCTAGTACGGCTTGCAGAACACTTTTAGAGGATTGTTTTATCACACATACTGAGCTTGAGTAGTAGGTCTATTAGTAGTAGGCTCCATATTATCCCCCTCCATCACAACCTATGTTATAATAGTATTCTAGGGGACATGGAGAGGATTAGCTCAAGCGAGCCACAGTGATACATAATGCTCTAAACATATTAGATTAAGTTAAGTGTTAGTGTTGTAGTTTAGGTAGATTCCAACAAAACAGAAATGTAGATAAGAGGTAAGAAGATGAGAGATGAACTTAATATTGAAATGCCTTCAAGATCAATAACTTACACTAACTATCTAAGGTTTCAACTCTTAGCTTAAATGATGTAAGATTTTGAGAATTCACAAGACTAACTCTTAGCTTTGAGAAGGGAATTTTTGTGTCGACAACTGGTTGGGCGTTTCCTTCATCAAAATCTATCTCTCTCTTCAGCCCTTTTACCTCTATATAGAGTGTATTCAAGCCTTTAGTGATTACATCACATATCTAACTCATAGAGAGTAGATTTGGTTACACTCCAATCATAGTTTATACTAATACAAGTTATCTAAGGTTGCTAGTCTTTACAATCAGCTAGTGGTTATTGTTAACCTCCCATCACATGATGGTTGCTATTAAAACCCATGACAAATTCTTAGAAGACATAAATTGTGTATTAGGAAAATCTAACAACATTCTTTAACTAGGATTAACTAAGAAAGAAAAACTTTAGTTGTTCGAAATATGGAAGTAATTTCCTCGGCAGGCTAGAAGTATGGCCTAAATTCTTAAGGTTGCTTCCCCCTATTTTCAGCATGATTTGAAGGCCTTGATCTCCCCAAGAGTATACGCCCAAATCCCCTAAATTTTGCGCATGAAATAGGACTGAACAAGGAAGATTTTTTTGGCTAAAAATGATGGCATGTAGGGGTGGATAAAAATGTGGCTTTTGGTGATTCATAATGGAGCTTATTAGAAATGGCTTTATGGAGCCATAGAGTAACCAAAATAGAGGTAGCCATACGTGGAGGTCAACGTTTTTTTTTTGGTGTTTCATGGCTTTGCATGACTCTTAAATAATCTTGTTATTCATTAACTTAAATGAGAAGAGTATTGAAGTCTTTAACTTTGAAAAAATTAATAAGTAGATTATCTTAGTTTTGGAATACTCCTACATCATCCTCCCTCTCTTGAAAGGGATATTCATAGGGCGTGTCATGTAAATAAGGGAGTAATTTACCCACATTAAATGTGTTGGAAAAATTCCTCATTGCCTGCTGATGTTCAAGGCGATATGCATTGTTGCCAATCTTTTATAGAATTTTGAAAGTTCCATCACTCCTTATCATGACTTTGTTTTTTCTCCTAGAAAAATTCTTTTCCTTTTAGATGCTAGTTTGCCTTCTTTTGATTCATGTTGTTCACCTTTTAAATCTTGGCCCTTGCTTGTTCATGTAATTTTTGAACTCAGCGGCCCTATGTTTTGCTTCAAAACTAGTTTGTGCTTCGATTGGTAGATAAATGAGATCAATGGGAGTGGTGGGATTCACTCCGTATACCACTCCAAAAGGCGAGTGATTTGTGGCATAAGTGGGGGAATTATTGTGTGCAAATTGTGTGTTGTAGTTTGATGCACCAATCTCTCAAGGATTTGTGAACCAAATTCCTTAAATGCATTATGATGGTACGTTTGGTGACCTTAGTTTGGCCATTGGTTTGTCGGTGATGAGCGGTACTAAAGAGAAGTTTAGTACTAAGTAGCCTCCATAAGGTTTTCCAAAAATAGCTAACAAATTTGGTATCTCAATTGGAGACAATCATTTTTGGTATACCATACAACCAAACTATTTCTTTAAAGTAGAGATCAGCAATATAATAGGTGTCAACTGTCTTATGACATGGGATAAAATGAGCCATATTATAAAACCGATCGACAACCACCATTGTAACACCCCTAAAATTTACTATTGAAAATTTTTATGTTAATTAAAAGTTAAGCGGAAGCTAACAGTAAATTTTGGAGATATTACCGCCACACTTAGTACCAGACCGGTTCCCTTCCACCTTTCTAGTTCTAAGTTCTAAGGCTAAAAAGGAACAAAACACAATTTACACTAATTCAAATTTTCATTTAAATCAGATTAGCGCATTAAAGACATTATAAAAGATAAAACCCACTATTAGTAGTTACAAGAGTAAAATCATTAAATAAAGAATTAGTAAGTTTAAAAGAGAAATCCTAAAAAGCTACATAGACGATCCTTACGCTCTTACCTATTAATAGCTTGAATAACACCTATGACTAACTTGTAAGGGACTCTTCTCATAGAATAGGTAGAGGCCCACAAACGGAACCCTTCATTACTATAGTACTGAGTAACCTTTTATATTAGACTAAAACGTAGGACCTGCATGCAGCATATCATACTTAAGCAAATGTAAAGACAATATCATACACAAGCATAGAGATAATCACGATAACATAAGAGCCAATACATAATGCAACGCAACATACAATAGGAAATGCATATCAAAAGATCCATTTACCTAGAATTTTCATCACTTATCAAGAGAGACAAGCACCAAGACTGCATTTATATGATAATAATATATCACAATGATGAGATCAATACTTCTGGTATTGAGTCATTAATCAAACATTATTCAACATCACCTCTCGAATTATATCCATGTGAGTATGGGAACCCCACTATTATAACCGGGGGATTGGAAATACATTATAAGGTAGAATGCACTTGTCCACTATTATTCGCCAATAGACCGGTCTCTAGGGCAGAAGGCTCTTAGCCACTATTCTCACCAGTGGATCGGTCTGGCCCCGACTTACATGGTATTCTATTATAAGTTATTAGTATTTTTCCATAATTCATTATCAGCCAAGGTTTGGTTTATTGAGCTTGGGATCTCCCACTATTATAGCCGGTGGAATGGAATACAATCCAGGGCAACACACACCTGGCCACTATTATTTGTCAGTGGATCGGTCTCTAGGGCAAAGGCTCCTGGCCACTTTTATTGCCGATGGATCTATCTGGGCCTGGCACAATAATCTTTCACTTTGTAGGATTAATGTTTTCCATTTAATTAAAATACCAAGTCCATTTATTTAACTATAGGGGAAATCATGAACGTGGAGACACAAAGGTACAACCGGTCATACAGGCGCATATAAGCAGCACAATACCCTCCAACCATTAACCTTGGGACACAAAGGTACCC
Organism: Tamarix chinensis; assembly: GCA_030549775.1. NCBI lineage: Eukaryota > Viridiplantae > Streptophyta > Magnoliopsida > Caryophyllales > Tamaricaceae > Tamarix > Tamarix chinensis. The sequence continues at coordinate 33,874,115 of CM060181.1, read as the reverse complement.
TGGTCACACTAGTGCACAAGAACACACAGTACCCTACCCACAAGGACACCTAATCCATGAGTATGCTTACCCCCTAAATAGGTCTGTAGAGCTAGATAGAGTAAAATGTAGGGTCTGGTTGGGGCACTAAGGCATACCACCAAAATCCAGAATGATCATTAGCTAAACTACGTATTTAGGGTAGCGAACCTTAAAGAGCCACCATTCTCAATCTCGAGATTTTCTACTTTAATTATTAGTATCTTAATTAAGGTGACCACGAGAAACACATTAATCAAATACTTAATCATTTCCATTTTTTATGTTATTAATAATAAATCCTTATTTATATTCTTGCCCATGCTAACTTATATAGTCCACTAAGGCCAACGTAGATTCAAATTCTTATGCTTAGACACCTTAGGTCAAAATGACTAAAATGCCCCTAAGGCTAAGGCTTCCTTTTATCCTTTGATTTCATTATAGAATTCATCTCCATTTATTCACATGCCGTAATAGGTTATCATATCATAATTATAATATTAGTTATAGAGTCAAGTAATCTATACCAATGGATCATTGAATGCATAAACCCTAGCATGTACTTTTAGCACATCTAGCATACATTTCCATGTACGATTAATAATTAAGGTACCTCTAGTATGATTACGAAATAAAAATCAAATCATACCCTTAATTACCCATTCAACCCTATACCATGCATTATCCTTATGATATTCACCGATTTACCTAAATATCCCTATTCTTATAATATACGTGGTTATACTTAAACAAGTGTTACTAAGGCCATAAACCCTTATTCTCTTATTTAATATCCCTTATGTCTTATTATGGAGGCTTATTTAATCCATTGTCATATTATATACAATTTACCAATTTACACATTCATAAATACAAAATTACTCAAATACCTTTTATTTGTAAAGTTACCAAGTTACCCCTTTTTTACTTGCCAAATTACTAGATTACCCTTTATGTAACACCACTAAAGTTCACAGTTGAAATTTTCATTTAATCAAAAACCATACACTAAGAAGATAGGGGGTGTTGCCGCCGTGATCAACACAAGTCTTACCCCTAGCTAGTCCCGTACCAACCATAAGGCTAGAAAATTCATAAGACATTAAATCAATTACGACATAAAGTTATAATGATTCGAATAATTCATAATTAAGAGAAAATCAAAGTGCGTGATTAAAGAGTTATTATAGAAACATAAAACTAGTGCAGTATCAAAGCCCTTGAGGGAAAAACAATACGATAAACAAAATATGGTAAAAATAGGAAAAGATGATTTTGGACAATAGTCACTTTTGGGCCCCATGCCAAGTCTAACAGGCCATCACTCAGCCTAGCCCAATGCATTGAATGAATCATAGTCATCAAATATAACATCTCCTACCGTCACCAACGTAGAAGGGGCCACTACTTGTGGGAATGAGTAGCACTTATGAAACTGGTGATTAGTACGCTATGTATTGGGCAAGGTAGCCATGCAGCTAAGGCTGAATATAAAAGATAGAGAATACAAACAGTGAATTAGTCTTGTTAAACACATTCATTAGATCTCTGGCTATTATTCCCATTTTCACACCATTCTCAATTTAAGTCCATACAAGCATGGGAACCTAACTATTATAGCCAGTGGATCGAAAACATCTAGGGCATAATACTCCTAGCCATTATTATTTACCGGTGGATCAATTTCTAGGGCAAGGTGCTCCTGACCACTATTATGTTGGTGGATCGGTCTGGCTCCGACTCCCATGGTATTCCACCATAAGTAATTAGTATATTTTCCATGACTTATTATCAATTAAGGTTTGGTTTATTGAGCTCAGAATCCCCCACTATTATAGCCTATAGATTGAAAATATGTAGGGCAATACGCACCTGGCCACTATTATTTGCCAATGGCACAGTCTCGAGGGCACCCTACACCTAGCCACAATTATGCCGATGGATCGATCTATGCCCTACTCAATAATCTTTCACTTTAAATGGTTAGTGTCTTATCCATGTCTTATTCAATATGTACTTTCATACTAGACATGCATGCCCATTGGACTTCCCATTCACACCCCTTTCATACCTACTCTCCCGAAAAGCCCTATCCCATATCATGGGAATTCTACACATCCTAGGACACTCAGGCATCCTTTTCCTCCTCCCTTTTCCTTACTCACCACAAAAGTCTAAACTCGTATGTATGTGGGCCTAGGCCCACATTCCCACATCTCTAGCTTAACTCACCATCGCCCTCTAGGGTTTTTCCTTAGAAAACCCTAATCTAGCCTATGTGGCTTAACCTCTCCCTATCATACACGACCCATGCTCCCTTTGCTTCCAACTCATCACCCCACTCGATCCACACCCAACATCCCAACTTTACTTTGCGTTCTGTACGTGTGGCCATGAAAACCTTAGTTGGCCACTCCAAACCCTAACACCTCTCCTTTCTTATATGTCATCCCTTTATCACCCTCACTCACCATTTCCCTTTCCATACAACACACATTTTCCCCTCAATGTGACACTCTTCTACTCTCATCCCACACTCCAACCTCTTCCATTAACTCTCCCTTCCACACACTTCCTCTAATTAGGGTTTTTCTCACAAACCCTAGCCAAGTCCCCCATGCACCCTTATACCAACCTACGTACTATTTTTCCTATATGGACTCCAGTCACCCCAACTACTCTTCCCTCACTTTCCTTAACCCTGAAGTTAACTTTTTTCCATGTAAGAGTTATCCCCATACAATGACTAACTACCCCATGCAAGCCTTACACTCCCCATGCATGATTTATTCCATCCTCTTATTTTATTCAGATTATCCTTTTATTTATCCACCCATAAGTAATGAGATACTTAGGCCTTTCTCACTTCCCTCTTACCACTCCACTCTCTTTACTTCTTTTACCTTCCCACAACCTCATCTTACTACTTAGGGACTCCAATCATCCATGTCATATATGGCAACAATACATAAGCACAACACAAGTACAAGTCACATGTCCATATTACACATGGCATAAAACATATACAACTTACCTTAGCTCCATGCTTAGTAAGCTGCATTACAAGTGCATAATCCATAACATAATTTAAATACATATAACCAACACACATAAACACATAATACATATATTGGGCCTTAACCACATCCTTACCTAGAACAACACCGGGCTTGGAGTACGACTCCTACACCTCCTTAGGGGACGGATTTGGTTCACCTATAAGAGGGAAACACTAGTGTTAACTTCCCTCTTATTCTTTTCATTATCCCCTAATTGATTTTTAGTAAGAAACTAACATTTGTAATGATAATAATAATAGTCCTAATAGTATTAATAAAGTTGGTATTACTAAAGTGGCCAATGATAATATTAGTGGTAGTATCAACCGATGTACGATTAATATTAGTTATGATGATGATGATGATGATGATGATGATGATGATGATGATGATGATGATGATGATAATGGCATAATAGTAATAATAATAATAATAATACTAATAATGATAATATTATTAATAATGATAATAAGGCTAAAATAATAGTTATACAAAAATAATTTATACTTAAGTGACAGTAAGGGTCAGGGTACAACCATAAGTGGAGTGGCGGTGGCACACGCCGGTGATGGCGGTGGCAGTGGAAGTGGTGGTTGTTTGGAAAAAAAGGTTAGGCTTTGGGGTTTGAAGAGAGAAAGGGAGATAGTGGTTATGAGGTGGTCGGTTCCCTAGACTAGGAAGGCTGTAGTGGTGGTGGTGGCATGGCGGGGTGGCAGCAAAGGTGGTGGCAGCTGTGGTGGCAGAGGGTGGTGGAGAAGGAATGAGGAGGACAGAGGGGGAGAAAGGGGAAAGGAAAGTTAGGGGAAGGTAGGGGATGGTCTGCTAGGTTGAGAGGGAGGCGGCGCATGGCGGCGATGGGGTGAAATGGGCAACTCAAGCTGCATAGGAGGAGTTAGGAGCAGGGAGTGGTTTGGTTTAGTGGAGGGTGATGCAGGGAAGGGGTTGGGTGGTGGTTTGGACGGCGGTAGCTAGGGCGGCGTCTAAAGGTGCGGTGGTGGGGAGATTTAGGAAATTTCTAGGCAGAGAAAAATGAGAGGAATAAGGGAAATGATGGGGTATTTATAGGCATGGGAGGAGAAGAGGACAAGGGAGGATGAGGAAAAGGGAGTAAAAGGGGCAGAGGCTCACTGGCCGGTACAAGCCTATGAGTGGCAAGATCATAGGGTGTAGTGGTTGAGAAAGGGAAGGGGAAGGGCCACACGGGAGAGGCAGTATAGGGGTAGGTTGGACTCAAAATAGAAATAAAAGGGATAGGGGAGAGAGAGGGAGAGCAAGTTCGGGCTATGCAGGCACAGGGAAGGACATCCAATGGCAAGGTAGGTGCAACCTATAGCACGAAGGAAGGAGAAGAAGAAGAGGAAGACGAAGGGGCAGACCGGTCAAGCAAGGAGAAAGGAAGGAGTGGGTCAACCCAAATGTGTGAGGAAGAAAAGAAAGGAAGAAAGAAGAGGGGCAGTTAGGTTGGCCTAACTAGGGAAGAAGAAGGAAGAAAATAAAAGGAGGGGGAAGGAGGATGGGTTGTGCGGAGGAGAAAGGAAGAGGGATAGGTAGGAAAGGCTGGGCCACACGGCGAGGCCCAACTGGGGGAGAAGGAAAGAAAGAAAATAAAAAGAAGAAAAGGAAGAAAGAAAAAAGGAAAAGGAGGGAAAGAGGGAAAGAGGGAAAAAAGGAAAACAGAAAAAGAAAAAGGAAAATAAGGTGGTTGGGGTATTTGGGGTCTCTTGTGGTTTTGAATTTTTTTGAAAACAATAAAATTAGTAAAAATAAATAATTAAATTTATTTTTTAATATTAATTTAAAAATTTTGGTTAAATCTTTCTAAATTCCATTTTATTTAATAAATTATCCTAATCTCCTCTAATTTAATCCTATATTATTTTTCTCTTTTTTTTATCTTAATTAATCCCATTATTTTATTAAAAATATTATATTTAATTAATCTCACATATTAACCCTTATTTTATTATAAATTCTTAAACTAAGGTTTTGGGGTATTATACTTTATACTTGTATAATTACCAAACTACCCTTTGTATTTGTTAAACTACCAATTTACCCTCCATACTTATTAAATTACAAACTTTACCCCCTCATACTTGTTAAATTACCAAATTACTCTTTTGGTTTGTTAAATTACCAAATTACCCTTTATACTTGTTAAAATTACCAAATTACTCTTTTGTTTAATTAAATTACTAAATTAGCCCTCATACTTGTTAAAATTACTAAATTACCCTTTTGGTTAGTTAATTTACCAAATTATCCTCCATACTTATTAAATTACTAATTTGCCTTTTTGGTTAGTAAAATTACCAAATTGCCCTTCATGCTTATTAAAATTACCAAATTACCCTTCTAGTTAGTTAAATTATCAAATTACCCTTCATACTTATTAAAATTACGAAATTACCCTTTGTACCAAATTACTAAACTATCCCCTTGTACCTACTAAATTACCATTTTACCCCTTTTAATTACCAAGTTACCCTTCTTTTATGCCACATTACCAAAATATCCTTCTTACTTATTAATTTACCATTTTACCCCTTATATTTATAAAATTACCAAGTCACCCCTTTTTATGTCAAAGTTACCAAAATACCCTTCTCATTTAATAATTTACCTAATTATCTTTTTACTCATAAATTTACCAAGTTACCCCCTTTTTATGCCAAATTTACCATAATACCCTTCTTACTAATTAATTTATCATATTATCCCTTTTATTCATAAATATTACTAATTTGCCACTCTTATGCCAAATATACTAAAATACCCTTACCATATAAAGTATTAACACCCATAGTCCATATATATCATCTAACACCACCAACTATTATTATTTATTGTTAATACCTATTACCACCTACCATACATACTTATTTAGGCCACACCTTTTGTACGAGAAAATTATTAAGATGACCCTAGAGCTCATATTAACACTATCTATGCTATAAATGGAAATATTAGCTTATCATGTCATATACATGCATTTAACATTATTATTAACAATAAAGCTCCTTCCTTAACTATCACTTCTACACATGACACATGATATAACATGCTTTTCATTTCAACTAACAACATATGTTATAAATCATAATATACTTAACATCATATAATATGCATTCAAACACATTTAAAACACTAATGTGCTAGCATATGTATATCCACACATTTTAGTAGGGTATAATGGTTACCTTATTTTTAGCAATAATAAAACCTTATCGGTACCCCAATTAAAAGTTTAAACTTTAATTAGATAATTTGTACCCAAAAATAATATCAAAACTAGCATATTAGTAGTAGAAAATTAAAAGAATAATTTTTTTATCAAAAGCTTATTAAATACATGCTAATACTAACTATATTTATACCTCCAAAAACTTGATTAGTTTAGTTTAAAATATGCATCAACACTCATGCTGTATGAGCAGTGTGAGCTTCATGCATGAAATGAAGAGAGAAAATGGGCGAAGAGGGGAGTTGGGGGAAGTGGAATGGTTGGTTTGGCTGAGGTTTTGTGGATTTGGTTGAGGGCTTGTGGAGGGGAGTGAGGATGGTGGCTGGGTGCAGGAAGTGTGGTAGAATGTAGGTGGTGGTCGAGGGTCATAGATCAATGGCTTAGGGAAGCATAGACGGAGGTGGCGGGGGCTATAAAATGGGTGCAAGGAAGGGAGAAGAAGAATACAAAGGAAGGGAAAAGAAGAGAACAAAGGAGGGGTGGCTTCAGCGGTGGAAAAAGATGGCAAATGGGTTGCACAAGGTGGTATGCAATGAGGAGGGCTGAAAGGAGGAGAAAAGAAAAAGGGAAGAGGAAGGTGGTTGTAGGGGTGTGTGGTGGCTATTGGGTGGTGCAGGGAGGAAGTAGGGGAGGCCAGGGGGTTGCTGTAGTGGTTGTTTGGGTGGAAAAAGCAGAAGTTGAGGGTGGCGACACAAAATAGGGGAGATAGGAGGAGAAGGAAATAAAGAAAAAGAGAGGTTCTGTAGGGGGTGAAAGAAGGGACTCGGGGGGAAGGAGATAAAGCATAGGAGAAGGAAATAAGGTGAAGAAAAGGAAGAGGGAAAGGAGGGTAGACATGGCTCGAGTAGGGTAGCTGTAGGCTGCATGGGGTTGGGGAAGATAATAGGGAGAAGGAGAGGAGGAAAAGGAAAGAAAATAGGCTTGCAAGTGGGGTTGTGTGTGGTTAAAAATGGAAGGGAAAGAGATGGGGCAGAGAGGGAGAGATTAGGGCTACAATGGCAGGGCTATAGGGTAAGGCTTGTTGCATGAAGGGGTTGTTTGGTTCGATGGGTGAAGGAGGGAGGATAAGGGAAGAAGAAGAAGAAGAAGAAGAAGAAGAAGAAGAAGAAGAAGAAGAAGAAGAAGAAAGGAAAAAAGGCAGGCCATCCAGGCAAGGGAGAAATAAGGAGAGCTGGTTAGCCTGCGCATCTGAGGGAGAAGGGAAAAAGAAGAGGAGGTTGGGTTGGCCCAACTAACGAAGGAAGAAAGGAGAAGAAGAAAGAAGGGAAGGGGGACACAAGGGTTGGACAGGCATAGGAAGGGAAAAGGGCCAGTTACCCACTAAGGAGGAAAGGATGATGTAGGCCAAGCGTTCCAAAGAGGAAGAAAAGAAGAAAAGGAAAAAGGAAGGAAAAAGTAGAAAGAGAAAAGGAAAAATGAAAAGGAAAAAGGGGAAAATAAAAATAAAATAATTTTTGGAATAAGGGTATTTAATTATTTGATGGATAATTTAATTTAACAAATTTATTTATTTAAAATTTAAGATATTATTTTAATAGGGTAATTTTAGTAAAATATGGTTTTTGAAAATTATTTAAATAAAATGAGTATGATAAAATACCAAAATATTTATTTTAATTTATTAAATAATCATATCCATTTTTATAAAATAAAATTCCACAAAATAATTAAATTAATAATTTAAAAATTAAATTATCTTAAATGAGGATTAATTAATTATTAAATTCAAGGTTTTAAAATTTTTGGGGTATTACAACTATAATGGAATCATTTTACCTATGTGTATTAAACAATGCCACTATGAAATGATCACATGGTCCCAAGGGTGGTGCGGAATAGGTGACGGTGTGTAGAGTCCTTGGTGGAAGTGAATCTTAGACTTTTGCCAAGTAGAGCATTTCACTATAAGAGATTGTTCATCCCCCGCCATCCTAGGCTATAAGAAAAGTTTCTAGAGTACATCTTAAGTCTTGTTGAATGAGTAGTTAACCGATGGAGCAATTTAGGATGCATAACTTTTTTTTTTGGAGAGGAACCCTTCTTGCACTAGGTACAGTCCCCATGGCTTGTCATGTTCTACCATGTAGCTTGAAAAGTCTTCATCTTTCTTGTAAAACTCCTTTACAAACCCAAATCCTAGGACCCTTGCTTCTAACAATGATATCATACAATATCTGCTAGAGAGTGCATCTACTATAATATTAGTTTTTCCACTCTTATGCTTAGCTGCAAATGAAAAAGACTGTAAAAACCCTACCCCCTAGAATGCCTAGGGTTAATTTTATGTTACCAATTTATATACTTTATAGAATCATGATCAATATGCAATACAAATTGTGATGGCAGAAGATATATTAACCACTAGTATAAAGCCCTAACAATATCATAGAATTCTTTGTCATCGGTGTTGTAGTTAAACCTTGAGCCATTGAGTTTCTCACTATATAAGGATATGGGTTTAAACTCTTGTAGAAAGATAACACCAGTGCCCACTCCACTTGCATCACACTCAATCTCGAACACCTTGTCAAATTTGGGTAGGCATAATATGGGGGCCTCACTTAACTTGCTCTTGATTAGCTCAATGGCTTCTTGTGAGGACTTGATCCATTGGAAGTCCCCTTTTTTGAGGAATTATATAATGTGTGAGAAAAGTGTGATAAATCCTTTTATTAACCTCCTATAAAAAAAGGCAAGCCTATGAAAGGATCTAACGTCGGTAATAAATGTGGGTGTAAGCCACATTCTTATTGTCTCCACCTTTGACTCATCTATGGAGATTCCATTTCTAAATACAACATACTATAGAAAGGTTATCCTTGGACAAATAAGTCACACTTCTCTAGTTTACCATACAACTTGTTGTTTCTAAGCACTAGAAATACAAGTCTTAAGTGCCTTCCAAGGTCATCATGACTAGAAGAGTACATAAGAATATCATCAAAATACAAAAATACAAATTTAGAGATGAAGGATCAAAGAAATTCATCCATGAGCCTCATGAATGTGCTTAACGCATTGGACAGTCCAAAAGGCATGACCAATCACTAGTGCAATCCTCCTTTAGTCTTGAAGGTGGTTTTCCATTCATCCCCCTCCTTCATTCTGATTTAGTAGTATGCACTCCTCAAGTTAATCTTGAAAACCACAATTTCCCTAGGTAAACAATTTGACATGTCATCAAGCCTTAGTACGGGATGCCTATACTTGATATAAATGTTATTGATAGCTCTACTATCAACACACGTTTGCATTGTCCTATCCTTCTTTGGTCCGAAAAGGGATGGAACCATGCATGGGTTAAGGGATCCCCTAATAAAACCCTTTTGCAACAACTCTTCAACCTTCCTTTCTAACTCTATGGCCTACTTAGGATTGCTCCTACAAGGTGGTTTATTTGGGAGGGTAGCACTGAGAATAAATCAATTTGGTTCTTTATGCCTCTTATGGGAGCCAAATCACTAGGTAACTCGTTTGGGAAGACATCCCCAAACTCCACTAGCAAGGTTTGGACTTGAGGATTGAGAGTGTGTACATTCTCATTAGGCTCAAGAATTAGTAATAAGGACCTAGCTTGAAACATTCAATTACATCTCAACTCCCATTCTAGACACTATTACGAATTATAGGGTTTATCAAAATTCTGAATCTCCAACTTGATATCATTAAAGGACTCCTTCCTAAGCATCCTCCTTCTTCATGGTAATATAGAGGAATTTCCAAGAGATTAGCTAAATTCAATGGGATCATTCGCTACACCATTTGCCCCTTCTTCTTATTATGGAAATGGGCTCCTTACTCTATGAATGTTAGCATTTTGTACCAATGATAGCAAAATATCCCACACCATCTTTATATCCATTTGTAAGACTTCGATGGCCTTATCTCTTCTTAGGTTATGGGCTCTCAAGACTAGATGCTTTGGAAATATGTTGGTTCTCAATGTTGATTGAGACTGCATGGATAAAAGTTTACACAACTTGAGAGGTAGAAAAATAAAAGAAAAGAAGGAAGGTTAGAGTTTGAGTATGGGTAGGATAAATGGTGAAAGAAAGAAAAGTATGTAGGATAAAAAATGGATGACAATTTGAGTGAAGATGGTAATGGGGTTGTGATGACCCAAAGGCCGCATGAGCAGAACTACCCCACTCATGATTTTGAGTTAGCTATAGTGGTCTTCAATCTGATGATTTGGAGGTGCTATATTTATGGCACTAAGCTCAAGTTTTACAATAATCATTAGAGTTTGAAGTACTTGATTATAAGATTTAGAAGACTTGTTTGAAGAGTACCACTTATAAAGATCATGTGGTCACATCAAGGGACAGAGGAGATCATTTAGGAGTTCAAGGAGGAGATCAAGATGAAGTATCTGGAATTGTCTAATTAGGTATGTTGCGTAGGTAGCACCACCTCTTTTAAGGGGGTAGTACCATTTTCTTGTGTATTAACCCCTACTTATTATAATTTTTTTTTTATGGCTTATGATTACTTATGTTTTGAGCTTGCAGCAATATATTTTTTTGTGGACTTCTGGGACAAAGTCTCTTTTAAGGGGGTAGTGTTGTAATACCCCATCCCAAAATCCTTTAAATTGTATTTAGAATTATATTGATATAAGATAAATGAGTTTTGGTTTTGAAATAGGCTTGAAGTTCTAATAAAAATATGAATTTCGAGCATATCAATCAACTGGTTTACATGACCAATCAACTGGTGCACTGGGGAAATTTATGTTCTTGGTCTTGACAAACAAGTCGACTGGTTTTCCCAAACTGATTGATTGGTTTGCCTGTGATTTAATATTTATTTTCAATTTTAATTTGAATTTCTCCAATGATTATAAAAACTTTTTATTTGAGTTTGATTGTGCTAATAAGCATGTTTTAATGTTCTCATATTATTTTCATATTAATTGGACCATCATATGATTTTAATTAGCAAAATTCTTCCAAAAAGCTAGTTTTGGAGGCAAGTATCCCTTCTCCTTTTCCCTCACCTCTCCATCTTTTGGAATTTGGGGCAACGATTTTTTACTTTATACACTCTCCCTTAACTTTCCAACCCACTTACGTACCCCTCTCTGACTACACTCAACTCCTCACCACCCCATCAAGTCATCCTTCACTTCTTGGCTTGCCCACACTCAAACCTCACCTATCTCATCTCTCTTTTCCTTGAGGATGTCGACCATCCTACCCTTAAACCTCTAATTTTTCTTACCCATTATCATTCTTCACATATGTTCTTGTTCTCTTCTCCCTTCTCCTTAAGAAATCTCACCAAATGTTGAACACCCTTCCATTTTCCTCTCTTCTTCGTCCTTCTGCTTAGAAAAATAGAGATCCTCTCTTCTTTTCTCATTTAATTGTGCAAGCACTATGTTCCTTCCTCTTCTTCCAATCTTGGTTTTAGTTCCCTCTTGCTTTCCTTTAGTAAAAAAGAATTAAGGTTGAGAAAAATTAGATATTTAACCTTCTCTTTAACAGCCTATTTTGAATCAAAAAGTGGTGTTTTGAGCTTCTCTTCTTCTTCTAATTTTCTTATTTTTTTTAATAAAGTTTTGGAAGAGGATTTTTAATGGTTTTATTTTTATTCTCTTAGGAATCAAAATTCTGCTAGATAGGTCATCCAGTAGAAGTTTTGTACTAGGAGAATTACTTCAAGGTAAGACATTCTTATCTTTAATATAATTAGGTTTATGTGGTATATTGGGATTCCATGTGTTAGTATTTATATGAGAAAAATCAAATTGTGTTCCATGGTATGAGCTTATGGTATGATTCTTCCCAAGTACGTGTTGTTGAGATTTCCTTATTTGTAAGCAAACAATTTATTGTTAAGCATGATCTATTTAAGTGTGTATATCACCATGTGTCCATTTGATTCTATGTGTGAAGCATGTATTTTAATATGTGTTTTATCATACAAGCATGGTAGGATTAATATGGTAAAGTGTGGTGAAATTTGGTGTGTGTTTGGGTCATCTTTTACCTAGACTAGTCGATCGGTTCCTCGAACCAGTCGACTGGTCATACGATCAGTCGAATGGTTTGGAGTTTTAGATCGGTTGGTCATGAGATCAGTCTGTTGGTTTGGTAAACTAGTCAATTGGTCTTGATGGACAATCAATTAGTTGGTCAAACCCATAGACTGGCATCCCTATAGACTAAGGTGATTTGGTATTTGCTTACACCCATCAACCGATTGAATCAAACCAGTCGACTAGTTGCTATAACCAGTCAATCAGTTGGTTAAACCCATCGATTGGTTTTTCTATAGGAAAAATAGTTTAATCTTTGCTTAGACCCGTCGATCGATTGAGCCAAACAAGTCGACTGGTTCTCATGAATAGTCAACCGGTGAGGCCAACCAATCGACTAATGCTTTGGTTTTGTTCTTATCCAGGTTGGTACAACCAAACCAGTTGACTGGTCTGAGGACTTATCAACCGATCTGGTTGGAAGTTGCCTGTTATGATTTGTTGTGTTTCTCTTGAGCCTTTTGTGTTGATTCTTTTATGTATTTGCAACATTTTCATTATGATTTCAACCATGATTGACCTAAGTCATTATGAACTAATATGATGGTATTTGAGACTTGCTTTTGATTGAGTTTGATGTTATCCTTAAACACCCAATTGGTATGAGGTGTTTGGTGTTATCTTTAAATACCCAATTAGTATGATGAGTTTGGTGTTATCTATAAACACCCATTTGGTGGCTTTAATACCTTATGTGAGTTTGTTGTTATCTCTAAACACCTAATTTGGTGGCTTAATGTCATGTGTGAGTTTGGTGTTATCTCTAAACACCCATTTAGTGGCTTATATGCCTTGGTTGTTATTTAGTTGCAACACTTAAAACACCTAGTTGGTTTGATATGTGGAATTTTGACCATAGAAACTTAGAGGTCATCCAGGTATGCATACTTAGGGTTTAGTTATCTTTTGTGCTCCTAACCTAGGAGACCAAGTGTGGTGGATGTTGAAAATCCCTGAGAAAAAGTGTCTTGGAACTAGTGCTAGTGTGGTGGGTGAGGCAGATCCAAAATTAAACATATGCCCCCTCACTAAGGCAACCAAGTGTGGTGGATGTTGAAGATCCCTAAGAAAAGCTTTTTGGCACTAGTGTGATGCGGTGGTGGAAGTTGTAGTCCTACATTCATCCTATCATGGTATATTAGCAATATTCCGATTCTATGGTTATGTATTTCGGGTGGGTCAGGCCCGAAATTTAGTGGATGACCCTCACCTAGGAGACCAAGTGTGGTGGATGCGGAAGATTCCTAAGAAAAGTCTCTTGGCACTAGTATGATGCAGTGGTGGGAGTTGCAGTCATATGCTAGTCCCGTCATGGTATAATGGCATTATTTGCTTTACTTTTATATAGATTTTTATGGAAAACTTTGCTTTTGTGTAAAGGTATATCCTCGGGTCTTACGAAGGTATCTATATGTTCTCACTATTCTAGTATATTACCTTTCTAGTATGTTGAATACCATGCTACTATTCGACCTCAATATGTTGCATGAGCCTTCCATGTTTTAGGTAGTATGTTTTTTCATTACTTCACCGTACTGATATTGCACTTGTGTGGTCACTGTACTAATCCAGCTTTTGGTTTGGGAAGCAGATGACAATCTATAGGGTTACGACTCTTAGTTAGAGTATGTTGAGGGTGATGACATGAGCCACTAGCGAACCATTACTTGCGATTGGAAGTTTATGATTATGCCTAAGAGTTAGCTAGGCTAATCGGTTATTAGTATTTTCTTTCCACTGTATTAGCAAGTTTTTATATTTTTAGTTATTTAAACTCTTGGCTCAGATTCCTCTGTTTTATTTTGTAAAATTATTAAGTTCATTCCATCTATAATATTGTTCTAGTATTATTTTCCTTATATTTTCACATTAATATTATGATCATACATTCTTTGTTTCTTTGTTTCATTTAGCCTTGCATCAGGTATGTGTTAGATGATAATCACACCTCTCACATAATTGATGTGGTGGTAACATTTTCTAGTTTTGCTTTTCAAATTGCTTCCGCATTGTCTTAAAAATAAAAATAAAAAAATTGGTTCAAAAATTAGGAGTATTACAAGGATTACCTTCATTTTTAAAGGAAACGAGTACGTTTTGGAAGGCCCGTTTGGTGGTAACGTGCTTGAATCCGTGAGTTCAGTTGATTCAAGGACCCACAGTTGTCACACCTTTAAGCTACTTACTATGGTCTTCCTACTTTAAAAGTCATTGGCTCAAGGGATCTTTTTGAATTGTACTACTAATTTTTATTTATTAGCTTCCTAAGATTCATATTACATTTCTTTGCCTAGTCAAATCAATGAGAGCATGTTTATTGATGATTCTAAATATTGACTCTATCTTAATTTATATTGCAAAGAAATGCATTTTAGAGCTCATTATAGAAACCATCTAACCTATACATACATTATAAATAAATAAATAAATAAATAAAAAAGGTTCAATAGAATCACTTTTCACACAATTTGGCTAGAAAGAGGCAAGTTATATATTTCTAGAGTTGGAAATAAGTTAAGCTGAGCCGAGTCGTTGAGTCAAATACCCCTGAACTCGAACTTGAATCGTTTAACTAAATGAGTTTAAAATAAATTTTAGAGTCAGCTTATTTAACTAAAAGAACGAACCGAGCTAAAGTTTTAACAAGTCCAGCCTAACTGAATTCACAAACCAAAACCTCGTTTAATAAAGAGTCCAAAAGTAAGGGTAGGTTTTTATTTATTTAACTAAATAAAAGAGCCTAACCAAATTTTTAACTAACTAAACCCAACCAAATACCGAACTGACTTCACTTACAGTCTTATGTGTCTCCATACCATTGTTCGGTCCTTTAGTGTTATTTGTTGGATTTTTTTCCTTATGAAATCCAATTCTTATAGTAGAACTAGTCGGGTTCGGATTTTAATTGTATTTCTGTTAAGTTATAAAACCAATCTGAGTTATTTAAAATCCAAAAATATTTTATGACCCCATAAATAGAGTAATAAATTATTGTGTTATTTGGTATGGGAGTAATAGGAGTGAAAAACACCCCCCTCCATTTTGTCTCTTAAATTAAGTATTTAATAAGAAAAATATATTTTTAATAAAATACTCATTTTAGATCAAATTGAGATGTAAAAGAAATATTTATTGGAATAAGAATATTTAATTTTAATTAAATTATATAAAATATATAAAATACGGAGATAATTTTTCCACTCAAACAAGTACCGAGAGGTAATCCAGTTTCAAGGAGATCCAGGAAACAAAAATTAGTTAAAAATATATTTCTCGAGCAAATTTTAATTTTATGTCCGGTTAAAGGGTCACTGCTTGATGAAATTACTGTCCCTAATATTCTCCCAATTCCAGACGACTGTGATGCCTTTTCCAATCCTTGGTCCTATCTTTTGATGAAAGAACGAAACACATTTATCCTGAATGTCATTGCACTCGTGCAGCTGTTAACGAGCTTCCCTTCAGCTCTTCCATAACAAGTCTTCGCTCGGCCAACATCAGCGATCGTTATGTTCTTCTCAAGTTGGACATGACAATTGACGCCCGAGCTCTATCTTTGATCATGTGCTCCAGCTCAAATACAACACTCAAATTCACCACCTCACATTCTAGCTGTTTTTAGCCAAGGCCCAACAGCATCAAATCCGCTTTCTTATTCTGTCCACGTATTGGTAATGGATGCCAGGATACACGTATATATATTCTATGTAAGAACAAAACAACAATAACAACTCTTCCCTCTTGACTCTATCTTCATGCAAGGAACTAGTTTCTTTTCTCCAATTTAATACAAATACCAAGAGAGAAGCAAATATAAGAAGCCTGCCACACGCCAGTGCCACACACGACATTTTCACCGAAGTCTCAAACCCAACGCATAACACTAACGAACAACTTTATAGGGTTCGACAAAACGAGCGGAGATCATGATCATCAGAAGACTCTTCCCGCTTTCCGTAAAATATGAAGGACATAAAAAGTGAAAAAGACTTGTGTATTCACACAAGCAAATCATGAAATAGACTTAATCATCAAACAAGTTCATCATGGGCTCATCATCAGATTCCTCTTCCGACTCTTCCTTCTTCTCTTCCGCAGGAGCTGAGCCAGCATCTTCAGTAGCAACGGGAGCAACAGCAGCAGCAGCAAATTTGCTTGGATCCTACCAATAGAAGCATGAAGCACAATCAGAAACGAAAAAAAGGCATGCATACACCAGAACGTAAACATAAATCAAAGATAAATACCTCAAGATATTCCTTGATCTTCTCAGCAAGCGGGAAGCTATACTCGGTGGCAACAGCAACAGACAATACATTCTTATACCCATTGATAAACATATGAGGGACAGCAGCAATACTTGGGTAATTAATAGCCAGTGCAACGGCAGCAACCATAGAAGCACAACTAGCAAACTTCATGGCAAGATCATCGATAGTTAAGTCCAACACTTCGGGACTAAACACATCCCCGTTCTCGTAAACGGACGAGACAACAAGACCGTAAGAGAACGGCTTAATTCCGAGTTTGGCGAGGAGAACAGCCTCAGAAGATCCTACTTTCTCTCCTTTCTTAATGATTTCAACCGGGGTGATGATCTCGACAGTTCCTTTGTTAATCTTAGTTGGGATATTGAGGATCTGGAAGAATGAGGTTTGGGAAGGATCGAGTCCTGTGTTGCCTGGTGGAATGATGACATCAGTTGGTGCGACAAGACCTACACGAGCTGGTGCTCCAACCTGCAGAATTTCGATACAAGTAGATGGCTAAGCAAGGGCTAGCACTTGATATGGCTAACTGATGAGAGTACAGAATTTGGACCGAGGAAATTGGCAAGCACTGTTATTCTTTTCACCTCGTAAGAGGCACATCTTCATCCATTAAAATCTCTTAGTCCTCTTTCATGTAGGTAATAAGGATAAAAAAATTATCCCATATTTTATATGTTTTGTATAATATATTAGAAACTAAAATAAAAAATCAGACGAATTCCTATTTTAAATATTAATTTAATCTTAAATGAGTATTTCATTAAACATGCTTTTATTATTCTTAAATCCTTGATTTAAAAGACAATAATTCCCCCCCCCCTCCTCTACCCCATACCAAACAAACCCTTAATAGTAAGGCAATGAAAAGGTAACTAAAAACGTTATCCTCTACAAACTGTAATGTATCGATAACTAATATTTAAACAAATGCAATTTCAAACCAACAGAAGAGAGTATTACAAAAATTCCATCATCCATTTCCTTTCAAACATGCCGGTCACACCCTATAATGATCTTATGGTGAGGTCAAATGCCGACATATCAAAAAGGAGGAAAGAGAAAGTTGGGAGTATTTGCTAATTCATAAAAATAATTTACCAATCAGCGTCTATTAATTAAATCAAATAATCCAAAGTAGCAGTACTCGAGTATCAGTACTTCAGTAGTACTACTACCCTTAATAAATAAATAATACTAGTATATCTCAAAGCCCCTCAAATACTATTTCGTAGGTATTTATTAAATAGATAGATTAAAGTACCACAGCCGTATTTCATGGGTATTTTACAGCTCCAATAAATTGTCAAAAGAATTATTTTCTCGAAAACATGGAAGAAAGGAAAAAAGAAACCGTCACACGAAGAAAACAAAACTTATGAAATCATCAAACACGGTGGATAGAACCACGTGTAAGCAAAGCATAGGAACAACAAAAGAAAATACTTATCACGATTCACGAAGTCTTTGAACCAAGCATTTTTACGCCATGCATATGTAAAAGCCGCTGTATTTCTTTTTCATTTGACAGTGACGTGTAGACTTGTACGCAACAAAAGCAAGTATTTCCTATAGCAAGGCTACCAAAAATTTAAGATAAGTTACCACTTTATATGGTATTTCACATTTAAATCAATAACACTGAGGTAAAATAATATAGTATATCAAGTATTTTAAATAGATCTGACGATTTTGGTATTTTCTTTTAACGACCAGAAGATTGTAATAAAACTAGAAAGAGAGTAAAGGATGGTGCTAGAACAACAACAATAAGGATGGACTCCTTGACTTAAAATTTTAGTAACATATGGTAGTTTGTATCACTGGATCTAAGGTAAAAATAACTGGGAAAAAAAAATCAAACTGACCGATGAGAACAGCACAGAAAACACAGAAACAATGGAACATCGTAAATCAAAAATAAACACCACGAAGGCATGCAATGATTTATATACATGTAAAAATATACACATACGTACGGATAAATAAGATTTCATATAATATTTACCTTATATTTAGAGACTTCCTCTTTAACTTCCTTCAAATCACCCTTAGTAAAGATCATACCAACATTTCCCTAAAACAAAAACAACGATCATCACAAATATTCACATACAAAAACACAACAACACTAGAGAGCGCAAAATAGAACCCTTTTTTTTTCAAAAGATCAGGAGACGTACGACAAGTAGTGGGATGATGTTAAGCAAATCACGATTTCCTATTCTTTCGGCATGAAGGCGAATAGTACGTTTCATCATCGTGTTCTTTCCCATCAGAATAATAGATTCACCGCGTAAACCACTTCTTATCTGTTGTAACTGATTCGATCCAACATTATCAGCCTGAACGATCAGTATCTGTGAAAATTCGTCAAGTAACTTGCATAATTTAGCATCGTACGCTATCTTCTTCTCTGATTTTGAAGCTTTTACAGCCATTGTTCGAGGAGGATGGAAGAGAAGAAGCTCAAGTAGTAAAAATGCGATGATAAAGTTAATAAGCAGGTGTTTTGAATATATATATATATAGTTAGGGTTATGAGATGGACGGTGAGTAATGAAGATTATTAATCGGACGGTTGTGGATCGCGAGGGAGTCGATTGGGCTGAATTTCACGGATGGTTGGATCGTGCCTTGTTGGGTTGATTGTGTGGGTCTACTAAAATGTTGAAATCCACGGAGGGTATATTAATTAGAATATTTTAGTTTCCCGAGGTCTGAGGTTCGGGGAAAGTAGGGCAATTTACCGTACAACAGACGTTATAGTATTTTTTTTAATTAATTTATTTGAATTTTGATTTATTAAAATTATATCATACTATTTAAAAATTAAATAAAAATAGAGATCAATATTAATGTATTTTTCATAAAAAAAAATTAGTCAAAATCAATACTTGCTGGTGATAGACTAGTTTTAAGTAAAGTGATGGTGAAAATTCAATAGATTAATATTGAAAGATTAGTTTTAAGTAGAATAATGATAAAAAAAAATCTTATTAGTGAAAATTTATTACATTAATGATGAAAAACTAGTTTTAAATAGAAGAATAGAAAAATATCAAATTGTTGATGGAAAATCAACAAATTAGTAGCAAAAAATCAATGCATTAGTAGTAAAAAAATTAATACATTAATAGTGAAAAATCAGTTTAGTGATGGTAAAAGTTTAGTTTAATATTTGTAAAATATACTAAAATGTATGATAAAATATATATAGATATGTAGTTATGGTTAAAGTTCAATATATTAATGATAAAAGATAAATTTGCTCGTGGAAATTAAGTAAATTAGTGGTGAAAAATTAGTATATTAATGATGAAAATTTAGTATACTAGTGGTGAAAGGTTAGTATGTTAGTGGTGAAAAATTATTTTTAAGTAATAGATCAATTCACGCGATTATAAAAAATAAGTTCAGGAATAGTGAAAGATTAGTTTGGTACTAATGAAAGATACTTAAATATATGATGAAATATATATAGGTATATAGTTTTAGTGAAAGTTTGATACATTAATAATAAAAGATCAATTAACTGGTGAAAAATCAATACATTAGTGGTTAAAATCAATATATTAGAAGTGAAAGGTTAATATATTAGTGGTAAAAGATCATTTTTATGTAGAATAATAGTGAAAATTTAGTTTATTAGTGGTGAAATATTAATACACTAGTGGATAAAGATCAATATATTGGCAGTGTAAGATTAAATTTTAAGTATAATAGTAATAATGGTGGATGATTAATTTGTAGGTGGAAATTAGTACATTAGTGGTGAAAAATCAACATATCAGTAGTGAAAGGTTAATATATTAGTAATGAAAGATTATTTTTAAGTAAAATAATGGTAAAAGATCAACCCAATGGTGAAAATTAGTTTAGTGATAGTGAAGTATCAATTTAATTGTGGTGAAAGATACTTAAATATATAATGATGATGATGATATATTATTATATATATATATATAATTTTTTAAATTAAAAGTATATTAATATGTGTATCAATTTATAGAGAAAAAAATTGGAAATACTATGGTATATTTTTGTTTTATTTTTCTAATAATTATAGTGAGAGATACTTTATTTTTATGTTATTTTAAAAAATGCTAACATTAGGCCAATGTTAGTAAATTGCACCTATATTCTATATGTGTAACACCTCAAGTCGGTACGATAACACAGGTAGTACCTTAGAATGCTTTTGGATTAATCGGTTGGCCCCACAAATTAACATGAGTTCTTTTAGCATGATTTTTCCTCATTCATATAGTTCCCGATAAATTTTTAGAAAACTTTTAAAACTTTCCAGGAGGGTCACCCTTCCTAAAAATTTCTCCACGGCCAGGGCACTTAACTGTGGGGTTCTTAGGACGGAATCACCAAAATGATGGTATATTATGTTGATATAAGTAGACAAATCAATCCTTATAACACTCCACTTAATTACTCAAAGAATGCAACATCCTCTTTGTGCTTCAAGCACTAACTGTCTTAATACAGTTTATCCCAAGAATCGTCCCGCTAAGTAGCGGATTGGTTCATCCAAGTTTAGCTCACAGTTGCAGTTTCGCTATGATACCATTTATAGTACCCCAAGTTAATATGACCATGTGGGGGCTACTTTGAAGATCTTTCGGATTGATTGGCTAGCCCGATAGATCAACACATATCCTTTTAGCGTACTTTGTCATCACTCACATGCTTCCCAAAAAAATTTTAGAAAATTTCCGAGGAGTTTTACCCGTCCTAAAAATTGCTCCACGGCCAGCATACTTAACTATGGAGTTCTTAGGATAAAATTACTATAATGATGGTATACCATGTTGATATAAGTAACCAGATTAATCCTTATAACACTCCGCTCAATTTGGGATATTACAATATGTAACTGATCATATGATATAAGTATTGATGAAATTAGAATGTTGGCTCCTAACATAATTTGTTATAGTGTTACGCTTTTATGGGTGCCATTTGATTGGTCTTTTGGTGCTCTTTTAGGATTTATTTATTTATTTTGTATTTCAATTAGGAATGTAAACGAACAGAGCTGGCTTACTAACTTTTAGGGCTCAACTTGACTCGTTTATTTAACAAAATGAACCTAAAATAAGCTCAACCTTAGCTATTTTACTAAACAAGATGAGATTGAGCATCAAAAATTTGGGATCAAGCTCATTAACCACCAAAATGTTTTGAGATTCTTTACACTTATACTCCACTCTTCTTCACTTTGAACATTCATTCTAAGTTGTGTACCTCTTATGATCCTTCATCTAGCTCTCACTTGCTTTATAATTAAGTAAGAAACAGTTAGATTTGGGAAAAGTTGAGTTTCACTTTTAACCGATTCTTTCCTTAGATTCTCTTAGAGGTGGTAAGTTTGTTTTCTTTCCTTAACTTGTATTTCTATATTTGTAATAGTTTTATAAAGTTTTGTAAGTTTTATCTTCTTATTTTAAGATTTTTGAAAGTTAGAATCTTCTAGACAAATACTTTGGTTTAAAGTGCGGATTTTTGAGAAGCTTTCAAGTAAGTCATTCTTGCCTTTAAAATGTGGTATGAATGAGCATGTGAGCTATTATAGTTGGTAAATTTCTTATCTTTGTATGCATATATGGCATTGTGGTATTTTGGTGATGTATGTTAGAATATTTTAAAAATATGATAAAAGGTATTATTTCATGAGAAATATGGTTGATTCTATGTAAATGCTACATTACTTAGTATATGAGCATGAGTAACCTCTATTTTCTATGATGGTGAGGTTATGATTTTGATATGGTTGCATTTTCAAGCCTTAATCATATTTAAATGTCTAAAATGTGTTGTTTATGGGCAAAATGATAGACTTGTTAAGCTAAAATGGTTGACTGGTTACTAGAATAGTCTACTAGTTGGCCTAAAATAATTGATTGGGTTGTCTATGGTGGATTTGTATTACTCTCTATTTGAACACATTAACTTATTGTGCCCAAATGATTGACTAATTTTTAGAACTCTCAACTAGTTAGCTCAACCCATCAGCTAGTTCTAAGTTAAAATCATGGGTGGTATTTGGTTAAACCCATCGATTGGTATTAAAAACACTCAATTAGTTTGGCTAAACCAATCAAATAGTTTCAACAGGGAAATCTGGAGTTACCAGAGCTAAAGCGATCAACTAGTTTACCCAATTTGATCAACTGATTTGGCCAAAAAGTGTTATTTTGCTTCTTTTTACCTCAATATTATTTGAGATTTAATATTATGATAGAAAATAATTCTTAAATGATGAGATCACACATCTTAACATGAATTAATGGACCTAGTGAATGGACAAATGGTATTAATTCATGGTAACCTTGATAAGTACTTTTAGAATATGTTAATGGGTAAATTGTAATTAGTATGATATAATGCTACTATTGAATTTCATATTCTAGTCTCTTGGCATAAATTGATTAACCTAATGGCTGGTTTAAACTTTTTTTTTGGTAATTAATAAGGTTTCATTAATAACCAAAATGAGCATACAAGGATCGTCCAGCCAAGAGCCAGAGGAAATGGGGATAGGAATTATCTATCAAGCTCCTCTAAGCTAGTTCTATACTTACTGAAACTTTTGCTTTGACTGACTCTTATATACACATGGGACATAGTTTTCCTAACAATCTCATGATCCTGCACTCTCCTACCTCGAAAGATAACTTGGTTTTTGCCCTTAGTTCAGGAGATATGGAAAGTTTCATGCCCTAGGTCTGCCATGTACAAGATTATCACCAAGCTAAGAGAGCTTACGGGTAAGCTGAAGGAGCTGAATAAGGTTCACTGGGGGCATGTGTCTGTGAAATCTTGGAGAGCACACTCTGAATGGCAAGAAGCCCACAGAAGCCTCATGCAAGACCCTTTGAACCAGGATCTGATCAAGGCTGAAAGAGAGGCCTCTCTCAAATGGCAATCCCGTGCAACTGAAGAAGAACATTTCTTTCAGCAAAAGGCACACATTCAATTTGTGAAATTGGGAGATGGAAATAACAAGTATTTTCATGCTATAGCCCAAGGCAAAAGAGTTCATAATAGAATTAACAGACTTTATGATGATCATAACCAGTGTATATTGGGAGAGGACAAGATAGCAGCAGAGGTTCAACATTTTTATGGTAATCTTCTGGGGCAATCTGTTAAAACTCAACATATTGATCCTGATGTGAGCAAGAGGGGGCCCACCCTGACTCATGAAAGCAGACTTCAGCTCACCTCTGAACCTACAGCCTAGGAGGTGAAGAAAGCTGTGTTCTCAATGGGAGATATGACAGCCCCTGGTCCGGATGGATATAATCCCCATTTTTTCAAGAGAGCCTGGGATATTATTGAAACAGATATGGTTGAATCTGTAAAACAGTTTTGGAGATCAGAGATACTGCTTAGCCAAATCAACAACACTGCTGTGACCCTTATCCCCAAGACAGCAGGTGCATTCAAAGTAAAAGATTTCCGTCCCATAGCCTGCTGCAATGTGATCTACAAGATCCTGTCCAAGGTTATCTCAAAAAGATTACAGAATATCATGCATGGGGTGATTGACTGCTCCCAGGCAGCTTTTGTTAAGGGGAGAAATTTGGCCAATAATGTGCTTCTAACTGTAGAGTTGATTAAACACTACAATAGGAAAAACATACCTCCCCGTATGGTTTTGAAGATAGATATACAAAAGGCATATGACTCCATTGAGTGGACCTTTATTTTCCAGGTTTTAACTCAATTTGGTTTCCCCATTAAGATTATCAATCTCATATCATAGTGTATTTCAACTGTTAGAGTTTCTTTCAACATAAATGGGTCACTCACAAAGCCTTTGTAATGCAAGAGGGGATTAAGGAAAGGAGACCCCTTATCTCCTTATCTCTTTGTCCTAGGCATGGAGTATCTACACAGAATCTTAAGAGGGCTATGGCAGGAGGAGGGTTTTGAGGGGCATCCTGGATGCCAGAAAATGCAGCTTA
Source organism: Tamarix chinensis (assembly GCA_030549775.1). NCBI lineage: Eukaryota > Viridiplantae > Streptophyta > Magnoliopsida > Caryophyllales > Tamaricaceae > Tamarix > Tamarix chinensis. The sequence goes on along the minus strand of CM060181.1, from coordinate 33,849,495 downwards.
TTGACCTATGTTTTGCTGATGACCTGCTTCTGTTTGCTAAGGCTACCCCAGCTTCTGCAAGTCTCCTTAAAGCTTATTTTGATGATTTTAGTAGAAGATCTGGCTTTAACATTAACCCTTCCAAGAGTTCTATATACTTGGGAGGGGTTCTTGCTGCAAGGAAGAATTCCATCCTCCAAGAACTTGGTTGTGTGGAAGGTGTTTTTCCCTTTAAATACTTGGGGGTTCCTTTGGAAACCTCCAGATTGAGGGCTCAACAATACTCTCCCTTAGTTGAAAAACTTCTAGCTAAAGTCAAGCACTGGTCTACTAGATTCCTCAGCTATGCAAGGAGAATTAAGCTTATAAATTCTGTCTTGTTTGGTATCGAGAGCTTTTGGGCCCAGCTGTTCTTATTGCCTAAATCTGTCATTCACAGGATGGAAGCTATTTGCAGATCTTATCTATGGTTAGGCTCGGATGGTCAGAGTAAAAAGGCTTTGGTACCTTGGACACAAGTTTGTTTGCCAAAGAGGGAAGGAGGCTTGGGGATAAAGGATGTGCACAGCTGGAACAAAGCAGCAATTGCAAAATACCTATGACAATTGATCCATAAAAAGGAGAATCTCTGGATCAAATGGTTGCATGAATATTATATAAAAGGTATGGATATATGGTCCTATGAATGAAAGGTCCATCACTCTTGGATCTTTAAAAAAGTGATGAGCCTAAGATCTGAAATAGGGCCTCTTCTCAGCTCAGCAGACTGTGTCCAGCATGGAACTTTCTCTACCAGCAACGTGTATGCCAAGATTAGACCTCGAGGGCAGGATGTGGACTGGTATTACCTAGTGTGGAAACAGGAGGGGTCACCAAGACACAAGTTTATCAGTTGGCTCACTTGCAGAAATGCCTTGCTTACAAAGGAAAAGCTGTATAGATGGAATGTTATCAATAATGGGAGCTGTGAAACCTGTGGCAGAGCTGCTGAATCAATGGATCATGTTATGGTTTAGTGCCAAATAGCAACTGAGTGCTGGAGAAAAATTCTGAACTGGCTAGGTTAGTGTCATTGGAGCACAAATTGGATGCAGCTATTAGCATGGCTCATCAAGCACACCAAGATAAGACAGGGGAGAGCTAGGTTGTTGAGAATGGCAGCTACTGTAGTGATATATGAACTTTGGTATTGCTGGTTTAAACTTTGATAAAGGTTAATGGAATTATATTCCCATATTTGGATGGTAATAGTGGTTAAGATGGAATGACTATGTGAACGTGAAGGTGTTGCTTTAGATTTTATATGGCCCTTATATTGTAATACCCCAAAAATATAAAACCTAGAATTTAATAAATAACCCTCATTTAGGATAATTTAATTTTAAATTTATTTAAATTAATTATTTTGTGGATTTTTTAGCATATAAAAATGGACATGAACTTTTAATAAATTGAAATGAATATTTTGTTATTTTATCATACTATTTTTATTTAAATAATTTTTCAAACCATTATTTTAAAAAAATTAACCTTTTTAAACCAATATATTAAATTTTAATAATTTAAATTATTAAATTAATTTATCTATCAAAAATATTAAATTTTATTATTCCAAAAATTATTTTATCTTATTTTTCCCCCTTTTCCCTTTTCCCTTTTTATTTCTCCTTTTTCTTATTTTTCTTATTTTCCTCCTTTTTCTTTTTTCTTCCCCTTAAGGCCGCCGACTTGCTTCCTTACCTTCCTCCCCCTCGTGTTGGGCTGCTGGCCCATCTCATCTTCCTCCTTCTCCCTCTTCCGTGTGACTATCCCAGCCCATTCCCCCTTTTCTTTTCTTTTCCTTCTCCCCTAAGTTGGCCTAGCCCAAATTTTTTTTTCTCTCCCCCTCCCTCAAGTGCAGGCTGACCTGCTTCTCTTTCCTTCTACCCCCGCTCAGTCGGTCTGCCTCTCCTTTCCTTTTCTTCTTCTTCTTCTTCTTTCCTCCAACCTCCTCCGTCAAACCTACACACCATGGCAGCCTCTTACAACCGCTACCTGCCACCACCTACCTCCCCTACAGCTAGGGCTGTTAACGAATCGAGCCGAGTCGAGCCGGGGTAGGCTTAGGCTCGGCTCATTTACTAAAAGAGCCGAACAAGGATGCTTGAGCTTAATTTGTTTATAAATGAGCCGAGTTTTTAACAAGTCGAGCCGAACATTTAACGAGCCAAGCTCTCACTGTAACGAGCTCAAGCCCAAATTTATTATACTCAAGATTGACTTGTTTAATAATCGAGTCGAGCTCGAGCCTAATTTTTAAGCTCGTTTAATAAGCGATCCAAGCCGAGCCATTAATAAGTCAAGCCCAAAAAGCTCGTGAGCTGGCTTGGTTTGTCAACAATCCTACATGCAGCCCTTCTCTCTCTCCCTCTCTCTCCCCCATCCGTTTTCCCTTCCATTTTTGGCCAAACCCGAGCCTGCAACCCTCCCCTACGTGCCTTCCATTTTCCTTCTCCTTCTCCCTACAACCACCACCCTACTGCCTGCCACCACAGCCACCTAGCCAGCGCCCTACCTCCCATCCTCTCCCTCTCCTTTTCTTCTTCTCTACTACTTTATTTCTGCCCTACTCAAGCCACACTTCTCCCTATAGAGCTCCCCTTTTCTCCCTTCTTCTCCTCTTCTCCCCTTTCCCTATTTTTTCTTTGGCGCCTCCAGCTGCCACTGCTCCTGCCCAAATAACCACCCCAACCACCTCCTTAACACCCCCATCAACCTCTTTGCACCACCCCATCACCCCCACACACCCCTACAACCTCCTTCCCTTCCTCTCTTTTATTTCCTCTCCTTCTCAACCTCCAATCTGCACCACCACCGTTCGCGCCCTCCTTCCTCTTCCGCTACCACCATGACCACCAATCCACTCCTTGGAACCTCCCCTACCACCACCTTACCTCCTTTTGTCCAAACCCAGCACAGGAGCCCCTCCTTTCTCTTCTTCTTTTTCCTTCCTTCTTCTTCTCCTCCACCCTTGCACCCAATTTTGCAGCCCTACAACCGTCGCTGCCGCCACCCTAAACTGCCAATCACCAACCCCCGACCACCAACTACACCCCTACTCACTCCCTACACTCATTCACTATCCTAACCCCCCCCTCCATAAGCCCTCTACCTTACCCCCAAAACCCCAACCCAACCCTCTTCTCCCTTAATTCTCTACATATAGCTTATAGTGCTCATGCAGCGTGAGCCTTGCCTTTTATTTTTAGCCCAATCTTAGTTAATTTCAAGGTATAAAAATAGTTGGTATTAGTATATATTAATTAAGCTTTTGATATAAAAAAATTATTCTATTGATTTTCTACTTCTATTATACTATTTTTTTATATTATTCTTAGGTATTAATTTTTAAAAATCAAAGCTTAAACCTTTAACTGGGGTATCAATAAGGTTTAATTTTTAAGAAAAATAAGGTAATCGTTATACCCTACTAAAATGTATAGATATACATATGCTAGCACATTAGGATTTTTAATATGTTTATATGCATGATATATATTGCTAAGAATAAAGTATTTAGTGGCATATATTGGTTGATGAAAGGAAAAGCATGATAATTTATGTGCCATGTGTAGAAATAATGCTTAAGGGAAGGAGCCTTGTTATTAATGATAATGTTAAATGCATATGTATGATATGATATGCTAATATGGCCATTTGTTACATAAATATTGCTATTATATGCCCTAAGGGCATTGTAGTAATATTTCTTGTGTAAGGGTGTGGCATAAATAAGTGTAGGTGCTAATGAGTATTAATGATAAATAATAATAGTTGGTGGTATTGGATGATGTGTATGGAGCATGTATATCAATATTTTATGTAGTGAGGGTATTTTAGTAAAATTTATATAATAAGTGCAAAATGGTAATTTATAAGAGTAAAGGGGTAAAATGGTAAATGGACAAGTAAGGAGGTCATGTTAGTAATTTTACATGGAAAAGAGGATAACTTGGTGATTTAATAAAAGAGAAGGGTATTTTGGTAATTTAACATAAAGAAAAGGGTACTATGGTAATTTTGTAAATTAAAGAGGTACATGGTAATTTAATAAAGGAGAAGGGTAATTTAGTAATTTGGCATAAAAGAAAGGGTATGTTGGGAATTTTGTAGGCAAAGGGCTAAAATGGTAATTTAATAAAGGAAAAAGGTATTTTTAGTAATTTGGTATAAAGGAAAAGGTATTATGGTAATTTTGTAAAGTAAAGGGGTAACTTGGTAATTAGTAAAGGAGAGGGTATCTTGGTGATTTGGTATAAAGGAAAGGGTATTATGGTAATTTTGTAAAGTAAAGGGATAATATGGTAATTTAATAAAGAAGAAGGGTATTTTCGTAACTCAGCATAATGGAAATGGTATTGTGGTAATTTGATAAAGTAAAGAGATAAAATGGTAATTTAATAAAAGAGAAGGGTATTTTAGTAATTTAACATAAAGAAAAGGGTATTATGGTAATTTTTTTAAAGGAAATGGGTAAAATGATAACTTAATAAAGGAGAAAGGTAATATGGTAATTTGACAAATAAAAAGGGATGACTTGGTAATTTTACAAGCAAAAGGTATTTTAGTAATTTTGTATAAATGATAGAGGTGAATCGGTAACTTGTATTTCACATGTCAATGGATTAAATGAATTTCATAATCAGACATAAGTAATAGTGAATAATAAGATAAGGGTATTCGGTAAGTTAATGAGTCTCAAAAGAGCAGGGCATAACCTAGGGTTTGATCGATAATTAAGGGTGTAATATAGTGTTTATCTCATAATTATGCAAGAGGTCCCTGGTTTGTAAGTATACATGGAAATGTGTGTTAGATATGTTTGAAGTATATTTAAGGGTTTTGTGTATGCCATGATCCTTGATATGGAATGCTTGATTCTATGGCCAGTATATCTTTGTGTCTCTAGATTCGTGACATTTTTCCTTCCCTCGAATTAAATAAATGGACCTATTGAATAAGACATGAATAAAATACTAATTACATAAAGTGAAAGAGTATTGAGCCGGGCCTAGAACGGTCCACCGGTGAATAATAGTAGCAAGGTGCAAGATGCCCTAGAGACCGGTCCACCGGCGAAAAATATTGGTCAGGTGCATTTTGCTCTGTATGTTTCCAGTCTACCGACTATAATAGTGGGGGATCCCGAGCTCAATAAACCAAATGTTGGATATTAATAAATTATGGGAAGACATTAATCACGTACAATGGAATACCATGTAAGTCGGGACTAGATCGATCCACCGGTGAATAATAGTGGTCAGGTGTGTGTTGCCCTGTATGTTTCCGATCCATAGGCTATAATAATGGGACTCCTACACTCACATGGATATAAATTCGAGAGATGATGATTGAATAATGAGTCATTAATGGCTTAAGACCAAAAGTACCAATTTCACATTATGATCTATTGATATGATATAAGTTTGGCTTCAATGCTTGTCCCTACTTCGGTATGTGATGGATTTGCTAATAACATGGATTTTGTGTTGTGCATTTCTTAGTGTATGAGGTGTTGCCTCGTGTATTAATCTGTATGTTATCATTCTATATGGTTTATATATTATGTATTGCATATGGGCCTGCCTTTCAGTTTGGTTTAAAGGGTTACTTAGTACCACAGTACTGAAGGGTTCCACTTGTGGGCCCCTTCCTATTCAATGGGTAGTGTCCCTTGCAGGTGTATTTTGGGTGCTATTCAAGTGGTCATCGGGTAAGCGTGTAAGGATTGTCCAAGAATGGTTTAGGGTTTTCCCTTTTACCTTTTATTCTTTTGTTAAAATAATCTTTATTCTTGTAACCACTATTAGTGGATTTTATTCTTGTAAAGTGTTTATTGTGCTACTCTAATTTAAATAAATTCTAATTTTGAGGAAATTGTATTTTAATCTTTTATCCTTAGCACTTGATACTGGAACCATAGGAGAAAACCGGTTTGGTACTAAGTGTGGCTGTAATATCCCCAAAATTTACTATTTTTACTTTTTACTTCCACTATTTTCTTTAAATAAACGAAATTTTTCGGTAGTGAATTTTAAGGGTGTTACATATGTACTAACACAACTAATCACTTATAGTGAAAGATGATCAACTAATATATGGGTCTAGATTACTAATCCTCGATTAGCTACTAAGGGTTAGTCCGCCTTTGAGCTTGTCTTTGGGTTAGATTCTAGTAGATTTTAGTTCCTTACCTACTCTATATACTAATGATGTAGGGGTATCGATACTAAAGGATTTGATCACCTAGGTATTTTAATGGCTTTAGGTGGACTTTATGTCGATTGGTGGTTACTTGGCTCTGGTTGGACTTTATGCCCTTTGGTTTGGATAAGCTTTCATGGTATGTGAGACCATGGGATGGTAATAATCCAATTCCTGAAATAGGAATAATGGCTTATAAATAAATAATCTAATGTGTTATGTAATGTGGAAGATGAACCACATGAGAAATTCATGTAAGTGGAATGTGGAAGAGCCTAGTTAGTTTCCTAAATAACCCGATTCATATAATCTATGATTTCTATCCATGATCTCTATATTGTGATGATCAAAATGTTGAGTTATGAATTGTCTAATTTAGTATGGTATGAAATTCTGATGTATTCTATGATCTTGATAATGTGTATATCTAATTTTATGGTGTAAGCATGATATGATTTTGGCATGATTTCCATAATGTATCATGGTGTTATGTGCTTGTAATTCCCATTTAGGAGGTAACTTGGTTTACTCATTATGTAGAGTACTAATGTTCCTGTTTGTTTGGTCACCTGCTCAATCCCATGAGCAAAAATCCCTGTTTTAGTTTTTGAGTTTGACCGGTAGTTTGTCTACCCTATGTTGGGCTTAGGGGCTTAACAGCATGAGCACCCATTAGATCTATATTCTAGGTTTACATAATCTACTTGCATACATCACCCATGATATTCTCATTCTAGGTTTACATAATGTAAAATGTTATTTATTTACAAGTAATTATTCCTTTTTGAGGAATGGGTTAGATTATTCCCCCATGGTCTTACAATACCAGAGAAGTCACACCAAATATAAGAGGACAAAAATTACGGCCAGTACCAAGTAACCACCAATGGACATAAATTCTACCAAATCCAAGTAACCACCAGTGGACATAAAATCCTAGTTGAAACAAAATAAACCACCTAGATGACCAAATCCTTCAATATCAATACCCCTTAGTGCATCAGCAGCTTCTAGAAAAGGTAAGGTATCGAGGCCTACTAGGATCCTTCTCTAAGGCACCATAAACACCCAAGGCAAACTAACCCTCGATAGATAATTGAGGATAAGATAATCTAGACTCATGTACTATTTGATCATCTTTCACTTTAAGTGATTAGTATTTTATTTACTAGGGTTATGTTATCACATAAAGAACATATAAAGACCAAGGATCACATCTACATAATCATTCCCACTTTACCATCATTATCACCCAACATGTAATGGGGATTCCATTAATACATAGCAAAGTTTAACCCGTCCATTAAGTTACACCATTTATGTCAAGTAAATGTATGTTATTATTCAAGAGTTTCCTCATAGCATATTTACTCCAATATTCCTATTAAAATATTCCAAAGTCACTTAATGATAATATCATGAATTATGACATAATAAATCCATTCAATAGGTTAGTTAATCAATGCCAATATTTATGTTCTCGCCATTAAAGACTCAAACCATATCAAGATCAAAGGAAGCAAAAACAATACTCTCTAGATAAATAGGTTGATTTGTTTGAGTAAAAAATTTAATCGTTTTGATTTAGTCAAACCCTATATCTCCCTATTGAAACTATTCAATCAGTTAACAAAACTAGTTCACTACTCTAAGACAAATTGATCGATCTTGACAAATAAGTTGATGAGTTTAACCAAAGACCACCAAGAATTATCATTTGAGAACTAGCCAATTGGTTTGGCTAACTATTCAACTATTCTAAAAGTCAGTCAATCGGCTAAGCACATACCAGTTGATGGGTTCAAACAAAGAGGAACCTAAAGTCTCCATAAATAAACCAATCGAAGGGTAACCAATCGATCGGTTTGGCTTAACCAGCCGATTGGCTTACTCACAGACAACACATTTCAGACATTTTAAATAAAAGTAAGGCTATGAGATCCAACCACATCATATCCATAATATTATCATTAAATAAAACTATGATTACACATTCACATATACTCATCATACTATATTTACAAAGAATCAATCATATTTTCTTATGAAATCATACTTTTTTGAAAATACATACAGATCCTAGCATGAGTGAACAACATACCAACATTATTATATAATCATGAAAAGATTCAAAATTTATAACTTACCCTAGCTCACATGCTCATCCATACCACATTTTTAAAGCAAGAATGAATTGTGAGCTTAGCTAAAAATCCACACCAATATAGTAAAACTTTTACCTGGACAAACTTAATTTTAAAAAACCTCCAAGAGATTCTAAAAAAAAAAAATAGTTGAAACCTGAAGTTTATCTTAAATCTAATCCTTACAGCTTAAAGGTAAAATAAGAGGGAGTTAGAGGAATTATTAGAATAGAGGAACGAATTAGAATGAAGGCAAAAAATGAAGAAGAATGACGCACAAGTGTGAGAAAACTAAGAATATCTTGGTGGTTAGAAAGAAGTGAATGGAAAAAAGGGTTAGGGATATTTATACATAGAGAATTGGTTAAGAATTAACGGGAGGAAGTGAAACATATTGAAACCTTACTTTTCCCCTTTGAAATCATACCAAATAGGATAGATTTTTTAAGAACAAGGCTGACTTTCTTCTTAGGGATCAAATGGTATCTTCTAGAAAATGTAGGTTGAGATTTTCAATATAAGGGTGGAACAAAAGAACAAAAAACGGAAGATTGGCATGGAAAACAAATCTCCTAGGTATGTAATGACAATCTAGAGTGGATCATTTGTCTAAAGTTGCATAAAGGAGAAGAAGAAGACAATGGGATGAGGTCACCCTCACCCTTTTCTACCAAAATCAAACCTTCGAATATGTTAGAGACAAAATTAATGCTTATATAAATGATAAAATAAAGGTTAAATATTACCTAGAAAATAGGTCGATTTGGATTACCAAAGTTCAAAAATGTTAGAAGAATTTTCTAGAAAAATCAAGCTCAAAGAACACTCCATTCAACAAATTGCTAGATAGTTTTGTCAACCAGTTAACTATTCTATAAACTAGTTGATCAATTTTCCAAACTTTTCAATTGGTTCCAGCGATCCAAAACCCTTGCTAATAAACCAAACGATGGATTTATAGAACCTATCGACTAGTACGCTAGAAAAACTCATTTCTTATTAAATGTTACAAACCGTTCTCTTTTCTTTTTTATATCAAACTTAAAATATATTTCTAAATCAAGATCAAACATCATTTGAAATTCATTAAACACAATGATTTCACACTTATAAATGTAATTTACAATATATTTTAGTACTGGCCCCTTAAATGAGGTTGTGTCCCTTAAGCCTTCTAAAAAAAATCAATCAGCATCATCTAATATCACATAAGGCACATATCCCATTCAACAAAAAAAGGAAAAAGGGTCACTACCCACTTAAAAGAAAAGTTTACACCAAGCGGTAACACACTATGAGAATAAATTAGGGTACTTCATGTAAATATCCTCCTCAACCTCCCAACTAGCCACCTTGGCACCATGTTGTGACCAAAGGACATTCATTAGCATAACGGTATTCGTATGCAACTCTCTCATATTCATGTCAAAAATTCTCACTGCTTTTTCTTCATAGGTCAACGACTCATTGAGCTCTAACATCTCTTGTTGAATGACGTACGAAGGATCTGCTACATACTTCCTCAACTAGAAAACATGAAAAATGTTGTGAACATGAGATAATTCTACTTGTAGCACTAATCGATAAGCAACATCACCGACTTTCTCTAATATCTTGTAAGGCCTAATGTAACTTGGAATAAGTTACCCTTCCTACCAAACATCAACACTCTCTTAGTGGGATAGACCCTCAAAAGGACTCTATCATTCACCTCATAACCATCATTCCTTCTCTTCAAGTGTGCAGAGCTCTTCTGTTAATCCTAAGTAGCCCTTCTATTGTTTTAAACCAATCTAATATATCTTGTTGTCTCCTTTATCATGTCCATCCCTAGTATAGTTGTCTCATAGATATCACTCCAATGCAAGGAAATACAACACTTCCTTCCATAAAGGGCTCAAAAGGTGTCATCCTAATACTTATATGGTAACTGCTATTATAGGAGAACTCAATCAAGTTTAGGCGATCATCCCAAATACCTCCAAAGTTCATCACTTATACTAAAAGCATATCCTCCCAAAAAAGGCTTGTAACTTCTGCCAAAAGTGTGATAAGAAACTAGAATCTCAATCTGACATGATATCTCTAGGGATCTCATGCAGTCTCATAATGTGGTTCTAGTAAACACTGTCTAACTATTCTATACTCCACATCATCCTCGTCAATATAAACATTATCAACTTAGTCAAATGGTCAAGGATAACTCAGAAGGAATCAAAACTATTACATGTCCTCAAAAGACCAAGCATAGAGTCCATGAATATATTATCCCATTTCCACTCTATAACTTCTAGCTGCTGCACTAACCCTGCTAGTCTCTTATGCTCAATCTTGAATTTTTGACAAGTCAAACATCTAGCAAAAAAATCTAGAACCTCCTATTTCCTTTTCATACAGGTCCACCAATATACCTTCTTCAAATCCTTTTATAACTTATCCCCTCTGGGATAGACAGAATAAGTAGTATAGTGACCTTCCTCAAGGAGCTTCCTTTTGATCCAAACACATAATTTGGATACACACCATCTACTATAGTATTTGATACTTCTATCTTCATAAATCTAACATCCCTCAGCCCTAATTTCTATAAAACCATGCTTGATTCTTTCAAGCTTGAAATAACAAAGTTGAATATATCAAATTTCATCAAAAATGGAAGGTGTGATGGTAAGGGCACTCATCCTTGCTTCCAAACTACCAGCAATGATCAACGTAATCTCCATATCCCTTAGCTCCTACCTGACAACATAATTGTTCTCAAGGAATATGGCATCTTCCTACTAAGAGCATCTGCCACTACATTAGTCTTACCCTCATAGTAGGTAAAATATATGTCATAATCCTTGACCAACTCCAACCACTAGCGCTATCTTAAATTCAATCCCTAGCACGTAAAGATATATATGAGGCCGTTGTGATTGGTGTAAAACTTACATTGAACACCATAGAGATAATGCATCCAAATTTTAAAGCATGGTAAGATCTAAACCATGTGTCAAATAGTTTTGCTCATGGAGCTTCAATTGATGAGAAACATAAGCCATTAATCTCCCGTATTGTATCAACACACAACCTAATCCATGCTTATAAGAATCATTATGAACTTTAAAATTGTTTAATCCACTAAGTAACACAAGTAATGGTGCTGAAGTAAAATGCCTCTTTAATTTCTCCAAAGCCTTACTACAATTCTTGTCCCATTAGAATTATGTAACCTTCTTAAAAAAGTTGGTCAATGGGAAATATATCTTAGATAAATCTATGTGATATACAGAGCAATAACTAACCAATCCTAGAAAATTACTTACCTCCTTGACAAATGTTGGTGTCGACTACTTGGAAACTAATTGAATCTTTAGAAGGATTCATTGACACGCCATGTTGTGATATTGCATGTCTAAGAAAAACTACTTGATCTGGCCAAAATTCACACTTCAAAATTTTTTCATACAATCGGTGTGCTCTTAACAATGCTAAGGTTTCTCTTAGATATCTTTCTTACTACTCATAACTATTAGACTAGATAATGATGTTGTCAATGAACACCGTAAGAACTTATTCAAAAATTGCCTAAAGATCTACTTTGTGAGAGTCATGAATGCTATTGGCTCATTATTGAGTCTGAAAGGCGTCATTGTGAACTCATAATGGTCGTATATGGTCTGAAATGTCATCTTTGGAATATCTTGCTCGGCGATCCTCAACTTATGGTAACCTAACTGAAAGTTAATTTTGGAAAACACTATAGCTTCCCTAAGTTGGTCAAATAGATCATCAATTTGAGGTAGAGGATAATGGTTGTTTACAATATCTTAATTCAATATTCGATAGTCGATGCACAACCTTAGAATTCCATCCATCATGCCTACCTAGGGTTTTATCGTAACCTTTATTCCTACTTGTGGTTTGGTAGTATCCTTCGTACCTACCTAGGTCCATTGTTTCCTTCATGCCCTACCTATGGTTTTATGGAATTTATTAGCATGAATGTTAAGTTATGAGATATATTGTGAATGTTATAGTTATTGGGTTGAAATTGGTTCTAATCATCACTACAGAGAGCATCCCTTGGATAATTAGTTGGTAAGTTTCATTATGTTTTAGATAAATGGGCATGAGTAGTTTGTGACCTTTGTAATACCCTAAAATCTTGTAAATTTTTAATTTTGATTTATCAGCATTTTAATCTAACCTAATTTCTAATATATGGATTATTATTATTATTTATCTTATTTTAACCTAACCTCAAACCTTAAAAAATATATAGATAACATTTTTATAATTACTAATAAAAAAATTCAATCCTAGAAACCAAAACCTAAATCCCACACCTAAAATTTTCTTTTTTTTTCTTTTTTCTTCCATCTTCCTTCTTTTTCTTTCTTTTTCTTTTTCTTATTTCTTCTTCTCATGTTTTTTTTCTTCCTAGGCTGCACCACCCCAACCCAACCCTCTTCTTCTCTTATTTTTTTCTTTCTCTTCCCTTGGGCAAGCCCAAGCCCATTCCCTTCTTCTTCTTATTTTCTTTCTTCTTTTCTCTTTTCTTTTCTTTTCTTTTATTTTCTTTTCCTTTGTTCTTCCTTCCTCACCCTATCATCTTCCTCGTGCCCGTTCCCCTTTCATTCTACGTACTAAACAGTCCTCCTAGCCATTCGCATATCCCCCTCTCCTTTCCCCTCTCAACCATACACCTCCATGCATGCTGGTTGAGCCACTCTACTCCTGCCCTGCATCTACACCTACCCCTTGTCCCTGCACCCTATCTTTACCCCTTCATCTGCCCTATAACTCCCGTCTTTCCTCCCCTGTAGCAATGCATGCCGAATTGTAGCTTCCCCTTTGTCATCTCCCCCTCTCCCATAACTTTCCCTACCTATTTATACCCCTTGATCACTCTTCTCTCCCTTTCTCCTATGATTGAACTAGCTACCCAGCCTCCCCTATTTTTCCTCCCTCTATCACCTCTATTAATCCTCTAATGCCACAACTGCCTACTTTCCCCTAGCCACCCTACCACCTCCCCTTCCTGCTTGCACCATGCTAGCACCATATTATGCCACCTTTATCCCCTTCTCTTCTTATATGCCTACAGCCGTTGTTGGCTGCACCATCACCATTTCCAACCCTCCCTCCTTTCAACCACCACACCCGATCCACCCTATTTAAGCACCCCAAGCCATTATAGGCACCACACCAAGCCCTCCCTTTTCCCCTCCTTCTCCCTCTCATCCAATCTCCTCCCTACACCACCGCCCACCGCTAGCTCCACCATCATAAACAACCACCACCAACTCCAGTCAAACCCAATACCACCACCACCTCGAACTTAGCTGCCAACCCTCACCCACTCCCTAAAAATAGCCATCGTTGTTGTGCGCCACCCTACACAATTTTTCCCACTTCGGTTACTTTTGTTTCCTTTCTCCTCTTTTAGTTTTCATTTGTGTCAAAGTATTTTTTTTTTTAAATCTAAACTATATATGCCCTTATTTATAGGTGACATTCAGGTGATAGCAAAAGAGGAAGCGTAGTTCTTGTGTGCTTAGAGACAGGATCCGCTTCAATAAAGATATAGTTATAGATGGGATTTTGATGTGTTATAATATATGTCCTTGATGTGTTGATATGTTATGAAATGTTGCATGACTCTAGTGTTGCATATAATGTTTTGCTTGAAGGTAGCAAAAGGTTAGAAAGTTGTGTAGTTATGATTGTGTTGATTACAAAGTATTTATGTATGATCATGCCCATAACTTTTATGATATTTTATGTGTGGAAAGTTGAAGAGTCCTTCATGTTGGGAGTCTTGTGACTTAGGGAAGGTAGAAATAGGGTTTCTAGTGACCAAGAGGCATTTTGGTTAATAAGATTAAAAAGTGGCATGTTGTGTACTTTAGGGTGTTAGCTGACTCAAGATAGGTTAGGGGTACCGTATGAGATAAATGGATAAAAAATGAAGGGTTTATGGTAAATACAAGAAGGGAAAGGCCATAAGTGTGATTAGTAAAATCTAAAGGGAAGTCATGATCACATATAAAAAAAAATTAGGATATTGATACTAGGGATTGTATATGAGGTTAATGATGGCATCTTGGGTATTCATATACATTTAGGAAGTCATTTGAGCTCTAGGTAAATGGTTATGACCAAAATGTGAAATTAGCTAGGGTTTTGGGAGGTCAGAGTGGTAACCCTAGGAGTAGGTTATTATCGCATCTACAAAATGAGGGATTTTAAGCCATAATCATTTAATTATTTGTAAACAATAGTATTCTATGCATGGGCATTGAATTTGGGAACTAAATGAGCACTAGAGAAGGGACTATATTGAGCATGAAAAATTAGGGTTTTAGAGGAGGCCCAAATAGTTAGGTTATTATCATATGTGTAATATGTGGGAGTTATGCCATGATCTTTGATTTATTGGTTAAAAATAGTATTTTATGTATGGGCATGTAATTTGAGAACTAAAAATGCACTAGAGAAGGGATTATGTTAACCATAAGAAATTAGGGTTTTAGAGGAGGCCCGAATAGGTAGTTTATTATCACATGTATAAGATGTGGGAGTTAGGCCACAATTTTTGATTTATTAGCTAACAATGGTATTCTATGCATGGGAATGGAATTTGGGTACTAAACAAGCACTAGAGAAGGACTATCCTAGGTATGAGAAATTATGGTTTGGAGGAGGCCCAAATAGTAACCCTAAAGAAAGATTACTATCACATGTGTAAAATGTGAGTAATAGAACATGACTCTTGAATATATGGTTCTTGATAATTGGTTGAGACTTGTTAGGGAGATTGGGGACTAAAGGGAAACTAGAGGAGAGAATACACTAGGGTTGTGAGATTAGGATTTCTAAGGGGGAATAAGGTTGTTTTGGGGTGTGTGTTGGGATAGTGCAGTACATGATTGTGTGATGAACTTGAAATAAATAAAGCATGAATAATAGTGGGTAGTTGTACCTATCCAATCCACCAATAAGAATAGTAGCTAGGAGCGTCCTACCCTGGAGTTGTACCCTATTACCATTCCACCGGTTGATAATAGTGGGGTCTCAAACTCAAGTAAATTAAACCATTGAATGATCATAACTTTTGGCAAGATACTAATTACTTACAGTAGAACACCACATGAGTTAAGACTAATTATACCTTAGTTAATGATCCATCGGTGAGATTAGTGGCTAGGAACGTCCTGCTTTGGAGTTGCACTTGATTTACCAATTCACCATTGAGAATAGTGGCAAGGAGCATCCTACCCTGAATTTGTATTTGATTACCATTCTACTGGTTGAGAATAATGGAGTCCCTAAACCTAATGTGAATAAAATTATGAATAGTTATTACTACACTATAACTATTTGGTTTGGAGCGTAATAAATAAATCGGTAATATTAACTTATGTGCATGCCATTTCATATTATGGTATTATGAATTTATGTAGCCTTCTTGATTATATTGGTATTTGGTACCTTACTTAGTACGCAGCGTACTCATTATCCTTATTATGGGTGTTGTTCATTCTCACAAGCAGAAATTCCTTCTCAGCCTATGCAACTAAATGAGGACCCACTAGATGACTTTGCTACTTACGATGCTCTAATTGATGCAAAGTGATATTGTATTATGTTGGGGTTGGGGGCTGGAGGGCTATGTTATCCGATTGTTGTTTTAAATCGGTTTTCTTTCTTTATCATTTTCATCAGAAACATTTACTTATGTATTTCAATTCTATTTTCAAAATGAACATCTAAACTCGTACTTATGTCATGGAATATCCTTGTTTCATATTTATCATGTCTCACATATTGATTTACTTTTACCTTGTAATTGGTATAAGGATGGTTTGTAGCTAAAATTATATCAATTACGCTGGCAACACACATTCATGTTTAAATAGCATTTTCCACTTTAACAAAAAATTTCAGTAGTAAATTTTGAGGGTGTTACAACCTTGATGATGATTGTTTATCTAAAATGGTTATCATATTTTGGTCATCATATGTATATTTCAGTATTTTAGGTCACATCCTCCTATGACACCTTCTATGTGTTCATGTTATCTTTCTAAATTTAGTTTTACAATGAGTGGGCTACTCAATATTGTTGTGCTAATGGATTTTATTTCGTGGGCCCCTTTTTATTCAATGGGTAGTGGTGACCTTAGCTTGAGAGATTAGCTAAAGGCTAGTATTGTAGGTAGTATCTTTTGATTCGGATATTCCTTGACGCTTATGTCCTCTTACATTTCCTTTCTTTTGAATTTTGTAACCATTGACCCTTTTTTTTCAATATGATGTCAATTGGCTTTGTAATATCTATTTCAGTTTTTATAATAGTGTTATTAATGTATGCAGTGTAACATTTTTAGACTTAGCATTTAGTATGAGAATGGTAGATAAATTTGAACTTTTTAAGTCCTAAAAATGGGGGTCTTACATCAAGTCTTCCTAGATCTCATGTGACTATCTCAACTTTTTCTTTGCATAACTTATTCTCTAAACAGTATCATATTCTATATGGTAACTTATTCCCTGGGCCAAATTTCTACAAGGACATACTATATAATAAGTCATCTATCATGCTATCACACATGTTTTAAATCATCAAAATACATAGGAACCCAATAGTATTTATTATTATTTGTTTGACTACAACTCATAAGTTGAACGAGCATGAGACTTTATAAGTTAAATCTGCAAATTCTTTCAATATCTCTTTCCATTATGCACATGATTTAAAGCTAAATTTCAAATTATTTGAATTATTTAAAATATGCCTTCAAATGATTTCTTATTTATTTTTTTCAAGTTTAATGTGTATTAAATTCTATTAAAATTCAAGATAGAAGAGCCTTAGTAGAAAGGTCCCAATGCTATATGTCAAAGAATGAAGGGGGTTAGGGCTTTCATATTTGGAAACTTGGAACATTGAAGTAACAAGGAAGTATATTAGAAGCTTAGCAATAAAGAAGAATAATTTATGCATAAAATTGGTACATAGCAAGTAAATTAAGCATATCTCAATAGGGGTTATGCAAGTGCCTTCATTAGAAAAGCTCATTTTCGAGAGTAACTTTGTGACACAATTTAGTAATCTTAGCCAAGTTTGGTGTTTCATCACCAAATCTATTTTGTACATTGTATTGAAGGAGGAAGCCATTGCCTATAGCTTTTGCAATGCAATTCCATTGCAAGTTCAGGAGAGGATCAATAAACTCATGAACTACAAAGAAAGTACAAATGGATGGGCTCATGAACTCCGAAGAGCACTAACCAAATTCTAATGGAAAAGCAAGACATACAAAATATCATCAAGGTTATCACAACTACCTTACCTAGAAGATGAGTCTGTCAAACTAGACTTTCTAGGTTTGATCATATTATTCTCAATTTGGATCATTTTGTAGCCATGAATGCAACAAATTTTCAAATGCAAGAAAAGTAATTCATTTTTTTTTTTCAAAAAGTTACAAACTATAGCAACAACCATCTACTATATATTCATATTCTTCAAATTTTAGAGATATTTTCATTTTCAAAGCTAATGGTTTATTTTAATTAGCCAAATACTAATGACATTATTAAGAAAGAATTCATCAAATTTACATTATTGCATGGTATAAATAGGTGACAAACACATCTCTCAATTAAGTATACTTGATATGCAAGTTTCTCGTACAAGCATTGGTTTGTGTCGTTTAGCTATGGCTAATAATGGTATACTAAAATATATTGCTTTCCCGGAGCTAGTACCCTTCCAGTCTCCCTCTCTGTTTGGTAACTGAGACTTGAAGCTCACTTTATCGTTAGATTTGAACTGGCGCTAAGAACATTTAGATCTGCACTAATGTTAAAGTTTAGTTCAATAATATAAGAACAAAACCACTTTGTTGAATTACTGTACTTGTGCAATTGGTTGTTGAAAGAAAGGGAAAAAGGTCATACCCTCGTACTGGGAAGCGGGAGCATCTGCCGGAACAAGATACCGTTGGCATATATCAAAGAAACGTATATTGATTATTGAAGACAGTTCCGGAAGAAACGAACTCCTTGCAATGCAAAAGTGATGTCCGATGCATCTACTTTCAATGTCAATTTCTCAGTGTTATGTGAATGGCCAATCTTGAGAAGACCCTGCATATCCATTGTTTCAAAATATCAGCATGATAAATTCCCACCATCCCTTTTGTTCACATCCTTTACGATAATACTCGGGGACACCATGACGAAACGGACTGAATAGTTACCTGGTCACTTAACACCCTGCACATACTGGACATCTCCGATATCCCAACAGGCCTAAGAATGGTTGATTTGCATAGACCTTCATATGATTTGTTTAGCTGCATAGAAAAAACCAAAATCAGATTTAACAGGAAGGCCGGCTACCATGCTGCGCAAGTCCTGTTGCAGGCAAACATGAAAGTACCTCCCCAACTGTCGCTTCCTTCTTTCCCCCGCGAAAAAGTTTCACAGCAGAGCAGAGGATCATCTGTAGTCAAAAGATTGTCGAGAATGAATATGATTCTGCTCGTCTTCATGAAGAGTGTGAGATGCAGAGCAAAAGATTGAATAGTACGAGTGTGCTCGAAGCTTATTCTAGTGATCGAGGAGACTCATTAGTTTTGCAGTTCAAATGAATAGAAACTAATGACTAGTTTCCTGCGTATTCATGCCAAGGGTGGATGATTGGCTTTCATTACCTTTTTTACATGGTGACTGTCTGAAGCATATTCTAGCAATTAAGGAGACTCCGTAGTTTTTCCAGTTCAACGGGATAAGAAACTAAGATATCTGAGTAAGTGCCAGCATGATCAGGCCAAGGGTGGATGACTGGGATAAATACACATGTTGTCATGGCTACTCTTTTTATATCGACTGTCAACGGGACGCTGTGGGAGGTACTTCTCGGAACCAAAAAGAACAAACAGGATTCAACAATCAATGCTGAGCTTGTAAGTTATGAAAGGGAAACGTGTATTATAAGCCCTATCATAGCACTCGATATATCAAATACAACACCCTACCAAATTGAGGCCACAAACAATTTAGATCATTCCTGTCCTGCATTAATAGCCAGCAACTATGTTCGCGTTTTAACACTATGCAACCACGCCACTGGTATTTTTCTCACGTGGCCCTTTCATACTAGATAAGACATAAGCATGAGGTTATTCATTGCAAGCCAATAGTACAGCCAAAATTAGTTTCTATCAATCTGTATATAACACTACGTCTGACTTGCAATGAAGATGGGGCAGAACTTACCTGTTGATGTTGAGGAAGAGTCTGTATAGTCTCCACTACAGGGGATCTAAATGTCTTCGACAAGGCAGCTGCCATATGATGAACTTGCACCTGTTAATTGTTACCAATAATAATTTAGCATGACCTCAACACATGAAAGCAAAAAAAAAAAAAAAAAAAAAAAAAACACCACCACCACCACCACTGCACTGCAACCTTAGCAGGGGATACAGAGCATACGGACTATTCAAAGATTGATCATTACTTCATGAAGCAAGCATATCAAGCAAAGGGTAAGACTATCATATAAGAGCTTGGATGATGGAGCAAAAAATTCTTTTGGAGCTAAAGCACTTCCATTCAAAGTACTCATGAGAAGAACTGACAAAAATCTTGGGGCTTCGGAAGTCTCCCTAAACACCCCAATTGACTTACCATGTCAATTATATGCGAAGCCAAGGAAGGCAAAGCAAGCGGCTGATCGAAGGACCCATTCTCCATTGATGTTAAGTCCTCTTCACTTGTGCTTTCTTTTATCTCTGATTCCAGCATCTCAGTTGCACTCCTGCATCATCATAGTGAGAATTCATTATTTAACATGATCAATAAAATCTGCTTTCATTATTTAACACTTGCAAAAAATGCAATTAATTAATAATTGTTCACATTAAGCGATACATCATTCAGTCAATTAGATAGAAGATGCCGATCAAGCTCAGATGCATCAGAAGGAAAGACTTTATTCAATAAGTATAAACTTAAGCACTTAAGCTATCGTGACTCATGCGCTGAAAATGCTGAGCTGGCAACCCATTGTTTTTGAAGATGGTGAAAGGTAGAATAGACTACAAACCTGCAAACACTAAGAGCTTTCCGCATATCTCCAGATGCAGCTGCGACTTTCTGAAAAATAAAAACGTCTAGTTAATTACACTGCTATGCATACTTTGCTACTCAATCCTTGTTCTCATGATAAGTGCTTATGCACTCAGCTATGGTTCACAAATTACTTTATAGTTAGTCCTATATTCATTTTTTCCCCAGCATGACTTCAGCTTTAACTATGACATCCATACATCTTGCTGTTTAAACAGCTGCTTTATGCTGTCGACGATCCATTAAACGTTCAACGAGCTACTGAATTTGTTATGCTTGATAGGCTAAGTGCCAAATTGTTCTTTGCAGCATTTTTATAGGCCACCAGTCAAAGATCATAAGAATATGAGAAGTGCAACGATAATGTGGAAAGGAAGTGCAAGAAAATCCAGCAGAAGCTCGATGTTGAAATACTCACTCTGGCACACAATTCCAGAGATTGTGATTGAAAGACTGGGAAAGGAAGTGCCTGTAGAAAACAGCAGTTGCATGTTAAAAGTGCTCCAAATACTCATTTGTGCAATCAAAACACATCCTTGACCAGGAAAAGTGAGCAATGAGCTTACCTTTAGCCTATTTTGAAGAATCTTCAATATCTGATCTTTCGAATAAGCACGAAATGTTATTACTTTCGGCTTGCCTGGAATAGAAGACCAGAATGACAATGTGATTAGTGAAGTATGTATGTTTAGAAGCATGATGCACCAGAGGCTGAAAATTAACCATCTCACTAACAGGACAGGAAGAACGATATTTGGTGAAAGGCTAAGGAGCATACAGTTAAGTGACTGAAGTTTTGGAAGAAACCGATCAGCTAAATCTATAGCATTCGCAATGCCTGAAAGAATAAAGCCTGCATTAGAATGGATAAAAAACAACCTTATCCCAAATACAGATTGAAAGTCTTCTATTAATCATACCTATTAAAATAACTCGAGAAAATGAAAGAGTTGTAAGCATAAATAGCTCGTGAAGCACAGCACGGTCTTTCGTAATGAGATAATCTAGCTCGTCTATAAATAGCAACCTGGGATGTTTGGAGTGTTAACTGAAATGAACCAAGAGTCTAGCCATGATTGGATAACTAATGTAGAGAAGTCGTAGAAACAGAGAAACTAGGGCATATTTGAATCGATTATAAACATGTTCATAACTAAGTATCACATTCTTACATCATCCTCTTGCCAGGCAATTGCCTATCTTGAGAAAAAATGTTCTGAATGTGCTTAAGAGCTGCAGCAGAATTGCTGACTTTCTTCCGCGGTTGCATCTTTTGAAGTACCTGCCAAGGAGAGCAAGAGTTAGCGCCATAAATATACAAAAATCCAATGTTCAATCGAAGAAAGCTGCGCCTAAACTAATATGCATACCTTGATAAAAATTTCAGCAGTGGTCACCAGTGATGTGCAGTTAATGGATAACACATTTGGTGGCTGGACATCAGCCTGGCCAAGCAAGAAGATCAACAAACACGGACGTCAGTTAGAACTAAGATTTTTACACAGCAGGTCACTGAATTAAGAGAAGCAAAGTATATGACGACGTAGTCCAGTAAATTTTGACAGCTTATTATCATTACTTATTATATCAGTGAAGGATTAATACTTTTGTACGCACTCTTAATCTTCCGCATAGTGAATGTGACTTCTCATCTGCTTACCTCAATTGACCAATCAACTAATGACTGCTTGACTTTCTCCATAACCATAGTCTTTCCGGTCCCGGGACATCCACAAACATACAAACTTCCAGATTTCTCTTCTTTGACACAAGACTTACAAAATTCTACAATCTTAACTTGCTCATTTTCTCTGCAAACCACGCTCGACGGCGTAGTTGAGAAATGAAGCGCCTTCTTCACCGCTATCAATTGCTCATGATCTGTTAAGTGAAATAAAAATCAATCAGATTATTAAACACTTCACTAGGAAGCAAGATCAGACGAATTTATTCTTCCTCAAATAAGTGAATATGAACCCTCTAGATGAGAAACTCGGCCACACCTCTAGGATTCCATTTCGAGTTGGCAAACAAATCACCCGATGACTTCTTCAGCGGAGATTCAGCAGATGCATTCAACTTGTCCCTAAATTCCTTCACTAGTCCCTGCCAACTCAAATTCAGGTCAATCAGATTATTTACAAGTTAAGAAATATTAAAAACATGAAAGCAGGAGATAAAATCCAAATCATTAGGCTCTCACATTTGTTGGAGAATTAGGACTACCGTAGAGACACCGGCGAGGAGATTTCCGCACAGTCGGCGATGACAACTTCTTGGATGCCGGAGGCGTGATTGGACCGTCTCCAGAAGATGCTAATGCTACTTCCATTGAATTACTATTAGATCTCAGTTTCCGCTTCTGTGGAGTTGATACAACAACGGAGGATCGGGTGAGTGTGGAACAGGTGACGCGACTGTTGCCGGGAATCGTTGATGCGGCTCGCTCGGAAATGGTCGGCATTTCGATGAAAATTGTGGACAGATTTCGGTGAGTGAACTTTTGGCGAGGCTGTGTAATGCAATAGATCTATTGAATCAGCAGTTTGGAACTGAGTCGCTGCTAGTGTTTTTGACAGATATAAAATTATAAACAAATTCGGAGATTTAGCGGGAATGCTTTCCTCTTTTTCCCTAGTCAAAAAATGCATGTTTTGCCGCCGAACTCCCTATTTCCCTCTCTTTTTTCCTGGCGCGTAAATTGTCTACTCTGTACTGGGCGACTGTACCGACTTTTATTACTGTACTAGGCCGCCGCGACTTTCCCTTACAATCGCATTTTATATTTAGATTCGGGTTTTAATCAATTTATTTGAGACCTCTTTTTGTTAGGGCAACCGGGGGGGGGGGAGGGAGGACCGCGACCCATCCTCATTACCGAATTTGATACTACAAATAAATTTTTATTTTGTTTTGATTTTAAGGTTTTTTTTACCCAGAAATTTCTTACTCCATTTCTGCACAATTTTAATTATTTTAGAGACCCTTGATTTATAACAAGATAGAATTATTTAATAAATTAATATAAATATTTTTATCATTTCATCTTACTCTCTTATCTAAATAAATCACAAGTCTATAACTTTTACTAAAAGTATTATCTTAAATTAATACCTAAATTTGAAATAAAATAATTTAATATTTTTTTTCTAAAAACCAATTGTAGCCTAATTTTTAATATTAATTCTAAAACTATTTTTCTTTTCCTTTTTCTCCTTTTCCTTTTTCCTTTTTTCTTCCTTTCTTTTTTTCCTTTTCTTTCTTTTCTTTTCTTCCTGCTTCCTTGGTTCAGCTGTAACACCCTCAAATTTACTATATTTTTTTTGAAATGGAAGAAATTATAATATAAATATTTAAATTAAAATCCGTGAATTCTAGAGATATTACTGCCACATTTAGTACCAAATCGGTTCTCTCCAACCGTTTCAGTACTAAGTGCTAATGCTATAAGCAATTTTTGTCAAACTTTAATTAATACTTAAACTAAGAGCACATAACATTCAAAGATCAGAGTACGCATAAAAGAATTGTAATTCATATTCAAAAGATTGATAAACTTACAGTCGATAAAAGGTTTATTTGAAATACTCAATGCAAGTTAATAAATCAAAAAGGATAAATTTGATACAAACGAAATAACATGTGGACATAAATCGCATAAAGAATGAATACGGCCATGACACTCTCGAACTTTGAGCCAAAGTACGCTCAACACTCAGCCCCGACTGATGTCTCGCCCACCTGCACAAAGTTAGAAGGGTATACTACTCGTGGGAACGAGCAGCACCCATGAAACGGGTGATCAGTACACTACGTACTAAGGTAACCGAGCACTAAGGCCAGCACATAAGCATATAGAATTATGTAAAATAATACTCAACTTGCACTTTCAAATCCACACATATAGTACATAAGATCATGAAGGAAATTATACATCCTACAAATGATCCAAGCCACACATGAAGTACCTGATTATTCCAGATTAATTATTTAATTACTCTTTTATTAGAAATCAATTTACGCCATTTTCTTTATCAAGTCCACATGAGTACAGGAACCCCACTATTTTAGCATGTGGATCGGTCGCGAGGGTACATGTCCTGCCACTATTTTAGCTGGTCGATCGGTCGCGAGGGTAACATACCCTACCACTATTTTATGTCGGTGGATCAATCTGGCCCTTTCTTGTACGGTGTTCCGCTGTAAGTAATTAGTATATTTCTCATGTCTTAGCAACTGTAGGGTTTGATTTTGTTGAGTTCGGGATCCCCCACTATTATAGTAGGTGGATCGGTCGCGAAGATAAATGCCCGGCCACTATTATAGTCGGTGGATCGGTCACGAGAGTAACGTACCCTGCCACTATTATATACTGGTGGATCGGTCTGGGCCCGGCTCAACGTCTTCCACTTTACGTGATTAATATTTTAAGTATCTTATTCAAAAGCTTTCATCCTGTACATGCATGAATCATTCCATTTACACTTCACATATAACAAATCGTAAAATTCCACCATCATAATTACACTTAAATCACTAAATGCACATGATAACACAAAAAATCTAAGCAACCACAACAAACTCTAGTTGTCCACACAAACCTTAGTTCGTTCTCCTACGGACCCTTATATAATCTCCACGTACTATTTTTCATCTAAAATGTTCAAACACCTAAATAACACTTGCATTACCTTCGTTATATCCCAATCAACCTTTCATACGTAAATTTCACTCCCATGCAAACTTTACACATCCTATGCAACCTTTCGAACTTTTCATGCAAACCCTAAATCCCATGCAATTATTAACTCCCATGCAAAACCCTGACTCCACCATGCAAATCCTAATACCACCATGCAAACCCTCATACCACTATACAACCACTAATACCACCATGCAACCACTAATACCACCATGCAACCATTAATACCACCATGCAAACCCTAATACCACCATGCAAATCCCAATACCACCATGCAAACCCTAATACCACTATACAGCCATTAATAGCACCATGCAACCATTAATACCACCATGCAAACCCTAATACCACCATATAAATTCCAATACCACCATACAAACCCTAATACCACTATACAACCATTAATACCACCATGCAACCATTAATACCACCATGTAACATTAACTCCATGCAAAGCCCAACGCCATGCAAACCCTAATACCATGCATCCCACAACTCCATGCAAACCCTACACCATGCAACATTAACTCCATGCAAAGCTCAACGCCATGCAAACCCTAATACCATGCATCCCACAACTTCATGCAAAACCTTGACACCGCACTGTTATACTCCCCATCATTATTTTACAACCCTATCATGCATGTTAAGGCCACATCATACCACAATAATAACACACTTATACACGTAATTCTCATGCCACAATTTATTCACACCAACATACTTCAACTCCATATCATGCTGCATTCATAACAATTATATAATATACACATGAAATACACTATAATTTATATCACATGGCATGCATAGCATAAAATCACATATTATACATATGCCCTTAGCACCCCTTACCTAAAACGACACCGGTCTTGGAGCATGCTCCTACGCCTCCTTAGGGCTTTGACTGGTTTCACCTACTATGAGGGAAAAGTTAAAATTAGACTCCCTCCTATCAAAAATACTATTAATCACTAACTTATTATAAGACTAGGTTTTTAACTAAATAATAATATATTAATCAAATAACATTAACTAATTACTAACTTTGCTAAAGATATAGAAATAATAGAAATATTATAAAAGTTGATAATATAAGGTTGAAAACTTTACCCTAATAATAACAAGACATGATATTTATAATAATATTAACATTGAAAGTAGTAGTAGTAGTAGTAGTAGTAGTAGTAGTAGTAATAGTAGTAGTAATAATAATAATAATAATAATAATAATAATAATAATAATAATAATAATAACAACAACAACAACAACAACAACAACAACATTATCAACAACACTAATGGTAAAATAGTTGTATTAATAATAATGGAATAAGAATAATAAAAATTTGAAATAGGAAATAATAATAATAATAATTATGCTTATAACATATTAATATTAATAATAGTAATAATAGAAATAATAAGGGTAATAGTACTAAAATTTAATTAAAAATTACAATAGGGCTTCAGCCCTCAACAGAAATAAAAATAAAAACATTAATACTAATAATAATAATAATACATATTAATAATGGAAATAATAACAATAATAATAATAGTAGTTATATTCAAATAAATGAAATAAAATAAACTAAGGCTTATAAAAAAAAGGGAGAAGGGTTCAGAGGGTTTAGGGTTCAACCTTATGCTGGTGGGGATAGGCGGCACCGGCGGTGGTGCACAGTGTCGGCGGCGGTGGCCGGAAAAAGGGAAGAAAAAGGAAAAATTTGAGGGCTAGGAAAAAGAGAAATAGAAAAAGGGTGGAAGTAAGGGTGACTATGGTTGTAAAGAAGGAGGGGAACAAAACAGGGGTGGTGGCGGCGCACGACGACAACGGTGGTGGCTGAATGGAGAAGAAGGAGAGAAAGAGAGGAGGAGAGGGAGGAAGAGGAAAAGAAGGGTAGGGGAAGGTAGAGGGTGGTCTGTAGAATAATTTGAGAGGTAAAAGAAGCGGCGGAAGCAGCAAAGGAGGTGGCTAACGGTGGTTCGAAGGGCAGCGGTGGTAGGAGAAAGGGATGTTTGGGAAGGCTACTTCACACAGTCGGGGTGGCTTGTGCAGGAAGAATCAAGGGGAACAAGTGGTTTAGTTAACTAGAGGGTGGTGAAAGGAAGAGTTTGGTGGCGGATAGGGCGGCATAGTTAGCCGAAGACGGCAAAAACGGTGTCTGAAGGGGCGGCAAGCGCAATGTCAAGAAAATCTGGGTAAGTGACCAAAACTCAATACAAGGCTCAAACCGGGGGTATTTATAGGATTTAAATGAGAGAGTTAGGTTAGTGGAAAGACGAGGGAATAGGGCAAGTGGGGTTAGTGTTCGCCGGTGGCGTCATGGCCGACGAAAATTTAGATCGTGGTAGGAAGAGTGATGGGCTGGGGTGAGGGAAATCGTGTGAGGAGAGGGGAATAGGCAGGCAGGTGTGGTCAATGAATCGATGTGGAAGAGGGGGGGAGGTGGGCAGCAATTGTGTGTAGTCGCCACCGAAATTTTTGGCCGATCGGAAGAAGTTGCGGGTGCTCGACTGGGCTGGGTAGGTGCGAAGGAAGAAGAAGAAGAAAGAAAGGTGGGCTGGACCGGCGGTTTGGGGAAAGAAAGAAAAGAAGAGGGAGACGGTCAAACCGAGCGGTCGGGCGCGATAAGGGGAGGGGGAATTAAATGAAACGCAGAGTCTTGGGGGAAAAAGAAGCAAGACGCGGCGCTTAGGGGGAAAGAAAGGTAAAGAACGACGCAGTAGACTGGGCCATAGAAGGGAAAAGAAAAGAAGAGAAGAATGGGCCATAGAACGCAGATCCGGTCGGGAGAAGAAGAAGAAAAGAAAAAGAGAAGAAGGAAAGAAAGAAAAAGGAAAGAAAAAGAAAGGAAGAAGGAAACAGAAAAGGAAAAAGGAAAAAAATAAAAAGAGTGGGTTGGGTTAATTAAATTAATTAAAATATTTGGAATATTTAAATAAAATAATATTTAAATTCCTTTTTAGGCTAATTTAGGGTTTTTAAAAAATTTTCCATAAATTCCATTTTAATTAGCAAAACACCCTAATTTTCTCCAATTAAATTATTTATAAAATTAATATTAATTTGGAACTATTTATTCCCTTTTATTTTAAATAAAATAATTAATTTAATTAATTTCCAAAATAAAATCTTTAATTAGCTAAAATACCCAAATTTCTCCTAATTAAAATATTTATAAATTTCCTCTTGATTTGCCCTAACAAATTCCTTTTTATTTTAATAAAAATAATTTATTTAATAATTTTTTCTAATAAAATCTTATTTTTAAAATTAAAAATTTTGGGGCATTTCATCAGTTGAGCCTTCTTCTTTTCCTTCCTTCGTTCTCCCTCCAGGCCTACCCAAACCTCTTCCTTTTTCTTCCTTCCCCTCCTCCTTTGGTATAGCCCACCTTTCCTTCCTCTTCCTTTCTTTTCCCACACAGGTCACCCCGGTCCCTCCTCCTTCTCCCCTCCCCCCGCACGACCTTTCCTCCTTCTTCACCTAAACCCCCTGAGCCAAACACTCCCCTAACCCCCTTGCACACCTCCCCCTCTATGCCCCTGCACCCCTGCCTGCACCACCTCACTACCGACCAGATGCCTGCACCACCCTCCTCCCCCTACTGTCCTTTATTTCCATTTTTGGCCTAGTAGCTCTGATCCCTTCCTCTCTTGCACACCTTCCCTGCCCCTTTCATCCTTACCACCCCTGCTATGCCTGACAGGTGACAGCACCCCCTCCTACACTACCTACCTCACGCAAACCCCTCTCTTCTCCTCTCCTCCTCTTCTTTTTTCTCTTCTTCTTCTTCTTCTTCTCTACCTCACTTCTCCCTTGAGCCCTCTCTCTCCCAAATGATCCTATCTTCATCTTTTTTCTCCCTTCTTTCTCCCTATTTTTCCTTCGCCAACCCCACAACTCCTATCTACTCCCTCCACCACCTAACTAGCCACCACACCACCCTCCTCCTACACCCTACCTCCTCCCTACATCAACTTGAGCCGCCAATGCCTACCACCCTGTGGCCTACCCCTCCGTTTTCTCTCCTTCTTCCCTTCAACCCCATACACCACCACCCTTATCCATAGGGATGGCAATTTTCCCTGCGGGTTCGGGGCCCTGTCAGGGATTCCCCGTTCTGGTTCGGGTTCGGGGATTTTTTAGGGGACGGGGACGGGGACGGGTTTGGGGTCCCTACCCTTAAAACTGCCCCGAATATATATATATATATATATATATATATATATATATATATATATATATATATATATATATATATATATATATATATATGTAAACAAACTAGTTTGAGGATCGGGGATCGAGTATAAAGTCGGCTTTCAAGGATCGGGTCGGATTTTAAGAATGGGGAATAAATTGAGGATAGAAAATAGATTGGGGATCGGGTTGGGTATGGAAATTTGATCCCAGCGAGGATCAGGTCGAAGAATCCCCGATAAAAAATATCGGGGATCTGGTCAGGTTCATGGATCATTTTCCTTGTCGGGTTCGGGGATGTTTTATAAAAATAACTACATAATATTTTTTAAAATTATTTTCAGGTGCCCCTTTACCTGTAAAATTACCATTTTTCCATTTAATCATAAAATTACCATATTGCCCTTTTGCCTCGAAAATTACCATAATACCCTTTTTTTCTTACGACTTACAATTTTATCCTTTTGCTTACAAAATTGCCATTTTACCCCTTTCTTTTAAAATTACCAAAATACCCCTTTACTACAAAATTTCCAAAATACCCCTTTCACTTATAAAATTACCACTTAACCCCTTTATTACACCACTTTTATGAATTTACCACCACTACATAAAATAATAATATTAGCACTTCATTCTTATCATCTAACTCTACCAACTTGTCATTATTCAACATAATACTCATTAGCAACTACATATATTAGATCACATACTTACATAGGCATATTACTAAAATACCCTTAGACTCACAATAATATTATTCATGCATTAGCAACATAATACATCATAGGCAAGCATTTAACATATCCATCAAATATCAAACTCCTTCCTTAAGTATCATCTCTACGCATGGTACAAAATCTAGCATGCTCTTCCTTTTATCAATCAATATAAGCAACCACATTTATCATACTAGGCAACACATAACATGCATAAAATCATACTAAAATCCTTAATGTGCTAGCATACGTTTTTCCATGCGTTTAAGTGGGGTTTAATGATTACCTTAATCCCGCAAAAATCAAACCTTACCGGTATCCCGGTTAAAGATTCAAGGCTTAATTAGCAACTCAACACCTAAAAATAATATCAATAATTATTATATTAGAAGTAGGAAATTAAAAAGGATAAAACTTTATAAAAATTTATTTAATAATAAAACACTTTAATTAACTATTAATATACCTCAAAATTTAGACAAATAAATTCCAAATCAATGTGGAGCTCACGTTGCATGAACAACGTGAGTCACATGCAGATTAAGGGGGGAGAAAAGGGTCGAAGGTGGTGAGGTAGAAGGGAGGGGGAGATGGTTCGATTTGGGGTCTTTAGGCTAGGAAAGGAGGTAGATGGGGGAGGATTGGAGGCAAGGGAAGAGTGCAGAAGTGAAGAGGGGGTGTAGGTGGAGGCTGGGGATGGTTTCACGGTGGCGGAGGCAGTGGCAGCAAGGTGGCGAAGATGGCTGTCGGGCTGGGCATGGCTGAGAAGGAAGGAAAAGAGAGGGGAAAAATGGAGGGGTGCAGGGGTTGTTTTCGGGAAAGTAAGGTACATGTGGCGGCATAGGTGGTCGGACAGTGAAGAACGGGGCGGTTGCAGGTAGCTTGCCGATAAGGGAGAGAAGTGGGGAGAAAAAGAAGAGGTGGAGAAGGGAGGAACGACAGGGCTCGAGGGTGGCTTGGGTGGTCTCGTGGTGATGCAGGGCTGAGGTATAGGGTGGCAGAAGGCATGCAGGGGTTGGTACGGTGGTTGGAGCGGCGGGTGGCAGCGGCATGGAAAAACAGGGAAAAATGGGAGGAGAAGAAAGGAGAGAAGAGGGAGGTCGGGGAAAGGGAGATACTCGAAATATGGGGCAGAAAGGAGGCTCGAGAGGTGAAGAAAAAGAAGAGGGAGAAGAGAGGGGGCAGGTGGCCGGTCGGCGATAGGTCGAAGGGTGGCAGGGGGTGTCGGTTGGCAGGGGAAGGGAGGGAAGAAGAAGGAAAGGAAGATGGGCATGCCAGTTGTGGTCCAGGAGTTGGTTTGGTTTGAAATAGGAAAGAAAATGATAGGGAAGGGAGAGGGAGTAGCAGAGAGGTAGGTGGTGGCCGGGCATGTCAATGGCTGGTGGTGGCTGGTGTGCTCAGGGTGTCGGGCCTGGAAGAAGAGGGAAAGGAAGGGGAGGGGTGCGAGCGGGCGGACCGGCGCAGGAAAGAAGGTTAGGCCGGCCGGTTCGGTCTGGGAAAAGAAGAAAGGAGGGGCGGCTGGGGCTGGGTTGCGTCGCATGGGCCATGCGGGAGAGGGAGGAAGGAAGGGGAAGTGAGAGATGGGCTGAGGCCCAGTGCGCAGGGGAGAGGGGAAAGGGCTAGCCTGGCGGCCCGAAGGAAAAGAGGAAAAGAAAAGAAAGAAGAAAAAGGAGAAGGAAAAGAAAAAGGAAAAAGAAAAGGAAAATGAGAAAATAGGGGAGAATTATTTAATTTAATTTAGACAATAATAAAATGTAATACTTTTAATAAATAATTTAATTTAATAATATAATTTAATATATTGGTTCAAAATTGATACTTTTAGTAATTATTAGTTTGAAAAAATTATTTAATTAAAAATAATGTGATAAAATAACAAAATATTTATTTTTAATTTATTAAATACTCCTATCCAAATTTGTACACTCAAAAATCTGTAAAATAATTAAATTAATTAATTTTAAAAGCTAATTTATTTCAAATAAAAGTTATTTATTAAATTATAGGTTTTCTAAAATTTTGGGGGATTACATCACTACCCCCTTAAAGAAAAACTTCATCCTCGAAGTTTACGCCTTAGCACTAGGGTTACCAAGAGAGATCCTAAGTTATTTAGGGGCAACTACCCCCTTAAAGAAAAACTTACTTAACTATGGAAAATAACTACACATCTAATTAATACTAAAAATAATTACGTGGGATCCGGAGGTAAGCTCAAAGAAGTTGTATCCCGATCGATTGCTTGTTCATCTACTTCAGTTAACGAGGTTGAACAGGTTGCTCCAAGTGCTTGATTCGGCCAATCTGATAGTTGTTGTGTTCTCTGGATTCCTTTGCGGGGTACATTATAGCACTCGTAGCTCCTGTGACCAAGCTGCCCACGGTCGTGGCATTGAACCAACTTTTCCATGAAATCCTTGCCTGGATTGTCTCTTTTGCAACGTCGGCAATGGTAATGTCGGACAGATTTCATGCTAGCCTTCGCCTTGGGAGCACTTTGATTCTTCTTACGCCGAACTTGAGTTTGAAGTTTGGGCTGGACCCGCAAGACCTTGCTGCTGGGGCGATGACTCTTTTCTCCGAACTCGACCTCTTCGCTCTTCCTCTTGCCTAATATGGAGGCTTGTTCTTGGACCAAAGCATCGGTGATACAAGCTCGCTCGTACGCCATATTCAGATCGTGGAAAATGTTAGCGCCCATCATGCTTCGAATGTTGAATCAAATTCCTTGCTCGAATTGAAAGACCATTGTAGCCTTGCTAGCTGCTATTCCGGGGGCGAACTTCAGCAACTCGGTGAATTACGCATAGTACTCTCGAACTGACAAGCTTCCTTGTGTCAGCTCCATGAATTCTTTATGTTTGGCCCTCTTGAGACTTTCTGTGTAGAACTGTGCACGGATGGCGGTCTTGAAGTCTTCCCATGATGTCGGTCGCCCTCCTTGGGTTCGAAGATCTTCCCACCAAGTATCGACTGGTCCTCGAAGGAAATACGCCACGATGTTTGTCCTTCATTCCTCAAGGTAGTTGAGCGCCTTGAAAGTCCTATTGAAATCTCTTACCCAACTTTCTAAGACCACGGGATCTTCTTTTCCATCGTAGGTCGGGGGTTGATGACGTGAAACTCTATCAAGCCAATCCTCTCCGATACCCATTGGAGGCAAAGCAGTTTGAGATTCGGATACCGGGGAACGTTGAGCTAATCCCATGAGCACCTCGAACGCCCTCTCTAAGTTGTCTGCCCGTTCGTCTCGATCCATTTTGAGTTAGTTGTAAAACAAAAGTTTGTTAGGGAAGGTGCTATTTCTCAAGCTAGATGGCCCAAACATGGGTCACTTAATCTACCCATACCCAACTCTCAAGACTAATCCGGTTTTTGAAACAAATGAGAGAATTGGAAAAAACTTTAGAAGAATCATTTAACCTTCAATACTTTAGTGAAAAACTTTGATACTTATTAGTAGTATCAACTCAAAATGTTTAAAAAAAACCGAGAAAGGTTTTATGAAAATATTTGATACCAAATTGTGGTACCAGCTTAAAATGTTTGAAATTACAAGAGTGGTCGAAACCTAACCTTAATACCAATTAAGGTATCTGCGTAAAAACATTTACAATTGAAAGAGTTGTCGAATTAAGCGCTGATACCAACTTGTCGTATCAACTCAGTATTTGAAATTGGAAGGCGTTTTTGAAATCAATTCCGAATATAAGTGTTTTTGAAACGAGGAAAACTTTATCAAATCAAAAATTTTCAAAACTAAAGCGTGGTTATTGAAACCAATGCTCTGATACCAACTTGTGGTATCATCTTAAAAAGATTAAAATCAAAAGAGCATGATCGGAACCAGCTCTGATACCAACCTGTAACACCCCCAAAATTCACTATTAAAAAATTTCATTTTATTTGAAAGAGTTAGCGGAAGCAAATTATAAAATGTGAATTCTGGGGATATTACCGCCACACTTAGTACCAGACCGGTTCACACCTACCGTTCCAGTACTAAGTGCTAAGGATAAAAGTGTAAAACACAATTTACAATCCATTTTTAAATCAAAGAAGCGTATCAAATCATTTACAAGAATAAAATCCACCAGTGGTGGTTACATTAACAACATTAACGTTAAAACCAGGAATTTAAAAGAGAAGGAGAAAAACCCTAACGGTTCCGGATAATTCCTTACTCTCTTTTCCGTTGCCCACTTGAGTAGCACCTGAAAAGACCTGCAAGGGACACTACCCATTGAATAGGCAGGGGCCCCACAAAGGGAACCCTTCAATACTACGGTACTGAGTAACCCTTTAAAATCACACTTAAACGTAGGCCGCAATGTAACATATGAAATAAAGCTACATACATATATAACAAGATGTGTATATATAACATTCATATAATTAACATTCACATCGGATATCAATAGGTCGTTATGAATAATCGATACTTTCGGGCCTTAAGCCATGTCATAGTGCAAAATCAATACATTCGGGCCTTAAGCCATTATTCCATCATTATTCAATCAATCTCATATTTTATATCCATGTGAGTGCGAGAACTCCACTATTATAGCCGGTGGATCGGTCACTGATAGGGCAGAACGCACCTAACTACTATTATATGCCCGTGGATCGGTCTCCAAGGCAAAACGCTCCTGGCCACTATTATTTGCCGGTGGACTGGTTTGGCCCCGACTCACATGGTGTTCCACTATAAGTGATTAGTGTTTTTTTCATAACTTTATTCACATCCATGACTGATT
Organism: Tamarix chinensis; assembly: GCA_030549775.1. Lineage (NCBI taxonomy): Eukaryota > Viridiplantae > Streptophyta > Magnoliopsida > Caryophyllales > Tamaricaceae > Tamarix > Tamarix chinensis. Next base: position 33,814,612 of record CM060181.1, on the reverse strand, counting down.
TTATTGAACTCGGGACCCCCACTATTATTACCGGTGGATCATAATATATATCAACATCATCCAAGGCAACACGCTCCTGGGCCACTATTATATCCGGTGGACCGGTACTCATAATCACTTGCCAGGACAACACGCTCCTAGGCCACTATTATATCTAGTGGATCGGTACTCATAATCACTTGCCAGGGCAACACACTCCTGGGCCACTATTATATCCGGTGGATCGGTACTCAATATCATAATTCATCCGGGCCCGGCTCTTTAATCTTTCACTTTCATGATTAGTATTTTTCCTTTTTAATCAGTACAACAATTCCATTTATTTGCCTCGGACGGGAGATCAAGAACCCGGGACACAAAGGTACACCGGTCGTACCGGTGCATACAAGCTACTCAGTACCCTTCAACCACAAACCCAGGGACACAAAGGTACCCTGGTCGTACTGGTGCGTAAAGCTACTCAGTACCCTACCGACAAGGACACCTAATCCATAAGTATGCATACCCCCTAACTAGGTCCGTAGAGCTAGATAGAGTAAGATATAGGGCCTGGCCGGGGCACAAAGGCACACCAAAAAATACCAGAATCATTGTGGGCTAAACCAAGTCTTTAGGGTAGCGACCCCTAAAGAGCCACCATTCCCGATCTCAAGGTCTTTCACTTTACGTATTAGTGTCTTAATTAAAGTAATCACAAAAAGCACAATAATCAGATACTTATTCGCTTTCAATCGTTCTGATATCATTAGTCATTTCTTATTTAGACGGTTATCCAAGATAACACAAAGAAATCATTAAGGCCGTCATAATCTCATCTAATTCTGAATTAGGATTTGTTCTCATGATACTTACCAGTTATTAAATACTCTTACCTTGCTAATCAGCATTATTTGAATCATATTATGAAATTCCACAATCACAACGACATGTTAGGTATAAATTACTTATTTACCCCTTACTTATACAATTGCTAAGTCATCCCTTCCTTACTTGACAAATTACCCTATTACCCTTCAGGTTGCATAATTACCAAATTACCCCTTATCCGATTTAGGTTACCAAGTTATCTCCCACGCTTTTTAGATCACCATTCACCCCTTATAATTGCTACACTTAACATGTCTCCCATTTGGTTGGTTAGATTACCAATTTGCCCTTTTCTTTTATTACAATCAACAACTTGCCCTTTAGTTGGATAAATTACCAAATTACCCATCTTTGCTATCATGATTACCAATTTTCCCCTTTAGTAGGTTAATTAATTACTAACTCACCATTTAGTCGATTAAATTACCAAATTTCCCTTCTCCGTCATCATAATTACCAAATTGCCCCTTAGTTGGTAAATTACCAAATTACCCTTTTCCATTGTCATAATTACCATTCTACCCTTCTCAATTATTATAATTCCCATGTTAACCTTCTCCATTTTTATAAATATTATGTTGTCCTTCTATAATCATAATTTAATTACCAAATTACCCTTCGTCATTTTTATAATTATCAAGTTACCCTTTACTCCCAAGTTTGTCATATACATCCTTTTATTTACAAAATTACCCTTCTACCCCTTACTTCCAAATTACCATAATATCCTTTTATTTATAAAAATTGCCATCTTACCTCCTTTACATCAAAATTTACCATATTACCCTTTTGCTTGCAAATTACCATAATACTATTTACATCCAAAATTACTATTTTACCCTTTTTCTTACAAATTTCCATTTTGCCCTTCTCTTCTAAAATTACCATTTTATCTCTTACTTCCAAAATTACCACTTTACTCTTTACTCCCAAAATTACCATAATACCCCTTTATCTATAAAATTATCATTTTGCCATTTAATCATAAAATTACCATATTGTCCTTTTGCCTCGAAAATTACCATAATACCCTTTTTTTCTTACGACTTACAATTTATCCTTTTACTTATAAAATTATCATTTCACCCCTTTCTTTTGAAATTACCAAAATACCCTTTTTCTTACAAAATCGCCGTTTTACCCTTTTCTTTTAAAATTATTAAAATACCCCTTTACTACAAAATTTCCAAAATACCCCTTTCACTTATAAAATTACCACTTAACCCCTTTATTACACCACTTTTATGAATTTACCACCACTACATAAAATACTAATATTAGCACTTCATTCTTATCATCTAACTCCACCAACTTGTCATTATTCAACATAATACTCATTAGCAACTACATATATTAGATCACATACTTACATAGGCATATTACTAAAATACCCTTAGACTCACAATAATATTATTCATGCATTAGCAACATAATACATCATAGGCAAGCATTTAACATATCCATCAAATACCAAACTCCTTCCTTAAGTATCATCTCTACGCATGGTACAAAATCTAGCATTCTCTTCCTTTTATCAATCAATATAAGCAACCACATTTATCATACTAGGCAACACATAACATGCATAAAATCATACTAAAATCCTAATGTGCTAGCATACGTTTTTCCATGCGTTTAGTGGGGTTTAACGATTACCTTAATCCTGCAAAAATCGAACCTTACCGGTATCCCGGTTAAAGATTCAAGGCTTAATTAGCAACTCAACACCTAAAAATAATATCAATAATTATTATATTAGAAGTAGGAAATTAAAAAGAATAAAACTTTATAAAAAATTATTTAATAATAAAACACTTTAATTAACTATTAATATACCTCAAAATTTAGACAAATAAATTCCAAATCAATGTGGAGCTCACGCTGCATGAACAACGTGAGTCACATGCAGATTAAGGGGGGAGAAAAGGGTCGAAGGTGGTGAGGTAGAAGGGAGGGGGAGATGGTTCGGTTTGGGGTCTTTAGGCTAGGAAAGGAGGTAGATGGGGGAGGATTGGAGGCAAGGGAAGGGCGTAGAAGTGAAGAGGGGGTGTAGGTGGAGGCTAAGGATGGTTTCACGGCAGTAGAGGGTGGTAGAGGCGGTGGCAGCAAGGCGGCGAAGATGGTTGTCGGGCTGGGCGTGGCTGAGAAGGAAGGAAAAGAGAGGGAAAAAATGGAGGGGTGCAGGGGCTGTTTTCGGGAAAGTAAGGTATGGGGGTGGTAGAGGAGGTTGTAAGGTGTGGATTATTGGTTTGGGTGGCGGCATAGGTGGCCGGACGGCGGAGAACGGGGCGGTTGCAGGTGGCTTACCGATAAGGGAGAAAAGTGGGGAGAAAAAGAAGAGGCGGAGAAGGGAGGAACGGCAGGGCTCGAGGGTGGCTTGGGTGGTCTCGTGGTGGTGCAGGGCTGAGGTATAGGGTGGCAGAAGGAACGCAGGGGTAGGTGCGGTGGTTGGAGCGGCGGGTGGCAGTGGCGTGGAAAAATAGGGAAAAATGGGAGGAGAAGAAAGGAGAGAAGAGGGAGGTCGGGGAAAGGGATATACTCTAAATATAGGGCAGAAAGGAGGCTGGAGAGGTGAAGAAAAAGAAGAGGGAGAAGAGAGGGGACAGGTGGCCGGTCGGCAATAGGTCAAAGGGTGGCAGGGAGGTATCGGTTGGTAGGGGAAAGGGAGGGAAGAAGAAGGAAAGGAAGATGGGCATGCGAGCTGTGGTCTAGGAGTTGGTTTGGTTCGAAATAGGAAAGAAAATGACGGGGAAGGGAGAGGGAGTAGCAGGGAGGTAGGTGGTGGCCGGGCATACTGCCTCTTCGACCATAGCTTTCTACAGCTTTCGATCAAAGTGTCCAGCTAGAAAATAGGAAGAGACCCGGGTGAACGAATCTGATGCTTCGAGCTTTGAAGGAAGAAGTCTTCGCCTATCCACTTTCATTCCCAAGGAAGTATGATCCTACTCTTCTCCCTCTTTGAAACTGGCTAATCAAAGGGGGGTATGTTAGTCAAATAGAGGGGTCTCACGAGAGCATAGTCCACGGTTATAGACTTAAGCGTGGCAATCATTTAAGGGGAGATGGATTGCCCTTTCGAGGATTCCAAAGATATCGCTGCAAGGTAGGAGTAGTCGTCTTGTTGCTGGTAGGTGCGACTATGTGAGTTGACAACAATACACTGCGGTATGTGTGAGTCAAGATTTTCCTTAGTGATGCGAAGGAGCAATTGGAGTTACTTCAGACTGGCTTCCTCCCATATACCCCGGCTAACTGCGCTTGCTTATGCTTATTTTGATTACGCTTTACTTTGTCTGGGTTCGTCTAGCTTTGCATTGCTTGCCTTGGACTCATCCCAGCTTTGCATCCCCTCTTTAAAGCTCCTTTCACCCTGGTCCCATTTCTTTTTTTCATTTACTGAGCCTTTTTCATAAATGTAAATACTTTTTCGGTATATGAGATAGAGAGTCTTTCGGTTTCAAATGTCCTTTTGCTAGGCTTTGCTGACTTGAAGCATGGAAGTAGTAAGCTGACAAGCAGAGCTCTACTGAACCTACTTTATAAATGCAATCGCCGGATGATTTCTCATCTCTTGATAAATATCCTCAGTGGGGTGGACTTTATCCATACCGTACTGGCAGGTACGATAAGCTTTCTTTCATCGGACTAATGTATCTACAACTACATCCCTGATCGGTATGTTATAGAAAGGGAAAGGAAGGCCTATCTCCAGAGTCGAAGACAGGATCTCTTGCTACCTTCTCTCTCCGAGTGAGCGGGATGGCTATATGCTTCACACATGGAAGTCGAGTCTTCTTATTAACGATTGCCCTCTTTCTCTATACCTCTTTAGTTGACGACCTAGTCAAGCACATACATACAAGAGGTTTATTCCTAGGCGTAGGGGTGAAGGAAGCTAAGCCAGGGAAGCTCTATTCCTAACGGGATCAGCCCTACGCTTGCTTTCACTCACCGTTGCTGCTTGCAATGACCGCTATTAAAGCAAGAAATAAGTTCCCAAATCGGTATCTAAAATGGAGCCAACAATCAAACTTTCATTTTTTTCAGATTGGCAGGTGGTGGCTGGTGTGCTCAAGGTGTCGGGCCTGGAAGAAGAGAGAAAGGAAGGGGAGGGGTGCGAGCGGGCGGACTGGCGTAGGAAAGAAGGTTAGGCCGGCTGGTTCGGTCTGGGAAAAGAAGAAAGGAGGGGCGGCTGGGGCTGGGTTGCGTCACATGGGCCATGTGGGAGAGGGAGGAAGGAAGGGGAAAGGAGAGATGGGCCGAGGCCCAGTGCGCAGGGGAGAAGGGAAAGGGCTGGCCTGGCGGCCCGAAGGAAAAGAGGAAAAGAAAAGAAAGAAGAAAAAGGAGAAAAAGGAGAAGGAAAAGAAAAAGGAAAAAGAAAAGGAAAATGAAAAAATAGGGGAGAATAATTTAATTTAATTTAGACAATAATAAAATGTAATAATTTTAATAAATAATTTAATTTAATATATTTGTTCGAAATTGATACTTTTAGTAATTATTAGTTTGAAAAAATTATTTAATTAAAAATAATGTGATAAAATAACAAAATATTTATTTTTAATTTATTAAATACTCCTATCCAAATTTTACACTCAAAAATCTGTAAAATAATTAAATTAAATAATTTTAAAAGCTAATTTATTTCAAATAAAAGTTATTTATTAAATTATAGGTTTTCTAAAATTTTGGGGGATTACATATACACTCCACCATGGCCAAGAGGAAAATCAAACAAGAGTTATTAGCAATGTCATCACTAGCATCAAAGAAACTTAATCAAGGCTCATATATGACTTTGCCAATTGCTTTGGAGAATCAAAAGAAGAAATCAAGAACTAATCAAGATAATGAATTGATATAAAGAAAAATAGATACCATCCCCCTAAACCCATCAGATTTGCCTAATTCATAGCAATCAAATTCAGTTCTGACTCCCCCTCCCCCGCCAGAACCTATTTCTATTCAGATCAAAGTTATTCCTTTACAACTAGCAATCCTATGGTATGATATGGTCATAGGAAACAGAAGTTTGGATTAAACCATAAAAATGTAATATACTCCTCCATTAGTACACAAAGGGGTAATTGTAGCTAAATTAGATGGAAAAAAAATTACCACCAAGGAACACAAATGGAATGATTCTTTGGTAGATTTTTGCTTTGGGGGCAATCTATTATACTCTTGGATGCTCTCTTATGTTAAATCAACATGGAATCATGTGATCTGCCAGCAAATTCTCTTCCATGAAGATGGATATTTCCTTTTTCAATTTAAAAATGAAGAAGATTGCATAACCATCCTCAATGGGAGTCTTTGGACTCTCCAAAATTGACCCTTACTCTTCAAGTAATGGAAGACATGACTTAATTTTTATAGGGATTAGTTCCAATTCATTCATACATGGGTACATTTCCTTAGCTTTCCTTTACACATGTGGTCTTTAGACTCTCTGAATAAGATTTATATATATGTAAGGAAACCTCTAGTAATGGATGGTATGAATGTTGCATAGGAACGTATATCATAGGGTAGAATCATAATTGAGGTTGATACTCATCATGAACTTCCTAAATATGTTATGGTCAAGTCTCCTAATGCTACCATTCTTAAGTAAAGGTTCTTCTATGAATGGAAACCATAGTTTCATGCGTTATGCAATGTAGGTAATCGTTCCCTTGAAAAATGTCATAAGACTAAACAAAATTAAGAAGTTAAAAATAACAATACTAAAAAAGAATGGGTTAAGGTACAAGATGGTAGAATTGATCAATCTACTACAACTAGTGTACCTCCACTCCATCCTCCATGAATTCAATACATTAAGGAGCCTACATCCCACACCGCTGTCTCCGCCATCTTCGCCACCTCCGAGTCATCGTACCACGACCTCCAACAACAATCCACCTTTTGCCTCATCTCTACACACAACAATCAACATCATCACCTCCCCACCATCTCCCTCAAACCCTTTACCCAAGCCACCACCATCCTTCCCCATTTTCCATTCTTTCATCCAAATATTACATGGCTCATGTTGCCCATTTAGCATGAGATATGCTATGATTTTTGTACATTTTTTTAATAATATTATGGTATAAAGTAGTTTGGTAATGTTATATTTAATAAATATTTTTAATAAAAATATTCTTTTATTTATCTAATATTAATATTGTATTGTAATATCGTTTATAGGTACATAATTTTATTAAACAAAGCCTAAGAGTTTTTAACCGGATACGGGTAAAGTTTGATTTTTATTGGAAATAAGGTAACCGTTATACTCCAATAAAATTTATGGATTATCTTATATTAGCACATTAGGGTTTTTGGCATATGATTTGTGTAAACCTGATATGTTATAAATAATCCCATGATTATCAATGTTATCTTGAAAAATGGAAAAAGAATGCATGTAGCTTGTGTATGTTATGATATGTGTGAAGGGGTGATTAAGAAAGGGATTAATGTTTGATGATGGGTGTTATGTGTATATAATGTTATGTTAAGTAAGTGTGGACACTTGTAGTAATAATGTTACTAATATGAGCCCTACAGGAAATCTGGTTATTTAGACACATCAAGATATTTAACCCTAAACGATATGCCTAATGTGTTATGAATGTTGCTAAGAATGGAGATGGGAGTTTGGTGTATTATAAATCTAAGTGTTAGTATAAATATAAATATTTTATGTCGAAGGGATCTTTTGGTAAATTTTAATGTATGGCAGTGATCATCCTAATAAATATGCATGCTAAGTGTTATGTAGTATTGAGAATGATAATAAGGGTTTGTAGTGTCAGTAATGCTTGTTTGGGTAAGATTATTAGTATCATATGACCTAAGGGTAGTTTAGTAATTTTACCTATGTAGTGGGAGTTAACTAATGAATATGCATGATAAGTAATAATTGGTGCTAAGTATGATAATAGGGGTTTATCGTGTTAATAATGCATGTTTGGGTATAATTATTAGTATTATATGACCTCGGGGTATTTTAGTCAATTTACATGTTCAAGTAGGGTTATCTTAATAAATATGCATGGTAAGTAATAATTGGTGCGAAGTATGATAATAGGGGTTTATAGTGTTAGTAATGCATGTTTGGGAATAAATATTAACATTGTATGACTTGGGGGCATTTTGATAATTTTGCATGAACTAGGGAGATTAATTAAATAAACATACACAATACGTGTTAATAAATATTAAATATTATAATAGGGTTCATTGTCTTAATATCACTTATTTGAGCATGATAATCAGTAATATAAGGTCTATGGGCATTTTGATACTTTTGCATGTAATGTGGTAATTAGTCTAATAAATATGCATGACAAGTATGAATTGATGTTAAATATGATAATAGGGGTTTACTATCTTAGTATCGCTTATTTGAGCATAATAATCAATAATATATGGTCTAGGGGTATTTTGGTAATTTTTATGTGATATGGCAATTAGTCTAATAAATCTACACGATAAGTATTAACTAATGTAAAATATGAGAATAGGGGCTTATTGCCTTAGTATCACCTGTTCAAACATGATTATAATCATTATAGGATCTAGGGATATTTTGGTAGTTTAGAGTGTACCATGATGAATATGCATAGTTTAGGGGGTAACTTGATGAATTGGAGTATGCTATGTTGTTCTTTTCATAAACATGTAGGAAGTGCATTAATTTTTGATTAAGCATTGAGAATATGTATTTGGTTGTTCTATAAGTGTATATTAGAGTTTTATGTGTAAGATAGTCATTTGTGTATCGGGTAATTTAACTTCACGATCGATAGTTTAATTAAGGTGTGTTAATCTTTTATGGCATGTTGATAAAATAAAATGGAATTTATGATGGAAATGGATGGTAAAGAGGTAGCCTTAACCTTAGGGGCATTTAGGTCATTTTGACCTAAAGTGCCAAAGTGTGAGTATTTGAGCCTAGGATGGCCTTAATGGATTACTTATGTTGATATTGACCGTAATCCTAATTTTGGTTACTTAATAATGTTGGAAACAAATAAAAATGGCTAAGTATGTGATTAATGTGTGTTTCTCGTGGTCACCTTAATTAAAATATTAATACTTAAAGTGAAAGACCTTGAGATAAAAAATGGTGGCTCTTTAAGGGTCACTACCCTAAATACGTGGTTTAGCCCATGATTATTCTAGATTTTGTTGGTATGGCTTAGTGCCCCAACTAAGATTTACATCTTACTCTATTTATCTCTATGGACCTAAGTAGGGTATACATATGTATGGATTATGTGTCCTTATCAGTAGGATACCATGTGCCTTTGTGTACTAGTGCGACTAGGGTACATTTGTGTCTCTCGTTTAATAGTCCATAGGATACTGTGCTGCTTTTATACACCAATATAATAGGGGTACCTTAGTGTCTCTAGGTTCGTGATCTACCCCTCGAGTAAATAAAATTAAAATTATGTTATAACTAAATAGAATTGATTATTGGGATATTTCGGTAGCAACCTTTGAGCCTACCTGAGTTTCAGTAGTAGCCTTTGAGCTTACCTATGTATTGATAGTAGCCTTTAATCATACTTGAGTTTTAGCAGCAGCCTTTAAGCCTACTTAAGTTTTGGTAGTAACCTTTGAGCCTACCTATGTATTAATAGCAACCTTCGAGCCTACCGTGATGGATTGTGTATGGCATTATATTGATGGGCCTAAGGGCCTACCTGTGGATTGAGTGGGTTGTGTTGGAAATGGTGTGGCTTTCTATTTATATTACAAAAGCATCACTTGGATGTTCAAGTGGTAATTTTTGTTATTTCTAATTAAATGAGCATTGGTGGCATATGATTGTGATGCATGTAGCTATCTGAATGATTATTGCATTTTAGTTATATATGTATAATTCCATGTTCATGTGTTAGATTTGTTACATTTGATGTGTTGTATGCAGGTCTTACATATTAGTCTCGTTTAATGAGTTACTAAGTACTATAGTACTGAAGGGTTCATTTATTGGGCCCCTATTTATTCAACAGGCAGTAGCCTTTGTAGGTTAGCTTGCAAGAGTTATTCAAGATTTACTCATCGGGTTAAGAACATAGGACTATTTGGGAAAAATTATGTATTTTCTTTACAATCTCTTAGGCTCTCTTTTCACTGACTTTATTTTATAACCATGGTTAGTGGGTTATATTTTTTGTATTCTAACTATTGTGCTACTCTATTTTATGATTATATCTTTAAGTTTGTGTAAAGTACATTTCAACCTTAGCACTTGGCATCATAATGATGGATGAAAACTGGTCTGGTACTAGGTATGGCGGTAACACTCCAAAATTTAATGTATTTGCTTCCGCTTATAATTCTTTAAAACAAAATTTTTCAATAGTAATTTTAAGGATGTTACAGGAAGTCATCAAAAGATGGATAGATAAGAATAAGTTGTTCATTGTTAGGCTCATAGAAACTCAAATAAAAGCAAATAAATTTGATCCTATTAGTAGTAAAATATAGTCACATCGCCATTAGACTCACAATCTAGATATGCATCTAAATGGTAGAATAATTATTGGTTAGAAACCTTTATATTAGAAGATTCAAAAACTCAGAGCATGCAAGCAAGGTCTGTAGTGCCAAGCCTTAGCCACCCAAACCCCTAATTTTTTTTTGATTTACTTCATTTATGCATCAAATAAAGGAATAGAAAGAAGAAATCTTTGGCATTGGCTTTTCCAATTGACACCTCATTCTGACCTTCAACCTTTGTTACTGCTAACCAATTTCAGTGTTATAAGATGCTCATAAGAAAAGTTGCAAGGACGACATCTAAATCAACAAGATATGATGATTTTAACTCTTATATTTCCTCCCTCCAATTATTAGCTTTGAGATTCATAGGTACCCTTCACACTTGGACCAACAAACAGGAAGGAGACCACATAATCTAGAGTAAACTTTATAAGGTGCTATGTAATTCTTTGTGGGTAGATGCATTTGGTGGATCAAAAGCAACCTTCCAACCCCCTCTGACATTAGACCATTCATCAATGATTTTCCATTTGAATCAACTCATTTCCAAAGGTCATAAAACATTTCAATTCTATAACATATGGACAAAGGATAATAAATTATTGCATTAAATTCAAGATACTTGGAAGAGACCTCACACTGAGTCTCTTTTGCAAGGTATTATTTAGAAACTAAATTGGATAAAGCATCCTCTTAAGACTTTAAATTAGGTTCATTTTGGGAATGTTTCATCTAAATTTAATATAGCTAAAGAAGCCCTTGATCACGTGCAATATCAATTCTCTCTTGACCTTTTGAATGAAGGCTTGCAACAACAAAAACATGATTGCCTACAATAATATATTCCCCTTTTGAGGTGTGAAGAAATCTTCTACAAACAAATATCAAAGAATCAAGTGGCTCACATTAGGTGATAACAACACAAATTTTTTCCACTCTATTATGAAGGGGAGGAAGTATATTAATCAAATTTTAGCTATAAAAGATTCAACTAGGATAATACATACAAAAAATAACAAATCTTTAATACTCTCTCTAAATTATTTATTAGTCTTATGGGATTTGATCACACACCTAACAACTCTTTTCACCAAGAGATCATAAATAGAGGCTCAAAGCTCATAGATATCCAACAACGTCAACTGCTACAACTTGTTAGCCTGCAAGAAGTATGAGATGTAGTGTTATCCATGTTTAATGCTAAATATCCTAGATCTTATTATAGACCAACATCTTATTGCAATGTGTTATACCAAATCATAGCTAAGGTTATAAAAAAAATGCAACCCCTCATGCCACACATAATTAGAGAATCACATACTGCTTTTCTCAAAGATAGATGTATTAATGATAATAATCTCATGGCATCTTAAAATCGTTAAAATTATATATAAAAAAAATCTCTCACCTAGGTATATGTTAAAGCTTTATATGAGGAAGGCTTATGACACGGTTAATTGGGTTTTCCTTCAATTAATTCTTCTATCGCTCAATTTCCTTCCTACATTTGTTACGTTGATTATAAGTTGTGTCTCAACTATGGGTTATTCTCTTTTTTTTAGTGGAGGGCTTCATCCTCATTTTAAAACAAAAGGGGGGGGGTTCAATAAGGAGATCCTATATCCCCTTGTCTATCTGTTCTCAGCATGGAATATGTACATAGAGTTCTAAAGGGATTAGGGAATAAAAAAGAATTCCCATTTCACCTTATGTTCAAGAAAGTTCAACTCATTGATCTCTATGTTCATAGATGATCTCCTTTTGTTTTGTAGAGGTGAATCTAAGTCTATGCTAACTATCCATGAGGTTTTCAGCTTCTTCTTTGATCACTCAGGCCTTCAACTCAATGCTGCCAAAATCTAAATTTTATATAGTGGATCAGTAGACTTGGAAACAAAACAACACATTCAAAACATCCTCCATTTTACTAAAGGCTCTCTTCCAGTTAAATAATTGGGAGTTCCTCTCCAACTGAAAACTATGCCACCTTAACAATTTAGTACCCTCATAGAAAAAATAATAAATAGAATTGATGCTCTGCATAATAGACACTTAATTTATGGAAGCAAGGTATAATTATTATCCTCGTTTCTTTTTAGACTCCAAGATTTATAGGGTCAAAATTTTCTCTTCCCTAAAGAACTAAAGAACTAATACATAGATTAAACTCCATTTTTAGATCCTTCTTATGGATTAGTTCCTCCACCATCTCTAGGAAAGCACCTATAACTTGGAATAAAGTTTGTTTACCCAAAAATGAAGGAGGTGTGGGACTCGTTAACCTTAAGTAAATTTAGCAGCAGAAGGGAAAACCTTATGGGCATTAACTGAGAAAAGTGATACTCTTTAAGGAAGGTGGATTCATATATATTATGTGAAAAACGTGAATATATGGACTTATCTTATTACTTCAAATTCTTCTAGTACTTTTAAGAGAATTCGGAAACAAAGGAACCACTTCCACACTTTATTTCATACTAATGAATGCTCTCACTTCGGTTATAATAGCAATCACTATAGCATTGTTAAATACTATTAGCCATTGAGACCTTGAGGCTCCATAATACCTTGGTATAATATAGTTTAGAACACACTCACTTTACCTAGACACAAATTTCATCATTGGATAGCACCACACTCTACACGGCTAACCAAGGAAAAAATGAATGATTTGGGTATGCATATAAACCCAAGATCTATTATTTGTAATCAACAAGATGAACCTTTCCACCTTCTATTCTTCACTTGCAGTTATTTAAGAAAGGTATGGGAAGCATTATACAAAATTTTGGAATATAACACCTGATCCTTGAATGCTAGATTTAAAAAGGAGGAAGAGGACCAAAGGAATGAAGATAAGCCTTATGATCAATCTCTGTTGTAGTTGTATACCATATTTGGATTGAGAGAAATCATAAAATATTTCGATCAAGCTCTAATCCACCTTTTCAATAGACTCGCCAACTAAATTCTGGAATTAGCCTTCAGGATATAAGCATTATATAAAAGTGACTCATTTTATAGACTAGGAAAATATGTTGATAGTACTTATATTTAGTTAGCATAGTAATTTTGTATCCCCAGTTGCTTTGTTTTTGATGTATTTAAACATTTACTTTGGTAATAATTGATTTACATTAATTACCAAAATAAAATAGTATTTTTGCTAACGATTCAGTTTGACATTTTGAAAGAGTCTAGGAGTTTAACAAAAATATGAGGATTTTAATTATATAAATTAGAGAAGAGTTTCGAAAAAGTTTAAAGGCAAAAGTTGGCCTAGTAGTCTATGAGGAATCAAAATTACTAAAAAAAAAAGAATGTGAGAATAAAATATCTTAAAACTGAAACAAAAGGTTTAAAATTTGATAAATGATGTACTAAAATATTTAAAATAATAAAAATTTATTTTCAACTATCGAAGATCCCAAACATGCCAGTTTTTTGAAAAATAGGGTATTACAATACGTCTTCTTAGGGTTGATTCTTTTTGGTGTATAATTTTATAAGAATAGTGATGATAATAATAGAAGGATATTAACTATGAAATTATTTATAGTAAAGTAGTACTAATAACTCATTAAATATTTCATTTAACTTCAAACTACATCATATTAGTGCAAAATAAGTTGATGAGAAGAAATTATTAGGCTTTTTTTTTATATGTTTTATCTCTGTTGATCATAAATAGAACTGATAACTTAAATTACTAGTTTGTTTCAAACTTACTATTTCAGATTATTTGGGTATATCTAGTAAATTATGTATTTATTTTTATCTTTTACTCATAAATGAAAGAAATTAGTGTTGTAATAATATTATAAAGAATATAATTTTATTAAAAATATCTCGAATATTTCAAATTTATAATTTTTTAGATTATACTAAATATTTAATACTTATTAAATGAGATTTGGTCGAGAGTTTTTGAGATTTATATATATATTTTTATCATATTAGATATTTGACGGATGTCATATTGAGTCAATAGATATTCAGATTCATATTTATTTTAACGACATCAAATGTCCGTCAGATATTCTATCAGATCCAATAAAAATTTAATTTATTATTCGGTAGATTATTTTTGATTAATTTTCACACAAATAAGATCGATATTTATAAATTATCACCGATTGGTCTACTTTCGTCCGATCAATGCATAACCCAACTGCAAAACTATTACGAAAAGGACCGCGTGATTAGATATTTTTCTGGCAAGCGGCCTTGGTTATATTACCGAAACACCTTTCATTTTTAATTTTGATATTCGTTACCTTATTGCGAGGCGCAGGGACAACCATATATATACAATGCGTCCCTGTAGTGGTATTTCAGTCATCTGACTAAAGCTTTACTGCTCTACATGGGAACACGGAGTAGTGTCCCTGGGGGCGAGGGATTTCGCCTTTAGGGACAGGACAGGAGTAGTGTCAAAACCTTTTAACATATGTGGGCCTGAAGCGACAACGACATAAGAAAATTAGCGTGGCGTTTATGTCTACTTGTCCTTGTCTGGCTGTATTTTGTATCGTAATATTTTGTACTTCGTGAGACTCGTGATCAATTATTATCTGTCTAATTAATTTTATTAGATGCCGCCCCCAAGTTCTACAATAAAAGTATGATGTTGAATCTTTGAATGCTCTATTTTGAATCCACTGCACCTTCCAAGCCTTAAGAAAACGAAATCAGGGGAATGTAGGCCATGCTTTGTGATCTCAAATCTTTTTATTTTCCTAGGTAAGTTGGTGTATACAATATATTTACTTGATTGGCATTTTGATTTGTTGCGATTTGGAAAGGATAGTTCATGGTCTTTTAGCCAGGTTATGCAAAAACCAGGTGAGGAGATTGTAGCATAATCATGGGGAGAAAGGAGGGTGATCATCAAGCGCTGGTTAATTGAGTCAACGGGCATAGCTAGGTCATCGTAAAAATAATTTGTGAATTTGCTTCATTAGATGGGAAGGGGGAATGATGAAGATGTAGGTGTGAAACTTGCAGTTTCAAAACCCCAATTTGTACGATTATATTTCTTAAGATGATGAACGAATCATACATTAAGATGTGTTGGAGTGTGGGTTAGATAAGTTTCCTTAGTTCATTTCCTAGTTTTGGGTTAGTAGTATCATCAACCGACTAGTTTGAGTGTGACCAGTTAATCGGTAATGCTTCTTTATTTAATTTTTCTTTTAGGATTGAACAGTCAACTAACCTTACAAAATCTATTCGATTGGTTTGTCTCAGTTTTAGTTTTACAATATATTTTGATTCCCTGATCTTAACCAATCCCTTTATAACCTTTTAATCTTGTTGTATTCTTGTTGATAGCCATTTTTATGAGTTGCATGATTATTCTTCTATTTTGTAAAATCTTATGTCAATTAATTCACTAAAGATCTACTAAAACATATTTTTCTATCTACCATTAATTACCTACCAAAGTCATCCCTTTTCTCTCTTCCTCTCCCCTTACCTCTACCTACATACACCTCCTCAACCCTCACAAGCTACCAACAACCACCACTACTCTCCATTGTTTTTTATTTTGGTTCCTCATAGCTTCATTCAACCTTTCCACATTCTACTTTATCTACACTTCACCTCTCATTTGATTGATTTTTCATTCAAGTGTGTTATAAAACAACTCTCTCTCTCTCTCTCTCTCTCTCTCTCTCTCTCGTTATTAGCTAAGTGTCGATCCCCGTCCCTTTTCTTTTCTATTGATTGTTGACCATCTAATCTATCCTCATATCTTTTTTGCTTTGCTTTGTTTTCATTAAGTGTGCCCTCTCGTTTCTCTTATTTGTTTTTCCTAAGTTTTGACAGACTCATTTCTTCTAGCTAAGAAACTAAGCACTCCTATCCTCTTTTCTCCTCCATTTCTTTTGCTTGTCGTGCATTTATAACCTTATGACAATCCTATTATATTTTCTTACGCACAAGGGTGTTAGGCTTGGAAAAAGTTAAAGACCTTACCATTTTGTTCCTCTCTTGGTGTGCCCCTAGTGTTAGGAGTAGAAGAAAAATAGTTGGAATCTAGAGCCTTAGGAGTTAATATGCATATATTTTGCTTTATTTTTTTTTGGAAAAATATAAATCTATACTCCTTCTAAATGTGTGATATTCCACTATGATAGCATAACTAAATTGTAGAAAATATAATTTTGTGGTAATTATTTTAATATATTATTCTATCTATGATTAGCTTCATTTTGAATATAAACATGAAATAATATCTTGAAAAGTCTAGAATGGATGAGAGAATGATTTGCATGATTTGAATATTTTTTTATCTATTAAAACTTAGATGAATATGTTGTTGATACCTGAAAAATATGAAGTAGAATTGTTATAAATATGCCTTGACTTGAGTAATTTAGCTCTTAGCCTTTTCTTATGTTATTAATTTATAAGCATAAGTTGAATGTAAAGAATTTGATGTATATAAGGTTTGTGAGAGCATGTTAGGCATGCATATATGATTTAGGGGTTTATCTAAATTAATCTTGTGATTTATGGTATTTTCTTCCTTAGTGGTACAAGATTACTAGTGTTGGTTAGCTAGTCGTCTGGCTATGTTGATTTTTTATTCTTACATCTAATTTGGGTCCGGACAACTAGTAAAGGCAACCGGTCAACTAATACAATATCTTATTAGTCCTCCTATTTCAATTAGTTTATTTTATTTTTGGTCTAAACTAGTTAGGTTGTTTGTGGGTAGAAATGCAAAGGAATTTATAGTTTTACACTATGTTCATAGATCACTAATTCCTACTTACACTCTCCATAATTTAGACAAAAAAAAACACTAAATATCAACTTGCCAAGCACTTTTTTTTTCAATCATGAACACAATATGATATCAAATCCATCCATTTACACAACCATGAATATGTCATTATAAGTAGTGGATAAGGCATGAATAAATAACTTTCAAATAGAACTATAACAATAGTGTCAATTCTACAACAATAACACTAAATCATCAAACAAAGTTTCCTAATCCTTTGTCCTCACTTTCATCCATAGGCTATATAACTAACCAAAGCAATCAATAGTGTAACCTTCTACAAATAAAAACCAATAGTCAACAAAGTTGTGTGTTGAAGTTCTCTAGTTTAGGACATATCTATAGAGGGAAAATTGTTGAAGATAAAAGTAAAAGAGTCAAGTAAACCAAGAAAGAAAAATATCAACGTATAAGGGTTTTGTTTGCTCTTTGAGTTGTGGAACAATAATAGAGTGAGTCCAAGAATCATATTTACATTAATTTCTAATTATTACCTAACAACAACCAACAATTTTGCTAGAGTTCAAGAAAGTATAGATAAGGTATTTTAATTTTTGTAGAAGGTAGTAAGTCATAAGGTTTCATGTATGGTTGTAAATCTGGAACAAAAATCAAAATCAAGAATTTTATTTTTGCAAAGGTAGGTTAAATTTTGAAATATTACAGACCTACCTTCATAAGGATTGACAACTAGTAGTGAAACTTAAAATAAAAACTCTTTGATTAAAAAATGAAGATGGAATAGTTTTTCAACTAAGAAATCCACTAGAACTCAAACGAAGAAGTCCCTATTGCTGGTGAAGAAAATGACATAAACAACCAATAAAATGATGAAGCTAGCAGATGATATGATGGAGAAAACAAAGATGGAAACACTATAAAATCTAGAGATAAGAGGGCTAATAAAAGAAGGGTTAGAAAAAGGTCTAGGAAGATGATATTCAATAGTACTCTTTGGTCAATTATCGAATCTCTAAGAAAATAAAATGAATATTTCAATTGGCTTGTTGCATATCACTCATTGGAAGTGTAGGTAAGTTTAATACCCTATAATTTTTTCTAATTTAAATCTAAATTATTTAATATTTTAATTTAATGTAAATCCTAATTTTTTATCACACACACACACACACAAATATTTAATCTAACCATAACATCGAATTATTGGTAGATTAATTTTTAGCAAAATTTTCCAATTTTAAACTGAAACATAATCTCAACCGTAAACCCTAAATTTAGGTTATTTCTTTATCCTTTTTCTTCCATTTCCCCCTTTTCTTTTTTCTTTTATTTCTTTCTTTCCTATTTTCCTCCCTAACCTAGCCTATCCTCATTCTTTCCCCTTTATACCATGTATGGCCATTCCCTGCTTCTAACACTCTCCCTTTCTTTTCCCTTCCCAACCATGCACTACCACAAAATCCCTACACTTACAGCTTGTACTAGCCCCATGCACTAGCATCCACCCCCACACTTCATGCACACATCTACTTGCACCACGATATACCAAACTCCCTAGAGCCCCTCATCGTTTGGCATCTCCATCCTCAACCCACAACCTCACTCCATCTCCTATAAATACCCCTTTCTTTTCACTTTCCCTACCCTTCTGTTTTGTTTCTTTCGTCCAAAGAAAAAAAAACCCAACAACTCCTTCTCCTTACTCTATTTATACCTACTTAACACTACACCACTCACCACCATCGACCACTAAACACCATCATGTTTCCCCCTAACACCAACGAACATACCCCCATATATCCCCTTACCATTGCAACCATTATAACCTTAAGCCACCCTTTTCCCTCTCCCTGATTTTCCCTATTCAATTTTGTTGAGCCTTATAACCCTTGTATCCTATTACATGACCATTCCCTCCTTCATACAGCCACACAACCATAGGCACCATTATTCTCTACACTCTAGTATCATCATGCATCACCCTTTTCACCATGCCCTTTTCCCCACTTCCATGCTACACAATGTCACCCACTTATTTCAATCATCTCCATTTTCCTTCTCCTCCTTTGTTTTCCATAGCTAGGACTTTTATGTGCATTGTCTATATTTTTATGAAAAACCATTTTTTGTATTTTTATATGGATAATTATAGTATCACGATGTTTTTTATATGATATACTGTGTTATGTGATGAAAAGGTAGGAAATATGTGAAAGCATGTGCTTGCGTATATTATTATTTAAGCCTATTTTTCTAAGTAGTGAATGTTGGCATGAATTGATATCTAATATAGTATTTGATGCTTATTTAGTTTTTGTTATGTATTTTTAAGAAGATGTGTGTTGGACATTGGAAACTATACATATTTGGACTTGTAGTTCTTTTTATTAAAAAAATTGGGTATTTGGGTTATCTTAAGGGTAATTTGGTCAATATAGTTAAAATACAAAATCTTTATGATTTTAATGTTTCAATAACTCAAAATATTTTTAATATATTAAGTGGAATATTTGGAGTAATTATGAAGGATTTAAGTCAGATAAAATGAGAAAATGGCTTAATCAAGAAATGATAACCCTTAAGGATGAGGTCGCTATTACATGTGTAAAACATTGGAATTAGATCTTGATTTAAAAATATCTAGTTAGTATTGTAATTTTAGGAATTTGTATCAAATTTAATTTTCATATGAGTCTTATAGGAAAAGTTACAGTTCACTTCATAAATTAGAGTTTTATAGGGATATGTAAATAGTAATCCTAGAGGCAGGATGTCATCACATGTGTAAAATGTTAGAGTTAGAACATGATTATTAGATATGTTGTTAATAATAATATTTTAAGGATCATAATCAATTTTTTTTTTGATAAAATGAGTACCAGGGAACAAGTTATGCTTAACTTATAAAATTAGAGCTTATGGAGGGGAATATGGCCTTTTTTCCTTTGGGAATGTATTGGTATTAACAAGCTTGTCTTTCATGTCCTTCAAATAATTATGTTAAGATGGATTATAAGAAATGTATACCATTTGTGTGTCTATATGATGATCTTGAGATATATAACGATGAATAAGACTTTAAGAACTTAGTGTTAAAGATTACACAAGCCAAGGGTGAGGTTTTGTATCCATTTCATCGGACGATAATAGTAGCTCAAATGTGCTTTGCCCTATGAGGTGCTTTATATCATCCACTAGTTTAAGAATAGTGGGATTCCTATGATCAATGTAAATAAGAATAAGATATTGAGTTAAAAAATATTGAATAACTTTTTAATCACTTGAAGTAAAAGATTATGTGAGTTAGGACTGAGGTGTTGTGTCCATTCCACTGGAACATAATAGTGTCTCAGGAGCATTTTTTCCTAAGAAGGTGTTTCAAACAATTCCATCATTTACGAATACTAGAGTTCCTAGGATCAATCAAAGTTAGAATATAATCTTGAGAAAAGTAATAAGGAATAAGATATTAATCAATTAAAGTGATAGATTACATAAGTGACCAATGTGTTATGTATTTTCCACTAGATGATAACAGTGGCTTAGGAGATTTTACCTTGAGAGGTTCTTCTGACTATTATAGATGTTTAAGAATAGTAGCTCATTAGTGTGTTACCTTGGTTTATGTTGAGTTTGATCTATCATATGATAATAATAACTTAGGATCATTTTCCCTTAAGAGGTGCTTTAGTCTATTCCATCCGATTAAAAATAGTGGTCTTTAAACTCAATGTAATTAAGGACATATATTATGATTGTATCTAATAATGGGTTTTTAGAATTAGAATTATCTTATATATTATTGTGCTCATTTATTCTTCCATGTGACCTTATGTATACTGTGTGTCCTGGTTATGATTGTATTATCACCTTACTCTGTACGTAGTGTATCAATCATCTTTGTGATAGATGTTGCTTATTCCCACAATCAGAGGGCCTAGTTGAGTTTTTTTTATGTCTTTGAGGACCTATCCGATGACTTTTCCATTTATGGCGCCTTTCTTGGAGAAGAGTGGCCCTTTTTTATTTATGGGCTTCAGGAACATAGAGTCATATTATTTGGATCTTAGCTTTGACTAAGATACCTTTTTGTATTCTTAGTTCCTATGTATTTGTTTTATATATTTAAATAGTATACTCATATTAATCCACCTAACAGTTGTTTAGATTTATGAACTCTATCTTGTTCTTCAGTTTACCTTTTTTTTAAGTTTTCAACCATTTTGCCTTGTATTCAATATAAGGATGACATAGTAAACAAAACTTATGGCAAGTATAGTAGTAACACCAATCTATATTATTATATGCTTTGAATACTTTTCTTTAATATTAAATTTTGAAGTCTTACAAGTTGGTATCAAAGTTGCAGTTTTGATTAACATGTTTTATTTACAAAAGTTGGTTTTCAAATGACCCCTACCTTATTTTATCCATCTATTTTATATTTCAAAAATATCCAACTTGGATTAACTTGTGAAGAATTGAAATCTAGTAGGATAGGTGGCCTTTAAACATGCTTATGTGTTATATATGTTAGTAAGATAGGAATATAGTGATATAGTGTTCTAGATATCATATTTAGTTTTGAGGAGGTGTACCTCTGAGTTTCTAGTGTTGGGACAAAGTAGGTGGTAAGATTAGACATTTAGGATTTCCGAGATGATTTGTTTGTTATTTTTGTGGTTGGGATCATCCCAAACAAAACCTTTGGGGTTTATTTGTTCAGTGCCAATCTTGTGGTCAGTAAGGCCACTAATCATTTTAGTTCCAACATTAGTAAAGGGGTTAGTTTCAGCCAGAGAGTGATTAATATTAGTAAATGGGAAAACTTTTACATTAGAAGCGGGCTTATCAGTAGTATAAATACCAACCAAAGGTACATCAACAATGATAAAGGGCATATGTTGTCAGTGTACAACATAGGAAGGCTAAGGGGAGTCTATAGGGCCTCATAAATTTCCTCAAGGTGGAGGAAAAAACTAAGGTGGTAGAGGGTATCATAGAGGATACTAGGGAAGATAGTTAGGAGGGTGTCTAAATATCATCAGTTAGGTAGATTTTAATTGATAGGTAGAGTTAGCATCTGTTGTTTGATGTGGGTGCATTCTTGTCATTTGTATCTAGTGATTTTTTTTCTTCTAGACTTGCTTTATCTTTATCTCCTAATATGTCTATATCTATGATGAAATGTTCTGATGATAGATTGGATTGCATTAGGCTCTACTTTAAGACAGCCTTAGAGATAAGGAGGGTAAACTTCCTAGTGAACTATGTTGAGATGGACCTACATGAATTCAATGTGATCATTCATATTGATATGTTCAGGATATACCAAGGGATGATGGACTATGCATAAGAGTGAGTAGTGTTGCTTGGATCTCAGGGTTCTAGGATCTCTTATATGAGATGAAACCTTAACACTAAAATGAAGGTTGTATCTTTCCATATAATGTATTTGTTGGTGTAAAGAGGTTATCCTATTTATATGTATAGTGTTCAGAAGTTGAATAAGGATGTGTTGGCATTAGAAGATATTTTAGTTACTTGGGACATCCTAAGTTTATTCTCGAAGGAGATACATGGTATGTCACCAATTCACAAGATCAACTTCACCATTGAGCTAGTACATAAGGTAAAACTAGATTTAGAGGTACATTAACAGACGACACTAATAGAGTTATAGGAGTTCAAGGCACAATTGTAGGAGTTGTTGGCTCATGGGTATGTTTACCTGAGGGTGTTTCCATGGGGAGTGCTACTTTTTTATTTGTATTTTTTTTTTATAAAAAGAAGGATAGGAGCCTTTGTCTATGTATCACTTATTATGGTCTGAACTAATTGTAAATAAAGAACTAATATCTACTTCCAAGGATCAATGATCGACGTGAGGTTAGGTTATCACAAGTTATGAATTGTAGGTGTGGACATTATGAAGATGGCCTATAAGATGCGGTATGGGCACTATGATTCCATAAGTTTAAGAATAATTTGTTTCCCAGGCTCAACATAAGTAAGAATATGATCTTGAGATAAAAGATAATACAAAGATATTAATCACATGAAATGAAAAATTATGTGAGTCAGGATCGTAGTATTTTGTTTGTTCTACTGAACATTAATAATGGCTCAAGAGAATTTTACATTAAGAGTTTAGTCATACTATTCCACTAGTTTTGGAATAGTACCTTGTTAGTGTATTTCCTTATTATATGTTGGGTCATTTCCATTGGATGATTATAGTGGCTTAGTAGCATTTTGCACTTATAGGTGATTTAATATGTTTTATAAGATTAAGCATAGTGGGGCCCTGAACATAACACAAATAATAATACATATAATGATTTTATCTGATAATGAGCTTCCAAAATCAATATTATCTTACATCTTATTATTATGTTCTCTTATTCTTCTATATGACCTTATTTATACTATATAGCATTGTTATTATTGTACAGTCACCTTAATCATTATGTAGTGTATTGATCATTTTTTTCATGTACATTACTATACGCTTTGTTTGAGGTTTTATTGAATACAGAGGTAACACTCATGTACATTACTATACGCTTTGTTTGAGGTTTTACAGTATAGTTAGTTAAAATGATAATTTTAACATTAATAATATATTATAATTATTTTGAACTTAAATGTAAAAGGATAATTATATGTCAACTAAATAGATATAGATATGGATTTGGGTATTAGTATGGGTATGAGTTTGCATTCTCTTTTCCTATATCCACACTTGAACTTGAAGGGTATTTTTTTTATTCATCCATATGCAAACTCATATCCATTTATCTATATCTATTTACATACTATTTTAGATTTGGATGAAATTTACACCATTTACATCCATATTTGTGGGAAAAGCTAACTGGCTCTTTGGGATAATTTTGTGCTATTTTTTAGGATTTACCTTATATATTGACTATAATTTTGACCTCTATATGTCTTGCCTAGAAATTCACCTTTTTTACTTGTGCTTAAATTTGAATAGTCAGTGTTAAAGGAAAATGGTAAAGTTTGATGTTGTGATCATATCTTCCCTACTTGAGAATTGTAATAACCTAAATAAAATATTCATAACAAAAAGGAAAGACCTTGATATTGAGAATGGTTCACTTATATGGTTAGCTAACTTATATATGAGGTAGGATTCTTCAATTGATTTGGTGGTTTGTTAGATGCCTCAAAATTGAAACTAAAGGCCTAGTATACTTTAATTTTTTCACAGGACTACTTAAAAGGCATGCATACTTAATTATTTGGTGTCCTTGGTAAGAGGGTACTATGTCACCTTGGTGCTCTATTATGACTAATGTACTATATACATCGCTAGGTTATACAGTTAAATAGTACTAAGTTACCCTGGTGTGTCGGTATGATCGATGTACTTATTTATGCTTTCAAGTGAATATTATATCCCCTCTATTAATTAAAATGGACGTAACTATTATATAATGAACTTAGTTTTGTTGGTATATTTGTTCAATAATTGCTTATATGCACTACCTTTGGTTTAATTAGATTTCAATTTGGATTTAGTATCTTGGTTGGTAGTTACCTTAATACACTATGCCTTATGTTTATAAGATATATTGTGGGGGTTTTAGATTTAGTTATGTATGGTTATGGTGGTCCTCTTGTGATATACCTTGTTGTGTTGGATTAGTGGGTTGGTTGAGTACAATAACATGATAAACATGTGACCTATAGTTATGTATATGTTTACGGCATGACTATCGTATTAAGTTATTGCATGTATCTTCTCAATATGACAAGATTACCTCATGTTACCTTCAATATGCTTCATGTAGCATTAGCTTGTTTAATGCTACACACTGGTTTATTAATTATTGCTATATTCATAAGTTCCATTTCATGGTACCCTTCCAATCTAGGGATGTAAACGGGGGCAGATTTTACTTGAAATCCAACGAATTTTATCCAATGGATACTTAAACAGATATGGATAAACGGACATGGATACGGATATAGAGGATGGAAAAAAATACCCGTCGGGTACGGATATGGGTATAGGATATCCCTACCCGTACCCATAGCCATACCCATATCCATATCCATACCTATTTACCCGATATATAATTACCCTTTTACCCTTAATTTTAAAATAAATATAGTATAAATTAAGGTTTAAATTGTCATTTGGCATAACTCTAAATGGGTTTATCCCTCGGGTAATGGATTTATCCATTGGTCCATTAACAGATAATCTGTTGAGTAATGGATATCCAACAGATACGGATATGGATGTGTTAGTGAATACCCGTTAGGGTACGGGTATAAATTCGGGTACAGATTTCTTATCGGGTACTGATACGGGTATGTGTATACCCGCCCCAAACCCGTCCCATTTACATTTGTATTCCAATCTATTGGGTAATCTTTACTTTAGGAGTACTGTGATGGTTCTACTTGAGATGAGAATGGTAGGATTACAGAGTTAGAACTATCTTGTGTAGGCTCTTGCATCTTTTGGTCCTAATATCCTTTGAACTCTTATTCCCTTCTCTTGTATTTCTTTCTCATTAGGTATTTTGTAACTTTTATCTAATATTTTTGTATAATATTGGAACAACAATAATCCAATAATGCAATATCTTATCTACTTATTAATGTTATTCTTAATGAACGCTATTGGAGAATGGCGGAACAATTTGGTTCATGTGAGACATAAACGCTATTAGAGAATTAGTGAGTCCGAAAGGCATTATTGTAAACTAGTAATGGCCATATCCAGCCCAAAAAGTTGTCTTGGGGATGTCTTGCTCTTCTATCCTCAATTGATTGCAACCCAAATGAAAATTAATTTTGGAGAACACCTTAGCTCTCTAGAGTTGGTCAAAAAGGTCCTCAATCCTTAGCAACAGATAATTTTTCTTTATTATAACTTGAATCAATGCTCAGTAATCGATGTGAAATCTCATACTCCCATCCTTTTTCATCATGAATAGGACTAGCACTCCCCATGGCTATTTACTTGGTCGAATGTAACCCTTTTTGAATTACTACTCTAATTGGGCCTTAAGTTGTTTTATCTCTATAGGTACCATACCATACAAGGATTTAGATATCGGTTTCATCCCTAGCAATACCGCCGTGGTAAACTCAAAATCTTGAATAGGTGGGATATGCAGAATCTCATCAAGGAATATAGCAAGATACTCTTGATTCACTGCAATTTACTCTAATGGTGTATCAACCGTCTTGGTATCTCGAATGGTGCACAAGAAGTGTAGATACCCCTTACGAATAAGAGTACTAGACATGACTTTTAAAGAGAGGTTTGGTTCACATTTTCCATATAAGATCCTAATGTCTTTTAGTTCTTGTAGAACCACAAGTTCATGCGCACAATATATCTATATTTAGTAATTCCCCAACATGTCCCTTCTAACAATTACATCGATGTCATGTAATTTAAGCTCCATGAGGTCTAAGGGAAACTCTACTCCTTTAACTATCAAGGCCACCCTCTTTTTAAACATAGAGCATGAAATCCTATTTTCTAAAGATAACATAAAGGAAGCAGAAATTCTACTAGATGGAGACAAATCAACTCTAGCCAATAATGTTGATAACATAAAATAATGCGATGCTCTAGAGTCAAAAATATATATGCTCAAATAATAAAGATATTAATTATATTGGTCACCACCTAATTCTGATGATCTTCCTCTGACTAGCTAATCAGGTTTAGGTGTCTCCCAAAAAGAACTCCCACAACAGTAGCTGAACCTTGACCTTGCTAAATGGTGCTAAGCTTTTGACCTCTGTGATGAATAACTCAAACGGCAACACTAGCGGGTGATGGAGGAACCCTTAGAATCATTGTGTGTGGCTAATGAACGAATTTAGTTCTCTAAGCTCAAGACTAAACTCTATTAATATGATGGGCTATTTCCACAAGCGCACATATTTATTATAGCATTTCAAGGTCGTATCCCATTGGGACTTCGCAATTGAGTACACTTCTTCAGTATCTTAACTATCTAAATCAATATGGATTAGGGATATGCAAATGGATAATGGGAATAATTATGCAAAACCTTTGTAATTGTAAATGCTAAAATAATATGAGTGAAACCTAGGATTGAACTTTGGTCTCCAAATTAGTAATCAATGATGAAACAACGAATATGTTGTAGTTTAATTTGTTAACTGTGAATGATTGGTCTAATTATATCCATTAGCCTTTTTCAAGGACTAAGAATGTATTTAATATAATTTTCCGAATACTTTAATGAATCACAAATTCAACTAACTCCATTAAGTGTCACAAATGTTATAGTCCCTGAGAATTAAACATCTACTATCGTGATTGCTTAAATTCCTGTACACATGCTACTTTCTGATAATAATTTTAACCCTTCGGTTACAGATATTATCCAAGGAGGTCAGATTTCGTCAAATCCTTTTTGTAACAATTAATCCAAGCACATGCAGCAGTATAGACAGATCAAACATACGATATAATACTTTAGTTCATCATATTAACATTAAAACGGACCTAGGTCAATCCTAGCAAATAAGAATACTCACTCATATTTTTAAGAAAAATCAAAAAAATTACTTAATAAGCATAACACCAACACAAAGATATGAAGAAGAGGAATTAGATTGAATTAACCATAAATTGGAGGAGAATAAAGTCAATTCCGAGGTGATCATACATGAATATACACTCAAATCTCAGGATAATTCAAACAATGGAAACAAACAAAATATATGAGGCCATTGCTCGGTAATGAAAAGGAAAAGTGCTTTGGAATCCCTCCTCAAAACTCCCTAAGAAGTCCCTAAAGAATTCCTTAAATAATCCCCTTCACGCCTGTCATGTCGGGCACAATAATCATGGAGGTAACTGTCACTGCACTCCCATGCAATGCCTGCACAGCTTGGTCGTGTAGCATCTCAGCTCTTGAATAGATAGAAATTTGGACCTTGCATGGTTGTGCAAGTTGCGCACTACCTGACTGTGCAAGGTCTGGAGCCTCGACTTCTTCAGCATAACATTCTACATGGCAGTGCGATTTATGTACTACATGACCATGCGATTCCTTTCTCTTCAAAAATCTCACACAAGTGTTGCATGACTGTGCAACTCTCTCTTCTTGTTTCTTCTAAACTTCTTGGCATATCTCCATCTCTCTTAGCTTCTATAATATTCCATAAACATGTTGGTTTGACTTACTCTCCTCCAAAGCCTTCCATGCTAGGTCCTTTGTTTTGAAAACATGTATTTCTTTCTCTAATTTGGCATTCTTAAGGAAATTCCTAAAACACTAAACTCAAGAAAGTAGAGTAGTGCAAATAATATACTAGAACCATAGTAAAATATGTGAAAGAGATTAAATGAAGTCCCAAAGTGAAGGCAAAGAAAGGTAAAAATAAAGAAAATATTTACTTTATCAACTCCCCCATGCTTATCCTTTGCTTGTCCCCACAAAAAGAACAACGGAAAGAAATGGAATGAAATTAAAGCCTTAGATGATAGGACCAATGAAATAAACAAGGCATACAATGTCTATTTGGACACATATTGAGGGAAATAATAGTAGGAAAATAAAGCGAGACTACCTGTCAGCGCGAATGCACAAATTAGTATTATCATGACACTCTAAGGTGGTTTAAGATTGTGTAAATGCCATCTTGATGAGATGGAGTTTAGACAAGGCTGTAGAATTCCTCTCTTTAGTGAAATGTGGATGCTATGCACTCATGTGTTTGTTTATAGGGATAATAGTGTCGCTCAAAACTCTCTAATCTAATGATGATCAACCATATGCTTGTATAAACTCTCCTTCTCCACCACTCGAAGATAGTATGCAGTACAAAAATCAAGAGGTCTTGATAGGGTTGTAATAGGGCTGAGGCAAAGGGTAGGATAGGTCTGGGATTATAGCTATGGGTCTGAAAACTAGTAGAGTGGTAACTACATGTACCTATCGAAAGTAGAATCTCACTAGTCACTCTCAATTATTTACAAAAGCTCTCCCTTTTTTTTTTAACAAAAGGGGAATAGAAATTTTTCTACACATAGATCATGAGCTCTACTAACCATTCATTTTTTTTACAAGAAAAGGAAAACGGAGAAGACCCCCATACTTACCTTTTTGACTTACCTACCATAACTGAGTCAATTAGCTACAGATCCTTAGTTTTCAGACCAAGGTAAGGTAGTTACTTGAAAATACAGCTGGTATGTTTGTTTATGAAAAAAAAAGTCTTAGGCTCAAAGGGGAAATGGAAACGAATGTCATTTGGTGGCTTATAGCTTAATGTAGATAATAAAGAAAACACATGCCTCCATCACGTTAATGCATGCATAAGTCATATGTAGTTTTAAAGATAATGTATGCAAGTTATAGTCTCACATATTAGAGGAGAGAACACACAGTTAGAAAATGGTAAGACTGCATAGAAGATGGATAGTCTTTAAAGTTCAAGGTCTCACTTGTTCTTTGTTATGAGCTTTTTTTCCTAAGTCTTAGTCTGGATGGGTACGTCCACGAAGATAAACCGTTAGAGTGTTACTATAATAAGTAGTTTGAGAGTCTATCAATTGGGGAGTCAGTGTTTAAAGAAATTTCCAAACATGTTAGTTATAATAGCTTGCAATTTATAGGTTTCACTAGTGTATGATTAGGTTATATAGAAGATTCTATCATGTAGTCATCATAGACTTTTATTTCACAATACAAACACACAAACATCAAGCCAAAAAAGAAATAAAACAAAAAGCAACCAAATAAAATAGTAGAAATGGCAGAGAGCAAGCAACTCCCCTATGCTTGAAGGTTACATTGTCCATAATATGGAAGGGAGGAACAAGGGCAGGTGCAAGCACGATCACTAGGGTGGGGGTGGTGGAGGGTAACCGTGCTCCAAATGCCATTTATACATTTATTGTATCATGGTGTTCATTTTGTCGATGGGAGCGATGGCTTCCTGAATACTCATAACTTGAGCATCAAGCATATCGAATCAGTCATCAGTATGCTATAAGTAGGCATCACAAGAGCTGCTAGAGGAAGAAGGGCTAGAGTCAGCGCCAAAAGAGGGAGGCGCCGGGAGGAGAAGTAGTGGTAGATTAGGCTCTTCTTTGGGAATTTTTGGATGATCGTCTGAGGGGGACATAGGCTAACTGAGGTAAGGCGTGGCAGAAGAAGGTAACTAATTGGTGTGACCATTCCCTATAAGAGTGGTGAAATTTTTTTTCGATAACGGGTACCACACCTCCTGATTATAAAATAAGCGGTAATGAAGCCGATCCTGCATGATTAATTTCAAGTTTGTGCAAGTCTCCAACCCTAGGAAAGTTGGTTGGAAGTCGACAAGTATATCATTTAAATTGTGCCCTAGCCGAGTAGTAATATACGTAATGATGCCGCCAATGACGATATCACCAATGAGGTTAGTGCTTACTCTACTCAAGTGATTAACAAGATAATACCCCCGTCGAGGGCATCATCCAAGAGCATACAATGTAGAGCAAAAATCTCTAACTTGCCAACATTCCCTTGGCTTTCCCCTTACCTAAAAGTGTGTCAGCCAAAAGTCGTTGGATGAAGCGCATGGTCGGGCTATAGATTAATGTGGCCTTAGCGTGATGTCTGTTGTATGGACTAGGAGCACATTCCCTTTTTGGCATGGAGATTTGAGCCCAAAACTCTTGAGGATCCCACAGTCG
The DNA here is from genome assembly GCA_030549775.1 of Tamarix chinensis. Classification (NCBI taxonomy): domain Eukaryota; kingdom Viridiplantae; phylum Streptophyta; class Magnoliopsida; order Caryophyllales; family Tamaricaceae; genus Tamarix; species Tamarix chinensis. The sequence continues at coordinate 33,783,761 of CM060181.1, read as the reverse complement.
TGGTTTCTTAGAAATTCTCCGACTAATAAGGGAAGATGAAGCAAAGATGAAAATCGAGACAAGGTCGTTTTTTGAGTCTTATTGAAAAGTCAAAAAAGAATGGTACCTCCTAAGTAAGGCTAAAGCTAGGAACAACCTAGGTAAAAGTGACCAGACCCTTTAGTGTTAATATCCCCTAGTACATGATCAGTGTCAAGAGTAGATAATGCACTAGGATATACTAGGATCCTACCTAAAGGCAGACTAACCCCTAGTAGGTAATCGAGGATCAGGTAACCCAGATCTACGCATAGCTTAATCATCTTTCACTTTAAGTAATTATTATGTTATTTTCAAGCCTATGTAATCATATAAGGCCAACACAACATGAAAGTAAGGTTTTCACGTACTTATTCCATCCTAGCCATTCTCATTCCCCGAATAATTTGTTGGGATTTCCATTGGTGCTTAATCAATATTAATAAATCCATTAGATTAATCCATCTTACATTGATAATACAAATTATAGCCTTAGAAGTCATAAAATACTTTTTTTTGGTTTTCCTACTATGGCCTTCACAAACACCTACCAAGAATGCCATGAAGGTTCTCAGAAGACCAACCATAAAATCTATAGATATGCTGCCCCACATCCACTCAAAAAATTTAAGTTGTTGTACTAATTATGCCGATATCTTATGCTCGATCTTTATCTTTTGGCAGGTCAAACATCAAGCAACGAATTCTGCCACATCCTACTTCACGCAAGGCCGATAATATACCTTCTTCAAATCCTTGTAATTCTTGTCCAATGCAGGGAGGATAAAATAAGGTGAACAATGTCCTTCTTCAAGGAACCTTCTCTTAAGCTCAACACATCCCTATGGTATACATCATCTACCTTGATATCTAACACCAGCATCCTCGTGGATCTATAACCCTTCAGCTCTACCTTCTATAATACTATTTTGGATCATCTCGACCCTAATATCACCAAGTTGATTAGCCCAAATCTTCATGAATATTGACGGTATAATGGATCATCTTCTTGCCTCTAAACTACTAACTATGATCAGTTCAATATCCAAGTTCTTGATTTTATAGCACAGATGATATGACAATATGATCATGCCTAAGGAATGTGATGTCTTTCAACTAAGTGCATCTACTACAACATTAGCCTCATCCTCATGGTAGGTCAATTTTAGGTCATAATCCATGACCAACTCTAAACATCAATGATGTCTTAGATTCAACTCATACTTAGGGATCTAATCGTAAGTGTAGAACTTATACTAAACTCCATAGAGATATTACCTTTAGTTCATAAGGGCAAACACTTCTACAGCAAGCTCTAAGTCATGTGTTGGGTAGTTCTTTTCATGTATCATTAGTTGTCAAGAAGCATGTGCCACTACTCTTCTATGGTGTATTAGCTCGCAACCCAAACCATGCTTAAATGCATCACATTATACTTCAAAACCATCAAATCCACTTAGTAACGTAAGCACTGGGGTTGAAGTCAAATGCTTCTTCAAATCCTTGAAAGCTTCACTACACTTCTTATCCCATTGGAAATGCGTAGCCTTATTTAGTAAGTGAGTCAATGGTCATGCTACCTTAGAGAAGCATGCAACAAATAGACGGTAGTAACCAGCTAATCCTAGAAAGCTACACACATCAATGATAGAAGCAGGTGTTGGATATTAAAAAACAGATTAAATCATGATAGGATTCTTTGCCACTCCATCCTTAGAGATTAAATATCCAAGGAAATCCACTTGGTCTAACATGAACTCTCAATTTGAAAGTGTGATCTCAGTAATGCTAAAGTCTATCTTATATGCTAATCATGCATCTCTTGACCACTAAAGTAGATGAGGATGTCATTGATGAACACTATAATGAACCAGTCAAAGAATTAATATAATATTTAGTTCACGAGGGGCATGAAAGTTGGTAGCGCATTAGTGAGTCCCAAAGGCATTATTGTGAACTCATAATAGCCATACCTTACTCAAAAAGTAGTCTTAGGGAAGTCTTATTTTGCTATCCTCAATTGATGTAGCCTGACCAAAGATCAATCTTGGAGAACAACTTGGCTCCTTGGAGTTGGTCAAACTAGTTATTGATCCTTAGTAATAGATAATGGTCCTTTACCATCACCTGGTTCAAGCCTTAATAGTTGATGTAGAACCATAATCTCCTATCCTTCTTTCTATCAAATAGGGCCGGTGCTCTCCACGGTGATTTGCTCGGTTAGATGTAACCCTTATCCATCAACTCCTCCAATTGAGCCTTGAGTTATTTCATCTCTGTAGTTGCCATATAATTCAGAGCCTTAGATATTTGCTCTATCCTAGCAACACATCCATGGTGAATTCAACTTCTTGAATGGATGGTATTCTAGGATATTTTCAAGGAATATGTCAGGACACTCACGTACCACTTCTATTTGCTCCAATGGCATCTTGACTAATTTGATATCTTGAACACTACACAAGATGAGTGAATACCCTATACAAACAAGGTTGCTCATCACGATTGCCAACACGATCCTTACAGAGCGATTATGCTCACACTTCTGATATGAAATCCTAATACCCTTTGGTCCTCGTAGAACCACGAGTTCTTGGGTGCAACCAATCATCACCTAGTACTTCCCCAACATGTCCATCCAGATGATCACATTGAATTCAAGAAATTAGAGTCCTATGAGATCCAACATAAATTTAATTTCCCCAACTACCAAAGATGCTATTTTATAGAACCTTGAGAATGCAATCCTATCCTCTAGATTCAACATAACATAAGTGGAAATATTACTCTAACAATATAATGCAACTCTAGCTAAAAATGCGAATGACACAAAGGAGTATGATGCACCATAATCAAACAATACACATGCCAGAAAAGTAGAGATAATAAACATACTAGTCACCACGCTGGCCTGACACTCTACCTCTGCCTTGCTTATCACATTTAGGCATCCTCCCAAAGGAACTCCTACATTACTAACTAATCCTTACCCTTATTGGAAAAGGTGAGGCCTTAGACCTCTAGGCTAACTAGCTCTACTAGCGACACTAGCTGGCGATGGAGGAACTCCATGAGTCTGCGCCTTTGGCTATTGAATGGATTTAATACTCTGAGATCTATACTGGCTCCTCTGGATGTTGCCACCCCTAACTCTACACTCATAAGCTCTGTGTCCCAATATGCCACATCCATAGCATATCACCTCACTACCTTTATCATCTACCCTACGATGCTCAACTCTACATCGCTTATAATGGTAGTGCCTCTCCCTAGCATGAGCCCTAGATAGACCTCCAAATCAAGGTACTCACTCTTTGCTCTTTCCATAAATAGGCGGTAAGACACCTCCTAAAAATTCCTTATTTCTCTTGTTTAGACGCTCGCAACCCTGGAACTTTCTCTTGCCCCTCGACTAAGCACTTCAAGCTTGGATGACTGGGGTAGCCTCTAAAGTTTTCTCCTATATCCCTACTATGTCCAGTGGAGTAAATCACATTGATACCTCCTATTATCTTATCCCCAGATTAACCTTGAGGTAGTGGACTTGAATCACCTCATTGTCCTCAACTTTCACAGCAAACTGGGCATGCCTCCCTGCCGAAAAGCCATAAATTCATTTTACTTCTTCATTCAGACATGAGTGAGGTAGAAGCAGGCACAAAGCACCTCTAGGAACACTCCCCATCCAGTAGGTTCTACACCCCTACGTTAGACGCTCCTCTATCATGCATTTATCCTACCTCTTTGGTAGTATACCATCACGCCCACCTTCCTATCTATAGAATAACCATATGTAGTGAAGGTTTTCTCCATATCCCTAACCCCTCTTTCCATGATATTAGGGTCCTCCTAGCCCTTGAAGATTGGTGGGTGATGATGTCCAACCCTCCTGAGCTAATCCATTAGAACTGGTGCAGCTAATGGCAACAATGGTGGTTGTGATGCTTGAATCTGGCCTTCCATATAGGCTCCTACACATTAAGCCATTAAATAATTATTCGAGTTTACCCATTAAGGCCTTTACAACATACATTGAATATACCATAAAATATGATCTAATTAATCCATCTATTAGGTTATCTATTCATGTCAACAGAGGTATTTCACTCCTTAAACAATCATATAACATTATTAGGCATATTCAAGTCAAAACATCAAAATCACATAATTCGTGAAACCACATAATTGGTTTGGTCTAACCAATCGATGGGTTTGACACACTAGTTGACCATTTGGGTCAACTAGTCTATTAGTTTAAGTCAACCAGTCTATTGGTTTGGCTTAGTTAAACCTAGGGTTTAATCAAACCTATTGATCGATTTTGCCAATCCAGTCGACTACTCTAGGATAAGTTAACTAGTTATGCCAAACAAATCGATGGGTTCAAGAATTGAGCAAAGTAAGGACTACATAGACTTACAAGTTGATGGATTTTGTTGACCAGTTGACTATTCTAAGGACTAGTTTATCAGTTATACCAAAATAGTTGATGGGTTTAAGTAGATCAAACTGGGGTCACCACACACCTACTGGTTGATGGGTTGGGTTAACCAATCAATTGTTCTAAGGACCATTCTATTAGCTTGATCTAACCAGTTGATCAGTTTTCCCTCAAACAACATAGAAAAAACCTTTTTCATTCAAATAATTCTTGAAATTCTTACCACATCCAAAATAAAGTAGATCCTAGCATCATACAAATTGTTTTTCCACTCATAAATTGAGACATTCTTCATAATTAATCAATTAACCTAATTTCTCCTAAATCATGTATTTTTTTATAATTCCTAAGTTAATCAACATGCATTAATCTAAAACTAAATTCTCATGCAAACTTATAAAATTGATACATTGAAGAATACACCATATCTCATGGTTAAATAGGTCATATTTTAAAAGTAAAAATAACTTACTCGGTACAAGCAAAACTCTTCCACCATTGTGAAAACTTAACCTCGAAGATTTTCAATTTCCAAACCTTATAGAAAATAGAATTAATAGCTTTTGAAATTCAATGAATAATTTTATAAATCATAATTTAAATTAGGAGAAAACAAACTTACCATACCTAAGAGAAATTTAGATAGGATTTGTGATGAGAGAGAAACTCAACTCCTCCCACATCTAACCCTCCTTTGCCTGAAGATAAACAAGAAGGAGGTAGGGAAAGTATCACAAAAGTAGAAAGGAACCTAACCTAAGCTTGAATTTGATAAAAAATAACATTAGATAATAAATTGGTACAAGAACGAGTGTGTTTAGGCATAAATTGGAAAACACAAATATTTACTATTCTAGTTTGAGCTAAATGGGCATATTTTATCAAATATAGGCTAAACTCCCTTCTAGAGCTGAAATAGTGTCTTTTGGAAAGAGTAAGTCAAATTTTCCAAACAAATGTCAAACATAAAAGAGGAAATGAATGCTCATGGTGGAAGAAATATCCTAACTAAGCAGAGGCAGGTTTGGGAATCGAAATAACAATTCTAGAGTGTGTAGAGGGGAGAGGTGGAAGAAGACAAAGATGAGGTCACCCTCACCCTTAATTATCCAAATTGAGCCCTTGAATTAGTTTTAGATAGAATCTCAAGCCGAATGTATGATAAGATAGGTTAAGAATCTTTATAGATCAACTTGGGATTATTAAGGTTCTGTTTTTGTATAAGATGGTTTCCCCAAAAAAATGAGTTTTTATAATGCATTGAGCTTAACAAACAAGTCAATCAGTTCGACCTTCAAGTTTACTATTCTGTGGACCACTCATTATGTTCCCCAAATCATTCAATCGGTTTAGTCGAGGAAAACTCTTTAGAAGAAACGACGAACTAATCGATCTGTCCACCTGAAAACTTATTTTATTCCATTTCTAAAACTTATTTAAATTTAACTTTCCCTCAAAATTTATTGTAGTTCGAAATAAAAATCAACAATATTAAATATTAATAAATATAATAAGTTCTCATTTAACAAACTTCATAGAAAAAGAGGGGGTATTATGATTAAGGTGACTTATAATAGATGAGTTGGATAAGGAATTTGTGAGAGAGTTCAGCATATTGAAAATACTAATTTTATCATTCAAATTTGGGCTAAAAGGGAAACTTTATCAAGAATAAGTTAACTTCCCTCCTGTAACTCAAATGGTGATTTCCTAGAGAAGGCATGTTGAGATTCTCCAAAGAATTTTCAAACACAAGAAAGAAAATGGGTAGATCGGTGTGGGACGCAAATCTTCTAACTATGTAGTGATAGCTGAGAACAAATCATATGTTCTAGGGTTGTATAGAGGAGAGAGGAGGAAGAAGAAGACAAAGGGTGAGGTTATCCTCCCTTTTTTCCCCCAAATTAGACCTTCAAATCCGCTCGAGGAAAAATTAAAGTTGGATGAATGATAAAAAAAAAGTTTAAGGATTACTTATGAGAAGATCGAAGTTGGATTACCAAGGTTACATTTTGATTAATACATTCTTAAGAAAAATTAAACTTAAGAAAACACTCATATCGACAAACTAGTCAATCAGTTTGGTCAGATTAGTTGATTGTTCTACATACCAATAGATTGATAATCCAAATTAGTCTCTTGGTTCCGTTAAATAAATCTCAAGCTAAAAATGATAGGGTGGTTGGTCGGTTCATAGAATCAATTGACTAGTACACCAAGAAAATTCATTTTACTTAATTTTTACAAACTTTCCAATTACTTACTAAACTAAACCCTAAATATAGTTTAAAATCAAGATAAAAAATCATCCAAATTCCATAAAACACGAGAATTTCACATTTTATAACTTTCACAATGACCGAGTATTATACAAAAGAAATTAATCAAAGCACAACCTACTCACAAAGAAGAGACTTAGCTCATCGTATAACCATATCATATGACCCTAAAGATTACATTAGGTATCATTCACAAATACAGTGGAGATATGTAAATGTTAGTTAAATGTGATATCTCACTACCTATAAAAGATAATAATCACTAAATCATGTCATTAAGTTTTTTGCATAACTATTTTATATTATAAAATATGTAAATTCTATAGCTGAATTAATCATAAATATATTATATCATATCATGACAGATTATGTTAAGCTAACAATGTATCCAAATGCATATATAAGATATCAACCACGAAATTAACATTTATCAGCAACATTTTATCAAATGCGCATCCACACCAAACAAGCAATAGTATTTTATTAGCAAGAAATTATATAAATTATGTAATATTTTTTTAATCAACAAATTTTGTAATATTTTTTTAACCAACAAATTATACCAAAATGCATGCATATTTTATAGTATTTTTCATGATTCAAAACCATCAACCTATAGCCATGCATGCATATATTTATAAAGGGAAAAACCCAACCTACCACACCCCCATTTTACTACTTATAAATCTTATTTTGTGGAAGTGTTAATCTAAAATAATGATTGTTACCACCACACATAGCATAAGTCTAATTCCTTCACCTTTCTTATGCTAAGTGTAAAGGCTCAAAATAAGTCATCTCCAAAATAAAGTATTGAAAATAAAATAAAATAACATAATTAAATGTTACAAAATTAAAATATAATAAGGGACATAATATTCTAAAAGAAAATTGAATACAACAAAAACTAACACATGAAGTTCCAACACCAGTTTACCCTAACTCTTAGACCTATAAGCATATCCTAAGAATGGAACCTCTTTCCAAGGGCTCTACGTATCATTGCCACTTTTACATGCTTTATGCACTCCATGGCTTTCACATAGTCATTTGAAAATGTAGTATCAGTACAACTTCCTTGTACAGAATAAATCATAATATCTCATAAGAGGTAGCATGCTCACATTTCACATAATAATACAATAATCCAAAAACATGCTCAAAGCACAAAGCACATGCCATGAAAATATAAAATAATCATGGGATAATATATACAACATCAAAGTCTCATGCTCAATAGCCATACATACTTAATGACTTTACCTCATCCCAAAATACACAATAGACATATAAAAACCTATAACCAAAATAGGTTAATCAAACAAATATCAAGATAGAGCACTGAGACAAATACTATACCAACCCATGAAACCAAGTAGGAAATAGATGCAACTACTAAATCATAACCAGTACAATCCATGTTAAATTATTACACAATAGTTACTTTGATCTTCAAATACTTAAAGGGGATATAATCAACATAGGGATACTAAGATACACCCGATCATACTAGTACATGAAGGGAGTATAATACCCTTACCCTAGAACCTAGGGACATTATGGTAAGCCCAGACATACTAATGCACACAAATAACATAATATCCTTCAACCTCAGTCACCTAATCCTTAAGTATTGATATAAGACCCTTGTTTTTACAACTTGATTTTTTTTATAGAGTTAAGGAAAAAAAGCTAAAACAATCAAAATAAAGGGTGTTATTGCCAAATTTTATACAAGTCTTGTTACATTTACCATTATCACAATAAGTGCAAAGGCAAAATTTATTAATCCACTTAGATTTATAATATGATTACAAGAATTAGAAAGGAGTGAACAATAGATTAATATCATTCTAGATAAAAGTAACATCAATGGTTTACAAAAATCAAAGAGATAAAATAAAGAAGCACACATGCATCTAAATATAATTGAAATTAAATATACTAAAGGATACCAAATGGCTCTAGGCTCTAAACTGAACTATCAGCTTTCAACCAAACTTAAAAAGCTGACTTACAAAGACCGCTACCTTAAATAAGTAGGGGCCTATGAAAGGAACCCTTTAGGACAACAGTACCGAGCATCTCTTTATACTAAACCAAAATAATAATAATAACTAGTGTAGACCACATTCAAGGAATCATAGTAATACATGGCATAAAACATTGAATTGTACATGCGTCAACTGAAATACAATAATCCTTCAGATAAATACATACCACCGAGGCATATACTATTTATACCCGATTATATGGAACTAATTAAAACTTACCAATAAAACATCCAAGAGATATTTTGTGTAGTATAATCAGAAACAAAATCAATCCAAAGCCAAGATAAAAATCACATATCACATACCTCATTACCAATCTCAATAAATCTCATAACACAAGTAGGCTCATAAGCACAGATCAATAGCAACACATCGCATCAAAGGTAGGCACGAAGATAGCTACCAGAACATAGGTAGGCATAGAGGGTACTATTAAACCATAGGTAGGCACAAAGGCTGCTATTTTCTAACCTATTAATCCATTAATTTAGTAATCATTTCCATTTTATTTACTTGGAGGGAGATCAATCAACCTAGAGCCATTAAGGTGCTCAAGTCATACTAGCACAACAAGGCATCACAATTTCCTACCAACTATCAACCTAAGGACACAAAGGTATCCTAGTCGCACTGGTACACAAAATAACACAATACCTTATCGACAAGGACACCTAATCAATAAGTATACATACCCCATATCAGTCCGTAGAATATATTAGAATAAGATATATGGTATGGCTGGGGAATTAAGGCACACTAGTAAAAATTCATAATCCACTATGGGCTAAACTCGGTCTTTAGGGTAGCGACCTCTAAAGAGCCACCATTCCTAATCTTGAGATCTTTCACTCTAAGTATTAGTATTTTATATAGGTAACTACGAAATCACATACAAATCACATTGATCTAATTTTCATATTTAACCATTTTAATAACTTCCAATTATTTTGAGATAACCATAATCAAGATTATTTTTAAGGCTAATCATAAAAATACACTAAGGAAATCGTAGGCTCAATTATTCACTTTTGGGCACATTAGACTAAAAATGATCAGAATGCCTATGGGATCAAAATTACCACATTAACATCCTCTTAAATTACTAAATCCATTTCATTTATTAAGTCACCTTAAAAAGGCTAAAATATAATAATTTTATGGTTTTATTATGCAATTAAATTATCAGATAAGCCAAATGATAATTTTACACTTATTCAAGATTTTCCATATAAAACCCTAGCATACGTATATAATACAACCATAATCACATAATATATGTTTAAAACATATAATACATATTAGACACTCTTGTCATTGTAAAAATCATAATATACATAAAATGACCAAATTTCCTCTAAGACACACATCCATAATGATTATTCCTTAAATATATCCATTCATACTCATCCTATAATTTTTTATGTAAATGTAATACATTATCACAAAAATCATTTTACCAAACTCTTTTCCCCGAAATACTTTGCATACGATAAATTACTCTTTTTACTAATTTTCAAAATATACTAAATAGCACATAATTATGACATAATGAATCAAGCTTAACATATTTTAGAAACAAAAATCCTAATGTCCTATCACACAATGTTTAACATTTTAGGAGAGTATAAACTTTACATGAATTCCAACAAAGATGTAAACTAGCAGTATCCTTCTAAATACTAAAATATCCCACTAATCAATTTTCACACCTAAAAATAATATCACAATACCATATTAATATTTAATAAATAAAATAATACTTATAATAATAAAATATTTATTTTATAAAATTACCAAATTACCCTAAGATTAAAAATATGTAACAAAAATTTTAAAGCAAAATTCTCACATTGTATATGCAGTGTAAACTACACATGAGGAGAGGAGGGTTTGTGTGTTGCGAGTATGTGGGTTAACTAGCTACTTGGTCACTGGCAATCGCTAAGAAAGAGGTGGAGATGATGGTGATGGTTGGCACTGGTCATTGCCTAAGGGAGATAGTGGTGGTTGTGTGATGTGGTGATGCATTGGTTGAGAGATGTTAGATTGGAAAGTGTAGAGTGGGAAGGAGAGGTAGTGGCACGGTTGGAGGTTTGTAAAAGTAGGTGGTGGTTGCGAAGGATGGGATGGAGGAACGATGAGGTTGAAAAGAAGGGTTATGGTATAGGTGATTCAAGCTAGATTTGGTAGAGGTCAGAGTGGAGGGTTGAGGTGTTTTGGCAGAGAAGGTCAAAAGGATGGGGATGCAATAGAAAAAACTGATGTTACCCCAGGGAAGGCTACAAGAGAAACTACTGAAGGTGGGGGTGGCTTGACATGATTCTAGCGAAAGGTATGAGGGTATAGAATAGAAAAAAGATCATAGGAGAGGAGAAGGCAAGTGAAAAAAAGAAAAGAAGGATGAGAGAAAGGTGAAGGTCGAGGATGGAAAGGGTGGTGGTGGTGCTTGCAAAAAGGGTGACACACAACTAGATAACTGTGGCTAGTGAATATGGTGCATAACTGCAGGGTTGGGGTAGGTAATGCATGCGAGGTAGTGGCGGTGTATGTATGGATGGTGGCTGTTGGGTGATGGTACAAAGGCTGAAGGTGGTCTATGTTTGTTTTGTGAAACCAATGAATCCAAGAAGGGCAGAACTAGCTCAAATTAAGGGAAGGATAAGGGCAAGGAGGTGTTATGTGGTTATTTGGTTGAGGTAAGAGGCTCACAATAATGTAGTGTTGGTGGTGGCTAATGATGGAAATGATGGGGCACAAGAGGAGGCAAATGAATGGATAAGGAAAGGTGATGGTTTGTTTGAGGAAAAAAACAAAGGTTTGTGTGTATGTATGTATTCACAAAGATGGGGAAGAGGGGTATGGTTTGAAGGATAAGGGTAGGGTGATAGGAATGAGTGAGAGGGATGGTTAGTGTAGCACCCCACCCTATAATCCTTCAAAATATGTTTAAAATTATGTTGATATAAAATAAATTAGTCTTGACAAAGACAAATTTTCTTGTTAATGGAATGGACTTGAAATTTTCATAGAAATGCAAATTTTAGGTGTACTGATTGACTAGTTTTCCTAACCGAATGACTAGTAGAGTCAGAGATTGACAATTTTATTCTTGACGGACCTATTGACTGGTTGGCCTAAACTAATTGACTGGTTATCCTACAATTTTAGATCTATTTCTTATTTTGATTTAAATCCCTTTCTAATGTTTATAAAAATTTCTAATTAGATTATTTTTGTGCTACTATGAATATTTTGGTGCTTTAGGATTATTTTTACATTATTTAGATCATTATATGATTTTTTAGTTAAAATTTTCCAAAAATAACTTTTTGAGACATACCTCACCTTTACTCTTCTCCCTAACCTATCACTTTCTCTATCTGTTGGCACTCAGTTTGTGTAGTTAATTCATGCACCCATTCGTTGAATCACCAACCAATTGCCATAACCCTTCTTGATTGTACTCAACCTCCATCACTCCATCTTGTACTAACTCTAATGTGTGGCTACTCTGATATCTTTCATTAAATGTTGAACTCTTATAGTTTTATTTGATTACTTGTGTTACTGTTTTAGTCCCTCAGCCTTATGGTTAGTATGAGATTGGCCAATGGTCAATCCTGTGCTAATCATGGTGGTAGAACCCCCATTTTAGGATATGATTTTCTATAACAAATAGAAAATTTCAAATATTAATTTTAGGGGTGTTAAAAGTTGGTATCAAAGCGTTAGTTCTAATAATGAAGCTTTATTTTTAGAAACTTTTTGGATTAACAAGATTCTTTCTATTTTTGAAAATGTTTTATACCCTTAAAAGGTTTTTTTTTGTTTTAAAAACCTTAATTCCAAGTTCACTGGTGAGGGTATAAAAAGGTTGACTAGGAATTTTCAAGCAGGGAAATAATGTGTGGTAATTGTATTAAACTAGTAGGTTCCCTCCTAACATGTCTTTTCTCTTGTAGCAAAGCTACATGATGGAAAGGTTGGACATTTGGAGGAAGCCTTCGAGAACGTCATGGATTTTGTCTAGTGCTAGCCGTTGGTGCAACACCCACCCTTACCTCATCACTCTTAGGGTGTTGGGGAAGATTGGCTCCGGAGGGTCACTAGCTATCACCCTCCGCTGTATACAAGTGAAGAGGACCCTGTGATTCTTGAGGGATGGATCTGAGACATGGATTGCACCTTCAAACTATGGACTGCCCTCCCTCCCGATAATCCAGTATCGTAGTGTTCTTTCTAAAGGGTGTAACAAAAGCATGGTGGGTTGAGCACCGTATTTGTAATGGTCCCCCTATGACCCGTGAGGCATTCAAGGCCACCCTACACTCCAAATTCTACCTAGAGAGGTTGAAGATGGACAAGCTTAAAGAATTTATGTAGCTCATCCAAGGAAACATGATGGTCAGGCAGTACTATGCTTGCATCATCGAGCTGCTTTGATTTGCCATAGGGATTACCGCTAGTGATTCTATGGTGGTGTTCCAATATGAGCAAGGGATGAACTTCAGCATTAGCTGCATGATGGAAGCGGTGGCCTTCACTAACTTGTCCACCTTGTACAAGTGTGCTTGTATTACTACCACTCTAGTCCAGGAGCAAGCATTTATCCTAGGGAAGAGTAGACCATAAGGCTAGAGCTCCGGGAGTAGGACCTAGCCCCGAGTAGGAGGACCCTTAGGACACCAGCAGAGGGGTCAAATCAATGGTCAGGGACCATCGAGGGGGTTCTCATGATGCCAATGTTGCAAGAACCACTAGGGCAGAGATTGTGGAGGTAAACTTGTGACCTACCTGAAATGTAGCAGGCTAGGCCATCAAGTTTTCAAGTGTTTGAGGCAACAATGTCCCCAAAAGTTCCAGGGTCAGTAGGACCAGTAAAGGGGACCCTTGATTCCCCAATAATAAGTGTATTAGCATCACACACAAAGACCTCATCTCTATAGTTCCAATAGAGAGCACCTTCCCCAGCCAGCGCACTGGTTTTGGATGTCAAGGGAAGGCGTCAGGTACCACGACCATTCCCTTAGAGAGGAGGTCAATCAGGCAGGTGCTTGAATGTGATTAGCCAGGCATAGGGTAATTGTCAACTTGATGTCGTCATTGGTATGTTCACTATAATATCTTTGCCACTGCATATTCTTTTTGATTTAGGTGCATCTCTATCATTTGTGTCCACTTATTTTGTTGCTAAGGATGAGCTATCACCATTTGCTAGTATAACATTATCTCTGATGCTTCCTATGGGTGATAAGATGGATTGCACTAAATTGTACTCACATATGGCCTTAGTTAAAGGCGGGGTAGACTTCTTAGTGAACTTGATTGGGATAGAATTAGGGGATTTTGATGTGATTTTGGGGATGGATATGTTTGGGAGGTATCAGACGGTGATCGCCTATGCTCAAGAGCTCGAGGTATTACAAGGTCCGAAGGGTATTAGGGTTTTATATAGGAATACCAAGCCCAAGTCCACTACCAAAGTGGTGTATGTAGTTTCACTACACTCCTTGGTCCAGAAGGTGTATCCACTATACTTATGCAGTGTGCAAGAGCTAAAGAAGGACCTGCCAACTCTAGAGGGTATTTCGGTAGTTTGAGATTTTTTGGATGTGTTTTAAGAGGAAATACTGGGAATGCCCCCAGCTCATAATATTGATTTCACTATCGAGCTAGTACTAGGAGCTGAGCCTATGTTAAGAGCACCCTATTGGATGGCACCCATTGAGATAAAAGAACTTAACACTCAGTAGGAGGAGTTGTTGGAGCATGGGTACATATGACCAAGTGTGTCACCTTTGGGAGCACTGGTATTATTTGTGAAGCAAAAAGAAGGGAGCCTTCATTTCTATATAGATCGGGGGCTGAACGAGTTGACTGTAAAGAACAAGTATGGGCTCCCAAGGATTGATTACCTATTTGATTGGTTGCGGGGTGCCATCGTTTTCTCCAAGATTGACCTAAGATAGGGGTACCGCTAGTTGCGAATAGTAGATGCTGACATTCTAAAGACAACCTTCTAAACTCAGTACGGACACTGTCAGTTCATGGTGATGCCTTTTGGGCTCACCAATTCTCCTATTGTGTTCATGGACTTGACGACGAGGATCTTCAAACCCTTTCACAATCAAGTTGTGGTGGTGTTCATCAACGACATCCTAGTGTACTCTCGAGGGAATGAAGCGCATGATCATCATCTCCGCACCATATTGTCCTTACCATGATAGCATCGGTTATATGCAAAGCTATCTAAATGTGGATTGTGGCTTCAGGAAGTGGCCTTCCTTGTGCATATAGTGTCATTTGGGGGAGTATCTGTTGACCTAGCAAAGATTGTGGCAATCAAAGAATGGAAGCCTCTCATGAGCATGTTAGAGGTTCGTAGTTTTCTAGGAATGATAGGGTATTACTAACATTTTTTGCAGACCGGTTCACTTATACCGTTCCAGTACCAAGTGCTAAGACTAAGAAACCATTGCCATCATCACACATTAATACATAGATTAAAGTTCGTAAATCAATAATCATAGTACTCATAAATTTTACATAATTCGAAATACTAGAGATAGTTCTTCAGAGAAGAAAAATAGCTACAATAATAAAATTGTTTCTATAATTTCAAACATAGTTAAAAGAGAACAGGAATAATAATCTCATAATAGCCACGCTACTCTAGGACCCGATCTAGCCCAAATCATCACTTGACCCCACCTGATGTCCCATAGACATTAAAGGCATCAAAGAAGGCATAACCTACCTACAATACGTCAGATGAGCCTTCTACTCGTGGGCATGAGCAATACCCATGAAAAGGGTGATCAGTATGCTACGTACTGAGCAAGGTAACCATGCACTAAGGACAACATACAAAATTCACACAAACGACGTATAATAATAAAGGAGCATAAAGTCCAACATAATAGCACAAAGGTAAAATGAATGCTCAGGTGAAAATGGTAAGATCCAATATAGTCTAGATTAATTACGTCATCAATCCTTTATTGAATTTATTTTCACACCATACTCTTTATCAAGTCGATACGAGTACGGGAACCCCACTATTTTAGCCGGTGGATCGGTCTTCATGGCACTTCGGCTCCTAGCCACTATTTTAGCTGGTGGATCGGTCACTTAAGGTACATGTCCTACCACTATTATATGCCGGTGGATCGGTCTGACCCCTTTTCTCGCACGGTGTTCCACTACAAGTAATTAGCGTCTTTCCCATATCTTAGCAAAATGTAGGGTTTGGTTTATTGAGCTCGGAATTCCCCCACTATTTTAGCGATGGATCAGTCACTAGGGTAACATACCCTACCACTATTATATGTCGGTGGATCGGTCTCCAGGATATTGTAGTATCTAGCTACTATTATGCCAGTGGTTCGGTCTAGGCTCGACTCAATATCTTCCACTTTACATGATTAATACTTTAAGTATCTTATTCAAAAGCTTTTACCTAGACATGCATGTCTGACTCCTACTATTCTTATCCTCCAACTCTAGTTAACCACTCCAACCCTAGTTAACCACCACCACCAAAGTTAACCATGGCATACCCTAACACCCATGCAAACCCTAACTCCATGAAAACTCTAACTCCCATGCAAACCCTAACTCCATGCAAATCCTACTTCCATGTAAACCCTACTTCCATGCAAATCCTAACTCCATGTAAACCCTACTTCCATGCAAACCCTAGCTCCACGTAAACCCTACTTCCATACAAACCCCAACTCCATGCGAACCCTAACACCATGCAAACCATAATTCCATACAAACACTAACACTATGCAAACCCCAACTCCATACAAACCCTAATTCCATGCAAAACCCAACTCCATGCAAACCCTAACACCATGCAAACCATACTTCCATGAAAAACCTAACTCCATGCAAACCCTAACACCATATCCCACGACCTACATGCATGTCTTATGGTATGTTACCCTAGGGCCATAAAATATCATAAACATACCTCAACTCCACGTCATACTGCATATATAATAGTTATAAAAAAATACACATACAATACATCATATTTCATATCATATGGCAAACAAGGCATGTAAAACACATTACACACAAATGACCTTAGTTACACCCTTACCTTAAATGTCACCTGTCTTGGAGCACGCTCCTATACCTCTTTAGGGCTTTGACTGGTCTCACCTATTATGAGGAAAAACCTAGAATTAGGTTCCCTCCTAAAAAATACTATTATTTGCTAACTTATCCTAAGACTTGGTTTTTAAATAAAATAGTACCATACTAATAATAATTATATGAAATACTACTAAAAATACTAATAATAATATTAATGTAATTCAAAACGGATCGTGATATAAGGGTTTCTACCCTCCACCAAAATAATGCTAATAATAATAATAATAATAATAATAATAATAATAATAATAATAATAATAATAATAATAATAACTTAAGTCTAAATAATACAAGGTAGGATTTTTCAATCCTACCTCAAAATAGTGAAGGTACCATTTAATAATAATAATAATAATAATAATGTTAGAAATAGTAATATTAATAATAAAGATAGGAGTATGCACTCCATTAAAATAAAATAGGGCTTCAGCCCTCTTTAGATAATAATAATAATAATAATAATAATAATAATAATAATAATAATAATAATAATAATAATAATAATAAATTGATAATACTAATAATAATAATAATATTAATAATGATAATAAAACTTATAATAATACTATTAATAACAATAATTCAAAACTAACAACTTAAATAATTTATACCTACTCTTGACCCTGCCAAGAAAATATAACATTAATATTAAACCCAATAATAATAATAATAATAATAATAATAATAATAATAATAATCATCATCATCAAATAAATGTTAAAAATTAAAATAAAATAGAATAAACTTAAATAAATAGGGGAGAAGGGCTAATAGGGTCTAGGGTTTCACCTTGAGTAGGCGGAAATAGGTGGCACCGGCGGTAGTGCACGGCGGCGGTGGCGGTGGCCGGAAAAGAGGTTAGAAGAGGAAAAAGTTGAGGTTTCAGAAGAAAATGTGGAGAATGAGGGTGGAGGTTGAGGTGTTGGTGGTAGCCTAGACTGAGAGGAGTAAAGTGAGGGTGGTGGCGTAGCAAGTGGCGGCAACGCACAGGGGTAGAGGTGGCAGCCGAAATGAAGAGGAGAAGAAAGAGAGGGGAGGAGAAGGAGAAAGGAGAAAAGAAGGGAATGGCTAGGTGGAGGATGATTAGTAGAAGCTTTTTGGTGGTGTAGGAGGCAGTGATAGTGGTGGATGTGGTGGTGGACGGTGGCGCGAGGGGTTGCCAGTGTAAAAATTTGGTTTGATGGGTAGGGAACTTCGCACGACTGTGGTGGCTTTTGTAAGAAGAATCGAGGGAGATGGGTGGCTCAGTTAGTTAGAGGGCGGTGTAGGGAAGACTTAGGTAGGCAGAGATGGCAGCTTAGTTGGTTGACGGCGAAGGAAAGGTCATCTGAAGTCGCGGTGGTGCACAGGGTAGGCTCTTAGGGTTTCGGGGAAAAAGTTTTGAAATCAAACAAACAAGGGGTATTTATAGAGTTTAGAGGGGAAGGTAAGGTTCTGAGGGTCGGTAGGAGGAAAATGCAGGTAGGGTTTGGGGTAGCAGGCATCGTTAATCGATCGGCAAAAATTTAGGTTGTGGTCGAATTTTTGCGCAGGAAAAGGAGGATTTTACGTGAAGAAAAAGGAAAGTGGGTTAGGCTGGGTCGAACCGCGATTCAAGGGGAAGAGAAAGAGAGGGAAAACAGTTGGAAAGTCAAGCGTGGCTAGCGGCGCCATTTTCGGAGCTTTGAAGCTGCAGGTCGATGGCAAAGGAGGAAGGAGGAAGAAGGAGATAAGTCGGGCGGCTGGGGGAAAAAGAAAGAAAAGAAAAAGAAGGGAGAACCGGCCGGTCAGCAACGGTTATAAAGATTTTAAATGGAACGTAGCATTCCAGGGGGAAAAGATGCAAAATGCAGCATTTTGGCTACCGAAGGAAGGAAAGAAAAGAACGGACGATGGGTCGCAGAAGAGAGGAAGGAAAAGGGAGGGATTGGGCCGCGACAGGCCCAATCGATAGGAAGAAGGAAAAAGAAAGAAAAGAAAAAAAAGAAAGAAAAAGGAAGAAGGAAAAAGAAAAAAAGGAAAAGGAAAAAGAAAAATTTAAGTAGCTTGGGGTCAATTAAATTAATTCGAATATTCTGGGTATTTAAAATAAAAATATTTAAATAAAATAATATTAACTTTTCTTTTTAGGCTAATTTAGGGTTTTTAAAAGATTTTTTCCTAAATTCCTTTTTAATTGGCAAAATGCCCAAATTTTTCCTTATAAAAAAATACTTGTAATTCCTCCTAACTTGCCCTAAATAATTTCTTCCTATTTCAATAGAAATAATTAATTAAATTAATTTCCTAATAAATCCTTATTTAATTAAATTTCTTAAAATAAATATTTTTGGGGTATTTCAGAAGAAACACATGCTCATGCTATTCTTTCCCAAGTTTTGAATAAACATTCATTTCATGTCATATTGTTCTAATGTTGACACCCTTGAGTATAAGTATTTATAGGCAAGGAACCTTGTAGGCCTTATCATTAAGAAGCTCATTAGCAACTTCATTAAGGATTTAACCTTTCTAATGCATGGTCCATGGCTTACAAATAAAGTTCCAATGATAATTTTACAAGAATTACAAAGGAGACAACAAAAATAACAAAGTTACACAACTTAATAATGCTAAACATATATGTAATCATATGTGATAAAACTTTACGGTCTTATAGCCTTGTTCTTCCTTACACTTTGTAATCTTGTAATCCCTTTATTTTACCATGTACCTCAAAGATCTTCAAACATCATGAACTTTATGAATTTCTTGCAAACATACACAATGGCTATAAGAAGAATGACTTGGTAAAACATTAGAAGTATATGAATTTTCAAGCATAATTAGTTCTATCGCCATGTATGATAATGTCTCTTGATTTTCATCATTAGAAGAAGAAGACTGAGAGTTCTCAAGAGATGCTCCTGCATCAGTAAGAGAGAAAATAAAAAAAATGTTAATATAATAAATTTTAATGACTATTATCAATATCAATATAACCTTTATTAAAACATTGAACAATTTTTTGTTATTTCGATAACGGTTATATTTATAACCTTTATCAAAATATGGACGATATTTTTGTTATTTTATTAATAATTTATATATAAAATCATTATTAAAATATGCTTCAGGATCCAACGACTAAACTTTTACATATATATCAATAATTTTCAACAAATCATCATTCATATATCGTTATTAATTAACTATACGTGCATTCTTAGAATTTCATCTGGTTTAAGGAGCAAAATGGTTACATTAAATACCCTGGAAGAAAATTGCGAGATTGAGATAGAATGACATATAGTTGATCTAAGCTGTTAAAAGATGTCAAACATACTACCAAATATAGATTCCATTCTTTGTTTGTCACATCAAAATGTATTTATTTATCACGGCTCATGGCCTCCTGGGTGTCGCGGTCACCACTAGGCCAGTTGAGCTTTGTCTTCTCTCGACACTTATGCGGCACACTAGGGTCTTTCTAATAAAAAAATTCAAATGATTAATTTCACTAAATAAGTGATTATGGGCTCCCTGCGCGTTGGTAATTAACTCGTCCCAGTCATTGATTAGTTCATATACATAAATGATTATCTTAGATAGAAAAGTCATTGATAAATGATTATCTAACAACTAGTTATAGAATGCTAATAATATACAAATAAAAATGGAATTTCATTTCTAACAGTTTTTAGAAATCATATTTTTGTTATAAAAAATGATATAAGAACTAGATTCTTATTTATAGAAAATTAGGTAAATACAAATCCCATATAAAGTAGTAAGATTTATTGAGAAAATGATGGGATTCAAAGCTTTATTTATTTATTTTTTCCTATAACCTATCGTTACTACTAGCTATTTCGTTTCTCTTACGCCCATATTCTCTCTTATTATCATCGTCTATACCAGTTTACTCTTGCCATTTAGGTTCTCCGGTTTTTTATTTTTAAATTAATTCCAAATAATAAAAATGGAAATATAATTCTACTTTTCTAGATTGGAAAGGGAAATGGATTTAATTTCAAGTAAGCTATGAGTGATTATCTAAGACAAAGATATCACATTATTATATATTAGATAATTATCTAATCCATATAAATAATTATTTTAACTAAAAAATAATTATGTATTTCATACCATGAGTGTTGGGACTCTTAATATAAATTATATATATATATATAGGAGTATTTAAAGTTCGTTCCAAAACGAAACTAATTTTTTTCGATTCCAGTTCAAGACTAGATCGATATTTCAGTCTCTAATTCAGGTTTTGATGATAACCGAAAAAAGTTTCGGACGTTAACCGATTTCAGTCTTATCTTTTTTGTCCTCGTTAGTTTAGTCTTCGGATTCGACTTAAAATTTTATTAATATTTTATCTAAAAAAATTTTTTTTTTAATATAAAAAAAAATATAAATAATTGATTTTGGACTGCTTAGATATATCTTGCTGGATTGTATGATACATGCGATAGAATTTGTCGTCTTCTCCTGTCTTAAATCTCTTCGCTCACCTGATATGATATATATCAACAGGAGAAAGGGAAAGCTCGGCCTGTCTTTCAAGCCCGCCAACTTGCCAATTTTTTAGCAATAATTTTCCACCGTCGGTTCTTTAGCTTCAACTGCAGATATTATTACAATCTTCCGCCATCCAATCGGAAAACCACACCGACTCCGTTGATTCGGAAAATTGGATGAGAAATTTCTCAAAAAAACAGGGCCTTGCCGCTCAATTTCGTGTGACATAATTTTACTTGGACAAATGATTTTAGTGACGCCTCCGACTGTATAAAAGTGACTCGGAATGAACCGACTGAATTTATTGTCCTCTTCCGGATCACAATTTATAGAGCAGTCCTGTATACTCAGATTCTAAATTTAAATTAAAACTTAAATTTATCTAAAAATATACATATTAATATATTAATTTTAATTTTTATTAACAATTAAATGATATAAACTAGTAATAATATACTATAAATAAAAATTATGGCATAAAAATATAATAAATTTATTATTAGTATCATTTTTATTATAATAATCATCATCATTATCATTATTATTATTATTATAAAAAAATTTATATTTTTTTATGATCTAATTTTATTTTCTTGCGTATTATTATTAATTTATATTACTTAATTATTAATAAAAATAAAATTAATACATTAATATATATACTTTTAATAAAATTTAATTTTTTAGTTTGAATTTTATATTTGGATAAGTAGTATTATTCAAATTTATAACCTACCCCCCGTAACATATTTACGAGGCTTCTAGTTACCTAATTTTATTTATAAGTAATAGTAAACGAAATTGGACCCGACCGCCGACGCAGGAGTCCGAAACAATCTTGTCAGCCGCCGCCTCCCGTACAAACTCAGCTGTCTTATTTCGCATCGTGATTATCAACGATAACTATGTCTCGCCTTTCGCCGATGTGTTGGAATGGAAATCGGCGGCGATCGAATGTTAGTGCGCAGGATATAAAGAATTTGAAGAGTTAGTATTTGTGTATCCATGACTGGTTTTAAAGATGAGGAGGCATTCTCAAAACGCTGGTAACACTTTGCAAAGCTGCTTAAACCGGACAAAATTGGAAAAACCCCCATTAAATCCGACCCGCCGAACGTCCGTTTTGTTTGAAGAATATATAACACGTAATTCGGCACATTTTTTCAACTCGGTCGAACTCTGAATTTTTTTTTTATCAATCAATCCTGTTTGTTTGGTCCGAAATTTTGAGTTCACTAACTATATCTGTACTTGCTCCTATTTCCAAGTACGTTTTATTCCCAATAGGTATGATTAAATAAAAAACAATTAATAAAAATAATGAGTATCACGTCAAAAAATTTATAATAAAAAATATCAAATATCAAAACAGACTTTAAAATTATTTTACATATTATATTTACATATGAAGACAAGTCCGGTCCAAGCCCCACCACGTTTCTATATGTGTTCATAAAGAGTGTAGCAACTGGCTAATATGATATGATGAGGGACACTGACGGGAACGATCTACATCGGGCATGCAATTGGGTTAATTGATGAAAGTTTATACGGAAAAAGTAAAGACAAGACAAAAGAGCGCTAATTTAGGTTGACACCGAAGTGTCTCATGCTCGTAATTTCATTTCTCACCAAAAAAAAAAATCAGTTTGTATTTTTATCTATTGTTCAACAAAGATATAAATTAATATCACTAAACTATTGATATGATTTTATCAAATATTTCATTTATATTTTTTAGGATGAACCAAATTTATAATATTTATAAATCTAAACAAATTATGTATTGAACATTTATAACATGAATATAAACATTTTCAAAACTAAACCTAATTTATAAAATATAAATTCATAATTCTAAATGGTTTATATAATACACCTTACTGTTTTATATCATAAAACTCTATAATAAATATCATAAACCTAAATGTTTTTAGGACTATAAAATATTTTATATAAATTTATAAACTTAAATAGATTATGTAATTCGCCTTATAAATTTATGACATGAATCTATATATTAAGTGTAAGGAACCTAAATGATCAAGGGATAAACCTAATTCATATAGATTTATAAATATAAAATGATCATGTGATGAACTTAATCATTTTTCATGATATAAACATATATATGTTAAGTGAGATCAACCTAAACACTTTTAGGACGGAATCTAAATGGATTATGTAATGAATCTAATTATTTTATGATATGAACACCAACTATAGATTTACAAAACTTATTTCGTGTTCATCAAACTTATGAAATATTTCACAGTAAAAAAATTAAAAAAATTATAAAAATGGCATCATGTTATTTGACATGAAAAGTGTTTCTAGAGAGCATAATTAATTACAAACCCCATTTTCAAAAGAAAATCCCATTAGGTCTTGAAAAAAAAATGCTGACTAATTATTTTTCTTAAAATATAATGCATTATGACGTAAAAATAAAAATAATTATATTTTTATTAAAAAGTGTTTTCATAATATTATATATATATATATTTAACACCCCTAAAATTTATTGCTCATAAATTTCATTTTAGTGGAAGTAGTTATAAAAAAAATATTAGGTGTTACGTTACAACAAATATAGAGAGAAGTATGTTGAATACCTAACCTACACTACTTATGATGCCAAAATTCAGATACTAATATTAAGTATGGTCAACACCTAATCCAAGATGGAAATAACAACCAAAAGAAACCAATAGAAGCGAAAGAGAGAGATTTTAAATATGATATGAAAAGAATTTAAGAACACGTGAAGTCTTAGAATGAACCTTAAGAACAAAATACAAAACTAGAACAAGGGATTCTAGATAACCTTACCAAATTCTTACCCACCGAGGCTACACCAAAAAACCTACAACAATCTAAAAGTGATAGTATTAGTTCAACTTCTTCATATTGAGTAAATCACAATGCCTTCAAAGAGGTAGTATACACACATTGCATATATAGATGCAATTCATACTAAAAGCATAAAATTACATGTGATAACAACATTTAAGGCAAATGGATCTCAAAATTTAACCAACAATAACAATCCAATCAATACCCTAATTAAGTCCCAATAAAGTCATGCTAAAAATTGCACAACAATTATAAGATATAAACAACTCATATTCCATACTCAACATGGTATTTATTCATTTCACCAAATAATCCAACCTTTATAAATTCAATCCTAATCCATTTATTCTACAGGTATTATGGTGGTTTCTAAATCAACCAATAATCAAATATAAATTAATGACACTTATGGATAAGTACAAATAAATAACAGAACCACTAATCTCCTAGCAGCACATTAAAAAAGTCACACAGACAATATCATATATACACAAGCTCTACACTCAAGATCTTAAGTATGCATACACATAAAAGGATGATCAATATGCCATGTATTGAGTAAAGGAATAACACACTCGTAGTAGGGTTACATATAATACATAAGATCACATGGAAGAATAAGCATGCATAATGATTTAACATGACACGGTGTAAGAAGAGAATTGAATTAGAGTTCCATTATTAGGTATACCTATAATCCATTTCTTATTTACATTGAGTGTATGATCCCACTATTCTAAATTCATTAGAACAGACTAAAATAACTCTTAGGAAAACATGGGTCTAAATAAAATTATTAATTTAATAGAGCAGATTAAACACCTTATAGGGCAACATGCTCGCAAGCATAATTCTAAAATATGTGGAATGTTTTGAAGCACCTTCTAAGGAAAAAAACACCTAGCTACTATTATTAAGCTAGAGGAACAAACTCAACACCTCCTATAGGGCACCTTAGTCTTAACTAGCACGATATTTTACTATAAGAGAATCATATCTTATTCATTATCATTTATCCCAAGATCATTTGGCAGACACACATATATAGATATGGAAGAAACATAATCTAAATTAAAATAATTATTCAAAACATATACAATACAACCACCTAAATATCCAAACATCCTCTAAGGAAAAAAGAGACATTTCCTTTAGGAAACCATAATCTCACATTATAAGTGCAAATTCTTTCGCAATACTCACTTATCCACCAATTTTAGCACACCTTCCTAAAATTTCATTATTGATAACATACCCTAACATTAAATTATAACTCCAATGTCTTAAAAAATATGATAACAACATGTCTCTAGGTTTATTATTCACAAATTCCTACGAAACTCTAATTTTACAAGTCATACATAACTTTTTCCATAAGACTCGTATAATCACCAACTTCAGTATACATTCCTAAAATATCATTTTTAACATTATATATAAAAATTAAGGTCTAATTCTAACATTTTTATGCATGTGATAATGACACCACCTTTAGGGTGCCTATTTTCAATTTAAGCCATTTATCATTTCATTAGACTTAGGTCATTCATAATTGCTCTAAATATTCCATAATATATGTAACATATTTTGAACCAATTAACACATTAAAATACCAAATATTCCATCTTTAACCCATATTAACCAAATTATCTTTAAGATAGCCTATATGCCCATATTCTCACAAGAACCCTATGTGTCCCAATATGAGTGATTTTCTTCCCCCATCACATCTCATCATGAAAATACTTATATATATATATATATAAGAGTCAAATGTCATTGGCCAACTTAGATAGTGGTTCATGCCATCTGTTCAACTTATAAAACAAGCTTAACTAAATGATAATCATAAACAAAATTCTCACTTATTACTCATTTTTTTTATAGTACACAAAACTTATCATAGAACGACAATATCATCATTACATCATTTATATAATGATAAAAAAAATGAGATTTCAAAAAAAAATTCACATCATATACAAAGCCTTAACTAGGACTTATATCCTTACCAAAGTATCTCCGATCTCAAAGCACATATAACCCTAAGATACCTCTTTTAAGACTATCAAAAAATCATTTAAGAATCAAAGATAATGCATAGTTATAATTTAAGAAAATATCCAAGTAAATGTAAGGCAAATGAGGGTGCAAAATAGAGCAAAACCAAAGCAAACCATGATGTGAGAGAAGTGTAACACAACTTGAAATAGGTATAAAGGAACTTGGTGTAGCAAAGTGGGGTGAAATATGAGAAACTTAGGTAGCTAGGGGTGATGTGTAATACCCCTAAAATTTACTATTGAAAATTTTTATTTTAATAAAAAGGTTTAACAGAAGTGAAATAACAAAACTGTAAGTTTTGGGGATATTACCGCCATACTTAGTATCAGACCGGTTCACTCCTACTGTTCCAGTACTAAGTGCTAAGGCTAAATAGGATTAACATCAAACACAAGTCATTAATAAAATAATGAGAATCCATGAGAGGACTCCCTCATAGTCATACATAAATCATAGTGCGGTTTAAGAATTACAACCCAAAGAGTAAGTAGCTAAAGTTTTTCCAAACACATAAAATACCGTGCGACATGACATAACTAGAATAAAAAAGATTCATGGTAAAATCAAAGGAAAGAGTCCAGCCGAGTCACTCTCGATCCCTAGGCCAAGTCTAGGATAAACTTTCAGCCTCGCCTGATGCCTCGTAAGTGTTGTAGCCATTGAAGACGTCATCTCCTACTTGCACAAACTCATACTACAATTACCTTCATAGATGCTCTACTAAGAGCAAATATCAACAAATCTAAGAACTAAGTATGGTACTCCCACACTGTCACAATCCCTTTGACCATATGCATGAACTCCTTAATTTTATCCTTCTAAAATCTCTTAGGGTTAAATGTTGTATGAGCAGCAATCTTAAATCCTTCTAGAACATTAGTAATCTTCCTCTATCATGATGACCTGCCATTAGGTGTTCACTATTCTCTAAAGGAAAAAAACATACTATGCTCGTCTTCCTTTGTTATGGAAAATATGCTGGCTTGAAGTTCGACTTAAATTTAGAATACATCCTTTAAGGATGACCAGATCCTCCTCCTCGACATAAGTCAGCAAATGAGGACCACTAACCTTTTAAATACAAACCTCTCTAATTGTCTAAAGGTGGTGGTGGTTAAGATTGTAGTGGTAGGAGTGTAAGTCTCATAAACTCAATGAAGGCCACAAATGTCTCCTATAAATGTCATCCATAACAATTAAGGGCCATAGTAAGCAAGTTATAATTTTATTTGTTAGAATCAATATTACTAGCTTACTAGCGTTTAATATACATAAGTACATTTAAAGGCAGCCTGGGATAGCCATTCTTAATTCCCCACAAGTTAATATGGGTTTTCAAAATATTATGTTTTTCAAAATAAGAAATAGACAAATTGAATATGATAAGGAATCATTTTAGAACAAAAATTTTGGAAAAAAATACAGTAAGCAAACCAAAAGCTTTGATGTGAGCTTGTAATACCCTAAAGTTTACTACTAAAAAATATTTGGCTTACCATACTATCCTCTTATTGAATATAGGGAAAACATTATAATTTAAGAGAAGCAAAGAACAATAGAACCTTTCATAAAACTTAAATAATTGTGCTGAGACTAAATCTAAATGTAGAATAACAACATACAATAAAAGGGGATCAACTTGAACTAAGAGTTAAAAAAGGTATAAAAAAACTAAAAATAAAATACTAATAAATATACATCCAAAATTCTAAAGAATATTGTAATCAATCCTCCATTAGCAAGGAAACATAAGTAGTGAAATCATCCAAACAATCCTAAGTGACATGCTCAATGAAATCTAGGGCATCTACTTATGGGACTGAGCACCACCCAGATAAGGATGATTATTATGCTACGTACTAAATAAGGTAACAATAAATTCATAGGAAAAATGCATCTATAGCACTTAAGGCCATATAGAACTATGAATTATATGCATAACTCATTTAAAGAGATGACTCACTAGAGGAACGATAAGAGTTCCATAATAGGCATGCTTATAATTCATATTTTTATTAGGTTGAGTGTAGGGATCTAACAATTTATAGTTAGTGGAATGGTATGGAAAATATATAAACTTAGGGGGTGAAAACTCCTTGCCAATTTTCTTGTCTGGTGGAACAAAGTGGTATAAGCTTAGGGAACTATACTTATGGCTACTATTCTTGTCTGATTGAATGGACAAATATAACCCATATTAACTCATGTGATCTTTCTATTTAAACATTAATGCATTAATAGATTATTTATTATTTTATGTCATCATAAAAACATATCAAAAAAACTAAATTACCAAAAATTTTGGTCATTCCTCAAGTGGAATGGCCATGATGCCCTTACAAAACCAAAAATTCACAAGGTTAATGTAATGTCATCCATAAGACTCATTTTACAACAAAATTTAGAAAACCTTTATAATATATCATTATTGACAACATATCTAAATATTAAGACCTACCTCAAACATCTTTCATATGTAATAACGAGCCTACGTCTAAGGTTACTATTTCTTATTGAGTCACTTTCTCATTTTATTAGATTTATGTCTCTCATACTTATTTTAAGTATTTCATGTAACTTTCTTAGCTTATCTTAAATCCATAACCACATCAACATACCAAAATTTTATATTTAAGCCATATTGGGAGAAATATTCTCTATCTTATTTGAATGACTCAAAGTCTCTTTTTCAAATAACTTGTACCCTACCCAACCATCATTTGGTCATATTATTCATGAAATCAATTAAAAAACCCTCAATAATTTCTATACTATAATTATTGTTCACAAATTCATGAAATAACCCAATTATATTTATGATAGCCAAAAAACTTAAATTTTCTAGAAACAATGAGTCCCAACATTATTTATTTCTGACCTTTATTATGTGTGTGTGTGTGTGTGTGTGTGTGTGTGTGTATCACGATGATAATACTTATCCATATTTACCAACCATTATCGTAAAATAATTAAGATAATGGACTATGCTTGCATACTCAATTTACCAAAAAAAAAACAAAGCTTAACCAAGTGGTACATGTAATTTCATGCTTTAACATAACACTCTTATTTTCCATATCATAATGTAACATTATCATTAAATAACATTAACAATCATAAGCTATGAATTATAACAATATTAAGCATGTGAATGCATAAAAGCCATACATAGCACCAAAAACCCTAAACTTCAACATATATCCTTACATAAAAAGTCACCAATCTTTAAGCAAGTATAACCCTATATATCCTTCTCTAAGGCCACTATAAAATAGCCTAAAACCAATAGTAAAATAATTTTAGACCTTGGAAAAGACCAAAGAAAAAGTTAAGGTAATTATGTTAAAAAAATGAGCAAAAACTAAAGTAAATTGAGGAGCTTAAGTTATCTGAAGGTCTTGCATGAATGGGGACTTGATGTGTTGAAGATGGGCACATTTAGGTGTTGAATTACATGGGGTTTGAAATTGCTAAGTGAGATTGTGTCAGGAGATGCTGCCAATGGGGTTGTGTTGTGTGAGTTGGTTGCATAACCAAGGGTGAGTTGTGTGGGGATTTGAGGATGTTTGAGGCATGTTCCATAATCTTCTCATATAGTTAGGAGACGAGTTGTGTAGGGTTTTGATGTAAGAAAGGAAATTTGCATGATATTGATAAAAATGTGCAGCTCTTCACTACATATTAGTGGCAAAATTTGATTGAATCAAACATAGAGAAGTTAGGGTAAGAGGGGAATTTTGTGGAATATTTGGTGAGGTAATAAATGAGATGAAGAGAGATAATAAAGGTTTACTTCCTTATCTATAAGATTTGATTGATATTGAAAATTGAGGCTATCTCATGTGGAAGTACTAGGTAGTATGCAACCTCACCAACTTTATCAAGGATTTCATAATATAAAATGTACGTCATGCTTAGTTTTCCTTTTATACTAAGCCTCTACACCCCTCTTGGTGGGTGAGACCCTCAAAAAAGCAATATCTCCTAACTCAAAACCATCACTACATTGCCTCAAGTTAGCACAGCTATTCTATTAACTCTAAGTTGACCTCATCCTATTTTAAATCAATTAAGTCTGTTGAGTCATCTCGTTGATCCTACCTTACCCAAGTACAACTGTCTCGCTAATGTCACTTGAACATGAAGATGTTTGACACTTTCACCCATACATAGCTCAAGGGGTAGGGTGATAACTCTTGTTGTACAAGAACTCCACCTAGTGTAGACAATCCTCCTAAGTACCTCAAAAATCTATAACAAAAGGATGTAACTTATCTTCAGGTAGATGAACCATCCTCTTATTCTACACATCTATAACTTGTTGAAAACAGGAACTCATCCTTAATTTCATACCCATATCTTCTTACAACTTTCCCCAGATGTGCGAAAGGAATCTCAAATCCCTAATAGTGACTATATTTTTAGGTGTGCCTTACCAACTCACCACATGCTTCATGTTTACATCAACTAATTCATCCATACTCTATGTCAACTTCATTGGAACAAAAACTATTGATTTAGTCAGTTAGTCAATGATAACCCAAATTGTATTGCACCTAATACAATTCCTCGTTATTCTGATCACAAAATTTATGGAGATGATTTCCTACTTATATCTCGAAACATCCGACAGGTGGACTAATTTTTTAGATCTACTGTACTCTATCTTGACCCTTTAACATGTCAGATAACTTGACACAAATTATAGTACATATTACTTCATGCAAGGTGGTTGATAAATCCACTTAAGGTCCTCGTATAACTTATCTCATTGTGGGTAGACAGAATATAGAGTACAATAATCCTCCTTTAAAATTTAGCTCTTCAAATAAGCATGACTCTAAGGCATGCACTAATAACAAGTACAAAAAATGATACCATCCTCATGGATTTGGAACTCTCACCTCAATTGTTATATATCTTCTCCTAAATCATTTTGAGTTTGAAATCCCTAAGCTATCTCACTCGAGTCTCATCAATCATAGTTGGTGTTATAGTTAGTGCACTCATCTAGACCACCAACTTACCCTGCTGAATCCTATATATTCTCATCTAACCAAGATCCTCAAGTAATCAATTATCCACCACATAATTAATCAAGAAGTGTGATGTATTCTCTCTCATGGAATTTGAAATGATGCTGGACTTACCCTCATATGATAACTTTTCACCAACTTTAGCCATCTCCTTTGTCTCCTAATCAACTTCTTTTGGTGAATATATACTTGAGACCTTTCTAGTTGATGAAGAATCTACACCACCTCTTATATGGATAGTGCTTCCATATCTTCAACATGAAGATAATTATGACCAACTCAAAATCAGCTGTGCCACATCATATGGTTCATGTTGCATCAATAGATAAGAAGTATACGCTACTATCTTACCATACTCCATAAATAAATAACTCAATTGCTACTTTAACATATCACTATGGACCTTAAACCCATCTAATACTAATGGTAGAGTCAAAATTAGTGTTTTAGTTAGACACTACTTTAACTTTTGGAATGCCCCTTTAAATGCCTCATCCAACTAGAACCTAGTATTCATCTTTCATCAAAGGACAAGATACCTTTGAGAAGTCTTGAACAAATAATGTATAACACCCAACCTACCCCACAAAACTAAAACCTCAAGAATTATAGTAGGTGTCTTCTACTAGGTAATTGCCACAATCTTCATTGGATCAATGTTAATTCCTCATGTTAAAACAACATGACTAAAAATATGCAACCTCTTAGATTAGAAGCTCTTATTTGGAGTGTTTGGAATATAGTTTGTGTAACACCCCAAAATTCACTATATATATATTTTTTTAAACGGAAGCAATTAAATTAATAACACTGAAAACCTGTGAATTCTGGAAATGTTACCGCCACACTCAATACTAGACCGGTTCACTCCTACCGTTCCAGCATTAAGTGCTAAGGCTAAGAAAAATGACTTGAAACATTAATAAATAATCCAAATTTATGATTACGAAAATCAATTACGTACTGTCCCTTACACAATCCAAAGTACGAGAATTAGTTCATCGAGAAAGGAGATAACTGCAATAATAAAACTGTTTCCTGATTATTCTCTTAAAAATTAAAGGAAATGGAAATAAAAATCTCAAGGAGAGCCGGCCACGTCACTATGGAAACAGGTCCCGCCCCATCATCACTCGACTCATCCTGATGTCCCATATACATCGATATCATCATAAAAGACATCTCCTACCTGCAGTAAATCAGATGGGCCTTCTACTCGTTGGAATGAGCAGCACCCATGAAACGGGTGATCAGTACGCTACGTACTGAGTAAGGTAACCAAGCACTGAAGCCAACACATAAGCATAGAGATTCATATATAGAACATAACAGAGGCATAATCACGGTAACATAATATCGTACGAACAATCGGGTAGATACTTAAAGTCCCAAAAAAAAAATCCAGATTAATTACTTAATTGATCTTTTATCGGAAATCGATACACATCATGCCTTTTATCAAATCCATGCGAATACGGGAGCCCCCACTATTATTGCCGGTGGATCGGAGGCACATAGGGTATCATACCCTAACCACTATTATAGCCGGTGGATCGGACACACATAGGACTACGCGTCCTAACCACTATTCCTGACCGGTGGATCGGTTGGCCCGGTTCGCATGGTGTTCCACTGTAAGTAATTAGTATCTTTTAGGTACCTTGCAAACTATGGTTTATTTTTATTGAGCTCGGGAACCCCCACTATTATAACCGGTGGATCGGTTTCGCATAGGACATCATGTCCTAACCACTATTATAGCCGGTGGATCGGTCACACATAGGGTAACACCCTAACCACTATTCCGAACCGGTGGATCGGTTGGTCCCGTCTCAATGATCTTTCACTTTAAATTATTAGTATCTTAAGTATATTATTCAACAACTTCATCCTAGATAATACCCTAGATATGCATGATCAACACTATACAACCCTAGCTCCACGTAAAATACTCTTCCAATCAAACCCTAATCCCCACACAAACCATACTCACATGCGAACCCTAACTCCACGTAAAACATAGTTCCATGCAAACCTTATCTCCCATGCAAACCCTAATTCCACGTAAAACATGTTTCCATGCAAGCCCTAACTCCTATGCAAAACCCTAACTCCACGTACAACATATTTCCATGCAAATCCTAACTCCCATGCAAAACCCTAACTCCACGTACAACATATTTCCATGCAAATCCTAGCTCCCATGCAACCCATTTTCCATGCAATCCCCACTTTTAGGCAAAACCCTAATCCTCATACAAAACCCTAATCACCAGACAACCTCATGCGAAACCCTAATCCATACAACTCCCTATCAATATTTTATAACTCCATCATGCATATCTTGAGGCCACATTATACAACAATAATAACATAAATGTACACATGATTCTCATGTCATCCTTTATCCACACCAACATACTTCAATTTCATACTCATGCTGTATAAACAACAACTATACAATATTCACACAAGAGACACTATAATTAACACCATATGACATGCATAGCGTAAAATCACATAATTTAAGTATGGCCTTAGCACCCCTTACCTGAAATGTCACCGGTCTTGGAGCAAGCTCCTATACCTCTTGAGAGTTTTGAAAAGGCTCGCCTACTTTGGGAGAAATACTAGGATTAGGCTTTTCCTAAGAATGCTATTATTTCGAAATTATCCTAAGACCTTATTATTATTTTTTTTTTAAAAAAATATTATATTAGAATTTACTCTACAACATACTAGTAGAAAATAAAACTAATGCAATTCAAAATACAAAGGGTGATATAAGGGTTTCTACCCTTCACCAAAATAATATTATAAAGATAAAATAATACTAATACTAATAATAATAATAATGATAACGACTAAATGTTATAA
Organism: Tamarix chinensis; assembly: GCA_030549775.1. Lineage (NCBI taxonomy): Eukaryota > Viridiplantae > Streptophyta > Magnoliopsida > Caryophyllales > Tamaricaceae > Tamarix > Tamarix chinensis. The sequence goes on along the minus strand of CM060181.1, from coordinate 33,749,479 downwards.
ATAAAGATAATATTACTAATGGTTAATAAAAGTAGACTTAAAAATTCTGAAATACCAAAGTGCGAATATTAATATAACAATAGGCCTTATACTTTCCGGAATAAATAATAACATAATAATAATAATTATTCTAATAATTATAATATTAATAATAATAATAAGAACGATAATAATCATATAATAATTCAATTAATAACTTAAGATTCAAAACTAACAATAATATTATTTTATTACTACTTCCTACCCTGCAAGTAAAATTTAGTATAACTATTATATTAAATAATAATATTATTGTTAGCAAAGAAATAATTATTATAATCAACTAAATACAAATAACTAAAATAAAAACAGAATAATTTACAATAAATAGGAAATAAGGGTTAAGATGGTCTAGGGTTTCACCTTGAGTTGGCAGGAAGTGGCGGCACGGGCGGTGGTGCACGGCGGTGGCCGGAAAATGGGTCTAAGAGGGAAAAGATGAAGCACAAGAGAGAAATCGCAAGGGAAAAATTAGGATAAGGTTATGGTTCAGTAGAGGAGGATTATAGGGAGTTTTTTGGTGGTTCAGATGGCAGTGGAGGTGGCGGAAACGGCGGCGGACGGCGGCTTAAAGGTTTCGGGGAAAAAAATTCAGGCGAGACAAGCAGCCAATTTGGCACGGCTATGGAGGCCCGTGCAAGAAGAAACGAGGTTTGAAAATGTTTTAGTTAGTTAGAGAAAATTTCAGGGAAGAAAATGGAATGTTTCGGTGGCGCCGACGTTGGCCAAAGGCGGTGAAATCTGCGTCTAAAATCTCGATGAAGGCAGCCCTCACTCAGGGTTTCGGGTGAGGAAAAAAAACCAAATCTCCCATAATCTAACTATTTATAGATGGTAGATGGGATAATTGGGTTTTGGAGGTCGGTAGGGAGGTATTAGGTTCGGGAATTTGGGTGGCCGGTGGCAGTAATTGGGCGGCCGACGTTTGGTTTGCTTCGGGGTTTCGCGAGGCTGGGGAGAAGAAACGCGCGAGATTTAACACACGACAATTACTCCAATTGATTCCTCGGGTCAAGGGAATTCAAAGAGACAAGTAACGGCTGATTAAAGCCGCTGCAGCCGGAGACGCCATTGATGGGGGCGAAGGTTTCATCGCAGCGACGGGGAAGGACGGAGGAAGAAGGAAGAAGAAAGAAGGTGGGCCAGTCGGCCGAGGAAGGAAAAGAAAGGGAAGAACCGGGCGGTTCGCGTGCGAGTCGGGGTTGTTTAAATGGAACGACGAGCTTCGACGGAAACGGAGCCAAAACGCGGCGCTGAGAAAGGAGGCTGAAGGGCGACGGCCGCGCGGGCGCGGGCTGGGCCGAGGAAGGAAGAAAAAAGAAGAAGACTGGGCCGCAACTGGCCCAGTTCGGGGGAAAAAGAAGAGGAAAAAGAAAAAGAAGAAAAAGAAAGGAAAAGGAAGAAAGAAAAAGAAAAAGGGAAAAAGAAAAGAGAAAAATAATTAGGTTAGGGTCAATTAAATTAATCTAAATATTTAGGACATTTAAAAATAATAATATTTAAATAAAATAATATTTAAATCTCTTTTTTGGCTAAATTAGGATTTTTAAAATGTTTTCCATAAATTCCATTTTAATTAGCAAAACACCCTAATTATCTTCCATTAAATTATTTATAAAAAATAATATTAATTTGGAACTATTTCCTCCTTCTTATTTTAAATAAAATAATTTATTTAAATAAATTCCCAAATAAAAATCTTTAACTACCTAAAATATCCAAATTCCTCCTAATTAAAATACTTATAAATTTATTCTTGATTTTCCCTAATTAATTTCCTTTTATTTTTAATAAAATAATATACATAATTAAATTTTATAATAAAACTTCATTTGAATATACTATTTAAAATTATAAATTTTCGGGGTATTTCATTACTACCCCCTTAAAAATAGACTTCGCCCCCGAAGTCTCCTGCGACTTCTAAGGAAAAGGTTTGAGACTTTCTAAGCATCTAGAATTACGATGTATAAACTAAACTCAACCAACTACCCCCTTAGGGTTAAACTAGATAAAAGATTCTAACCTGTCTCAAAAAGCTCTGGATATGCTTTCCTCATATCCGTTTCGGTCTCCCAAGTAGCTTCTTCGGTTCCATGGCGACTCCATAAGATCTTAACCAGAGGCACCGAACTCGTACGAGTCTTCCTCAGCTTAGTGTCGAGGATCCGCACCGGTCGTTCCTCGTAAGTCATCGAATCATCTAGTTCAACCTCATCTGGTCGAATTACGTGTGACGGATCGGCAACATACCTTCGTAGCTGGGAAATATGGAACACATTATGCACTCGTGCCAACTCTGGAGGAAGAGCTAATCGGTAGGCAACTTCACCCACTCGCTCTAATATTTCATAGGGACCAATATACCTAGGACTCAACTTGCCCTTTCTTCCGAACCTTTGCACTCCTTTAGTAGGTGAAACCCTTAACAACACCTTGTCTCCAGGTTTAAATTCTCCATCCCTACGTCTCTTATCGGCATAACTCTTTTGTCTGCTTTGAGCTGCTCTCATCCGATCCTGGATTTGTCTGACCTGACGAGTCATATCCTCGATTAATTCTGGTCCTAACATAATTGTCTCACTGATGTCGCTCCAACACAAGGGCGTCCTGCACTTCCGTCCATACAATGCTTCGAAGGGAGCCATCCCAATACTGGCATGATAACTGTTATTATATGAAAACTCCACCAGATGCAAGCGTTCCTCCCAACCTCCCTGAAAATCCAACACGCACGCTCTCAGCATATCCTCCAAGGTCTGAATGGTCCGCTCTGTTTGCCCGTCTGTGGCAGGATGAAAAGCTGTGCTCATCTTCAGTTTGGTACCTAAAACTTCTTGTAACTTTTGCCAAAAGTGAGATAAGAACCTCGAATCTCGATCGGAAACAATATCCTTAGGGACCCCGTGACGGCTGACCACAAATTTCATATAAGCACTAGCCAACTGCTCCATACTCCAGGTGGACTTCATAGGAATGAATATGGCTGACTTGGTCAATCTATCAACAATAACCCAGATAGTATCGCAGCCGCTTCGGGTCCTTGGTAATCCACTCACAAAGTCCATAGAAATGGAGTCCCATTTCCACCCCGGCACCTCCAAAGACTGAAGTAATCCTGCTGGTCTTCGATGTTCGATCTTAACCTTCTGACACACAAGACACCGAGATACAAACTCGGCTACCTCCCTTTTCATACGTGGCCACCAGTACACCTTTTTGAGATCCTTGTATAGCTTCGATCCTCCTGGATGAACCGAATAGGGGGTCTGATGTCCTTCCTCCATAATACGATGCTTAAGATCCGGACATCTTTGGGGTACACACTATCGACCCTTAAATCGAATACTGCCATCCTCGTGGACTCTGAATCCCTCGGCTTTGCCCTCCTACATCTTCTGTCGGATCCTTTCCAACTTAACATCTCCAACCTGGCCGGCTCGGATCTCTTCAAATATAGTGGGAGTAAGTGTCAATGCGTTCATACGAGCTTCGAGATCTCCCTGTTGAATCACCTCAATCTCCAGGCTTGCTAATTCCCTTATTGTCCGATCAGCAACTACACAACATATCGCAGTATGTGCAGTCTTCCTACTCAGAGCATCGGCAACCACGTTGGCCTTACCCTCATGGTAGGTCAACTCCATGTCGTAATCCTTTACCAGCTCCAACCATCTTCTCTGCCTCAAGTTGAGCTCCTTCTGAGTAAAGATATACTTAAGACTCTTGTGATCTGTAAAGAATTTACACTTCGCCCCATATAGATAATGCCTCCAAATCTTTAAAGCAAACACGACAGCAGCTAACTCAAGATCATGCGTGGGATAATTCTGCTCATGTTTCTTCAACTGTCGTGAGGCATAAGCTACCACTTTACCCTTCTGCATCAGCACGCATCCTAAACCATGCTTGGATGCATCGCTATAAACTTCGAACTCCTCGGTCTCCTCAGGTAAAGTCAACACTGGTGCAGTGGTCAACCTCTTCTTCAGTTCTCGGAAAGCCTCTTCACAAGCCTCATCCCATTGGAACTTTGTGGTCTTCTTCAAGAGATTAGTCAAAGGTCTGGCTATCTTAGAAAAGTTCTGCACAAATCGTCTGTAGTACCCAGCCAAACCTAGAAAACTCCTAATCTCCGATATGTTCGTAGGGGGCTTCCACTCTGTGACTGCTGCAACCTTAGCAGGGTCCACAGCCACTCCTTCCGCCGATACAATGTGACCAAGGAAGGCGACCTCTTGGAGCCAAAACCCACACTTTGATAGTTTTGCATACAGATGATGCTCTCTTAATGTGCTCAAAATGGTGCGTAGATGTTGCTCGTGCTCCCCATCTCCCGGGAATATATCAGAATATCATCAATAAAAACCACCACAAACTGGTCGAGGAAGGGTCTGAATATCCTCGTCATCAAGTCCATGAACACTGCCGGGGCATTTGTAAGTCCAAAGGGCATCACCATAAACTCATAATGCCCATATCGCGTTCGAAATGCAGTCTTCATGATGTCCGCATCAGCGATCCTCAATTGATGGTACCCGGACCTCAAATCTATCTTGGAAAACACCGTAGCTCCCTTTAGCTGGTCAAATAAATCATCAATTCTCGGGAGTGGATATCGATTCTTCACCGTTAAATGGTTCAATCCCCGGTAGTCAATGCAGAGTCGGAGACTACCATCCTTCTTCTTTACAAACAATACCGGCGCTCCCCACGGTGATACGCTTGGTCGGATATACCCATGCTCCAATAGTTCCTCCAACTGAACCTTCAATTCTTTCAATTCCACCGGTGCCATTTTGTAAGGTGCCTTGGAAACAGGCTCAGCTCCCGGCACTAGCTCAATCTTGAAGTCAATTTCCCGGACTGGAGGCATGCCTGGTATTTCTTCTGGGAAAACGTCCGAAAATTCTTTAACTACCGGGATATTGTCCAAAGAGGTTAGATCCTTATTCAACTCCTTCACACTGCATAAATATAGAGGACACCCCTTCTGGATCAAAGCATTCAATGCAACCGCTGATACAACCTTAGTGGTCGGCTCGGGCTGAGTCTTCCGATATGAAACCTTGGTACCCTTCGGCCCTCGCAGAACTACCCGCTCTTGGGCACAATCAATAATCGCTTTGTACTTTCCCAACATATCCATGCCTAGAATTACGTCGAATTCTTTTAGATCCATCCCGACCAGATCCACTAGGAAGTCTACCCCTCCTATATCTAAGGCCACGTCGGAAAACCTCCGACTACACTCCATCCTGTCACCCGACGGAAGCATAACAGATAGTTCTATTCTAGCAGATGGTGACAATCCAGCCTTTTTAGCAAAAGCAGAGGAAATGAAAGATGACGTGGCACCCGAATCAAATAGCACATGAGCTGGCAAAGAGTAAATGGTAAACATACCGGTAATGACATCCAACTGTCGATCTGCCTCGGTCTGACTGATAACATTCAAGTGCCCTCCTGATTGGCCTCCTTTCTGAGGATGAGGCTTAGGTCCCTGTGGTCTCCCCCCTGTCTCTCGAACTAGGGCATTAGATGGAGCAGGTGCTCTCTGATAATACTGCTGTGACGAGTTCTGTCTGTGCTGCTGATAAGCATGTTGCTGAGGCATTAGCGCTCCTCCCTGCTGATATGATCGATTCTGATTCTGTTGAGGTTTGGGTGGCCTCCAACACTCTACTGCTCGATGACCCATCTTCCCACAATTTAGGCATGTAATTAACTTGCCTGCGCAAGTTCTGCCTGAGTGGGTCCGACCACACTTCCGACAAACTAGGCCCCTCGGGGGCCCTTGGCTCCCGCTGCTCTCTCTCGGTGGCGGCCTCCTGAACTCTCCAACCCTGGGCTGGGTCTTGCTCCCAGAACTCTGGACTTCGGGCTTTCTCTTCCCAAGGATGGTGGCCTGCTCATGGACCAGCGTGTCTGCGATGCAAGCACGCTCATACAAGGATGGTAAATCAGTGAATGGTACAGCACCCATCATCCGGCGGATGCTGAAATTTAGTCCTTGCTCGAATTGGAAGACCACTGTGGACTCGTTGGCAGCAATCCCTGGAGCAAACCGGAGCAACTCAATAAACTGGGCATAATACTGACGAACAGTCTTCGGCCCCTGAGTCAACTGCATAAACTCCCGGAGTTTGTCCCTCCTAAGGCTCTCGGGATAGAACCTGGTGCGTAAGGCGGTCTTAAACTCCTCCCACGAGGTTAGAAAACCATTCCGGTCTCGATGCTCCTCCCACCAAGCATCTGCTACACCCCGTAGGAAGAAGGCTGCGATGCTGGGCCGTCGATCATCAGGACAATTCACGGCCTCAAAAGTGCGATCCATATCACGGATCCACCCCTCTATCATGATGACCTGCCATTAGAATATCATTGAACTTATAATACCCATACCATGTCTAAACAATCATATTCATGATGTTTACTTCAATGATGCATAACTGGTGGTAACTTGACCTTAAGTCAATCTTGAAGATAATCAAAGCACATTGAAGCTTTTCAAATAAACCTTTATTCTTCACAAAGAGAATAGGTGTTCCCCGTAGAGACACACTTGGGTGTACGTACCCTTAAACTAGGAAGATTTTCAAATAAACCCTTATTCTTCACAAAGATAATAGGTGTTCCCCGTAGAGACGCACTTGGGTGTATGTACCCTTAAACTAGTATCTTCCCTATTTGTGACTTCAAATCCCATAATTCTACCAGTTCTATTTAGAAGGGTGCCTTCGAAACTGGCTTAGCCCCCATTACTAGAAAGATGGTGAATTATATATCTTACATTGATGGCATACCCGATATCTCTTCTCATAACATGTTAGGAAAGTCACAAGCAATTGAAATATACTCTAATGAGGACACATCCTTTTTTAATTCTTAAAGATCATATAGATACATAAGGTAACTTGTATGCACTGATGAATACATCTCATGGGCAGATATGAAAATTTTCACAGATTTAAGCTTGCATCTCTTATAAAAGTTCCTAAGCACGGAGCACCACAAGGTCCCTGCAATAATGCTTGCTTTTGAGTATAATCAATCACCACTCGGTATCTCCCCAACATATTCCCATAGATCACAACAAAGTCTTGTAAGTCTATCTCAACCAAGTATATGCCTATCTCTAACTCCATGGTCGAGCAAAGTCTGGTGTATTACAATATATCTCTAAAAGGTAAACCTGTAGATACTAGCACAATAGTAGATTGAGACAAGGTAGTTATAGAAAAAAAATGATCAACAAAAATGATAATGAACCACCTAAATAAAATAACACATGCACTAGTAATGAAGGATGGAAATTATGTTAGTGACTACTTCCAATTATCATCAACCCCTACCAATTTTATGACATTCAAGAGCTTACTTGAGTGTCCACCCTTGTATTCTCCATGTTTCCTTTAAAAAGCTAGATATTTTCCTCCTGAACTCTAAGGAAACAGGTGAGAAACCTGTGGTCTCCCTTTAACTTCCCTAAGTTGTACACTAGATGGGGTAAGTTCCCTCTATTGTTGTTGTGGTGGATAGAAAATCTACTATTGATAAGCTTGTTGTAGAGATTTAAATGATGCCTTCTATTAAAATTAAGTACCATCAACTGAAACATCTCCCTCTATTAGTGACAATAAAAATTTCAATGACATGTCTTACCATAAACTAGACAATAAGAATTTCTACCCTCATAGTCTTACCCTAGAGGATCTCTACCACATCCTAGGCAAATAAAATATCTTCGGGGACTTTAAAATCTAATAGCACAACTCGGTTGACTTCATTTCTATAAACCTAGAGGTCTTCCTCCTCAAGGATGAATCTTATTGCTCAAACCCTAAGTCACATGCTACCTCTTTCCCAAAATGGAAGCTTAACCCTAAACCATAGTAGTGGTTATATATGTCCACTCATATAATATGGCCAAGTACTTGAATACCATGAAACACTTCATAATATATATGTAAAAATAAAGCCCCAATTAAACTTAAAGTCTACTATTGTGTCATTGGATTATATACCCAAAACAAACATTAGCAACTCCGAGAATTAGGTGCAGTGCTCCTACACTATCATGCTCCTTTGGCCAATGGAATTAACTCCTTAAAGATATGCCTCTTTAGGCTAGCATGGTCAAAAATCATATCATAACCTTTCTAAATTCCTCCTAGGACATTGAAAGCCGTCCTTGAGTGCGACAACCTACCTACAAGGTGTTTCTTGCTCTTTAAAGGAAAGATGTTGCTATAGGTGTCTTTCTATGCCTTGAACAATTGGTTACCTTGAAATTCCAATACAAATTCTAAATACATCCAATAAGTATTATTGGATCCTCCTCCCCTACATTTGTAAATGGATGATGATCGATAACCTTTTGAAGCCACTCCTCTATGATGCCCTATTATGGGTAATGATGAGGTGGTGGGTGTAGTTGAGGCCAAGGTGGTGGGGTTTTGAAAAATTCAATGAAGGCCTTTGATTCCCTTTTAAAATGACCATTAAGAACCACAATGAGCTAGTTTTTAAAAAAAAACTTGTGATAATAAAATATTCCTATATTACTATAACATAATATACATACACACATTTAAAGGCCTTATAGGCTGCCCAATTACTTTTCCTTACAAGATAATATAGGTTTTAAAGAATCATGTCTTTTAAAAGATGAAATAGATCAATAAAATCACGTAACGGGTCATTTAAGATCTAAAATTTTGAAAAAAATAATAATTTTAATCAAAGTCAAAAGCTCTTATACGAACTTGTGACACCTTAAAATTTACTACTAAAATTTTTTGTTTGGTAGAAGTATAATAATAAGATATTTAGGAGTTACCATAATACTCAATGTAAATATGGCATACCATACCATCCTCCCATCAAATGCAAGGAAAAACATTTAGAACTTGACATAAGATAAGAATATAGTGACAAAAACTTCATAAAACATTAATAAACATATGGAGATTAACTTTGAATATACAATAGCAAAATAAAACATAAAGGGATCTAATGTAGCAAGGAGTCCAAAAGGGTACCTAGATAAAACTAAAACCACATAATAATAACTCTAAGTACAAAGACCCAAATGATAACATAATTACTGCCCCATAAGTAATGAATTATAAGCAGATAATTCATCCAAACAATCCCTAGAGGCATGCACAATGAAATCTAAGTCATTAACTTGTAAGAATGACCAACACCCATGAGAATGATGATCACTAAGTTATATATTGAGTAAGGTAATAATAGACTCATTGGAAAATGACATCCATAGTTCATAAGGACACATTGAAAGATGAGTTAAGCATATAAATCATATCATGAGATAACTTACAAGAAGAAACTCAAGAGTTCCATAATAGGTATACTTATAATTTATTGATTTATTAGGTTGAGATTAGGGATATCACTATTCATAACCTAGAATTGTATTAAAAAAATGAAACTCGGTGGAAAAATGCTTTTGTCCACTATTCTCTTTAAGTGGAACAAAGTGATATAGCCTTAAGGTAATATACTCCTAGCAATTATCCTCTCATAGTAGAAAAGATTGGTATAACTAGTCCAAACTCATGTAATCTTTCACTTTAAATGTTAATGTTTTATTAGATTATTGGTTATTTTATGTCATAACATAATCTTTTCATAAGTATGCAACATACATAAAAACTAAAATATACAACATTCTAGTCATTCCCAAATTGCACTAAATCAGTGTAACAACTCTCATAAGTCTTATTTAAAAACAAAATTTACTGCACCTTCCTAATATGTCATTATATACAATGTATTAAAAAATCAAGTTCTAACACCAGTGTCTTATATATGTAATAATGCACCAGCCTTAAGGGTTACTATTTTTAATTTAGCCATTTTCTCATTTTATTAGACTTTTGTTGTTCATGATTATTGTGAGTATATCATACATCTTAGAATATATTAAATCCATAACCACCTTAATATACCCAAATTTCATATTTAATTGATATTGAGTGAAATATTCTTATCTTTCTTAAATGCCTCAAAAAATCTTTTTAGATAACTTGTAACCTACTCAACCAAGATTGGATCATATTATTCACTCAACTAATTATAAAACCCTCAATGATTATTATACCATTATTGTTTTCCATAACTATATGAACCAGTCTAATTACATTTAAGATATCCTTGACCCCCAAATTTTCTTAAAGATCCTACGAGTCCTAACAATATTTATTTTCAACCTTCAATATAGATGTCATCATGATAATCATTATCCATATTTACAAATCATTCTCATAACATAATTAATACAATGGATCATGCCAGTATAATCAATTTTTAAAAGAAAAGCTTAACCAAGTAATGCACATAATTTCATGCTTTCACATAAAAATCATATTTCCTATATCAGAATGAAATATTATCATAAAATGGAATAAAAAATCACTATTTATGAGTTATAACAACATTAATCATGAGAATACATCAAATCCACACATAGCACAAAAAATATATAAACTACAACATGTATGCATACATAAAATGTCATTGGTCTCTAAGCAAGTACAACCCTACGTCTCCTCCTCTAAGGCCATTGGAAAATCACCAAAAAATAAATAATAACATAAGTTAGGAACTTAGGGAAATAATAAAAGAAAAGGTAAGGAAAAAAATTAGGAAAGTAAGTAAGAATTGAAGAAAATTGAGGAGCTCAAGCCCCAACAAGGTGTGGCATGAATAGGGCCTTATTAAGTTGGAGATGGATACAAGTTTGTCATGAATCATGTTAGGGGGTGATGAATATTAGGGGTCTTATGTAGCGAGATGACAGAACTAGGGTAGGGTGGTGTGTGGTGGTTATGAAAATGGGGTTGGGTTGTGTGAGTTGGTGGCAAAACCAAGGGTGCATTGTATAAGGGGATGATGTAGTTTGGGGTGTTTTGCGTGAGCTTTGGATATAGGTATGGGTGGTGGTTCACTGTAATTTTATGTAATATATGGTGAGATGCTCGAGGTTGTAAATATTATGTAGAGCTTTGCTACATGATAATGGTAGGTTTCAACTAAATCTAACACAAAGAATTTGGGGAAAGATAGAGGAAGTCTTGGGAGGGTATGGTGAGGTAATTATGGTGAGCTAAGGAGAGAGAATAGATATGTATTTATAGTTGACGGTGAATTTTAATTCTGATACATGTGAAGTATGTGTTGTGGTGGCATGGTCAAGTGTATATCAACAAGGTATGGTTATAACACCCTATTTTTAGAAACCCTAATTATAAACTGATAATTACGGTTGTTAGTTATAATAGCTATTTTAGGATATTTTGTATTAAGTATAATTTTAATATGTTTATTATTAATAGATACAAAATTTAATTATGTTAAAAATTACTAGAGAATGAGTATTAAGTCTCAAACCTATGTTAGATCTTAACTAATATCCTTTACATCAAGTAAACCCTAATTTTGATAACATAATGATTTTATTTGGATATTTTACCTCAATTCTTCACCTAAATAATTATCCCTACCCTATTCTATATTTCCTTACCTCACCCTTCTCCCTCTACCCCGGCACACTTTGCTCCTATGCCCTACACCTTACTTCCTTCTCCTTAATGTTTTCCTCCCTTATTTTGCTCCACATTTTCCCTTAAGCCATCCTTTTATTAATCCCTTCTCCTCTATCTTTTGTGTCGTGCCTTAAACCCTGAGCAAGATTATGTCATCACCTCCTCCTCCTGAGCTCCTTAATGCAAAATTGTCTCCATTTCTTTAGTGTTGATCTCGTTATTCTCCCTTCTTCTTCACTATTTTTGCTAGCAATTAACTTCACCATCGGCTTCCTTTCTTTAGAAATGGATATTTCCATAGGTTCCTCACCCCCTACACTAGAAAATCCTACCAAAACCATCCCAAAACCAATACAGAACCTCAACCTCACAGAAATCACCTATTCTCCTTTGTCAAAGCATGACAAAAATTAGGTTTGGTTGTTCCCACCAAAACAATCACCAAACCATTAGCCATCCTTACCATTCCAAACCTTTCTCCTTCATCCAAACCCACTCCATCTAATCCTTTACCACCCTCTAAAATTACCAAATTTCTCCCTTCCTCCTTTAACTAAATTTATCGAAGCTCACCCCCATTTGTTACACCATTATCCAGCTAAGCCTGTCCCTCCACCTTTAGTATTTTGTGCCAATTTTTCCTCCTCACCTTTCTAAAACTTATCTTCTCGCTTTCCCTTCCTTAGCACATGCCCATTCTACTGAATAAACCTCCTTTGCTTTAGCCAAAGCGACCATTTCCCTCCTCTCTTTATTAGCAACATCCACATAAATCTTCTTCTTTTGCTGCTCGAGTTTTATTTAGCTTCCTTTTCCTTGATTCAATAGATTAGTAATATTTGAGTTGTTTTAGTGATTTTAGGTTGTTATTTTGCAACATTAAATGTTAATATATATGTATTTGGGTGTTACATTCCTATGTAATTCTTAAGGATCTTAGAGAAGAATTTTTGTGTGAGCTTAGATTAAGTAAATTTAATCACTCATAAGATGGTAGAATTTATGTGTGAGCATGATAGGATTGTTTAGAACTAGAATCATTCTATGATTTTACACTTTTCAAGTATTATGACATGCATGAAAAATGATAACATGTTGCATGACTGATACATACAGTTGTTGAAAGTTCAGTAGGATGCATGAGTAATAAATTGTATGAATTATGCCTATATGTCTAGGGTTTTGTTAAGGTTTTCATCATTTTCAAGTTACTTATTGAATCACAAACTAAATACATCATGATTGCTACTACATTGTTGTTAGGGTTACAATTATTCATATGGTAGCATATGCGAATTATTAGGATTATCTTATGATGATTTTTATTCACGTGATCTATGGATAGAGATTTTTTTCCTACATATATTGTGATGATAATATCCTTATTTAAATGATGTATTATGCTTTAAACATTTATGTATACATGATTAGAGTTTTGTGTGTGCAACCCACTAAATGTATAAAAAGTGAAAAATATAGTTAATCACTAAAATGCAAAGATTACTTACATGTGAAAAAAATGTGATTAATTTTCTTCTAACCTTATCATGAAGATTTTCTCATAATAATAATGTTTGGTATTGAAATGAATAAAATGATGAAACTAGAGTTTTGTAGGACATTTTAGTAATTTTGACTCAGTTTATCTTTTATAAATAATTAAATGTTAGGATGGCCTTTGACTTTAGATAGGTTAACCTTAATGTTGAATGGGCTTGACATAGAATAATGACATTTGGGCTTACCTTAATAAATTAGAACTATAAGGGGAAAATGGTTAAGTATAAAATGAACATTGTTGTGCAATCTTTGATTACCTCATAAAATATTAATACTTAAAGTTAAAGAACTTAAGTTGGGAATGGTTTATCCCTAGGATTAGCTCCCCAAGACAAGTGTTGTTCGCCTTCATTTATTTTAGTTATTGGTGTATCACTATGTCCTAATGAGGCTCTATTCTACTCAACAAGTGACCTATGGGCCCTATAAGGTGTATCAATACTTAAAAACTAGGTGACCGAGGTTGGAGGTAATTGTGTTGCCTTTGTGTACTAGTATAACCAGACATACCATTTTGTCCTTGGGTTTGAGAGTAAGGGTATTGCTTCACCTTTAGGTTCCAGAATCACTAGGTTTACATAAGTTTTGCTAGGTTGTTTGTATATTCCTTGAGTAATGTAAAATGGAAATACTAGTTGTGTGAGAAAATAAAATGGAATTATTTGAATATGTTGGTTTAGTAGTTACCTCAATGTCCTACCTTGATATTGTTTTTGATGTGTTGGTTCTATAGTCGCCTTAGTGCCCTACCTTGATAGTCAATATTATTTTGGATATTTTTATTTGGTAGTTGCCTCGGTGCCCTACCATGGTATTTGGAATCTTTTTAATTAATTAGATATATCTATTATACCTTGAGATGATGTGAAGTGAATTAGTATATTTTATTGGTGAACCTGATACTTGATTTTATTTATACCATTCCATAATTATTGCATGTTGTTACGGTACATGCTGTGTGCTCAAGTATGCCTTTTGAATTTTATGTGATTATGTGTAATATGAGTATGCTACTACTTGTGAGGTATTGTGATTTACTTAGTATGATGAAGTCATACTGATACTAATTTTGTAAATAATTATGTGAAGGATATGGAGTGGATCTAGGAGTACTATAGGGACAAAGAAGAGATTCCTTAGGAAGAGATCTCATTTTTAGAGTGGGCCTTTGGGTCTAAGTGATAAGACCAATTAGTGTTATACCTTTGGGTACCTATTTTTGATGTGATCAATTTTTTTTGGACTCCATCCCTTTGTAGTTTGAATTTCCATTATTATATGAAGTATATTATCCATAACTTTTATTTATACGATGTCTCATATTTTATTGATTTACATTGGTTATGTTTTTTTTAGCCTTAACATTTAGCATGCAAAAGGTAAGGTAGTCAAACTTATGCTAAGTGTGGTATTAACAATCAGTAATTTGGTAATTAACACTTCCATAAAAGAAATTTTTGAGTAGTAAATATGGGGGTGTTACATTGGTAGTGGATAAGGTAAGAAGATTACTTGACTAAGTTAGGATGATGATCGTGGAGTGATGGGTTGGTAATAGTTTGGAATTTGTAGGTTTGTTTATCCAAATTTAGTATACCTTGATTAGCAAGGAAGCAAGTCCCATAGGAATTAAAAATGAGAACTAGAGGAAGGAGAAAAAGAAAGAAAAGGAAAAGGGGGAAAAAAGAAAAAGAAGAATCAGTTTAAGTTTAAAGTTAGGTTTAATTTATGATTAAGAATTAGGGAAAGATTAAAATAATAATTACCTTGGATTAATCTTAGGTTAAATTTAGAGTATTATAATAAACTTCTTATATTTCCAAGTTAACTAAGATTATGCAATCCTTAATACACAAGGGCATATAATCTATGTTTTCACAACATTATTTGACATGATTTGTATCTTGATTATTCTACTATGAAGCCTTACCTTTCTCCACTATAAGCCTTACTAATTTCCCTTGATATGGATGTTTAGTTGTTGAGAGTAATATACTACCTATAGAAACCATAATAGAATGCATAATAGGATAATTAGAATATGATGGAAAAACTTTGCAAATCTGTAGTTGTTATTGAACCTTCATCTTGGTAAGGCTTTAAAACTTCTTGGACTAGCGTTGAACCACCTTAAAATACCTCCTAATTATCCATAATAGGACTTAAATTAATTGTAGAAAACTCGGTCTCTAAGTCCCTCGCAATCTCCTTTATTATCATTATAGTAGGGATGATTGGCGTAGTATTTGACACTTTACCCTAACCTTCAATGACTATAAAGAACTAATAGACTAAAATTATATGTGTTCTTATAGTTTTTTTTTTAACTTATAAGAGGAACATAAAGGAAAATATTAAATAATACTATAAAAATGTTACAATACCATGAGTGAGATAGGAAGATTCAAACCCTCTCATAACAAAGAGCCAACATTTACCAATAAATCTCTTATGCTTTATTCATATTTTATTTTCCCATTGCATGACTCACCCTTATCATAAACCCTAGGAAGGAGGAGGGAGAAAAGGGGAGCCCATCATTTATATTTATTTTTCTTTCTTATTCCATTAAGATTTGTTTAAGCACCTACACAAACTTCACATTTAGAGATTAATGTATCGTTAATCTACTAATAATATATGTATATTTTTATATCCAACATAATGCAAACACAAAGTCCTTTAGATTTTTTTTAGATTAAATATATGGAATAATATGGCATTAAAATTTTCATATGTAAAAATATGTTAATCTTTAGAGTATTTCATTTCATTTGGCTTATAGTTTGGAATCATTATATTCTCTATGACTCTAGTAGCTTTGATATTCTAATTAAATACTAAGGTCACCCTCTAATTATATATTATATTAGCTCTATAATTATTTTGATTGTATTTTCTTTTGTATAACAAAACTTGTTACTAAAATTTACTTCTTTTTTTATTAACACTATATATTTGATGTAGAAGATAGTAAACATGTTTCTTTATATTTATTACAAAAATGAAAAATAAAAAAAGTGAAGAGCTAGATAGCTTTATATCATTAAAATGAGATTACCTTTGGTTTCTTATAAATAATTGATTAAAACTATTTGTTGAACTAATGTTAGAGTATAAAATAAAATGGAAATACCTCGTTATTACTTTACTAACCAAAGATTACAAAGAATTGTATATTTAATCCATCAAGTAAAATAAGAAAAAAAAATTGTTCATAACAACTACTAATTCTACACACACTCTAATGATGGATAATTTCTTGGCCTCCCAAGTAGCCTCCTCGGCACCATGTCATAGCCAATAAAACCTTGACTCATGGAACAATCTTTATAGGTGTCTTCGAGGTTTTTGTGTCTAAAATTCTCAATAGGCATTCCTCATAAGGTAAAGATTCATTTAGCTCTATTGACAATGGTTGGATAATGTGTGCAACATCTATAATTTACTTCCTCAACTAAGAAACGCATAAGATGTTATGCACATAAGATAATTTCATATGCAAGGCCAATTGATAATTTATCTCACTAACCCACTCAAAGATCTTGTAATGCCTAATATATCTTGGATTGAGCTTAACCTTTCAACCAATCCTCATCACCCCCTAGTAGGAGATAACCAAAAAGGGATTCTATCTCCCACCTCATAACCATTTTTTCTACCCCTAAATTCTATGTAGCTTTTATGTTTAGCACTAGGGGTTATGACACTTACACTCATACGAGGCCTCAAAAGGCTTCATCCAAATACCTGCATGGTAGTTTGTTATTCTAAGAAAACTTAATTAACTCTAGGTAATTCTCCCTACTACCGCCAAATTTCATCACATATGACCGAAGCATATCCTCTAAGGTTTGAATGGTCCTATCTATCTGATCATTTATAGTTGGTCAAAAATCAATAATTATCTATATTAAAAAATGGATAGCATTTTTTTTTTCAAAAGTGTTATATGAACCTCAAGTCCTAATAAAACATAATGTATCTAAGTATTCAATTTACCGCTTCCTATAAGAATTAGCCATCTTCTCTATACACCAAGTTGACTTCATAGGTATAAACACTACTGACCTAGTCAAACGATCAATAATAAGTTAGATGGAATTGTAACCACTTTGATCCCTTGGTTGACCAACTACAAAATCTATGGTATGGTATCATATTTCAACTCTAGAGCATCTAGTAGTAGTACTAGACCTATTGATTTTTTGTACTCAATCTTGACCTTCTCATAAGTCAAGTATCTAGTGACAAATCGTGTAAATTTCTACTCCATATAGAGCTACCAATACACCTTCTTCAGGTCCTTATACAACTTATCCCATCTAGAGTGGATAGAACAAGGAGTATAGAGACTATCCTCAAGGGTCTCTCTCTTTAAATCTTCACAAGCCTATGGTACTTACTAGTTACCTTGATATCTGATAGTTTTTTCATCATGCATATATAATTCTTCAAATTTATCCTAAAAAATTCCATGCCAGATCCTCTCAATCTTGACATGAGTAGATGAATAAATCAAATCTAGTTAAAGATGAAACGCGTGATGGTGGAAGCGGTCATCCTTACCTCTAAACTATTGGTTGTTATTAGCTTAACTCCCATATCCCTAAGCTTATAAAACAAATGATCAGACATTATAATCATACTCAGGTGTATGATTGTAACATCCCTAAATTTAGAACTTAAAATTTCATTTTAAAGAGTTAATAGCATAAGTAGAAACACATAATGTGGGGGTATCACACCACATCTAATATAGAAGAGACACTCCTTATGCAAGGTCTATGTCAGGTGAAAGGCAAAATTAACGTTATACCAAGGAATTAGGCATGAGAAACACTTGATTTCCCCATGATATAGGCTATGAAATAAAGATAAAGGAATCAATAGTAAAAATATAGGACTATGAGCCCTAAGAAATATATAGATATCTAAATAACTATACCCGATGCCAATTTGATTAATAATCATAATTACCTACAAAACATAGAGGACCTACTCATGGGAATAAGCAGTACCCATGATAAGGATGATTACTATGCTACATACTGATAAAGGTAACAATACATTTAAGTAAGAGGTGCAAAGAATAAGCATATATACATGATACATAAAAACAATGATAAATAGAACTAATCAAGCTCTCATTATTAGATATAAAAATTTCCATTCTTTTATTCACATTGAGTTCAAGGACTCTACTACTCTTAAACCTATAGAATAGTTTAAAGTACCTCTCAAGAAAAAAATTCTGAAGTTACTATTATCTCCCGATGAAACAAACGTAATACCTCGTTGGAAAAATGCATCTAAGCCACTATAATTAAATTAGTGGAAAAATTTGTACCACCTCTCAAAGATGACACACCTGAGCCACTATTATTACTGGTGGAACAAACTTAACACCTTGGTCCAACTCACATTATTTTTCACTTTAAATGATTGATGATGTCGGCTAAATATATCTTTGGGAAAGTATACTAGTCACAAGGAATACAAGGCACTAAAAGTATCAGATTATCATTTCCATAGTGACTAAATAATAATATAGAGACTCTAATCACACGAATTAGGCCTAGGTGATCCAAATCAAATAAAGAAATAGATCATTCTAAACTAATACTTTTTAAATCAATAAAATAAAATAAAATATAATCAAAAAATATAATAAAGGTAAAATCAATTAATAAAAGTTACCAAGGAATAATAATCTACCACTATCTAATTATAATGCCTAATTAATTAATTACCTAATCGTAGTAATTATTGGCTATGTGTCAACAAAAATATTTTACTAATGCACTCGCGCAAACAATGTATTCCTATCAATAATTATCAGCCCTACTATCTCTAATCAATTAATTTAAAGAAAAGATAATGCTTTATGTTCAATTAATTATTTATTATTCCCTATTATTATATAAATTATGTAATTATTTTCATAACCCATTCAATTCCTTTTTATACTATTCAACCAAATGTGGAGAATCAATGCTCGCATCTTTTCTCGACTTGTTAAATGCTAATTAAAGGTGATCGGTCTATTAATTAGGCATAATTTAGAATAATAGCATAAAACACAAAGAGTAATCTATTAGTCAAGCAATTAATTAGTCTTTTAGTATAAAGAATAGAGTTTTACCATATCCTTGATAAAATAAAATTATAACAAGCTATTAATTAAAATAAAACTAATCAAATTAAAAATAGAATCTAAATTATTCATAAAATATTGAATCAGAGAATATTTGAATATAAAATCATAGCACTTTAGATTTAAAATAATAAATAAGAAAATAATATTATACTACAAGGATGACCAAGGGCACCAAAAAGTTTTCTCCTTGGTGATAACGTTGTGATGTCATCTGTTCTTCTTTTTTGTTTCTCTCTGCAATAGATAGAACCTGTGCATTTTTTTATCTAATTTTCACTTCAGCCTTCTCTTTCTAATGCTGCCCCCGTATTTCTCTTCAAAGGTCTCTATATATATGTACACAAAAAGGTCTCTTTTTTTGTAGAATATTAGAAAAAGTTATGGTTGACAATTCAAACACATTTTCTTTTCCTTTATCTTTTTCAACCTTGTGTTACAAACTGATTGCTATTTTTACGTGTTGATGCAATAGCTACTATGATTGAAATAATAATAATAATAATATCTTTTTCAACCTTGTGTTACAAACTGACAACCTTGTTGATGCAATAGCTACTATGATTGAAATAATAATAATAATAACAATAACAATAATAATAATAATAATAATAATAATAATAATAATAATAATAATAATAATAATAAAGTAGTGCATGCAGTTCCAAACATTCCTAATCAGTCTCATCTACTCCTAGCCTTAAATTTAATCTAACTTTATACCCTAATTCACTCCTATTTATAAATAATACTATACACATTAATTGTAGACGTCGTTTTATCTTTACACCAAAATTTGAATCACTTAAATCCGAGGTCAAATATGAAAGTTATGGTCAAAATAATGAAGGCTATCAAAACCCATATAGAAATCAACTTTAAGCTCTAAGTTAATTAAATACATGAGATTATTATAAACTAAGCACATAATTGATATGAATATAAATAATTTCATATATTATTCAAATAAAAAATAAAAATCTTAAAGTAAAAGGGTATAAAATATGTAAAAATATTCATTCATTAATTAATATCTTATTTATGATTGATTTGGTAAGTACAAAATATAATCGTAGCAAGCAAAGCACAAATACATAGATATCAAGGCTGCCCCCAAAGAAAAAGTTCATATGCTCCCTATGAAACCCTATATTCACACTATATGCATAAATTCATCCATATTGAGTATTTATCTACCAAATATAGCACTTCTTCCTCAAATATTGTCATTATAAACTTATCAAAAATTTAAGGTCTATACTGCACGTATTACACATGCAACAATAGCCCTATATCCAACATTTATTATTCACAAGGCTTATAAAACCTAATTTCACAAATACACTATAACTTTTCTCATAAGGCTCATATAACTTCCAAATCTAATATAAATTTCTAAAATATCAATATTAACAACATATAAAAAAAATCATGGTCTAACTCTAATGTTTCAAATAGATGATAATAACATCCCTATTTAAGGGTTAGTATTCCCAAATTAAGTCATTCTCCCATTTTATTAAACTTAGGTAATTCACGACTACTCCAAACATTTCAAAAACTCCTCTTAGAATATTTTAATCCATATAACACATTGAAATACTATAATTTTCATATTAAACCAATATTGACAAAAATAACTTTAATAATAGTCAAACACTCTTGTTTCTTAAAAGCCTTATGTGCTCGATGCCATTATTTTTAAAACCTCAATTTATTACATCACCTAATATATAAATATATCCATTTCCCACTTACCATACTCATTAAATCCCATATTATAATACCATATATCATACTAATTTCCTTAGCTCTTACAACACAAGAGTTATTATAACAATGCCGTAGAAGTGTAAGTCTCCTTATTCTTACTCTCTTTCCATTATATAATCCACATTAACATTTCATAACATTAATAAAATGAAATGAAAAACATAATAATACCAACATGATGATACACAAAATCATACATAACATTTAGTACCCAAAAAAAAAACTAACTACAACCATTATCCTTATAGAAAGAGGCGCCAATCTCTAGGCACGATAACCAAAAAGTTAAATACTAAACACAAGAATAATTTATGATTATAAAATAAGGATATGAATCGAGGTAAAATTTAAGGTAAAGGAGAGGGAAATGAAGTAACCAAAATAAGTGGAAAACATAGATTACGTGGAAGTATGGTTGAGCTTGTAGTGGTGCTAAGGTGTCATTATGGTGGTGCTATATTAGGTCATGGGTATGCTAAAGGGGTGTAAAAGTTGTGGTAAAGGAGAGGCATAGATGTGTCGTATGCAACACATGCACAGGTTGAGAGCTAAGAAACACCTATGAGTGGGCTATATGAGGTTTGCATGGTTGTACGCAAAGTGCACATGCGAGAAGGAATAGGTGTCCACATCTATGCGTGAGACTATGTGTGGGATATGCGAGTTCTCATTGTTAGGGAAATCAAGGTTTTGCACCTAAATTATGTAACATGGAATGGCTAGGGTGTGTGAGGTGCGCATGGTCATGCACCTCAATGAAAACAAATCAAGTGTGATCGGAGAGGAGGAAAAAGGAGTGGTGTGGGGTAATGATTGGAAAAAATGATGAGGGGGAATTATAAGGTGATAATGGTAGTCAATTTATCTAAGTAAAGGTGTTACTTTGTGCTTTGTTATGATGTGTAGTGAAGTGATGGTGATTCAATGATGTCGAACATAATAAGGAAGGAAGGTGAAGAAGAAAGGTTGTCAGGGTTATGGTCGCTTGACAAAAAATAGAGAGTGTGGAGTTTCTTGGCCATTAATGTGGAAGGGAGAGATTAGAAGGGTATATTTATGCATGTATGATGGTATGAATGGCGAAGCTTGATATAGAATGTGATATCGTGTAGAAGGGAAATGGTAGGGAGCTGGTGCATGATCGAGGAATGGGTTTTGGGCCAAAATTCAACGGGATATTCCCCTTGATATGAGGGAGATGATGCTTGATGATGATGGAGGTTGGGGAGATAGGTTATCTATATGGTAAATGAGATATGGTCGGGAGGATTTGTTTAGGGAAAGGAGGAAGGAGAAGAAAAAGAAGTTGATCGAACAACTAAGGAAGAAAAAAAACGGAAAAGGAAAGAAAAATGGGGAAAGAAAAATAAGTGTGGTTTTAGAATTGAGTTTTGGTTAAAATAATATAGGTTGAGGTATTATGATAATTTAATTAATAATAATCTGGGGTTAGGTTTAGATTAAAAGAAAATATAAATTACCCAGAATAAAGGTTATTATTAGGTTAAGATTTTGGATTAAGGAAATAGGATAAAATAAAAATATGTACTTCTGAATATTAATTTTGGGTTAAGGTATTAATTATTTGGGATTAATATTAGGTAAATTTTAGAGTATTATAGTGACATATTCTCGCTAAGAAAATTTCCAACCATATTGGTCTGACCTTCATAATAGGTTAACTCCAAGTCATAATCCTTAACCAACTCTAACCATCTGCATTACCTGAACTCCTACTAAGTGTAAATGAATTTGAGTCTATTATGATGCATTTAAAATTTACACTGAACACCATAGAGATAAGCCTCTAGATCTTACAAGAAAACACCATTGTAATAAGTTCTAAATCATGGGTTAGGTAGTTTTGCTTATGCACCGTTAGTTACATTAAGAATAAATGATTACACTCCCTTGTTGCATTAGTACACAACCTAATCCATGCTTAGAAGAAACATTTTACATTTCAAAAGTTTCTAAAGCACTCGGCAATGTGGTTGAGTCAAATGCCTCTTCAACTCCTTGAAGGTCTCCTTACACCTCTCATCCCATTGGAAACAAGTAATCTCATCTTCGGTAAGTTTATTAGTTGGCCAGAAAACTTGGACAATTCTAAATAAATTAGCAATAATAATTAGCTAATCCTAAAAAAATATGCACCTATCTAACTAATGTCAATACTAATCTCTCAATAACAACCAGAATCTTCAAAGGGTCTACAAATTCACCACACTTCAAGCTCACATGCTTAAGAAAATCTATTTAATCTAGCTAAAATTCACACTTCAAGATCTTTTCATATAACTTGTGTGCTCTTAGTAGTGATAAAGTATGTCTTAGATGCTTATGATGTTCCACCAACTACTAGAGTAGATCAGAATGTTGTTGATGAACACCATAATTAACTGATCTAAGAACTGGCTAAACATCTGATTCATGAGAGCAATGAATATTGTTGGTGCATTAGTGAGTCTTGAAGTCATGAATTTGAACTCATAATTTCTATATCTAGTTTGAAAAGCTATCTTTGAAATATTATGCTCTACACTTGTCAATTGATGGAAGTGTGACCTAAGATCAATATTTAAAAACACTATAACCCCTCTGATATGTTTAAAAAGATTGTCAATACAGGGTAAAGGATAATGGTTCTTTACTAATACATAATTAGTCCTCCTTAATTGATACATGACATTAAACACTCATCCTTCTTTTTGAAAAAAAATAACTAGTGTTCCCTAGTGTGATATGCTTAGTTAAATATGGCCATTCTCTAACAACTTCTCTAGCTCATTTATAAGGTCCATCTCTATGGGTACCAAATAGTATAGAGCCATGGATATTGACTAAATTCCTAGCAATAGGTCAATAATGAAATAAAAAAAAACCTAAAATAGTAACATTTCAAAAATTTCATTGATGAACACTTCTAGATATTCTCAAATCACCAGAATCCATTCTAGTGGCATCTCACTAGCCTTAAAATCTTGAACACTACGCAGGAAGAGCCAATTCATTTTCCAAACTAAGGATCTCAAAGTGATAGTCCACGTAACCTTTATAGACAATCTAGGCTTGTATATTTGATAATAGACCCTAACGCCCTTTGGTCCTCAAATAACTACACACTCATATGCATAATATATTAATGATCAGTACTTCCTGAACATGTCCATGCTAATGATCACATTAAATTTGTGCAACTTAAGCTTCATGAGGTATAAAATCAATTCAACTCCACCAATTACAAAGGATGCTCCTCTATAGAGCATAGAACACATAATCTTATCCCTCGAAGGTAACACAACAAATGTATAAATACTGGCAGAAGGTGATAAAATGGCTCAAGCAATAAGATCAAATGATAACATCATAAGTCAATCAACCTTTATTTTGATGATAACAAACCTAATTATAAATTTCACTTATCTTATTAAGTGCGGATATGTTTCAAAACAAAAATTGAAGTACTCAAAACTTAACTAAGTCAAACTGGGTTACAGAGATCAAGTTTACAAATCATATTTCAAGTACAAACCAAATCTCAGTAAGGCAAAAAAAGACTCTAGCTTAAGGAACAATACCAATATTCAACATTCTAGGAATATGTTATAATATTAAGTTTTATGATCACATGATTAACATATTGAGCACATATATTTTTCATTGATTTGAAATTTTTAGTCATGCTCAAAAATTATTTTGAAAGATCTTAAATGATTTAATGTATAAAAAATATTATAAGTATTTATGCAAAAGGTTTTCTACAACTAATTTTATCGTAAGCCATTTTTCATATAAGTAGACTAACAAAAATCACCATAAATTATATAGATATCATTTTTAGGTTAATAATATCTATTTGGAAATATTAAAATGAATAATTTATAGCAGAAAGACAACACTAAATTTTAAGCTTTATAGATCAAGTTATGGGTCTTTTTTTATATACAGGTGTGCAATGCTAAAAACTAGTTAACCAATTAAATGGTTTTAAAAATCTATTAACTAGTTTCCAAATTGATTGAATAGTTTTGGATTCAGTACATTGATTGGTTAGTCAAACCAGTCCACTTGTCCCATAAACCAACTGATTGCTTTGAATAGTGATCGATTGGTTTCTAAAACCGAATATCTAGTTCATGAAACTAATTAACTAGTTTGAGCATTTTTAATATTTTCTATCCATTTCAATTTGATCTTTGGTGTAATTTTTACACCCAAAAGCTAGTGCTAAATTATATGATCTTTTAGTACTGTAAGTATGAGTTGTTAGAATTTAATAAGCATTGATCAAGCGAGCATAATTATTATAAAATCATTATTTTCACATCTTATAAAGAATTAAAGATAGTTTTAATTTTACACTTTGAAATCTAAATCAAATTTCTCTAGTACTCATTACATTCTTCATGTTTAGCTAGAGTGCTAATACACTTGTAATTATTATTTGCCTTGTTAGATAAAAATCTTCACTAATGATTGTTCACTTTCATATGTAATCTAGAGAAGATTCTTAATGTACTTATTCAAACTCATCATATCAAACACAAGTAAAGAATGGTTAGTTGTCTAGATTTCTTAAAAGATGACATTGAGATTGTAGGCTCATAAACCTAAAGAGGATAGCTAGATAAACTATAAATCATATTCTTGACAGTTATAGAGATTGTAGGAACAGAAACCAAGAGTGGAAATATCATCATCAAATACTCACTATAAATAAAGAGATAATCAAATCAAAAAAGAAAAACCTTTAGTAGTAGATGTAAAGATACTTTATAGAGATTTTAAACCACTATAAATCATATGTTCATTTTTTTCCACCCTTCTACTAATTATGACAATTTTTTATTTGGTATTACTGGTACAAAATGTTCTATTCACCATCTATAGATTATCCATATAGGCTTTATAGACATATAGGAATGTGATGTATTGGACTTAAAAAGAACACATGTTGATAAGGAAGAAATAGTGTGCATATCAGCTACCACATCATCCTAATGCTCAACCTTAGAGTGGCTAACCACATTCAAGTGTGAACCCAAAGAAACTCAAGCAACACTACTCAATCCTTAATTTGGTTGAATAGTTTAGGGTTTATAACACCTTAACCAACTTAAACACTTAGCGAAAATTGTTGGTGATGGAGGAACACTAGATATCTGGTGTTGTTGCTAAACAAAGCTAATACTCAAAGTTGAAACTTGACTCCTCTAGGCACTTCCTCTTGATGCAAAGTAGTCAATTACCCTATCCCCTTTTTACCACACACATGGAAAGCTATATTGTTGTTAAAACCTTTGAGGTGGTGGACTACCCTCCAGCCTAGTAGCCCTACATAGTAGATTTCTTCTTGAGAGGCATAGTAAACGCCTGGTGGGTGGAGTACTATGCTCAAGACGATCCTCTAGTAACTTGGGAGGCATTAAAGACTACCATGCACTCTAGAATCTACCCCAAGAGCCTAAAGAGGGACATGCACCAGGAGTCCATGCAGCTCACCCAAGGCACCATGACAATTCACTAGTATTATGCTCGCTTCACTGAGCTGCTTCGATTTTCCCTAGGGGTCATCGCTAATGAATCCACATTGGTGTTCCAATTTGAGCAGGGTATGAACTTTAGTATCCATCGAATGATGGGAGTAGTGGCTTTCACCAACCTGGCCACCCTTTATAAGTGTGCCTGCATCGCCACCACTTTAGTCTAGAAGTAGGCCACCATCCTCAGAAAGAGGAAACCCAAGGGCTAAAGTTCTGGGAGTAGGACTCAGCCACGGGTAGGAGGACCTATAAGACACCTGCCAAGGGATCGTAGAAAAGGTTATGGACCATCAAGGGGA
Organism: Tamarix chinensis; assembly: GCA_030549775.1. Classification (NCBI taxonomy): domain Eukaryota; kingdom Viridiplantae; phylum Streptophyta; class Magnoliopsida; order Caryophyllales; family Tamaricaceae; genus Tamarix; species Tamarix chinensis. Next base: position 33,722,532 of record CM060181.1, on the reverse strand, counting down.
TCCTCGTGTAGATAGTGTGGCTAAATTCACCCAGGCCGAGATTGTGGAGGTAGATTGGTGATCTGACTAAACTGTGGCAAGTTGGGACACAGATAGTTCTAGTGTCTAAGACCGCCGCATCCCTAATAGTCTTAGAGCCATCAGTACCAACAAAGAGGAGCCTTGATTCTCGAGCAGCATGCATACTAGTAGCACTTCCAGACCGCTCCCGCGTAGTTCTACTAGCGAGCACCTATTCCAGCTGGTGCCCTAGTTCGAGAGGTTAAGGGAAGGCCTTAGGGATCCAGAACCTTCCCTTAGAGAGGAGGTCAGTCAGACGGATGCCTGAACATGATCAGTCAAGCGGAGGCTAACTGCCAGCTAAACGTGGTCATGGGTTCACCATATCATCTCTACCAGTACATGTTCTCTTCGATTCGGGTGCATCCTTGTCTTTTGTGTCTGCTTCATTTGTTGCTAAGGCTAAGCTAACACCCTTTTCTAGTGTAGTATTATCTGTAATGCTCCCTTCGGGTGATAGGATGGAATGTACCGAGTTGTTTTTAGATGCGGCCTTAGTCATAGGTAGGGTAGACTTCTTAGGGACTTGGTCATGATAGATTTAAAGGATTTTGATATGATTTTGGGTATGGATATACTGGGAAGGTATTGAACTGTGATCAATTATGCACAGGAGCATGTAATTTTGTGAGGCCCGAAGGGAGCTAGGGTTTCATATAGAAAGAGCTAGCCTAAGCCCACTACCAAGGTGGTATCGGTAGTTGCTCTACACGCTTTGGTCCAAAAAGGGTATCCTCTATACCTGTATAGTGTGTATGAGCTGAATAAAGACCTGACAGTGCTAGAAAGCATCCCGATGGTTAGAGAGTTCCCAAATGTATTTTTAGAGGAAATATCCTCTATACCAGTTTGAGAAATAGGCTAGTTAGATTGTGCAATTTGAGTGAAAAAGCATGAATCTTGAGAAATGATGGGTTTTGATTATTAATTTTGAGATGTGTAATTAAAATAGGCAAAAAATGTGTGATGCAATGTTAGAAATTTCCATTGGGGTATGATAAAGATTTATAAGCATGATCTACATGTAAATGATAGTTTCATGCTATTATAGGGCAAATTGATTCACTGGTAAAGTCAAATTGATTAACTAGTTCCTAAAATAGTCTACTGGTTGACCCAACCATTGCTTGGTAAGCTTGTAGAGACCTTGGTCTTACTCTCTGCTTAAACCTATCGACCGGTTGGGTAGAACAAATCAACTAGTCTATAAATAGTTAACTAGTTTGCCCAAACTGATAGATTAGTTTAAGTAAAAGTAGGGTTTGGTCGATTCAAACCGATAGACTGGTCAATCTAAACCCATCGACTCGTTGGTACAACCAATCGATTAGTTCAACTAGTTTATTTGATTTGGTTTGTTCTGACTTAGTTATGCTTTGAGGCTATGCTTGTGACTATCCTATGATTATTAAATGGATAAAATATATATTTTATCATGGATTAATAACTTAATGAATGGATTAAATGGATCATGAATTATGACATACTCAATGAGTATTCTAAAGGCTAATGGGTGTACGACATATGAAATGTGATGGTCTTTGAGAAAAGAGTAGTGAGGCACACCATGTGTAGGAATAAAATAATATGATGTACATGAATAATATTAGACTAGGATAAGTGGAAACACCATATGGTTAAGAAATGGAAAGGATTGATATGGAATAAACATGTAAATAACTTACTTGCTTTTGTATGAGCCTTGTGTGATCACTTAACCTCATGAATAATGTACAGTGAAAGATAATAAAGTTTTATATGGGTTAATTGATCTTTGATAAGTTAGCGGGAGTTAGTCTACCTTCGAGCATTTATTGGGGCCTTCGAACTTTGCCTTTGGGTGAGATCTTGGTGTCTTACCTACTTTAGACATTAATGATGTACTACAGGGTATCGACACTAAAGGGTCTAGTTATCTAGGTGGTTGGATTTAGCCTTGACTTATGTCTATATTGGATGGCTTCAACCTCAACTTTTGTCTATTCCGGTGATTGGCTTCAGTTTGGACTTATGTCCACTTTGGTGATTGGCTTTGGTCTAGACTATATGTCCCTTAGTTTTGTATAGGCTTTCATGGTATGGGAGACCATGGAATGGTGTACAATTCATCACTTGATGATAAAGATTTGGATGGTAAATTTTGGTTGATGAACAAATAGAATGATAAATAATTAGATAATGATTGTAACAATGGTTTGAATGATAAAAAAGGATAAAAGTTGGTTTGTACAAAAAAGGATAAAAGTTGCTTTGTACACTTGGATAATAGATTAAATGACCACTTAGTTAATAATTGGAAAAATTGACTAGATTTTGACCTATATCAACATATGGATAAGGATATTGTATAATCTAATAGGTTGAATAAGTTGAAAAATAAACCCTAGGGGTTTCTTGAATTAATCTATCTAGTACATGTGTGATTACCTATATGATTATAATAGGAATACAAGAATGATATATTTTTTGTTTCTTGAATTATGCATGATAGTATATTCTGATTCATTATTACCTTTACATATATGGTATTAGTGTGGCATATATTAAGTATGATAACCATGTTATGATAGAATTTGCATACTTGTGTTTCCCGTTGAGGAGGCGACTTGGGTTACTTAGTGTGTAGCTTACTGATATGCCCATTTGCTAGGTCACCTACTTATTCCCACGATTAGAGGGCCATGTGTAGGTTTTTAGAGATGGACAGTAGTGGGCCTACCTCACCTTGGATTCGGGGTTGAGAGTATAGACATCAGGAGGATTTTATGGGGTCCGTGATGAACCATGGTTTTGGGATCATACCCTAATCTCGTGTTAATATAGCCCTGCTGTAACACCCCAAAATGATTATAATAAAAAAATTCTTTTTAATATTTATGTGATTTAAGTTTGTGCACTCTATTTTAAATTAAATGGTTTGATTTATTCTTATATCTAATATAGAATAGGCGGCGGAAGTCTACCCTATGTTAGGTACGGCGGTAACACCCCATTTTTTCTAAGTGTATTTTCTGCTTCCACATTGTTTTAAATGAAATTTTTTGGTATTAAAAAATGGGGGTGTTATAGGTTTATATTGTATGGATTATGATGTATCTACCATATTTTTATACTTCTATGATTTCCATGCGAGCATGTCTTTTTGTACTACTAATTGAGATTTAGTGTTGAGCTGTACCGATAAAAATCACCATGTTGTTATATGAATTCATTATGTTGCACGAGTCTTACCATGTATTAGGTGGTATGTTTTACTAATACTTTACCATACTGATACTACACTTGTGTTGCCATTGTGATGATCCAACTACTGGTTTGGGGAGTAGAGGATGATTTGTAAGGTTACAACTCTCAGTTAGAGTATGCTGAGGGTGATGATGTGGGATATTGCTTGGGGTTAGAGGTTTATGGCTATACCTAAGAGTTAAGCTAGCCAGTAAGAAGTGTTTTTCCCACTACGTTGGGAAGTTTTTGTACTTTAGGTTACTTAAACTCTTAGCTCGATTTTCTGTATTTGATTTTGTAAACTATCATACTCATTCCATCTATACTATTAATCTTGTCCTTATTATCTTGTATTGTCATTTTACTGTTATGAGCATGCATCTTTTTATTCATTATTTCGTTTTACCTTATATCAAGCATATGTTAGGTGATGGTCACACCTCTCCCATGGTTTATGTGGTGATAACATTCCCCATTTTTTTTAAAAAATGTTTCCGCATTGTCTTAAAAATAAAATTTTTTAGTTTAAAAATTGGGGGTATCACAACCTATATCTAAAGCTTCTTTATAAAGTCGTTAGAACCATCATAGACATCAGACTAGTGGTTCTCTAATAGGTTTGCTTAGGAAAGTAGAGTTAGACTCGTTTCATCTATATGTTTATGCTTCCTCTTAATTATATCATTTTTTAAAGGTTAAAAGGTAAGTATCCTTATTTATTATACTTGACCTAATGAGTATGGCTTTAAGAATCTTGAAATTCACCTTCTTGTTAATTTGAAGGATTTTAATTTTCTTGTTGAGATGTAGTTTTTCTTATGTTTTAAAATGGACAATGCACTCATGTTCTTCAAATTTGATTTTTTGAAAATAAACCTAAGTGTAATGAGAGAAGGCATTAACAACACTAATATAATATATATGCCTATATTGAGAGGAAGAAGGGGTGGGACTTCAAATGTTAGCTTCAAAAAATTGTAAAGGCTTAATATAAGTAGTTTGAGAAAAAGGTAAATGAATTTTATTATATTTTTCTAATTGACAAGGCTCAAAAACTATCATTTTAGTAATAATGACAAGAATATTAAAATAATTTAGGACTTTCATTAAAACTTTTAAAGATGTGTGCCCCAACCTATTATGCCATAGACTAAAATATAGTTACTAGTAGAAGAAGCAAACTGATCATGAGAAGAAAGAGAAGCTGTAAGTTTGGTCTAAACCTTGTGAGACTTTATGTCATCTTGAAATTAGGCAAACTAAGATTGAAACTTTAACTAATAGAGGGTATCACCCACTTTCTCTTCAAGAAGATCTTCTTTGGTTTTTAGGATCCTTCATGAAGAAAATCGAAGAGATGAAACTCAAGCTAAACACTATTATCTTTGGTAAATTGAGAGACACTCAAGAAGTTTCTAATGATCAAAGGAGCATGTAAGATATTTTTAAAATATAAGAACTGGGAATTATGTCATGAAGGAATTAGAGAATGTATGATATGGGAAATATATCGAGCATGACTATTTCCCATATAGATTTGATTTTTTTCCATCACATTCGACACCAAAACCAAAGTTGTTTAAGTTATTTGTGGCATAGCTTGTGGAACCTAAATCTAGGTACCATCTTGAAAAATTCAAAGCAGTATGAACAATTAAATACTTAGAAAATAGGATCTTGAGCAATCATAGGATTGTCTTGAACTCTATTAGCATAAGTAAAATTGTTGTTAACCTTATCAACTAATGTAGAAAGATTATTACTTGATGAAAAGCTTATGAAGCCAATATCAAATCTATTGTATATTTTTTAAACTATATGCCCAAGTTTCCTAAATAGTTGACATTGTGGTTTATTGTCATGCCCAACTTTTCCACTACCTCTACTTTCTTAGCCTCCTCTTGAGCAAACAAAACTTCTCATCCAATACCACAATTTTCATAGTAAGTAGAATTTCTTTAATATACCATATTGGTTTTCATCAAGCCAACAATTTTTATTTATTTATTAATTCTTCCTTCATGAGTAGGAAGAAGATTGTCTATAGTCTTTAAACTATGCAATGCATCTTGAGAAGTTATCACTACAACAATGGCCACATAATTATCCCCCAAACCATTCAAGATGACTAATACCTTATTAGATTCATAGAGTGTATGGCCTACCTCTCTCAAGAGATCCACTAAAGTCTTGATTCTTACCAAGTGATCCTTCTTGGACATCCCTTCTTTCCTACAAGATTGTTTCCTATGGTACAACAACTTTACAGTTGAATATGATTTAAATTGTTGAGTGATTGTAGTCCACACTCCATAGGTTGTTTTGCATCCAATTAATTGAGAAATATAGTTGGGGGACATAAAGAATAACAACCATGTAACCAATAACTTATCTTGTCTTAGAGAGGCCACATATACATGGTTGGGATCAACAAATCCTAATACATCAACAATAGTGGCAGGAAGCATGGGTTGTATGCCAGTCATGAATCCTTCCAACTCATAACTATTGATGACATATTTTACTTGGAATTTCTACATTAGAGAGTTATCATCATCAAATTTTACTATTACAAGTTGGATAGGCATACTGATTAACATCTTCAAAGTATCATCTATACTGCTTAAAATTGAAGTAGGATTGCTGAAAGTTGATTGAGTAGTAATCATCGGAGCTAGAAGAGGAGTATCAACCTTTGGTGTAGATGCATCACCATCCTTCGGTTGAGAAAAAGCTTTAGCACTTAGGTTTCTCATGGTGGAAGAAAACTTTAAATGAGTTCAAGATCAATCAATCTGAATTGAATTGAAATTAACCAATTGATTCAACAATATAAATAAAAACATTCTTGAGGAAAAAATTGTCACTTTTCCATTATAAGGTAAAAATAAAACTTTTGAACTTTTAGTCTTACGCTTAATATTAACTTTGGGTCTTCAGTTTGAGTCCCCTTCACCGTATGTAATTGTTTGACTTCATATTAACAATATTTTTCTTTTATGATAAAAAAAATCCTCTTTTATCTTTTATTATTTTTTATATTTGATGGATGATGCCGATTATCAAGCAGAATTGAAAATTTCATACTGGGCTTATTTGTTTGGTAAATATTCAAATATAAATGATGATTAATAGGATCTTGTACACTGCTATTATTTAGGATCTTTTTTTTTTTTCTACCATTTCGCTGTTACCAAAATAAATTCTTCCTATTTTCCAGAATCATTTTTTCTACATGGCTTGCCGAACCGAAACTACCACTAATACCCTCCCACGCACAACACAACATATAAAAGTCTGTTTTCCATCATCGACCTTTACTTTCTGATCTCTGTCCCTCTCTTGCGGCCTTTATTTTATTTTATTTTATTTGTTCCTATCACACTCTCTTTTCTCCTTTGCTTCTTCTTGTAGCCGTCTGTGCCGTAGTTTTCTTTCCCCCGGCTTCATTTTTACACGCTAGCCGCTCCTTCTTTTCTCATATGCTAGTATAAATACCAACACGCTGCAGAAAGGAGAAGGCAACAGTATCCCCCCAGCCCCCTCCCTCACTCTTCCTCTAAACAGAAGTGAGACTTCTCTATATTCGCCGGAAAAATATTAAAGAAAACAAACACTATTGAACCACCGGTGATATGTATCACATTCATTCTCGAAGATTGATTGATTTCTGTGCCATCTTGAATTCCGCTAATTAGTTACAGATCCGATATCCTGGTAGGGAGGAGAAAGAAAGGATTTTCAAAGCTCAAATCGAGGAGGGCTTTCAATTGCTCTCTTCTTTGTATCAAGATCGAGAAAATAAAATCAGGTCGAATTCGATTCCCGTTTCTCTTCCGGGGTCAAGAGGAAGAACAACAGAAAAATGGTGGCTAAAATAGCGACGGCATATCTAAAATGGTCACCTCCTCAACCAACGCATATGCCTCAGTCTCACTCTCCGTCATCGTCACCTCCACAGACATTAGTCTCGGCTATTATGTCCTGCCCCTCTTCTTCTTCTTCATCTTCTGCTTCTTCTTCTTCTTCTTCTTCTTCCGTCGGCGCCTTCTTAATTCGCCGCCACCAGAGGCGGTTCTCTTCTACCCTGTTCGGATCCGTGGCACCGAAATTGTACCGCTCTCAATCATGTCCGTATCCTAAATCTGAACATCACATCATCCCAAGAGCTTGCTCCGGCGACTGCTTTGAGGATATTACTTCTTCTCCTTCCTTTACCGACGAAGAATTCTCGATGAAGATTAAAGGATTAACTCAGAGTCTCCAATTTTCCGATGACGCGGAAAGAGGACCAAGACCGGAGGAAATTGATCGGCCAAAGGTTGTGCCATCCCTACGTTTTGAGATCAATCCACAACTGCAGCCATTATCACAAAATAATGAAGTCGACGAAGAACAGCAAGAAGAAGAGTGGGGCGAGCTCATAGCGGCGAGCATAGAACGAAAAGCAAACAGCGTAGATCTCCCATTTTCACTCCGAATATTAAAGCGGAAACTTCGTTGGGGACAAGAAGCGAGTGAATCGGCTTACTGTTCAATCAGAAAAGCCTTCTCGTCTATGGTATTCATGATTCGCGAACTCCACAGCTACACTCTTCAGATGCGACAGCTTCTGTACTACGAAGATTTGCAAGGGATCTTAGAACGAGTACAGAAAGAAATGCATGATTCTTTCGTCTGGTTGTTCCAACAGGTATTTTCACATACCCCGACATTAATGGTTTACGTTATGATCTTATTGGCCAATTTCACTGTCCATTCCATGTCGTCCAACGTCGCGATTGCCGTCGAATATTCATCTCCCCGTTCTCCTTCGTCGCCTCAATCAATCACGACGGGGACAACGGTAGCGATTACAGCCGTGGAGAGAAACGAAGTTGCCATACAGAAATTCGATTCCTCTAAGATGAAGTCGCTCCCACCGGTCGTAGGATCCAATAATAATGGGAATAAGAACGGTTGTGGCGGCGGCAAGACGGCGTCGGTTGGTGGAAACGACGGTGGAGGGAATACACGACCGGCGGTGAGTGGGACGGAAGATGAAGGGCGGTTTGATGAATCGGACTCTAAGGTTAGCAGTTTGAATTACGAACAGGGGTCGGTAGCTGCAACGACGGCATCGTCGTCGACGAAGGGGCAAGTAGAAGTTAGGGAGATGGAGGAAATGAAATTGTGGGACAAGATTGTTGACGAAGCTGAGAGGATGCAGGCACTGACGAGAGATGAAAGTTTGGATGCGGAGACGGTAACGAATTTTGTTTCGCCCGTAACCGTGAGAATTGAAGGGGAGAATGACGGTGGAGGTGATGATACTAACGATGATTATCGTGACCATCACGACGAATATTTACAGACTGAATTGGTTTATCTTAGGGGATTGGGTCAGGAACCCAATAATCCTCTCCTCCTCGCTAATTTTGCGCAGTTTCTTTACCTGATCGCTCGTGAATATGACAGGTATGATCTTCATTTTCTTTTCTTCTTAATTAGTAAAAAAAATTTCCTCGCTAATTTTAATTAGTATTTTCCTCTTTAATTATGATGATACCTTGTGATATCTAGTGTTTGGGTGATTGAATCCTTAAGTTTTCGTAATTCGTAACATTTATGTGTATTGATATAGAATTAAGAATGATAATTTTTTTGAGCAGATTCAGTTCTTTGTTAGGATTTTGATTTAGAAAAAAATATTGTAAAAAATTAAAATCAGATATTACAATTGGATCAGATTCTAAGATGGTAGAATAAATATTGGTGATGAAAAATAAATCAGAAATCTAATAAGATATAAAAATTTTAATCCCCGTAAGAATTGTTATAGAAATTCATTGATAAAAATGAAAATAAAAAATGGAAATAGGTTCGAATCTTATTTTATTTGTCGTGTTCGGAAACGAAGATCGGTCTTCGTTCCTAACCTATCCTGTTGCGATCGTATATAGACGGCTGTGAGAAATACTGTTGGTTTTTCCTTCGTACAGAGAAAAAAAAAATAATAAAAGGGGAAAAGACGAGAAAGAAGTCTTATGCATTTTTTTTTTGCTGAAATTGTGGTGTTTCAGCAACGGTTGAGGAAGGAGGGGAGGCGGGTAGGGGTAGCCGATTAGAATATGGATATTTGTGATTAACGCATGTGTGGTTCATTTTCCTCCGTTGGCTAAAATGATATCTGTTGCATTTTGGCAGGCTTGTCCTTGTCTCGTTCTACTAACTACTAAAATATCTGCGCAATACATTAATCATTTTTAACATATATGCATAAGTGTACGTACACACACATATACATACGTGTATATATATATATATATATATAATGAAAATATCTGTGCACAACTACTGTATGGTGTAGTACGGTCAATATTTAGAATATAATTCTATTTTCTCCTGTATTTTAATTGGTAATAAAGTGTGCAATTCTATATTCAATTTATTTCACCTATAATTCTCAATTGTAAGTAATCACATTTCTCTTTATTGTTACAGAGCTGAGGAGTATTACAAGAGAGCAATAAAGGTCGAGCCAAAAGACGCGGAAGCCTATAACAAGTATGCAAATTTCTTATGGACGGCAAGGAATGATCTATGGGCTGCGGAGGAGACATTTTTGGAAGCAATTGATATTGACCCTAGTAACCCTTATTATGCCGCCAACTACGCTCATTTTCTTTGGAACACCGGCGGTGAGGACACTTGTTTCCCTCTTGATGGTCCCGACGAGGAGGATGGATGATGATGCGGCCTTTCAAGGTTAAATGGAGACGAAAGAACTGGTGTTCTTATAAGATAGGAGAGGAAATGATGAAACTATATGTAAAGAAAGAAAAAAAGGAAGTGAAGGGATGGTAAAAAAATAAAAATGGTTTTTTTCTTATTCTTTTTTTGTGTCATGGGCATGAAAGTTTCGCTGGAGTGTTGGGTGAGGGGGTGTGATCCTGGCTTACGATTGGAGAGCTTGCAACGATGTGTTGGGATAGGAGCATAGAGCGTGAGTTAGCTTTGGGCAAAGAGCAAAGGGTGGAGGACGGGTGTGCGCTTGGGATTGGCGACGTGTGATGAATTTGGTTTCGGCACCGACCAGCGCCCATGCCCTCCGCGGCTCTGCCTCTCGAGATCTGCGGGTCCAAAAAAAAGAAAAAAAAAAAAAAAACTTGTTCGCTTCGCTACCGTTCTTGCTTCACGAGTCATTTTGCTTCGCACATATTCAGTACTATTAGAAAATGTTTCCATGCTTCTTCCTTCGTCTTGCTCTGGTGAAATTCCCTTCACTTGGCAATTTGTAATTACTGTTTCTTTTTAACATCTTTGTTGAGCGAGTTTTGTAAACCGATATATTCTTTAAAAAAATGAAACTAAAAGTTCATGGTGAGACAATACCAATAATAAAATAGAAAGAAGAAGCAAAAGAGCAAAAGTAAGAGAATTGTATAATAATGTTATATATTTAAAAAAAAATCATATATATAGAAGTAAAATGAGAAAATAGGGACAATACCACTAAGCCCATCATGTCTAGAAGAGAACAAAACTATAAAAATTTCGTCAATTTTCTTAAATTTTAAATTTTAAATTTCCATAAAAATAAGATAATACTAAAAATATGGCTTATTGTTTAAACCTTATTTTTCTTTCTCCCACGTGTTTAGAACAAAGAACGAACCTTTAAATAAGGATCGCTCAATCCTAACTACAATTATTATAAAAGGAATAATTTCCTAGGTCATTGAAGGATATATGCATGGACGTTGCTATATTGCCCGAGAACAAATGAGAGTTGAGGCTCAGATTTAATGCCTTGTCTTCTCCAAAGATTTTACCCACAGACTAACCTTTCATCTAATTGTAAGAGGCCACTGAGAGGATACCATCGGTAATGAGTACACATAACCAAGAAAATTCTTTATTTTTTGAATCAAAATCTATGTATTTTCGACCATCTCGCATCACTATGTATATACTCCCTCAACTTATTATCTTTCCCCACTTATGAATTTATTACTCTTTATATTCCTTCAACTCTTGCACTCTATATTTTTCATCAATAATTTTTTTCTTCTTCAAGACTCTATCTGTTTATCAAGAATTTGTAAATCTCCATCTTTTATCTTTTATCAAGGCATTGTCCATGACGGTGTTGTCTTCATCCATAGACATTTGTGCTACTCGTCCCACTGTTGCCATAAATGAAGGAACATAAAGGAATGAACTTACTGATAGTAACCGAACCCATGGAGTTCGCGTCGCTGCCATACCAACCACCAATTATTTTAAAAGACTTGGTAAATCTCCTACAATTTTGAAAGATTTGTTTCTCAAGCATCTTACTCATCCTTCTATTATGTCTAATTATGTGTAATTAAAAATGGTAGTTAATATAGGGTTAAATGTATTATTATTATTATTATTATTATTATTATTATTATGACAATGTATATATAACGTTAATTAGGTTAAAATTTGATAAACTTTGGGTTATTAGGTTTAACTCTAGGTTGGACCTTGATTTGTATCTGTTTAACTGTGAAATTTGATCTCTGCTAATGTAACACCTTCATTTTCCACTACTATTTTTTTAAAACATTACAAAAGCAAAAATATACCAAACACATGTAGAAAAAATAAAACATTTACAAAAAAAGACATTGATGGGTCCCATGTTAGATACAAGGCTAAGAAACCTAATAAACCAAAAGCAATAGTAGAGTGTGTAATAAACATGATACACAGATACTAAAAGTAAATGTTTACAAAACAAGACCTGATGGGTCTCCAAAATATTCAAATACATGAGAGATATATTAAGCCAAAAGTATAAAGATACAATAGGCATAAAACAATGGTAATGTAACACCCCGAAATTTATTACTTTTTCGTTTTCAAGCAGAAATATTAACATAATATAGCAAGTGTTACCACCACACATAGTACAAGCCTAGTCCATACCTTTCTCGTACTACATGTAAGGCTAAAACTTTACATCAAGTAAATCAAAACTTACGAAATTAGATATAAATAGCAAAAGACTTGAATAATTTAGACATAATAACAGAGTATGGAGTACATGCTCTAGATAATACAATATATATATAAAAAAGATAAGGGGTTAAAAGAGATGAATAGTCCAAAAGCGATATCCAAAATCTAGGACACATAACATATGTGACCTCGGATAGAAATAACTCTACGCCTTAACCCCAGGGGTATAAACCTGCATCACTCCACCTAAAGAACCTCCTCAAAGTCAGTAGGATCATCATCATATACCTGCGATACAACATCTACAAATGTGTAGTATCAGTACGCATCTTGTATTGAGCAACATAACTATCCTAAAGAGATAGCATTGAGTGTGAGATCCATGCAAAGAAAGCAACAGAGCATATAATAACAAGATAATATCATGCTTACGTATATATATTAATTGAGAACATGAAACTCAACCTTCAAGCATAAAATAATGTAATATGAATGTATGGGTAGATGGGATCCATTGGTTATTATAGTTTATCATCATGATTACAACCAATTTATTATATTAGCTTAAGGACGGAGACTCAAAGAAACCATAATAACTAATCTAGTACTTGAACGGTACTAGCCCTAGCTGGCCCACCCAGAAACATAACTTGACCACCAAATAATAGGACACCTAGTCACTTAATTATGCATACCTCTTGTAGGGCCGAAATATATCAAGACACCTATAGAATAGAAAAAGGCCTCTTCAAACCTCGTAAGGCACCCGGGATCACAGAATAAAAACACCGAAATGGTACTAAGTGAATACCAAACCTAACTCGGATAGCTACCCCGAGTGGTACAAGTCCCGACCCAAGATCTTTCACTTTAAGTGATTAATGTTTTATCAAAGTTTTAGGTCGAACAAGAACAAGGCCACAAAACATCACTTAATCACTTCTTTGAACATAAACCAATTAGTTTATCAACTTCTAATATTACCTACGCACTTAATCCATAGATGAATCAAGGTTCGAACCATTTAGAGCACAAAGGCCCATAATCATGCCATTAAAGCCCAATTGAATATATGAGGCATTAAAGCCCGAGGGATATCATTAAGGCATGAAATCCTAAGGAAGATCATTAAGGCGTTAAAGTCTAAGTTTCATGCCATGAAAGGCCCAATATAATTAGTTCTCAATGTACATTAAATCCAATTATTTGAAACAAAGATCAATAACCAATATTTAAATCAATCGAGGGTTCACTTATAATGCTAAATTAAATAACTAGTCTAAAGATATAATAAATGACTAAAATATCAATAAGATCAACTAATTTAACTTAAGGTCAAGAGAGGTGTATTTCATGCTAAAAGTTATTACACTTAACCAACTATTTACTTAGGATGAAATATCAATAGGACAATAAGATAAAATATTAATATTCCTCAATGCACCCAAAATGTCTCTTTCTCTTTTTCTTACTTAATGAATTATTTTAATTAAGGTCTCTAAGTCTACTCATCAATGTCACCCAATTATTAGAATTATACATTCTAAATTCTTGTATTAGCATAATATTCAATTAGGTCTCAAAATTTCTAGAATTTTAAATGTAATGGCCAAAATGTCTTTATTCACCAAAAATTATTTTAAACTTCTAAAATTCATAACTTACTCTAAACAACATCAAATCCTAACATATCATATACCAAATTTTATGTAAAAGACACAATGAAGACAATTGTATACTTAAAACTTTCAAAAATAATCTGTATTGCCCAATGTATCCATGATTGAATATGTCCAAGCTTTATAAAAAATTCATTTCAACTCTAAATGATCCAAAACTCATAAACTAGCTTCTATACACTATTATACATACAAGAAAAATACTTAGATAAATTTAAAACAACCAAAGCTCACATAAAATAGCAAGGACGAGAGCTAAACTACTCGGATCCAAGCATATTCATCATGACTATATTGTAAATTCAGCACAACTCTACTGAACATTCATCACTTCTTCACTAAATATTCATCTCCTTTCCACCAGGCATAAACATATAAAAAGAATCACACAAATCATCTTCTCATTAGATGTTCATGCTTAAACACAAAAGATAGAAACATACACATGTCATACAATATTTTTCAAGATATTATTTCATGCTTATAATTAAAATAAAGCTATCCACACATAAGAGATTATAATACACCTAGCACAAAATTCTATTTCTAAAGGTTTGTTTAGTTACCAAAACTCCTCAGCTCCTTAGCAAAGCTAAAATAAGAAATCTAATAATTCCTTCTCTAAACCCACTTGGTCACCTTCAAGTATATAAGATAAAAGAGTTAGATAAACCAATTTTAATAAATAAGAAAAATGGGAAAGTCACCAATGATTAAAAATGATTTAGGTAAGTTAGAAAGTCAAATAAGTGGATAAAATGAGAAAAAATAATCACATAATTCTCAAAAATCATGAAAAAATTAGGAAAATATGAGGAATTAAATTAGGAACCCAAATATATAAAAATATTGGGCATAAAAGATAATTTGATGTCAAAATAAATTAAAAAAATCTAGAATGGTGATAATTGCATAGTGTCGATTAACCGAAAGAGGGTGGCAATAGATTGTCTGAGCCCCAGGTGATAAGGTTTTGGGCACTCCTAGCTAGTCTATCAATATAACAAATTGTTTGAACACAGATGAATTGGTTTGAAAACTAGGTTTTTAAAGGGTATAAAATTAAAATGAGGGTTTGAAGGTATAAATAAAATGTCTAAACAAGGTTTAATGCTAGAGAAGGAATAAAGAGACTTATCACCTAGAAATTAGTGTTAGAAAAATATTGGGTATTGCACTAGATGACTAAAAAATTCTAAGGAATTCAAAAATGATTAAGTTAGAATGATATAAAAGAATTTTGATGTCCAAGAGTGGCTTAAAATCATATGACACTTAAAACCATACAAAGGGTTAAGAGTTATGAAATAAAACATGTTAAAAACATGAAGATAGATGAGAATCATTTAAAGGATGTAATATACTCAAATTTAAACTATTGTTATCATACTTACATATATGAATCATACTTTTAGAAAAGTGGATATTATAATGAGCAAACAAGAGAGAAGGAGGATTGAGCACAATGTCGATTGCATCCCCCATTTTTTAAATACTTAAAATTTTGTTTAAAAGATAATGTGGAAGATTAAAAAAATGACAAGATAATGCTAACATTAAAAAAGGAGTGATCATTCACTTACATTATGTTCTATATAAGGCTAAAACATTAATTGAAATAATTCTCAACAATAAATGAGAATATCAAAAGAGATAACTGTAAATAATAAATGATACATTTTACAAAACCAATAAATAAGTCAAAATTATATGGGAGAAAACTAAGTCTTTAAATAACTAATAATAACACACAATGTTCCCAAAAGCCAAGGGAAAAACATCGACATCAGTTGGCTTAACTCTTAAGAAAAAATAAGCTCCCTCAAGAGCCCACCGCCCCCTCGATGATTGACACCAAATCCATCGATGACATTATAGCCCCATAATGATGCTAAACAAAGTTCTGGAACAAAATATGAAGAGGTTATAAGGACTGATCTACATAAGACAATATGTGAATTATTGGCTGCTGGATTCATTCCAAAAGCAATGAATGTTACTACTCTAAATCTTATCCCAAAGGTTCCTAGTGCTACAAAACCAGGAGACTATCACCCCATTGCTTGCTGTAACACCCTGTCCAAAATTATAGCAACTATTCTCACTTCTAGACTTCAAGAGATAATGACTAATCTGGTAGGTGGAACACAAACTACTTTTGTGAAAGGAAGGGCCATTAATGATAATATCCTAATTGTTATTGAGCTAATTCAAGGATATAGCCAAAATAATAAATCCCCTAGAATCATGCTAAAGCTTGATATGAAAAAATCTTATGATTCCATTCATTTGGATTTCCTTAAAAACATCCTCCTATCCATGCATTTTCCCATTCACTTTATGAAGATTTAAATGACCTGTGTTAAAATAGTTAGCTACTCTACAAGTTTAATGGGATTCTTCATCCTCCTTTCCAAGATAAAAGAGGTCTCAGACAGGGCAACCCTTTATCTCCCTATCTCTTTGTTTTGGTTATAGAGTTATTAAATCGATCCCTATGGAGCCTTTGGAATAATCCTGAGTTTTCCCTCACCAAAAATGCAAAGAGTTGAAGCTGGTCAAGATGACTTGCTTTTTTTTTCAAGGGTCATTTTTCTTTAGTAAAAGCAATCCTTGAAGTGTTCCACAACTTCTCAACTATCTTAGGATTATCTTTAAATACCTCTAAAGGTAGTATCTACTTTGGAGGTGCTTGTTCTGACCAATTGAAAGAAGAAATCTATGAGCACCTCCACATATCTGAGGGTGCATTACCTTTCACATATGTGGCAATTCCACTTAATGGAAATTTTTTATCTAAACAACATTATAAACCTCTGATTGACAAGTTCACAGTTCATTTAAGATCCTGGCATACCACACTTCTTAGCTATGCGGGTCGAAGGCAACTCATTCAAGCTGTCCTCTTCATTCTTCAAGCCTATTAGAGTCTTGTCTTCCCTCCGTCTAAATACATTTTCCTTGACATTAATGCTATATGTAGAAAATTTCTGTATTTTGGGACTGCATAGCAAGCTAAGCCAAGACTTATTTCATAAGATAAAATTTGCATGCCAAAGAGAGAAGGAGGCTTCGGTATCATAAATATTAATCATATCCATTTTAACTTTCACATTGTGTCATAGTGGTTTTAACTTTCACATGGGATAGAATAAGGGGATTTGAGCATGGTGAAGCAGAATTGATAATTTGGTGAGCCACTGCCTTCATAAGCAAATTCAAGTTACTCTTCTCATAAAATATAAAAACAAGAACATTTGGAGGTTGACACAATATTGGAAAAGATGGAGGTTCAAAGGTTAATGATTTAAACAAGGTATCTAAACATGATGGCGCATGCTGTTGAATTTCCTCACTGCCTCCTTCGCTTCTACTTCTCTATTATACCGTACAAAGCTGAAATGAAGATTGGAAGCCTTCCTCCCCTTTCGGCTGATATAGACATCCGCCACTCTCCCAGCTTCTTCGAACAGATCGTGCACTTCATCCAGAGCTATCTCTCTAGCTAAATTATCCACAAACATTGTAAAAACTAACTTTGAAGGATGCGGGTTGGATAGTTGCTGAAGATCTTTACCCCCAACGAAGGCATAGGGCATTTGCGCTAGCATGAAGTTACTTTCATGAGTAAACTTTTATTTTTTATTTTTTTTATGTGCTACTACTGCATACAATTGCCTAATTCAAGTGAAAGTAAATACAATAATAATATTGATCGAAATGAAAAAATCAAGTTAAAAATTAAATTTATCTTAAAAGTATATATATTAATACACTAATTTTAACTTAAAGGTAAAATCCAAAATAAATTATATTTATCTAAAAACTATATATATTAATACATTTATTTTATTTTATTTTATTAATAATTAACTAATACTAACCATAAATAATATGAAATAAAATAAAAATATGGAAAAAACTAATATTATAAATTAACTATCATCATCATCATCATGATTATTTTTTTTATTATTATTATATTAATTTTATATACTTTTTGTACCATAATTTTCTCTCATTTAAAATTTTTTTAGTTCATATTATTTAACAATCAATAAAAATAAAATTCGTATATTGATATACATATTTTTAGATCAATCTAATTTTTAATTTGATTTTTGAATTTGGGTTCATAATATTTTTTAAGTAAATTAGAAAAAATAATAAAAGTTATAAGACCATGTGAGGAGAAATTATGAGTTTGTTACAGTGGAATGATGTACATTTCATTAGTTGAGTTATTTGTTGTATATCAATGCACTCATAAGCGTCCAACGGATATTGATCAATTTATATATGATATATTATAGATAGTATAAAATATATTTAATGTATTTTTATATCCCATTAAAAATTTAAATAATTTAAAATAAATCCTAAATGCATAAGAACTATAAAAAATAGAATAAATATAAAAAATTCTCAATTCTAAAAATATTAAAAACCTAAAATAAATAGAAAAAACTTTGCACCCTAAATCCTAAATCCTAAATCCTACTAAAAATCTAAAAATTCTAAAATAAAAAAAAAATCCTAAACTCTAAACACTTACCTACAACCCATATTAGAAATTTAACAACCATAAAATATATAGAATAAATCCTAAGCTCTATTAAAATCTAAAAATCCAAAAATAGAATAACTAAATCCTAAACCATATCTAAAATCTAAAAAGCCAAAAATAAATGAAATTAACACTATTAAACATTTCAAACCCTCAAATAAATGGAATAAATTTTAAACCCTATTTAAAATCTCAAAAAAATAAAATAAATAGAATAGAACTTAAACCCTAAACCCTAAAAATTTTAATACCTAAAATAAATGAAATAGAACCTAAGCTATGAAAAACCTCAAAAACCTAAAATAAATACAATAAGCCTTAAACCACATATAAAATCTAAAAGCCTAAAATAAATGGAACAAATCCTAAATCATTAACTTAATCTAAAGAACATAAAATTTACCACAAATTAATCTAAACTTAAACAAACCTAAAACCCCTACTCCCTATTCTTTTTTAAACTCAAAATTATTGAATAAACCCTAAACCATGATTAAAATCTTAAGAAACTAAAAGAAATGGCATTAACCCTAAACTTAATAAATAAATAAATAAAAACTTAAGCCACAAAATAATCTAAAAGAATCTTAACTTATATGAACCTAAAGGCCCAAAGCCCTAAAATGAGCTGAATGTGAAAATAAATTAAGGGAAAATTAAATTTTAGCAATTAAAAAAGATGGAAAAAATTAGTTGACTCTTTGCATCTAAAGAGATTCAATAGGAGGCCATTAAGGATGAAGCACACAGGGATACCAATATCGCAACCGGGTTTTCATGATAATTGCTTTCACTTTATAATATATAACATATCAGCTCCAATCTGTGATTTAGGGCACTAACTACTTAACTATTAAGATTATTACAATATATGTTGTTTATAAAGACTCCCATTTATTATGATTATGTGACTGCCTAACTATTTATCAGATACCTGGAGTTTTGATCTCACCCCTTCATTTTTCTTACTTGAACGGTCTACAAATGTTCCTACATTTGTATTTTAGATAGTGGTTTTTTTTACCTTATCCTATATATATATAATGAGAACCAGCATTTATGATGATAACTAAGCAACACCATTATTTTTTGAGCTACTTACAATATTTTCCACAACCTAACACACGTATTGTGCACCACATATTATATGTATTTTCCTAACTTGAAACATAAATTTATAATATTTATGAAAATACCACTGTATTTTTTCCTTTACTCTAATACTATAGTTTTATAAGAGATGCACATTACTTTTATCCAACCATTGGAGTGTTTGGAGGAAATTTATATCGCTTACTGTAGGTATATTTATAACGTGATACGTAAATACCTAAAAATTATAAAAAAAAATGTCATTATTTTTTTTAATACTTAAATACTATTGTTTTTAAGAGACTTATAATAATTTATTCCATTTATTGAAAGTAGTTTTCATCATCTAAAACATAAATACACAATACTTATAAAAATGTCACATTTTTTTGTCTAATATTCAAATATTATAATTTTTGACTTATTTATAGTATTTTTTCTATTTACTATAAATAGCTTTTGTCATTTAGTGTAGATAATTTTTTTTACTCGAGAGTACGAATTTTCAACTCTCATCGAAAGTTATGTGTGTGTGTGTGTACATATTGAATGTAAGTATCTATTCATTTGTGATATTGCAAGCTTGGTAAGATATTTATGTAGTATATTTTTTTTTTCCCTGGCCGTACGATTTATCACCAAATCATTGGTATCCTTTTACCTCTCACCGACGAAGTGGCCGAAATATCTATTACTACATTATAAGCTACCAACCAACTTCTGTTTGATATTTTGTCTTAAGATTTTGGAAGTCACGCCCGAGTGCAAGAAGAAATGCACAATTCTACACACATCTACAGCGAAGAATTAACCTGCCTTAACCAAACCGTAGGTGGGGCAGACTGAACTAACCAGTCTGTTTAGTCTTACCATTAACATGGGATGTTCCAAGTACCAACACATGCTACACAACGAGAGAAAAACAGCATTGAAGTTGCTTTCGGTTAAGCATATCATATGCAAATGATAGTCCACTGGATTCGAAAGCACGAGGATCATGGGGGTTACCGGGGCTCTTGGTATTAAATAGAAGGTTAGGCTTGGCCAGGCCAACTAGAATACGACGACTAGAACACGTGAATAGGTGGAGAAACTACGAGAGTCAGCTTTTATCCATCCCTTCTGACCAACCTCGTTCTCTTCCTTTTCGTTCTTTAGAAAAGGAAAGAGGGAAAGAGGGGGGGGGGGGACCGAGTGCCATAATTTTCTGGAAGCAAACCCTTGTTTTCTTCCTTTCGTTTTCTCTCTTTGAATAAAACTTCCGTTGAATTATCAGAAAAATAAAAATGTATGTTTGATGGATGATCCATCGTCCTTGGTTTATCCATTCAGGAATTTTTTTTTCATTTTCTATTTTATATTCCAGTATTTTTTAAGATGTATATATCTATTTTTTTTTTTCGATTTTGACGTTCACTTTTCTTCCTACTTGGGAACCTTAATACTGAATATTATAGGTCCACTAGGTGAGATATCAGTTTTTCTAATGAGTTATTAAGATTATCACAACTAAAAAAAGGAAATCAACACTTTATAATACCAACCAATTATATTATTTTTGGAAAAAAAAATTTAAGTATCAACAAGTGTCTAATAATATTATTTTGACAAACAATTGAGTTATAATCAAAATTTACACCATATAAGTGCATTTTATTTCATCACGAGTATTCAAGCAAAGATTAGGGGACTACAAAGAAAAAAAAACATTTTCTTAATCCGCTCAGACCACCTACAATAATATTATCCATTTTCTCATTGAGTTTTTTTCACATAAAAAAAAATATTATGAGGATAATAATTTTCCCATTTTTTTCTTCCATTTTTTTATTCAACCATACTTTTTCTAATATAATGATAAAATTTTAAATCCTACTTAGTTGTATCTCATCAAATTTATCTTACACAACCATTTCTCAATTTCCATTTATCTTTTAAATATTATTTTTGTTAACAAATTTAAATACAAGATTTAATGTTGATAAAAAAACATATTAAATAATAAAACTCAATATATTAATTTTTAAAAGTCCATATATTTATTTCAAAAATAAAAATTATTACTAATATAAACCTCACTCTATTTTAAATTTCATAAAATTTAAAACTTAGAGATATTACATGAAGTACTTTTTTATTTTAAGTTAACTGTATTATATAATCCTGTTTTTTTTTTCATATCGTATAATCCTACCCGTGTATGGTATAGTCATTAATCTAAATTTTGTGTGTGGAAGAAAGTGGATTAAATGAATCCAAAACCAAATCCAGAATTAGAAGACAATGAACAATTGATAGTTTAAATACAAACAAAATAGTTAGAAAAAAAAATAGGGATCTATATTCGTTCACTTATATAATTATAAGATGATTCAACTAATCAATCAATTAATTACATAAATTAGTAATTCTCCAATAGTGGAGAATACTATAGAAAACAAGAAAAAATTGGCTCACACGACTTGATGGCTAGGTTTTACTATATCTCTTTTATATCAAATAATATCCTATAAGGGAAAACTACTTGTTTTGTAAAATAAGAAAAAACACGGTGCATGTTTAGAAAAAATGGGACCCCCTTTTTTTTATTTCCTTAATGTTAACTTTTTGGCCAAAACTTATCTAAAATATTTTGTGAATAAACACAACATATATTAGTAAACACAGGGCCCCTATGTTTATCACAGAACTCACAATCCCACATTAAACTTCTCTTATTGTATTAACTCGAGTTTATATGACCAAGCAAGAGCTACTATAGAGCACTTTCGGATTTGACCATGTAGCCTTATAGATCAACACAAGTCCTTCCATCACACTTTTGCCCCACTCATGCGCTTCTTGAAAAATTTTCATAAACTTTATGAAACTTTATAGGAGGGTCATCCATTCTAAAAATTGCTCTACGGCTAGCATGCTTAACTACAGAGTTCTTAAAATAGAATCACAAAAAATATGGTATATCATATTCATGTAAGTAGCCAAATCAATTCTTATAATAGTCTGCTCAATTTAGGGAATTACATTCACACCCACTCAAAGAATTCAACATCCTTGTTGTGCATCAACCACTAACTGTCTTAATACAGTTTATCCCAAGAATCATCCTACTAGGTGGCTCACTAGCTCATCCAAGTTCAGTATACAATTACGGTTTTACTTTGATACCATTTGTAACAACCTGAGTAGATACATCCAAGTGGGGACTACCTTAGAGCACTTTTGAATTTGGCTGGATGACCCCACATGTAATACCCTAAAATTTACTACTAAAAATTTTCATTTTTAAGGGTTAAAAGCAGAAGCTAAGATAATAAATTTTGAGGTGCTACCGCCACACTTAGTACCAGACCGATTTTCTCTACCATTTTGATACCAAGTGCTAAGGCTAAAATGTTACTTTACTTAAATTCCAAAAAGATAATTATCAAATAGAGTAGCGTAATAGTTAGAAATGTTAACTCACCTTCCTATTTATCAAATAGAGTAACTCATTATATAAGACCAATATGTAAGGCATGTATGCAGCACATCAGATGCCTCATATCAATCACACAAACATGGAATTATGCATATGTTAACTGAAATGTGATAAGCATTCATATAGCCACATGGATCAAGGTCATATGCCACCAATAATCATTCACTTAGAAATAGCATGACGTACTTTTGGAACATACTAGTGATGCTATTTATAGTATAATTAGAAAACTATGTCATCCTCAGTAGGAGGCGCAACTCACATAATCGACCCACAAACTTCTCAACAACATCACAACAAGAATGCTAAACACATCATTAGATCATATCATTTCATTCATTATTATTTAGACTCATGATATTAGTGTAGTAGTTAGTTAACTCATGAATTGTATATCCACATGGGTTCGAGACCCCAACTATTCTCATTGGTGGATTGACAAATAAGGAATAATCGTAGGACAGCATGCTTCTGACTACTATTCTCATTGATAGATCAGTAAATAAGGTACAACCCCAGGGTAGAACACTCATAGCTATTATTCTTACTGATGGATCGGTAAATAAGTTATAATCGGCCCCATCCCACGTGGTGTTCTACTGTAAGTAATTAGTGTCATCTTATAGGTTATCATTGTCCAAGGATTTTATTACTTGAGTTCGGGACCCCACTATTCTCACCGATGCCATTCCCAATGATTGTACCCTAACTCTATACCCTTATTTGTTATCTCTAGACTAGTGTATCCTCGATCAAGCATAGTTCCTTATTATGATGTTTTTGTTGCACAATCTTAACGTCTAATATGCATGGTCTTATTGCAACCAATAATGGGGA
Source organism: Tamarix chinensis (assembly GCA_030549775.1). Classification (NCBI taxonomy): domain Eukaryota; kingdom Viridiplantae; phylum Streptophyta; class Magnoliopsida; order Caryophyllales; family Tamaricaceae; genus Tamarix; species Tamarix chinensis. The sequence continues at coordinate 33,698,618 of CM060181.1, read as the reverse complement.
ACATTTGTGGAACGATTTTAAGTTTTTTTGCTTTTCTTTTTATAACTAGAGTTCGATCAAGCAAATAATCTGGTGAGGATAGAGTTAGTTTATATATATGTTATTATAATCTTATAAAATATTGAAGGAAGGACAGTTTGTGAATTAGATTTTAGATACGAAGGTATGTGGTACAATGCGAGTTTAACTAAGGGCATATGATGTAATATACTAAGTTATAAAGGAATATAGTGTATTATCCTTAAAATTTTCATTTATAAATAAGATTATGAAAGGTTAGCATATGCCTTACGATAAGAGAGAGAAAAAATACATATAGATCGAAGGTTAATTGAATATTAAGTGTGTGCTCTTGAATGTTGAGCCTGTCATATTTTGACACGAGAAATAAAACTAAGTGAATTTTTGGATAAAAGGTAGAGAGATAGAAGAGAGAAAGCTAATCATATAAAAATGTGTGCTCCCTTAAAATGATGTAGTTGAGTTCTTATTTATAATATAAGATGAGAGAGTGTTCATGGATCAAGCTTTTTTGATATTCAAACTAGAGAGATGTGGCTCATGTTAATGGTTAACTAAGATTCATAACATCATTCTCCTTTTCACTCGGGGGACTACGGATTTGGGATTCATCTCAATATACATTATAGGAAATTGATATACATAGGCATTGGAAATAGCTATACATTGCAACATAGGTTTAAAATTTTGAAGTCCCTTTGTTCTCACCATTAAAGAAAGGCAACATATGCCTTTTAATTTATATTTTAATAAATTGAAGCCTTTTTTTGCCAACACCTTTGTAGTTACTCAATGAATTTACATAAATCGTCATATTATTTTTTAATTAAGGATATAATTATTATATTATATAATACATTTATTACTTTCTATAATAGTGTGTGTGTGTGTCTATATATATATATATATATATATATATATATATATATATATTATATGAGAGTAAAAATTAATGAAAAATACTTTTTATTTTGAAACCAAAAAAAAAAATCAGTTTTGGTTAAGTTTTGGTACCGTAATCCTCCTCTTGCATCTTCGGACTAAAAATTGTCATGCCGCTAATTTTATGTAGTACTCCATCTCTTCGTTGTTATCCTCTCTTTTGCTAAGCGGAATTGTTCTTTAAAGCATACTCCCTTCATCCTGTTATAATTTCTTTTTTTTTGTATATGTAATTGAGATATCATTGAAAATATACGGAGCAGATTTTGCCGCCCGATTATTATGACCACTTTCCCCTTCTTGTAAGAAGGGTTCGGAATGATCATTTATTTTTCATTTACTAGGCCAAAATCAAATTAGGCACATAATAAAGAAGCATACACACCTTCTCCGGGCTCCACTACCAGAAATCAAAGAAACTACTCATACAACCAGACCCATTAAGGGCAAAGGGTAGACTGCATACCTCCACCCTTCGGCTATAACCGTCATAAGCCAATATCCCACCATCAAACAACAGCTACTATGCTCTAAGCTACTCAACACAAATATAGAATCTTACAACAAAAAGAAAGGCAACTCTTTTCCCCTTTACAAAAGATGAAACCGATGAAAAGATTATCACTCTAAATCCTTAAAGCAAGCACTTAAATCTTTAGATCTGACAGACCTTGCTTTGCCAATCCATCCCAGATAAAATTAGCACTCCTTGTATGATGTATATTAGTTTCACCCCTAATTATTTTACTAACATGTATGTAATTTAGTAGGTTGCTAATCCCCTAGGCCCTCCGTCATCACTTTTGCACCATTGCACCGTGTTTTCCGTCTTATTAGATCTCCAAATAGAAGCATCTCACCCGCTACATCTCCCACAATAATTTTATAGCATAGTAAATATAGCATAGGCCTCAGATTCATGGATTTTAATGAATAGGGGAGCTAGAAAATATAGCCCTAAAATTTCCTTTTCCAGTCTCATAGGACTACTTCGTGATGGGAAAAATAAGGGATTTCCAATACTAACAATTACCCAACATTAAGTAGATGGTGTTTAGTTTCAACCACAATAAAATAACAATCTACTGTAATATCAAATCAGCAAGTAAACAAGTGAAAATGCTCAAACAAATAAATAAAAGAGACATAAGAATTTTTACGTGGGAAACCTTCAAAGTGAAAGAGGTAAAAATCTATGGGACCTGGTCCAGAAAATTGTTCCACTATAATCAAATATGATTATAATAATCCCCTTACAATGAGCACCTAAAGGGTACACAACCCACCAAAAACACATCAACCAACAAACAACCAAACCAAGAAAAAGGATGAGGTTTCGTCACTAGAAAATAGGGACTCGGTACAGTGGCAATATCTCACAAACTAGAGCAGTAATTGACAAACCGACAGTTGCATTTGAAGAACCAGATGTCCCGAAGGTTCTGTCCAAATTTCAGCTAAATCGGAGCACTTTTGACCATCAATCGAAGCACTTGATGAATACTGCGCATGATAAAAATGCCCTGAACTGTACCTTTTAAAAAAAACCTTTGCAGTCTCGGTTTTGGTGTTTGATGGCCTTCCGAATTCTCTCAATACTCCTTAGAAAAGCTAAGAGTAAAATACTTCTCAAAGAAGCCAAAAAATAAATGAGCCAAGACCCTTTGGGCTTTCTCCATAAATAAAATAAATAAAACATGAGTTTTTTCACATAGGAAGGGACTCATGGCCCAACAAATCTCCCCTTCCTGACTATGTGGAAGTGGTCACCATCTCGGTGATGGAATGAAAAGTTTCAAATTTTCCCTTTGGTAATGCCTTTGTCATCATGTCCGAGCCATTGTCATCAGTGTGAATTTTCTCCAACTCAAGAAATTTCGCAGCAAGAACATCTCGAATCCAATGGTATCTCACATCAATGTGTTTGGACTTAGCATGGAAGGTTGGGTTCTTTGCAAGATGAATTGCACTTTGATTGTCACAATACAAGATATACCTCTTTTGATTAAACCCCAACTCTCGAATGAAACGCTTCATCTATAACAACTCCTTATATGCTTCCATTGCTACAATGAACTATAATTCAGTTGCAGATAATGCAACACATTTTTGTAGTCGTGATTGCCAAGCAACATTTCCCCCGTAAAGGTGATCAAATAACCCAAAGTAGACTTTCTTGAATCAATATCACCAGCCATGTTAGAATCAGAATACCCAACTAGCTCAGCTTTCCAATTTCCAACACACAGTTTCATATTAGCATAACCTCTAAGATATCTCATGAACCATTTCACAGCATTCCAAGGCTCTTTGCCAAGATTAGAGAGAAATATGCTAACTAAACCAACATCATGAGCTAAATATAGTCTTATACAAACCATTACATACATCAAGCTACCTACTACCGAGGCATAAGGAACACTCACCATAGCATTTTTCTCTTCGATGGTAGAAAGACATTGACTTGAACTCAACTTAAAATGCATAGCAAGAGGGGTACTTACAGGCTTGGCTTTGTCCATGTTGAAATGTTCAAGAAATTTCTGGATGTATGCCTCTTGAGATAACCAAAGATTTCTTGTCTTCCTATCACGAGTGATTTGCATAGCAAGTATTTGCTTAGTCGGCCCAAGCTCTTTCATTACAAATACCTTGCTCATCTCTTGCTTCAATTGAGTGATTCTTGCCATATTCTTGGCAAAAATGAGCATATCATCAACATATAAAAGCAAGATTATAAAATCATCATCAGTAAACCTTTTTATGAAGACACAATGATCAGAAGAAGTCTTCTTGTAGCCAAGCTCCCCCATGAAAGACTCAAACTTTCGCTACCACTGTCGAGGAGCCTACTTAAAGCCATATAAACTCTTCATCAATTTGCACACATAATATTCTTTACCTTTCACCTTGAAAACCTCTAGTTTCTCCATGTAAATGTCTTCCTTGAGGTCACCATGAAGGAAGGCTGTCTTGACATCCATTTGATCAATTTCCAAGTCAAGACTTGCAGCTAGTCCCAAGACCACTCTGATCGAAGACATTTTGACAACTTGTGCAAATATCTCATTAAAGTCTATGCCTTTCAGTTGATTACAGCCCTTGACAACTAGTCTAGCCTTCGGTCGAGGCTTCTTAGTAGTCTCATCTATTTTCCACTTGTATATCTATCGATTCTTTAAAGCTTTCTTACCCTTAGGCAACTTGACAAGGTTATATGTGTGATTAGTATGAAAATAATTCATTTCCTCCTTCATTGCCTCAAGCCATTGTTGCTTTTTTTCACTCTCCATGGCTTCTTGAAATCATTCAAGTTCTCCCCCGTCAATCAACAACACATATTGACTCAGAGGGTATCGGGTTGATGGTTGAGGCTGTCGAGAAGACCTTCTCAAAGGGGCTAGTTGAATCTCATGATTATCTTGATGACCATCATTCACATCATCAATATCACTATCATCATGCACATTATCTCCAACTCGATCTCTATTTTCATCGTCATCTCGAGCCTCAATCTCATGATCATTCTCTTGAGTATCATCTTGTGCTGGTGTAGGAGTAGGTGTCATTGGAGGCAAATCAAGATCAATCAAATCACCATGGCTGTTTCTACTAGGAGTTGTAGACAACTTCTCTTTTGGTATATCAATGATGGTTTGATCTTCTACAAACACAACATCTCTACTTCAAATCAATTTCTTCTCAATTGAATCATAAAACCTGTAGCCCATCTCATCTTCACCATATCCAAGAAAAATGCATTGGCGGGTCTTGGAGTCAAGCTTCGATCTTTCATCTCTTAGCACATGCACATAAGCCTTGCATCCAAACATGCGCAAGTGATCATAAGAAGGCTCCTTGCCAAACCAACCCTTGTTTGGAACATCACCCTTCAAGGAAACACAAGAAGAAAGATTTATCACATGATCAGTTGTAAATAAAGCCTCACCCTAGAAGCTTTTGGGCAGTTTTTCTTCTGAAAGCAAACAAAGGACCCTCTCAACCAAGGTTCTGTTCATCCGTTCTGCTACACCATTGAACTGAGGAGTTTTCTTTGGAGTTCTTTGATGTTGTATACCCTATGCTTTGCAATAATCATCTAGTGGCCCAATATATTCACCTCCATTGTCAGAATGCAAGCATTTGAGTTTTCTCCCAGACTATCTTTCAACAATAGCATGAAATTTCTTGAAGACACCAAATACTTCATCTTTGGATTTAAAAGCATAGACCCAGAGTTTTCTAGAAAAGTCATCAATGAAGGTAACAAAATAAAGCGCACCACCAAGAGATCTTACCTTCAAACCATAGACGTCAAAATGAACTAACTCAAGGAAACTTGGCTTCCTTGATGGAGTTTGGGTCTTGAAAGAGACCCTGGTTTGCTTACCAATCATGCAATGAGAACATCTTTCCAACTTTGCACTCTTTACACCAGATAGCAAATTCTTCTTAGCCAAACAGTTTATGCCTTTCTCACTTATGTGACTGAGCCTTCTATGCCATAATGTACCAGGGTCATGCTCTACAACATTGACAATATCCTTTCCAATAGAAGCATGCATAACATAGAGACTTGAGTGCTTTTTACCATGAGCTACCACCAAGAAACCTTTAGTGAGCTTCCACTGTCCTCCACTAAAGGTGTTGCAGAAACCATCATCATCAAGCTTACCTGTGGAAATCAAACTCAAGCACATATCAGGAGCATGTATGACATTCTTGAGAAGTAACTTTACTCCACTATCAGTGACCAAACAAACATCACCAATGCATACAACTTTTGCAAAACCATCATTACCCATCTTCAATACCCCATAGTCACCAGGAGTATAAGAGGTGAAGAAATTGATCCTGGATGTAACATGTAAAGAGGCACCACTATCAACAACCCAACTTGACTCATGACTAGCAAGATTCACCAAATTCTCATCATAAACAACTAGAAGATCATCAGTAGTGGCGGCAGCAGCATGATCATTATTACCCTGCTCATTATCTCGACTCTTTTCATGCTTCTTGTTGTTGTTATTGTTGTTGCCTTACTTTTTATCCCTTTTCCACTTGTAGCAAAATTTCTAGATATGACCCATCTTATTATAATAACGGCACTGCATGTTTTTGTACCTACCTCTAGACTTGCTGCTACTCTTGCCTCTGTCACTTGGACCCTTGCTCTTACTTCTCCCCTATTCTCGGCAACCAATGTCTCTTCCGATTTTGAATATGAACCTTAAGACTTCTTTCTCATTTCCTTATTCAAAACACCAACCTTAGCAATACCTAAAGTAATCTTGCCATTAGGAGCTATATTACATAGAGTCATACGAAGAGTATCCCAAGTATCCGGTAGAGTACTAAGCAATAAAAGTCCCTGTACTTCATCATCAAATTTAATCTCCATAGAACAAAGTTGTTGAATAACACTCTCAAAATCATTCAAATGATCAAACATAGCAGCACCTTCTTTGTACTTTAAACCCATCAATTTCTTGATTAAAAACAACTTATTATTACCAGATTTACTAGCATATAAAGATTCAAGTTTATCCCACAAGCTCTTTGCATTTGTTTCATTATTAATGTGGTTGAGAACATTGTCATCTACCCATTGACGAATATAAGCATAAACCAGCTCATACTCAAATGTCCATACATCATCCTCTTTATCAGTGGGTTTTGTCTTACCAAACACAGGTAAGTGCCAACTCTTGACATACAACAAGTCCATCTTTTCTTTCCATAGATGATAAGTAGGGCCATTCAAACTAACCATCCTACTAGTGTTGATAGAAGATGATTCCATAGCTTACACAAACGAACAACCACAAATCACAAACCAAAGCTTTGATACCAGTTGATAGGAAAAACAAGAGGTTCCCAATACTAACAATTACCCAACACTAAGTACATGGTGTTTAGTTTCAACCACAATAAGATAATAATCCACAATCAAATTAGCAAGTAAACAAGTGTAAATGCTCAAGTAAATAAATAAAAGAGACATAAGAATTTTTACGTGGGAAACCTTCAAAGTGAAAGAGGTAAAAATCTATGGGACCTGGTCCAGAAAATTGCTCCACTATAATCAAATATGGTTATAATAATCCCCTTACCATGAGCACCTAAAGGGTACACAACCCACCAAAAACACATCAACCAACAAACAATCAAACCAAGAAAAAGGATGAGGTTTCGTCACTAGAAAATAGGGACTCGGTACAGTGGCAATATCTCACAAACTAGAGCAGTAATTGACAAACCGACAGTTGCATTTGAAGAACCAGATGTCCCGAAGGTGCTGTCCAAATTTTAGCTAAATCGGAGCACGTTTGGCATTCGATCGGAACACTTGATGAAGACTACGCATGAGAAAAACATCCAGAACTGTACCTTTTAAAAAAAAACATTTGCACTCCCGGTTTCGGTATTTGATGGCCTTCCGAATTGTCTTAATACTCCTTAGAAAAGCTAAGAGTAAAATACTTTTTAAAGAAGGTAAAAAATAAATGAGTCAAAACCCTTTGGGCTATCCCCATAAATAAAATAAATAAAATATGAATTTTTCCACATAAAAAGTGACTCATAGCCCAACACTTCGTGCACTACCCAAGGCTCGACAAGGAAAAATAAAAATTTCCATAACTGATTCGGTATCCCTCAAATTGATAGCTGCATGAACTCATCTTTGATAAGAAAAGTACTTACATTATCTTGTTTTACTATTTTTTTTCTTTTTTTATATTTTCTTTTGTTAATGGGTTGCAGAGTATAGAAACGGATGAAATTTTTTAAAAATTCACTTCAAATTTTTTTGACCTCTAATTCAGCACTTCATGCATTACAAAGTCAGAAACCTTTTTGTTCTTTTTCTTTTTTGTTTCTTTTTCCGTGTCGCAAAGAAAATAATATCTTCCCAGTCATGTCGTCATGTTGATTTATTTAAAAGAGAAGAAGCACAAGAAGAGCACGGACTCCATTGTACGTGGTATTATATCAAACTGATGACATTGTTACAAAATTAAACTTTCGTATACTTATAAACGAATTGAATTTTTGTATGCTTATATGAAGATTAGTAGATACTTCAGTGGAAATGCAGTAATATTAGCCTTATATAATACTATACTTTTCTTCATTGCTACACCCAGCAAGCATGTGTCAAAACGGTTTCCAGCTTCTGGCGCCTTTTGGAGTGGAATAAGCATATGCTATGCATCCAAGCTCTCCGACTATTCTCTCTTTCTACTAATCTGCCAGAGTTGGACTTGGATCAAGACATCTTGGCCCTGGCGAAAAACACCCCAGCAAACAGCCCTGCAATCAACACAGTCAACTTTTCAGTACCATTAAAGAGAATTCCCTTGAACCAAAAAAAAAATTAAAAGGGGGAAAAATATTTTAATGTGAGGCTTGCTCCTGTCACTTACCAAAGAGTATGCTAAAGAGATTTGGTACACTAAGTGGAACGTTAAACAAGGTTATACCAGCTATAGATATTGGAACTTTGTTCAAAGAACCGACCAGGCTGCAGAAAAGGCACTTCATGTTATTCCCAAAATAAAAGAAAACATAACAGTAAAGCTACACAAAATGAGATCGACAGGACAGGGTATGGTGATCACGCACGTAAATCTTGGTCCCCTGTTTGCATCCCATAATGAATTCAAAAGTGACTAGCAGATAAGTTGGTAATAATTTCACACGAGAACAATTACCTATAAGTTGTGGGGCTTGTCTGGTTTAAGAACCACATCGATGTGAAGCTAATGGCGAGTCCCAACAAACCACTAAGCGTTGCTACAACCCAGAACATTGGCAGCGTAATTACATCCCTACAAACAACCAAAAACCGTAATCATTTGCTAGATCAATTCCATGGGCAAAGTAGCATGCAGGTAAAAGAGAACTTACGTATTCTTTATATAATCCCATTCACCAAAGATGAGAATCAGAAAGATCGCAAAAGGTAAAGACAGTGAATTGTTGAGCAGCACCATTGAAGCTTCATTAAGAGATCCAGATCTAGTAGCTTGTTTTGCTGTGTCCATAACCTTCCTCAACTTAATCTGCACAATATACAATTCAATGTGAAATTAACAGCTAGAATTTCCTACCGTAACATACAATGTTGAGGGAAAACACTGGGAATAGGGACAGGAAGCAGGACAAAAATCAGTTATGTAATGAATGTGGAAAATGCATACAGAGTAGCTTGCTGTTAGAACGCAATTCATCAGTTGCCATGCATATCCTGTCGCATTGAAAGAGAGATCTGTGACGCCACCACTTACAGCAGAGATGATCTGGTCATGAATAAAAAGTAAAAACAAACTCAAATGAAAGTACAACACAAAGAAAGACAGGAAACAGAATTCTAATTCTTATTAGCTGAAAAATGGATAGATCATGTGCATCATGCATGGGAGCCAAGCGCAGTGGCTTATGATTTCCATAGATTCTGAAGGAGTTTTAATATATGATAGCACAACACTTATTGCATCTAAAACTCTTAAACCAGTAGGCAACCGGGTGAATGCCACCAATATCTACATTCAGAAAAATCAATGGTAATAATGGAATAAAATATCATCCAATAAACAGATACATCACAATACATTCGGATTTTTGGCTTACTGATATGCAAAATGTCCAATACGTGATGTAGGAATAAAATCACATACATATCGGCAAACACAATACATTTTGCCCAATATATTTTGATATTTACTGCATTTATTCATATATGCTGATAATTGTTGTGGAAAAAAACACACACACAGCGACACCCATAACATATAAAATATCGTTCTTGATACTCCAATACTGCAACACCAACCACAGTTTTACTGCCTGATGGTAATCCTAAGTATCTCAGAGTTGCAAGTCATTGCATTACTACTACTTCATTGTGGATGTGTAGACCTTTTTACACAGCATACGGCTGAATCCTCTCCTATCCGGGTTGTAGTAAACTGGAGTATAAATAAATAAATAAAAAGGGCATGCAATGTACCATCAGAAACATAGCAGTCCAAACTTTATGATTCTGGCGTTTCCGGAAAATGTAAAATTCTCCAATTGCAGTCATTATGTTTGTCATATTCTTCAGAATTGTCACCATTGCAATGTTGATGTACTTCAAGCTGCAACAAAAAGAAAATTAGGGAAAGGAAAATCCAAAGTCCTGGATTGAATCGGTTCAAATTACTCATGGCATCATTCTACAAGTCAGGAAACCCAATCTTTCATCTGGAATGCCCCACATACCTATACATTCCAGAAACAAGCATGCCAACAAAGATAATGTTGACAGGGATCCATACTCTGATGAGCTTCCAGTTCAGCTTCTCTAATGTTACAACTCCAGATAATCCTAATACAAGTACAATCAAGGTGCTGATCAAGTTCTGCACCAGAAGTGAAAACCCTGATGTCAAAATGCTAAGCTGAATTTTACTCTAATCATTACAGAGAGGAAAGAGCATGCAATTTGAAGTTAAAAGAGCATACATATTAACTTCAACATCATAATTCTAGAAGGAACCCTGATTGAGGAATAGTAAAAGCAAGCTCTTTATAGTGACAACAAAAAGTAGAGGCTGTGATGGAAGCTGGTGATACCTGATAAAACATCAAAGCAATTCCAGCATTGAAGTTATAAGTTGACAGAACCACTTTGTTCAGCAGTATCATGCTACAAGAAGAAAGGCAGTAGGCAGCTCCAGACAAAAGGGGACCCGATTTCCTTGCTGATCCATGTTCCCGCTTCTCTTCCCCATGTATAGGACTATTGCTAGAGCTATTATATTCTGCTTGACTCCATCGAAGAAACCTATTCGAGAGACTGTAAAGACTTTTCTTAGTAACGTAATTGAAGGATATCAATAATAAAACATATTCAGATGTTCCTAATACAACGTAATTGAAGGTAATAAATTCTTCACAATCACATGTTCAAGTCAAGTGTACATATAAATTCCATATGAATGATGTGCACATGTTAACCAAAAGTAGAAAGAATAAAACAACAGGGTTAATAATAATAAGAAGAAGAAGAAAAAGAAGAAGACGAAGAAGACGAAGAAGAAGAAGAAGAAATCAGTTACACAATGTTTGGATGAAGGAATTCTAGAAGAAATTTCACTTCAAAAATGGATTTATGAACTTTTCTAACCTAATTCCTTTGTTTGGGTACTTCAAAATATAACTTAGATACTTCTCCGACATTTTGAAATCTATGTTAAAATTCCACCAAATAAAAGTTTGAAATAAGTTTATAGTATATTTATATAGTCTCATGAATAAAAATAAGAGCGGTATTATAATCCAAATTTGTTATATAAAAATATCCAAACATGAAAGCTTAAAAAATTTCTATTAATTGTAAATGTGAAATTTTAAAAGTGAATTAACTTTCAATATTCCATCATTTTCAATATTCGTACAGTTTTCCGTCCAAACAAAGCTTTAAGAAACCAAAAGAGCAAGAGAAGTGTGCACATGTCATTCAAAAAAATGCATCAAATTGGGGGGGGGGGGTAAACGGTCCATCAAAATTGAGCAACACTCCTATTCACAGGCAAGGTAAGCAGTTAGCACTGTTTCTCAGTGAACTCAGGATTACAGACAAAGGATCTGATAATGCTCAAACTGTACAGAGGAATAAAAGCTCAATTAATTTCAGTTCTTCCGAAAAAATATCATACCTGTCATTTAATGATATATTCATCGCATTCTTCCCATGGTGAAAGCCGTCAAGTATCTTGTGAACGGTATTAACCCCCCACTCAAAAGTCGCTTTCCCATTCATAGGGGTTACATCTGTTTCAAATTGATCATAGTTGCTGACAATTTCCACCTTGGAATCTGATGACATCGAACAACCTGAGAACATGCAACATGCAACATGTTGATATTAGCAGCTCCTAAACCAATTAACAATGAGCACAGGACACGATGCAATATGGCTTGATTCTAGCAAGAATCATGTTAATCTCTAAATTATTAAGCACATATAAGACTAGTCTAGAAAACCTTTCAATTCCAGCTGAAGTTGCTATTCTCTCTCCTTCCTCCAACACCTAGGGCATTCACATTGAACATTGCTCAATGTATAAGCATGTAATGGAAATGAACGTTGTACGAAAGCCAGGGTAGTTGTCATTTATCTGCTATGCTAAGGGTCAAACATGCAGAGGGAGCACCCAAAAAACAATGAAAATTATTGTCCTGCGCTCCGTATGCCATTTTATTTGGCTGCAATAGTGAGCTCCAAATCCCAAGTGATTCAAATTATGAACCAAAATACCACGCTAACAGCACAAAATACGGCAACAATCAAAGCTAGCGGCAACTACTAGATTTGACAGGTCCGGAGATTCCAAAGTTATTGAATAAAAAAAAGAACAAACTTCTCCTAGTACTTGATCGGTGCACAGACAAAATAGAAGCTTTATTGCGACTGAACATACAACAATCTCCATAAAGAAAACACAAAAATCATCGGAAAGCAGCAAAATATTTACCTCCCCAAGTGATCTGAACTCGATCACTCTCAAAAAGTCAAAGAGATCAATTCACTCCGGTCTAAGTTTGCTTCAATAGTTGAACGAAAATAATAATAACCTCAGCAACCGTATCACCAACAGAAACGAGCGATATAACTACGGAGTGATAGACGAAATCGTAAGAGAAGACAGGCAACCGAAAGTACCAAGTTGTAAACTAAGGCGGGGTATTCAGACGCATAATTCAGTACAACAACAAGAAGAATAAAGTACGAGATCACGTAAATTGCGTGATTTATTCTCTCTCGCTTACTTTGGCTTTTCGACGATTAAGCAAAGTAAGAAAAGGAAAAATATCGCGAGGAAGAAATTAAATGTGGAAGCAAAGTAAGAAAACAAAAAATATCATGAGGAAGAAATTAAATGTGGAAGCGAGAATCCAGGAAGGAGATGAGAGAAGAGCCACTCGATTTTCGATTTCGGTGCAGTTTCCGAGGCAATTTGGTAAGTCAAATCCACCATATAAACCTTCTCCTCTTCTTTTTCTAGATGAGATCATGGTAGTTTTATATCAATTTATTTGCTTCAGATTCCGAGGAAAGATAGAATGAATTAATTGTGGAATCGAACCGAACAAGAAAGAGAATTGCGGTTGTGACTTGTGAGTGAGAAGCAAAGGTCTTCTACTACGTGCTTAGGTGTGGTTGGAAAATTCAAATGAGAGATTTGAATTTATTTATTTTTTCCCTCTTTTAGCGCGGAAAACGCGGCTTTCATGCCCGTTGTCTCTGCCCCGACGGCGGGGACACAGAGAGAGTTACGGAAGGCTTAAAGAGGCTCACTTTGCAATTACTTACTGTAGCGGTACACGGAGTCGGACTGCTGCGTGTTTCTGACTCATAGCTTGGGAAACCATTTTGAGCCAACGTTAAGGATTCGCTCCTCCGCCCATAGTTTGCTGATCTGAAGCGACCCGTCAAAGAAGCTACGAAAATCAGTTCATGGGGGTTTTGGGTTGGGTGGGTGGGGGGGTGGTTGTACACACAGGCTCCAAATCGAGCAGAATTATTGGAACCATGGTGGAATCGATCGTGGAATCAATATCTTTATTGACTTATGAATCATATCGATATATAAAATTAGTTGAATGAGTAATATATATTAAAATAGTAAATAAACAAATAAAATAAAATTATATAAGAATCTAATTAGTTTTGTGGCTAGTTTTTAGATGGATTTATCTTTTTTTTTTACCAATTTGGTCAATTTTTATTTGTTTTTCATTGATTATGATATTTAGAGAATTATTTTATGAAATCATTATGATTTCAAATGCTCTGATTGAAACTCACTAGCTTTCTATTAAAAAAAAATAAATAAAACTAGCTCTTTTATCATAAACTAAAACAAATGTACAAAGAGAAAAAAGTACTAGTCTATAAATGTCAAGAGATGTTATTTTATTGTACTTTTTTTTATTTATAGGAATATTGTAAAGATAAATAAAAGAAATATATTGTATAAGTGATCTCAATTGCTATGAACGTGTTATGATATGAGATGGAGTAAGGAGAAATTTTGCTATATATCGAGTTTCAAATATTGCAAAATGAAGGAGAATGTGTAATATTATATTACAAAATGTATATCATAATAAGAGAGATATGTATCTATAAAGTTTTATAAAATTTGTATACCATAATACTTGAAGATATTTATTTTCATATTACAATAAATATTATCATGTTTGGAACCGATTATAAAAATCAATTATCCATGATAATTATTTATTTTGAATTTTTTAAGCTAATATATATATTTTTTAAATAATTATCATAAATAATTACTTTTAATATATAGCTCCAAACATGGGTTATGTGTATTACAACATTAGAGAGTGTGTATTAGAGTACTATTAAATGTGTATCATAATACTAGAAGAATGTGTATTGCAATTTTGTTTCCAATCTCTTCCTCTTTATAAAGTAAAGGAGAATGTGTAATGGGTATCCTAATAAAGAAGATGTGTACATGTATAGTTATGAAGGATGTGGATTGTAATACTTGAAGATGTTTATTCTTATATTACAAGATGCATATCATAATAATAGAAGATATATATTATAGTATTACAAAATTTATATTGTAGTGTTATTGAATGTTTATTGTTATATTACATATGTGTATCGTAGTAATGGAGATTGTGTATATTAATACTAAAACATATGAAGTTATAAAGGGTGTGCATTATAGTACTTGAAGATATTTATTCTTTTATAGTTGTACTGTAAAATGTGCATTGTAATGTGCAATACTATTGAATGCTTCTTATAGTAATGTGTATTGTTAGTAATGAATAATGTATATCTTAGTATTGGAACATATGGATAGCTATAATGGAGATTTTTTTAATATTATAAGATGTATATTGTAGTTTCATAAGATGATTATCATAATACTAGAAGATATGTATTATAGTATTATAGAATGCGTGTATTGTAGCACTATTTTTTTTTAATTATTATAGTAATGTGTATTATTATATTGCAAAATGTGTATCATTGTATTGGAGGATGTTTTTCATAATATTAGAACATGTATATAGTCATGAAGGATGTGTTTTAATGTAAAATATATATGTCTTCATATACATGTATATTTTTCTTTTTGTATCGAAAATATATCAATATGGATATATAGAGAAAAATCTCACCATGATTTTGATATATTTTTTAATGATTTAAATTTAAGACTATTAGTTTTAAAATTTTGTAAAAAAGGGGACCATTAGTTAAAATATACCACCATGTCTTCTACTAATCAAATTAAAGTTCAATAAAAATACATATTTGTCACTATGTATATTGCATCATGGGAATGACTCCATGATATTAATTGCCCTTTAGGTCAACATATTATCTTCATGAAAGAAACGTAAGAGAGAAACATTTTATTGAATCTCTGTCTTGAATATATATATATATATATATATAGGGTGAAGGTCCCGTATAAACCATTTCTAAGATACATATATAAGAACCAATATTAATCATTAGATTAGTATTTGATCAATGGTCAAAATTTAGTAAATACATAACTTAAATTTATTTTAATCTCAACCTTTAAATCTTCTAGATCTAACGGTGATTAACGGTTCCTACATTTGTATTTTAAATAGTAGTTTGTATCAGAGCCTAAATCTATATATATATATATATATATATGTATGTATGTATGTATAAAATATAAATTAAAAGTATATTATAAAAATATAATTGGGTATCAGAGGTGGGATCAGATATCTGGGATAGGGTCAGGTTTGAGGTATTGGGTTAGATTTTAATATCGGAGAATGAATTGAGGATGGGAATAGATCGGGGATCAGATCAAAAATTCCTAGTTAAGAAAAACATAGGGGATCGGGGTGGATTCAAAGAGTATTTTACTTAACAGGTTCATAGATTAAGATGGGATCCCTAGTCTTGATTCATCTTATTGCCATCTCTACTTGTGTCCAATAAGATATTTAGCTAATGTCTATAAATGGTAATTAGGCGAATAAAAAAATGAAATTCAATGAATTTTAGCTAATGGGTGTAATCATGGACATAAGTAAAGGGATATAGATATGATAATTGATAAACGACAAATCATTTATCAAGTTTAGGTTCAAATATGGGGCCTGCTAAATTAGACCTAAATTGTGTGTGTGTGTGTGTGTGTGTGTGTGAGTGAGTGTGAGTGTAATTTATAAGGCTACATCCTAACTTTACATCTAAATAACTTTTTATATACCTTTTCTTCTTCTATAATTTTATCTATTATAAAATGAAAAATCATTGGCTTATCCATCACTTATTAGACATCTAACAATTTTTGATATAGACATCTATTAGGGTTTGGGTGCTAGTCTTAGTACATCGTTTCTTGTTGAGTTTGGATTTCGATCATGAGTTCCAAAATCAAATGAAAACAATTTACATCCTTATATGTCATAGATTTGTTTATTACATTCATAAATTTACTTTAGAATAAGTTTTAGTTAATTGGCTTAATAATTTTTGCATACTTTGTGTTTTTGTAATTTCGGTTGTAATTTTCATATTTAACTTTATTTTGTAACATCCTTAAATTTTGAACCAAAAAATTTTATTTTAAAGATAATATGGAAACATTTTTAAAAGAAAAAATAGGGAATATTACATTCACATCAGCCATGAGAGAGGTGTGATCATCACCAATCCTATACCTAATGCAAGGCAAAACAAAAAAAAACCACAAAAGAATGCATAGCTCTATTTTTAATACAACAATAATAATAGTAACAATGATGAGACTAATGATAATATTGTAATACCCTGATTTTTACTAGTAAAAATTTTTTTTTTTACAACAGAAACATATAAGTAAAATATTGGGGGTTACCGCTGTAATTGACATAAGTCTTATTTGCCCAACCATCTTTCTATTAATTATGAGGCTAAAATAATTTATAGTAAAACAGGAAAATTAGAAATTGAAGAAACATTTATAAGAAAATATGAGTTTAGAGGTTGACTCTGAATTACAATAACACAATATAAAGTAAGGGATACCATGGATCAAGAGTTCAAAAATGTATCCAGGTAAATACATCAATAGGATAACATTACTCTTCACCCAAACACCCAATACAGATAACAAATCACTCATCCCCATATAGTACATCAAAAGTAGCATAGTTATCTAGGGGATCTTTCGAGACCTGTACAAAAGAATCAGGGTCTCCTGCTCGTGGGAATGAGCAACATCCATAAAAAGGTTAGTCAGTATACTATACACTAAGTAAAGTAACAATACTATCAAATTAGGGATACAAACAACACATGCATTCACAACTGATCATAAGTACACATTTAAACCAATGATACACCTCATAACATAAATAGTGATCCAAGCCTCTTTATTAGATATAACCATTTTCATTCTTTTATATACGTTGAGTTCTAGAACCTCATTATTCTTAAAATGGTGGAACGGTCTGAAGCACCTTCTCAGGGACAACACACTTAAACCACTATTATCATCCGGTGGAACGGATATGAAAGCATCACCTTATCGGGGGAAAAATGCTCCTGAGCAATTATTATTGTAACACTCCCAAAATTCACCACTAAAAAAAGTTATTTTATTTAAAATTTAGCCAAAGAAAAATTCAAAAATAATGAATTTTGGGGATATTACCGCCACACAAAGTACCATACCAATTTTCTCCTTTTGTTCCAGTACCAAGTGCTAAGGCTAAAGGATTATATACAATTTCTTCAAAATTAGACTTTAGTTAAATTAGATTAATGCAATAGTTACTTTACATGAATACAATCCACCAATAGTGGTTACAAGTATCAAGATCATTTATCAAGAAATTTAAAAAGGGTGAAAGAGAACCCCTAAAGGTTTCCCTGGATAAATCCTTACGCTCTTTTCCGTTGCCCACTTGAATAGCATTTGTAATGGACCTGCAAGGGGCACTGCCCATTGAATAGACAAGAGCCCATAAAGGGAACCCTTCAGTACTATGGTAATAACCCTTTAAACCACACTCAAAGGCAGGCCCGCATGCAACACATAATATAAAAACTCTATAGGGATATAACATGCAGACTAATATGCAAGGAGATACCACATACAATGAGAGATGCATAACATAAAATTCATGTACTTACAAAGCCATCACCTACCCAGGTAGGGACAAGTACTGAAGCTAAATCAGGTCATATCAATAGATCATAAAGTGAATCAATACTTTTTGGGCCTTAAGCCATTAATTAATCATTATTCAACCATCATCATTCAATTTATATCCATGTGAGTGTGTAACCCCACTATTATAGCCGATGGACCGAAAATATATAGGGCAGAACGTACCTGACCACTATTATTCACTAGTGGACCGGTCTCTAGGGCTCCCTGCACCTGGCCACTATTATTTGTCAGTTGACCGATCTAGTCCCAACTTACATGGTATTCCATTGTAAGTGATTAGTGTCTTCTTATAATTTATTAATATCCAACATTTGGTTTATTGAGCTAGGGATCCCCCACTATTATAGCTAGTAGACCAAAAACATACAGAGCATAATACACCTAACCACTATTATTCGTCGGTGGATTGGTCTCTAGGACATATTATGCCTAGCCACTATTATTACAGGTGGATAGGTTTGGGCTCAGCTCAATACTCTTTCACTTCATGTAATTAGTATTTTATTCATATCTTATTTAAAGGTCCATTTATTTGATTCGAGGGAATGGGATGGGTCACAGATCTAGAGACACAGAGATATACTGGCCATAGAATCAAGCATTCCATATCAAGGATTATGGCATACACAAAATCCTAACACATACTTCAAACATTTCTAACATGCATTTCCATACATACTCACAAACCAGGCACCTCTTGCATAATTATGATATAATACCATCTCACCCCCTTAATCATCTATCTAACCCTAGGTTATGCCATGTTCTTGTGATACTCACTAACTTATCAAATACCTTTATCTTATTATTCAATGTTACTTGTGTCTTATTATGAAACTCCTTCAACTGATTGATATGTTAAATACAAGTTACTGATATACCCCTATCATTTTTATAAGTTACTGACATACCCCTTGTAAAATTACTTAGTCATCCCACTTTACTTGCCAAATTAATATATTACCCTCCATATTGCATAATTACTAAATTGCCTCTTACTCATGTTAGGTTACCAAATTATCCTCCATACTTATTAAATCACCAACTTTACCCCTTATACTTATTAAGTTACTAATTTACCCTTCCAGTGGGATAGATTACCATATTATCCTTTATACTTATCGAAATTACCAAATTGCCTTAAGGCTCATTAAGTCACCAATCACCGTTCATACTGTTACACTTGTCAGTGGGTTAAGTTACCTTATTACCCTTTATACTTATCTAAATTACCAATTTGTCCTCAGGCTTATTAAGTTACCAAGTCACCCTTTATAATTGTTACACTTATCAAATTTTTCATTTCGTTGGTTGGATTACCAAATTGCCCTTTTAATTGATTAAATTACCAAATTATCCTTCTTCATCACTATAATTACTATTTTGCCCTTTTAGTTGGTTAATTTACCAACGTGCCCTTCTTCATTATTATAATTACCATTTTGCCCTTATTCATTATTATAATTACCCAAATTGCTCCTCTAGTTGGTTAATTTACCAAATTACCCTTCTTCATTATTATAAGTACTATTTTGCCTCTATTTCTACAAATTACCAAAATACCATCTCCTTTATACCAAATTATCATTTTACCCATTTACTTTACATAACTATCAAAATACCCTTCCTTTACACCAAATTACCATTTTACCCTTATATTTTATTAAATTACCAAAATACCCTTCCTTTATACCAAATTACCATTTTACCCCTTTACTTTACAAAATTACCATCTTACCCTTTTCGTTATACCAAATTACTAAGATAACATTCTCCTTTATTAAATTACCATTTTACCCCTTTACTTACAAAATTACCATTTTACCTTTTCCATTATATTTAATTCACTAAAATACTTTCTTACACCAAAAAATTTTCAAGTTATCACCTCTCCATGTAAAATTACTAAAATACCCTTCTTACTTGTCCATTTACCATTTCCCCCTTTACTCTTAAAATTTACTATTTTGCCCTTATTATACCACTTTTACTAAAATACCCTCACTACATAAAATATTAATATTAATGCTCCATACCCATCATCCAACTCTACCAATTATTGTTATTTATCCTAATACTCATTAGCACCTACACTTATTTAGGCCACACTCTTATACAATAAATATTACTAAAATGCCCCTAAGGCCCATAATAACAATATTTATGCAACAAATGGCTACATTAACATAACATATCATAGATAAGCACTTAAAATTTTTTGTTAACAATAAAGCTCCTTCCTTAGCATTATTTCTACACATGACACATAAATTAACATGCTTTCTGTTTTCAATCCACACATGCCACTAAATACATCATACTTAATAACATATATCATGCATATAAACTTATAAAAAGCCTAATGTGCTAGCATACGTATATCCATACATTTAAGTAAGGTTTAATTGTTACCTTATTTTTTGTAAAAATCAAACCTTACCATCATCCCCATTAAAGGCTTAAGCTTTGATTAATAATAAAAAATCAATCCCTAAAAATAATATAAAAAATTAGCATAATAGAAGTAGAAAATTAAAGGAATAATTTTTATCAAAAGCTTAATTAAATATATACTAATATAAACTATTTGTATACCTTGAAACTAACAAGATTTGGGCTAAAAATAAGCAAGGCTCATGATGGATAAGCAGCATGAGTTACCTGTAGTAGATAAGGGAGAAACGAGGATCGAAGGAAGGGTGGAAGAAGGGAGGGGGTGTTGGTTCAGGTTGGGGTTTTGGGGGCTAGGAGGAGGGTAGGTGGAGGGGAGTTAGGGTAGAGGTTGGGTGTAGGGGTGGAGTGGGGGTGTAGGTGGTGGTCAGGGTTAGATGATCAACGGCCAAGGGCAGCATAGGTGGTGGCTGCGTGGCTGCGAAGTTGGTTATAGGGGTGGAAAAGGAGAAGAAGGAAGGGAAACGAAGAAGCAAAAGGAGGGGATATAGGGTTGGGTTTCAACCAAAGGAGGATGTGGGATGGTAGAGGAGGTTGCAGGGAGTAGATTGGTGGCTTAAGAGGTGGTGGGAGTAGTGGAACGGCGACAGATGGTGGAGGTGCAAGGTGGAGGCTGAGAAGGGGGAAAAGAAAAAGAAGAGGAAGAAGGGTGGCTATATGGGCTCGAGGGGGTTGCTTAGCGGTATAGAGAGATAGTGGGGGTGGCAGGAGGTGGTGTAGGTGGTCAGATGGGCAGTGGTAGCAGCGGTTGAGGGTGGCAGAGCAAAAATAGGGGAAGGAAATGATAGGAGAAGAAAGGAGAATGGGGGTTGGGAGTTGGAGAAAAAGGGCTAGAACAGGGCAAAAATGAAGTAGGGGAGAAGAAGAAAAAGGAGAGGGAGAAGATGGGGTAGGTGTGGCCGGTAGGGGGAAGGTTGCAGGTGGTAGGTAGTGTTGAGTTGCAGGGAGAGGAAGGGAAAAAAGAAAAGAAAAGGAAGGCACGTGGGTTTGGGGTGCAGGTCAAGTTTGGTTCTAAAATGGGAAGAAAAGGACGGGGGAGAGAGTAGGGTGGCAAGCTGTAGAGGGAAGGTGGCAGGGATGGAGGTTGTTGGTTGAAGTTGTAGGCGGCATGTTCATTGGTTGGGGAAGGAGGAAGAAGAAGAAAAAAAAGAAGAAGGAAAGAAGGAGAGCAGACCGGCTGGGTGAGGGAGAAAGAAGAGGAGCAGGTCAGCCCGCACGCAAGGGAGAGGGGGAGAAAGAAGAGAAAATTGGGCTAGCCCAGTCGGGGGGAAGGAAGGAAAAGAAAAGAAGAAGAGGGAAGGTCGGGGTTGGGCGATGATGTGGGAAAGGGAGAAGGGAGGGAAAGAGTGGACCGACAGCCTAGAGAGAGAGGGGGAGAAAGGCCACAAGCCTAGCAGCCTAAAGGAGAAAAAGAAGAAAAGGAAAAAGAAGGAAAAGAAGAAAAAGGAGAAAGAAAAAGGAAAAGGGAAAAAGGAAAAAGGAAAATGGGGAGAAATAAAATAAAATAATTTTTGGAATAATAGAATTTAATATTTTTAATAGATAAATTAATTTAATTTATTATAATTTAGTATATTGGTTTAAAAATGTAATTTTAGTAAAATATTAGTTTATAAAATTATTTAAATAAAAAGGAGTATGATAAAATAACAAGATATTTATTTTAATTTATTAAATATTTATATCAATTTTTATATACTTAAAAATTCACAAAATAATTAACTTAAATAAATTTAAAAGTTTATTTATCCCAAATAAAGGCTATTTACTAAATTATTGGTTTTTAAAATTTTGGGGTATTACAATTATCTCTTGTGGAAAGGATATAAAAATATCACCTTGGTCCCGACTCACGTACTCTTCCACTTAAGTCATTAGTGTCTTATCTATAGGTTATGCGATTATATTCACAATGAGTAGGTGATATGAGTGGATTTGAGCTAATTAAAAGACCCTGCGAGTGTCATTATATTTATGATTTTTTCCACATGTGTTTCTTAACAATTTTCCCACCTTTTGAGATCTCGTGTTACTCACTTGAGTTTAACCTAAAAAGAGCACTTTTACGCTATGAACTTACAACACTTTCCACTCTTATGAAACCTCATAGGCTTAATGATTTTACTTAGTTACTTTCAAGACATGTATAGGAATGACAGCATGCCAGCATCTTAAAAGCATGTTTTCACCTTGCCAAGATTGCATGAGCTACCACCTAGGCCACCATCATAGGTCTACATGCTAACAAAAGAAGAATATACGATTTTCCTGAAGTTGGCAGCATTCACTAGGAGACCATTGTAGGGCAGTGTCACCTGACATTAGGGTACAACAGCCTGACGCTAGGGTACAACCAACCATCGCAACATTAGGGGACATTTATCCTATTTGCACAATTGCACATTATAAATACCCCATAAAGATATCAAGCAAAATTTCTATTGAGAAAAAAGACGGGAGATTGGGGAATCCACGAATATAGAGAAATAATAATGAAAGAGTAGTAGAGAAAGGAAAAAAGAAGAAGAGTCCTTACAATGCTCAATCGAGAGAGGAAAAAGAAGGAGGAGAGATTAGGCTAGATAAGGATTGGATTACCTTAATCTACCTAGTCCTTTCCCTTCTTTCTCTTCTTTACTTTATGTTGGCCAGAAGAAGTTTAGCATTGGCTAAACTTCTTAGTGAAAGGAAAGTTTGAAAACCCTTGTTACTATAATGGTTAACATTCTAGTCATGTTAAGTTAAATGATATTTCATTTTATTAAGATATATTTGTCAAAGTGTTGATTGCTAACCACATTAGGCACTCGTCCAAATTCTGTATCAACTGGGATAGTGTATAGAACTTACGATGAAAAATGGTGATAAGGTTGGCACCAAAAGGTGAATAGACTTGTCATTAATCCTCCAAACCTCACTACGTGACATTATGAAGGCCCATGCACCATGATGGATATAGCTAGAGATTACGTTTCACCACTGAGTGAAACCTAATGAGTCTAAGAGGATTAATATCCATTGAGCCCGACATACTATGAATTTTCATAGGGTACACACACTTGGTATTAACAATTCTCCTCTCACGACTCTATCTTTTGATTTCCTTTCCATCTATCCTGCATTGATATTCTTAACATCTTGAGTATTCAATTATTTCTTTACATTTTCATCATCAGCCTGTCAAAATTTAGTTGCATAAGTAGATTCATAGGATACTTTACTTTGGTGAGCATAATTCATTCATCTTCTTCCTTGAGGTATCAACATCCTCTATCATTTTATTACTTGGATTGACCGTGTATACTTGCACGATTGTGTTATGCTCCATTATTATGCTTACCCTACTAAAAATTGTTAAATTAAGCACACACCATACAAGTTTTTTGCACTGTTGCGGGGGACTGAATATTGAATTTTGAAAAATGATACATGTTGAAGGATAGCATCTTGTGAATTTTTCTTGTACATAGCTAACAATAGAATTTTTTATAAATTTTAGATTCATTTGTTTTTAATGGACTAACCCTTGTATGACTAGAATTGATTAGGGCACCCTAGTACCAATCGATCTAGAGATAGAACACACTCTGTGTGGAACTCAGGCGACCCTACACTATAAAAAAAAGTAAGAAAAAGGATTAGTATCAGAAAGTTCTAGTAACATGAGTTATTTCGGCCCATAATAGCTTGAAAATGGTAACAACGGACTGTCTGTTCCATAGCCAAACTAGAGGAAAGGATTACCTATGATCTTACCCCCTCACATCAACACAAATCTAGTAGGAATGCAAGCTCCACCCATATAATATGATCGTAACTGAGTCATTCGGGATTATGCTGTGCTAGTCCAAGACCATATTAACCCTACCATTGCGTATGCAGAAATTCAAGCCCCTCATTTCGAGCTTAAACTAATCATATTCTACATGCTACAAACCATAAGGAGGTTTAGTGGCCAATATACTGAAGATCTACACCTTCATCTAAGAGCATTCATGGAAGTTAGTGACACCTTTAAAATCCAGGGAGCTCCAAAAACCTCAATGTGACTTAAGTTATTCCTTTATTCCCTGAGAGACCGTGCTAGGGAGTTGCTGACTTCCCTACCTCCTGGGTCAATCACCTCCTAGGATGACTTAGTTCAAAATTTTCTCATGTGATATTTCCCTCCCAACAAAAATGTCAAGCTTAGACATATCATTACTACATTTTTGCAAGAAGAAGATGAGACACTCCACAATGCATAGGAGAGATTTAAGCATTTGTTAAGGAAATGTCCAAACCATGGAATCCCTCACTAGTTTCAAATATAAACATTTTATCATGGACTAAATCCTCAGATACGAAACTTGGTGGATGCCTCAGCCAATGGTGTCCAAGCATGTAAAATTTATGACCAAGCCTATAAGATTATCAAGACCATATCATGCAACTAGTAGTGGGGTAGTGCTAGGAGTGTTCATAAGATGAGAGCAGCAGGAGCATTCAAAGTTGACACCATCACAACCCTACGTGCTAAGGTATCGTCTATAGCTAATTTATTAAAAAATATTGCTCCCACTAACTTGTAGGTACAGAGAAGAGAGGAACATTCCACTACTTCAATAAATACAATATCATGTGTCTACATTGGAGAAGGTCATTTGTTTGAGCAATGTCGAGCGAATCTAGTGTTGGTGTACTACGTGGGAAACTAGGCTAGGAATTCTCAACAGACTTACTCCAATCATTACAACCCAACCTGGAGACAATATCCTAGCTTCTTATGGTCTAACCAAAATAATGTGCAAAACCTTGGCCAACCAATATAACAAACAACGCTACTACCAACCTCAACCCCAGCACCTTCAACAATCACAAACTCACCAACCCCTACCCAACACTATAAATCTAACTCTTTGGAAAATATCCTAAAAGAATACATGGTGAAAATAGATGCTGCAATCTAGAGCACCACAACCTTCTTGAGAACCCTAGAAATACAAATGGGGTAGCTAACTACAACCTTAAGTAGCAAACCCCAGGGCACTCTGCCTATTGATACTGAGAACCCTAAAAGGGAAGGTAAGGAGTAGTGTAAAGCCATTACCCTCAGATCGGGCATGGAAATTACACCTCCCTACCAATAGGACAAAGCTAAGGATAAGCCTCACCCTAACAAACAAGACAAAAATGTAGAACCCTTAAAGAAAAATTCAAACTACACACCTTCCCAACTATACGCTAACCCCATCAGTAGGGATGGCAATGGATCGGGTCTGGACCGGGTCCAGCCATATCCAGACCCGGACCCGTTTATACTACCTAGATCCAGACCCGACCTAGACCCGTTGGGTCTTAAAAGTTCAGACCCAGATCCAGATCCATCGGGTCTAGCGGGTAAACGAGTCTTAAACGGGTCCTAAATGGGTCCGGTTATTTTTTTTAAAATAATTAATAATCTATGCTAATACAAATACATTTATGTTTTATATAACTTAATATGTATTTTTTTGTTAAAAAAATCATCTAAGTGAAAAAAAGAAATATATTAAAATTGTTATATTAACTTTTCAAATGGTGTTTTAATGCTTTTAGTAGGGATGTAAATGGGGCGGGTATACCCATATCCGTATCCGTATCCAATAAGAAAATCCGTACCCATATCTGAATCCATATCCGCTAACATATCCATATCTATATCTGTTACTCGACGGATTATCCGTTTACCCGTTAATGGATATTATCCGATGGATAAATCCATCACCCGACGGATAAACCCATTTAGAGTTAAGCTAAATGATAATTTTACCTTTTATTTATAATATATTTATTTTAAAATTAAGGGTAAAAAGGTAATTATATATCAGGTAAATGAGTACGGATATGGATACGGGTATAGTTTCAGGTACGGGTATGGATATCCCATACCCGTATCCGTATTCGAACCCAACGGGTATTTTTTTTTCTATCATCCATATCCGTATCCATAGTTGTTTATCCATATCCATTGGAAAAAATCCGTCGGGTTTCAGGTAATATCCGCCCCGTTTATATCCCTAACTTTTAAAATACAATGTTAAACATATTATTTATAAAGTAAGTATACAAAAAAAATTTTTAAAAATGAATAAGGAGTTTATAGAAGATTAAGACAATAATGACAAACATAATATTAGTATATATTTATATATGTATACACACACACACATATATATGTATATTAAACGGGTCTGACGGGTCGGGTCTGGGTCTAGAACTGGACCCAGACCCAGACTCTTTAAGGTATATGTGGATCCAGACCCGATCCAGACCCGTCGGGTCCAAAAATCATGGACCCAGACCCGCTAAAAATAAGGCGGGTCTAATGGGTCTGGGTCGGGTCCGAGACCCATTGCCATCCCTACCCATCAGCAACCTAAAAGAAAACACCATTTCAACACTTAAGCCACAAAAGAATAGTAAACCATTGTTTAACATCATTCCTAAACCCTTTATTCCATCACCACCTTTCCCTCAGTGACTCAAGCAGTAGTAGCAAGATAAGCAATTTGATAAGTTCCTAGAGATTCTTCGTTAATTGCATGTAAACATTTGATTGGTGGAAGCCCTCCAACAGATGCTTAATTATGCAAAAATTATAAAGGACATTTTAACACAAAAAAGAAGACTCTATGAATATGAAATGGTAGTGATAACCTAGGGATGTTGTTTGATTTTTCAATAAAAACTACCTAGAAAATTACAGGACCCTGGCAGTTTCACCATTCCTTGTGTCCATCGGTGATAAGTATTATGGTAAGGCCCTTTGTGAACTCGATGTTAGT
Organism: Tamarix chinensis; assembly: GCA_030549775.1. Lineage (NCBI taxonomy): Eukaryota > Viridiplantae > Streptophyta > Magnoliopsida > Caryophyllales > Tamaricaceae > Tamarix > Tamarix chinensis. The sequence goes on along the minus strand of CM060181.1, from coordinate 33,671,143 downwards.
ATCAATCTGATGCATATATCCATTTTCAAGAAACTAGGTATTGGGGAAGCGACACCTACCACTATTACCCTACAACTCGCTAATCTATCATAGGTCCACCCTGAGGGAAAGATTGAAGTTGTGTTAGTAAAGGTAGACATGTTCATCTTCCCATTAGACTTCATAATCCTTAACCATGAGGCAGATAAAGAGGCCCTATCATTTTGGGTAGACCTTTCTTGGCCACCATTAAGATACTAATAAACATGTAGAAGGGAGAATTAACAATGATGGTCAATGAGGAGCAGATCACGTTCAATGTTTTCAATTCTATGAAACTACCGAAGAGGATTTGGAAGAATGTTCACGAGTTGATAATATTGATTTTACTATTTGTGATGAGTTTGATGGAGGAACGTTTCATGAGGAATCCAGGTTGTTTGGTGTAGACCATCTAATGAGCAGCAACCCTACCCATTATTCCAGTGAGTAGGATGAAGGAGATATGGTAGGGTACATTTAGATAAATTACTTAACACCTTAAGAAATTCTTAGACTGAACAGTGGAGAGATATAGCGAGTCAAACCATCAATTGTGAAGCCTCCCACATTGGAACTAAATCCATTACCAACTCACTTAAAGTATGCGTATTTAGGTAAGAATGACACCCTACTAGTCATTATATCATCTGCCTTATCTAAATCTCAGTAGGACCAGCTGGTTAGGCTACTACAAAAACATAATAAGGCAGTAGGATGGACAATGGCAGACATTCATGGAATTAACTCAACAATATGCATACATAAGATTCTACTAGAGGATCCATCAAGCTCATCAGTTTAGCAGTAGAGATAGCTCAACCCATCAATGAAGGATGTAGTGAAGAAGGAAATAATTAAATGGCTCAACACAGGTATCATCTATCTAATATTCAATAGCAATCAGGTAAGTCCTATTCAACGTGTCTTGAAAAAAGGAGGTATGATTGTTTCTAAAAATAACTTGATCACAACACGCACAGATACAAGGTGGCACATTTTCATGGATTACAATAAACTCAACAAAGCCACTCGAAAGTATCATTTCCTCCTCCCTTTTATTGACCAAATGCTTGATAGATTGGCAAGAAGAGCTTTTTATTGTTTTTTGGATGGATGCTCAGGTTACAATCAAATAGCCATTACACCAGATAATCAAAATAAGACCACATTCACATGCCCCTATGGCACATTCGCCTTTCAACGAATGCCTTTTGGATTATGCAATACACCAGCAACTTTTCAGCGGTGCATGATGGCTATCTTTACCGACATGGTAGAAGATATAGTAGAGATTTTTATGGATGATTTTTCTATTTTTGGAAATAGTTTTGAGGATTTCCTAACAAAAGTAGAAATATTTTGGTAAGATGTGAAAAGGCAAACTTAGTTCTTAATTGGAAAAAATATCAATTCATGGTTCAAGAAGGTGTTGTGTTAGGATATAGAGTTTCACCACAAGGACTGGAGGTTGATAGGGAAAAGGTGGAGGTTATCAAAGAATTACCTCCGCCCACCACTATAAGGGTGTAAGAAGTTTCCTAGGACATGATGGATTTTACTAAAGATTCATCAAGGACTTCTCTAAAATTGCTAAACCCATTTGTCAATTATTAGAGCATGATAGAAAATTTGAGTTTAACGAATGTTATAAGGTAGCCTTTGAGAGAATAAAGTTAGCACTCACTGAAAGCCCCTATTATTGTAGGACCTAACTATACTCTTCCCTTTGATATAATGTGTGATGTGAGTGATTATGCTATAGGAGCAATCCTAGGGCAACAGAAGAACAAGTTCTTCCACAGTATCTACTATGCTAGTAAAATACTTAATGAGGCACAATTGAATTACATTGTTACAGAAAAGGAATTATCAGCAGTAGTGTTTTCATTTGATAAGTTTCGATCTTATCTACTACGAAGCAAGTGGTTGCATTTATTGACCATGCTACTATTCATTTTTTACTTGCTAAAAAAATTTCCAAACCTAGAATGCTAAGGTGGATCTTACTTTTGTAGGAATTTGACATCGAGATCAAGGACTGTTGATGCGCTGTCGTATGCACAACAAATTTAATAAATAAATCCTAATTTCCAAATACGTAGTATATGGCAAGAAGGAGTCGAACCCACAAGGAATGGTATATAATCAATAATTCTATAATCGATGTTAAAAACCCCGTTATGCAATAACATATACTTCTATCATCAAAATCTAAACTATGGATAAATAATAAAACACCATACTCACTAATTAATGAATAAGAATAGGACGTATTGATTATCGAATTAGGATATCAAATAATCATGGAGAAAAGAATGATTCTAAATGATTTAATGTTGTCCTGTAGAAACTGATAATAATTCATCTCTTTGCTTTCTCTCAATGCTAATAAATTGAATAAGCTCCCAATTTATCACCTAACCAATTAATAACCTAAGTTAAGAACACTAGATTCAATTAATGGCAGCATTACGAATGGAAAGCAGTCAACTACGACCATAATCACATAAGCTCGGATCATGCAATCGTACGAATTAATGGACAACATTAACAATTAATCTTTTTCTACTCTGGAAACGTTAATTAACATTTACGTATTAATTCCGTTATCCTGCCGTAGATTAAGATCTAAACTAGATAGGTGATCAGTCTAATTAGTTTAAATTCTTAATCTATGATGCGAGATCATTCAATTCCGTCCATCAATTCAATTAAATTTCATTTAGAATCATGAATTCAAATTATGTTGTCATATTCGAAACCCTAATTTCGTCATCAAATCCTCCTACCTTATACTATCTACATAATTGTAATAACACACAATTAAATGCAATAATGTATAATTAACATCAATGCTTACAAATAAATTAACAATGAAACACCAAAAATAAGAAAAATAATAATGCAATAAGGAGAATTTATTTGCATTCAATCAAAAATTAAAACTTGCAATTAATGGAGGAATGGAGAAGAACTTATCGACTTGAATTGTAGAGTGTTGATTGTTCAATTGAATACAATGGAGAGAAAGAGAATTGGAATTACAAATTACATGTGGTATCTAGAGAATATAGAGAAAAAGAGAGAATCCCATTCTCGAACTCCCCAGAACCACCCTTTTAATGTTTAGACTTTAGAAATATATCGGGGAAAAGTTATGCGAACGGTTACAGAATTTGAGAAAAACATGGTACCCCCATGTTTTTCCTTGAACTCTCTGCCAAATGCTAAATTTTAAAAGATGAAATTTTGTGTGTTGACTGAAAAACACGGACCGTGTTTATGAAACACTGGGGGTCGTGTTTCTTGTTCCTTCATTATTTCTTCATGAAATTTCAACACAATCTTCCCTTTGATATATATTCTTCATTTCTAGTCTTTTCTTCCATTGATTCCATATCTCTTGATGTGTTCTTTGCTTCATTTTCTCTTTCCATCGATTTCTCCTTTGAATTTATTCATTTTTATCTTTTCCTACAAAATCTATCCAAAAGAGAAAAACTCGAGAAAAGATTAAATCTTATAAAAATAATGAGGAATAAATGACATTTTTACTTAGGAAAATAACATATAAATTCCATATATCAACTGTCAAGGGAAGGATAATCAAATTGCAGATCATCTCTCCAGACTAGAAGGGTACACTAAGGATCAGAAACAAGTTTGGATTAAAGAGAACTTCCCTAATGAACAACTCTTCAAAGTCACGCAGGGTTAAACACCTTGGTGTGCTGATATCGCCAACTACATAGCATGTAGAATACCGTCCCCTAAAAAATCTAGCCAAAAATTAAAAAAATTCTTCCATGACCTAAAGTACTACTACTGGGATGAACTGTTCCTATTTCTTCAATGAGTTGGTAGACTAATGAGAAGGTGTGTGAGTGAAGAGGAGGCTAAAGAAATCTTGGCCGCCTATCACCACGCAACCTGTGGAGGTCATTTTAGGGGAACAAGGATTGCAACTAAGGTCTTACAAAGTGGATTCTATTGGTCCACCATATTTAGAGATGTTAGGGAAGAGGTCCAAAACTGTGAGCAATGTCAACTCACTAGGAACATCTTGACAAGGAATGAGATGCCTTAAATAAGAATCTTAGAGGTGGAATTGTTTGATGTATGGTGGATCAATTTCATGGACCCATTTCTATCCTCCTTTAGCAATGAGTACATTTTGGTAATGATGGACTATGTCTCTAAATGGACAAAGGCCACTACACTATCAACTAATAATGCCAAGGTGGTGAACCGCTTCTTGCAACAAAATATGAAAATTCAACACAGGGTAGCCACAGCCTATCACTCGTAGTGCAATGGTCAACCTAAGCTTTCTAATAGGGAACTCAAAAGAATTTTGGAGAAATTAGTCAACCCTAACAAAAAAGACTGGTCAGCTAGACTAAATGAAGCATTGTGGGCATATAAGATAGCGTTCAAAACGCCCCTGGGAATGTTACCCTACCACATTGTGTTTGGAAAAGCTTTTCACCTACCAATTGAGTTAGGGAACAAATAGTATTGGGCTCTCAAATATGTTAACTTAAATCTAACTGCCATAGGTGAAGCTTGAAAATTGAAGTTGAATGAGCCCAAAAAACTAAGGAATACTTCATACAACAGTGCTTAGTTATATAAGGAAAACACCAAGAAATTTCATGACCAGCACTTGAAGCCAAAATAGCTGTACCCTGGGTGGTTGGTGTTGCTCTATAATTCAAGGTTAAAGCTATTCCCTAGGAAGTTAAAATCGATATGGTTAGAACCCTATAAAATTTTCTAGGTGTGTCCCTATAGGGTAGTGGAACTCAAAGACAAAAAAACAATAAGAGAATTTAAGGTTAACGGCCATCGAGTAAAACCATATCTTGTGGAGAGTCTTAACAGGAAAGTTCATATACTCTCCTTATGATCCTCATAGGGTCATAGCAGGTTGTCAAACTGAGGACATAAGACCAAGCGCTCATAGGAGGTAGCCTATCATTTTTTTTATCTTGACTAGTATTCTGTATGCTTTACTTTGATTTTTTTTTGGCATTTTCTCAAAAATAGACGACTGTAATTTTTGTACCCTCTCAGTGATGTAATTACCAAGTTAAAGAGTAGGTAAAAGGAGGGATAGAGAGGCGTGCTCCACTCATTACAAAGACAGAGGATGCCGACGTTTCCAATCTTGTAGGATGATTTAGCGTATTAGGTTTCTAGCATCTACTTAGCATGCATGCACAATCCCTTCACTCTACCCCAGGTATGTCCCACCTATCTAGCTTTGTTCTTTTTCCGAATCCCGCCCATCCCCATATTTGTCTTTATAAGTCATCTCTCATCTACCCATTTTCAACAATTCACCCTAGGCTTCCTTGCTCCAAATGTCAAAGAAAGTTTTGCAGAGTCTTGTACTACAGGAGTAACACTTTCTCAATGACTATCTAGCCACCTCACCTACCTCGGCTAAGCAAGCTAACACCATCATCGCCACCTCTTCATAAGAAAATACACCACTTTTCATGGTGTGCCCATTTTGTGTTCACCATCAGCCTCTAATCCCATGATGCCATGACGTATGATTCGTTCTATAGCTAAAGCAACAACTTAACCTCCTCAAAAATAAATAAAACCCACAAACTCTAAAAAATGCCCAGCATCATTAGTCTTCTTGGATCAGTTATCCTCCACCGAGGACAAGGAGGAAACCTACTCTTCTACTCCACCAGCTAAGCACTTGAAGCACTCAGCCAACTCCCTTACAGTCATTCAATCGAAAACTATCCCTGAACACTTTAATAACCTAGCCAATTGCGATTTCTATTTTGAGAGCGGTTTCTCCCTACTAGACCTACTCCAATACATCATCGAACCTTTCATCCACCATCGATTTACCACTTTCTGTCAGCCCCCTAGAATTCTCCCTACTCTATAGTAACCTTGACACAAAGTGAAATATGAAAGCTATTTATGTCCGTCGAAAGTTAGTTTCTTATCTATCTACTACCATCAACATCCTTTATGGCCTGCCCTTTTTCGACATTGATAAATACTCCAAACTAATAGATAGCCCCACCAAAGAATTTGTAGTCGACATTCTCACCACACTAACCAAGCTAGGCATATAATGGAGCATCACCATGGTACTCACCACTACGACAGCCCACAATTCCTCCCTTAAGTAAAGGTTTGGTACCATTTTATTCAAAGTTGTTTGTTGCCCACCAAGTACGATAGTTCAATTTCTTTTGATCGTACGGTCTTACTTTATTGCATCCTCACAAAATGTATTATTGATGTTGAGAGGATTATAAAAGATCAACTGGAAGTGGTGGCCACAAAGACGTAAGGTCCAATATTCTACCCTGTCTTAATTGTTAGACTCTATGCTAGGGCAGAAGTACCTCTGGAATCCAATGAAGAAAAGATCACTGGCCCCCACTCCACCAACCAAATTATTATAAACCACTTCTTCAATGCTCCCCTAAGACCAAGTCACCACCGCCACATCCAGTGCAACATTATTCTATTAAGAGGGTAGGAGGAGACAATCACAATTGTCACAAAGTTGTTAACCACACTAGAATTTGTTTGTTTGTTCGATTTGAAAACTGGGAAAGTTAAGCTAGGGATGAAAGTATCAATCACTCCTTTGGCAAAGGTAAGATCGGTACGCTCACAAGAGTAGGGAAAGGAATGATAATCGGGCAAGTGTGCAAGTGCACAACATAGTAGGGTGACATCTGTCTCCACTTTAGAAGATAAAAGGAGTGAATACAACTTTCACTATGAGAAATATGAGATTCAATGTCTAGTATTCAATTGCTAATTGGATGCTACAACCGTCAACCCAAAAATAGCACAACTAGGCAACAATTGTAACACCCAAAGGGAAGAGTTTGCAACCCTAAAATGAATCTGTTGTAAACACACCCAAAGGTTTATTTACAAGTCACATAACATCAATCCCTTTAACATTAATAAAAAAAATGTTAAAAGAACCTTCACAAAATTTCAGTCAAAACTAAGCACAATAGCCCACTTAGTTAAAGCCAAAACCAAAACCGATTTAAAACTGACCTAAAAAAACTCCCACTAAATTACTGACTAAAACCTAACTTTTAGAGCTTAGAATAAAATCTCCAACATTCATAATTAAGCTTGATGTCTTGGGAAGTTTGTGGCAAAACATAAAAAGTTATCCAATAGTGAACACCTTCAAATCTTTGTATTGATCAAACTTATGCAGAAGAAAATAATGGAAGTTTTTTTATATTTCTCTCTCACACCTACGAGATTGAAATCTCAATTTTCTCACAATTAAATACTTTCGCACATCAAATTTACAGCTGATGTTTGGCCTTCTAACATTTAGGTCATTAATAAAAATGAAAAAAATAACCTTGGTTAAAAAAAATGGACTTTACCACATCGGAGGGGGACTAAATGCCCTAAAAAATTCTCCCCCTCCTAAATACGTGGAGGTGATCACCATCCCAGCAATCATACAAAAATCCTCAAACTTCCATCTTAGTAAGGCTTTTGTTAACATATCAACCCCATTATCATCAGTGTATACCTTCTCAACCTCTAGCAACTTAGCATCCAAAACATCATATATCTAATGATATTGTGTATCAATGTATTTTGATCTAGAATGCAAGGTAGGATTATTACCAAGATATATAATGTTTTATTATCATAAAAGAGCACATATATTTCCTGAACAAAACCAATCTATTAAAGAAATTACTTTATACATAGTAATACCTTGCTAGCTTCGGTCATAATAATGAACTCTACTTTGGTAGTCAACAAAGCAACATATTTTTGAAGTATAAACTTCCATAACACTACTCTACCTTCAAAAGTGATCAAATACCCTAAAGTAGATTTTCTTGAGTCAACATCTCTAGTAATATTTGAATTAGTATATCCCTTAATGAATGGCTCATCACTTCCAAGACAAACTCTCAAACTAGAAGTGCCACGAAGATATCTAAAGATCGACTTCACTACATTTCAATGCTCTATATAAGGGTTAGAAATGAACATGCTAACAAATCTAATTGCATGAGCAATATTGGGTCTCATACACACTATAACATACATCAAACTACCCACGGCGAAGGATAAGGAATGTTCTTCATCTCTTGCTTCTCTACACCATATGAGGGAAATTTCTTAGAGATCAAATTCATGTGAGGAGCAAGTGGAGTGCCTACAACTTTATCATTGTCCATCTTAAATATCTGAAGTATCTTCTCAATATATTTTTCTTGAGATAGTCACTACTTCTTATATCCTCAATCTTGAATGATCCTAACTCTGAGAATTTGTTTTGCTAGACCCAAGTATTTTATGGAAAAATACTTACATAGCTCTTGCTTAAACTTCTATGTCCTAGAAGTGTTCTTACCAACAATGAGCATATCATTGATATAGAGCAAGAAAATGATGAAATCACCATCATCAAATTTCTGCATAAAAACATAGTGATCTAAAGTACTCTTCTTATAGCCATGTTGACAAAAACTTCCTATACCACTATCTTGGTGCCTGTTTAAATCCATACAGACTCTTGATAAGCTTGTAGACACGGTCTTGCTTACCTTTCACTTGAAAATCCTCTAGTTGCTCCATGTAAATCCCTTCTTTCAAGTCACCATGCAAGAAAGTAGTTTTCACATCCATATGCTCAACCTATAAATCAAGATTAGCAGTTAAGACTAGCATAACTCGGATCAAAGACATTTTCACAATAGGAGAAAAGATTTCTCCAAAATCAACACATTTCTTTTGATTGAAACCTTTGATCACCAACCTATCATTATATCATGGGAATGAAGAATGCTCCTTTTGCTTGAACTTATAAACTCACCGATTCTTCAAAGCTCTCTTACCCTTAGGAAACATCCCTAACTAAAAGTTATGGTTATCATACAAAGATTGCGTCTCATCTTACATTTTTTCAAGCCATCTATCTTTTCTCCAATTTCAACAACTTCTTCATAAGACTCACACTCTCCCTCATCATTCAAAAGCACATACTTTTATGAAGAGTATCATGAAGAAGGCTTATGATTTCTGGTGGACCTCCTAAGTGAAGCTGATGGTTCATTTATAGAATTTTCTTGGTGATCACCTACAACATCATCTGCTGAAGCATTAATATCACCATTATGTTGCTGCTCATTATGAGCTAAATGCTCATCCATATGATCTTGTACTCCATGATCAACATGTTCACATGCTTGTTATGTCTTCACTAGATCCATATCTATCAGTTAATCATCACTCTCAATTCTGCTCATCTCTACTTGGTCAATGTCAACAATGGTCTAGTCTTCAATGTAAACTATATCTCTACTTCTCACTAACTTTTTCTACATAGGATCATATAAACTATAGTCAAATTCATCATGACCATAGCCTAAAAAGATGCACTAACGAGTCTTTGAATCCAACTTTAACCTCTCATCACTACGGACATGAACATATAACCTCTCATCACTGCGGACATGAACATATACCTTGAACCCAAACACACACAAGTGATCATATGAAACATCCCTTCCAAACCAAACTCAATTAGGAACATCACTATTTAGAGCAACTACAAGACTCAAATTAATCACATGTATAGTTGTAAGTAAAGCTTCACTAGAAAAAAGACTTAGGAAACTTTGCCTCTGAAAGCGTACATCTAACTTATTCAATCAGAGTTCTTTCATCCTCTTTACAAAATCATTGAATTGAGGAGTCTTTGGAGGATTCTTTTAGTACCTAATACCCTATTGAATGAAATACCTATCAAGATAACCGCAATACTCACCACCATTATTAGTACAAATGTATTTCGGCTTCTTCCCAGTCTCTCTCTCAATAGAGGCATGAAAGTGTTTAAACTTCTCAAATAATTTTTCTTTGGATTTAAAGGCATAAACCTAAAGCTTTCTAGAATGATCATCAATAAAAGTGACAAAGTAAAGTGCACCATCAAGATATTTTACCTTAATGGGACCATAAATATCTGAATGCACTAATTCAAGAACCTTGGCTCTTCTTGAAGGATGAACCTTATGGAAAAAAACCTGGCGTTGTTTTGCGACCATACAATGAGAACACTTCTCCAATTTGGCACAATATAGACTATAGAAAAATGTATTCTTTGCCAAGCAGTTAAGTCCCTTCTCACTTATGTAACTAGGCCTCCTATGCCACAACTCAGATACATTTTTGTTTGCCACTACATTCACATGATCACAAGAAATTAAAGCTTGTATAAAATACAAGTTAGCACATTTTTTTTTCCTTGGGACACAACCACATTAACTTTGGTGAGCTTCCATTAGCCTAAACCAAAGCTATTACAAAAACCCTTATCATCAAGTTTGCTAGTTGAAATCAAGTTTAGGTAACACATATAGTGCTTGTCAAACATCTTTAAGAACAAGCTTTATCTCAAACTTAGTCTCTAAGCATACATCTCCCATGCCAATCACATTAGACAAACCATCATTACCATATTTAAAACTCCAAAATCACCAGAAGTATAAGAATTAAAGAATTCCTTCTTAGAGGTAATATGTTGTGAAGAGCCATTGTCAATGAGCCAACTCATCTTATGATTCACAATATTCTCATTAACAATAATGAGAAGATCATCAGATGTGATAATAGAAACAAAATCATTATCATCATTGTTATTCTTTTCTTTTTTGGGATTCTTGTTATATCTTTTCCACATGTAGCAATACTTCTTAATATGACCCATTTTGCCACAATAATGGCATTCAAGATTCTTTCACTTACCTCTTAACTTATCATGTCTCGTATCTTTACCCTTCTGAATTTTCCCTTGCTTCTCCCCTATTTTTGGTGAATAAAATATTTGAGTGTGAGGATGATCGTTGGGTCCTTCTTCTTATCTTTTCATTCAGAACACCACTCTTCACAAAGATCTATGGTAACTTCATCATTTGGGCCATATTTGGTAAGTAAACTCGAAATGTCTCCCAATAATTTGGCAAAGTATTAAGGAGCCACAATGCTTGAACCTCATCCTTAAACTTTACACCCATACTTGAAAACTGATCTAACGCACCTTGGAAGTTTGTTAAATGACTAGAAATAAAAGAACTATCTTTATGTCTCAAATTCATCAATAGTTTCAAGATATACATTTTATTATTCCCTGTCTTTGAGGCATACAAATTTCTAGCTTATCCTATAGTGAATTTACATTTGTCTCATTCACAATGCTGTTATAAACATTGTCCTCTACCCCATTATCAAATAAAACCATAGACTTGTTCATGAAAAAAATTTACAATCTTCATTAGTTTTATCTATCGGTTTATCCTCAACAAAAAACGACAGATGTAAACTTTTCACATACAAGAGATCCTTCATTTTATCCTTCCATGTATGGTAATTAGAACCATTCAAAGAATCCATCTTACTTGTATTAGCCTCCATCTAATGCTCTGACACCACTTTGATTGGGAAAAGGGATAATGAGCCAACAATACCAACCACATAATAGAAATAATAATAAATTGATGACACATGATTTACTTGAAAAAACCCTTTCAATGCGAAAGGGAAACAACCACGAAAAACTTTCACTATGAAAAATCTAAGATACAAAGTCTAGTATTCAAGTGCTAACTATATGCTACAATCATCAAACCAAAAATAGCACAACTAGACATTAATTGCAACACCCAAAGAGAAGAGTTTGCAACCCTAAAATAATTTTTGTGTACCTAAAGGTTGATTTACAGGCCACAAAACATCAAGCCTTTTATATTAATTAAGAACAAGATGTTAACAGCAACCTAAAAAAATTTCAGCCAAAACCGAGCACAATAGACCACTTAATTAAAGAAAAAACCAAAATAAATTTGAAACTGACCTAAACAAAAATGCCCAATAAAATATCAATAAAGAACTGACTTGAAGAGCTCAAAATCAAATCGCTACAATTTAGAATCAAGATTGGTGTCCCGAAAAGTTTCTGTTAAAACATTAGAACGAACAAACGATGAATGACTTCAAATCTTTGAATTGATCAAACTTGTATTGAATAAAATAATGGCAGAACTTTTTTCCCTATCTCTGACCTGTGAGATTCAAATATCAATTTTTTCACAATTACACACATTTTCACATCAACTTTACAACTAATGTATAGCCTTTTCAAAGTTAGATCATTAATAAAAATAACAAAATTAACCTTGGTTAAAAAAATGAAATTTACCATATAGAAGGGAGCCCAAATATCCAAACAAAATGTTCGTAATTTTAAAAATTAATTATATTTTTAATTATTATTTAAATTATATATATATTACATATATTTAAAAATAATTTTATATTACTTTATACATTTAAATATATTTTTAGATATTTATAATGTGTATTTGATATTACTTTATATACAAACTATTTTAAAAGTTGTGATTAAAACTTTAAAATCAATTATGATTAAAACTTTAAAATCAACTATATATAATGTTTTGTTATATTAGTCGGCGTTAGACGTTAGTCATAGTGGACTCTTCAAAGACCATCTCCCATCCTTTTTACGACCCATAATTTTTTCTATCAAGCTAAATAATTTTATAATATTATTTACTGTTTATTTTACTACACAACTCTTTTTACCTTGACATTCTTACCATCCAATATAATAATAAAATATACAATAATATTAATATATATCCCATCAATTCATATAATATAAATATTTTTTAATTTCTACTATTTTTAAGTATTATTTTTGTTTCCAAAAAATATTATAACATCTAATATACATTTTTATTGTTGACAACGAACATTAAATTTTTTTTAAATTAAAAAAATTGTTTATTAGTTTTAAAATAATACTATTATCAATATTTTTTATTTTAATAAATATTAAAATTATTCCACCTACCTCAATTCCCCTCCCTCTACAAAAGTCCCATTTCTCCTTCTTTTTTCTATCATTGCCTTTTTCTTTTTTTTCCCTTTCTTTTTTTTTCTTTTCCTCTTATTATTCCTTTTTGTTCCCCGATTAATGAGGACCTCCAGAGTAAGGATGACAATGGACTTGGTCTAAGTTGGGTTTAGCCAAACCTAGATCTAGATTCTATTTATATTATCTAAACCCAGACATAATTCAGATCTACCGGGTCTTAAAAGTTTAGATCCAGACCTAGATCCATCTAGTCTAGATAATAAATAAGTCTTAAATGGATCTAGCTTTTTTTTTAAATAATAATCTATTCAAATAAAAATACGTTTATGTTTTATATAGCTTAATATGTATTTTTTGTTAAAAAATTATTTGAATGAAAAATCAACATTTTAAAATATTTAAGTTAACTTCTAAAATGGTATTTTAATATTTTTAGAATACAATATTATACATATTACTTATAAATTAAATATAAAAAAAATAAAATTTTAAAAATAAATAAGAAATTCAAATAAGATTACAATAATAATGTTAAATATAATATTAATATGTATTTATATATGTATAACACACACACACACACACTCTAAACGGGTCTGGGTATGGAACTATTGAACCTAGATTCATATCCATTTATGTATATAAGAACCTACACTCGACTCAGATCCGTTGGGTCCAAAAATTATAGATCCAAACCTACTAAAAATAAGACGGGTCTAACGAATTTTGATCGGAATAGGAAGTTATTATCATCCCTACTCTAGAAAGATCCATGGTATTTTATTTTGCCCCTGCCACCTCTGCTCTTAAGGCTATATGTATTTATGAGCGGAAAAATTACACTTTGCCCCCACGATGCAAGTGGTCTTGAGAGGTGAGAGTGTAGATTTAAAAATAGAATCAGATTTATTGATGAATCGACGAACTAATTAGGTTACTGATGAGATTTAATATACTAATTTTTAAGATTTTATAATTAGTAAAAATCGGTCAAAAATTGATTAGAATAATAGAAATATGTGAATTGGTTAAAAAATTAGTTGACCAAATTAGTCAAAAAATATATTGGAAGCTACTTAAATTTATATATAATTTTATTTTTATATATTTTATTTTTTTAATTTAATATATATTACTGATCCAATAAATTTAAACCATTAATATAACTATTAAACCCGTAAAATAATTATTGATCCGATGTAACGTTTGGAGAAGGCTTTTCAGGGTACATGCATCGCTTTATAGTGCTTTCTTGCTGCTCTTATTTTCATAATTACGTTTCCTTTATCGGTCAAGTTTGAAGGGAACAGTATGCTTCTCCACTACCAAATTGACTGTGAAGTCTTTACCTATTACATTGGACAAAACAAAAAGGAAAGTACTATCCCATGTCGGCTTGACTTCACTTTCTTAATGATGAAATCATATTATGATCGCCTTCGCCGGTGCCGGGCCCAAAGATTATTAGGTAAACCTGATGTATTTAATTTTAAATATATTATTTGTATATTTAATATAATTATAATATATTTTAATATTTATTTATAAAATTATACTAAATATGTATTAACATATAATGTAAATATATTATACTTATATTAAATATGCATATAATGCGTCTAAATGACCACGTGTCGGAGAACTTTGGGTCCTTCGGACTCGAGAGCGATCAATAATTATTGGGCCATGAAAGGTACGAACATGGGATTAGTTTGCGGTGCTAAAGTGTTGGGTCCTCAACCAATCGCTCAAAAGCCAGTTTGGTACGAGCAAAAAGGGATAAAAAATTTTTATTTTGTATAACTTAATTAAAATTAAAGAATCATTTTATAAATATTTGTTTTATATATTAATTTAATCTAAAATATGTATATTTTATTAGTTTTTTATTTTTAAATATTCAATATAGAATATATAAAAAATATTTTATTCCTATTATCACCATATAGATCAAACTCTGATTCCTAATCTTAATCTCTAGGTATCAAATAACTTTTTAAAAAAAATATCTGTTTATTATAAATTAATTAAAACTGATATCTCAATATAAAAACAAATGTTTATATACATAAATAGATATTTTTAGACGAACACAGGCATCTATGTGTGCGTATACATAATAGCTAGTATAATAAATAAATAAATAAAAAAGACACCCATCTTACTCTTGTGGGCGTTTGCTTAGCATGCGACTCACTAATCATCAAATACAATTTTTACAGTTTGAAACACATGTCCATATTATTGTGATAGATGCCTATTTCCCATAAATTGCAAACGCAAATTTAACATCAGCGTGAATTCAGCCTAAGTGGTGCTATAAAAGTAATAAAAACAATTAATTTCAAATTAAGAATAATATCAAAAGAATTCAATGAATAAAAATAAATAAATTAAGTTATACCAATTCGTATCTATATTTTTTAATGAATAAAAGTATAATGAAAGAATAGGTTATTCAATGTATTATTTTTATGTTGAATCTTACAAATATTGATGCATATGAGGTGATATTTTTATATTGAGCAAGCTATGAAAAACAAAACTGAATGGAAGTATTGATGCATATGATGTTTTTGTGATTTTAGTTTTTTTTAATAGATAACATAAAAATTTATTAACTCTTTATTTTTAGTCAAAGATAATATTTAGAAATTTTTGTATATAATTTAACAAAATTTCAAATTAATTAATATTTATGAGGTAGGATTGAAAGCTATGGTGCTTAGTGGAACCAAGAGTTTCCTTAGCTTCCTAAATTTGAATCCTCCACTGATTGAGAGTAACTAGAAAAGAGCTAAAATAAAGATAGCAGAAGGTAAAATAAGAGAAGAAGAGAAACCAACTCAGGCACAAGAAGAAAACTAGACAATAAGGATAAAGAAGAAAAGAGAGGGAATGTTCTTCTAATACAAAAAAAATATAGGAAAATGAAATATTGAAGAGATGAGGGGAGTATAAGGGCTAACAAATGGGAAAAAATGATCCATAGGGTTGTGGTTGTTATAGGTTAGACATATGGATATGAGAATGCATGCTTGACAAATACTTGATTGAAATAGGTGAAGTGATGGAGGTATGGTGAAGTAAGATGAATAGTGTGTAAAACAACGAAGGACAAGAAGGGAAGAAGAGAAGAAATCAACTGATTATTGTTGTAATAACACTCCCACTTTCACTACTAGAAAATATTGTTTTACAAAACAATTTTGCAGAATTTTAATAAGAAACAAACTGTGATACATCACATCTAACATATAAGAAGTACAACCATCACCTAACTCATATTGGTTGCAAAACTTAAAAATAAACTCTTATCCCATAAGTTAAGTTTGGTTGCCACATAACCCTAGTTTAATACACGGTTTACAAAATTATATGAATTTAAATACAGTATCATCAAGATCTAGCAAATCTTAGCAAGAGCAAAAAGAAATAGAATACAAGATCTTAAGGATTCAAACCAAAACGCTTATTGAGCTGACTAAAGACTCAATACTCTCAACCTTACATAAGTATAGCATTTGACCTAGCATAATAGCTAAAAAAAGTGTGGTATCAGTATGAATAGTTTATTAAGTAAAGAACAAACTATAAGTGGTATCATTCCCACATAATACACGTAGTAGATGCTGAGACAAGAGAATGTATAAGATATATGCTCAAATATAACCACATAAGGAAAATTTAGAGCTAGAAACCTAGGGTAGAAATTAGCATGCAATTTGTTATACCAAAAGGGTATGTTAGGTAAAAAGGGGGAATCATAAGGGATTCGTAATTTATTAATAGAAAAAAGGTAAAGCCTAGAGCATATCTAGCTCACATTTCCTATATGAGTCATAACCTTTGCCATATGGTTGCATAAGCATTTTAAATCATTCACTCCAAACACATATCAATATTGGCATAGGGACATTTCGTCCTACCATAAATGGACAAAAGCCATAAGGTACAAGAATAATAGTAAAGTCACGTGAAGCATAGGGTATATGGACATGAACTCCAAAATACAAACCCAGAAATCTCATTTTACTACGAATACATAAAAGGTATATGCACACAAATTCAAAGGTACAAATTGATAGATGAGATTTATATGTTATTTTGCTAAGTAAAAATGTCATTTATTCCTCATTACTTTTATAACATGTAATCTTTTCTCGAGTTTTTCTCTTTTGGATAGATTTTACAGGAAAAGATAAAAATGAAGAAATTCAAAGGAGAAATCGATGGAAAGAGAAAAGGCAACAAAGAACACATCAATAGATATGGAATTAATGGAAGAAAAGACTGGAAATGAAGAATATATATCAAAGGGAAGATTGTGTTGAAATTTCATGAAGAAATAATGAAGGAACAAGAAACACGGCCCCCCCCGTGTTTCCTAAACACGGCCCGTGTTTTTCTATCAGCACACAAATTTCAGCACTTAAAATTCAGCATTTGGCCGAGAGTTCAAGGAAAAACACGGGGGTCCCGTGTTTCCTAAACACGGACCGTGTTTTTCTCAAATTCTGTAACCGTTCGCGCAACGTTTCCCCGATATATTTCTAAAGTTTGAACATTCGAGAAAGTGGTTCGGGGGAGTTCGAGAATGAGATTTTCTCTTTCTCTCTATACTCTCCAGATACCACATGTAATTTGTACTTCCAATTTTTTTTCTCTCCATTGTATTCAATTGAACAATCAACGATCTGCAATTCAATTCGATAAGTTCTTCTCCATTCCTCTTTTAATTGCAAGTTTTGATTTTTGATTGAATGCAATTCAATTCTCTTTGCTGCATTATTATTTTTCTTGTGTTTAGTGTTTCATTGTTAATTTATTTATAAGCATTGATGTTAATTATAGATTATTGCATTTAATTGTGTGTTACTGCAATTATGTAGATAATATAAGGTAGGAGGATTTGATGACGGAATTAGGGTTTTGGATTTTGAATTCATGATTCTAGATGGAATTTAATTAAATTGATGGACGGAATTGAATGATCTCGCATCATAGATTAAGAATTTAAACTAATTAGACTGATCACCTATCTAGTTTAGATCTTAATCTACGCTAGGATAACGGAATTAATACGTAATTGTTAATTAACGTTTCCATAGTAGCAAAAGATTAATTATTAATCTTGTCCATTAATTCGTATGATTGCATGATCCGAGCTTATGTGATTATGGTCATAGTTGACTACTTTCCATTCGTAATGCTACCATTAATTGAATCTAGTGTTCTTAACCTAGGTTATTAATTGGTTAGGTTATAAATTGAGAGCTTATTCAATTTATTAAAATTGAGAGAAAGCAAAGAGATGAATTATTATGAGTTTCTACAAGTTAACGTTAAATCATTTAGAATATTTCGTTTCTCCATGATTATTTGATATCCTAATTCCATAATCAATACTTCATATCCTTATTCATTAATTAGTGAGTACAATATTTTATTATTTATCCATAGTTTAGATATTGATGATAGAATTGTATGTTATTACATAACCGGGGTTTTAACATCGATTATGGAATTATTGATTATATACCATTCCTTGTGGGTTCGACTCCTTCTTTCCATATACTACGTATTTGGGAATTAGGATTTATTTATTAAATTTGTTGTGCATACGACAGTGCATCAAATTTTGGCGCCGTTGCCGGGGAATGGCAATTATAATCTATTTTGTCTGTTTTTGATGTTGTTTATATATATATATATAGTAATGTGTTTGCATACATGTGCCTTGTTTTCTAATTATGTGATCTTGTGTTTTTTTGTGTCTAGACAAGAAGTGTTAGATTTGATTTATTCATTCATTAGGTAACCAAAGTAATGGGACTAAATTGTTTTATAAAGGCTATTTTTGAATCATAATACTGATTTGATCACCATCTTCCTTATAAAAAAAATTTGAGATTGTGATAGTGATGAAGGAAGGAAAGTTAGAATGGTTAGGAATCAATCCATGCATTAATTATGAATAAGATGAAATGAAATTCAAAAATTGGTGATATAACATTGTGAGCGCTTGAGCCTAAACCTTGGATACATTGCTTATCCAAAATATTTTTTTTTCTTTTGTGTGTGTTCTCCAATGATATGTGAAACTAGAATTTGCCATTAGTTCTCTTCAAGACTGCATAGAACTTTAGGCTATTTTAAAATGATAAAGGCGCTCTTCTTTCTTTGTTAGCTACAAGACCAAATAGCTCACCTTGAAAATTGTTATCCATTGCATAAACCCTTTGAGCCTAAAGCCTTATTCTATTGATCTAACCTTTATTAACAACTAATCTCCATATACATTTTCTTTCCTTACTCTACGACTAGTGGAGCAAAAGTATTTTTAAGGAGAATTTTTGTTTTGTTAATAAGGTGAAATCTAAGTATGGGGGTGTGGATATAAAAAAAATGGAGGAAGTAGCTAAGATTTTTCTTCTCAAAAAAAAATGAAAGAAAAAAGAAGAAGAAGAAGAAAAAGAAGAAGAAGAAGAAGAAGAAGAAGAAGAGAATAAAATTTCATATCTTTTGATGTTATTTGGTTGAATGGAAGGGTTTGAAATAAAAAAAAATTATTATTAAAAAAAAAAGAAAAGAAAAGGGGGAAGTGAAGTAAAGGAGAAGAGGAGATATTTTGATTTAATTGAAATAAAGAAATTGCTTCTCTAGTTGGTAGAGTCTAGCTACAATACCAAAATTCTATCCCACCTTAGAACCCTATCCCCATGACAACCAAATTTCAAGACCTTTTGATTATGATATACTTTAGTTCTTTTTAGCGGTGGAGAATTGAGAATAATGGCAAACATATGGGCGATCATTATCATTTGGAGAATATTTGAGAGTAAACACATCATACCTTATACACATAAGAGTGAGCGTTTTCACATACCGAAAGTAAGAATCTGCCAATTTAAATTTCATTAATCTTAATCTAAATTTGCATGGTGAGATACTAACTATATTAACTCTCATTCCCTAACCGCTTAAGCATTTGATAAGACTGTTTATAAGGTGTGTTAGATGTGTGATCTAAAATATTTTCAACATTGTGATTTTATGATTTATAAGTGTTTTAAGTCCCAATGCATTATTAAACTCTATGAATGAATAAATTGAATCTTATAGTTCTTGTAGTTTAGAAATTATCTCATTTGTAATCCTTGATGTTTCTTCTGTGCATGACATGATGTTGCTTGAGGACAAGCAACGATTTAAGCATGGGGGTATTTGATAGATGAGATTTATATGTTATTTTGCTAAGTAAAAATGTCATTTATTCCTCATTACTTTTATAACATGTAATCTTTTCTCGAGTTTTTCTCTTTTGGATAGATTTTACAGGAAAAGATAAAAATGAAGAAATTCAAAGGAGAAATCGATGGAAAGAGAAAAGGCAACAAAGAACACATCAATAGATATGGAATTAATGGAAGAAAAGACTGGAAATGAAGAATATATATCAAAGGGAAGATTGTGTTGAAATTTCATGAAGAAATAATGAAGGAACAAGAAACATGGCCCCCCCGTGTTTCCTAAACACGGCCCGTGTTTTTCTATCAGCACACAAATTTCAGCACTTAAAATTCAGCATTTGGCCGAGAGTTCAAGGAAAAACACGGGGGTCCCGTGTTTCCTAAACACGGACCGTGTTTTTCTCAAATTCTGTAACCGTTCGCGCAACGTTTCCCGATATATTTCTAAAGTTTGAACATTCGAGAAAGTGGTTCGGGGGAGTTCGAGAATGAGATTTTCTCTTTCTCTCTATACTCTCCAGATACCACATGTAATTTGTAATTCCAATTTTTTTTCTCTCCATTGTATTCAATTGAACAATCAACGATCTGCAATTCAATTCGATAAGTTCTTCTCCATTCCTCTTTTAATTGCAAGTTTTGATTTTTGATTGAATGCAATTCAATTCTCTTTGCTGCATTATTATTTTTCTTGTGTTTAGTGTTTCATTGTTAATTTATTTATAAGCATTGATGTTAATTATAGATTATTGCATTTAATTGTGTGTTACTGCAATTATGTAGATAATATAAGGTAGGAGGATTTGATGACGGAATTAGGGTTTTGGATTTTGAATTCATGATTCTAGATGGAATTTAATTAAATTGATGGACGGAATTGAATGATCTCGCATCATAGATTAAGAATTTAAACTAATTAGACTGATCACCTATCTAGTTTAGATCTTAATCTACGCTAGGATAACGGAATTAATACGTAATTGTTAATTAACGTTTCCATAGTAGCAAAAGATTAATTATTAATCTTGTCCATTAATTCGTATGATTGCATGATCCGAGCTTATGTGATTATGGTCATAGTTGACTACTTTCCATTCGTAATGCTGCCATTAATTGAATCTAGTGTTCTTAACCTAGGTTATTAATTGGTTAGGTTATAAATTGAGAGCTTATTCAATTTATTAAAATTGAGAGAAAGAAAAGAGATGAATTATTATGAGTTTCTACAAGTTAACGTTAAATCATTTAGAATATTTCGTTTCTCTATGATTATTTGATATCCTAATTCCATAATCAATACTTCCTATCCTTATTCATTAATTAGTGAGTACAATATTTTATTATTTATCCATAGTTTAGATATTGATGATAGAATTGTATGTTATTACATAACCGGGGTTTTAACATCGATTATGGAATTATTGATTATATACCATTCCTTGTGGGTTCGACTCCTTCTTGCCATATACTACGTATTTGGGAATTAGGATTTATTTATTAAATTTGTTGTGCATACGACAGTGCATCACAAATCTAGACATCCCTTTCTACCACAAATAGACAAAAGCAATGGGGCACAACTATAACATATAAACATGTTCACATATGGACATTCCATCTTACCACACATCGAAAAATGCTAGGGGTACAATCATAAACCATAAGAGCATCCTTCTCGACTAAAAATTAACATCTAGGTTAGGGGTTTATACAGAGAATCCAATGTCCACCTATCCCATACAAGTCAGACATCACGTCCACCACCACTAGACTCTTTCTTGGACAATCTTACTAAAGGTATCATAATCATTAAGTGTGCAGACCCCATATAGAGGTTAAAGGTATCTATAGAGTATAAAAGAAACCTCGATAATATACGACTAGTAGCACCTTATGTTTACAAAAACAAGAAATGAAATGTACAAAAGAACATGCTTTAAATAGTAACACAAAATGTAAAGTTTGTAGACTATGTTTTTGTGTATTTAAAAAAATTCCATCATAGCTGCTCACAGATCACAGAGTAAACATATTAAATAAGTATTTATAGTTAATATAAAACCCTAGAGAATGATCATATAATATATAAAATGACAAACATTGTCGATCGAAAAGATCACAACAAATCAAAAGGTTCCTCAAAAGTCTTAGTTAAAACCCAAAACCAAAGACCAGATGTGTAATACTCCCAATTTTTTCACTTTAGAATTTCTTTTATAATAGTTAATTATGAAAGCTAAAATATTAAAAATGTAGGGTGTTACCCCCACATAGTATAAATTCAATTTTCTTTATCACTCTTATAGTAAGTGCTAAGTCTAAAATACTACTTCACTTAAATTAAGAATCACAATCATATGTAGTATAATAGAGGTTAAATTATAGGGTTTTACTATTCTAATATAACAAAAGATTGGAAAAAGGTTACAAAACTTAAAGAAAAATGCTAGAGAGAACACTTAAAGAAAAGATTGGAAAAAGGTCACAATACTTAAAGAAAAGAAATAAAGAAAGGGGGATAAGAGTCCAAGGTATATCCTGATCAAAAGATGCTTGAGAGAACACTTGATGGTCTAAATTCTCAAACCCAAACATTAGCTAACAAGTGGAACATTCAAAGAAATCCTAAATAGTCATGACTTCTCATTAAATAGATAGGGGACTATATAACAAAGTCTATTAGTACAACAACAATGAGTAAAATATTATATAATTTTAAGTATAAAAAATGTAACATGGAGCACATATAAGGAATCAGAAGAAAAACATGGCATAAACACATCAAAGAGTACATACAATAATGAGATATGACAAACATGCTAGAACATAACATCACCAAGGCTACATGCTCATTATAACATTATATTTAACCAATTTTTGTGTAACATCCTAAATTGAACCTAATCCTAGTTCTAGGTAATTGATATTTGAACCAAACCCTAGTTTTAGATGATGAATACTTTAATCTTACCCTAATTCCTTAAACCTAAATTAAAACATAATTGTAATCCTAACCCTAAACTCTTTTTCCTTTTTCTTTTTAATAGTTTTCCCTTCTATTTCTCTTTTTTATTCTTCTCTAATGTGGTCTTCTTCTTCCCTTTCTTCCATACATAATTCCTATGTTTCTTAACCATTTTCCTTCAGTCAGGCTTCCACCCCATAGGATACTTATCTAAAAACCATCATCACCATCATCACCTTCCTAAACTATTGGGACGTGTCAAAGATGTTTACCTAAATCTTTCCTCAATTCATATCTCACCTTATACCCCTTTCTACAACACTCTTTTCCATCTTAAATTTCACCACCCTCACACATTTATACCCATCCATTCCCTCTCCATACCTCATGTTTTCTTTATTGGTTAGAGACAAGTGTTGGTTTGTTAAGGATACGTGTTGTAGTTAGGGATTGCTAAATGTTATGTGTATATTTTGTCTATTATCATGTTGGTGTGATTATTTTAATAATTCTATGTTGTTAATGTTATAATATGATATTGTGGTATTGTACTATGAAAGTTGAGTAATTTTATAAAGCACGTGCTTATATATTATATCATGTGATAAACCTTGTCTCAAAACCATAGGCAGGGAAGTATGATCTATGGTATTCTAGTGTGGATACGATAAAGAATGAAATAGTTAATGAATGTAGCTAAGTGGTAGGGTGATGTAATAAATTAAATATGGAAAATTAATGTTGTTGGATTCTAGGGTTTTGTAGAATTTTTATATGTAGGTTATTGTAAGTGTAACACTCCAAAATTCACTATTATTTATTATTATTATTATTATTATTATTATTATTATTATATTATATATTATATATTTTAAATAGAAACACTTAAATTAAAAACCCATGAATTCTGGGGATGTTACCGCTACACTTGGTACTAGACTGGTTCACTCCTACCGTTCCAGTACCAAGTCCTAAGGCTAAAATAATTATTGTTAAAATTGAGTTAATACTTGAACTAAAAATTCATAACACGAAAATCAGAGTATGCATAATAGTTTACATAAATCTAACGTGCGAAAACAAGCTCCATGAAAGGAAGGAGTGTCTACAAGCATTTAAGTTGTTTTGAAAAGTTCAATACAAGGAAATAATGATAGAAAGAAGTAATGATATCATAGGAAGGGAAAACAGGCCATGCCGCTCTATAATTCGATCTAGGCCAAGATCATCACTCAGCCCTGCCTGATGCCACCTGGACATCAATTGTAATACCCCAAATTGAGCGGAGTGTTATAAGGATTGATTTGGCTACTTATATCAACATGATATACCATCCTTTTGGTGATTCTGTCCTAAGAACTCCATAATTAAGCGTGCTGGCCGTGGAGCAATTTTAGGATGGGTGACCTTCTGGGAAGTTCTGAAAATTTCTCGGAAAGTGCGTGAGTGAGGACAAAGCGCACTGAAAGGACTCGTATTGATCTGTGGGGCCAGTCAATCAATCCGAAAGCACTCCAAGATAGCCCCCGCGTGGTCGTATCGACTCGGGGTGTTACAAATGGTATCAGAGCAAAACCGCGACCGTGAGCTGAACTTGGATGAGCCAGTTAGCCACCTAGTGGGACGATTCTTGGGATGAACTGTATTGAGGCAGTCATTGGTTGAGGCACAACGAGGACGTTGTGTTCTTTGAGTGGGGGTGAATGTAATACCCCAAATTGAGCGGAGTGTTATAAGGATTGATTTGGCTACTTATATCAACATGGTATACCATCCTTTTGGTGATTCTGTCCTAAGAACTCCATAATTAAGCGTGCTGGCCGTGGAGCAATTTTAGGATGGGTGACCTTCTGGGAAGTTCTGAAAATTTCTCGGAAAGTGCGTGAGTGAGGACAAAGCGCACTGAAAGGACTCGTATTGATCTGTGGGGCCAGTCAATCAATCCGAAAGCACTCCAAGGTAGCCCCCGCGTGGTCGTATCGACTCGGGGTGTTACATCAATGGCATCTAAGAAAACATCTCCTACCTTCAACATGTCAGATGGGCCTCCTACTCGTGGGGAATGAGCAGCACCTATAATAAGGGTGATTAGTATGCTACGTACTGAGTAAAGTAACTGTACACTAAGGTCGATACACAAAGTCACATAAACCATGTAGAATAATAAAAAGAGTATAAATTCCAACATAATAACATAAAGGCATATAAACAGTCAGGTGAATATACAAAGGTCCAATTATAGTCTGAATTAATTACTTAATTAATCTCTTATCACAATTCTTTTCACACCATGCTCTTTATCAAGTCCACAAGAGTACGGGAACCCCACTATTTTAACCGGTAGATCGGTCTCCAGGGCACTCCAGCCCTTGGCCACTATTCTAGCAGGTGGATCGGTCACTTAGGGTAACATACCCTAACCACTATTTTCTACTGGTGGATCGCTCTGGCCCTTACTCACATGGTGTCCCACTGTAAGTATTAGTGTCTTTTACGTGTCTTAGAAAATTGTAGGGTTTGTTTATTGAGCTTGGGATCCCCCACTATTGTAACCGGTGGATTGGATAACATAGGGTAATATGCCCTAACCACTATTATATGCAGGTGGATCAATCTGGGCTCGGCTTAATACTCTTCCACTTTACATGATTAATGTATTAAGTGTCTTATTTAGAATTTAACCCAAGACATGCAGACTAACTCCCTCTACGCTTATCCTCCAACTGACCTATACCATATCATGAGAACCCTACACCTCTTTACTTGCCCCAACAACCTTTCCTCTATATTCTAACTCACACTAGAACTCATCTCCCATATATGTGGGTTAAGGCTCAATTTTATACACCTCCAAGTTCACCCATTACCTTACTCTAGGGTTTTCCCCAGATACCCTAATTTAGGCCTAAGTGGCCCATCCTACTCCATCTCATACAACCTAATTCTTTTTTTTTTATACTCCACTCATCACAACCCATAGACTCCACTCTCATCATCACACTTTAATCACCAAGTACACGTATGATTACAAAACCCTAAATAGCCACACCAAACCCTAGCTTGCCACACAAAACCCTAGATCGGTCTCCTATGTACCCTTATACTGTCCCACGTACTATTTTTCATTTAAGGCATTCAATCACCCAAACATCACTTCCATCACCTTCCTCACAACTCAAATCAACTTTCCATATGTAAAACTCACCCCCATGCAGACTTTACACACCCCATGCAACCCTTCAAACTTTTTCATGCAAACCCTAAAACTCTCACGTGAAATCCTAAATTCACCCATGCAAACCCTATATTCATCCATACAAAACCCTAGATTCCTCCATACAAAACCCTAGCTCCATCCATATAAAACCCTAGCTCCATCCATACAAAATCCTAGATTAGATTCTCCCATGCAACACCATAGATTAGATTATCCCATGCAAACCATAGATTAGATTCTCCCATGCAAAACCATAGATTAGATTCTCCCATGCAAAACCATAGATTAGATTCTTCCATGCAAAACCATAGATCAGATTCTCCCATTCTTTTATTTTATTTAAAATTCCCATTTTATTCCTCCACTCATGAATCATTAAACTATTTAGGTCAACTCACATCCTTTAGTCAACTTATTCCCCTTTGGTTAACTTACTCCCCTTAGTCAACCTCTTTCCCTTTTGGTCAACTCACTTCCTATTTTCCTTTTTTTAATCCTTTCCCCCACACCATACCACATTTAACATCCTCACATGCATATCTAAAGGGTCACAACACATTACATCACATTCCACAAATTTTTACCACACACACAAACATATATATATCAACATATAGAATAAGAAGGTACAGAATCATACCCTAACTTCAAGCTGCTCCATACATAGAATAGTTAACATAAAATAGTCAACTAATAACACATGATACACAACACAACATTATATAAGGCATCCATAGCATATAATACACATAACGCACATAAAGCATTAGTTACACCCTTACCTAAAACGAGACCAGTCTTAGAGCACGCTTCTACGCCTCCTTAGGGCTTTGACTAGTCTCACCTATATTAGGGAAAACTAAAGATTAGATCCCTCCTACTAAAAATGCTATTATTTACTAATTTATTCTAAGACTAGGTTTTTGATAAAATAATAACATATTAATAATAAGGACATTAACTAATTACTAAATTTTGCTAAAGATATAAGAAATAATAATAATATTATAAAAGTTGATCATATAAGGTTTGAAGACTTTACCCTAATAATAATAATAATGATACTAAAAAAATAATAATGATAATAATAACGATAATAATAATACTAATAATACTAGTAATAATAATGATATGGTTTGAAATAAATGGTGGAGTAAGGTCTTTGACCCTTCACCAAAATAATAATAATAATAATAATAACAATAATACAAATAATAATAATAATAATAATAATGATGATAAAAACCATAATAATATTGAAAAATAAATAATGATAATAATAGTAATGATAAAAATTGAAGATAAAATGAAGTAGGGTTTTGACCCTACATTGAACAATAATAAAAATAATAAATAATAATAATAATAAATACTAATTTTAAAAAAAATATTAATAAATTTAATAATAATAAGACATGATATGAATAATACTAATACTAAAATTTTGAAATATACATAATAGGGTCGCGGCTCTATTTAGAATAATAATACTAACATTGAAAATAATAATAATAATAATAGTAGTAGTAACAATAATAATAATAATAATATTAATAATAATAATAATATTATTATTATTATTATTATTATTATCTGAAATAAAAATATAATAGGGCTTGGGCCCTCAATATGAATAATAATAATAATAGTAATAATAATAGTAGTAGTAATACTAGTAGTAGTAGTAGTAGTAGTAGTAGTAGTAGTAGTAGTAGTAGTAGTAGTAATATATTCAAAATAATTAAAATAAATTAAATAAGGCGAAAATGGTTGAGAGGGTTTAGGGTTCCACCTCAGGCTAGTGGTGACAGGCGGCACCGACGGTGGTGCACGGCGGTGGCGGCAGTGGCTAGAAAAAGAGAAGAAAAGAGGAAAAGTTGGATGCTAGGAAAAGGAGAGGTAGAATGAAGGTGGGAGTTGGGGTGTTTAGGGTTACCTAGGTGGAGAGGAGTAGAATGAAGGTGGCGGCGTAGCCAATGCCAGCGGCACACGACTGTGGCGGCGGTGGCCAAAAATGGAAGAAGAAGAGAAAGAGAGGAGGAGAATGAGGAAGAAGAAAATAAAGGTAGGGGAGATAGAGGGAAGTCTGCAGGGACTTTTGGAAGGTGAAAGGGGTAGTGGAAGCGGCGAAAGTGGTGGCTAAGGGTGGTGCGAAGGGCGGCGAAGGTGGAAGAAAGGGTTGATTGGGAAGCAGACTTTGCATGGCCGGGGTGGCTTGTGTAGGGTGAATCGATGGATAAGGGTGGTTAGTTACTTAGAGGGCAGTGCAAGGATTAGTCGGGTGGGCAGAGAGGGCGGCGTAGTTGGCCAAAGACGGTGGCAATGGTGTCTGAAGGGGTGGCGACGCAAGGGGTAAAATTTTTCTGGGTTGAAATCAAAAGCTCGAACATGGCTAATTATGGGGGTATTTATAGAGTTTAAATGAGAGGGTAAGTTCTGTGGGTTGGCGAGGGAATAAGGCAGGTAGGGTTAGGGTTCGTCGGTGGCGTCATTTGGCTGGTGAAAATCTAGGTCATGGCAGGGAAGTGGCGTAGAAAAGAGAGGATCGTGGGCAAAAAGAGAGGAAAGGTTGGTTGGGTCAACATGGCTGTCGAATCGGTGAGGGAGAGAGAGGGGAAATGGCCGGTCAAATCGGGCGTGGCCAGCGGTGGGAGCTTCAGATAGTTGTAGGTCAAACGGATGAGAGAAGAAGGAAAAAGAAGAAGAAACAAGGGCAGCGTGTGTGGACCGGGCGGTCCAGGAGGAAAAGAAGAAAAAGAAAGCAAGGAAGAGCCGACCGGCGACGACAACTAAAAAATGGATCAAAATGCATCGTGCTAGGCCACCGAGGAAGAAAGAAGAAAAGATAGAATTGGGTAGTGGATGAAGGAAGAAGGGGAGAGGGGTTTGGGCCGCTAGGTTGGCCCAGGTCGGGAAGGAGAAAGAAAAGAAAAGAATAAGAAGAAAAAGAAAGAAAGAAAAAGGAAAAAGGAAAAAAGGAAAAAGAAAAATAGTGGGTTGGGTTAATTAAATTATTTAGGATATTTAGAATGTTTAAAAATAATAATATTTAAATAAAATAATATTTAATTTCCTTTTTAAGCTAATTTAGGAATTTTAAAAGGTTTTTCATAACTTCCATTTTAATTAGCAAATCACTCTAATTTTCTCTAATTAAATTATTTATAACATTCCTATTAATTTGGCCCTATTTATTTCCCCTTATTTAAATGAAATAATTTATTTAATTAATTTCCAAAATAAAATCCTTAATTAGCTTAAATACCCAAATTTTTCTAATTAAAATATTTATTATTATTTTTATTTTCCCTAATTAATTTCCTTTTATTTTAATAAAAATAATTTATTTAATTAATTTTCCTAATAAAACCTTATTAATTTACCCTTACATATGAATAAGTGTATAAAACCCTAACATGCATATCTAACTTATCATAACTCATTTGCTTTCATACTTAACATCATATAATACATGCTAAGTATACTTGTTGGAAAATAAGGGCATGTTACACTTCATAGACAATTCTACCCATAAGGCATATGAATACGCCTAAGCATGCTCAACCCTACCATATTATATACCGACATTTAACTATTATATGTGAGGAATATTATGTAATACTTATCGTATTATGCAAATGCTTGGAAAGGTAAATGCCCTAACTAAAACCTTATCCCTAAACATACATCTAGAACAAATCTTTACACTCACATATATAATAATTTCATAACATTAAACCCTATTCTTGTATTTTATCATACATATAATCATATACATAATTAAGGCATGCTTCCTTTCAGATAATTCCATAATAGTATACTTGACAAAAGATTACAGCATATTAAGGCATTCATATATGTTTAGTTGTCAAAATATAATCAACCTTAAGCACATAACAAACCCCTAATATGCTATCACCAAACCTGTACATATTTATTATACCATATAGGTTACCTTGAATCTAACAAAAATATGAAAAAAAAAATACAAGCAAACTACACCAAAATCTAACCTCCAACTAATCCTCGTTCTTCGCTTAAAAAAACTAAATAAAATATATTATAAACTAGTATAAAAAATCATAACAATAGCAACCACAATTATAAACATCTATTAGCTTAGGAGAAAAGTGTACAGAACTCATGCTAGCAAGGACCACCAATGTGAACCTTTGATGCAACATTGGGGAGATGGATGTTAAGGGCTAACTTTGCAAAAAGGTTAGGAGCAACAGGAAGACAAGCATGTGAGCTAACATTGTATGAGAGCTCAACATTTCATGGGGGCTTCTACATGAGCTAGTCATGCTATAGGTGGGTTGCCAATGTGTAGAGGTGACAAACAAAAAAGGGTGGCAATGTTAGAGTTTAAAGCTGAAATGGTTGGCCACATGAGGTGCTGGAAGAGATTGTGGTGGTGTTGTGTTGGGTGTGGAAGGTGGTGCATGGGCTCGGAAATTGCACATGGTTCAAGGTAGCATGAGGCTTCACCATTGCTATAATATATTTAAAAAAAAAATAGAAAGAGAGGAGAATATGTAGCTCGAGGGGAAAACAAGGCACAGAGAGGAACAAGAAGAATAATGGGCTATTTGGCTTGGAAAGGAAAAAGAGAGTTGGGCTTTATTATTGTTGGGTTTTGTGTAATACCCCTAAAATTTAGAAACTAAATTATTTTCTTTAAAATGAGTTGTAGAAGCTAAAATGATATAGCATAGAGGTGTTATGTTAAACCCTACATAGAAAAGGTACTCCTTATACATAATCTAATGTTAGTTACAAGGTAAAAGTAATCTCGAATCTAGAAACAAGGTGTAATACCCAAATATTTCAAAACCTAAAATTTAATAATTAATATTCATTTGGTATGATTTAATTTATAAATTATTAATTTAATTATTTTGTGTACTTTTGATTTAAAAAATGGACATGATTATTTAATAAATTAAAATAAATATTTTTTTTTATTTTATCATACTCTTTTTATTTAAATAATTTTTCAAACCAATATTTTACTAAAATTATCCTCTTAAATTTTAAATAAATTAAATTATTAAAATAATTTATCCATATAAATAATTAAATATCCTAATTCTAAAAAAAATTATTTTATTTTTATTTTCTACTTTTCCTTTTTTTTCCTCCTTTTTCCTTTGGTTTACTTCCTTTTCCCTTTTTCTTCTTTTCTTCCTCCTTATTTTTAGGCCGCTCAGCCTACTCCTCCTTCCCCCACTAGGCCACTGACCCTCTTTCCTTCTCACCATCTAGTGACCCCTCTTTCTTTCTTTTTTCATTCTCCCCCCTCCCCCCGTTGGGTTATCCCAACTCTCTTTTTTTTTTCTTTTCTCCCCTCTCCCTCACATGGGCCAGCTTGCCCTTTCTCTTCTCCTTGCACAATCAGCCTCTTTCTCCATTTCTCCTTCTTCTTCTTTCTTCTTCACTCGTCAAACCACTCACCCCTCCCCCATGCCTACTTCTCACCTGTAATCAGCCCCCACACTTGAACAGCCCCAGCCCACTCTCTCCCTCTCTCTCACATCCCTTCCCTTTCCATTTTGAGCCAAACCCCCCTTCACAGCCCCTTGCGTGCTTGCTTTCTTTCCCTTTTCCTCTTGTCCCTTCCTAGCAACCCTACACTTGGACCTGTAGCCCTTCCCCCTACAACCACCTAACCCTATGCCTCTGTTTGCTCTCCTCATCCTCTTCTTTTTCTTCTTCTCCTTTGCCCATTTCTTTCCCTCCTTGAGCCTCCTTCTCCCCCGTTGGGCCCTTTTCTCCTTTTCTTTCCTCCTCTTTTTCTCCCCTATTTTTGCTTTGCAGTCCTCAGCCGTTGCCTTTGCCACCTAACCACCCACCACACTAACCCCCCAGCCTCCCTTATTTCCTCCCACCACCACCCAACAGCTGCTACATACCTTTATAGCCTACCTTTCCCTTCCTTTTTCTTTTCTTCTCCTGTTCACCCTCCTCCCTACACGCCACCTTGTGCCACCCATCTTCACTTTTGTTTCCGCTAAAGTTTCCCCTCGATTGCATGACACATCCCCTACCACCTCCATACCTCACCTTGCTAGAAATCCCCTTACAACACCCTCTTTTATCCTCTTCTTTTCCCTTCCTTCTTCTTCTTCTTCTTCTTCTCCCAACCTTGCACCCATTTTCCAGCCCTTGCCACCGCCGTCTCCGCTACCCCAAGATGCCGATCTCAACCCCCCGACCATCACCTATACCTTGCCATCCCTCCTGCACCTAGCCACTGCCTCCACTCTCCTCCACAGGCCCTTAACCGAAACCTTTTTACCCTCACCCGAACCAACCCTTCCACTTCTCTTATCTCTTCTTTTCATCTCTTATTTACCATTCCCTTCATACATGCAGCTCACGCTACCATGTAGTATGAGTTTTTCTACACCTTATGAGTAAATTTACCAATTTTAACGTATAAATATAGTTAGCATTTATGTGTATTTACTAAGCTTTTTGATAAAAATTTATTCTTTTAATTTTATACAACTAATATGCTAGTTTGGATATTATTTCTAAGTACAAATTTTTACTAATCAAAGCTTAAACTTTTAATCGGGGTACTACTAAAGTTTAATTATTGCTGGAAATAAGGTAACCATTATACCCTACTAAAATGTTTGGATATACGTATGCTAGCACATTAGGGTTTTGAATATGCTTATGTGCATAATATGTGATGTTAAGTATATTATGATTTGTAGCATATGTTGGTAGTTAATATGAAAAGCATGCTATATTATGAAATATGCCATGTGTAGGAATGATGGTTGAGAAAGAAGCCTTGTTGTTAATGTTGGAATTAGATACATGTACATGTTATGTAAGCAAATATGGTCATTTGTAATAGAGATAATATTAATTTGAGCCTTGGGGCATTTTAGTAATTTTACTTGCACAAAGGGTGTGGCCTAAATAAATGTGTATGGTAGGTGATAATGGGTATTAATAGTGAATAATAATGGTTGGTGGTGTTAGATAATGTATGTGGACCATGGGTATTAGCATTTTATGTGTTAGGGGTATTTTTTTAATTTTGGCATAAAAAGGGATAACTTGGTAATTTTATAAATAAAATGGCTAATATGGTAAATTAATAAATAAGAAGGGTGGTTTGGTAATTTTGGCATAAAAAGGGGTAACTTGGTATTTTTATGAATAAAAAGGGTAATATGGTAAATTAATAAGTAAGAAGGGTAGTTTGGTAATTTTAGCATGAAAAAGGGATAACTTAATAATTTTATAAATAAAAGGGGTAATTAAGCAATTTAACAAGTATGAGGGGGTAAATTGGTAATTTAATAAATATGAAGGGCAATTTGGCAATTTAACAAACTTGGAGGGCAATTTGGTAATTTAAAAATGTATGAAGGGAATTTTGGTAATTATATAAGTATGAAGGGTAAATTGATAATTTCATGGGTATGAAGGGCATTTTGGGTAATTATACAAGTATGAAAGGTAATTTGATATTTTGATAAGTAAAAAGGTGATCTAGGAGCAAATGGTCAAGACTTAGCATTTATTATTATGGAACCTATTAACCTCTAGTTAGAGAGGATCCCTTACAAATTTGAAGGCAAATAGATGACTACATTATTAGTTATGGACAAAACTTACAAAACAAGTCACTAGCTATAAAGGCGTGTGCATAGCATGCATGGAGGGAAAAAATGTGTTGCATGGAAGGGATGAATGTGGTATCTGCATAAGGAGACTTTAATCGATAATTTAGACATGCAATATGAAGTATTATCATGTTGATAGTTGTTAAAAAGACAAGAAAGATGAATTAGTAAAAAGTAGCTTAATTCTATCTTTTAGGGTTATTTTATTCTATATTTTGAGTGTGTTTAGAGTATAGAGCAAGCTAATGTTTTTTTTTTCGATTTTGATCAGATTTTTAGGATGATTATTTTTTAATATTAGGAAGGTCTAATGGCTATAAAAACCATAGAATTACATGACACAATGGGAGACGAAAAATTAATGAAATTGTAAGCTTTGCTTAATTGAATTATGTGTGAGTTCTTCTCAATATTAATTAATTCTATGTCAGAGATTATTATTGAAATATTTAATCTATTTTTTTGTGTGAATTAGAGATTAAGATCTATCCTTCAAACCCTCCATAAACCCACTCCATTCTAAACCTTAATCGCCATCTTCAACGCCATCATCATCATCATCTTCAACACTTATCTTCATTCTATTTTTCTTACTTGATTTTATCTATTTCCAAACATAGGATAACAATAATATTATTATCATAGAATCATCCTCAACATCCTAACTTCATAATCGAACCATCAGATCACCATTATTCCATTCGGTCATCATCATAATATTCCCATCACTACTAAACCCTAATCATAAACCCTAACGCTAACCCACAAACCAAACCATTCTAAATCCTTCATCATTCGAGCATCATCATCATTAATTCTACTTTATTGAGTCAAAATCATCATCTATTCATCACTTTTGAATCATCATATTCCTTTAACAACCCTAACTGAACTATAATACCACCCAAACCATAAGTACATATTCCTACACACATTAATTTTGTTATCAGAGTATAGATTTCTAATCTAGTTTAATATAAACAATCAATGTCCAATTTTCCTCAAAATTTATTTCAAAATAGAGTTCTTAATTCAAGATTATTGTAAGAACTCATCAAGTTGGTGCCAAGATTTAATTTTTGGTTGACATGAGAGGGCATTTTTGGAAGCACACCATTTATGGGTGTAAAGAAGGCATGGTGAGCCAAGGAGAAGATTTAAGGGACATTCTCAAGGAATTGGTGGAGGAGATCAAGGAAGTTAAGCTTCATATGGGTAGTATGGAAGCCTCACAAGCCCAAAGATCACATGATCAATATCAAATCCAAAGAGATCAATTAGAAGAAAATCGTAGAAGGAAAGCACATGACTGAATGTCAGAAGGAGGAAAATAAAGTGTAGGGAACTATGTATGTGCTCATAACACTTCAAGGAAATAATATGATGATGTGGATAAGGGGATTAAATTTGACCTACCTGATTTTTATGGTAATCTTGATCTGGAATCTTTTCTTGAATGGTTGTGAATTGTTAAATCTATTTTTGAATATAAAGAGCTTGATGATGAGAAAAGATATCAAATTACCATATTGAAATTTAAGAAGTTTGCTAGAGTATGGTATGACAATTTTAAGAGAAGAAGAGAAAGAGAAGGAAAAATAAAAATAATATTAGGGGAGAAATTGAAAAAGCATTTAAAAAGAAAATTTTTGTCTAGAGAATATGAACAAGATAATTTCATTAAAATGACTACTTTAAAGTAAGAGTTGCTTGGAGTAGAGGAGTACATTAGAGAGTTTGAAATATTAGATCTTGTTTGTAAAGTTCAAGGAAGAAAAGATCAAAGATGTGATAGATTTATTAGAGGTATAAATATTAATATTAGAGAGAAGGTGGAGGTGTACCCTTATAAGTTATTGAAAGACTTGGCAAAATTAGCAATTAAATTTTAGAAGCAACTAAAGAGAACCAAGCTACCAAACAAATCAACCAATGCAACATATGGTTCCAACATCAAGGGGGTGTTGAAGCCATCATCCTCTCAAACCAAAATTCAAGATAACACTAGAAGGTTCAATCATGAAGAAAAGGGTAATGACAAGATGGTTGATAAGGTGAACAAATAATTTTTCAAGTGTAGAGGCTACGATCATTGCTTGGGATTTTCCAAATCAAAGGATAATGACTTTGAAGGAGATTGAGAGTATGGAAGCTTGTGATGAGGAGGATGAAGAACTTAATGAAGACCTTGAGGAAGGTAGTGAAGATCTGGAAGATGCTTTGGAAGATGGAAAAGTAGATTGCTATGTGTTACAACGAGTGCTTCAAGTGTAACAATAACCTTAACCTACTCAAAAGGATAAGATCTTTAAATCCAAATGTTGAGTTGAAGATAAAGTGTGCAAAGTCATTATCCATAATGGCTCTTGTAGCAATATTGCTAGTGAAAGAATGGTGAACAAGCTCAGATTAAAGACCATAGATCATCTAAGACCATATTCACTTCAATGGCTTGATAAGGATAAAGGTGTAAGGGTAACTAAACAAACTTTTATCTATTTTAAAATCAAAAATTATTTTGATAATGTTTTATGCAATATTCTACTTATGGATGTTTTTCATATTTTTTTAGAGAGACCTTGGCAATTTGATAGGTAAGTTACATATGATTGGGTCCTTAATGAATACGTGGTGAGCAAAGGCAAAAAGATATTTAGAACTAACCTAATATAGATGGGGAGAGTTTGATTCTAAGGGGTTAAAGGTAAGAAGAGACTAAGGGTAAGAAGAAAAAAAAGGAGAAAAAAGAGAGTTGAAGATGAATGGGAGGAGGAAAAAAGAAGAAGGAAAATGTCGAAAATAAAGGACGGAGAAAGAAGAGTAGCATGGAGTTATTGATCCTTAAGGAGTTAGAGATGATTAAAGCTATCAAGAGTGAGAAATTATGCTATGCCTTGGTAGTGAAAGAAGTTCAACAAGGGAGTATGTTAACAAGAATCCAAAATTGTAACAAGTGTTGAGAGAGTATGCATATGTTTTTTCAGATGAGTTGCCACCTGTATTACCTCCTTTGAGAGGTATCGAGCATGCTATTGATTTTATGCTAGGAGTTCCATTACCAAACAAGCCAGCTTATAGATGTAATATGGAAGAGTCTAAGGAACTTCAAAGAGAGTGTAATAATTGTTGGATTGAGGCTATATTTGAGAGAGAATGAGTCTGTGTAGTATACCAGCTGTATTGGTACCTAAGAAGGATGGTATGTGGAGGATGTGCATTGAATCTAGAGCAGTTAACAATATCACAATCAAATATAGATTTACAATGCTAAGATTGGATGATATGTTAGATGAGCTGCATGGAGCAAAGGTGTTTTTGAAGCTTGACTTTGGAAGTGGATACCATCAAATGAGGATAAGGGAAGGAGACAAATGGAAGATGACTTTCAATACTAATTATGGGTTGTATGAGTGGTTAGTGATGTCATTAGGGCCATGAAATGAACTATGCTCATTTTGAGGTTAATTACCAAAGTACTTAGACCTTTCCTTGGAGTCTTTTTTGTTGTCTACCATGATGATATTTTGATATATAAAAAAAGTGAGTTCGAACGCATACAACATTTGAAGAGATTATTTGATAAACTTAGGGAGGTGAAGCTATATGGTAAAATGATGAAGTAGGATTTTATGATGAAGAATGTGGTTTTTCTTGGGTACATTGTAAGTGGAGATGGTATTAGAGTTGATCCTTCAAAGGTGGAAGCTATTCAAACATGCCATATATCTTCTAATTTCCATGAGGTTCAAAGTTTCCATGGATTGGCTACATTTTATAAGCGAGTTATCAAATATTTCTCCATAATTATAGCACCATTTACACAATTGATGAAGAAGGGAGATTTCCAGTGGAATGAACATGCCACAAAAGCTTTTGAAGACTTGAAGACAAATATTTCAAATGCATCGTTATTATCTTTACCTTTCTTTGATAAATTATTTGAAGTAACTTGTGATACCAGTGGTGTAGGTATTAGAGGGGTACTTTCACAAAAGAAGAGACCGATTGCATTTTTCAGTGAAAAGTTGAATGGTACAAGACTCAATTATTCAAATTTTGACAAGGAGTCATTATTTAATACCCAAGCCTTTTGTACTTCAATCGAATCATGAAAGTTTGAAGTATCTATATGGTTAAAGGAAAATGAGTCCAAGACATGCTAAGTGGATTGGTTTTTTAAACATATATGTTCTTTACAAGACATGTGGATGGTAAGGAGAATGTGCTTATGGATGCATTGTATAGAAGGGCTATGATACATACAATGATGGATACAAAGCTTTTGGGGTTTGCAAAAATTCAATATGCCATTGATGATGATTTTTCTTTGAATTTTGAAGAATGCAAGAAAAAAGGAAGTCATGGAGCTTATGTTCTTCAAGATGGATTCTTATTCAAGAAAAACAAATCATGTGTGCTAAAGACCTCAATTCGAGATTTTCCAATCAAAGAAGTGCATGAAGGCAATGTTATTGGACACTTTGGAGTTCACAAAACTTTAGAGTTGTTGCAAGAACATTTTTATTAGCCAAGAATGCAAAAGGGAGGGCAAGTTATGGTTTCTAGGTGTGCTACATGTCAAAGAAGCAAGATTTTCTTCCATAAAGGGTTATATGTGCCTTTACCTGTGCCTAATCATTTATGGGAAGTTGTAAGTATGAATTTTATATTGGGACTTCCAAGGACACAAAGAGGAAAAGATTCTATCATGATGGTGGTCAATCAATTTTCCAATATGGCTCATTTAATTGCTGCAACAAGATCGATGATGCTACTCATATTACAGATTTGTATTTCAAGGAGATTGTGAGATTGCATGGGATTCAAAGGAGTATAGTTTTGGATAGAGATGTGAATTTCATAAGTTATTCTTGGAAGACATTATGACATATGCAAGGAATGAAGCTTCTATTTAGTACATCACATCATTCTCAAACAGATGGTTACACTAAGGTTACTAATAGAACTTCGGGTACTTTGTTCAGGGGATTAATGAGTAAGAGTGTTAAGGATTAGGATGTTAAGTTAGCACATGTGGAGTTTTCTTACAATCAGAGTCATTCAACTACAACAAGCTCTATTCCATTCAAGATAATATATGATGTTAATCCATATAAACTAATTGATACGATACCATTAAAGAAGGGGGAAGTGAAATTATGGTTCACAAGAGAGAGTGGTGCTATTTTAGAAAATTCATAAAAAAATCAACCACAATAGTGAGAAGACAAATGAAGTATACAAGACAAGAGAAAAAAGTATAGGAGTCAACATGTATTTCAACCTGGGGATTTAGTATGGTTGCACTTAAGGAATGAGAGATTTCCTAATCTAAGAAAAAATAAGCATATTCCAAGGGTAGATGGTCCTTTCAAAATACTTAGAAAATTTGGAGAGAGTGCTTATGTGCTAGATTTACATATAGTGGAGTGTCTAGAACATTCAATGTTGGAGATATTAGTCATTACTATGGAGAAGCAAATTTGAGGACAAATTCAAGACAAAAAGGGGAGAATGATGTAGGAGAAATTGGTCAATACTTAGCATTTATTATTATGGAACCTATTATCCTCTATTTATAGAATATCCCCTACAAAGTTGAAGGCAAACGGATGACTACATTGCTAGTTATGGATGAAACTTGCAAAATAAGTCACTAGCGAGAGGCGTGTGCACGGCATGCATGGAGGATAAAAATGTGTTGCTGATAGATAGAATTTATAAGCTATTTTCCTCTGTAAAAATATCATTTATTCCTCATTAATTTTATTATATTAATCTTTTCTTGAGTTTTTCTCTTTTGAATAGATTTTACATGAAAAGATAAAACTGAAGAAATTCAAAGGAAAATAGAAGGAAAGAAGAAATGAAGCAAATAACATATCAAGAGACATTAAAGCAATGGAAGAAAAGTTGGAAATGAAGAAAAGACATCAAAGGGATGTTTGTGTTGAAATTTTAATGGAGGAATGCCGAAGGAGCAAAGAATATGGTACCCCCATATTTCCTAAACACGAGCTGTGTTTCCACCAGATAACAAAATCTCAGTTTTTTAGAATCTAAAAATTGATAGAGAAGTCAAAGAAAAACACGGAGGTCCCGTGTTTTCCAAAATACAGACCGTGTTTTTCTTAAATTTTGTAACCGCTTATATGAACTTTTTTTTTGATATATTTTTTGACAATTCTGGGTTCGGGGATCAGTTTTTAAATCTGGAAAAGTTGAATGCTCTCTCTTTCTCTATTGCCTCTAGAAAATACATGTACTTCACAATTCCAACTTTCTCTATCTTTCTTGTATTCCATTGAACAATTGATAGTCTACAATTCAAGTGACAAATTCTTCTCCATTCCTTTCTTAATTGCAAGTTCTGTATTTTGATTGAATGCAAGTAAAGTTTCTTCAATTACATTTTTATTTCTCTTACTTTTAGTGTTTCATTACTTATTTATTAGAAATCGTTTATATTAATTATAAATTATTTCATTTAATTATGTGATCTTACAATTATGCAAATAGTAGAGTAAATAATATAGGGTAGGATGATTTGAGGACGGAATTAGGTTTTGAATATAATAGCATAATTTGAAATTATAATTCTAGATGAAATTTAATTGAATTAATGGACGAAATTGAATGATCTCGCATCATAGATTAAGAATTTAAACTAATTAGATTGATCACCTATTAGTTTAGATCTTAATCTCCACTAAGACAACGTAATTAATATGTAATTGCTAATTAATGTGTCTATAG
Organism: Tamarix chinensis; assembly: GCA_030549775.1. Classification (NCBI taxonomy): domain Eukaryota; kingdom Viridiplantae; phylum Streptophyta; class Magnoliopsida; order Caryophyllales; family Tamaricaceae; genus Tamarix; species Tamarix chinensis. The sequence continues at coordinate 33,630,330 of CM060181.1, read as the reverse complement.
TAGCAAAGAGATTAATTGTTAATATTGTCCATTAATTCGTACAATTACATAATCTGAGCTTATGTGGTTATGGTTGTAGTTGACTGCTTTCCATTCGTAATGTTGTCATTAATTAAATCTAGCGTTCATAAACCAAGTTATTAATTGTTTAGATGATAAATTAAGAGCTTATTCAATTTATTAGAATGAAGACAATGCAAATAGATAAATTATTATGAGTCTCTAGAGGTCAACATTAAATCATTTAGAATCACTCTTTTTCCATGAGTATTTGATACCTTAACTCAATAATCAATTCATTCCTATCCTCATTCATCAATTAGTGAGTAAAGTGTTCCATAGTATAGAATTAGTGATAGAAGTAATGAGATTATATAACTGGGGTTCTAACATCAATTACAAAATTATTGATTAAATACCATTCCTTGTGGGTTCGACTCTTTCTTACTATTTACTACGTATTTGGAAATTAGAATTTATTTATTAAATTTGTTATGCATATGACAGCGTATCAGTTGCCTGGAAGGGATGAAAGGATACTTTAATCAACAATTTGGACATACAATATAGAGTATTATCATGTTGATAATTGTTAAAAAGGTAAGAAAGTTGAATTAGTAAAATGCAGCTTAATTCTATCTTTTAGGGTTATCTTATTCTATCTTTTGAGTATGTTTAGAGTAGGGAGCAAGCTATTTTTTTTGTGTGTGGTGATTCTTATCGGATTTTTATGTTGGGTTGGGTTGAGAAGGAGGCAGTGGGGGTGGTGATTGTGGCGGACGAGGAGGCGTACGGCGGTGAGAAGGGCAGCGATGGGGTACAAAGGGTAGCTCAAGTTGCCCACTTTGCACAGATGGAGGGGCTACATTGGAGGAGTTAGGGGTGGTGAATAGTTTGGTTTGGTAGAGGGTGATGTGGGAAAGGGACTAGGTGGTGTTTCGGACGGTGGCAGCTAGGGCAACATCTAAAGGCACAATGGTGGAAAGAATCAAGTTTTTCTAGGCAAAGCAAAATGGAGGAGAATGGGGGCATTGATGGGGTATTTATAGGTCGAGGGAGGGAGAAGAGGACAAGGGAGCAGAAGGGGCAAGAGCTCGTCAGTTGGCGGTGGCAGGCCGGTACAAGCCTGTGAATGGTAGGGTGTAGGGCTACAGGCACGGAGAAAGGGAAGGGGAATAGGTACACGAGGGAGGGAGGTATAGGGTAGGTTAGGCTCGAAATGGAAAGGAAAGGGACAAGGGGAGATAGAGGGAGCAGGTCAGGGCGATACGGTGATAGGAGAGGATGGCCGACAGGTTTGTAGGCACGATGTACAGCTCGAAGGAAGGAGAGGGGAGGAGGAAGAAGAATAGGGTGGGACGGCTTGTTGGGAGAAAAAAAAACAAAAGAAAGAAAAGAGGAGAAAACTGGGTTGGTGAGCAAAAGCAAAGAAAAGAAAAGGGAGCGAGTTGGGCTCTGCGTAGGGGATGAGAGGAGGGGAGGAGTTGGGCTGCACGAGCGAGGCCTAACCTAGGGAAGAAGGGAAGAAAGAAAATGAAAAAGGAGAAAAAAGGAAGAAAAGGAAGAGAAGGGGAAAAGGACAAAAAAAAAGGAAAATAAGGTGGTTTGAGTATTTAGGGTCTTTTTGGTATTTTTAAAATACTTGGAAATAATAAAATTAGTAAAAATAAATAATTAAATTCCTTTTTATATTAATTTAGAAAATTTTGGGTAATTCTTCCTAAATTCTATTTTAGTTAGCAAATTACCCTAATCTTTCTTAAGTTAATCCTATATTATTTTCCTCTTTTTTATCTTATTTTCTCCCATATTAAAAAATTTTATATTTAATTAATCTCACATATTAATCCCTATTTTATTATAAATTCTTAAGTTAGGATTTTGGGGTATTACACTTTGGTTTGGACAATCCCGAGCAAAGTGGCCATAACCTCTACACTTGAAGCATTGTTTATTCACCTTATCAAATACTTGATCCTTTCCCTTTTCTTCACAAGTGAACTTCCTAACATTCTCTTGGTTTGCGGCTTGAGAAATTAGTGGCTTCAACACACCCTTGAAAGTCGAACCATATGGAGCATTGGTTAACTTTCTTGGTGGCTTTATCCTCTTCAATTGTTTCTCAAACTTGATTGCCAACTTGGTTAGGTCTTCAAACACTTCATAAGGATATACCTCTACCTTCACTTGAAGATTCATATTTAAACCCCTGATGAATTGTGCACACCATTGTTCTTTTCATTCTTGGACATCACATATTAGAGCTAACCTTTCGAACTCCTGAATGTATTCTTCAACCAAGCAACCCTTACCTCAACATAGTCATTTTTATAAAATTTTCTTACTCATATTCTCGAGGCATAAATTTCTTCTTGAAATATTTTTTTTAATTTTTTCCATGACCTAATCTTCGATTTTCCTTCTCTCTCCTATCTCCTTTTTAAATTATAGTACCACACTCTAGCAAAAAATTTTAAACTTTAATATCACTATTCAGCACCTCTTCTCATCATTAATTTCCTTATACTCAAAAATTGATTCAACAATTTGTAACCATTTAAGAAAAGATTCCTAATTGAGATTACCTTCAAAGTTAGGAAGATCAAAGTAGATTCCTTTTTCCACATCATCATAGGTTTTTCTCGAGGTGTCATGTGGTCTTACATAATGTACCACGCTCTCTTCTTCTTCTTCCACTCGGTTTTGCGCCCTCTACTTGTTCCCTTCAGATTTGTGGCTAGGAACTCATGGGCTTAGGAAGCTTCTATTCTATGTAATTTTACCTCCTTGATTTCTTCCATTAAGTCTTGATAATATCCCTCAAGTCCCCTCCTTGGTTCTCCATCCTTTCTCTTTACCAACCACTTGTGGTTGTGCTTGCCTCTTTTGTGTTTTCTTGATGAATTCTTGGGGAATCTTGAAGATGAGACACTTTCTTGAAGAATCATAAAGAATCTTGGAAGAAAGATTGAATCTTGATTTCAATAGCTCCAACTTAAGGCTCTAATACCAAAATTGATGTGTGCAGGAGGATGGAATTCTCAAATTGGTGATATTATAGCTCGATTATGTTAGCATTAATTAGAAGAATGTTCTGTGATGGTGTATTAGCGTTTAAAGTGTTTAAATAGGATGGAAGGATGATGGTGATGATTCGAATAATATGGTGATGATGGGTAATTAATGATTATGGTTCATATAAGATAAGTATGGTTCAAATGTAGTGAGTTAATTATGATATATATTTGACAATGATATGTTGATGATGATGAGGCTTCAAAGGTTAGGGTTTAAGGATTGTTGATTTCATAGATTAGGGTTAAGGTTAGGGTTTAGCTTCAAATGGAAAGGATTAAGGTTTCGAATGTTGAAATCGACTTAGGGCTTCAATTAGCTTCGAATTAGGGTGATGTTTGGATGATAATGATGGCTAGAAAAATATGGATTATGGAGAGAAGAAATGATAGGACTTAATCTCTAATTCACGCAGATAAAGAGATTAAGATTTTCAAGCTAAATCGTTCACACAAATTCAATTAACTTGAATTGAACTCACACATAATTCAACTTCAATATTGATCATCTATATCTGCCTCTATTTGTGACTTTCATGGTTCTATATAGCCAATCTACTACTTAGCTAAAAAGCACAATTCAAAAGATTCCAAAATAAAAGATATTATGCTACTTTATACTAACTTTATGCTATATCTAATATCCAACCCTACTACTTAATTAATTAATTAGCTAAATTAATAATTCTGCACGACCAAGCTACAAATAATCTCCCAATGTACGTGGTCAAGCATTCCATGCATGGCATGTACACCACGTAGATACTCAGTAGCTTGTTTAGTACGTTTCTAGCAACGTAACTATTTGTTTGTCTTCAAATTTGTGGGAGATCCTTTCCAAGTGAAGAATAATTGGTTCCATAATTATGAAAGTCAATTCTTAAGTGTTTGCTCCTGCATCAAAATCTATATAAACCTACTTATTCCCCGCCACTGCTTGAGCTTGCATTGCCTTCAATTCTGCTTCAGTTGTTTTAGCATGAGTGAGAATGCGGGAGAAATGTTGTTTATTCATATGTTTCAGCATTGGTTTAAGAGCCGATAGTTTCTAACACAGATTAAATTGGTTAGATAAACAAAAAGAAAAATTCCAAACAAAACATACCAATTCTTGAAACCGAAGGTGGTCACTCCACATATTAAAATAGTGGAACAGTTTTTTTAGCTTGGCAACTTCTCCCACAGAGATAATAATAGGGGAATGGTCCGAAATAAAGCCAGGAGGAAAGAAGCATGGACATTCAGCCCTATAGCAAGTCTACTGGCATTGAGTAAGACCCTATCCAGTTTACACTTCGCTCGCTTGCTTATGAAAGTGTAGAAACATCCATCATATGACACATCAAACATTTGGGACATACGGCAACAATTTTTAAAGTCTAACAATTTCATAATCAGAAACCAGCCTCACGCTCACCTATCAACTGAATTGAAGGGGACAGTTAAAATCATCACAGACCAACCATGGCCCCTCTATCTGGCTAGCAATTTTTTCCAAGGAATCCCATAGTTCTTGCCTAACCCTATTGTAGTAGAGACCATAAACCAAGATGAACAAAAATTTCAATCTCATTTTCAGATCAGTTTAATAGCCTGTAATTGATTGTTACATTAACTCCTACAGTCGGAAATGCACCAACTGTATATTCTTAAACAAAATCACCCTAACATTCGGAAAATTTAGGAAATTTGCATGGTAGCTCCATCCATAGAAAAAAATTTCTTTAAACTTAGAAAGTTTAGCTGCATTGAATTTAGATTCCAAAATTCCAACCACCAAGCACAAGTTCTTTATACAAAATTTTTTTCGGGGCTTTTTATTTCAGGGGAGAGCCTGCTCCTCTTATACTCCAAACCATCAGATTCATATTAGTTTAGTGGGCTTAGCAACCCTTTTTATCAGTGCTAATGATTTTTCTGGTTTCTGAATTACAGGCTCGATTTTTGTCCTCCTTCCATCGGGCACAACTTCCTGCCAATCCATTTTCCCATTAGCTTGGTAGCTGGTCAATGCCTCCTGGCCAGCATTAAAACCATTTATGGTAGGCGCACATCTGGGAGCAACAGGGTGGGGGGGGCCAATGGCAGGGAGAGCAGTATCTGAAATCTGAGGCGACTTTTTTGTCCTTATCCACATGCCCAGGGATAGGTTGGGAATCATGAACTACCTCCAGAATGGAAGAGAGGGAGATCAATGAAGTGGGATTACCCATTCCCGCAATGACTGCAGAGTCATCTTTATCAGTTCCTTTCTATAGAGGAGCATTCTGGGACTCAGACATAGATTAACTCCCTCTGTACGTTCACCAAAATCAGAATTATGACCTTCTAGCTTTGACCCCTGGTTCTGAAAACTCTTGGGGGCAAAAACATGATTGATGATATCATCAGATTTATGCAGCGGCTTATTCTTACCAGAACTCGAGGTCGAGTGCCCCGAAATTCCACAAGTGCTACAAAAGTTGGGCAGATCTTCATACTCAAAAAATTGGACGAACCTACCATCATCACTCTATAGTTCAACCAAGCGTGGAAGTTCTTGGGAAACATCCACCTCTACCAAAAATCAGCCAAAATCCACTCTAGTTTTTTCAAAAGTAAAATCATCTACAAAAATGGGGCGTCCCACAAAGGAAGCAATTTCACTAATGGCTGCATTGTTCTAGAGCTCAAGTGGCAGATTTCTAAGACGCACCCAAACTGGGATTTTGGATTTTTCATCTGCACCAAACGAAAAGAAGCGAGGAAATTCTTTTAAAACAACAGCTTTACCTCGCACTATATACGGTCCTCCAGCCAGAGCACAACCACGGCCATAATCATCATCAAATTTTAAAACAATCCAACCCGAACCATGCAATATATATTTGAAACGTTGTTTAATCACATTTTTGACTGCTGCCATCAAAAACTCGTCGACCTGGACCCCCATGAACCGAGTTAACAGACACGGTCCCCAGGCGGCATCAATAGATTGGATGTGTTCCTTGGAAAGAGAAACAGTTTTACCTTTCGGCTGCACATACTCACATTTATTCGACTGGACCCCAGAGAACAGATTTGCTAAAAGTCTTCTTGCCACTGTCGTTGCCTCCAGATTCGTAAGGACCTCGCCCATCTGCATTCTTATCCGATCTTCAATTAGGTTTAGTATTATTGTCCAAATTAGCATTCACAGAGTCATCCATAAGATCCGGCAAGGAGGACGGGACATCTCCTTGAGATTTTCCCTGTTGGAGATCCTCTGTCTGCTGGTTAAGAAGGGAATCATTCCTTCATTGTTCCCTAGAACCCAATCAGCCATTCAACTCTAAGGAAACATTTGATTGCAGATCCGTTTTCCGCCCTTCTTTACACAGACCATGTTGTTGCTCTAGAGGTGGGACCTCACCAGCCCAGAGGGGGAAGGACATCCAGATTTGGGGTGAATCCATGCTGCGAATCTAGATCTAGAGATTTCGATCGACTCTAAATAGAGGTTCGTTCAAGAGTCGAATCATCTGGATTTGAAACAGAAAAAGACGAAGATGAAGAGCCATTATAGACAACTGCTACAATCGGAGAAGGACCGATTCACCTTTTTCCTCACACCCATACTCCCATAAAATTCCAGCCAGAAAAAGGTGTAGCGACAATCAAAGAGAGAGAAAAGACCAGAGAGGAAAGAAATTGAGAGAGAGAAAGCGAAGAGTAGACTCGATTTCACCAGGGAATCACGTTTTAACGCTATCGCCATGAAAGAGGCCAGAGCATGGGACACCGACACCAACCGAGCATACTAAGACCACGAGGTGTGATCTCAACCATGTCGATGTTTATTTCAGAAGTTGTTCGTGTTCCTCCGACTACTAGAGTAGATGACCATGACATCGATGAATATGACAACGAACTGATCTAAAAACTGGTGGAATATCTAATTTATGAGAGATATGAATGTTGTTAGAGCAGTCCAAAAGATATTATTGTGACCTCGTAACGGCCTTCTATTGTCTAAAATATGTTTTGGAATAACGTACTCAATGATCCTCAACTGATAGTAGTACGATCGAAGATCAATTTTAAAGAATATTGTGGTTCCTTTAAGCTGGTTAAATAGATCATTAATTCGAGGCAATGTATATAGGTTCTTAACTGTAACCTAATTCAGCCATCAGTAGCGCTTCCTAAAATATAAAATCAGTATTTTTAAGAGTGATACACTTAGTCAAATGTAATTCTTCTCTAATAATTCTCTCTTTCATCATTGCGGGTGACATACAATACAATATTTTGGATACTAGCTCTATCCCTACCATTAAGTCCATGGTGAACTCCACAGCTCAAATAAGTAGTATGCCCAAAATCTTATCTGAAAGCACATCGAGATACTCTTAAATTACTGGAATTTGTTCTAGTGGTGTCTCAATGGCCTCGATATCTTGAACACTAGATAAGATGAGCAGATACCCCATTTGGATGAGGGTACTCAACATAATCGTCAACACAACCTTCATAGAGGGGTTAAATTCACACTTTCGATAGGAGACCCTAACAACCTTAGGTCATCGAAGAACCATATGCTCCTATATCTAATCTATCAATACTTGATATTTCCCTAACATACCCATGCTAACAATTATATAAAAATCATGAAATTCAAGCTCTATGAGATCTAAGGGAAACTTTTCTCAATTAATTATTAAGGTCACCCCTTTATAAAGCCTAGAGCATGCAATCATATCCCCTAAAAGTAATATAACATAAGCAAAAATTACTACAGGAATGAGGTAAAGCAGCTATAGCTATAAATGTGTATGACATAAAAGAATGTGTTGCACCCGAGTCAAATAAGCCACGGGTTGAAGATGTAGAAATAGTGAGCATACTAGTCACCATCATGACTTAATGCTCAAAAGCTTGCAGAAACTCCTATAGCACTGTGTGACCCCTAACCTAGATATGAAAATGTGTGGTTTCTGACCCTTGGGATGACTAATATGGCTAACAACACTAGTAAGTGATGGAGAAATTATCTCAGACTATGGCAATAGCTGCTAAATAGATGCAATACTCTAAGCTTGAGACTGACCCCTCTAAACACTGCCACATCAAACACAAAACTCATAAGCCATGTGTCATATCATACTACAACCATAGTAAGTAACCATATTGCCCTAAAAATCCACCCTTGGATGATCTCCTCCTCAATACTTACAATGGTAGTACCTCTCCTCAAAACATCCCTCATACTATCCTCCTAATTGGGGTGCTGACCCTATACTCCTACCATACATAGGTGGTATAATAACCCCTAGAGTAGGCCTTTATTCTGTTGTCGGGACACTAGTGACCCTCAGACTTCCTCTTTTCCCCCATCTGAGCACATTTAGACTAGACGACTCAAGAAGCTTCTAGATCTATTGATACCTAATCCTTAGGCCAATTTAAAGATGGCGAATCTACATCGCCTTACTAACCTCCACCTTAGGAGAAAACTAGACTAAATCCATGAACCTCGTATTATACTCCTCTACTAACATGCCTCCTTGCTGAAGAGCCATAAAATCGTCATATTTCTTCATGCAAAGATGAGTGGGACAAAATTTGTCATGAAGCTCTTAAAGGAAGGGTCCCTAAATGGTGGGCTCTCCTCCTCTAATTTGGATGCTCCTTCGCCATTAGTCTACTTGTCCCCTCAGGAAGTACACAGCCACTTTGACCCTCTTGTCCAATAGGTATCTACGAGAAGTAAAAGTCCTCTCCATATCCCAAACCCATCACTCCATGATGGCAGGGTCTTCTTGACCATCACAGATTGGTGGATGATGATATCATTCTCTTTTGAGCCAATCCTCCTGAGCTGGTGTAGGCATTAGCATTGGTGGTCTTAGATGTGGTTCTTGAATTTGGCCCAATGAAGTTACTAACAATCTCCATGAATGCCTTGATGCACTCATAATGGTGATTGACAACCATCAACTCCTAATGACTAGGACTAATTAGCAATAACCAATTATCAAGTTGTAGGGATCACATAACAAGATAAACACAAAACTATTTATAATACATTCCCAACCCACTCTCACCCACAGACACATTTGGGTTTGAAAAAACTTGAAATTTTTGCCAAATAATCAAGATAGTGGGTAAATCATGAAAATAATATGTGGTGCTAGTTTAAAAAAACTTAAACGGTCAAGAACCTCAAAATGATTCTCGAATACCACCCTAGAGTATCAACTAAAAGAATTTAAAATGAAGCAGAATAAAATTAGAGCTCTCATACCAACCTATAATATTCTCATTTTTCACAACCAAAAATTTATGTTTTAAAATATTGTGGAAGTGGAAAAATACAAACACACCTAAAAAGAATAGGGTGTTACCGCCACACCTAACATAAGATAGACTTCTGCCTCCTATCCCATATTTGATACAAGGCTAAGAAAACCATTCCAAATACAATAATAGAGTGTGAAAGAGATATGGTATGTAGATACTACAAGAAAATGTTTGCAAAACAAAACCACTATGGGTCCCTAAAATATATGAATGCATAGGATATAATAACTAAAAGTACTAAATATAATAAAGATTAAATGACAATTAACAAAGCCCCAAAATACTAGTCTATTAAGGAACTACAAAACATATCCAAGTGTACACACTCTTAAGCCCCTAATTCCTACACAAGGTAGACCAACTACCAATCATCCTAAAAAATATGCACATGATCTTTTGATTATGGGATTGAGATGGTAAAAGAACAAACGATCATACTAGTATGCTACATACTAGGTAAGCTGACTTATCTACTCAACGGGAGTCACAAGCATGCAAGGCCTAAGGCAACAAATGAGATCATACTAAAATAAAATATAATACTTACATGTTACACTTAGCTATACATGTATTATTATGATTATATGAAGTATCAGGATTTCATGCCATGTAAAGACTTATACAATTCAGAGCTCATCATGTTTACCAATACATTATAGATGTCATGGATAGAACATATAATTAATAATATCTTATTCCATATCCTAATAAGGGCGACCCGAACCCAAAGTAACCTGACCCGACCCACAGCTAACCTGCTAAAAAAATGACTCATAAATAACCCAACCTGAGACAACCGCACTAGCTAAAACTTGATCCACCCGACTTGATTGTCACCTATAATTGTTGTCAAATCATGTTATCAAGAAATAGGGTGATTTTTGGAACAATTATGAGCTTTTTTTTTATATATCACATATCTTATTAGTCACTTGTAAAAATATAGTATATTTGCTTATTTTATAAATATATATACTATGTTTATGATATATATTATCACATCATATAATGATTGATAAATATCGCCGTTGTTGGAAGTCATAATATGAAATAGCAAGGCAAACCACTTCAATCTCATATATCAAAAATTGCCTCAATTTAGAAATTTACCAAACTCAAACAAAATGGACTTTACATACACTCCCCCTTTACCCTTAAAAGGAAAAAAAAAAACAAAAAAGGTTTGTCAAAACAATTGAAATTATTCTCAAAACAAAGGACCATACACTCCCCAACCCTAAATAAAATATATTTACATAAGTGCTCATTTAACTATATGGAATTAATAACTACCAAGTCCAAAACGGTAATTAATTAACATGAGCACATATAAAAGCTAAAAATCATCAATTATCAAAGCCACCAAAGTCATTCAATCAACAGTTCCGCGGCCCCAGCGCGGACCCACGTGTCTTTCACGTGATACAGTGAATCAGTAACCCACCTGCAGAAATCAATCTCACACACTTGACTCGGAACATAACATGTGACCTATGTGCATCTGGCTCCAACTGTCAACCCTACCGGACAGACCCGACCCGGACACATCTATCTCACGTCTGCCTAACAATCGCCTACGTACACTCACCCATCACTAAGGCACGCACGGTCAAACAGAATACACAATCACAAAACAGGGAAGCACAGCTCTGGGATTGAACACCAACAATTCATCTTCCTCCCCCACCTTACAACCGCCACCGCTGGCACTTCCGGCACCGACAATGGAGTCAAACCCGGGATCATCCTTATGAACGACCATCGGGTCACAAGCGATTCGACCCGCAATAACTCTACAGACCAACATAGCTCGCTTCACATTCATGAAACCAAATTCTTCCTCGACATCATCAGGGATCGACGCATGTGCTCTCCATGATGTGGACAGAGTAGAGATGCCGTCTAGCTTGGTTGAAAACCCAGAACGTATGATCCCACATACACTGCAGTATTGTTGGTTACAGAGAGATGAATTACCATTATACCCTAGATTGCATATGAATGTGGTGCAGTGAAATCGTAGGAGTTCGTTTCCATCTGCTATGCATCTCTCGTTTCTTCTCAGTAAATTACCTCCTTCTCCTCTTCCTCCTGCGCTCCTTGACGCCTTGGATTTCACCATTTCCCTGTATTCCTCGAACCTGGACGCCACCATGACAGTCAAGAGACGAACTATCAATAACTTCATTTTTGTCACTTTTCGGAATGAAATTGAGAGAGAGAGAGAGACAGAGAGAGATTACCTGGATAGTATTTTTGAGCTGTTTTGGATTTTAAGTATCCGATGGATCTTAGGATTAAGCATCCCCTGTTTATCAACCCATCCGGAATTAAAGATAATCCAAACAATATTCTTACCGGAATCACCATCATAAAGCTCCGTAACAGCATGCTTAATCGATTGATGTTGTTCTAATAACTGACTTTTGGGAAACACCTCACCGCAAATCGGACACGGATATATATCATTTCGTAGCGGAAAAAAGGGGTTATCCAACAATGAATAATCAGCCGACCCCACCCTTGTCGACACGAACCTTCTCTTCCTCGGGGGATTCGAGATGATAGACTCGGTTTGGACAGCGGCAACAGATTGTGTGGATGCTCTGGAGAGTGTTGGGCTTGAAGACCCTGGTCGGATGACGGTTGCGGTATCATTCCCCTGTCTTAAAGAAGAAGAAGAAAGAGCGCGTTTGAGAAATGACCAAGAAGTTGAAATAGCTTTGGATGGTTTGAAGGATGAAAGTGAAGTATACGAGGGTTTGCGTTTCCGTCTGAGGAATTCCGGCGTCGTGGCGGCGGCGGCGGTATCGGTGCTGGTAGCATTTTTGTTGTTATTGAAGGAGGTGAAGGCGAAGCAGCCTAAGTGGAGGATTAATATGAGGAGTAGAGAGATGAATCTGTTGATATAAGTAGCAATGATCGCCATTAGACAAATTAAACCCACTTTACTTTTTATTAATCAATTTTATGGAGAGGCTAACTTGCTTGTTAATTGACAGAGATTTCAGGACATGGAGGCTTGAGGGGAGGGGGGGGGGGGGAGGGGGACAGAGAGAAAGAGGAGGGAGAAATGGAATTCGGAAGGAGAAGGATGTGGAGGTGGAGGTGGAAAGGGAAGGAAATAAGGGAATAAAGGTGGAAGAGAAGAGGAGGCAGATGGTGGAGGCCAATTTCATGGAATCATTGAGAAAAGCAGCATCTTTGCTAGTAATAATTCTTTTCTCCGATGTGGGGGGAGAAAGGAAAGTAGGGAGGTGGGATAAGATTTTGGGATTTTGTTTATTTAAAGTTAAGATTAGTTGTATAATAGTACTATAACCTGCATTTATAGGAGGGAAGGCCGGGCTTGGGGTGAGGGGTGGGGGCATGAGGATGATTTGTTTGGAAAGGCTGAGTGTGATTATGATCTGTTTCCGTCTTTATCAACGAGTATCATGATTCATGATGATAAATGAAGAGTTGGACACACTTTGGACCGAAGAGTGCAGCTGTGGGGAATGATTCCTATACCTAAAGGCGCCTTGGTCCCATTTGACCGGGCCTGTTACTCTTTCTGGGGTTCGAACATAGTAAACTTCGATTATTAACTTTAATTGCCATATATTAATATAATATAAAAAATTATAAAATTATTTTTTTTCATATAAAAAATTATTCTAATAATTTATAGACTTTTTAAAAAACCAATAAAAATAATATTAAAATTATAATTATACTCTTTGCTTAAAAATAATAAATTATTTAATGCATATTTAATAAATAAAAATGAGGATAAAAATAAAAAGTATACTTTAATTTTTATTAAATATTTTTTTATAAAAAATTAATAATAGAATAATTTTTTTTTATATAGATAAAGTATTATTCAACACAACCTATAGAAAAATATTTTCTTATTTTTTAAAAATAAATGGTCAAAATTCATTATTTATAGTCTTGAAAGTCAAAATATGACAAATAAGATGGAATAGAGGAAGTTCACTATAGTATGTTTGACAAAACTAGTTGAAATCTTATAAGTTATAAATTACTAGAATTTAAAAAATAAATAATAATAATAATAATAATAATAATAATAATAATAATAATGACTAGCTTATAAGTTAATGACAAAGTGTTAACTAAATAATATATTTTTAAATAATTCAGTTTCAATAACTCAAAAATTAGCTAATAAGTCATTTTATGCCCCGGCAAACACACTATAGTAAGTTTATAACCCCGACATGTGGGTTTAGGCTTAAGATTTGTTTAGTTTATTGATTGCCTAAGAAAATGAAAACTATTTAATTTAGAGAAGTGAAAAATAATTGGTTGTTAGGACTTTGTACCTAGAAAAGAATTTCTGGTAATTTGGAGTAGTAGTTGAATTGTGAATTGGATTGTAGGTTTGATTGGATACCCGCGCGGTTTGGTTAATGACAATTTATTCATGTAATCTTTTTTTATAACTAAAATAATTCATATTTTAAAATTAACTTAACTAAACTAAATTATAGTTTTTAAGGTTTGAGTTGGTATAGTTAAAAAAAATCTTAAGAACTAAAATAAATTAAAAAAAAATCAATCTTATCTACTTGTATTGATGTGTCTCTATCATTTATCAAATATAATGAGAAAATATTAGATATATCCAACTACTAATCCACTAACCATTGTAGCTATAAACTATCTACACTATCACAAAATCCACAATAATGTAATAAAATCAATTGTTAGATGTATCCCAAATTTTTTTTACAACAAATCAAATTACAAAAGAACTAAAATAACATAGTAGCAATAATCTAAACACAAGTGTGTATAAATAATACGGTTAAATATGTTATCAATTAATTAATTGAAATTTTTGTTCCCTTATTGTTAACCAAACTGTTTTGAATTTTTTTTTAAATTATATGTTTCTAAAAACTAACCAAACTAAACCATAAAGTTACAATTTGGTTAATAATTGAATCATATTTTTTACACTTGTAGACTTTGTAGTAGCTTTAATGTGTGTGTGTGTGTGTGTGTGTGTGTGTGTTGATATGTATTAAATTTGTTCATGAATCATGAATATATATTTTTATGTTCTAATCAAGCAACAACTTCCTTTCTAAACATGACACATCCAATCTAAGATGAAGGAATCATTATTATCTCATATATAAAGAAAAAGTATACAATTATTTATTTATTTATCATTTTTTTTATGTAATATAATTTTATTACTTCCACCAAGAACATAAGGAGTACATCAAATAAGACAAAACTATAAAAGACAAGGATGAAACAACCTTAGGGTAAGGTGTTAACAAGGTCCATCAACCTATTGTGCGATTTATAGTAAAGAAATTATCTGGGTCTTTTGGCCAAGTCAGTTAAAATAATCTTCTAAACTTGAGTGGCCTCTTAAACTTTATTAGCGAAAGTTCTATTATTCCTTTTCCTCCAAATATGGTAAATGGTTCCAACTAAAAGGGTTCGAATAAAATATATTCTAACTTTAGATCATCTTCCTCCTATTGCTACCCAACTAATAACTTCACGACATGTTGTGATGGGTTGGTGGCAGCATTGAAGAGAGGCAGGCAAACAATTCGTGAGTATGCACGGTTAAAAAAGATTTCAGATTTGTTTTCTGATTAATATGACAAAGAACATAAGTAACATATATCTATATTTCATAAGATTATATTTTATCCTTGGTTTGGATACAATCATGCATAGCCAACCCGAGAATAAAAGTATGTATCGGCCTAGTGCATTTAGACCAAACCATTGCATGCCAAGGAAACTTGGGAGTTCGTGGTCTTATAAATGAACCTAAAATGAAGAACCTACCATGGTGCACAAGTTATTGGAGGTGATCTATATGAAGTGCCATATGAAAACTAGTCCTAAGTCCCAATAATCTTTTATGTATATAAGAAACCGACAATTTAACACTAGCTTCCTAAAATTTAAATATAAAAGTATTTCTCAAATAATAATAATATCTAATATATTATATTTTTATCATCTTTTTTTTTAGATCATATCATATTAATAAAAATTAGACCAAAAAAGATATGCTTAAATGTTCCATATTAGATATTTTCCCCTCTTTCTTAGTGTTTCAATTAATAATAATAATAAAGAAGCATAGTAATCAAAGTATTGGGCCTACGATGTGCATCGATTCTTTCTTCAAAAAGTCATAGTGGTCCTTCCGCTTTAGAAAAAATGAATGAAAGGGTACAAGTGATGAGTAATATGTATCATATTACTTGTAGTAAGTAAAATTTATTTTAAAACAGATTATTAAAGATAGATCATAAAATAAATGTATGATACTTCTAAATAAATATTTTTATGGTAAAATATATAAAATGTAAATTTTTCAATAAAAAAATATACATCTTCCGAATATAAATATAAATATATATTTTTTAAGTTATAAAACAACAGAAAATGAATGTATATATTATAAATAAATATCTTAATAGAATAAACACACGTCTTTATAAAATAAATACACATATTATAATTATAAATGAACACAACAAATGCACATAAAATACACATTATATAGTAGTAAAAAACATCTTACATCAACAAAAACACATCTATATATATATATATATATATATATATATATATATATATATATGTAAAGGTGAATACATCTTTTGTATCGACTAATACACATTTTATAGCAATAAATATACACTTTATATGGACAAATTCAAATCTTTATAGTAGTAATATACGTACTATAAATACGTAATGCATACAAACAAACAAAAAAAAATACATTTTTTTTATATTTATAAATACATATCTCACTCCTTTTTTAAAAAATAAATAAAAAAATCACTACTGCCTCGCTCTGATTCTTGGTTACCACAAGGTCCACAACATCAAACCCATCAACAGTACTCTCGGCATATAGGCACTTGATGCAGTTACGGGGAAGGTCCATCACCATCGCGACATCGCGCTCAAGCAGATTAATGCTGATATTAACTGCAGCTATCTGGAAGGATCTCTTACCGTACACAATACAAGCTGGGAATAGAGTTGGGATCGAATTTCGTGATTTGATAGACCAAGGGTTGAATTTGTTGCATTTCATGTGCTTCCCTACTTTTATGTTAAGGGTAACAATTAAGTGCCCAACATTTGTTGTCTTACCTTATCGATTTTTTATTTTTATTTTTTTGGCATTGTTCTCCTGAGGAGGGTTGGCTGCTTATTGCAATTTGCAAGCACTCTACTTTGCATTGTCTTATTAACTGCCTTATTTTCAGCATATATGTGAAGTCCTATTCACCTTGAATGGGAAGGAGTATGAAACGAACCCAATGAGCTGAAACGTAATTGATTAAGTAAATGGGGATGCGAGAACATAATTGTTCTCCTTAAACCCAGAGTAATCCTCGTTTTTGTCATCATAATTGACAGTTTTATCAAGAAAAGGCTTAACCTTCTGATTTTATAACACCATAAGTCGTGACATGCCCCCTCGCACTGTTACAGAAGCTTACATATATGAATATTTGCTCGACAAAAAGGAAGGTGAGACACCTAAAGACAATGGTTAAAGATTAATGGCCTCAGACATTGGGAAGGGAAGAAATAAGGTTTTTTGTATTCCAATTTCGAAAATGGAGGAAGGGGAACGAGCGAAGATAAAGAGTTGAAGAGAAGCGACGCTAGAGAGAGAGAGAGAGAGAGAGAGAACAATTTGAGAAAAAGAGGAAGACCGACGAAGCTAGGGTAGGGAAAGACAGGAAAAACACACGGGTAAAAGAAGTGGCCCGACTGAAGTCGAGCCAAGTCCCAACCAAAAAAAGAGAAGGCAAGCATGGGTCGTGGGTTGGGCCGAGCTAAGCTAGGCAATCTGTGGTCCAAGTTTTTAAAACAGCTTAGGAAGGTGGACTCTGTTTTCATTTAGTCTTAAGGGCAGCAGTTCGGGTTATACCTCTACGAGCCCCCAAGGATGAGAGGACAGGTTCAACGTTGCCAGCTTAAGACTAATATCAACGGGTTTAAAATATTATCATCATCAGCTGCTTACACACACACACCCACAAAGTACTACTAATATTGAAAAATAACAATAATAATAAAAATAGGCTAGTTATCGAGCCCAACTTACTTACGATCCGATAACCCTTATTCTAACTACAATTACAAAAGTTAATACCAATAATATCTGATCTTCATGCTTTCAACTTGGCTTTTTGCTCCTTAATCCGTCTCCATTTCCTAATCTGCCCTGAATACAAAAAAATAAAAAATTGTTAGGATAGACAGGAAATAAATTAGGATAATTTAAAATAGGATTGATAGTCGTATTTAATGATGTGGTATCCATATCATCCCCCTTCTTGACAAGGTTTCATCCCCGAAACCTACACAAAATCAACAAAATGTGATAGGTCAGAAACATTAAAGGTGGGGTATATGGCACCATACTTTTTTGGGCAAGTCAATTTTATAGGCATTATTATTCACTCGTACGAGGACCGTGAAAGGCCCATCACCTCACAGGTCAAGCTTATCTTTTCGGTGATTTGGAAACAGATCTTTGCACAAATGAACCCAAATGAGGTCACCTGGTTGAAACACAACCTTCTTTCTATGGCGATTAGTGCGAGCATCCATCTCTGTATTTTGTTTGTGAATGTGTGTGGCGACTGATTCTTGGAGCTCTTTAAGGTATTTAGCATGTGGCTCAGCATTGCCTGACAAACACTGGGGTGGTGCAATGGGAATAATTCTAAAGGTGTGAGCGGATTAAATCCATAAACAACCTCAAACGGAGATTTACCGATGGTCGAGTAGATAGTCTAATTATAGGAAAATTCAATATGCGGGAGGGCAGATTCCCATTTCTTGGAATTTTTATCAAGAATAGCTTGAAGCATGTTTCCCAAGGTACGATTGACGATCTCAATTTGTCCATCAGTTTGCAAGTGACAAAAGGTGGAGAAAAGTAGCTTTGTGCCCAATTTTCCTCAAAGGGTTTGCCAAAAGTGAGAGATGAACTTAATGTCCCAATGAGATACAATGGTCCTAGGGATGCTATGAAGATTGACTATGTTGGAGAAGAAATAGTCGACAATGCTGGTAGCATCATTAGTCTTATAGCAAGGGATGAAATGAGCCATTTTTGAAAAATGATCTACTATAACCATGATAGAGTCTTTATTCTTTTTGGAGTGAGGAAGGCCCAAAACAAAGTCCATAAACACATCAATCCAAGGTTGGCTAGGAACAAGGAGAAGGGAATATAAGTCATGGGGATGGGTAGTCAACTTAGCACGCTTGCATGAAACACAATTAGCACAGAAATATATTACATATTTTTTCATATGTGGCTAGTAAAAATGCTCTGTAAGTATGTCGTGGGTCATAGTGTAGCCAAAGTGACCAATTAGTCCATCCCCATGGGATTTAGATAGAAGTAACTCCCTAAACAAGCTACGAGGGATGCACAACCTATTTTCTCAAAACAAGTAGCTATCATAGAGGTAGAATTTATTGAAAGCAATAGGTTGACACTTGGTAAAGATCTGATGAAAGTCCTCATCATTTGGGTATAGTAATTTAAGATGAAAAAATCCTAAAAGTTTAGTGACAACAATGGCCATAAGTGTGTGTTGTTTGTTAAGGGCATCAACTACCTTATTATCTCCCCCTTCTTATATTTGACAATATAGGTGAAGGTCTCAATAAAATCACTCCACTTAGCTTGCCTACGGTTAAGCTTCCCTTGAGTTTTTAAATACCCTAAGGCCTGATGATCAATGTGGATAATGAACTCTTTAGGCCAAAGGTAAAGCTCCATACTTCTAAGGATCTAACAAGGGTAAAGAGTTCTTTCTCATACATAGAATAGTTCAAGGAATAATATTTCAATTTCTCACTAAAATATGCAATAGGTCGGTTATCCTGAGACAAAAACAACTCCTATAACTACTCCAGAAACATCACAATCTATCTCAAATACCTTATCAAAGTTGGGTAGCACTAAGACTGGGGCCTTGATAAGTTTTTCTTTCAAACGTTCAAAGGCTTTTTCTTGGGTAGGACCTCACTGAAATTCAACAAATTTTTTAACCAAATCATTCAAGGGGGTTGCTATGGTGCTAAAGTGGGGGACAAACCTCCTATTAAATACAGACGAGCCATGACAACTCCTAACTTGAGACACATTCTTAGGGATAGGCCATTCTTTGACGGCTTTAACCTTTTCTTCATCTACTTGTATCCCATTTTTTCTCATCACAAAGCCTAAAAAAACCACATTCTCGAGGAAAAAGCAACTTTTTGATACATTGGTAAATAAGTGTTCCAACCTAAGGATGTCGAGCACAAGTTTAATATGCATGACATGGTCATCATGGCATTTACTATAAATAAGGATGTCATTGAAGTAAACGACAACAAATTCACCTATAAATTCACATAATACATGATTCATTAGGTGCATGAAAGTGCTAGGATTGTTAGAGAGCCCAAAAGGCATGACAAGCCACTCAAATAGGCCAAAGTTGGTCTTAAATGTGGTTTTTCACTCATTGCCCGATTGCATTCAAATTTGGTGATACCCAATTTTTAAATCAATTTTGAAAAAAATCACGCTCTTATTTAGTTGATCTAGAGTGTAATTAAGCGAGGAATGGGTTAGTGGTATTTAATGGTAATCTTATTCACAGCACGAGAGTTGACACACATACGCCACGATCCATCATTTTTTTGGAACTAAGAGAACATGCATGGCACATGGACTCCTACTTTCCCTTATATATCCCTTCTTAAACAACTCACTAACTTACCTTTTTAACTCCTTCACTTATTTAGGGTTCGCTCAGTAAGTGGGTCAGTCTGGAATGCTAGTGCCTAGAATGAAATTAATTTGGTATTCTATTCCTTTGAGAGGAGGGAGTCCATTAGGGAATTCCTCAGGGAAGAGGTCGGAGTATTTATGAAATCATGCTTTGTATATCAAGAGGAAGGGACTTGATATGGTCAAGAGAGGACTCAAGTCACTCTTTAAAGATTATCATGTAGACAGGTAGTGATGTGTCCCACATCAATTTCTAAGGGGATCTTTGGACAGTTTATATGGGGGGTCAACTATCCACTCTTTAGCTTTTGGGTGGAGTTAGGGATCTTCTTGGAGGATTACCCCTAGGCCTCTTGAATGATTACTTCTTTGGGGTCTATATCATCTGGTATCAGAGTCAAACCTCAGTGGTGGATCGTGTTTGGGTGGCTCAAAACCCTGGGCAATTACATCTCTGCTCAATTATGGGTAGTCTAAAGAGGGTAGGAATGATGTGTCCCGTATCGGTTCTTGAGGGGATCTTTGGATAGTTTATATGGGAGGATCAATCCTCCACTCTTGAGCTAGATTTTGGGTATAGTTGGGGCTCTTTCTAGGGGATTACTCCTAGGTCTCCCAGACGATTACATCTATGGGGCCCATATCAAGTAGGTTATGGAAAAAGGCATGTGTAATGTCCCTTTTCTGAGAAAAAAAATTAGCTTGTCATTTGTCCTTAACCTTATCCACAATGTCAGTTTCAAAAGAAGATGTGTCTTTCCTATGATCATATTCAGCCTTTAGCTTGATTTAGTCCTCCTTGACTTAGGTAGGAGAAAGGGGGATACAGTATACTCCTTATCATCTTTGTGTACGATGTATCTATTTTTGTAACCATCATGGACAACTCCCCTATCAAACTACCAGGGGCATTCGAGAAGGGCATGACTAGCATGCATATGTACTACATCACAAAGGATATCATCCTCATACCAACCAATTTTGATACTCAGAAGGACTTGTCTATTGATCCTAACTTCTCCCAGCTCATTCAGCCATTGGAGTTTATTAGAATGGGGGTGCCTAGTGGTAAGAAGACTCAACTTGTGAACTAGCTCTATGCTAGCCACATTGATACAATTGCCACTATCAATGATAATACTACTATTAAGTCCATTTACATTGAACCATGTGTGGAAGATGTTTTCTCGCTACTCTAAGTTTGGTTCAATCTTAACTTGTGAGTTAAGATGCCTACAAATGATGAAAGACTTAGCATTAGGGTACTTGATATAAAAGTTAGATTCATTGGTATCACCAAGCTCTTCATCCTCATTTTTGGAATCCGAGATAATTTCACTGTCTTGAAGTATCATAACCCTTTTGTTAGGACGCTGGGCTTAGACATGCTCGTGACCTTGACATTTGAAACATTTGATATTTCAAGATGATCTAGATCTACTAGGACTAGCAATTCCTTTCACCTTTTTGGATGGGGTACTTAAAGGAGTGTTTGTGGTCCAAAATCCCTCAATTTTTTGAAGTTTAAGGGGTTTGGCTCTAGTGGAAGATTCGGGAGGATGGGAGTAATAACTCTTGTTTTGAGAGATAGGATGGTTATTACCTCAAGATGATTTTAGTTGTTTTTCAACTTTTTCAGCAAGACTAAGAAGTCTGACCATGGAGTCATAAGTGTGTAACTCCACTTAGTTAGCAATGTCAGAATTCAAGCCTCTAAAGAAACAAGCCATGGTGGCTTTTTCTTCCTCATAAAATTTTAGTTTAGTAAGGAGAATTTCCATTTCCTTATAGTATTCATCAACATACCTAGGGCCTTATCTAAGAAATTGAAGCTTTTGATGCAAGTAATGCGTATAATGAGGTGGAATGAACTTACGCCTCATTATTGCGGTAAGTTGGACCCAAGAGGTGATAGGAGGCTCATAATTGCGTTCTTGATCCCTAAAAGCTTACCCCACCAATATATTGCATAACTTGAAAATTCAACAACAGCTAGCTTGCCTTTTTTTCTCATCGGAGTAGTTATGACAATCGAAAATGAGTTCAATTTTGCGTTCCCATGTTATTTTCCTAAATATGATTTCTTTAACTACTTCTATATTTCTTTAACTCAAGTTATGGTTTCTTTAACACTATATTACAAAAACCTTAATTTTATACTATTCTAATCGAACAAAAATAAAATATTTAAATGAAATAAAAAAAAATGTACTACCTCCGTACCAAAAAATAATCAATTTTATCACCAAAATTTGTATAAAAACGGTTATTTTAGAGAAGTCAAACTTTACTTTTCACTTTTACCCTCACCTTTTTCTTTTATTTTCTATAAATTAAATGTTTTACTATATTTCAATAAAAGGTGCAAATGAACATTTAAAACTACATTTATTAATTTCTAAAAAGTGTGTAAATTGTTAAAATGATTTATTTTTTAAATATAGTGAGTAATTTAAAAAAAATGTAAAGCTTTAGAAAAGTATTCATTATTGTTGTGGAACACAACAATCTTTTTAACTAATTTTCAATAAATTTGGTGCTTGTTACACTATGTTAAAGAAACCTACTCAAGTTTGTAATATCCTATTTCAACAACAACTGCTTCTATATTTCTATCACCTAATATATTTTCATGTTATTATTTTCTTTAACTATATCTTTTGTGTGATGTATTACATCTAATTTAAAATAAGAGTCATTTTAAATTTGTACTCATAAATTAAGAACTAAAGTCAAATGACTAATATTATATAGTGAATATAAAAAAATAGTGAGAAATATTTATTGATACTAGAGAGTAAATTATAAAAATAATCAATATTTTACATTAAAATTATAAAAAGAAACTTATTTTGAATAAAAATAAAAAAAATTCTAAAATGTGAATAGGATACAACAACAACAACAACAACAATAATAATGATGACTACAATAACAACAACAAAAATTACTAAGACATGAATCATATATGTATATAGCTGTGCCTAGTTATTAAGCTTACTAACTTCATTTATATTTCTCTATTAATTTGAACGAACTTATAAACAATTACCCTTTAATTTTTTCACCCACAAGACCTTATTTTAGTTATTAGGGGTAAATAAACAGTTGATTTTGTTTTATAATTTAAGTCAATTTAATATGTTTTACATCAATTTTGATTCATTATATTACTTTTTTATTTATTTATAATATATGATTTTATTTGATCAATGAAGTGGACATTAAAAGATATAATATTTACACAATTTTCCATTAGTAATTATGACAACTAAATGAAGGCAAAATAATAAAATAACTATTAAGAAATGTATGTTTAATAAATGCATATACTTCATTGGTCGACTTTTGACTAACAAATTAAGAAAATAAAAAAAAATGCGTTGTAGAAACTTGTGTACATTGACTAATAAAATATATTATGAAAACAATTTCATTTTAGGTCATTTTATTAAATTATCCATCAATTAACATAGATTGCATCCTCTTACTAGTTGTAGTAATGTTATAATTTTACACATCTTTTATTTATAAATATACATCTTTTTTACCTGAATACACATCTTTTATGCATGAATACACATTTCCCTAAGAATATAATAGACACGATGATATTTTGTAAATTTATTGACATTTATTTTCAAACAATATACATATTAAATAAAATATACATCCCTTGCAACAAATTATACGTATTTGGAATATATCCCTTGCAAAAATATACATTTTATCAAATAAAATATACATCCTTCATATATAAATATAAATCTTATTGAAAATAGTGCACACCTTTACCAAATAAATACATATTTTATAGTTGTAAAGACACATCTTTTATATATAAATACACATTATATAGCTACCCGTGCACATCTTTTGTTCGATAAATGTACATCTTTTATGAATAATTGCATATTTTGTATGAACACATGCATATCTTTTATAAGTAAATGCACATCTTGTATAAATAAATGTACATCTTATAATAAGAAGTGCACATCTTAAAACAACAAATGAATATCTTTTATACATAACTATACATCTTATAGCTACATATGCACATTTTTTTATAAGGAAATGCACATTTTTTATTCAATAAATGCACATCTAGTAAATACACATGCTAAGATGAATATAGAAAAATGCACATCTTGAGATGAATATTAATGCACATTTTTCAAATTTGAATACATATATTATATTTACAAATGTACATCTTATATGGACAAACTACAAATCATATACACAAACACTAATTTTGAATAGCTATTAGTTTCACACTTCATAGTTTACTATGCTCTAAAATGTACTTTTCCCCATTTCTCTCTCTAGACCACAACTTTATCGTCACAGATGAATCCACCACAACAATCACACCTACCTCCTCAATGCTACTACCACCATACCCATATAGCCTAATCCTCTGCCTTTGCATCATGCATGCTTGCAAATTTTTTCCTATTACTCATCGCATTAATAGTAATTGTACTTGCCTTTTTCCTCTTTAAACTCTAAGACCCTAAAATTGCAATAAAAACTATTAAATTCCCAAAAGTTGACAATGATAGAGGTGTGTGCGTCAGGTGTGAGTGATAGTGGAGTGTCTACTAGTAGCACAAGGAGGAAAAACTAAACGAACAACACCTCATGCTATGGAATGTTGGTGTCTTTGCTATGTAGTAATAACATCACCATTTATCCTTGATAGTATATTAGTGATTTTAGTGGTATATTTTTTTAACTATATAACACCATTATTTACATCAATAATATAATATTATACATTGATAGTGTATTAATTAGTTGTTAGTTATTTTTTTTGTCAAAGTATTCATCTTTCTTAGTATAGTAAGGTTGTATTATTTTTGGCTAAAATATTTTTCTTTTTAAAATTTCTGACTCTACAAATATTCTAAATTTATTTTAGTATGTTATAGATAAAGAATAGATTAGGGAATAAATGTTAAAAAAATGACATAAAATTATATGAAAAAAGAGGAAGATTTAAAACATAATGAGAAAATATAACTAAAACTTGACCTTATATGTACTTTAATAATATATTATATTTTTTTTATAAAAATGTCTATTTTTCTCATTCCTATATCTAACGATAAAAATATAGGAAACACAACATAATGCTACTAGCATATACAGATGAATATATTATTATCTATAAAAATAATATTGATCTAATTAATGTATAATCATAGTAAAATATCAAACTTTAGTTTAATTCAAAAAAAATTCTTAAGATAGTATTATCTAAAACTCAAATAAATATATTAACTTGGGCAATTAAGAACACTTTAATAAGTAGATAAAATTATCAATATTATATGTAGATATTGATATTATCATAAACATTTATAGATTTTAAGTTTGACAGCACAAGTATACTTCTAGATAATATCCTAAGATATTACTGTAAGTATCTAATTATATTAATATAGGCATACACACACACAAGTATACTTCTAGATAATTATATTATAAGTATCTAATTATATAGAATATATAGATGTTTCCCTAAATTTGTGGCAAATAAAGCATTCGGAATTGTATGCTTAATAAATACATACATTTCATTGACCCGTGTTTGGATAAAAAATTAAGAAAATAACAAAAATCATTAAAAAAACATCTCGTGTACATTGAGAAACTAAATATATTATATGCAAATTTATTAAAATATTCATTTCACTCATTATTATATCTAATGATGATAATAGAGGTGACACAAGATAATTCTACCATATCCACATGAACATATTATTATAAGAAAATATAAATGATATCATAAACATCTAATGATAATAAAATAAAATAAAAACTTAATTATAAATAATAATAAAAACTTAAGATACTATTACACGAAACTAAAACAAATATATCAATATGGGTACATAAAAATATTGCTATAAGTAGATAAAAATACTATTGTAGATAGAAATGGTATCATTGTCATATATATATATGTATGTATGCATGTATGTATGTATGTATGTATGTATTCTAACATCAACAATACAAGTACACACACACAAATTAGAAGATACTATTATAGGGTTGTTACCTGAAAATTATATATATGTTTATCTAGTTTGGTGACTTTGAATGCTTTGAATTTTAAATTTTGGAGAGAAAATTAAAATTTTATTGTAATTTCATGTAGAACAAAACTTGTCTAGTTTAAAATTTGTAAGAAACTTCCACTTTGTTCAAACATCATGACTTATCAATATCAAAATAAAAGAGAAGTTGTAGTATATAATTTTTTTATGGCAAAGTATTTATTAATGTAAAGCAATTAGTCATATATAGGTACATATATAGTATCATGAAATGTATTATTAGAAGGAGATATTTGAAAATGACTTAATTTATGAAAAAATAATATAGAACTTGTAAGACCTAACAGAAAACTAACATCATAAAGTTATCTAATATGTAATATGCTACTTATAAAAAAAATAGTAATAAAGAAGAAGAAGAATAAGAAGAAGAAGAAGAAGAAGAAGAAGAAAGTAATAAGCTAATTAGATAACTCTTCTACCAAGCAATGACAACCTTGCCTAGTAAATCAAAAATCTAAATTACAACTTGGTGTATTTATTATCACATAATTAACTAGTGTATTTAGATTTACACTTACAACTAGGGATAATAGTGATCATATACTTACGGAAAAAAAGAGCGTGCATCCTATTGATTACGGTCGATGAAACTACATTGATATTTAATTTAGAAGTATGAAATCCTCAAAAACTTGTAGGATTGTTTTGTATAAAAATATCGGTCATCGTTATAGAATAATCTAAGTCTTTATTGAATATAATTAGCTATAATCATTATATTTTTTTCTTGATTTATTGAAATCAAATTAAATTAAATCGTTTCTTAATTAAGTCTTTCGGTAAATTAAAAAAAAAATAACACCGTGTTGAATGTTGAGACTCGAGACAATAATGTGAGACGTGAAATTGCTTCTGGCATCGTGGATACCCTCAAAACTGATTAATATATTTGGCTCCGAGATCCTGCCTCGGCTCTGTATATGGCTGATACTCAAAGTTCAAGACAGCCAAGGGGGAATGTAACGCCAACTTCGACTTACTTCCCTAGGCGAATCCAATGCTCTAGGGTTTTGTCTCCTCTATCTATTGCACACGTATTTTGCTCTTACTCCCCGCTCTGTTACAGTAGATTAATCCAAATTGTCTCAGTAATTAATTGTACTAATATTAGCCTGCAGGCTAACAGCCATACATGCATGCTATTCCGATTAAGATTCTGCTTTTCATTCATGATTTGCACCACTAATCATAAATAAAATACCCTTGTACATCTATACGTCCCTTTATGTCTCTGTTTGTCGTTAAGAATTCTTGATTCCCTAACTTATACAGTAAATAATTAAACAAATACACACGCTTAGCTGTGATAATAATTAAATTTGCCCGACACGATAGTAATGTAGACACGTGTGTCACCGTGGGGCGAGGAATAGTCACATGATGATAATGAGAATCCTAAAGTACCAAACATACCTTAGTTTCGTGCCAGGTGATTCGAGTGTTCTGTTGCTTGTACCGCTAACAAAAAAGGTCAGATCTAGGTAGCAAGGTAATTATGCATGTGTCTGCCGAGTTGTTATGCTAAGCTGCATGCATACCTTCTCCGTGTGAAAAGTGATTGTAAAACCTAACAATGATGTATTGTGCCTACCTTAAAAATGTCGAAGTTGGACTTTGGCCTACTTTTGACTCTAGTAGCAGGGAATGAACTTGTTATATGTAGCTCCAATAGTAATCGATGGGAAATCAAAGGCGCATGTAATTCTATTTTCACAACCTCAAAATTTATTTTTCAAAAGAATTTGTAAAAGCTAAAATATTCAAATTGAGATACTATTGTCACGTTTAATATAAACTTAATCTTTTTTACTTATATTAAATGCAAGGATAATATTTCTTGAACAAGAAAGTAAGCTAAAATAGCAACAATAAAATATATAATTACCGAAATCTAAAAGGGGTATACAATTTTAGAATGTTACCATAAAAATAAGTACAATGTCACATGTTGACACCTTAGTCTTTTTCATGTAGCACTTAAATGCATGATTTCTTTAGTGCTCAATGAGTCATCATTTTCCACGCTAGGCTATTACCAAGCTTTTAATTGTAAGTAAGAATACCAATACTTAGAGAGAATTTATGCAACTTAGAGAATATGAGAGAGTATTTATATGTAAGAAGAGAACTATTTATTAACGAGAGAGGAGAAAGCTTACAAGTCTTGGAGGATGGTTGGAGCAAATGAGGGTCCTCTTCTATTTATAGTTGAGGTCTTCCTCTCCACTTTCCTACGATGAAAGATTCTAGATCTTTCACAACCTTCTACATTTACAAAATAATTCTAAAGACTTCCTTGTATTATTTCTTACACTCTTTTAGATTTGAGAGTTCTAGAGAGTTCCTTCATTATGTATAGCATCTCTAGAATATTACATTATCCTCCACGCAATTCCACTAGAGTCTACACAATTTTATGGTCTTCTAGAACATTTTAGACAAAAAAAAGTGGTATGTGACATTCTTTCCCACCTAATCCTTGACGTCCTCGACAAATCCTAAGTGGTCTTGAAAGCCACTATCTAGTCATGGAGCTGCCATACGTCACCCTCACGCTCCCAACTTACCTCGCTACCAAATAACCCCTTCCAACTCATGAGGTACTTGGTGTAGTTGAAAAATCCTCTGGCCTTCTTTAATCAATTTGCCATGATCTCTACAACCTCCTTTTCAAAAGATGTAATATTTGTTGGTGGTGCTTGATGAGACTCACCTCTACTAGGGTCATCTTTATTCTTGTGGTAAGGTTTCAAATGACTCACATGGAACGCCAGGTTAACCTTGAGCTTCTTTAGCTATTCCAATCTATATGAATTTTTCTAACCTTCTTCACAATTGGATATGACCCCTCATACCACCATGTCAAACCATTTTGCACCTTCATGTAGGCCTTAAACTTTTGGGTTGAAATTCTTACCATGACTTCTTCTCCCACTTGGAATGCTTTGGGTTGTCTCATCTCATTATCCTAATTCTTCATCTTTTTAGATGCCTTGGTTAAGTTTGCCTTGGCCATATCCAACTACTCGTTCCACCCTTTTATACACTTGAAGGCTATAGGATTAGGTCCGGTGTATCCTTTGGCCATCTCTTGTGAAGATGTAGGTTGTTGGCCCACCACCAACTCTAATGAGTTCTTTTTTGTCTCTTCACTCCACTAGAGATTGTAGGATAATTAGGCCACATCCATCAACTTTGTCCAATAAATTTGGTTGGCACTCACAAAGTGCCTCAAGTAAATCTCTAACAAGTAATTCACCATCTCTGTTTGTCCATTAGTTTGTGGGGGAAAACTTGTGGAGAAGTAAATATCCAAGCCCAGGAGCTTGAATAGCTCCCTCCAAAACTTCCCTACAAATTTTGGGTCTCAATCACTAATGATCCTCCAAGGAATGCCTTAATACTTCATAAAATACTTCAAGAGGAGACACCTTACTTCCTCGACAGTACACTCTCGTGGGGTTGGGATAAAGGTTCCATACTTAGAAAATTCTGCCAACCGCCATCATGATGGAACTACATCCTTCTAATGTTGGTAGTGCTGAAATGAAGTTCATGGAGATTATCTCCCATAGCTTCTCTAAAATAGAAGGGGCTTTAGTAAGCCATTAGGCTTGCTTTACTACACCTTATCTTATTGGCATATAAGAAAAGTATTCATGTAATCCTCCACATCATCTTGCATGTTAGACTAATACTATGATTTCTCAAGTAGAGCAAGGGTCCTATGCATACTAGGATTTCCAACCCACTTTGAGTCCTATCACTCCCATAGAAAATCCCTTCTTAGATTGCCCCATCTTGGCACATAGAGTTGATGAGCAATGGTATAGTGAATGTCATCTTCTACCCAAAATCTTCGAATCCTTACTTCCTTAGCCATCTCCATTATGTTCATGGCTACATGATCCTAGTCCAATCCTTCTCAAACTTGATCCATCAGATCACATTGTGTCTATTTCAAATTGCTAAATCCAACTTCTGAATCATTACGTTAGTGACTACTTTGGCCTTGCCTGGCTTATGCTCCATCATATAGTCAAGCTCTGCTTAGAAGTCCTACCACCATGCTTGCTTGGAACTTAACTTCTTTTGCCTTTGGAAGTAGCTACTAGCAACATTATCAATCACGATTACAAACTGACTCCTAAGGAAATAATACTTCCATACTCGAAGGTATTGTATGATAAGTGTCATCTCCTTATCATGCACCAAATATCTTCTTTCTGTATCATTTAGTTTTTGTCTCTCATAACATATGATATAGTTATCTTTCATTAAGAACCTTCTAATAGAAAATTTTGATGCATCCATGTGTACCTTGAATGGCTCTAAATAGTTGGGAAGAGCTAATATCGACTCTTCCAACATAGCTTGCTTAAGATCTTCAAAGGCCCTTTGAAATTCCTCTGTCCATTCTCATGGGGCCTTATTCT
Source organism: Tamarix chinensis (assembly GCA_030549775.1). Taxonomy (NCBI): domain Eukaryota; kingdom Viridiplantae; phylum Streptophyta; class Magnoliopsida; order Caryophyllales; family Tamaricaceae; genus Tamarix; species Tamarix chinensis. Next base: position 33,599,537 of record CM060181.1, on the reverse strand, counting down.
TAAGCAAGTTGGTCAAGGGTGTGGCTCTTACCGAGTATCCTATAATGAAACACCTATAGTGATTTACAAGGCCTAGAAAATACCTTAGCTTTGAGACTCCCTTAGGCAATTCCCATTCTTCAATAGCCTGCACCTTAGCTTTATCTATAAAGATCCTTCCCTTCACAACCTGATGCCTTATGAACATTACCTCATCTTAGGAAAATAAGCATTTATCCAACTTTTCAAAAAGCTCATTCCTCAGAGTACTTGGAAAACTTTCCTTAGGTGCTCAAAATTCTCACTCAAAGATTCACTATAAACCACAAGATTATCCAATCACTCCACCACGAACTTTTCTAAGAAGGGATGGAAGATCTTGTTTATCAAAGTACAAAATATAGCAAGTGCATTTGTAAGACCAAAGGGCATAACCAGAAACTCATAAGAGCCATACCTGGCCATGCATGTAGTCTTGGCCTTATCCCCTTCTCTTATGCGGACTTCCTAGTATCCCAATCTCAAGTCCAGCTTGGAGAACCACTAGGATTTACCAAGCCTAGCAAACAGTTTAGCCATAAATGAGATGGGATACTTGTTCCTCATTGCCACTTTTTTTAGCACCCTGTAGTTGATACAAATCTAGAGAGATCCATCATTATTCCTTTGAGATAGAGCTAGGGTACCAAATAAGGCCTTATATGGCCTTATAAATCCTAAATCCAATAGATACTTAAGTTGTTTCCTCAATTCTTCCAACTCCAGCAGAGCAATCCTATAGGGTCTTATGACTAGAGTCTTACTAGCTAGTTACAGCTTTATCACATGATCCACCTTTAACCTAGGAGGAAGATTCTTCAAAAGCTCAAATGACATCACATCCTCTTTCTCCTTGAAGACTCTCTTAAAATCTCTAGGCACCTATGATCCAAAAGGTGAGGATTCATTATTTAACATGGCCAACAGGGTGACTTCGCCCTTCTTGAGTTTTTTAGATACTTGTATAACATAAAGCATATTGGACTCTACCTTCTCACGGACTAGTGCAAAACCTAGGAATCTTTCCTATTAGAGATATGCATGGTGTTAGCACCTGAGAAGAAAAGTGGGTGTACCTTATCTTCTAACTTCATGCCAAAAACCATCTTGAATTCGCCCATGGACACTACCGTCAAATCCATCATGCCTACCTAAGTATCCCTCAAGTAACACCAAATATCAGTATTGAAGTTGAGTTTACTATCTTCATCCATATGATCTCCTTACAATACCGAATCCCGAATCTTGTGGCTTCCCCTTCAACTAAAAAAATTGTGAGTGGCTTTGTGTCCACCAATTCCTTCATGTCTTTGCCATTTACCTTGACCTTGTCATAAATCAAACCCTTATATGCCTTATGCTTCCCATTTGGCATCTTATTATCCTTGGGCATCCCCTTAGGCTCCTCCTTAGCCCTGGCCTTGAGTGAGCTTAGGAAATGCATCAAACCCACTTGTACTTCCTTCTCATATATTGCCCCTTCTTTTCTAAGGGAACTAATAAGGGAATTTAGTTGTTTCCTCTTAGAACACTTAAAGGACATGTTCTTCCCCTGATAGATGAAGCATTTTTTTCTCTTAGAGTGATAGTTTCCCCCTTCATGCTTTCCCTTCCACTTAGGTGGGTATCTCTCCCTATGGGAATTCTCTCCCCTACCTTTATATTAGCTACCCTTCTTTAGCATGCCCTTCTTTTCCTTTCAACTCTACCTCCCTTATGGCCGAAGCAAGGTCTTAGACATTTTGGCCCCTCAACTCTTGCTCCATCCATCTTTGCAATCCATCTATGAATTATAGGAGTCGGTTCTTCTCTGGCATATTTAGTATATTAAGCATCAAGGAGCTATACTCTTGGACATAATCTTTGATGGTACCAGTTTGCTCTAAACTCATCAATAACTATGACCTCCTCCATGTTCGTGGGATAGAACTGGGCCTTGAGATCTTTCTTGAAATCCTCCCATGTATCGATATCCACCACACCTCTTTCAATCTCATTGCCATGACGTTTCCACCATATCATATCATCATGCTTAAGGTAGAATGTGGTGGTATCAATCTTGTTAGCATCATCATCCATACCTACATGATGCATATATATATTTCTACCATCCAAATAAAATAATCAAGTTCTTTAGTATCACGTTTACCTCCATACTTGGGTGGCTTGTAAACTGAGATTCTTGATGCTCCTGCATTTCCCACACACCTTCCTCAATTGAGATATCATCTAAACTCAACATGCTCTTCCCTAAGGGTGTAAAACTCTTCCCTTTGGGTATACATACCCTTATGTAATTCCTCTAACAAATGATTGATGCCATAGAGGAATTCCCCACAAATAACCTCACCAAGATATTCAACTAGCCTATCGAGCCTCCCCACTAACTCAGCCATCTTACTCTCCACCTGAGTAACCCTTTCCTCAAGTGAAGCTAGTCGGTCCTTGGAAACCGACGTATTCTTGTCAATATCATTATTCTTCTTCTGATGTTCACTACCACGGGTCTCCATAGAGACTATTATATCATTTGGGTTCTTTTCCAACTCGTTGTTTGCCATAACTATGATCTCTTGTAATCAAAGCTTCCGTTTTACTAGAACTTTAATATCATATGTAATGGGGTAATTATTTTCACCTTAGTCTTTCCCTGTGTAATACTTAGAGACACAATTCCTTTAGTTCTTGCTAAGTTAACCTTTTCCACACTAGTCTATCACTAAGCCTTTAAGGATGATTAAGATCACCAACACTTAGATAAAACTTAGGAAAGTTATAGAATATGAGAGAGTATTTTTGTATAAGAAGAGAACTCTTTATTGATGAGATAGGAGAGAGATTACAAGTCTTGGAGGATTGTTAAATAAAATGAGGTTCCTCCTCTATTCTTAGTTGAGGTCCCCCTTCCCACTTCACTAAGGTAGAAGGTTCTAAATTTTCTGCAACCTTAAATTTAAAAGATAATTTTAGAGAATTTCTTGTGGGATTTCCTACACTCTTCTAGATCTGAGAGTTCTCGAGAGTTCTTCCATTATCTAGAATGGCTCTAGAATATTACATTATCCATAAAAATAATTCCATTAGAGTCTACACAACTCCAGGGGTCTTCTAGAACCTTTAGGACAAAAGCTAAACAAAATAAGTGGTCCATGACAACAATGATTAAATACATAAGGGAGGGGACACAAAAGCTCTATTGATATTTGGACCAAAAGAAGAGATGTCAAATTGGTGTGACTCTTGATAGTCTTAAATCTCACCCCAGCTCCAGGACTTTTGAACTCCTTTAGCCAATATATATCTTGTATGTATTTATTTGAAAAACAATCTTAATATTAGTATGATAATTTCACAAAGTAAACCTCAACCATCCTATAAAGATATCATATTCACATAATATATTTAACACATGTAATCATGAGTTAAGAAATATGAGGCATACTATCACATGATGAAAAATATGAACACATCATTACATAATATACTCACATCAAATAATATCAATAACATCAATTTCATAAAATGATAACAATCTCATGTGGCAAAATAAGACACCACTCACAATGCTATAAAGTAAAAAAAATATCAATCAATCACATTTATTATCCATTTATTAATTCCAATTTAAGGTGGTCAAACTTATTCTTTCAAACTGTAATATTCTATACCTCAAAACCTATTTTATCAAAATAACGTGGGGAACTATCTTCTCATCTAAGCAAGTAAAAGGATTAGAAGCTTTAAATCCCTTGGCCATATCTTTAGCTTTAATTTTACCACTGGCCATTACTTTACCTTTCCATTTATCATACACAATAACCTATTTGCCAACATATTTTCTTAGTTGAGGTTGCTTGTACTTTTTTAAATCCATTTTTGTGTGGCCAAAACTATCACAATAATGATAATAAAGATGTTTCCAATCATAACTTCATAAGCAACACATCCACTAACCTCCCGATCATCAAGATCAATGAAAGTTACGACATCAACAAATTGTTGTGTCATATACACTTCTACCAAGATATTGAGGAATGATACTCTCTTCTTAGCTAATGTGATGGAATTATTACAAAGGGCTTGCCCCACCGCACTAACATTTTGGCTTAGTGAATCAATTGACCAATACTCAAGTAGGTAATTGAGGAATTTAATCCATATATAAATAGTATGTGACTTAGAAGCATCAATATTCATCCTATTTTGCCACAAATTCAAAACAATGGGCTTGTTAAAGTATGTTTATTACTTCTCCAAAAATTTGTATGCATGCTCTTTCTTCTCAAACTTGAACTATAATACCCTACTTGCTAGGGTTTTTAATGTATTTTAATCTATATAGTTACTTGTGATCTAAGTTTAGTGTTCTAATTGACTAGTTTTCTCCTTGAAATGAAATTTGGAACAGGAAAAAGAAATCTATTAGTTTGGGGTACAAGTCAAATAGTTTAACTGAGATGATTTTATTGAAGTATATTTTTATTTTGAATATTCTTTTAACAATTTTGAAGTATTGTGATTATGTTTTAGGTAGTTTTTTATATATATTTTGCAAATAATTTGATCTTTCTTAACCTATTTTACTAATTTTCAAGTGGATATAAAGGTTTAAAATCCCAAAAGAACCTTGATTACTTTAATTTTTTTTATCTCCTGGTTCTTCCTTTCTCTCTCTCTTTTTTTCCCTTCATGTTTCTGGCTCTATCCTTGTCTACATTTGCTTTTCTCTCTAGGCATTAAAAACTAGCATGTTTTTCTCAACACTTCACACTACCCTATGGTCTACCCTTCCTTCTCTCATCCTTATTTTGCATGATATAATGGGTAGTTCTAGTAAGGATTTTAGTTGCCACTCCTTATTAAACCCTTACACTCCCTTCCTAACCCATTTTCCCTCCTTGCAAAAATATTAAGTGTAGAAAAGGGTATTACCCACCACTCATTCCTTTATTCCTTGTTCCACCAAAATCCGCCTAGTGATATTTACTTCTCAGCCTTATTCATATCATCTTTCACTCTCCCAGTCCTTCTAACCATCTCTTGTTTTCTCTTAAGCAAGGGGGTTTTAGATCTTTGAAGAGGTTGAGTTTTTCTTCATTAGGTTTCCCACTTTTCTCTTGAAAATAAAAAAAAAAATTTATCTAATCTATGGTTTCATTTTAGTTCTTATGAGATTTAAGGGCTTCACTAAATTTTTAATCTTATCTTTTAAGATGCTTGAGAGATGAAGGGGTTTAGATTTTTAAGTTGAGAAAGACTTTTATTTTCTTTCAGTGGTTTTTGCTAAGTTTTCTTGAAAGAAATCATTATCTTCCCTATTACATGGAAAATCATATGAGTGAGCGAAGTATTGATTCGTATTTCTATGAAAAACCTATTTCTTAAAGATGAAAATATGTTTGAGCATATTAAGGGTTAAATAAATGAAAGTATGGGTAGAAAAGCCTGACTTAGAATCTTATTTGCACTAACCTCATGGGTATGATTTAGATTCATCGCTACATTTGCCATTTTGAGAATTTTAGCAACATTAGCATGTATAGTATGATGTATATAATGTTTTAAATGAAGTTATAGCATGAAAGAACATGATATAAGGCATTCTCATTGGAAATAGTAAGGTTTTAAGAAAGGTTGAAGATTCTAGCTTCGTTTTCCTTGGAATCTCTATTTTCAAAAGAAAGGTTGAGTTATGGTATTTTTCTCCTTCTTCTCCTTTTTTTATTAATTTAAAAAAAATTAATCGTTTTCATTCTTGATTCTCTTATAAATCGAGGTCTTGGTAGATAGACATCAAGTTAGGAGTATTTCGTGATAGGAGAATTGCTTGAAGATAAAGCATTCTTATTGTATTTCTATATTGTGCATGAGTTAGCTATATTCTTGATTCGAGCATGTGATAAATTTTTTTATGAAGTTTTAAGCATGTTTTGAGTTCCCTATCATTATGCATGATGTTGCCAGTTTTGAGCAAGATTTCATTAAATGTCAACATTACCATCAATCTATATAATTCTATATGTGTAATATGTCTTTTTATGTGTTCTTTGACATGGAAGAAAGTTAGGATTAACATGGTAAAGTTATGTAAAATTCTATTAAGTGGATTGTAGGCCTAAGTATTGTTTCACTCATACCAATCAATCGATTTGTTGGACCAATCGACTGGTTGTGAGAGCGATCACCCAGTTTGGCATTTTTAATTAAATGATTATGAGAATAGACATTTGGTTTGATGAACCTGCCACCTAGTTCCCATGAGCAATCAATCGATTTGCCAAACCCATTAATTGGTTGCCTTGTGACCAAAGTGTCTCTACTTATATCCATCAACCGATTTGGTTGGACTCATCGATTGGTTTCTCATAAATACTCACTTAGTGGGACCAACCAGTTGACTGGTTTGCTAGTTTTATTTTCTATTCAGATCTTGTATGACCATATCATTCAATTAGTTTTCAGGACCGATCAACTAGTTCGCTTGTATTTCATCATGTTTGTTTGTTATTTATTATTATTCCTTTAGGCCTTCTATATTAATGTTTCTATGTAATTACAACATTTTCTTCATGATTCCAACAATGCTTAACTTGAATTTATATGGATAAAAAATTATGATATTATGGGCCTTGAATGGCTAAGTTTGGTGTTACCTTTAAACATTCAATTGGTAGCTATTTGCCTTGTGATTTTTTTAGTGTTAACACTTGAAAACACCCAGTTTGGATATTAATAGAATAAATTTGTGATATGTGATATCACTTGGTAATTAACAATTAATGGATTAAGATTTCATTTAAGCCTTTTTTTTCTAACTCTCAAGATAGCTAGGTAGGAATTAGTGGGTAGGTTGCACTATATTTTTATATTTTCACTTAATACTTATTTCCTTCTCTATTTAGTTTTAGTCGGTAGAGTGTATGCACATATCTTTGAGGTATAAGATTATATTATAGCACGTCGACATGGCATCAGTGTCTAGTAAGAGTGGGTGAGGTATCCAAGCACAAGCCTCCTAATGCTTCATATTTTCCATTTCTTAGGCTAGTATAGTATCGCAATTTTTTAGCCCTTGTGGTGGAGGAATTCAAATTATGGTGGATGATGTATCCTAGTATAAGTTCCCTTGATGTACTTTGACCCAGTATGGTGGGTATAATATCCCAATCTGTGTTAGCCATAGTGGTAGGTGCACTCGATGTGTGGTGGATGTGACATTCCTAGAGAAAAGGTACTTTAATGTATCCTAACCTTGTGTAATGGGTTTGGCATCCCATTGTTTGTGTATGCTACCATGACTTCTATTTTGGAGAAGTAGGTGTGGTCGAACGAATTATTTTAATAACTAGAATTTATGTGGTCACTAAAGGAAAATGATATTAATATGGTTTATATTATATGGTTCTAATGCATGATCTATATTATTATTCTTCCAAGATTTCTATGCAAGCATGCCTTGTTATATTTCTATCATGTGCTTGAGTGATTTACTATGTTAGTATGGTTATCACTAGGCCACTATGTGACTACAATATACACCATAATCCCTTACCATGCTTTAAGTAGTATGTTTTACTAGTACTTCATTATACCGATACCTTATTTGTTTGGTTACAGTGATGATCCAACTTCTGGTTTGGTGAGCATATGATAATTTATAGTATTATGATTCTCAACTAGAGTATGAGGATGATATCATGAGCCAATAGTTAGCGATTACTTAGGGTTTGAGAGTTACATTATTATTTAGTTAAGAATTAGATTAACCAGTTAGACATATTTTTACCCATTGTGTTAGGTTGCTTTTGGTTCTTTTTAATTATTTAAAATCTTGGTTTTGATTCTTATATTTGGATTTTATAAACTCCTACTCTCTCTTCTATCTATAGTATCATTATTCTCATCATTGTTATTATTAGTAGATAATGCATTCTTTCATGGTTGTTCTATTTTGCTTTAAATCAATCATGAACTAGGTGATTGTCATACTTCTCTCATGGTTGATGTGTCGGTAACATTCTTAGGTTTTTCTTTTATAAATGATTATGCATTGTCTTTAATGTGAATTTTTTGGTTCAAAATTTAGGGGTGTTACAACTAATGTGTTTGATTAAGTGTGCATAAAGGATGATTGATAATAAAGAGATAAAAACACACTTACTCATATCATTTCTCAAAGTACAAAAAATAATAAAGAGCAATCAAGTTTCAAAGCATAAGACAAGGCCAAATGAAGATCACTAAGACTCAAAGCTTAAGAGTTATATTTCTAAGTCTTAGGTTTTCTTGTAATGAGTTAATTTGAGAAATTTCACATTTTTATTTAAAATCTTTGAAAAGTTTAAACATTTAACTTGAATTCACTTTATGTTCATTCGTGGTTGATTTTAATTTCTAAATATTTCCCAGTGTTCTTAAAACTTGTTATCTGGTTATAGTCAGAACCAATTGGTTGGTTTAAAGATCTATTGACCGGTTTAGTTTTAGTTTAGGGCATTAAATATGTAAAAAAAATAGACTAATTGACTAGCGTAGTTAGCCGATCAATTAGTTTCAAAACTGATCAAGTGGTATAGAAGCTGATTAATTGGTTTAATTAAACTAGTCCATGTGTTTGCTCTTGTAGAAACAACTAGACTCTATGTAAACACATAAATAATTTCATCATACTGGTTAAATGATTTAACCAATCAGTCCATGGAATTTTCTCCTATAGAAACCCATTTTTATTTGTTTAAACACATCTAATGGTTTCATCAAATCATTCGACAGGTATTGAAATTGATCTACTAGTTTGAACAACTAGCCCATGAATTTTGCTCTGTATAAACCTATTCATCTTTATTTAAACACATCAATTGGTTTCAACAAATTGATTAATTGGTTTGGGAAAACTAATCAATTAGTTTAACCACCAATACATAGGTTTTGCTTTTGCAAAAACCTATTTGTCTCCATTTGAATACATCGACTAGTTTCACCAACCTGATCAACTAGTTTGAGTAAACAACTTACTAGTTTAACCAACTAGGCTAAGGCTTCAGATGGAGTGAAAAATAGTTTTTACTAGGGAGTAAACTGATCGACTAATTTGAGTAAACCAATTTACTGATTTGAAGGACACAATAACTAGTTTAAGAAACCATGGGAATGCTCAAATTTGTTCATGGGACCAACTATGTCCAACATGAAACCAATTGACTTGTTTAAATAAACAATTGATTGGTTTATGTAATGGTAAATTTTTCATATTAGCTCTGAACATATTTAGCCAACTAGTTTGAATAATTGATCAATTGATTGTACAACTGATTGACTAGTGTATCTAAACTAATCGATTGGTGAGTATTAAATGCTAATTTTCTACCAATGAGATTATACCAGTTTTTGGGCCATTTGTGCCCAATGGCTACCTAACAAGGGTAATTCTTATAAATAATCTCCCTAGGAATTTTTTATATAAATTTTCAACTATGTTTAATGTGTAATTTATCATCTACTATCTCAATCATTTAATTGCTCATTCAAACTCTCATAGCTTTCAAATTTTGAGTTATTATTGAAAAATATTCTTTGCTCACTTATCTTATCTAAAATTACTCTACAATTGTAATATATCTTATTACACATAACTAGATTATATCTCATCCAAAGTTTTACACATTCATATCTTGATTGTTGGGAAGAATTAATTGTAATAACAACTACATATACAAAATTCATTACGAAGGGGTTAGTGAGTGTTTGCCTATTATTCTTAAGAGATTATTGTTGAGAGTCTAGCTAAGATAAATAGATAAATTTATAAATCATATATTATAGTATCATTGATATTTTAAGGCTCATAAACCGAAAAAAGAATGATCATTAATAAAAATATGTTGCTTATCCAAAATCTAAAAGGAGAACCTTTTGGTAGTGGATGTAGAGAGTAATTTACTCTTGAACTACTATTATTTTTGTATAAATTTTTATTTGCCATTTTCATTTCTTTAAAATCCCTACTCACCTCCTTCTAGGGTTCTTTCATGGACTTTAAATGTAACACCCCCAAAATTTATCCATTTTTTTAAAACAATACTTATAAATTAAAACCATAAATTTCTGGGGATGCTATTGCCACACTTAGTACCAGACCGGTTCACTCCTATCGTTCCGGTACCAAGTGTTAAGGCTAAGAAAACACTACCAATAACATCATTAATAATCCAAATTTATAAAAATGAAAAAATCAGAGTACGCGTAAGTCTTTATATAATTCAAAATACTAGCTATTGTTTTTCAGATAATAATTAAACAACCTTAATAAAATTGTTTTTGTAACTCAAGCATAATAAAAAGGAAGCATGAATAATAATCTAAAAAGGAAAACATCCACGCCACTCCAGGACCAGATCCAGCCCACAATCACTCGGTCCCTCCTGATGTCCCATAGACATTGATAGCATCGAAATAAGCGTCTCCTACCTGCAACAGGTTAGACAAGCCTTCTACTCGTGGGAATGAGCAGCACCCATGAAACAGGTGATAATTACGCTAACTGAGCACTAAGGCCGACACATAAACACATCAAATCATGCAGGATAATAATCAACATACAATTTCAAACCACACATATGATACATAAAAGCGTATAGAGAAATCCATAGCCTATAATCAAAAAGCCCACACATAAGGCCCAAAAAGGTCCAGATTAATTATTTAATCTTTCTTTTATTAGAAGTCGATTCATACTATACATTTTTATCAATTCCATGCGAGTACAAGAACACCCCACTATTATAACTGGTGGGCTGGTCACACATAGAGCATCATGCCCTCCCTAACCATTATTATTACTGGTGGATCAGTCACATATAGGGTACAACCCTAACCACTATTATAACCGGTGGATCGGTCACATATAGGGTAAAATCCTAACCACTATTCCTAACCGGTGGATCGGCTCGGTCTCTACTCGCATAGTGCTCCACTATAAGTAATTAGTGTCTTTTATTTGCCTTAGCAAAACTTTGGTTTATTTTCATTGAGATTAGGATCCCCCACTATTATAACCGGTGGGCCAATCATATATAGGACATCATGTCCTAACCACTATTATAACCGGTGGATCGGTCGCACATAGGGTAAAACCCTAACCACTATTCCTGACCGGTGGATCGGTTGGTCCCGTCTCAATATCTTCCACTTTAAGTAATTAATATCTTAAGTTTCTTATTCATAAGCTTTAACCCAGACATGCATGACTGACTTCTACTTTTTTCATCCTCCAACCCTCATTAACCACACCAACCCATGTACCATAACACCCATGCAAACCCTAACCCAATGTGAACCATACCTCCATGCAAAACCCTAACTCCATCATGCAATACCACCATGCAAACCCTAATACCATGCATTTTCAAGTAAAACCCTAACACCATGTAACTACATGCAAAGCCCTAACACCATGCAACTCCATGCAAAACTCTAACACCATGCAAGCATTAAATCCATGCAAAACCCTAACACCATGCAAGCATTAACTCCATGAAAAACCTTAACACCATGCAACTCCATGCAAAACCCTTACACCATGCAACATTAATACCACCATGCAAAACCCTAACACCATATGGTTACACTCCTCTTCATTATTTTACAACCCTATCATGCATGTCTTAGGGCCACATAATACCATAATAATAACACACTCATACACATAATTCTCATGCCACAATTATTTACACAAAACATACCTCAACTTCCATATCATGCTGCATTCATAATAGTTATACAATATACACATAAAATACACAATAAATCATATCACATGACATAAATGGCATATAAATCACATATTACACAAATGACCTTAGCACCCCTTACCTAAAATATCACCGATCTTGGAGCACACTCCTATACCACTTGAGGGCTTTGACTGGGCTCACCTATTATGGAAAAAAAAAATACTAAAATTAGGTTCCCTCCTAAAAATACTATTATTTACTAACTTATCCTAAGACTTGGTTTTTAATTAGAATAATACTACACTAGAATTAACTTTACAAAATACTACTAAAAATACTAATAAAATACTAATTTAATTTAAAACAAATGGTGATATAAGGGTCTCTACCCTTCACCAAAATAATGTTGGTAAAGATAATAATAATAATAATAATAATAATAATAATAATAATAATAATAATAATAAAATATTAGTAATAATACTAATATTAGTAGAAATAATAATAATAATAATAATAATAATAATATAAATCCTAAAATTACAAGGTGGGCTTTCAAACTTACCCCAAGTAATAAAATTACTATTTAATAAGAGTAATAATAATATTAATAATATATATACTGATAATAATATTAAATTAGTAAAGATAATAATCATAATAATAATAGTAAAAATAGTAATAATAGTAATAAAAATACAAGGGTGTCAACCTTATTTAAAATTTAAGGCCTCGGCACTCCTAAATTAATTAACACTAATAATAAAATAATTATACTAATAATAATAATATTATTAATAATAGCATTAATAATGATAATAACTTATAATAATTCAATTAAATTCCTAAGATTCGAAACTAACAATCTAATTAACCCAAGAATAATCTCAACCTTGCCCAAAAAAATTATAAATAATGTTACAGCTAATAAAAAAAATAATGATGATGATGATAATAATAATAATAATAATAATAATAATAATAATAATCGAATGAACATTGAAAATTAGAATAAAAACAGAATAAATTTCAATAAATAGAAAGGAAGGGCTGAGAGAGTCTAGGGTTTCACCTTAAGTCGGCGGGGATGGGTGGCACCGGCAGTGGTGCATGACGGGGGCCGAAAAAGAAGTCTAAAAGGGAAGAAGATGAAGAAAAAGAGGGAAATAGAAGGAGAAAAGAGAAAATAAGGTTATGGTTTAGTGTAGGAGAATTAGTAGAAGTTTTTGGGTGGTGTAGAAGACAGCAGCTTAAAGGTTGCGGGGTAAAAAATTTTGCGAGAGGGACAGGGAACTTCACACAGCTATGGTGGCTTGTGCGGGAAGAATTGAAGGAGGAGGAGAGTTTAGTTAGCTAGAGTCATGCAGGGAAGAGTTTAAGAGGAAAAGGTGGCGACGAGGTTGGCTAACGGCGGCGAACGTTGCGTCTGAAGTCACTGTGGCTCACAGATTTGCACTTAGGGTTTCAGGAAAAAAAATCTCGAAATCATACTACACGAGAGGTATTTATAGTGTTAGAGGGTAGGGTCGAGTTCTGGAGGTTGACAGGAGGTCAATGCCGGTGAGTTATTGGGGTAAATGTGGCGTTGATCAGTCAGCACGATTTCAAATCATGCCAGACATTTGCGAGGGAAAATGGGGAGATCGTGCGGGAGAAAAGGGAAGTGGGGCAGTTCATGCTGGAGTGTGCATCGAGGGGAATAGAAAGAGGGGGAGAAAGGCCGGTCACGTCATGCGTGGCCGGCAATGCCATTTTCGACCCTCGAAGCTACAAGTGGACGACGCTGGAGGAAGGAGGAAGAGGAAGAATGTGAGTCAGGTGATCAAGGGAAAAAGAAAGGAAAGAAAAAGGGGGAGGAACTGGGCCGGTTGGTTGCGATTAAAATTTCATTAATGGAATGCGGCGTTCCAGAGAAAAAGGCCAGGATACGCGGCATCTTGGCTGCCGCAGGAAGGAGGACGTGCAGGCCGTCTAGGCCATGGGAGAAGGGAGGAAAAGAAGAAGGATTAGGCTGTGTCGCTGGCCTAATCAGCGAGGGAAGAAAAAGAAAAAGAAGGAAAGAAGGAAAAAGAAGAAAAGAAAGAAAAAGTAAGGAAGAAAAAGAAAAAGGAAAAGGGAAAATTTAAATGGTTTTGGGTTAAATAAATTAATTATAGTATTTTAGATATTTAGAATAAAAATATTTAAATAAAATAATATTAAATTTCCTTTTTAGGCTAATTTAGGGTTTTTTAAAAAACTTTTCTTAAATTCCTTTTTAATTAGTAAAAAGCCTAATTTTTTCCCTTACAAAAATATTTATAAACTCTTATTAATCTACCCTAAATAAATCCTTCCTATTCCAACTAAAATAAATAATTAAATTAATTCCCCAATAAATCCTTATTTAATTATATCTCTTAAAATACATAATTTTGGGGCATTTCATTAAATGACTTATGCCTATAATGTGAAACCTCATAAGTTGGTTAACCTGGTGTGATTAGAAATAAATACTATGGGCATATAGGTGTGCCTTAAGTCAAACCTACTTTAATCTTAGTTATAAAACATGACTTCCGCTTGGATATTTAAATAAATAGATGAATAATACAAATTAAAGTTGGACTCAAATGGAACTTTACTCTTAGTCTTAGGGGTTGACTTGAAAGATTATTTAATGGATGGTAAAAATATGGTTAAGCAATGAAAAAATATTTCTGACCATATTATCAGGCATTAACCTATACTTGAATTATGAATAAAGGGAGATTATTAGATATCAAATTGTAGCTTGGGAATCTATGACTATTGTTAATATTGCAATTGCCCTTTTTAGCATTAATATTTAAGATCAAAGTTGTTACTTCAAGAAAGCCCTAATGGGATCAATGGATAATGTGAGAAACTTAAATGGTTGTATTTGGATTGAATAACATGTTACTTAGAATAATACAGTGGTGACCTTGATGTGCTATTTAGTATACACTATTAATTACTTAAAGAGAAAGAAATTGTTCGGGCCTATATATCTCCAACTCTCATAATAGCTAACTAGGGTAACTAGTATTATATTCACCTTCGGGTATGTACCTAAAAGCACAGAAATTGTTGTTGGTTTGTGTAGCTCTTTTAGTCTATGTTATACCTATTTGGTGCTTAGGGGGTGTGTCGATACTTTAGAATTTGAATACATAGTGATGCGATGAGTTGGTCATGACCTTGGTTTATGACCAAGAGTAGAATACATTTATATCTATAAGGTTATTTGAGATGAGTTGGTTTTTACCTTAGTCTATAACCAATAGCAGTAGACATTTATAAATATATGGTTATTTGTGATGAGTTAGTCGCTACCTTAACTTATGAACAAGAATAGTGTGTATTTAAATATATATGGTTGCTCATTAACCACTATTTAGGTGTGTTATCATGGCTAATTCCCATGATGGAAAATAATTGCTCACTAAAAATTCCAACTTGAATGTAAATATGTGATCACAACTCTAAAGAGATGGTAATCAGAACAAGTCTTAGAGGTGTATTAAATTGGCTTTTGTATTAATTATATACTTGACCTTGGCATGTATATTTCATTAATATGATACATGGATTGGCCAATAAGTATTTAAGAACTAACGAATGATTAAGTTATGAATGATTGCATCATATAATCCATTGTAAAGAAATTGGTATAAGAGAATTCTATGATCACTTTAACGAAACATAATAAATGATTGTTTCTAAGTATATTATGCAACATTTTCTTACTTTCCTTAAATGTTCCATCATTGAAGTGTTTCTTAGAATTCATAATGTTGTATATCCGTCATGATATATAGTGCATAAGCTAAATAATTGGATCACACTAACAAGGAAGAGAGGTGGAGAGGGGATTCTATCACACCAAACCAAAAATGAAGAAAGGATGATAAGATGAGAAGGGAAGGTGTTTGATACATAAGTGACCCTTGAGGTCAAATACTCACAATGACTACCTTAGGTATTAACACTAAAGATATGTGAGATTTTGAAAAAGGAAGATAAAGTTCTTTGCTTGAACATTGAAAGCAAGACTTGTGTGTTTGGTTCCATTTTTTTTGGGTAAAAGGGTGAATGTCACAATTCAAGTGGGAGCTAACACCTATATGAAGTTGTATTAGAATCCTTAATTTACAAAAAGAATTTTCTAACCCTCTATGAATAATATAGTTATATGATTCACCTAGCTCCTTAATAACCCAACAAAATAAGATAAATGATTAATACAATTAGCATTCTAACTTTCCCTAGTTGGTTCGAAACTAAAAATAGAAAATGACATGTTCTAAAGCCTATCAATTGACCTTGGTGGGAGTTATAATGAAGATAATACTAATACATAAAATTTAAGTGACAAGTAGCTATAATTAGTTAAAGTAGATTAACCAAAATAAGCTAAATACTCCCTTATCTAGGTGGTACTACATGACCTTTTGATTGCCTAAAAATTAATGAAGTAAGAGCTAATAACCTAGATCATGTCAATCAACTAGACTCGGATTTAAGTTTATCGTTCTCTTCTCTTACGTGGCCCAAGGGTGTTACATGGCTATTACAAAGTTGATCGTGTATGTCTTGATTTTTCAAAGCTTGGCTTATTGTTATTGTTAGGAAAAATGATCCTTATGGGTTATCTTGAAGGGTTGGTGCTTTGATTTTATTTGGCTAGGGTTAAATCATGTGGTGCTGACTCTAAGCCATGGCAGAGTTGGTGGCTTGGTTGGCTCATGCATGGCTTGCATCCTTGCTAATAATTTTTGTCCAAGCGAGGAGTGTTTTGACACTTTCTAACTTAGAAAAATTAATCAACAATTTTATATCTTTTGAAGGGGTTGCTCTTGCATTAATATATATACATCATGTGCTACCATATCCATAACCCTAAGTGCTTCATTGTCATATGATTTTCTTGTTCTCACATGTTTCCATGAATTATTGAATCATTTATAGTATATGTAATCATGACACTCCTACCAAATGAACCGATGGTTGAAGTGTTATATGTGTATATATATGCTTATTACTTTAAAGGTTGCACCCTATGCACAATTGTAGGGATAATATAAGTGATGCATGCTTCCTTATGAACATGATATGTATGTCCAAGTATGTTATTGCATATATGTTCCTATATTTCTATACAATTATAATCAATCATGTTTCAATATATATAAGAATTTCAAAACATGAGCTCTCATGAATATCATGTGGATGGCATAATAGAAGCATTGCATGCACATCTTGGTACATTGTAACATGTGCATGTTATGTGGTCCTTGCATATATCATGGTTTATATAATAGTGGTAGACTGGTTTGGTATGTATGCATACTAATGGGGTTCTTGTAGTCCTCTACTCAGCCTCATTAGTAGGAGGTCTTGTGTAGGTTTCCAAAGATGACTAGTAAATGGTATAACTGGGTTGGCTGAGTATAGGTAATTTTGAAGGCATTTTCCTTTGAAAGTCCTTGTAAAACCCCCACAATTTTATGCAATGGATAGGTGAGAATTTTGTCAAATTTTGGGCCTTTGATTTTAATTCAATGTTATGATTTGATTTGGAATATACTTTGATTTGAAATCATGTTAGAAAATAAAGCTTATTGGATTTTACAAGCAAACCCATCAACTAATTCCATCAACTAGTCGACTAGTTTATCATTTTAGCCAAATTAGGTTCCTTGATATAACCGATTGACTGGTGGATGAATAGTTGATTGGTAGACTCAAACCAATTGAGTGGCTTGTTGAGTTGGTTAAGTTTTTGAATTGGATTTTCCTAGAAAAATCACTTACACTAAAATGGAACCTTACCAACTCATACTGATTGTCCCTAAGGAATTCCTTACCATTTTCATGATGTGTTTAAGCCAAAATATTGCCTCAATTTATTCTAGAGGTTGATTGATACAAATGAGGGGGAGAGATGACCTCTGCCATTGTCTTCTTCATCCCCTCTCGTATACTTGATTATAAGATCGGTTGCTTCGACCTCAGGCATGCTTCTGAGCAGCTACAAGATTCCTTCCACACCGACCTCTCATTTCTTCATTCGTGTATGCTAATTCCGGGCTAATTGACCTCAGTTCCTTAGATTCACCAATTGAGCTTTGGATACTAGGCTAGTAAATCGTAGACAAATACTAGGCTAGTAAATTCCGGGCTGATTGAATTCAAATGGTTAATAGTAGGGTTTCAAGTTGCCTTCCAAACCTTCTGTTTTTCCCTTTGATTGGTTGGCTATAAATAACCCTAATCATCCCTGCAATTCACTTTCTTTCAGCCACTAAACTTCCCTAAGTTCTACATTATCCTCTTTCTTTCCACATTTCAAGCACTTGCCAATTTATTTGGCACACTCTTCTTATCCTATCTCTAGCTCTCTTTTATTTCGATTTTTGAGCAAGGAAGACTTAGATTTTGGGAAAAGATTGAGCAATCTAGTTGAGCTTTTCTCTATTTTGTCTCAGGGGTATGTCCTTATTTCTTTCTATTTTATTTCTCAAAACTTAATGAGGTTTTGGTATAATACCTGAGTTAAGATTTTAGTTTTAACGTTTTGAGATTTAAAGTTCTCACATACTTGGACATTTACTTTTTAAGGGGATTGATACTGCATCAAGTAAGTAATTCTTGCTCTTAAAATATTTAGCATGTGATCCTGCATGAAAGGTAATATCTTTAGATGGATGAAACATGTTGGTATGAGGAAATTCTGTTATAGGCATCAATGGCATGCTTAAATAACATAAGTTGAGTAAAGAGCATGAAAATGGATAAAATAGGCTATGATGATGTTATGGTGAGAAATGCATGATAATCTAGTTAGAAATATGTTAGTTGGTGCTGATACACATTCTAATGCAGTTAGAAATGATTTTGATGCAAGAATCTACATGAAATTTATGAATTTGGTGTTGGGTTAGGGTAAACTGATCGATCAGTTAGGTCAAAATGATTGACTGGTTCTTAAAATAGTCGACTAATTTGCCTAAACCAATCAAATGGTTGAAAGAAAGGATGGTCTAGTTGGGTCAAACCGATCAACTAATTAATCCAAACTGATTGACTAGTTGGGCTAGATCGATTGACTTATTCGACTAAGTTGCTTAATTTGGTTTCTTTTAAGTTTGGCGATGCTTTGAGATTATGATTGGTATTATATCATGGCTTTTACTGGGATAAAATACTAATTTTAGCATGGGTTATTAGCCTAATTAAAGGATTAAAATGGATCATATCTTATGGCATACATTATGAGTAATGTAAAGGCTAAAGGTGTACTTCACTTATGATAAGTGATAATATAGAGATAAGAGTAATGGGAATTAGTATAGGTATAAATTAAACCATATAGTGGATATAAATAAATCTGGCCAAGTGTAATTGGATAACCCACATGGTTGGGGAAATTGAAAATAAAAGGATTAATATGGTTTAATATGGGGGTTTACCTTGTTTGCTTGTATAGGCCTTATATGATCACCCATCCATATAAATAAAATATTAATCATTTAAAGAAAAAGAAATTCGAGTTGAGTATGGGTCTGGGTTGGTTAGTTTAGCCTTATACCTGACATTAAGTAGGTAGTAGACATCTTATCTATGTCTAGTATGGTGGTAACATCCCATTTTTTTATGTGTTTTTTGCTTCTGCAACATATTTTAATAAAATTTTTTGGTAGTAAAAAATGAGAGTGTTACAATCCTTAAGTGACCGATATGTCATCCCTTGTATTTTTTTCCATTAGGTTATTATTCCTACTCTTGTATTTTTTTTTCATAATAGTTTTAGGCTTTCATGGCCTTGATTAACCCCCTTATAATTTAAGTGATTTATCTTGCATGCTTTAGTTTCTCTTGCATTTTTTACCTTAGGATACATAACTTGGTGTCTAACATAAGATAGATCATGAGACATTTATCTTAGGTTAAATATGGCAGTAGCACCCTATTTTTTTAGGAATATTTTTATATTTTATTCCATAAAATTTTAAAAACGACTTTTTTGGATAGTGAAAAATGGGAGTGTTATATATATATATATATATAAATATAACCCTTCGAATGAAGCATGACATAGGTCATGAGAACTTCTCCTTATTGCAAACGTATACATCTCTACATCTGATTCTACGAAGGGAAATCCCAAAGGTAGAGCCTACCTAAGTATTCTCCCACATTTTAACCAACTTCCTTCACCACCACCTCTTTATCTAATTTCATTGATATATAACCCTTTTAAGTAATAAGGGTACAAATGAAAGTTTCACACTATGTTAAGGGTTCCTATTGGAACAACCTTACCTTTCTAAGAGACATTTGATGACTCCTTAGGAATCATAAGGCATGCCCTTTCCTAAACAAACATAGGGTTTGTTTTGTTCTAATTCTGTTAAGGTAACTACTTAGCCTCCTATTATTGCTTCCTATGTTGGTTGGATGTTGCATGGGATTACATGTGTACTATCACAAGTGCCTCATGAACTTACATCTTCAAACCTTCATCTACTTCAATGGTAACCTTGTATAGGATTTCTTCTAAACTCGTGGATCAATTAACTCCATAGCAGAATTTCTATGTGCATCATCAAGTACCCTAGATGACATATAAGTTGACTGTTGTGATTCTCTTAAAGCAATAATGTTGCGTAAAGGAGTGACATACAATGGTGGCTGTTTAGGTTTCTTTTTGTTGTTAGCCATGGCCCATGGATGCATGCATGAACTCTACCCTACGAGAGAGGGGAGACATGCGTAATTGAATATAATTATCATTTTTTATTATTACTATTTTTACTGGACTTAATATTTTATAGATATCTTACCTCCACATTTTAATTTATTTTCACTATGTATCTAAAAGAGTACAAATAGTTGTGTTGCAAATTCCATTTAGATGCTCATTTAAATACTCAAGTGAATTTAAATTGAAATTTACATGGAGACACCTAATTCATTTTTTTTAAAAGAAACAAAGGGCAACTATAAAATATTAAACAAAAATGTCATCGTATCTAAATGAAATTTATGCAAAACTTGTAAATTTAGAGCATTATATATGTAACACCCCAAAATTCACTATTTTTTTAAAGTGGAAGAAATTAAAATAGAAATATTTAAATTAAAACCCATGAATTCTGGGGATGTTACTGCCACACTTAATACCAAACCGGTTCTCTCCGACCGTTTCAATACCAAGTGCTAAGGCTAAAAAGATATTACTATTAAACTCAAACAAAGAGTTCACAAAATGAATTAAAAGATCATAACAAAGAAATCAGAGTATGAGTGAACAAGTATAATTCATTTTCGAAAGAGAAATAAGCTTACAAACGATAAAATATTCATTTGAAATACTCAATACAAGGTATTAGATCAAAGTGGATAAATTCGGTACAAAAGAACTAATAAGAGGAAATACATTATATGAAGAGTAAATATGGCCACAACTCTCGAACCTTGAGCCAAAACAAGTTCAACACATAGCCCCGACTGATGTCTTGCCCACCTGCACAAAGTCAGAAAGGGCCTTCTGCTCGTGTGAATGAGCAACACCCATGAAATGGGTGATCAGTACGCTACGTACTGAGTAAGGTAACCGAGCACTATGGCCGACACATAAACACGTCAAATTATGTAAGATAATAATCAAATACAATTACAACCCACGCATATGATACATAAAAGTATAAAGTGAAATCCACAGCCTATAATCAACAAGTCCACACATAAGGCCCAAAAAGGTCCAGATTAATTTTTTAATCTTTCTTTCATCGTAAATCGATACACACCATGCCTTTTATCAAATCCATACGAAAATAGGAACACCCCACTATTATAACCGGTGGGTCGGTCATACATAGAGCATCATGCCCTAACCACTATTATTACCAATGGATCGGTCATATATAAGGTAAAACCCTAACCACTATTCCTGACCGGTGGATCGGTCTGATTCCTACTTGTATGGTGTTCCACTGTAAGTAATTAGTATCTTTTAAGTCTTAGCGACTCTGGTTTGTGT
This sequence comes from Tamarix chinensis, assembly GCA_030549775.1. Lineage (NCBI taxonomy): Eukaryota > Viridiplantae > Streptophyta > Magnoliopsida > Caryophyllales > Tamaricaceae > Tamarix > Tamarix chinensis. The sequence goes on along the minus strand of CM060181.1, from coordinate 33,577,739 downwards.
TTATTGAGCTCGAGTCACACCACTATTATTACCGGTGGGCTAGTCACACATAGGACCTCATTTCCTAACCACTATTATAACCGGTGGATCGGTCGCACATAGGGTAAAACCCTAACCACTATTCCTGTCCAGTGGATCGGTCTGGACCCGACTCAATAATCTTCCACTTTAAAAGATTAGTGTCTTAAATATTTTATTCATAAAAATTTTCGATTCACAAAACATTTGCCCAGACATGCATGACTAACTCCATGCAAACCCTAACTTCACGTAAACCACACTCCCTCCATGCAAACCCTAGCTCCCATGCAAACCCTAACTCCCATGCAAACCCTAACTCCATGCAAACCCTAACTCCATGTAAACCACACTCCCTCCATGCAAACCTAGCTTTCATGCAAACCCTAACTCCACATAAACCACACTCCCTCCATGCAAATCTAGCTCCCATGCAAATCCTAACTCCATGCAAACCCTAACTCCATGTAAACCACACTTCCATGCAAACCCTAACACCGTACCATTTCATGCAAAACTTTAACACCATACCATTTCATGCAAAACCCTAACACCATGCCATTTTATGCAAAACCATAACACCACATTGTTACACTCCCCATCATCATTTTACAATCCTAACATGCATGTCTTAAGGCCACATCATACAATAATAATAACATAAATATACACATAATTCTCATGCCACAATTTATTCATACCAACATACTTCAATTCCACTTTATACCACATATGAAATAATTAATAATGATAAACATATAATACATGGCATATGAAGCACATAATGCATATAAACACACAAATGGCCTTAGTAACACATTTACCTAAAATGACACTGGTCTTGGAGCACACTCTTACGCCTCCTTAGGGCTTTGACTGGGTTTTATCTATTATGAGGGAAAAGCTAAAATTAGACTCCCTCCTATCAAAAATACTGATAATCACTAACTTATTATAAGACTAGGTTGTTAAATAAATACTATTATATTAATAAAATAACATTAACTAATTACTAACTTTGCTAAAGATATAGAAATAATAGAAATATTATAAAGGTTGAGAATATAAGGTTGAAAACTTTACCCTAATAATAATAATAATGATACTAAAAAATAATAATAGCAAAGATACTAAAAATAATATCAATGATAATATAATTAAGAATAATAATAATAATAATAGTAACAATAATAATAACAATGACATTATTCAAAACAAAGTGAAATAAGAGCTTCGACCCTTTTACTAAAATAATAATAACGAATAATAATATTACTAAAATAAATAACCAAATTTAGTAATAATAATAATGATGATATAATAATACTAATAATGATAAAAGCCATAATAATATTATAAAATAATAGTAACCATAATGGTAATAATAGTAAGGATAATGATTGAAGATAAAAGAAGTAGGGTTTCCACCCTACATTGAATAATAATAACTTAATAAATAATAATAATAACATTAATAAGAATAAATACTAGTAATAATAAAAATACTAATAATCCTAATAATAATAATAAGACATGATATTTATAATACTACTATTAAAATTTAAAATAAGTACAATAGGGTTTCAGCCCTATATAAAATAATAATACCAACACTTGAAATAATAATAATGATAGTAGTAGTAGTAATAATAATAATAATAATGATGATGATGATGATGATGATGATGATGATAGTAATAATAATAATAACAATAATAACATTATTAAAAACACTAATGGTAAAATAGTTGTATTAATAATAATGGAATAAGAATAATAGAAATTCAAAATAGGAAATAATAATAATAATTATACTTATAACATATTAATATTAATAATAGTAATAATAATAATAATAATAATAATAATAATAATAATAATAATAATAAAATCGAATTAATATACAATAGGGCTTCAGCCCTCAACATAAATAATAATAAAACATTAATACTAATAATATAATAATAATACATATTGAAAATAATAATAATAATAATATTTATATGCGAATAATTGAAATAAAATAATTTAAGGGTTATAAAAATAGGGAAAATGGCTGAGAGGATCTAGGGTTCAACCTTAGGCTAGTGGGGATAGGCGGCACCGGAGGTGGTGCACGGCGGCGGCGGCCGAAAAAAGAGAAGAAAAGAGTAAAAGTGGAATGCTAGGAAAAAGATAGGGGGAATGGAGGTGGAAGTTGGGTTGTTTATGGTTGCCCAAAAGGAGAGGGACAGAATGGAGGTGGCGGCGCAGCCAAAGGTGGTGGTGAACGATGACAACGGTGGTGGCCGAATGGAGGAGAAGAAGAGAAAGAGAGGAGGAGAGGGAGGGAGAGGAAAAGAAAGGTAGGGGAAGGCAGAGGAGAGTCTGTAGAAGATAATGGGAGGCGACATAAGCGGCGGAAGCGGCGGAGGAGGTGGCTAAGGGTGGTTTGAAGGGCGGGGTGGTAGAAAATGGTTTGGTTACGAAGGGCAATTCGCACAGTCAGGGTGGATTTTTCGAGAAGAATCGAAGGGTATGGGTGGTCTAGTTAGTTAGATGGAGGTGCAAGGAAGGAGTAGGTGGAGAGAACGGGCGACGGTGTTGGCCGGAGATGGCGAAAGTGGAATCTAAAGGTGAGGCGGCTGCAATGTCGGGGAATTCTGGGTAAGTGACCAAAAATTCGATACAAGGCCAACCTGAGGGTATTTATAGACTGAAGGGGAAGTTAGGGTCGAAGGGAAAGTGGGGGAGTGATAGGAAAATGTGGTAACCGGCCGACGAGGGCAATTGACACACTTTTCCCGATCGTGGGCTGCAAGTGGTTGGGAGAGGGAATCGTGCGAGGAATGGGGGAGTGGATTTGTTCAAAATGGTCGACGAGTAAGGGGGAAGAGGGAGGAAGGAAAATTGCCGGTCAAAATGGGCGTAACCAGCAACAAAATTTTCGGAGGTGGCGGTGAGTTGCAGGTTGGAGGTTGGTGGGGCTGGCAGGTGCGAGGGGCTAGGGAAGAAGAAGAAGTGGGGGCGTTGGACTGGGCAGTTTGGGGAAGAAAAGAAGGGAAGACCGGGCGGTTCGGGCGCGATGGGGTGGACATTTAAGTGCAACACTGCGTCTAGGGGAAAAAGGGATCAAAACGTGGTGTGGAAAAAGGTGGGAACAATGGGACGGCTGCGAGGGCTGGGGCGCGGCTAAATTTTTTTAAAAATGAAACGATGCGTTTTGAGGGTAAAAGAGGCGAGACGCGGCGCATAACGCTAGGCCACCGAAAGAGGAAGGAGGGAAAGATTGGGCCACGGGAAGGCAGGCCCAATTAGGGAGGAAAAGAAAAAGAAAAAAGGAAGAAGAAGAAAGAAAAAGAAAGAAAAAGGTAGAAAGAAAGGAAAAAGGGAGAAGAAAACGAGAAGAATAATGGTTTAGGTTAATTAAATTAATTGAGATATTTGGGATATTTAAAAATAATAATATTTAAATAAAATAATATTTAAATCCCTTTTTAAGCTAAATTAGGATTTTAAAAAGGGTTTTCCATGAATTCCATTTTAATTAGCAAAACTCTCTAATTTTATTTAATTAAATTATTTACAAAATTAATATTAATTTGAAACTATATTCTCCTTTTATTTTAAATAAAATAATTTATTTAATTAATTTCTATAATAAAATCTTTAATTAGATAAAATACCCAAATTTCTCCTAATTAAAATATTTATAAATTTCTTCTTGATTTACCCTAATAAATTCCCTTTTATTTTACTAAAAATAATTTATTTAAATAATTTTCCTAATAAAATCTTATTTAACTATAATTTTTAAAATTAAAATTTTTGGGGTATTTTAATATATATATATATATATATATATATATGATAGATTGATTATTTTGAGGACAAATTATAGTGTATCAAATGATTGTTTGAATATATGATTAAAATTTATTGTATAATTATTTTTCTTTTTCTTTGGCTATGCCATCTTATTCTTTGCTTGATACCATGTATCAATCAAATAAATAGGATAGTATTTTTTTATTGATTTGAATAGTTTCTCTATATCTAATAGTGAAAATAAGAAAAATATCAACATTTTTAAATATTTGATATACTTTATTTTATTTTATATGAGAGTCCACAAGGAAGAATATAAACCACTATATATGTCTTATAATAATCAACGTATATGTATATGTATATATATATATATATATAATACCAACATAATATACTTCAACATAAGACCTCTTATATGTAGAACCACCCATTCAACCACTAAGTTATAGCCTCAACAATTTTAATATATTATGTATTAATATTATACATACAAAAAACTTGAATTGTTGAATTATTTTCTTGAATCAATGCTATTATGAAAACATTTATTATGAAAAATAAAGTATATTTATTATCCCTTAATAGATAACCACATCATTTATTATCCATCAATGACTAATATATTATTTATTTTCCATCAATGGTCAATTATGATTTTTGTTCAATCGGTTTATTAGTGACTTCAAGGCTTTTTCATGTTGCTTGTTATACTTATTTCTATAGTTTAAAAGGAGTACTTAATAGAGAGCAACACATATCACACATATACTTTTACTATTCTTTTCTAGAGGGAGAAAACATGAGAGTGTTTGAGATATGTAACCTTCCATTTAATTGAAAATTTTCTTATATTTTTTCTTTACAAAGTATATATTTATTGTTTGTTGTTGTCCATTGTAAGAAAAATATTTATTTTATTTAATTATTATTTTTAAATTTATTTGATTGATCATATATATATATATATATATATATATATATGTATGTATCTTTCACATCAATCAATTCAAAATTGTTGTCACATCATTATATGCCCCACCAACACAAATATTCATATTAAATTTCAATGACATTCTTATATCACCAAAAATAAATGAATATTGAAGTCCTTTAAAATCCTTAAAATTTAAATGTTGTTTGTTTGCTTGAACACTACATTGATTTTGGAATTACACATTATTTTTTTGTATTTCTAAAAATTTTCATAATTTTCTCTAGCAAAATAGTAAGGAGTTTAGTTTAGTTGAATGCCATGTGAACGTAACTTTAAAAATTAGTTAGTATGCAACTCTTAATGTAAACAACGAAAAATATTTGTATGATTCACTGACTTGGTTTAATACTTATTATTTACTATGGTCGTATAATGCATGCTTTTCATAATTTTTTTTATTATAATTTATCGTATGATTTTTTTTAAAAAATAAACGATTAATATTATAATTCTATAAAATATTATTTATTCCATATTAATAATAAATCACTCTAATATTACTTTTTTGTGTGAAAAGTTATATATATTTTTTTGATACAAAATTTAAGTAAAATATTAAAATTATATACTAGTTTCTAAAAACAATATATATATTATTTACATATTTTTTATACTAAATAATAGTGTATATAAATTATACTCATAATTAGAGGTGACAACCGAGTCAGGTGGGTAGGGTGGGTCAGGTTGTAGCGGGTCGGGTCATAGTGGATTACGTCATCTCTAAGATCGGGTCATTTAAGATCATTTGTCTTTTGTGGGTCGATTGTGTGTCATTTTAGGTTTGGGTCATTTTCGGGTCATTGCATTGTTTGGGTCGAGCTGGTTCCAAGTTGGATCGTTGTAATTCCAGTTCATTTCGGGTTAATTTTGCCAGGTCGGGTTAGGTTTGGTTTAAGCAAATTCAGATTTGAATCATTTCGAGTTAACTTGACTAGTAGGGTCGGGTTGGCTTCGGATCATTTTCTAGTTAACTTGACTAGGTGAGTTTGGCCTATTCAAGTCATTTTGTATACTTTGACGGGTTGGATTTAACTAGTTATGGGTTAACTTGATGGATTAGGTCAGGTCGAGTTTTGATGGGTTAAGTCAAATTCAGATTAAGGTAATTATTATTTATTACATTATAAATATTAAAGATAAAGACAATCATAAGATGCGCTTTTAATTTCATAAGTAAATAATAAATATATTTACAAATTTTAATAATAAAAAATATTGCATGATCCAATCTAATAAAAATATTTATCATTTATTTGATTACTTACAAACAATATAATTTTATAAAATAAAGGTGATCATAATATGACTATACAATATATAATTATCATTTATTACATTGTAAATATTAGAGACAATCATAAGATTACTAGTACAGATAAATGAAATAAGAATGTTATATGCACTTTATTTTCACAAGTAAAAAATAAAGATATTTTTAAATTTTAACAATAAAAAAATTGCACGATTCAATCTAACAAAGATATGAATAATTCATTATCATTTATTTGATTAATTAAAAATATAATTTTATAAAATAAAGGTGATCATAATATGACTATACATATTATGGATGATAGAATTAGAGAAAAAATATTATTTTACATTGTAGGTAATAATATATAATATAATAAATCATTAATTTGCTAGTTGAGTAATATTAATAATGTGAGAAATAAACTATGACTCACGTGCACTACTTGTTTTATGTTAATCTTTTGTTAACAGAATTAGTTAGTTAGCAGTTAGTTGAGAATATAGCCATTGATTAGCTTATTTCTCATTGGTTAATCCCTCCAATCTTAGCTGGTTTAGTAGGGTATTTTGTCTATAAAAGGGGTATACACGACATAAGGGTTAGCAGAAGAATAAGAAGAGAGTTATGTAATCTTGGAGATAGAAAAACATAGTTCTCTTGTGATGTATTGTTTTCTTTGATTGAATAAAGATAACTCTCGGTTGACAACAAGAATTCTCTTCCTACTTCCTACTTTCTGTCATTCTCTTCGTTTATTCTCTATGTGATCTTGCTGTAAATACAAAGTGGTGTGAACTTAGTTGTGATATTAGTTCTTGCACCTCACAAATAATTATGTGTATAAGTTCATTTGATATTATAGGGCTTTGTATATTTACATGTTGTGAACTTGTAAAAGTAGTTAGGTAAATAAGATAAAAAATATTAAAAAATTATCTAATATACACCTTTATCAATAAAATTACTCAAACTCATTAACCTAGTAAGTAAGTATTAAGTTTGATTTTATATAAGCATATAATTAAAAATATATTATTAATTGTTATATGTTTATTAAATTATCATTATGATTTCTGAATATTGTATTTTTGTGTGGAACAATTTATTAGGATATCATTAATAAATAATGATATATGGGATAAAAATATAAAAAATAAGTACAATTTATAAAATGTTATGTTTTTAAAAGTTTTAAATAAATAATAAAATATGCATAATTTATTATTATTATAATATATTTTGATATTTAGTAGGACTGACCGTAAATTAAATCTATTTTGATTTGAATTGCCATCAGATTATGAGTTGTGATCAAATAGAATTAATTATTATTAGATTAATATTGTATCAAATCAGATTTAGATTAAATTTAATTAATAAAATTTTTAAATTTTGTTGAATCAAATTTTATTGGGATTGGATCAACTTTTGCACGCTACTACTAAGGCAACATTTTTCGTTAACTACTTTCGCCCTATCTTATACCACTCTCTATTCTATCTTAGTCCACGTGTCGAAATACTTACCAGTGACCCGTGGAAATATCCCTCCTTCCATTCGAGTTCTGACTGGACCCCTTTTTTTCCATTGGAAGAAAATAATAATAAAGAAAATCCTCCCTGACATCATACATAGTTAACAACAGGAGCATTTTTTCACTGCAAGCCTACAAGCTGCTTCGTCTCCTCCCAATGAACGCCGAAGCGTTCCTCGTATCCAATCTCTTATCTTCCTTTTCTCACAAAGCCACTGGAAATTCACTTTGTCGTAAATTCGCTTGCTCCGACATTGCGGGGGGATGGCGGCAGTCGGACAATTTCCAGTTCCAAGTTCTAGCTTTGGGGAGGAAGAATCGGACGTTACATGTTACGGTTAGGCTTTCTGAGGAGAGAACAGGGGATTCTGTTTGGAGGAGGGGAAGAGCTGGAAGAGCATTGGTGGACGTGAAACCGAAGCCTTTTGACGCTTCTTTCTCCCTGAAGTCTGTCAAGCTTGAAGATAATCTTGTGTCGGGAGAGGATTTGGAGGAGGGGGGCTTTGTGGCGGAGCCGTGGTGGGAGCAGTTCCCAAAGAGATGGACGATTGTGATTTTGTGTTTCTCGGCGTTCCTGCTTTGCAATATGGACCGTGTAAGCTTCCTCCTTCCGCATCTATATTATTGCCTGAAAAGTTTCTTTATGACCTTATCAGTTAACGATGCTGGATATTACTTTCTTTTTTTACTACATAATTTAATATGACGATCATAAGTTGACGGAATTTTATCAATGATACAATTTATGGTTGTGCCAAATTTGGTCGATTGGTGTTCCAATTATGGGACATGAAGGTGGATGCTTTGACGTAGGAACAAATCATGCCTACTGTTGTGGGAAAACGAACAAAATAGGACGAAGTCCTGTAACTTAAAGTGAAATTGATAATCTGATTCCCACAGAATTGATGTATATAAAACTAATTTATAGATCAAAACTAAGTAAGTAAATTCTATAAACAAGTAACAGTAAGAAAGCGGAAAACATGGCCCACTAACTCACTACTGCTAAGACGAACATGATCAAGTAAACAGGAAACTAACAATTCATTAAATCAGAAATTTAGCACTAATTAATAAAAATTACTAAAGTTAATTATGAAGTACAGCGTCTAACACACCCCCTAGATTCAAAATCCACCACAAATATTACCATACTTTTCTGCACATTAAAATATTCATGAAGCACTTTTCTTCAATACGATGCACTTCTCATCACTACCACCAAATATTGTTTATGTACTTCATCACCAACCTTCAATTATTCGAGCATATCTCTCCATGGTGCACGTCTCACCAACTACTCTAAAAAAGTTTTTCTTCTTTTGCGACTAGTGCCATGTTGTGTTGCTTTTCATTTTGAAACCTGTAATTTTTCTGTACATGCCCAAACCTCTTAAAACATTGAAGCTTTGCTTTGTGCCAACAATCGTTTGTGACCAAACTTCTTACAATATTTGCACTGGGGAACTTTGCCTTGTCCCTTCGAAGATGGAATTTTGGCTAAATATGCTCCTTCATCCTTATCTTTATCTCTCATAGTTTTTCTTTGGTCCATCGCTTGAAGAACATTAACTAACTCTGCAAAAGTAATATTTGACATATATATATATATTTTTAATCTTCAAGTGAAGAAATTTGTCTCATACCTTTCAGGAAATCTTCACCAAGCAGTTTTTCCATTACTCTTTGGCTCGGAAATCTTCACCAAGCAGTTTGATTTGATTGACAATCGACATAAGTTTGCTTCCATATTCCTTGACACTTTCAGATGTTTTCATCTTTAGCAACTCAAATTCTCTTTTGAGATTCAAAATCTGCACCAATCTTGTTTAAATGTTGCCTTCAAATTCTTCCTTAATCTTGTCCCATGCTTCTTTTGGTGATTCAAGTGCCATTATGCCTATGAAAATTCCTTCTGACCCAGCCAAGTGAATGCAGGTGAGTGCCTTTGATTTTCTTGCCATTTCTTCTTCATTCTTACTCATTTGTGCTACTTTGGATTTTGTGGAAGAGGGGTAGGGTCAATATCACTCTCAGCAACTTCCCACAAATTCAAGGCTTTCAAATATGATTCATTTTGATAACCCATGATAGGTAATTTTCTCCACTAAAAATAGGAATGGGAAGAGCAAAACTATTTGATGTCATTGACACAAAAGGAAGAATGGTCAATTTTATTTTATTTTATTTACTGGATCATCATAGGCCCTACGACCTCTGGAGCTTTGATAACACAAATTTTGGGTGAAAAGGAACAAAATAGGACGGAGTCCTGTCACTTCAGCTGAAATTGATAATCTGATTCCCATACAAAATGATGTACATAAAACTAAGTTATAGACCAAAAATAAATATCTAAATGCTAAAAATAAGTAGCAGTAAGAAAGTGGAAGACATGGTCCCCTAACTCACTACTGCTAAGACGAATATGACCAAGTAAACAGGAAAGTAACAACCCATTAAATCAGAAATTTATCACTAATTAATAAAAATTACTAAAAGTTAATTTTGAAGCACAGCGTCTAACACCTACATGGTTGGATGGGAAGATTCTATGAGTAAGGTGGATGTTTAAAGGCTGTTCTTATGAAAGAAAAGCAAAAGGGAATGAAGGATGGTACAAAATTAGATGTTTCAATTTACTGTAACGAAATTCCCTACTGGTACATAACTCCCACAGGATGTAACTATGGTGGCAACTGTTGGCTCAGATTTCTATACGTTGCTCTTAATTACATTATATTGAATTGAATGACCAAAGCCCAATTCTGTAAATTTGGAAATTTTAATAGAATAATTAATCTACATGGATTCCAACCTTTCACTTATCCCAAACTTGATAGCATATAAGACCCCTACTTTCTTAAAGCATAAGGGAGGAATAATGTAGTTTGTATGGTATGCACACACAGTATATAGTGTGCTTGATGATCCTTATCCATTTTTGTTTTGCTGATTGAAGACGATTCAGGGTTTTCGTGGCTAAATATTGATGCAGACCAACTGTGAGATGCCATTTCTTTAGATCCTGAACATCTTTGGTTTGGATTTATGATGACAGTGGGCTTGATTGAACAGGAGTATGTTTCATATATATCATTTAATTTACTTACTTGAATCAGATTTTATTTGGCAGGTAAACATGAGCATTGCAATTCTTCCTATGTCAGCTGAGTACAATTGGGACCCAGCAACAGTTGGCGTGGTGCAGTCTTCATTTTTTTGGGGCTATCTGTTGACTCAGGTGATGTTGTTTTTCTGTTTTCTTCTGATACCTAAGTTGTTTCTATCTTGTATCTACAATTTCTATGATTGAGCACAATACACTTCTCAATTATTTCATAAAAAATAATTTATAAAGAATGAAACTTTACTGAATGGAGTTGTGATCTTGATCTCCAATATACTCTTAATAGAGGGAGCATAATGTTGTTGCAGCATTTGCTATCACATGCTTGTGCTTTCAGATTGAGTTTGCAAAATAAGGAAGTTCAATATCTTAATCTTTTACTTCCATTGAGTCTGCCGGCATCTGTTCTGTCACTTTTGTGGTTGCAATTCTATTGTTTGTACTAGCGGAAGTTATAATATGATTTAAACAGGTATTGTCTTTCCTGCTGGACTTCGCCATGACTCAATAACATTGTGGTACATTTTGTGTCTGGAACAATTTTTAAGTTTCTGACTTCTGATGACAGCTCAGGTTGCTGGAGGAATTTGGGCAGACACAGTTGGTGGGAAACTTGTCCTGGGTTTTGGAGTCATTTGGTGGTCAGTAGCTACTGCTCTCACACCGGTTGCTGCTAAACTAGGATTGCCTTACCTACTTGTTGTCCGTGCTTTCATGGGGATTGGCGAGGTTAGTTTCTTGTGTTCTATATTGTTTTCCATGGCAAGACCCTTGAGAAAAGAACTTGATGCAGATTTCTCATATTAATCTTGTTAGATTCCAAATTCTTGCTGTGTTTTGGTTTGCTTTTAATTTGGAAAATAAGCAGCTTGTCATTTAGTTGAAGTTTTTGTTGTCTCCTCTTTCTGTGTGATCATGCCACTTCATTGATTTATATTTCAGGGTGTCGCCATGCCTGCAATGAATAATATTCTCTCGAAGTGGATCCCTGTGTCAGAAAGAAGTAGAGCCTTAGCTCTAGTGTATAGTGGAATGTATCTTGGGTCTGTCACGGGACTGGCATTTTCACCTATGTTGATACACAAGTTTGGATGGCCATCAGTTTTTTATTCCTTTGGGTCACTGGGAAGCATTTGGTTTGCAGTGTGGCTCAGTAAGGTAGATTATATTCTAATTAAATCATTGTCTGTTTTTGTAGTTGTAAGCTTGAGGGACTGATTAATGTTCTTTGGTGCAGGAATTACTATTTGCTTTATTCATTTATCTTTACTCAAATTGTCTGATTTCTTTTCTTTTTTCTTCTTGCTTTTATTTTTCTCATAAGGCAAGAAGTTCACCTCTTGAGGATCCTGAATTGCGACCTCAAGAAAAGAAGTTGATTGTCAGTGGCAGCGTCTCGAAAGAACCTGTCAAGACAATACCATGGGGATCACTCTTGTCGAAGGCCCCAGTCTGGGCTTTGATAGTGTCTCACTTCTGCCACAATTGGGGAACATTTATTTTGCTGACATGGATGCCTACATATTACAACCAGGTTAGTTTTCTCTCGATCAATACAGTGGACTTACTATTGCTTGAAGTGACATGATAAATATCCATGCCTTGTTGAAATAGACTATCATATATAAAATTATGGTTCAAGTAGTATTAGTTATCCTATAATCATTATATGGGTTAATGAGCAATTAATAAAATAATTAATTAATTAACTATTTTACTTCTAGAGTAGTACATATATTTTTGTTTATTTTTGCCTGCCACCAATGTTGTTACTGAAATTTGGCTTTGGTGGAAAGATTTCAAAAATATTAAGAGGCAGTCTCTGTAGATGAAAGCACTATGGTTAGTTGGAATGTTGTGCAAGGATTCCGGTGCTGCAAGATTGAATATGACAAACCAAACCAGAACTAAGCAAAGAAAATCAAGAACAAGACTTGAAAGATTAGATCTTTCTCTCGAAGAAATCATCAATGTAAATTCATCTGTGTGCATTCACAAAGTGTTCTCCAAACACTTTTATGTTGGAGAGGGCTTGGATGAATCGAGACTTTATAATATACTCATACAATTAACTAGCGGTGCCACTATAGTGTATCAGCTATTATTTAGTAGTTTTTGGGTCAGTCACGATGCTAAATTACTGATACACTACGGTTTTAAAATTTTGCATTTGATGCGACGATAAATTGCTAAATAACATGACAATTATTAAATCTACTAAAAAAAGCATGCATGATAATTTCTTGGATCAAGTTAGTATTAGGTTATAATAATGTAGTACTATTCATTGCCTTCACATGTACTATTAAATAACATGTATTTTTTCATTCTAGTCAATTTAGGATTATTAGGACAATTTAACATAGAATTACTCACTTAAATACTTCTAATATAATACAAAACACTCGTTTATTGAATATTTATATTCAAATAATAAATAATAATTACAGTATATGGTGAAATAAAAATAAAAATTCATGCGGTGACTACGGCGACACATAATTTATCGTATGTGGCACTCCGATATTGCGACACCGCGGCTATGACCGCAAACGCGATCGTGACCGCAATTTTATTGTTTGAATCTACCTAATAAAAATGAACATAATAAATTTGGTATATGGATTAAATAACTATATATGAACAAGAACGTAATAACTAGGAACATGAACATAATTAATTGCTAATATATCTACTTATTAACCAATGTATGTGTCATAATAATAATCATCTATCTGCACATCTTCTAATAGCCCCTCAAGTTGGCATGAATATCACTCGTGGCAAGCTTGCCAATGAAGGTATGATATTGTGCCTTAGGAAGTTGGTACGTGGTAGGGACCCTAGTTAAGGATCTAGTTATGGGGTGATATGAACGAGTGATTAGTTTAAGTGGGAGAGGGGTGGAGATTAGGGAAATGAGAAGAGGAGAGGATCAACCACGACCTTCCTAGGTTGGTGCAGATCAACAGGTAAGGAGAAGCCCTAGGGCCATGCACACCGCGCAAGAGGGAAAGAGAGAGCTAGGGAATTAGCAACTTGTTGATTCTCTAACTTTTTTTTTCTTAAGCTCTATCTTTGTAGATTACAGCTGGGGTTGGTCTTATGGGATCGTTTTTCTTAAATTTTTCTAGTATAAATAGTACACGTGTTATACTTTAAATGCAAATAATAGAATATGACCCAACTAGTTAAAAAAGATGGTATTGGTTGGAAATGATTGTTTTATTAAAATAATATAGCAAACATACATGCAAGTTGATTGTTTATATTTTAAATCAAAGGGCATTTTAAAATTTAATAAAATAATATGATATAAAACTCTATTGGATAAAATCTTGAGTTTATGCTCTTCTTTAATGTTGTTGCTTGCTATTGTTTGTCAAACTTCAAAACATCATCTATTTGTTATCTTCCTGAATAGTCAAGAGCTGCGACATCCATATATGCAAAAGGAAAAAGATAATTATAATAGTTTCTTTACGTTTTTTTGATCATCTAATGTTTTGAGAAGCAAAATCATCAATAAGGTCTTCAAAATTAAGTGTTTCTAGATTATAATTTTCAGTACATAATATTGTTAATCTGTTTAACCTTTCCTAAGATATAGTAGAATGCATGTGTGGTTTTATTAATTTTTATTTTGAAAAGATGTCATGGTAACTGCTATAGTTAACATTATCCGATAAGCAATGGAAATATTTGGAAAGGAAACCTTTTACAGATTCAAGTACTTCAATGGCCGACTTTGTCTTGGGGTACTACATTTGTGGCACTAGCAATTCAAGAGACAAGGTATTAGAATCAATATTTGAGTTGTCATAATGTGTTAGAGCAATCTTAACATTATCACAACAATCCTTCATTCTACTCTTATCAATTGAAAACAAATTCTTAGGATTGAATAAAAAGCTGAAAGTATCTTCATAAACTTGTAGTTGTTCATATCTGTTCCTTAAAGATGAAATGGCTACATTAACTGTGATGTGAAAATAGTTTACCCTAAAATCTTCTGTAGATTGTGAATTCTCTTCATGGTAATTTTCATTAAACCTTTTCTTCCTACCAGCTACATGCTAAGGATCAATTTCCATCTTTGATACAATTCTTTTGTTGAAATCATGGCAGATTCAAAACCATCTTCTCTATATCTTTCAAAATATGAAATCAATCCATTCAAAGAATTCATTGTATAATCAATTTGCACATCTTCAAATTATAAATTTTTGCTAACCAAGTCATTTTTTTCCCCAAAAAGTCAATCCATTTTGTCATGCCCAACAAAAACTCAACTTTCAAGTTTATATGTTTTTTTGGTAAATATGAAAAATATATTACCAAGTTAAACGCGAGAGTACAAACTCAAAAAACTATCACATCACAAAACTCTACCCAAAGGTGTTGATATGGACAACCAACTTATCAAAAGACTTACAACCGCAGATAGTCTCTACCTTAGTAGCGAACACCCTGACTATTAGTATAATGACGTGCCTTGGGGTTTTATTTTTGGCATGAAATACACGTGCTTTCCTTTCCTCCCATATATGATTGACTCTTGCGGTAAACAAGAAGTGAAAAACAGTAGTTTGAGTAGGATTTGTAATGCCCCAATTTAAGCGGAGTGTTATAAAAATTGATGTGGCTACTTATATCAACATGGTATACCATCTTTTTGGTGATTCTGCCCTAAGAATTTCGCAGTTATGCGTGCTATTCGTGGAGTAATTTTAGGATGAGTGACTATTCTCTAAAGTTTTGAAATTTTTTTGAAAATTTCTTAGGAAGTGCGTGAGTGAGGACAAAGCGTTCTAAAAGAACTTGTGTTGATCTATAGGGCCGGCCGATCAATCCGAAAGCACTTCAAAGTAGCCTTCGCGTGGTCTTATAGACTCAGGGTGTTACAAAAAGTATCAGAGTGAAACCGAGATTGTGTGCTGAACTTGGATGAGCTAGTCAGCCACCTAGTGGGACGAATCTTGGGATAAACTGTATTGAGACAATTAATGGTTGAGGTGCAACGAGGATGTTGCATTCTTTGAGTGGGGATGAATGTAATACCCCAATATAAGCGGAGTATTTTAATGATTGATCTGACTACTTATATCAATATGGTATACCAACCTTTTGGCAATTCTGTCTTAAGAATTTTGCAGTTAAGTGTGGTGGTTGTGGAGCAATTTTAGGATGGGTGACCCTCCTGGGAAGTTTCGGAATTTTTTTAAAAATTTCTCGAGAAGTGCGTAAGTAAAGACAAAGTGTATTAAAATGACTTGTGTTAATCTGTGGTGCTAGTAGATCAATTCGAAAGCGCTCCAAGGTAGCCCCCACGTGGTCGTATTGATTTGGGGTGTTATAGAGACCCTCTTCTCCTTCTTAGAGCCGGCAAAAGCTGATCCAACCCGACCCAATGCTAATCCGAATATAAGTAACCCAACTTGACTCCAACCTTTAATCCGCCATTAACACGACTCGTTATCAACCCAATTCGCCATCAATCTGACCAGTTATTAACGTCACCTGCCATCAACTTGACCCGACTTGACAAAACCAAATTCGATATTAACCAGTTATGATAATAAAAAATACACATTTCTTATTATATATTTAAAGCTTTTGAAAATAATATTATTTAAATTTTATTTATTTTTCTTACTTATATTATGAACTTACTTATCCTCCAATGATATTATAATTTTACTCATTTTTTTTTGCGTAAAAATACAACATTAAAAACTTATAATAATAAGCAAATAACAATTAATAATACATTATTAATCACATGCTTACATGAGTTTAAACTTAATGCTCGCCTATGAGGTTAATGAGTTAGATTAATTTTGTTGTTCAATGTTTGTTTTGACTCAAATCTAAGGTGATTCGATCCAGGATTAACTTGGCTCTAATCCAACCTGACCCATCAAAATCTAAAAAGATCTGATTCATTAAGTTAACCTGAATCTAACCTATCAAATTAATTCGAACACAAAATCACCCGAATGTGAGCTTGCTTGGCCCAAACTAGACCCAATAAGGATGTAAACAGGGTGGGATCAGTGTAGGTATGCCCATCCTATACCCGATAAGAAAATCTGTACCCATACCTTGATTGGGTATCCACTAACACATCTATATTCGCATCCGTTGAATATCTGTTACCCGACAGATAATCCGCTTGTCCGTTAACGGATATTATTCAATGGATAAATTCATTACCCGACGAATAAACCCATTTAGAGTTAAGTCAAATGACAATTTTAACCTTAATTTATTTTCAAATTAAGGGTAAAAGGGTAATTATATATTTTGATTAACGGGTACGGATATGGATACAGGTATGTATATGGATATCACATACCCGTATCTGTATTCGAACCCAACGGGTATTTTTTCAGTCCTCTATATCTATTTATCCATATCCATTTAAGTAGCTAACGGATAAAACTCATCAGGCTTCGGGTAAAATCTGCCCTGTTTACATCTTTAGACCCGCACTGACCTGATCCCACAAGCTAACCCGAAATCATTTGAACTTGACCCAGTAAATTAACTTGATACAATTTGGATCTGCAACGACTTGAACCTAAAATTGAACTGACCCACGACCGACCTGCAAAGAAACATGACCCATAAGTAACCTGACTTGAAAACGATCCGACACACTATAACCTGACCTCACCCCAACCTGCATGACCCAATTGCCACCTATACCTCTTCATTGCATCCAGCTTAAAATAGTGGTTAGAGATGTTGCTTGGTCGGTACATCCAAATCCTTAGATTAAGTGAGCCACATCTCCCTTACAAAGTTGTAGGGAAAGAACAGATGGTCTAATGTCTCCGGGCGTCGTTTGCAAAATACTCAAAGCTAGTCCAAATCTACCCCCGTTGCATGCATGCGATCTTTGGTGAAAAGACATTGATGACAAACAATCCATAAGTGAAACCAATGTTGGGGAATCATGAGTGCATTCCACACCATTTTATGCCAAACAAGAAAATCTTCCTTGGGTCTAATGAGATCATAGTACTTACCAGTACTGTAAGACCCATCCTCGACAACTTGGTTGGAAACAGGGTTCTTGAGGGCACCAGGCAGTAATGAATGCAAGTTTAAAATCTTGTGCATACACCAGGAAATAATAGGTCTAACAAGAACTTGATTACTACCTTTTAAGAAATAACTATGTATCCACTTCACCCATAATAGATCCTTTTCAGAGGTAGTACTCTATAAAAGCCGTTCCAAAGCAGCTACATTCCACCATTCAATGTCAAAAAGACCTAGACCCCCTTCTTCAACTTTTCCTGGTAAGTTGGTTAGGGCCCAACCATAAGAATGATAGACATCTTGCATTAGTGACCTATAATACCTGTTTAGGGATTAAGAACATTAAGCTTCATCATGCTTGTATGCCAAATAACAATGACTTTGTTAGTTGGAGTCATCCAGCATAGTTGAGCAAATTGGTTTGCCAACTAGAGAGCTTGGTTGTGAACTTCTCCACTAGTTCCTGATACTCATTAGCCTTCAAAGACTTTCTAGCCAATGGTAGTCCAAGATACTGCACATCAAATCTCCCTTTGGGATCTAAGTAAGTACTGCACAGAGTTTTGGTATCCTCATTAAACCCTTTAAAGACTCTTGGTAGTATGCAGCTGAAATCCTGACAGAGTTGAAAACTCAGAAAAAAAATAGACAGGAGAGAACAAAAGGAAGTACTCGACAAATGAAGAGTAGATCATAGGAAATAACAAGGAGATGAGTTTCTCCCTTTTACACCTAGGATGAGGATGGAAACTTGGATTGTCCCAAAGATTGGACAAGAGCCAAGAAAGATACTCCATGACAAAGAAATAAGACAATATTTTGAATACACTAGCCATTTTCTATCTTGACACTCCATTTGACAACTTCCTTGTGTAACGAGAATGTGAAAAACTTCTAGAAAGGCCATCAACAGGAAACTTGAGATTTCTTCCTCTTTTTGGAACCTTTTCTGTTAGAAGATCCTTTGTTTCGTTATCAATGTTATCCTATGTTCTTGGATCATTTATATCTAAAGTCTGACTCATTTGCTCAATTTCATTGTCTACCGTATCATCAACCTCTTCATTCAACTTAATATTAGCATTTTTTCCCTCGATTCTACTTGTCCATTCATACAATTTGTCTTAATTTTATCTGCTTGTGATCATTAATTGAAGTTGTAATTTTGAAAAACTTATCAAGAGCTCTTGTTTGAGCACTAATCATCTCTTCCATTTTTTCCTTTTATTTCTTTTTGGACTTCCAGAGTGATATTACAAAGCAGTTTAAACCACTAATTTAAGTCTTAAAAGTAAAAATATGAAGAAAATCAATAGAGCACAAGAATCATACATATGTAATAAGTTAACAGAAAAGAAAAAAATTACTACCAAAGAACAATAACACCTGATGTTTGTTTGTATAGTGATTCTTTAGTAAATCTGGAAGAATGTTAATCCATTGAAAACTGCAACATATATAATAAAAAAAATTTAATGAGAGATAAGAGTACACTTGGTAATGTTACTTAATCAGAATCACCTTACTTGTAAATAAATTAAAAAAATAAAACATTGTAGTACAAAGAATCGACACTTGAAAACTTTTGATTTATCTTAAAAGATTAAAGCTCTACATTTTTTATTATTTGAAAACTCAAAATTGTAAAGAATAGATTTGTGGCATTCTACATTTGGTGAATGTGTACACACACATGCACAAAAAAAGAAAAAAGAAAAAAAGGTAATTAAAAAAAGGAAAGAAATATATGGTATGATAATGGGAGGAATTGAAGAAGTGATAGCAACTAAAAGGCTCAAATAATCAATTCATGGTATTCATTCCCAACAATGGAAAAAAAGAAGAGACGTTGAGATAGTGCACTAATGAGGAGGATTTTGTGAATTAGGTTATTAAGAGTATATTTAGGAGATAGTGGGGAGGCATGAGATTAATCGAGAAGGTGTAGTAAATGAGATAAATTAGTGATAAGAGGAATTTAAGGGGGTTAACTAGAGTAAATGTGGGATAAAAACTTTTAATTTTATTTCACAAGAGGATGAGAATAAATTAAAAGCTTATTAGTCATACACATTATGTGTGTTTGGCAAGGCACAATAGCTCCTTGAAAATAAGGTTTTGTTTGGTAAGTTAGTTTTTGAAAATAAAGATAGCTTATAGCTTTCCGCTAGTTTTTTCAAACATACTCATAGTTAGTTTTTGAAAATAAAGATAGGTTACATGTATCAATATTTTTTGGTCATGTGATTGAGGAGGAAGGGTCTAGGCTTCTTGAAGAATTGCAAAATCGAGAAGTATCATCTCCAACATGCTTAAGTCATGGCCAATTGGCATGCTAGGGAAGGTAGCGGTGTATATCCTTGCTACACCATCCGCTGCCAATTGATGTGAATGATCATAATGAGAGCGGTGAA
Organism: Tamarix chinensis; assembly: GCA_030549775.1. Lineage (NCBI taxonomy): Eukaryota > Viridiplantae > Streptophyta > Magnoliopsida > Caryophyllales > Tamaricaceae > Tamarix > Tamarix chinensis. The sequence goes on along the minus strand of CM060181.1, from coordinate 33,557,528 downwards.
GGAATATCGAATTTAGGGTGCACAACCATTTAACCCCTAGTATCACATCAATTCTGTTCAGTGGAAAAAATTATCACGAAATTTTTGGTCTTCCATTTGTATGATTACTACTTCATTGGCTTCCAAGCTTCTCATTTGCTCCCCATTGGCTACTGATGCCTGTAGTCCTATTTTGGGCTGAGAGTAAGCATGTGCTGATGGGCAACAACAATATCAATAAAGTTGCAGATGCTAGCTGAATCCACCAATACAAATGTTGGGGGCCCAGTTACTATTGCTTGTGATTGCATGGTTTGTGAAATCTTAACCCTTGTAATAGCGTGGAGAGATATCTCAGCCAAGCAATAAAATCATAATTGCTATTACGGTTGTGGTTACGGTGTCGTTGTCGTGGTATCGAAGTGTCACAAATGATATTTTATATATCACAGTTGTCGTAGCGTGATTTTTTTAATTATTTTTCACAAAAATATTAGCAAATATCGATAAATATTAGCATATATCGATAAATATCGACAAATATTGGCCTATGACCGATATATTGCCGATAAATATGTGAAATTCTAAATCTGTTACAAATCACCAATTTCGTGTATTGGCTAACCCAAAATCTGTTGAAAATCGGCCAATATTTCGTATCGGGATCGATATTTAATTGTTTGATCTCAGCTTCTTCGACCTATTGTCGTGTCCATATTCTGTGTCAAGAGGGTACTCTAAAATTGGGCTTCCACTTTTATCCAGATTTGAGGTGAATGCCCTCAGGTGAAGGTTTCATCATAGATAAAATATTATTGCTTTTCCTACTGCTCTTCCATATCTACTTATATCAGCCTTTGAGTAAATGTAGTAGATGGTGATTAGTTGGTGGCCATAGCAACTTCACCTTAGGTGTGCTAAGTAGTAGTGTTCGAAACATATTGTTTTTCCCCTTATTTGTCCTTATGCGCCCTATTTTGGGCCTTTAGCTCGTGAGTTTAGGTTAAGCTCATAACAGTTGTAAGATTGTGGGGTATGGCTAATTCCATATCAATTTGCATGGATTTTGTTAATCTTACGGTGAATATGTCAACTTGTTGGTTAAGGCACACGGTGGATGCTTTAGTAAGGAGAGACTAGAATTGTTGATGATATTCCTCCACAGTTCCTATTTATGTTGGCTTAACTAACACCCCTAGTGAATTGCTTTATTAAGGAGGACAAACTGGGTAATAAAACCACGATTGTGGCTGTGATAATGGTGTTCCTCTATCGAGATATTGCGGAGGATATTTCATATGTTAGTGTTGTCGTGATGTGGATTTTTACTTTATTCACAATAAATACCATCAAGTATTGGTAATATAAAATGTTGGGATACATCTGCTCAAACATTTCATATTGGCAAATATGCATGGTATTTTATTTTTATGCTGAATACCATACATTTTATGTATTGGCAGACATAAAATCCAATGTATATCGAGGATATATTGGTGCATTTACCAATAGTTTGTTTCATGAGCCAGATCTCATGTTACAATACTACTTGAAGGATACTCAATTTAGGGTGTTCTTTTATTCTAATTGATAATAGGGATGTAAATGAGCTGAGTTGAGTTGAACGTCCTTGGGTTTAGTCTTGGCTTGCTTTTAAACAAGCTTAAAATGAGGCTTATGTTTGGTTTGCTTAACTAAATGAAGAAATAAAGTCGAGCTTTTAACGAGCCGGGTCAAGCTCATGTACCAAAGCAATAAAATGAACCGAGTATCACTTTTGTGGGCTTGGCTTGTTTAATAAACAAGCCCAAAAGTGAGTTTTTGGCTCGATTCTGTAAACTAAACAAATATGGCGAACCAAGCTTTTATCGAGGTGAATTGAGTCAAATACCGAATTTGTTCAGTTCATTCACAACCTTAATTGATAATATCATAATTTTGCCTCTCCTAATAGGTGGTACAAGGCTAGGCCTAACTTATCCTCCTACGACGTGAATTTGCTTCGAAAAAACAAATCATAGTAGTTATGCAAACTCAAAGGGCCTTCGGTCCAATCATAAGTTGGAAATTTTGTCTAAGAATGTCACCTTGGGAGTATTTGATGAACTGGAAGGGTCCATCCTAAGTGGCTGCCATGACTTATTATGGTGTTGTATTGGGTGGCTTGACGACAATATGTGGCACGGTTGGGATTGAGGGTGCTGTTTTCGATGGCGGGTTACTTTGTCCCTCATTTGCAGCCTATCTAGTCAATTATTGGGATTCCTAGATTACTTGTTTATCTTCCTCCATTAATTCTAGTAAATTCAGCCAATTTTCATTTTAGCTATATTATGGGTGTTGGTCTATTCTTTCTTGATCTCCTTTACCTGTTTATGGGTTTTTTCTATAAGTGTTTTGGCCTCTATATTGTGTCCGAGCTACCTCTATCATGTTGTGCCTTTAATTTTTTTATTTTATTTTTTTGTTTGTTTGAAGGACTGATATATATTTACAATTGATATTGTTATTTCACCAATTGTCCCGTCAAGTTGCCCTCCAATTATGCCATTTTGTTAGGACCCTAGTTAAGGATCTAGCTATGGGGCAATGTGAAGAGCGATTAGATTTAGTAGAAAGACGAGTAATTAGTGTTTCTGGACTTATGGTAGAGAAATAAGGAAATGGGGAAGAGGAGAGGTACGGTCACCCCCAAGCAGTAAAATAGCTGTCGCGGTATTAAAGTGTCGAACGATATTTTATGTCGCAGTTGCTGGGGTGTGATTTTAAATTTTTTTTCACAAAAAATAATAGCATATATTAGCAAATATCTGTAAATATCGGTAAACTATCGGCTGATAACTGATATATCATTGATAAATCCGTGAAATTCTAAATCTGTTGTGTATTGCCAATTTTGCATATTAGTTGAACTAAAATTCGATAGATATCAGCCGATATTGTGCATCGAGATCGATATTTAATTGTATGGAACTCACCCCTTTCTACGTTGGTGCTGATGAGCGTCTAGGGACAAGCCCCAAGGTTGCACGCCACATGAGAGGGAGGGAGGGAGAGAGATCAACGTGAGAGAGTAAGGAGGAGAGACAAAAGAGTTGGAGAATAATCAACTTGCTTATTCTCCAACTTGTTTATGGTTGAGTGTTTGGCATCTTATATATAGCTGATTACAATTTGAGGAGTGAGTCAGGGTTTTAACGGGTATTTTGTTAAAGAGGCCTATTGATGAGGCCTCTTTCTTATATATTCACGAGTCACTTATTAAACCAGAACTTGCTAAGAATTAAATAATATTAAGGCTTGTTACTTATTAATGGGATGTCTAACTTGTCAGTATGGAGATTGGACTTAGTCCCGCCTCACCTCCACTAAAAGCCTGACCCACAAAGGCTTTCCTGATAGAGCCCTTAGGTGAATATGTTTGTGATAAGGATGTGCATACATTTCACTCCATTGACAGTCTTTGCCTTGATGAAACACTTATTTACTTCTATGTGCTTTGTTCTTTCATGTAGGATTGGATTACGAGCTATAGAAGTTATAACTTTGTTGTTATGGTAGACTTTAATAGGTGTTGAAGACACTTGTACCTCCAATTTGGAAAAACTTGGGTCATGGGTCTGGTCCACTTCTGGGTTCGATAGGGTTAGGCCAAATTTCTATTAGATTTAAGTCTATTTATAAGCAGCACAAGCTTTGGTTTTATTTAATTCTAAGTAGGCAATAATTAATTTAGTAATTTATGTATTAGGGTTTAATAGGTCTTATTTAATAAAAAATTTATTTGACCCTAGGCATGCCAGAAACCCTAGCTTGCTCCCCAAGTCTGTACTAACTATATATAAGAGGTTATAGTCTTAGAAATGAAGGAGTTGGGAGAATTAGCTAATTATTAATTTCCTAGCTCTCTCTTGTCTCATCTAATGCCTCTCTTTCTCGTCTCTAGTTTGCATACGCCTTAGTCTCAATTCCCTCGCGTGCTCAATTAATTCAATTCAATTCAGCTTAAACTCTCGAGAACTCATCTAAGCAGTGGGTCCTCTAGGACATCTCAGTTTGGGTTATCTCAGAAGAAGCCGACTGGGCCCAATGGATTGGAAGTGCTTTAGAGGTCTTCCAGAATCTTAACACAATAGACATATGCCTATTAGCCCCCCATGGCTTTTGGCATCCCTACTTATCCAGCTGCCATATTTAAGTTTACAACTTGATACTTCTTACCCCACTACCCAAGATTCTCGTTGCCTGGTCATAGGCCCGACCCACAATCATGATCCTTAGTTAAGCTTAAATAGTTTGTCGTAATTTCTGCTCTCTCTAATGCTTCCTAGAACATATTTATGGTTTTTCGTTTGGTAACTAGAAAGCTCATAAGTTATAGGAAATCAATAGAATATCGTACAATTTTTTTTTATAGTTTTTATTCCTTTTATGGAATTTTCCCATGAAATGATATGCACGTGTGAAATTGTGTCACAGATAGGCAAAGGGGACAATAGGGTGCGTTGGGTCCTATGGAGTTTGGGTTGGGGTTATCGTAAGTTATTTTATACTGTCTGATTGGTTTGTTGGGTCATTTAATGTTCGATAACTTTGGGCCATTTTTTCCTTGTCCTCTTAGATCATTTTGGATTATCCCATCCTTTTGGGTTAGCTTTGGGAAGTAAAAGTATGGGTGGGCGATGATTATTTCTTTTATCACCTTAGTTGGGATCACATCTTAATTTATTGTTTATGGGCTGGAGTTGGTTATGATTTAAGTTTATTCAGGCTTAGGTTATTTTGACTTTTGGTCATTTTAGTTATTTTGTATTTGTGGGTAATATCTTGTGAGATCATTGAATCATTTCAGATTTGTTTGGTTGTGGGTTATATCATCTTATTTTATTTATTTCAAATTACAACATACAATTCACGCTTGATTGGGACTTGGGTTGGGTTATAGATTTTATTTTGATTTGATGCTGGGTTCATTTGGGTTTCAAGTGACCTCAATAATTGTAACATAAATTATAGTATTAACAAAATTATCCAACAAATGCAATGAAAGCTTTTTAGAATATATAATTGTATACAATATAACGCTTTTGTGAATATATAATTGTTTTACATTATAAAATAATCAATACAACCTAACTGTTCTTCAATCATAGTATTAAATACTATACTGTGTCAGATCTAAAGTAAGCATTGGGTCACGTTAGTTTTCGGTTTTTAGTATTTTGGATTGTATTGGATCTTGGATAATCATTGAATGATGTTGGGTCTATGTTCTATGTTTATAATTTCTCAGGTTATTTTGGGTCTTGGGTAAACATTGAATTGGGTTGGATTTCCCAGGTTTAAACCAGGTTGGTTCTTGTGCAGATCAGGCGCTTATCGTCTGTTTTCTTGGGTTGGGTCATCTTTGCCAGCTATATAATTGGCATATGTGAAGAAAAATTGCATTTCAGAACGATGGATTGCTGGCATCAGAGCATGGGGTTATACCTATCAAATGCTGCTGTACTTAGATTGTCGTAATAATACTATGGCTGCCTTCTAGAGAACTTTTCGAATGTGTTGCATTTGTTACTTCTTTTCATGCATGCATGTGAGTTGGTTCTACATGCAGCCTATGCAAATTCTCTGTTATCCCCTGCTTTTGAAGTAGACAAGCGGACAACGTTCAGACTGTGAGATTGTGTATCATCTCTAGTTACATGCCACTCTTGGTTACAATTTGGAGACTGATATCTCTGGTCCTTTTAGGGATTGCTCGAACTCTTTAAGTGTCATGGAATATAATGTTTAGTTGTCTTCAAAAGTCTCTTAAAATCTGCTCGGGGGAAAAAAATCTTTGAAATCTGATACCTTGGTTACTCATAGCAGTGAGTTTGTTTCTACATGTTGGCATGCTGATTGTCCCTCTGTCTCCTCTTCAGGAAGTTAACAAGTGGCTAACTGTAAGACTATCAGACTGCATATTGCTTTGCATAACACTACTCTTTAAAAATTCAAGATTGATATCTCTAGTGGATCTTTTATTCATCTATTTAAATTTAAATTTGTGATTCCCTTGCTGCTTCAACTTTACTTCATGGATTCATTGACTTCCTAATTATGAAGTCATTTGCTCTTGTTCCTGCAAACCAGCTTACAATAATATGTTCCACTGTTATGAAACAGGTTTTGAAGTTCAACTTGACAGAATCTGGACTTTTTTGTGTTTTACCTTGGCTTACGATGGCATTATCTGCAAACTTTGGGGGTTGGATTGCAGACAGTCTTGTAAGCAGAGGCGTGTCTGTCACGACTGTACGGAAGGTATTGCTCATTCTCTGACATGTCATTGTTGCAAGTAACTGCAAATACCCTCGTGTATATGGTGATTGGAATTTATTGACGGACTAGAATAATTATCTTTGTCTGAGAACAATATACTTGCTTTACACATTCTTTTCTTCTCTTCAGTTGGAAACATAGAACTAACATCATTTTATTGGAAATAGAATTAGCCACAAAATCCTATTATTGCAATACATGCTGAATGTTTTAATGAATTTTGCTACTGCGGTTGTGCATTGCAAGTTTTAACCACAGGTCAAGTCGATGCAGTGCTGATAAATGTTTTGACCCTGAATGTTCCCTGCAGACTATGCAGACAATTGGATTTCTTGGTCCTGCTTTCTTCCTGACTCAATTAAGTCATGTAGATTCCCCTGCAATGGCTGTTCTTTGTATGGCATGCAGTCAGGTTTGCCCGTTACCTTCAGTGGAATTCCTGCAGTTTTACCTTTTAAAATGTGAAAACTTGCCTGAAATTCTGAAATTAATTGGCTTTTGTGCGAACCATCCTAGCCTTGAAGCTCACAACGTGCCACTTCACGATCTGATACATGAACTTTGTATCCATGACTTTATCTGTTAAGTTATATATGCTGTGCACTCTAGATAAGCTATAACTGATTGATAGTTCCCCTCCGAGTTTTCTTCTGCTTTGGCCTTGATTTCAAAGTGGCAAAACCTGACATTTCCTTTTTCTTCCTTGGCTAGCATAAGTAGCTGCGAGATATAGCTAAAATATCCTTGCTTTTGATCTATTTGCATTAGGCCTACTATTCTAATGTGGCTTGTGGCAGCATTAGACCCAATAATGTCATGGTTCACTTGTCTAACACCATTAAGGAGGAAAATAAAGGCACATGTTCCAGTTTATTTTTCTTCTAGATTGTTTTTATTTTTCTTGTCTTTGTCTCGGTAGTCCTATTCGGTGATGTACAGATAGAATTTTATGAATGGATTGCTGGTTTTTTTTTTTTTTTAATTTTATTTTTGGGTCTCTTTATTTTGTTATGATTGTTTCATTTATCAAAAGTGCCTCAGCCATGTTTCACTTGGCTTACATTTTACATTTACCATCAGGGGACCGATGCATTCTCACAATCTGGGCTTTACTCCAACCATCAAGACATTGCACCCAGGTACTCGGTAAGTGTCATTTCTATCCTGTAACAATTTTTTTTTTTGGGGAAAAGAAGGGGGGTGGGGGTGGGGAAGTGTAATCATAGTTCATTGATATTGGAGCCAAACATATACGAAGTTTGATATAACTAGCCCAGCTACAGAAATTATAGATGACTACGATATCTTTTTATATGGTAATATTGACAAGATATATCATCCTTTATCCTAAATATTAAGAGATATATGCTAACTTGGGACTCATGTTTGATATGTATAGCATAAAGATTTTTGTGTAGAAATTTGGAGTGAATGGGGGTTGTTCGAGGGGTACATTAATGGATTGTGTTGAAATAAATGATTGTATGGAGGTTTGTGAAAAGCATGCGACGAACAGTGTAGGCCAAGAGGAGTACGACTGTGTTGAGAATGTGCAGGGCAGGAGCAGTGGAGCAGGTGTCATGTATGCAACAGTAGAGCACTGCGAGGCACAATTGGTCTCGGTTGAAGTTGCCTAAGGACATCAAAACCACAGTGGTGAAGCTTAAATAAAGCAATGTGCTGAACGACAATGATGATTCACAAACTACTGTCACCGAAACAATAAAAAATCTCATTGTTTCGCTCAAATGACATTCTTTGATAAGTGTATATGAACTCTCTCTTTTTTTTCCTCTCTTAATTTTACCTATTTTGTCAATTTTGGGCTGTAGCAAAATTAAGGTTAGGGTTTTCCCATTTCGGACGTAGTTGATCAAATTGGGTTTCTATTGGGGCTTATTTTTTACTTGAATTGAGGGAGTGTCACTTTCACTAATTCGAATGAAGAGATATTAGAGGTTAAAGTAAGGAATATTGTGATTTTATATATGGATGATGATAGGCTTATTTCAGTAGGCATCTATATGAATTTTGAAGTATATGTAGAGTTGGGAATTAGAGGAAGGAGATTAGTAGAAAGGCAAGGAAATTGGAGAGGAAGAAGGATAATTGTGGCTAAGGGGGAAATGAGGAAAAATAGGATAATGCCCAATATTCAATTTAATATTTCATTTAAATTTGAAAGCAACATTGAGGGATGTCTGTTGGACGGATTTTACTTGAAATCCGATGGGTTTTACCGGATAGATATATGAAAGTATATGGATGTAGAGAAGGGGTCAAAAAAATCCATCAGATCTAGGTACGAATATGGGTATGGTATATATAAATCTGTATCCACCTACATGTCAGCCTCTGTTTACCTGTAATAAAAAGACATTTTTATCCTTCATTAAAATAGCGTAACAATATATTTACTAAGGTTAAAAAGAAAATTAACCAAAACCCTTAGAATCTAACTTCATCGACATTTATTGTATTTGGAGTTTCAGAAAAATTCTAAATTTATAGATATGCGATTTGATTTTGAAATCAAAATTGTCCGTCTGTCCCAAGTTCCCACCCATCCCTACTATCCTCGCCTCCTCCTTAAACCTCGACGTCTCTGTTTCCCTCTCCTTCTCTTAGTCAGCCAGTCTCAACCCTTGTTGGCCATTGTAGTCGGCTCACTTTGTCTTTGTCGTGATCTCATCATCATCATTAGACTGTCTACTCTTCATTATCATCTGATCTCGTCGGTATAATTTTGATTTTTTCCTCTCCATCCCTGCTGTTTAATATGTTCTTGCTCTCATCATTTTCTTGTCGGGAAGCTCTTGCTGTTAGACTATCAGACTAGCACTAATGTACTAGGCCTGAGGAGGAGGTGAGCACATTAGGGGTGGGTGGGAATTGTTGGGATTCTGGTTTGGGACGGATGGACAAAGTTGATTTCAAAATCATTATGCAGATTTGTAAATGTAGAATTTGTTCGAAACTACAGATAGTAAATGATGTTAGAATTTTAGGGTTTTGGTTATTTTCTATTTTTAACCCTAGTAAATGTATTATTATGTTATTTAAATGAAGGGTAAAAATGTCTTTTTATTATGGGTAAATAAAAGGTACCCATTTTTTTTTGTCCATAACTATATTTGTTAATGATTGAATATATGTATTAGATAAAATCTGTCTGGTTCCATCCTTAATAAAAGCCAAATCGCATTCTTTACTTGCTTTGTCATCTCTTATCTAAATCTGTCAAATGTCTCTCAGTTTTTGTTGTCCTCTGGTGCCTTCCACATTCCTCGTTAACATTGCTTTCATTTCCTATTGTCATCGACAATTATTATCGTCATCCAAGTTCACTCTAATTTTAAGCGCCATAGGAACTGTTATATATGTATGGCAGTGGTCGTCAAGTTATTCATGGAAAAATTTGCAGGCTCATATTACAACTTCTTAAGGAGCAGTGTTATATATAACAAGGCCCATTGCGAAAAGTCAACGAATTTAGTAGAGTTGACTAATTTACCCTCTTTTTTTTTTAAAAAAGAAAAAATCATAACATCTCTTTTTACCTGGGCACCCGTGAGCATAAATTTTTCTTTCGGTTTGTCTCTCTCTCCTCTTCTTAGGCAGTAATAAATTGTTTCTTCCTATTATCAACGGCCCTTTACAAATTAAGAATCAAGCAATTAAACAAATGAAAAAGCCTCCATTTATTATTCCATTTAATTGTTACATCATACACAAAAATCTAATTTCTTGTATCTGAGAATTTTAAACAAATATTAAATGTCTCTGCGAATTAGTGATAAAGAAAGTAACAACAATGAAAACAAGGTGTGTTTTACTATAAATTTGTTGTTTATAAATTTATATGTCAATGCAGCAATTGTTTGGTAAACTGCTTTGAGCTGTGGAAATTATTTTCATAGCCCACATTTCTTGGAGTTACGGAATTTGCTTCCATAGCTCCCACAGGCTTGGGATTTGGTAGCTTTGTCTTTCGTTTTGTTGGCATGTTTTGCAATTATATAAGACGCTTACTTTCTTAGTTAATAATAGAAATCTTTGTTGGTGTTGAAGATGAGAGTTAATGTGCTTGGTAGGTGTGGAAGATGAAGAGGAGTTGCCTGAGTCTTTGAGGTAGGGGTCTGTTTTAATAAAGAAATTTCTTAATGTAACCGCTCTTGAAGAAAAATAGTATTAGTTAGATTATAACTAGACGGGGTATTTTTAGAAATTCAGGAGAATTATTTAGGTATATAATAACTAGGCTTGTTGTACTTGTATATCGCTCGCAGGCTCTTTAATGTTAAAATCACAGCTTCATCGACATTTTCCAAAATTTGTCACAGAGAAACGTGCACGAGTTTCACTGGCCTATGCATAGATTGTTGGCACTATTTGCATTTAATGCAACTTGACTTTTGCACCGAGAGTGACTATGTAGTCGAACGATCTTACTTGCTTCATTTAGTGTACAATCCCTTACGCCGGCACGGCATCATGATTGTTAATTTCCTTGTTGGGAGAATTGACCTCTGTTATTTTCCATTTCAAACTATACTCTTTCAGGGAGTTTTGCTTGGTCTATCTAACACCGCTGGAGTATTGGCCGGCGTCTTTGGAACAGCGGCAACGGGTTATATATTGCAACATGGTTTGTTACCGTTCCCTATTTGTGTTAGTCGTTAATAAATGTTTTGGTGAATTTGGAAAGGATCTTGTGTGGATCTAATATGAGAACTATGTCGTTGGATCTAAAATGAGAACTCCATCCCGGCTGACCTAACCTTTTATTATTATTATTATTATTATTATTATTATTATTATTATTATCATTATCATCAAAAACCAATGATATATAGCTTTCGAAAGTTGCTTTGATCAGTATAACTTGAGTCTGACTTGAGTAGTTGTGAAGATGCCTCATCGGTCGAATGGAGATTTAACACTGATCTAAGTATCGGATTTGTGGGGGATCTGCAATCAATGAGATATTTGCAGTCCTACGTACTGGCTAATTGTAGAGCCGGGGCAGTGGTGGTGGGTTGATTTCTATAGATCCAGGCAAATCCAGGACTCTTTTAACTTTTTGTTTTTTTTTTCTTCTCCTCAAACGATGGGATCGCATGTTTAGTAATTGTGCACTCTTTTTAACTGTGCCTTTTTATCCATGTACATTGGCCATAGATTTTTTTTTTTTGTTTTTTTTTGAGGAAGTTTGATTATTTCTTACACCACTTTTCTAACCAACGTACTCTATTCGTATATTTTAAAAAAATATTTGGTTCTTACATGACACGATTTAGTACACCTAAAGTAAAGTTTGAACATAATTGGAGTTTATTGGATGTAATTGATCAAGTGCTTTATGTTGTATTACTGTTACCTTAATAAATAAGGTAGAGAATTTGAACGATCATATTGTGGGGTATTTTGGCATACACCCATACCTAGATGATGCTTATGTAGGACCACTCTTTCGGCTTAATTTATTTACGTAGTTAAATAAGCCAAACTTCAAACTCATTTTTAGATTTATTACAATCCTGTTGATATTATTTATTTTTTCTTATAACGTCAAGGGTGCACTTGTGGAGTATTTTTGTTATACCCCCTTACCTGAATTGTGCTGTTATCATTTTTGCTCACGTGAGTTTCAATTTATATTTTTATATATTTTGTCGGTAGAATAGAAATCTTTGACACTTCACAATGAAGTTTACAAGCACATTCATTCTGATTGCTGAAGCTGCGTGTGAGCCAACGATCAATCCTTGGCTGGATGATCTATCATGGGATTGGGCATCAGCGAAAATGCTAAATGACCATCGACCATTCGGGATTACTCAAAAAAAAAAAAAAAAGATGGCTGATGCTGTTACAGGTCAATATGTAGAATTGTACTGCATCTGGTAGCCCCACATACTTGGTTGATCCAGCATTTTGCAAATAATTTTTTTTTTTGGCATATGCTGATTAGTACAATGTTTATGCAGGTTCTTGGGATGATGTCTTTAAGGTCTCAGTAGGACTATACTTAGTTGGAACGGTTGTCTTTAACCTCTTCGCTACCGGTGAGAAGATAGTGGACTAATTCTTTCTTTTAGCTCATACTCATGAGACAAGTTCATGCATGTTACCTTGCTGGCCGAAATGGAAACTTCAAAGCCCCACATATCTGGGTTAGAATTACATTTTTTTTTTGGCGGCGGATTGGAATAAGCGATTAATTTTAAAGAGCCGATGAAGGGTTCCAAGAAAGATCAAAATGTAGCATTCTTTCCATACCGCAAGTATTTTGTCCCGGCCATTGTAAAGGGGTTCGATATTGTTGCATATAGTGTAAATTAGATAGCACACGATCTGTAGATGATATTGTCTGATAATCACAGGTCAGGAACAACCTTATTGTACATAAGAGTTTTATGGCTTCTTCCCTGTTGAGCTGACCGTTCTAAACTGTAAATTAGTTCAATATTGTTGCATATAGTGTAAATTGGATTGCACACGACCTTTACGTATTGTTTGATAATCACATGTGAGAATCAACCTTATGTGTACGTAAGAGTTTTATGCCTTCCTGCTTGGTTGACCTTCGTAGACAGGCAAATTCTTAAATTTGGTGTGTTCCCGCTTTAAAAAAATCATGACTTACTTAATTACCAATAAAATATAGTATTAGTGTATTTATTTGGATGGATTTAAATTTTAGTTTGAATTTTAAGTTTGTGTGCATAATATTTTTTTACATATTTTCCTATCCAATGCAATTACCATGATGTATGGTGTGACATCAGTAGTCTACAATATTCAATAGGACATATGAAAAAGGGTGTGTCAGAGGTATTTGATAACAAAAGCAAAAATTATTTTTGTAGATTTATTGATGTGATACATTATGAATTGTTAATATCGTTTAGTATTGTTTTGGTGGGGGGGGGGGAATGTATTTTGTATATGAGATCGGTTGTGCGGTGAAATTGTTGAATCGAAGAATATAATTTAGTTCCATCAATAATATAATAAAAAAATAGAGAAAATTGTGTAATATTTTCTCAAGATGGATAATTTACAAAAAATATTATATTTCTTCATGACTTGTATAATTTTTTTTATTGTTACAAATATTTACATTTTCTGTTTTTCATTTTTTTAATGTTTTAACTATTATTAGAGATATGGAATTGTTAGTTGGAGATGATGTGATTTAAGACTTAGATTAAATTATTATTATTGGATATTATTCTTTTAAATTGCTAGTTGAATCAAATACATTCAAATTAGATTTGTTTATACATAAATAAATTAGAAGATAACTTAAGGAGCGTATTCGACATGTCTTTTTTGGATTTTTAAAAATGAGTTTTACAATGATATAAGTGTTTTTTTAATGATTTTAAAATTTATGCTTAATTTTAAAATAAACATTGCATAATATTAAGGTTAAATTATTTATTTGACTCAACCCTAAATGAGTTATCCATTGGGTAATAAATGTTTAACGAATATAGATATGAATGTGTTTATGAATATTTGTTTGGGTATGTGTATAGATTTGAATAAGAATTTTCTTATTGGGTACCGATATGGGAATGGACGTTTTTGTCCCGTTTATATCCCTAATTGGAATGGTGAAATATGATTAACATAAATAGCGAAACTTGTTATAATGGTGAAACATCATTATAACATTGGTAAAAGAGTTGTATTCTATGTTTGAATGCCTTATTGTTTTTGTGTTATGAATTTAGAGGTGACAATCGGGTCGAGTGGGTTGGGCTGGGATCGGGTCATTCAGGTCATTTGCCTTTTGCGGGTCAGTTGTGGGTCAGGTTGGGTCAGGTTATTTCGGATTCCGATCTTTTCGGGTCATTTCCTTGTTTGGGACGGGTTGGTTTCAGATAAGGTCGTTGTAATTTTGGGTTATTTCTGGTTAATTTATCGGGTCGGGTTAGGCTTGGGTTGAACAAATTTAGGTTCAGGTCATTTCAGATTAACTTGACTAGTAGGGTCGGATTGGCTTCGGGTCATTTTCTGGTTAACATAACTAGGTAGCCTCGACCCATTTAGGTCATCTCGTGCAATTTAACGGGTTGGTCCCATTGGGTCCGAGTTATTTTGGATTAATTTGATGGGTTGGGTCATTTTGTATAATATGACGGGTTAGGTTTGAGCAGTTACGGGTTAATTTGATGGATCGGGTCGGGTCGAGTTTTGATGGGTTGAATTAAATTATGGTCTAGTTAATTATCATTTATTATATTGTAAATATTAGAGACAATCATAAGAATATTAATAAAGATAAACGAAACTAAGAATATTAGATGCACTTTATTTTCACAAGTAAATAATAAAGATATTTATAAATTTTAATAATAAAAAATATTGTATGATTTAATCTAATAAAGATATTTATCATTTATTATCATTTATTTGATTACTGGAAAAAAGATAATTTTATAAAATAAAGGTGAACATAATATGGCTATACAATATATAATTATCATTTATTATATTGTAAATATTAAAAACAATAATAAGATTACTAATACAGATAAATGAAATAAGAATATTTGATGCGCTTTATTTTCATAAGTAAATAATAAAGATATTTATAAATTTTAACAATAAAAAACATTGCATGATTCAATCTAACAAAGATATTTATCATTTATTATCATTTCTTTGATTACTTAAAAAAAGATAATTTTATAAAATAAAGTTGAACATAATATGGCTATACAATATATAATTATCATTTATTACATTGTAAATATTAGAAACAATCATAAGATTACTAACACAGATAAATGAAATAAGAATATTAGATGCGCTTTATTTTCATAAGTAAATAATAAAGATATTTGTAAATTTTAACAATAAGAAACATTGCATGATTCAATCTAATAATGATATTTATCGTTTATTTGATTACTTAAAAAATAGATAATTTTATAAAATAAAGGTGATCATAATATGACTATACAATGTATAATTATCATTTATTACATTGTAAATACTAGAGATAATCATAAGATTACTAGTACACATAAATGAAATAAGAATATTAGATGCACTTTAATTTCATAAGTAAATAATAAAGTTATTTATAAATTTTAATAATAAAAAATATTACATGATTCAATCTAACAAAGATATTTATCATTTATTTGATTACTTGTTTATTAAATTACCATTATGACTTTTTAATGTTGTATTTTTATGTGGAAAAATTTATTAGGATATCATTAATAAATAAGGATGTCTAGGGAAAAGTATGAAAAATAAGTATAATTTATAAAATGCTATATTTAAAAAAAATTTAAATGAATAATAAAATATGTGTAATTTATTATTATTATAATAAATTTTGATGTCTGATAGTGTCAATGTTGGGTCAGGTTAATGTCGGGTCGGGTCGCTATCGGATTGGATCTATAACGAGTCATGGATTGGGATTGGGTAGGGTCGGGTCCGGGTCGAGTTAATTGTTATTAGGTCAGTGCCGAATGAGTTCAGTGTTGGGTTGGATTTAAGTCAAGTTGGGTTGCTAAAATTTTCGGATTTTATTAAGCCGGGTTTCCCTCAAATCGAGTTTGGTTGATGTGGGTCAGGTCAGCTTTTGATAGCTCTAGTCATGATATTGAAAATGTATGATTATGCAAATGTTCATTAGTCAAAGGGTTTACATTAGGTTAGACATAAATGGCATTCTATCATCCTATTTGACTGAGACTACTAAGAAATCTATCTCACATAGGCTAAAGAAAATGAATTCTCTTTATGAATTTATTAATTGTTTATTGAGGTCGTACATGAATGGAGACATAAAGAAAACAATGATAATTTTTTATTTTCAATAGGAGAGCTTGAGATATTACTTCTTGTTATTATGTTGTCGATTCACATAATAAAGACTCATAGTATTCATATATATATATATATATAAAAGGGAATGTCCAATGAGAAATAAATCTTGTAGTGAGAATTGAGAACTAGTACCCTTAATTAAAGAAACTACCCGAAATAGATGGTGGAAAATACTTTTAATAGATATAGAGAACTACTATAAGTAACTCAAAAAAAATATATAGTATTTAAGTATTAGAAAAAAAAATTCTTGATGTTTTTGTAAATATTGTGTTTTTATGTTTTAAGTCTAAAAACTACCTACAATCAGTAGTGGAAACTACTTTCAGTAGATGGTGGAAACTACTTTCAGTATGCGGAAGAAACTACTATAAGTTTCTTAGTAAACTATAACATTTGAGTTTAAGAAAACTACCCATATTAGGTTATGGAAACTATCTTTAGTGAATAAATAAAACTACTCCAAGTCTCTTAGAAAATTTAAGAATTTACTCATAGTAAATGGTGAAAACAACTAGCCATAGGTGGTGGAAACTTGTGTTAATAGCTCAAGAAACTATGGTGGTTTTCAATTTTTACAATAAATGACAGTTCTCACTAGATATGTCTCATATATATATATATATATTGAGGAAGAATATAATAAAGGGATTGCATCGTATCAACTTAGATGTAGAGTTGTTGGTGATGATGTTAGGTTCTTTATTTGGTAGCTACACAATGATACAATTTGGCATGTTGTTGATTTCTCTGAAATAGTTCATTTAATTTTTTACACTTGTAAGATGTTTTTAGAAGTTAGTTTACTATGCAACCATTGTTTACATATTCATCAGATCTATTATGTTGACAAAATTTCAAAGTGATACATCTTAGATGGGTAGAATAAGGAGTTGTTGATAAGTAGAGAGAGTTTATAAGTGGCAATTCATCACGAAGTAGTCAGTGTTCCTCTTCATTTTGGTGCGGAAGATTATCTTTAAATCTTCTACAAGAATCCGATATCTGTTTAAAGGATCATAAGTTGCAAACTCTCATCCAAATTTGAATTTACCTCTTGAAATGTTTGGTTGTCTCAAACGTTGATAGGCTTGATTAGATATATATATCAAGATCTAACTCTTCTAATGAGAACCTTCGATTTCTCAATTAGAAAAACTCTTTCTACTTCTAGATACACACAATTGAAGAATGAGAAGAGAATAAGAAAGTAACACCACTCATATACTCCTCTTTCTAAGTCAAGAAGAACTTGATTTCTTAAAAGTTGGAATGTGTCGACATTCCTTGAGTACAAGGTATATGCATATATACATGGAACCATGCATGTATTTTCATTAAGAAGCCCATTAGCAGCCTCATTAATGAAATAACTCTTTTAAGGCATTTCTCATGACACATATTAAACATTCCAATGAAAAATTATAAGTATTACAAAGTATACAACAAAAATAACCAAGCTGCACAACTTAATAATGCAATACATAGATATAATCATATGTGATTAAACTTAGTAGTCTTGTAGCCTTGTTCTTACTTGCACTTTGTAACCTTGTAATCCATTGTCATGGAATTGTACCTCAAACGACTTCAACCATCATGAACTTCATGAATTTCTTACAAACACATACAATACCTACAGGAATAACTTGACAAAACATTAGAAGCATAGGAAATTTCAGGCACAATTGGTTCTATCTCCAAGTATGCTAATTATTCTTGATCTCCATCATTAGAAGAAGAATTTTGAAAATTTTCAAGATATGTTCCTGCTTCACATTTTTTTGGAGGAAAAATATTATGAGGCCATTCAATTAGTTGGTTTAAATATTGTTTAAAAAAATTATGAGGATGCTTACAAATGTGTTAAAGAGGAATTGTATAAACAAGCCATGTTTTTTAATTATGAGGGTATAATAGATTATCATGGCATAGCTAGTAATGGAGCATTTGATCATACTGTGTTGCATAAGATGATAGTGACTCCTCTTGCATCAAGGGTAATTGTATAAATAAATAAAAGGAAAAAGAGCGTAATTGAAAGGAAGTCTAATGCACTGAAAGGCTAGGAGAAACATTGTATGTATGTTGCCAAGTGCACAAAAGAAGAAGTTCAACTACATGTATAAGTGTTTTCAAAGATTAATTTTTGATATTTACTATTAACATATGTTTTGGCCTGATGTTGTAAGTTGTAATTGTAGTAAAACATCAAGGGAGTGATGTTGAAACAAAAGTAAAAAGAGTGTTGAATACAATATTTTTAAGGAAAATTTTGATTGTCTGAATATGTTTATTTAGGAACAAGTGAGCCAAGTAGTTGATGGTGGGATTCTTTCCCATCCAAGTGATGGTGGCCAATCTTGTTTGTTAGTATTTTGCCAATTAGAAAGGTAATATCTATACTTAAATATATTGAATTATATGTCTTCAAATATATATATATATATATATATATATATATATATATATATATATATGTATATGTATATGTATATGTATATGTATATGTATATATATGTATGTATGTATGTATGTCTGTGTAACACCCTAAAATTTATTACGAGAAAATTTTATTTAGTGATAGCATAATACCAAAATAGTTGGGTGGTATTGTCGTAATTAACAAAATTCTGGCTTATTGTACCATCATTACATCAATTATAAGGCAAAATGATTAGAAGGTAAAACATGATAAATATAAAATGAGAGAAGCTTCATTAATATAAATACGAGTTGAGGATTAACTCCGAGCACAATACCTAAAAGTACAAAATAAGATACCATAAAGATAAGAATCCAAAACGGTATCTAGGTAAAACTAACATCCAGATAACATGACTCTACGCCTAAAACCCTTATACATAATATAACTCCTCCACACATAGGGAATAATAAGCAACAAAATCATCCACTTGATCCTTATTAACCTACACACATACATCTGGGTTATCTACTCATAGGAATGAGCATCACCCATAAAAAGAATGATTAATACGCTACATATTGAGTAAGGTAACAATATAGTCAATTAAGGGGTATAACAAATTACATAAGTTCACATCAAGGAATAGGAATACATGTGTATTAACAAAAAACTATGCTAGGTCAGATCTCATTATAAGATATGAAATAATCCATTTTATTTATGTTGAGTTCATGGACCTCACTATTCTTAATATGATGGAACAAACTGAAGTACCTCTTAGGGACAACACACCTGCGCCACTATTATCATTTGGTATAACAAGCCCAACATATACCAATGCAATACGCTTCTGACCACTATTTTTAAATCGGTGGAATGATATGAAGCACCTCTTAAGGAAGAACCTATCTGAGTCACTATTATTATCTAGTGGAACGAACACAACTCCTTGGTCTTGACTCATATAATCTTTCATTTTAATTAATTAATTTTTTATCCACTATCTACTTATCTTAAATTATATTCTCATTCATGTTGAGTTTAGAGCCCCACTATTTTTAATCTGGTGAAACGAACCGATGCACCTCTTAGAGGAAAAACATACCTAAGCCACTATTATTATTTGGTGGAATGGATCCAAAAACACCTTGGCATGATTCATGTGATCCTTCTATTTAAATGATTAACATCTTATTAATGATTGGTTTGATATATAATGTAACACCCCATATTTTACTACTAAAAATTTTTAATTTTCAGTGAAAGCATATAAGCAAAATATTGGGTGTTAATGCCATTATTGTCATAAGTCTGGTTTACCAACCATCCTTACATCAATCACAAGGCTAAAACCCTTCATAATAAAAAAGGTAATTGGAAATGAAATAAAGTTTAATAAATAAAAATAATAGTTTGGAGATTAACTTTGGGTTACAAATAATAAAATACAAACTATGGGATACCGTAGATCAAAGAGTCCAAAAAGGTATATGGGTAAAAACATCATTTGGATAACATGAATCTTTACCCAAACACCCAATACACATAAGAGGTAACTCATCTCCACATAGTGCATCAAAAGCAACAAAGTCATCAAACTGGTTCTCAAAGACCTAAACAAAAGCATACGAGCCTTTTGCTTATAGGAATGAGCAACACCCATAAAAAGGATGGCCAGTATACTACATACTAATTAAGGTAATAATGCTGTTGAATCAGGGATTCAGATAAAAATGTTCATAACATATAATAAGTACACACTCATATCATAAAAAGTCTCATAAGATAAATATAGATCCATGCCTATTTATTAGATATAACTATTTTCATTCTTTTATTTACATTTAGTTAAGGGACCCCACTATTCTTAAAATCGTGTAACAGTCTTAAGTACCTTCTCAAGAACAACACCCGAGACATTATTATCCTCTAGTAGAACATATATGAAAACATCACCTTCTTAGGGTAAAATGTCCCTAAGCCACTATTATTATCCCGTGGAACAAATATAAAACGATCACCTTATTCTTGGCTCATGTACTCTTACACTTTAAATCATTATTAGTGTTTTATCTGTTAGGTTACTCAATTCATATTCTTAATCACAATAAGCATGGGACTTAGTGTTCTTAGTCTGGTGGAACGGACTAAGGCATCTTATTAGGAAAAATACAACTGATCTACTAGTATCATCAGATGGAACATATATGAAAACATCACTTTCTTAAGGAAAAATGCTCCTAAGCCACTATTATCATCTAGTGTAATGTATATGAAAACATCACCTTATACCGACTTACATGGTCTTTCACTTTTAATGATTAATGTATTATTAATGATTGATTTACAAGTGTAGAACATGTTAGGCAGATATGCACATCAATTAGGTCATAAGGCTTGATGTAGGAGTTTCTCAAGCTCAATCTCAATCTTACTCTTCAAAGGATGAAGAACAATAATTAGCATACTTGGAGACAAAATCCATTATTTTTAAAAATTCTAATGCTTCTAATGCTTTATTAAGTAAATCTTATATGTGTTATATATGTTTGCAATAAGTTAATGCTATTGAAGATCTTTGATGTACAAGATAATGGAATTACAAGGATTACAAAGTTTAATGGAATACAAGGATATAAGACAAAAAGTTTGATTACATATGTTAATTCAATGTATTACATACTTGTAGTTTGTGTATTTTTGTTATCTTGTTGTATACTTTGTAATACTTGTAAAATGTCATTGTAATTAATATGTATATACTTGTGTCATGCAAAGGGTTTAATTTTGTTAAAAAAGATAAGATATATGGGATTTTTAATGAAATTTTTGCATGTGTACATATATATGTATATCTACCCTTGTACTTTGATAATTATAGAATGAGAGTTAATGAAGCATATTTTTTGAAATAGAAAACCAAAACAAAGAGAGTGTTTGATCTTCTTCTTCTCTTCCTCTTTAAGTGAGGGTATTATAGAGTTGTAGACTGTTCTTTTATAGAAATAGAATATTTCTCTATGGAAGTTTATTAATCTTAGAGTAGATCATTACAATAATCCCACCGAAATACTAAGTTATACATCACCACAAATCAAAGTCAAAGTAATCTTATGAAGAATTTTGTAAATTGTGGACCAAGAAAAAGGTTTTTGGATTGTAGAAGATTGTTTTTTGATGATCTTCCACATCAAATTTGGTATCCAAGTAGGCTGCTTGGTGTTGACAACACAAGTGCAAGTTCAACACAAGATTTCAACTACAACAACATCACCATTGAATTTATAGTAACATTCTTCATTCTTCTTGATTAAACTCTTTGAATCTTGATGAATTTCTTTTGAATCTATATATAACCTACATGTTTCTACGTGATATTTTCTTGTAATAGTGTAGTCTTACATGAATCTTGGAATCATATTGAAGGAAATTGCATAAGGGATTTGACATCAAGATAGGAAACTTTAGTGTTGAATGGGTGCAGAATTTTTGTGAGTGTAGTGTGAGTCTTTTTTTAAAGAATTTATAACCATTATTTTTTTTGCATGAAAGTGTCCATGTTTAAGCATGTATTAGATGCTGGTTGATCACATGTGGTGATCATAACTTAGCATTAGATTTGACTAGTGTAGTTTTTGTGAAAACCTTACTTGGTTGAAGTTGATTTAACGTAATGGAATGTGCGATTTTTGTTTCTTTTGGTCATGTGTTTTGAGTTGATGTGTTCGAATATAGTGTATTATTATTAATTATAATTTGTGAAGATTGGAATTTTATCTTTACCTACATGAACTTATACTTGCGTAAAATTTTTAAGGGTTTTTTAGATTGCATTTTTCAAAACATGTAAAGTTCTATATCAAGAACACAACAAGATAAGTGTTAAAGTGTGATCATTTTTTCATGTGATTAATATATTTTTCTTGCTTATTGTGTTTTTGATTCATTGGACTGAAACTCTTGTGCAAGAATTGAACAAGATTTATAGGGTGGTATTGATTTTTTTTAAAGTTTTAATCAACTGAAAACCTTAAGTGGAACTTGAGTGTGTTTTAGGGTTGTAGTAATCATGGAGGGGGAACCGAATTTCCTAACCATGTTTGAAATTATTCAAAAACTCTCATAAAATTTATATGCCACTGATGCTCAACTTAGAAAAATTCTTGTAATATAAACACAATTACAAAAGTCAAAATCTAGGTTTGCCGAACAAGAATCGGTTTAAGACATCCAATAACAAAAGGAGTTCTATGGAGACCAAATGGGAAGTGCCATAAAAACAACTAATCTAGCTAGGGTAAGGTATCTAAATGCATGAGTTGACCATGATAAAGATTCTATATGGAGTGGAAGTAACAAAAAGTTCTATAACCATTAACTAAAGTATCATAAAAATAAGATAAAGGCATTAAATTTGATCTTTCTTATTTTGATGGTAAGCTTGATGTAAACTTATTTCTTGAGTGGTTATATGAGGTGGAGGCTGTATTTTAATTCAAAGATTATCATGATGAGCAAACATGTAAACTATCCACCCTTAAGTTTAAGAAGTTTGCTAGGATATGACATAATAATTTGAAGAGAATAGGGAACGAGAAGGTAAATAAAAAATCAAATCTTGGGATAAACTTAAATGCATCTAAGAAATAAATTTATACCTAAAGAGTATGAGCAAGATAATTATATTAGATTGGCTATTCTAAGTTAATGACTTCTAAGTGTTGAAGAATATGTTAGGGAGTTTTAATGATTAGCACTTATATGTGATATCCATGAAAGGAAGGAACAAACATGTGCTAAATTTCTAGGCGGCCTTAACATGATGATTCAAGATAAAGTTGATACTTGTCTATATGATTCTATTAATGACACTTTGATATTTGAAAAATAAATTAAGTTTATTAATCATCATTCCAATCAAAGAACTTCATCTACAAAGTACTACTTAAGTACTCTGTAATCCCCCAAAAATTTCGAAAACCTATATTTTAATAAATAACTTTATTTGAAATAAAATTTGCTTGTAAAACTATTTATTTTAATTATTTTATGGATTTTAGAGTATATAAATTTGGATAAGATTATTTAATAAATTAAAAATAAATATTTTGCTATTTATCATATTATTTTATTTAAATAATTTTCCAAAACTAATATTTTACCAACTTTATCCTTTTTAAACTAATATATTAGATTATAATAAATTAAATTATTAAATTAAATAATTTATCAAGAATATTACATTTTATGATTTTATAAATTAATTTAATTTATTTCCCCTATTTTCCCATTTTTCCTTTTTCTTTTCCTTCTCCTTTTCTCCTTTTCTTCTTTCTTCTCTTTTCCTTTTTCTCCCCCTTGGGCCGCCCGCTCGGCCTGCTCTCCCTTCTCCCTGCGAGTTGGGCCTTCGGCCCGTCTCTCCCGCCCCTTTCTTCTTCGCGCACGCTTGACCTCCAGCCCAAACGCCCCTTTATTTTTCTTCTCCCCTGAACTGGGCCGGCTGCTTGTTTTTTTTCTTATGCGCCGGTCGGGTCTCCTTCCCTCCCCCTATTTTCTTTCTTCTTCGATCACCCCGACCAATCCTCATCACATACCTGCCGCCATGCCCGACCACCGAGCTGCCTACAACTGCGGCCGCCTGCCACCACCACATGCTCCCTCTCCCTCTCTCTCCTCCCCTGTCGTTTTCCTTCCCTTTTCGAGCCAAACCAGCCCTGGACCACAGCCTCACGTGCCCTTGTTTCTTTCCTTCTTCTTCCCCGTCTTCCCCTGCCACCCGACCACCACCTGCCACCTGCAGCGCCGTTCGCCGGCCATCCTTGCCCCCCTCTTATTTTTCTCCATCTACCCAGCCCTCCATTCCCCTCATTTTCGATCCCTTATCTTCCCCCGAGCTCCCTCCTCTCTCCTTCCTTCTTCCCCATTTTTCTTCCTCATTTTTTTTTGTCACCGCCAGCCTCCGCCGCCTGAACCACCAAGCCCAGCCCTGCGCCGCCTTCTGCCACCGCCTACTACCACCCTGCACCACCACACAGCCCATTCGAGCCCTACACTTCCTCCCTTCTCCTCCTTTTCCTTTTTCTTCCCAGCTTTTCCCCCTTACCGCCGAGCCACCTGAAACCTCCGCTTCCGCCGCTGTCCGGTCACCTCTGCCGCCACCCAACCCACCGTTCGACACCCTGCAACCCCCTCTACAACCGCCATCCATTAGTTGGCCGAAAACAGCCCTTGAACCCCTCCATTTTTCCCTCTCCTTTTCCTTCCTTCATAACCCCTTTCCCTCGACCCTCCTCGGCAGCCAACTTCGCCGCCTTGCCGCCGCCGTCTCCGCCGCCCTATGCCGCCGTGAAACCACCCTTTGCCTCCACCTACACCCCCTCTACACTTCTGCACCATTCCCCTGCCTTAGAACCTCCCCTAACCACCCTCTTTTCTAGCCTAAAGACCCTAACCCGAAAATGATAAATCTTGCTTCCTTCACCCCTCTTTGAGCCTTTTCCCTTCTCTTTTCTGCATGAAACTCACGCTGCTCATGCAGCGTGAGCTACCCTTCATTTAAAAAAAAAAAAAATTCTTGGATAATTTTTAAGGTATAATAGTATTTTATGTTAAGTGTTTGATTATTAAATAAATTTTTATAAAGTCTTATCCTTTTTAAAATCTTGTTTCTAACATAAATATGATGGATATTATTTTTAGGTGTTGAGTTGCTAAATATGCTTGGTAAGATTTGATATTTTGCGGGATTAAGGTAGCCGTTAATCCTCCCTTAAATATATGGAAAAACGCATGCTAGCACATTTAGGGTTTAGTATGATTTTATGCATGTTTTGTATGCTTAGCATGATATGTTTATGGTTTCTTATATCGTTTGTTAAAAAGAAAAAGCATGATAACTTTCGCGCCATATGTAGGTATGTTAAATAAAGAAGGAGTTGGAATATGGATAGAAATGTTAAATACTTGTTTATGATGTACCATGTTGTTAATGCATGAATGATGTTATTGTTTAAGGGTATTTTAGTAATTATGCTTATGAGGTATATAAATCAATGTGTGTAGTTGCTAATGAGTATTATGTTGAAAAATGACAAGTTGGTGGACTTAGATGATAAAAATGAAGTATTAATATCATTATTTTATGTAGTGTTAGTAAATTCATAAAAATGGTGAATAAAGGGGTTGAGTGGAAATTTTATAAGTGGAAAGGGTATTTCGGTAATTTTTGGGATAAAAGAATAATATGGAAATTTTATGATTAAATGGTTAAATGATAATTTACAAGTAAAGGATAAAATTGTAAGTTGTGAGAAAGAAGGGTAAAATGGTAATTTTGGAAGTAGGGGCAAAATAGTAATTTTAGATGAATGAGGGCATTATGGTAATTTTGTAAGTAAAAGGGTTAATATGGTAATTTTGGAGGTAAAGGGGCAAAATCGTAATTTCATAAGTAAAGGGTAATATGGTAAATTTTATAAGTGAATGGTGAAGTGGTAATTTATAAGTAAAGGGGTAATATGGTAATTTGGAAAAGAAGGGCAAAATGGTAATTATGTATGGAAAGATAAAGATGGTAATCTTGGAGGTGAAAGGGTAAAATAGTAATTTGTAAAGTAAAAGATGTATGGTGGTAGTTTTCATAAATAAAATGATATATTGGTAAAATTGGATGTAAGGGGTAAAATGGTAATTTTGTAAATAAAAGGATATTATGGTAAACTTGGGAGTAAGGGGTAACGTGGTAATTATGATAATGACCAAAGGTAATTTAGAAATTAAATTATGATTGTAGAAGGGCAATTGGATAAGTATGATGCTATAGAAGGGTAATTTGGTAAATTAACCAATTAAAGGGCATTATGGTAATTTTAAATATGGAGAAGGGTAAAATTGGTAACTGTAATTATGAAGAGAGGTAAATTAATTATGAGGAAGGTTAATTTGGGATTTATAATGATTAAAAAGGGTAAATGGCAATTAAAATAATTGAGAGGGGTAAAATGGTAATTATGATAAAGGAGAAGGGCAATTTGGTAATTTGTTCAACTAAAGGGGCAATTTGGTAATTTAGCCAATAAAAGGGTAAAGTGATAATTGTTTAACCAACTAAAGGGGCAAAATAGTAATCATGATAATGAAGGAGGGTAATTTAGTAATTTATCCAACTCAAGGGTAATTTTGTAATTATAACAAAGGAGAAGGGCGATTTGGTAATATAACCATCCAAAAGGGAAATATGATAAGTGTAGTCATTATGAGGGGTGAATGGTGATTTAAAAAGTGTAGGGGATAATCTTGGTAATCTAAATTGGACAAGGGGTAATTTGGTAATTATGTAACCTAAAGGGTAATACGGTAATTTGGCGAGTAAGGAATGGATACTTAACAATTATATAAGAACAGGGAAAATGAGTAGTTTGTACCTAACATGCCTTTGAGATTGTGGAATATTAATATGATTAAATAATGCTGATTAGCCAAGTAAGAGTATCTAATGATTAGTATGGCCTTGAGGGTTTCTCTATGACATCCTGGATAATCCTCTGAATAAGAAACGATTAATGATATCGAAACGATTGAAAGTGAATAAGTATCGGATTATCGTGCTTTCTGTGATCACCTTAATTAAGACATTATTACTTAAAGTGAAAGACCTCGAGATCGGGAATGGTGACTCCTTAGGGGTCGCTACCCTAAGGACGTGGTTTAGTCCACGATTATTCTGGTATTTGCTGGTGTGCCTTTGTGCCCCAGCCAGGCCCTATATCTTACTCTTTCTAGCTCTACGGACCTAGTTAGGGGGTATGCATACTTATGGATTAGGTGTCCTTGTCGGTAGGGTACTGAGTTAGCTTTATGCACCAGTACGACCAGGGTACCTTTGCGTCCTTGGGTTCATGGTTGAAGGGTACTGAGTAGCTGGTATGCACCGGTACGACCGGTGTACCTTTGTGTCCCGGGTTATCGATCTCCCAATCGAGGCAAATAAATATGATTGATGTGCTGATTAAATAAATGAAAGATACTATTATTGAAAGTGGAATATTAATGAGCCGGGCCCAGATGATTATGATATTGAGTACCGGTCCACCGGTTATAATAGTGGTCCAGGAGCATGTTACCCTGGTATGTGATATTGAGTACCGGTCCACCGGATATAATAGTGGTCCAGGAGCGTGTTGCCCTGGTATGTGATTATGAGTACCGGTCCACCGGTTATAATAGTGGCCAGGAGCGTTGTGCCCTGGATGATGATTACATATATATTCCGGTCCACCGGCAATAATAGTGGGGGTCCCGAGCTCAAAAAAATCGTTATGTATGTGAATAAGATTATGGAAAAATACTAATCACTTATAGTGGAACACCATGTGAGTCGGGGCCAGACCGGTCCACCGGCAAATAATAGTGGTCAGGTGCGTTCTGCCCTGTGTGTTTATCTTCCGGTCCACCGTCAATAATAGTGGTCAGAGGCGTTCTGCCCTGAGTGTATACTTTTCGGTCCACCGGCTATAATAGTGGGGTTCTCGCACTCACATGGATATAAAATATGATATTGATTGAATGATGATGGAATAATGGCTTAAGGCCAGAATGTACTGATCTTACACTATGCCATGGCTTAAGGCCCAAAGATATCAATCGTGAATTATAACTTGTGTTACGTGTTATTGTTACGTATGCACCTCTCATTATTTATGTGCGTGACTTGCATTATGTGCCGTATGCGGGCCTGTCTTTAAGTGTGGTATTAAAGGGTTACTCAGTACCGTAGTACTGAAGGGATTCCCTTTATGGGGCCCCTGCCTATTCAATGGGCAGTGCCCTTGCAGGTATTTTCAGGTGCTACTCAAGTGGGTTACGGGAAGGAGAGTAAGGAATTTTCCGGTATCATGGATTTTTCTCTTTCTCATTTAATTTCTCGGTTTTAAATGTTAACGTTGTTAAAGTAACTAGGGGTGTGCAAAACCTGATATCCGTATCCATTCGGATATTTTTTCGGATATCCGCTCCACATTTTTTTAGACCGGATATCCGGGATGCGGATATCCGAAAAATATAGACCGGATATAGACCGGATTCGGATATATCCAATATCCGTATGAAAATACTATTTTATCAATTTTAATAACTTTTGCTATAATATTTTTAAATATAAGGATCGTATATCAATTAATATTCATATCTATATTCATATAAATATCTTATTTTATCTAAAAGAAGTATTAAAATATTATTATAAATATTTAAAATATAAAAATAAATAAAATTTTAAAACTTAAAACTATAAAAACACAATAATATGGTGTATTATTGAAATAATCAACAAAATATCGGATATTTTTTCGGATCGGATAATCCAAAAAAAAACTGGATATCCGAATGTCGGATATCCTTTTAGAATAAAACCGGTTCGGATATCCGAAATATCGGATCGGATTTTCGGATCCCGGATTTTTTGCACAGCCCTAAAAGTAACCACCATTGGTGGATTTTATTCCTGAAAACGATTTGATGCGCTACTCTGATTTAAATATGTTGAAGCTTGCAATTTACTCTGATTTATGCATGTTGAATGTCTTTCGAATTGTA
The DNA here is from genome assembly GCA_030549775.1 of Tamarix chinensis. Taxonomy (NCBI): domain Eukaryota; kingdom Viridiplantae; phylum Streptophyta; class Magnoliopsida; order Caryophyllales; family Tamaricaceae; genus Tamarix; species Tamarix chinensis. The sequence continues at coordinate 33,528,340 of CM060181.1, read as the reverse complement.
TTTCATTTTCTTAGCCTTAGCACTTGGTACTGGAACGGTATGAGTGAACCGGTCTGGTACTAAGTGTGGCGGTAATACTCCCAACGTTCACGTTTTATTTATCTGCTTCCGCTTTTATCTTTTAATAAAACAAAATTTTTCAGTAGTGAATTTTGGGGGTGTTACATACTCAAACTACAAAGTATGGAGCGAGTACTTAAAATTCTACAAGTATTGATAAAAATTAAGGAAATACTTGATAGGATAAGGGAAAGAATAAATTTAAAGAAGTCACTACAAGGCAATGTTTCAAATGGCGAGGATTTAGAAATTTTGCTGGAAAATGTCCCGATCAAAGAGTATTGTCCATATAAGAAATTGAAGCTATAGAGACTTGTGAAGAAGATACTGAATTTGAGCCTATTGAAGAAATTTTTAGTGAGTTAAAGGAGGAAGAAATGCTTTTTATGGCTTGAAAATAGTACTTCAAGTCCAAGCTAGTAAGCAACCTAATTGACGAGAACATATATTTCAGACTAAAGGGAGAGTCAGAGATATAGTTTGCCGAGTTGAGTTATCATTAATAGTGGATCTTGTAAGAATGTAGCCAATGAGAGGATGATGAAGGATTTGGGATTGAAGACTACACCACATCCAAAACCTTATTCTCTTCAATGATTAAACAAAGACAAGGGATTCAAGGGAACTAAACAAACCTTAATCTCATTTTGAATTGGTAATTATCATGATGATGTGCTATGCAATGTTTTACTTATGAATGCATGTGAAATCTTGTTAGGTAGACTATGAAAATATGATAGAAATACTATTCATAATGGCATTACTAATGAATATATATTTGATAAGGATAAGAAAAAGTATAAACTTAAACCTTCTAAATGTGATAATGAGAGCATAGTCAAGAATAAAAAGAGTTTATTCTAACATGAAAAGGCTATGGTCAAATATATTAAAGAAGAAGAAAGTTTCTATGCTATGATTATGAAGGAATCCCTACAAGGGGAGAAAAATAATGATAAAATTCAATTAGACAAAATTATTAATGAGTATTGTAATGTTTTTAAAATGACTTACCACTTGGATTGTCACCTAACAGAGGAATATAACATTCTATAGATTTAATACCTATTGTGTCTTTACCTAACCAACCTGCTTATTGATGTACTCTAGGGAAGGCTAAGGAATTAGAGAAACAAATATAAGAGCTCATAGGAAAAATTACATGTGAGGGAAAGAATGAATCCGTGCTGTGTGCCTGCATTACTTGTTCCTAAAAAATATGGTACATGGCGCATATGTATTGACTCAAGAACTATGAACAATATATGTATCAAATATATATTTCCTATGCCAAGATTAGATGGCATGTTAGATGAGTTATGTGGAGCCCAAGTAATTGAACTAATGAGTGGATATCATCAAACTAGAATAAGAGAAGGGGATGAATGAAAAACTATGCCTTTTGGTTTATATAATGCACCTAATTCATTTACGAGGATAATGAATGAAGTTCTTCTACCTTTTCTTAAAATTTTGATTGTGGTATACTTGTGTATAGTAGAAATGAGCATGATCATCTTATTCATTTAAGGAAGTTATTTGATAAGATGAGGAAAACTAAAATCTATGGAAAAATGTGATTTTATGCTTTTGAGTATTGTTTTCCTTGGATTTATTGTGAGTAATGAACATATTAAAGTGGATATCATAAAGATTAAGGCTATTAAAGATTGGTAAATACCTAAGGATATTCATGAGGTGAGGAGTTTTTATGGTTTGACAAGTTTTTATAAAAGATTCATTAAAGATTTTTTAATTATTGCCGCACCAATAACACAACTAATGAAGAAGGGTGAATTTACTTGGAGTGGGGATACACCTAAAGCCTTCTAAAATTTGAAAAACAAGCTATGTAATGCATTGGTATTATCTTTACCCAACTTTTATAAATTATTTAAGGTTACATGTGATGCAATTGAGGTAGGGATAGGAGGTGTACTCTTATAAAAAAAAATAGGCTATTGTATTTTTTTAGTGAGAAATTAAGTGGGCCAAAATTTAATTATTCAACATATAATAAATAATTCTCTACTATCGTAAGATGTTTAGAAACATGGAGCTATTACTTAAGGCCTAAGCCATTTGTTTTACATTAGGAATATGAAAGTTTAAAATATTTTTATAGGAAAAATAAGATTAGTCATAGGCATGCCAAATGGGTTAGTTTCTTATAATCATTTGTGTTCATTGTCAAACATTTCGATGGTAAAGAAAATTTTGTGGCAGATGCTTTATCTAGAATATCCATGATATAAGTTATGTTGGATGTTAAATTATTAGGTTTTGAAATATTAAAGAAATTGTATGCTAAAGATAAAGATTTTGTTGACATGTATAATGCATGTAAAAAGAATAATAGTTGTGGTAATTATGTGCTAGAAGATGAATTTCTTTTCAAACTTAATAAGTTGTGCATATCTCATTCTAGTGTATTTGATTTACTTGTTAAAGAAGTATATAAGGGGTGTATATCTAGTCATTTTGGTGTTCATAGGACTATGAAAATATTCCAAGAAAACTTCTACTCGCCATAAAAGATAAAATTAGTTCAAGTTATTATTAGAAGATGTGTTATTTGTCAAAAATGTGAAAGTTTCTTCCTTAAAGGGTTGTATACTCCTTTACCAATTCCTAATCAATCTTAGGAAAGTATTATTATGGATTTTATCTATTGGTAGTAGATAGGCTCTCTAAAATGGCACATTTTATGCCGTGTAGCAAAACTAATAGTGCAAATCATGTAGTGGATTTATATTTTTAAGAGATACTAAGGTTATATGGAGTTAACAAAAGTATACTGTCAGATAGAGATGTGAAATCTTGAGCTACTTTTGGAAGACACATTGGCATATGCTAGGTACTAGATTGTTGTTTAGTAGTTCTCATCATCCACAAATGGATGGTCAAACCGAAGTGACTAATAAAACTTTAGAAACTTTACTATAAGGATTAGTTAATAAGGGTACCAAGGACTGAGATATAAAACTTACACATGCTTAATTTGCATATATTAGGAGTCCTTCTTGTATAACTCATTCGAGTCCTCCTTTTAAAGTTGTATATGGGGTGAATCCTTGTTTACCTATTGACATTTTGTCATTAAAAAGATTAGATATCAATAATTATGATGGAAATTATTTAAAAAAACTTCATGAACAAATAAAAAACAACATAGAAAAATCTAATGCCAAATACCAAACTCAAGAAAATAAAATTTGAATTCAGTGAGTGTTATCACAAGGAGAATTAGTATGGTTACATTTAAGAAGAGAAATATTTTCAAATTTAAGAAAGAACAAACTTATGCCAAAATCTGATAGGCTTAGAAATAATGCATATGAACTAGAATTAACTATAGACTATGGATGAATATTTAGGACTTTCAACATTGGTGATTTATCTCCTTACTATAGTGATACTAATTTGAGGAAAAAATCTTCTTTACAAGGGGATAATGGTGCAGGAGCATCTCAAGCTCAATCTCAATCTTACTCTTCAAACGATTAAGAACAAGAATTAGCATACTAGAGATGGAACCCATTGTTCTTGAAAATTTTAATGCCTCTAATGCTTTTTAAGTAACTCTTGCATGTATTATATATGTTTGTAAGAAGTTCAAGCTATTAAAGAAATTTTATGTACGAGACAATGGCATTAAAAGGATTACAAAGTTGTATGGAAGACAAGGCTATAAGACACAAAGTTTGATTACATATGGTAATTCAATGTATTACATATTTAGAGCTTGTGTAGTTTTGTTATCTTGTTGTATACTTTGTAATACTTGTAAAATGTTATTATAATTAATATGTATGTACTAGTGCCATGAAAGGGTTTACTTTTGTTAATAAGGACGAGATATATGGGATTATTAATGAAAGGCCTGCATGTGTACATATATATATATATATATATATATACATACATATATTGATCAATAGAGAATGAGAGTTAATGAAGCATATTTTTTGAAATAGAAAAGTGACACAAAGAGAGTGTTTGATCTTATTCTTCTTTTTATTCTTTTTTGCTTCAAGTGAGTTTCTTAGAGGGTTTATAGTTTTCTTTAGATAAATAGAAGATTTATTTATACAAGGTTATTGATATTGGAGTAGAACATTGCCATAATCCCACCAAAAAACTGACTTATACATAACCATAAATCAAAGTCAAAGTAATATTGTGAAGAATTTTGTAACTTATGGACCGAGAGAAAGTTTCCTGTATTGTAGAAGATTACTTGTTGATGATCTTCCACATCAAGGCCATTCTCTATAGTTAAGATCCTTATTTTCCTCAAAACCCTAATTTCACACTTTTAGCATAACTTCTTCCATATTGAACATTCAACTACCCAATTTAGAACATCATTCTCAAACATTATCATTATTAACATATCCAATAGTCAAGGTCTAGCTCCACGTATTACACATGCAATAATAGCCTTATATCACAAGTTATTATTCATAAGACTTTCAAAACCCTAATTTTATAGTTAAGCTATAACTTTTCCCATAAGGCTCATAAAATCACTAAATTCACTATAAAGACCTAAAATACCACTATTAACGACATATCAAAAATTTATAGTTTAACTTTATCCTTTTATACATGTGATAATAAGATTACCATTTAAGGTTACTATTCCCAATTAGGCCCTTTTCTCTTTTTGGGGAACTTACAAAATTCATAATCACTATAATAATTCCAAATGATATTATTACCATAATTTAATACTCCAATCATGATAAAATACCCAATTTTCATATTAACCCATATTGACCAAAATATCCTTATAGATAATTAGAAGTCCTTATTTTATGATGATCTTATATCCTCAATATCATTATTTCCAAATCTTTCATTTATCATCATACACATTAAAAATACTTATTTCCCACTTATCATACTCTATTAGGCCCATACTACTTCCACAAGTTATATTTATCCACAAACACAGCCTAGCATAGCGATATCATATTAGCACATCTTACATTATTCATTTACTCTTTCTATCTCATAAACCATGTTATCATATCATATCATATCACTAAAATCATACATATAATAATTTAACACCAATATCATGATAATACATCAAGCCATGTAATTATTTAACATAAAACCCTAAAACATTGATAAATATCCTCACTAATATGATTCTGGTCTCAAAGCACACACTCCTAATTCCCTTTCTCTAGGAACATTGTGAAATCACTTAAGAAAAGCATAAAAAAAGTAATTAGAATGAATGATATAATTAGTGAGGGGTTAAAGTAATGTAAGGGTGAAAGAGTGGAAAAACCAAACCATTCAAAGGAGTCTCGGCTAAGTTTGGTGCAACAAGGGGATCATTTGTGCTTGTTGAAGGAGGGGTGATGGGTTCAGTGGTTGCTGTAGGAAAAGGGAGGATAAATACGGTGGAAAGGGCTAAAGGAGGTGGAATTTTTTTGGTGGAAGAATGAAAAAATAATGGTAGGTGTTGCTACTATTGATGGTGACAAAAATGGAGGTGGAGGCTTTAGTTGTTGCTACCAAAATGGAGGAGGAGGATCTTTTGTCAAGGTTGCCAAAGAGGTGGTGCTGGCTATGATGGGAGATGTCAAAAATGGAGGGGATGCACCAGTGGAAGCTATCGCAACCAAGGAATAAAATAAAGGGGGTGCCGAGGCAAGTGTTGCTGTAGGAATTGGTTTGGTTTTCAGTGGCAATGGCTTGAAGGTAGGGGTAGCTTTAGTGCAAGTTACAGAAGGGAGGTGGTGGGGTGTGGCTGTGGTTATTAAAGGATGGAGGTGTGGCATAATGAGGGTGGTTGTGGAAAGGAAAGGAAAGTGGAGGAGGGTGGCTAAAGTTCAGAATGTCAAAGGGGAGGGGGTAGCAATGATGGGTTTTACCAGTGCTTGAGGTGAGGTAATGATAAGGGTTTCCGGTGGTGGTGAGGTTGCCTTGGTTTGGCTCACTAGTGGGGATGACCTAGGACTATTTTTGTGACTCAAGGAGGTGCTGGAGGAGAGGTAATGGTGGTGCATTGTTTTATAGAGACAAAAGGGAGAGAGAAGAGGTGGTAGGAGCATTAAATGCTCAGCTTATACACACACACACACACACACGACCAGGGAGGGGTTTGATCTACCAAATTTTTTTAATGCGGACCCTTAAGTTGAGGAGCGGGAGCTGATGGGTAGAGGACAGATGTGGTACGGGGAAGACATGCACACAAGAAGAAGAGAAGAGAAGAGAAAGGCGAGGATTAAGAAAGGTGGAATAAATATAAAATAAATAAGGAAAGGAGGAGGAAAGAAAAAGGGAGAAGAAGAAGAAGAAGAAGTGTTTGTGTTGTAACACTCCAAAATTCACTACTTTTTTTTAAAGCGGAAGCAATTAAAATATAAACACTTGTGAATTCTGGGGATGTTACCGCCACACTTAGTACCAGACCATTTCTCTCCGACCGTTCCAGTACCAAGTGCTAAGGCTAAAGAAAAGATTAACAATCAATTACAAAATTAATACAAACTAAACTTCAAATAATTATCAAACGGTTTTAAACAAAATCAGAGTACGCATCAAGAAATGTAATTCATTTCCAAAAGAGAATTAAACTTACAACCGTTAAAAGATTAAAAAAAGAAATAGAGTCATATAAAGACTATAATATGGCCACAACTCTCTCGAACCTCGGGCCAAACACGCTCAACACTCAGCCCCAACTGATATCTCGCCCACCTGCACAAATCAGAAGGGCATACTACTCGTGGGAATGAGCAGCACCCATGAAAAGGGTGATCAGTACGCTACGTACTGAGTAAGGTAACCGAGCACTAAGACCAACACGTAAGCTCATAAACTATGCATAAGAATAAAAGATCATAAACATGATAACATAATTCATATGATCATCCAAGTAAAAGTATAAAGGCCCATGAATAATTTGGATTAATCACTTAATTAATCTCTTATCAGAATTCGATTCACACCATGCCTTTTATCAATCCATGTAAGTACAGGAACACCCCACTATTATTGCCGGTGGGCCGGTCACTTGCGGGACAAAGTCCACACCACTATTATTCGCCGGTGGACCGGTCACTTGCGGGACAAAGTCCACACCACTATTCCTGACTGGTGGATCGGTTTGGTTCCTGCTCACATGGTGTTCCACTTTAAGTAATTAGTATCTTTTAAATGTCTTAGCAAACTCTGGTTTGTATTTATTGAGCTCGAGTCACCCCACTATTATTACCGGTGGGCCGAAAACACACAGGTACAAAGCCTGACCACTATTATTACCGGTGGATCGGTTACACATAGGACATCATGTCCTAACCACTATTTCGGACCGGTGGATCGATCTGGACCCGGCTCAATAATCTTCCACTTTAAATGATTAGTGTATTAAGTATATTATTCAAAGGCTTTCACCATGGACATGCATGAATCAATACACATCACAAATCACAATTACACTTTAATCACCAAATATACTGGATACGACAAAAACCCTAAGCAGTTGCACCAAACCCTAATTATCCACACGAACCCTAGCTCGGTTTCCTACATACCCATATAATGTTCCACACACTATTTTCCCTTTAAATGTTTAATCACCCAAACAATACTTACATTACTTTCCTCAAATCCCAAATCAGCGTTCCATACGTAAACTTCACTCTCATACAAACTTTACACATCCCATGCAATTATTAACTTCCATGCAAACCCTAATACCACCATACAACCATTAACCATTATGCAAAACCCAAAATCTCATCATACAAAACCCTAAATTCAATCCACATAACCCGAAGATTCATTCATACCAAACCCTAGATTCAAACCATATAAAACCCAAAGATTCATCCATACCAAACTAAGTATCCATCCTTACCAAACCCTAAGTTCAAACCATATACAACCCAAAGATTCATTCACACAAAACCCTAAATTCAATCCATACCAACACAAAGATTCAAATCATATAAAACCCAAAGATTTTTCCACATAATACAATTGATTAGATTCTCCCCTTTCATAACCACAAATTAGATTCTCCCATACAAGACCATAAGTTTGATTCTTCCCCATAAAATCATAAATTAGAATCTCCTAAGCAAAACCATAAATTGGATTCTCCCAAACAAATCATAAATTATATTCTCCCAATCAAATCATAAATTAGGTTCTCCCATATAATATCATAATTTACATTCTCCCAAATAACGTTTTAAATTAGATTCTCCCTAACAAACCATAACTTCAATTCTTCCATATAACGTCATAAATTATATTGTCTCCCACAAAATCCTACATTTCCCATTTTATTCTTCCTCTCATAAATCATTAAAATACTTAGGTCAACTCATACCTCTTGATCAACTTCTTTCTCCATCCTTATTTTTCATCCTTTTTCCCCACACAACCACATCGACATTCTCACATGCATGTCTTATAGTATCACAACACATATCATCATACATAAATAATACACATGCCATGCAAAACATTCTTCAACTCCACGTTATATCATCCACGTTATATCACATACAGAATGATCATAATAATACATAGGATACATAGCATGCGAAGCACATAATGCCCATAAGCACATAAAATGCCTTAGCACCCCTTACCTGAAACGACACCGGTCTTGGAGCACGCTCCTACGCCTCCTTAGGGCTTTGACCAAATAATAACATTAACAAAATTCTAACTTTACTAAAGACGTAAAAATAATAGAGATATTATAAACCTTGATAATATAGGGTTAAAGATTTTACCCTAATGATAATAATGATACTAATATAATAATATCAAGGATAATAAAACTAATATCAATGAGAATATAAATAATAATAACAATAATAATAATAATAGTAATAATAACAATAACAATAACATATAAGTTTTAAAATAACTAATGACTTACCATTTATTTAATATTAATAATAAAATTAATAACATATATAATAATATTGAAATAATAAAGATAATGATAACATTATTATTAATGGTTATAAGAAAAGTAGAAATAATAATACTCAAATAAATAAGTGCAAATGTTAATACAAAATTAGGGCCTAAGATTTTCCAGAATAAATAATAAAACGTTAATAATAATAATAAGAAGAAGAATGATAATAATCCTATAATAATTCAATTAGTAACTTAAAATTCGAAACTAACAATAAAATTATTTTGTTATTACTCTCCACCCTGCAAGTACAATTCAGCATAAATTTTATATCAAATAATAAAAAAACATATTCAGAATATAAATATTAAGAATAATAATAATGGTATTTATATGCAAATATTTGAAATAAATTAAATCAAGGCTTATAATAATATGGAAAAATGGTTGAGAGGGTCTAGGGTTCAACCTTTAAGCTGGTGGGGATAGGCGGCACCGACGGTGGTTCACGGCGGCGGCGGCGGTGGCCGGAAAAATAGAAGAACAAAGAGAAAGATGGTTGTTGGGAAAAAGATAGGGAGAATTGAGCTGATATAAGAGGTGTTTATTGTTGACCAGGAGGAGAGGGACAAAATGATGGTGGTGGTGCAGCCAAAGGTGGCGGCGCACGGTGGAGGAAGGCGGTTTAAGGCTTCGGGGTCAAAATTCCGGCGAAACGAGCATCCAACTTTGCATGATTATTGAGGCTCGTACAAGAAGAATCGAGAGGTGAAAATGGTTTGGTTAATTAGAGGATGATGCAGGGAATAATTTGGAATGCGGAGGTGGCGTTGAAGTTGGCTAACGGCGGCGAAATATGCGTCTGAAGTCGCGGTGATGGCAGCCCTCGCCGAGGGTTTCGGGTGAGAAAAAATTCCAAAACTCTTACAATCTAACTATTTATAGATGGTATATGGGATAATGGGGTTTTGGAGGTCGGCAGGGAGGTATTAGGTACGGGAATTTGGGTGGCCAGTGGCAGTAATTGGGCGACCGACGTTTGGTTTGCTCAAAATTTCGAGAGGTTGGGGAGGAGAAACGGGCGAGAGATAACGTCAAATAATTATTCCAATTTATTTCTGGAGTTAAGAGGAAGACAAAGAGGCAAGAAATGATCGGTATTAATTAACATAGCCGGAGACGCCATTGATGGGTCGAGAGCAGCAGCGGCGTCGACGGAGGAGAATGGAGGAAGAAGGAAGAAGAAGAGGAGGGGAACCGGTCGGTCGGAGAAAGAAAAGAAAAAGGGGAGACCGGGCGGTCGGGCGCAGGTTATTCCTTCATTTAACGAGACACGGCGTCTCGACATAAAACATACCAAAACGCCGCGTCTGGGCGCACGTAGGAAGAAGGCCAGCGACGCTGGGCCGCGGGGAGAGGAAAAAGGAAAGAAGGTTGGGCCGCTCCAGGCCCAACCGGCAGAAGAAGGAAGAAAAAGAAAGAGAAGAAAAAAAAAGAGAAAAGAAAAGGAAAAGGAAGAAGGAAAAAGGAAAAATTTAAGGTTTTGGATTTAAATAAATTAATTAGAATATTCTGGGTATTTAACATAAAATATTTATTCAATAAAAATATTAAATTCCCTTTTTAGGCTAATTTTGAATTTTTAAAAGATTTTCCATAAATTCCATTTTAATTAGCAAAACACCCTAATTTTCTTCCATTAAATTATTTATACAATTAATATTAATTTGGAACTATTTTCTCATTCTTATTTTAAATAAAATAATTTATTTAGTTAATTCCCAAATTAAAATCTTTAATTAGTTAAAATACCCAAATTCTCTCCTAATTAAAATACTTATAAATTTATTCTTGATTTGCTGTAATTAATTTCCTTTTATTTTAAATAAATTAATATACTCAATTAACGTTTATAATAAAACCTCATTTGAATATAATATTTAAGATTAGGAATTTTTCGGGGCATTTCATGTGTCTATTTAGATTTAGGTTTAGACTAAAATAAATTAGGTTAGGGAATTAGGATAATTAAGTTAAATGATTATTCAGGATTAGGTTTAACTTAGGAAAGGAATTAATAACATAAAGTAAAATTAAGGTTAGGCTAGAATTTAGAATTTGGGAGTTAGGGTAAGATAGACATATTAATTTTCAAAGATTAGAATTAGGCTACAATATTAATTAATCGGGCTTAGGGTTCACTAAAATTTGGGTTATTACATGTAAAACACATAATTGAAGCAAATAAATTAAAAACACATAGATATCAATATCGTTCTCAAGGATTAGGTCCATAAACTTCCTAAGAAATCCTAGCTAATTTCACATTTTAGGCATAACTTCTTCCTGTTTCTCTTTTATATACCAAATTTAATAATCTTCAAAAAATATTATTATTATAAACATAACAAAAAATTAAGGTCTAAATCTAACATGTTACACTTGTGATAACAATCCAATCTCAAGAGTCATTATGTACAATGCTTACATACCCTAATTTCATAAGTATACTGTAACTTTTCCCATAAGGCTCCTATGTTTATCAATTTTAATATACATTCTTAAATTAATAATATTAAAAATATATCTAAAAAAAATGATCTAACTCTAGCATTTGACACATGCGATAATAACATCCCCTTTTAAGGTTATTATTCTCAATATAAGCTACTTTCTTCTTTTGTGGAGCTTATACCATTTATAATTACTCACAAAATTTCACATGATAATATAATCATATTATAACCCATATAACATATTTAAATATCGTAATTATCATATTAGGCCCATATTAACCAAAATACCCTTAAAGATAACTAAATACCCTTATTTCACAAAAAATCTTAAACGTTCGGTATCATTATTTTCAAGTCCTCCATTTATCACCATAGATATTAAATAACCATTTACCACTTATCCTACTTATTCAACCTAATACACAATACCATATATCATGCTGATTCTCTTAGGGTTTTCAACATAGAAATTACTATAACGATATCATATGCTTCTCAACCTTCTCACTTTTCATCATATAATATCTAGTGACTACATCGCAATATTTATCGACATGAAATTAATAAAATAATAATCCAAAAATTGTACATAAAAATTAGCACAAAACCCTAACATCTACTAGTATCCTCACAAAAAAGGCATGGGTCTCTAAGCAAGTGTCTCCTATCCCACTTCCTTCGAAACCTCCAAAAATCACTCAAGAAATAATAATAAAACACAATTATAGCCATATTATATAATTAACGAATATTTAAGGTAATGGAGAATTAAAGGATTGGAGCAAATCTAAAGCAAGGCTCGAACGTGTGATCAATAGAACTTTATGTAACAAAGGATGGAGGAATGAAAACATGTATCGAAGCCAAGCGGGTGGCAAAAAAAACTAGCTGCAATTTCTAGTGGTAGGGGAATTAATAGGAGGGCTAAAGGTTGGATGTGTGTGCAACGATGTAGTAGTGGGGGTTTTGGTTGTTTTGGCTGAAGTAAGAGGAGGGCAGAATAATAGGTTTTGCTGAAGGTGTTGGGGGGTTGCTTGGTAGTTTTTTCCAATTCTAGGGGAATTATTTCGGTGAGTTTGGCTAGTGGTTGGGGGGAGAGAGTGGATAAGGCTTCTAAAGGTGGTGGACAGTGAAGAATATGAGGAGGATTTTGTGAAACTTACCAAAGAAAAGGGAAAGGCAACCGTAGGGACCAATGGTATGGGGTGAGTTGTAGTGTTGAGGGCCATTGTTAGGGTGTGAGCTACAATGTTTAGGGGCTACTGGGATGGTATCGAGTTTTGGTGACAATGAGGTAAGGAGAAAGGAAGAGGAGGAAGGAAGGAAGAAGGTTTCAATCAGCTGCGTGCTATGTTTTGATAGAAAATAGAGGGAGGAAGGGATGTGGTTGGCATTTAATGATCAAGTCTATGAGTATATATATATATGTATATGTATATATATATATATGTATATATATAGATTTATCTATATATGTATGTATAGACATGCACACTTGTATGCACACAGGGAGGGGAGAAGATAGGTGAGGTAATTAGGGTAATATTTTCAAAGCAAATATACTAACATAAGATATAGGTGATGATGAGAGTAGGGTGTATGTCATGGAGGCATGGTAGGGACATTTTCTAGGGAGAATGTTTCACGTAAGAAGAAGGGAGAAAATAAAGAAAAGAAAAAAGAGAGGGGAAATGTGAAAAAGAAAAAGGAGGGAGGAAGATAAGATGAGATTAAAATTAGGATTAGAATAAAATAATTTAGATAAGGGTATTAGGATAATCTAATTATCGACCATTCAGGATTAAGTTTAGTTTACATATATTAATGACTAGGAATAGAGATTAGGGTTAGGTTTTGAATTATGATTAGGGAAATTAGGTTATGATAGAAATATTAATTTATTGATATTAAAATCAGGTTAGGATATTAATCACTTGAGATTTGGTTTGGCAAAAATTTGGGGTATTATAATATGCATGTTCAAATCCCCCCTTTTTTTGTGCAATTTTGTTTAGGAAGTAGTAGATTGTTCTCAAGCCGGAAGAATATCAAACATTTTTGTGCCATATCCAATGCCAAATATATGTATTGGTTGAATTTAGTAAGCAAACTTTTCATGGTTCTCAAGTTCTCCGAGATTTAGGTAAATGATATCATAACAAAATATCAGCAGCAAGAAAAGTGGTTTAATTTGCAAACGAACTTGGAATGTTGAAGAGGATGATAAAACATCAATTATAGGCTTATGAATTTTTTTTCCGGAATAATTTTATTCAAGATCTAAATAATGTATATTTGTTGAATATTATATCAATTCAAATTCTTCTTGAGTATTATATTGTATTTATTTATTATTAAACCTCTAGAATAGGCATAATCATACTAATATTGAGTTCTAATCAAATGGTAAAACATGAGCTTAGTATTGGTAAAACATATTTTGAGATACATTTTTGGATCAATGGTGATGAAACATGAAGTTATAAATGATGGAATATGAATATACTAATGGTGAAATACAGTTGTGGGCAAAAACTATGGTCTATAAATGTTGAGACACCATGATAACTTCAACACTTCACGTCCCTTGGACGCAGATAAACCTTCAAACCATGCTTCATAAACAACGTCAAAGCCATCTTCTGTTCAATCCGATGATCGGGAACCAATGACAACCTATACCTCAACAACACAGATGAAGTCACACACTTCATCTGCAAATAAGCCAAATCTTTCCCCAGACACATTCTTGGTCCTGCATTAAATGCCACGAACTTAAACGCTTCATTAGGTGGTTCAAACCGGTACTCACCTTCACCCTCACCTTCTTTTATCCGGACTAACCACCTATCTGGTTTAAACTCCATGCAGTCTTCCCCCCATATCTCCTTCATCCTTCCCATTGCATAAATCGAATAGATCACTGTCGACCCTGCATTCACCTTCGTTCCATCAGGCAAAACATCATCCCTCAACACATACTTGAAATCCTCCGGCACCGACGGATACAGCCTTAGTGACTCCGATAAGGCTGCCTTTAAATACACCAATTTATCAGCCTCGTCAAACTCCAGGGGCTCCTGCACCCATTTTATCATATCAACACCTTCGGAGATGCCACGTGTCTTCCTAAGAACTCGCTTGATTTCATTCACGATCATGTCTTCAACCGCTGGATGGTTCATGATGAGCCAAAAGAACCAGCTCATAGCTACCGAAGATGTGTCTCGTCCGGCCAACATGAAGTTCATCGCTATACGTTTTAAGTCCGAGTTACTTGCATAATTTCCCTCTATGCCTCGTAATTTTATGAATCGGGACAATAAGTCATCAGAGGGAGATCCTCGCACTCGTCAAGTACGTCGGACATGTAATTATCAAGAATTTTGAGGCTTTTTTCCAGCTCTTTTTCGTCACCAATATTGAACCTCTTCTTAAACCTAAACACTACGGGAGTATAGATAAGCCGTTGGAGTGTTATCTCTGTCGCGGTCTGGAAAGCTTTAGCAAACGGAGCTTCAGGTAAACCCGGAGAAAGTGTTTCCGGATCCTTCCCAAATGTTAACCCACAAATATTATCGAATGTTAACCGTAACAACAAATCCTGCGTATCAACAACAGAAACGTTCGAAGCCGCTTCTTCTAAAATGGGCCAAAGCCGGTTTTTAATACTCCGTTTCACCCACCGATCCAAGGCCTGCCTTAAAGTCCTAGTACAAAACTCAGGAGCTGCAGCTTTTCGCTGTTTTCTCCACCCATCTCCATCACTATTGAATATGCCTTCATCTAACAGATCATAAAAGGATTCTTGCCATACCGGTCCCTTTGGGTAATTATCGAACCGGGTTTTGAGTATGTGTTCGATGTTTTTAGGGTGGCAAGTGATGGTGTAAAGGCCGTAAGTAGAGGCGAAATATGGGAGAGAGAATGAGCAAGTTTGGTATGCCAGTTTTGGACCGGTTCTTGTCAAAGTTTCGACGTACCAGTCGTGGAGTCTGTTTCGGTTGTGGCATAAACCTGGCATGGCGCCCAGGATTGGCCAAAGCGTAACTGGGCCTCGGAATTCATGACGGAGGTAGAGGAAGTATAGGAGGTAGAGGGTGAGAAGCGTGGTGGCTATGAGGGTGATGGTAATGCTGTCGGTGGGCAGTGGAAGAGGAAGTACGGAGCATTGCTCCATTGTGGCGAATATCATATGCGGTTTCAGTTTAGGCTTCTATTGCCGGCGCATAATAAAAGTTTATTATGAAGCGAGTACCAATTATAAAGGCAGGGACCGGTACTGCATGGCTGCATTCAGTAGAGTGGCCCAGATGTCAAACTTGGTTGCTGCGGAGAAATTGATTATTTATGCAATAATAGTCGCACAAAATTTGCTTGATGACGTAAATATCATCCTTACATATTATGATTGTCTTATGCACTTGTAATATATTAAAATTTTCTTCCCAAAAAAATTCTAGGTTTAATATACTTATTATTTCTATTAATTGTAGTACTTTTTTAATTAACTTTTTATATTCTAGGCCACTTCTTATCTTTAACCTCGTTACATTATTAATGTAATAAGGACGAAATATTATGTAAAGGTAGGGTGGAACGAATACACAAATGAATGGCAAAGAGGATAATACATTTTCTCATCTCTTCCTCTTTATCTTTTTTTCTCTATTTAAATGCCTTCTAGCACATAACATGTTATCGGGCACGAAAAAGATTCTAAAATTAAAATTACCAACTTAATACATGTATTTGCATAACACATGATGCAACTCAATTTGTCCAAAAAGCAAAGCAATCATATGGCATATATAACACCATCATTTTCTTACAACCTAAAGTTTTCATTTTTTTGAAAGACTTGCATAAGTGAAAGATTTGCATGCCACTACTGCATCTAGCTTAAGATAGATGTTATGTCAACCTTCTGATGTTAGATCTAAAACCTAACACACATACACACACATACACATAGAGAGAGAATGCTCAAATAACATAAAGGACAAGAATAGTTTAAAGTTATACAAACATCAAATGACTAAGTGAAAATAACAACTAGTGTGAATCTTCCTAGGAAAATAGGAGTATCAATGGTTAGAATGAAGGTTAGGATCGGTGGGTTAAAGATTAAGGAGAAGGATGATAATCTTTAAGCAAGATTCAACCAAGAATTAAAGAAAGCTATAAATCTTCAAGCACGATTCAACAAAAATATAACAAGAAGATATATTTGAATGTTCCTACAAGAACACATTCAAAAGGCAATAGCTAAGATTACTCCAAGTAGTTTTAGGAAGAACATTTTTACTCAAAAGACAGAAAGATAACCTAGTAGTATGCTAGTTATTAGATTCAAATATTCAACTATTCTTCTTCTCATGTTACAAAGGTGCTGGGTCATGCCTTATATACTACAAAGAAACCCATTATAGCAACGATACTTTTTGTTGCTAAAGATAGAAAGTCATTGCAAAACATATATATCACAATGATAATTTTTGTTATAAGGTCGTTGCGTGTTATGTTCTTGCAAGAAAAAAAATAAAGCAAAAATATTGGTCATTGCAAATAAGTAATTAAATGCAACAAAATTTTTCATTACCAAATAAAGGTTGTTGCAATACATCACTTCACCTAACTGCATGTGTTTATACATTACAATGACTTTTATCATTGTAAAACATTGATTCTACTTCAGAAACAATTTATGTTGTTGCAAAAACCTATAATTAGCAACGACTTTTGTCATTGAACAAATTAGTTGTGCTTTGGCAATAAATTACGTCATTGCAAAAACCTATAATTTGCAACGACTTATATCATTGCAAAATATAAATCCACTTCGTCAATCCATTTTTGGAAAAAATTAAAGTCGTTGCTAAAGCTTGTTATTTTGCAACAATAAAAGTTGTTGAAAAAAATAATAGCATATTACAACAACATTATTTTTTGTTGTAAAAATACATTCATTGTAACATTTTATGTTGTTACTAAAAATCGAATATACTTTAGCTACAAACATTATATACTACGTTGAGTTGATACGACCATATAGAGGCGGCCTTATAACACTTGAGATCCACAAATTTCTAAGACCTCAAGTCAAAATAACCATGTGGGGCCACTTGGTAGCCACCTAGGACCACAAGAGCTTGGATTGCATTTTAATTAATTGGCTAATTCTATAGATCAACATGATGCATGATCTTTTCAAGAATTTTTTAAAATTCTTTTAAAAATTTTCCAGGAGGGTCACTCATCCTAAAAATATCATGTTGATTTACCATGCTGATATAAAGAACTATATCAACCCTTAAAGCAGTCCACTCAATTTGGAGGTAATACACTTTATCATTGCAAAAAATATAGTTACAACGATAAAGTCTTTGAAAATTTTTTCACTTAAAACTTCAACAACTATCTTTGTCGTTACAAAAATACACAATTATAATAACATAACAACCTATTTAAACACCATTGTAATAAATGATCTGTGAAACCTATAACTGATTTCCATAAATCATTCCATATACACATGGTCTGTTTAAATCAATACATAAAAAATATATAAAATGGATTCTTAATATATATATCAAGATAAAAATTATCAAATTTAACAAAAAAATTGATTATGCTTGGTAAATAGGAATTTGATTGTGCTGATGGATGACGAGATAAATTGGCGTGTCCAATTGATATAGTTAGATAATGCTAACACAATGGTGGAAATATTAGGAATCAGAGAAGGCAATAAAAACAAGTAGGAAGGAGCCAAGGATGGAGAGAAAATATGAAGATGCTAGACGATGAATAAGATCACGCAAAAAATGATTTAGAAGATAGGATGAAATAGATGAAAGAGAAATGGGGTTGGGGGAAGCCATGTTAATTTTGTTTATAATTTTTTTATTACTTTTTCTTTGTCATTTTTTAATTGTTTTGCAACAAGAGGATGTTGTTGTGGAAAGTGACAGGTATACTACAACCAATATAGTCACTACAATAAATTGATAAAGTATTTAACAATTAAAAATATCATTGCTAATAGTTATATGTATAACTTACATTAAAATTATCGTTGTGAAAATATTTTTCTTAATTTTCATCTCCTCGTCCAAATTAGATATGACGAGGGAAAAAATTAATATTTATAGCCACAATGTTTAACAACAATACTTGATCATCGTTGTCATAAGTCATTTTTTGCAACAATAAAGTATAGACATTGCAATAAAATTGTTGATAAATTCTTTTTTTTTTTGCAACAACTTGTTATTGTGTTAAAATAACCTAAATATTTGCAACAAGTATAGTTGTAACAATAAATTCAATCAACATTTTTCAACAAAAAATTCATTAAAAAATTATTTTGTATGTTGCAACATATAAATGTCATTGCAATTAAACCATCACATATATTGCAATAACAAATGTCGTTACAAAAAATTCCTAATAATCACCACATAAATTAATTATTTTCACAATAAAATTTTGCAACATCATAAAATTATCATTTCCAAAAGAAAATTTTTACAAAAATGTCATTGCAAAAGTGTTTTAGCTGTAAAAGATTTTTATTGTATTGATAAATAGTGACAAGTTTTCTAAGTAGCACATTTAGATAGCCACATCAATGCACATATGGCTAACTAGCATACTGACCTCTAACAGTAATATATTACTAACCTATATAATACATAAATCAAATGAAAAATTATCAAAAAATTGTAACTAATTGTTACATGGAAACAACTAATAAAAATACTAATTTACATAAGAATGATAACTTGGTATTTTTTGCCTTGAAAGTTTGACTTCCATGCATAATAGTTTTTTTGACTTGTAAAAACATGTAACATAAGAAGAAAGCTTAAATGTGTTGACATCTTGAATCCTCTCCTTGCAAAAATGTTACATACCTACAATAATCACTTGAAATATACTTATTATAGTTAGTTAAAGTTATATTATCATCAAAGACACATATTGTAATAAGCTCCATTATTAAGGATGCCAAATCCTCATTATCATGAGAATTTTTAGATGCATCATGAGAATCTATACATGCTCCTGCATCATTCTCCCTAACTTGAGAAGAATTTGTCCTCAAAGTGACATCATTATAATAAGGAGACAAATAACTAATTTAAAATGTTCTTGGAATACCACCATATGATTCATAAAGTTAAAGTTCATAAGCACTTTCTCTTATTTTTTTAAGGATTTTAAATGGCCAATCTTCTCTTGGAATTAGTTCATGATTTATTATATTAGGAAATCTTTTTCATTTGCAAATATAACCAAAATAAATTATCTAGAGAAAATACCCGTGGAGTGCGGTATTTGTTAGCTTGCTTTTGATACCTTTTGTTGGCTTGTCTAATGTTTTTCCTTGATTTTTTTGATTAAGCTTTTGAAATAATTCAACTCATTCCTTGGCTTCATGTTTTTTAAACCCACCTTTTGTCAAGGGTACCATGTCAAGTGGCATGAGCGGATTGACCCCACACACTATCTTGAATGGAATTGAGCGAGTAGTACATGAAGGACTTCGATTATAAACAAACTCTGTATGAGAGAACTTAATATCCCAATCTTTAGTACTTTTACTCACCAATCCTCTTAACAAAGTGCCAAAAGTACAATTTATAACTTCTGTTGGTCCATTAGTTTATTGATGATGTGAAGTACTGATTAACAATTTAGTTCCTATCATGTGCTATAATTTCTTCCTTAAGTAACTAAGAAACTTGATATCTCTATCCAAAACAATACTTTTAGTTATGTCATGTATTTTCACAATTTTGTTGAAATAAAAATAAATATCATTTATAGCATCATTAGTTTTATGGTATGGAATAAAATAAGCCATTTTAGAAAATCTATCTACCACAACCATTGTAGAATATTTGACTCATTTTGTTCTAGAAATCCTAAGATAAGTTCCATTCTAACTCCTTTTCTTTGTCGACCAGGAATAGGTAATAGTATATATAAACCTTTGTGAAAAAATCTTCTATTAATTTTACAAGTAATATATCAATTTACTATAAGTTGTAAACCTTTAATTATGCGTGGAAAATATAAATTCTCTTGTAATATTTTTAATATCTTTTGAGTACCATAATGTTCTGCTATAGCTCTTCCATGAACCTCTTTAACAATTAAATCTCTTATACTTTATCTTAGGACTCAAAGATTAAATAAAAATCCATCTTGTAATGAATAATTTCCATGATATCCATTTTCTTTACATGCTCTATATTCATAATTAAAGTCTTCATCTATAGGATACAATTCTTTTAATATTTCAAAACCTAGCAAATTATCTTCTAATAAGGATACTATTCTTTTAATATTTCAAAACCTAGCAAATTATCTTCTAATAAAACAAGTAATGAAGACCTTATATAATACCCCATCACAAAATCCATCAAATTGCATTTAAAATTATGTTAACATAAAATAAATGAGTTTTAGTTTTGAAATGGGCTTAAAATTCTAATAAAAATGAGAATTTCAATTGTATCAGTTGACTGGTTTGCATAACCAATCAATTGGCGGGCTAGGTAAATTTATATTTTTGTTCTCTACATATTAGTAGATTGGTTTGGGCAAACCAATCGACTAATTTACTTGCGATTTTAGATCAATTTCTAATTTTGATATGAATTTCTCTCCAATGACTACGAAAAATTCT
The DNA here is from genome assembly GCA_030549775.1 of Tamarix chinensis. Lineage (NCBI taxonomy): Eukaryota > Viridiplantae > Streptophyta > Magnoliopsida > Caryophyllales > Tamaricaceae > Tamarix > Tamarix chinensis. The sequence continues at coordinate 33,507,153 of CM060181.1, read as the reverse complement.
TATTTGAATTCAATTATGCGAATAAGCATTTTTTAGTGTTCTAGTTTTATTTTCATATTAATTGAACCATTACATAGTTTTAATTGGCAAAAGTTTACCAAAAAGCCACTTTTAGAGGCAAACCTTTATTCTCCTTTCCCCCCACCTTTCCTTCTTTCTTCTGGTAGATGGGGCAGTGTTTATTGACTTCGGGGACTCTCCCCTAACTTGCCAACCCACTTGCACACCCATCTTTGATTACACTCAACCCCTCACCTCCCTATCAAGTCATCCTTCACTTCCTATCTTGCCTACACTCAACCTCACCTATCTCATCCCTCCTTTTCCATGGGGATGTCTATTAGCTACACTTGTACCTCTCATTTTTTTTCAATCTATTGTCATTCCACACTTGTGTTCTTGCTCTTTTCTTCCTTCTTCATGTGAAAATATCACTACGTGTTGAACATATTTCCATTTTTTATCTCTTTTTCCTTTTGTGGAGAAAAAAAGTATAGAGATCCTCTTTGGTTTTTTACTTTTAATTATGCAAGCATTGTGTTCCTTTCTCTTCTCCCAATCATGGTTTTAGTTCTCTCTTGATTTCCTTAAGCAAGGAAGAATTAAGGTTGAGAAAAGTTGGAGAATTCAACTTCTCTTTTAACACCCTATTTTGAATCTAAAGGCAGTGTTACATGTTTCTCTCCTTGAAATGCCCCAAAACTCTAATTTTAATAATTTTAGTTAAATAAGAATTTATTAGAAAAATTAATTAAATATATTATTTTTATTAAATTAAAAGGGAATTAATTAGGGCAAATCAAGAAGAAATTTATAAATATTTTAATTACAAAAAATAGGGTGTTTTGCTAATTAAAATGGAATTTAGGAAAAATCTTTCAAAAATCCTAAATTAGCCTAAAAAGGGAATTAAATATTATTGTATTTAAATATTACTATTATTAAATATCCCAAATATCTAAGTTATTTTAATTATCCCAACCCACATATTTTTCTTTTTCTATTTTTCCCTTTCCCTTTTCTTTCTTTTCTTTTCTTTTTCTTCCTTTTTTCTTCTTCTTGTTTCCTTTTTCTTCCTCCTTTTCCCCAACCTAGGCCAGCCAAGTGGCCCATTCCCCTTTCCCTTCCTTCTTCTTCGGCGGCCCAATTTCCCTACCTTTTTCTCCTTCAACGAGGCCTGCCTCAAAATGTTGCGTTTTAGCATCCGCTTTTATCATTCGTCGCCGATCCAGTTCTTCCTCTTCTTTTTATTTTCTTTCTTTTCCCCAGTTGCTTGGTCCACGCCCCTTTCCCTCCTTCTTCCTTCTTCCTTCCCCCGTCGACTTGCAACTCATCCCTTATGCCTACAAGAATCACCCATTGCTACTACGCCGTTGATCCAGCCAATCTCTCCTCTCACTCCCCTGTTGACTCACTTGTTGTTTGACCCAACCTACTTTCCTCTCTTCTCGCACATGCTCCTCTTTTTCTTGTGCAACTACCTCAGCCATGTTTGAATTTCACCGACCTACCATTGCTGGCCTGTGCAACTAACCTACCTGCCTTATTCTCCCATCACCCCTCTGACCTTAGCCCTCCTTTAGCTCTATAAATACCCCAATAACTAGCCCTATCTGAGGTTTTGATTCCAACCCAGAAAAATCACCCCATTTGCACCACCGCTTGATCAGACGCCATTCCCGCTACCGTCGACCAGCTCAGCAGCCCACGCTGCCCATCTAAGAACTCCCTGCACCACCCTTTAACTAACTACACCACCCTCTCCCTCAATTTTCCATGCACGAGCCTCCCCGGCCATACAAAGTAGCCTCATCGATCAACCCTTCCTTCCACATTCTCCACCCTTCGTGCCACCCTTTGCACCACCATCCACCACAACTTTTACCACAACCAGTGCTCCTTTCACCTCCCAAAAACATTTGCAGACTTCCCTCTATCTCTCCCTACCCTTCTTTTCCTCTTCCTCCCTCTCCTCCTCTCTTTTTCTCTTTCCTCCACTTTCAGCCACCACCACCGTGGCCATGTGCCGCCACCCTTATTCCACTCCTCTCTATTTAGGAAACAATAAATACCCCAACTCTCACCCTCTTTCTCCTTCTTCTTTTCCTAGCACTCAAATTTCTCTCTTTTCTTCTCTTTTTTGGGCCACTGTTGTGCACCATCACCACCGCCGCCGTGCACTACCAACCCAAGGTGGTACCCTAAATCCTCTAAACCCTTTTACCCTATTTATACAAGCTTTGTTTATTTTATTTCCATTATTTTGAATATATTATTATTATTATTATTATGTATTATTATTATTATTACTAATTTTATTATTATTATTTCTATTGAGGGCCAAAGCCCTATTATGTTTTTATTTTGATTTTATTATTATTATTATTATTATTATTATTATTATCATTATGATTATTATTATTTCGTACTACTACTACTACTACTACTACTATTTTGGTGAAGGGTCAAAGCCCTTATTTCACATTTATTTTGAATTATGTCATTTTCATTATTATTATTATTATTATTAGTATTATTTTTAGTATCATTATTATTATTAGGGTAAAACCTTCAAACCTTTTATTATCATCTTTCACAACATTACTATTATTACTTTTATCTTTAGCAAAATTAGTAATTAGTTAATTTTATTATTATTATTATTATTTTTATCTAAAACCCTAATATTAGAATAAATTAGGAAATACTAGTATTTTTGGTAGGAGGAAATCTAATCTTTAGTTTTTTCCTTTTATAGGTGAGACCAGCAAAAACCCTAAGGAGGCGTAGGATCATGCTCCAAGACTGGTATCCTATTAGATAAGGGTGTAACTAAGGCCTTATGTGTGTTATGTGCCTTGTATGCCATGTATCATGATGTGTTATGTATCTTATGCTTATCGTTATAATTATTTCAAGTGTAGTATGGCTTGGAGTTAAGGAATTCTTATATGCCTTCTTATTGTATATGTTGATATGTATATGTGGTGAAATGTTATTGAATGTGATGTAATGTGTTGTGACATTTTAAGACATGCATGTGAGGATTTTTAATGTGGTTTTGTGTGGTGGAAAGGATGAAAAAGGAAAATGGAGAAGTAGGTTGACCAAAAGGGGAATAAGTTGACCTAAGAATGTGAGTTGACCAAAATATTTTAATGATCAATGAGTGGATGAATAAAAAGGGGATTTTAAATAAAATAAAAGAGTGGAAGAATCTAGGATTTTACATGGAAGAATCTAGGGTTTGCATGAGAAAGTTCGAAGGTTTGCATGGGAAGGTTACATGGGAGTAAAGTTTACGTATAAAAAGTTGACTTTGTAAGGAATGTAATGGAAGAGTTGTTTAGGTGTTTGGAGGCTTTGGGTGAAAAATAGTACGTAGGATAGTATAAGGGTACATAGGAGACTGAGCTAGGGTTTAGGGGAAAAAGCTAATGTAAGAAGGTGGTAAAAAGGAGAAATAAATGAGGGTAAAATCTAAAGGTTGTGATGTGGGGAGTGTTAAAATGATTTGGGTTGTGTGAGGTGTAGGATGGGCCACATAGGCCTAAACTAAGGTTTCTAGGGAAAAACCTAGAGGGAGGTGGCGAGTAGACTTGGAAGTGTAAGGTAGTGGCCTTGTCCCATATACATCGGAGTTGGACTTCTAGTGTGAGTTAGGGTATGGAGGAAAGGTTGTTGGGGCAAGTTAAGAGGTGCAAGAGTCTCATGATATGGGACGGGTTCGTTGGAGGATAGGTGTAGAGAGAGTGAGTCATGCATGTCTAGGGTGAAGCTTTTGAATAAGATACTATAAAACATTAATCATTTAAAGTAGAAGATTGTTGAGCTGGGCCCAACTCGATCCATCGGCGAAAAATAGTGGTTAGGGCGTCTTACCTTATATGTGGCTGGTCCATCGACAAATAATAGTGGTCAGATGCATTGTGTCCTATGTGTTTCCAGTCCACCGACTATAATAGTGGGGGATTCCGTACTCAACAAACCAAACATAATTGTGCTAAGACATGGGAAAAACACTAAGTACTTAGAGTGAAACACCATGATAGTCAATGCCAGACCGGTTCATCGGTGAATAATGGTGGTTAGGAGCTTTAAGCCTTGTGTGAGACCGATCCACCGACAAATAATAGTTGTCAGGTACATCGTACCCTGTATGTTTCCAGTCCACCGGCTATAATAGTGGGATTCCCGTATTCACATAAATTTGATAAAGAGTATGGTGTGAAATAAGTATCGATAAGAGATTAATTAATTAATTAATCCCGACTATAAATGGCCTTTATCCATTTATTTATTCAAAATCATCGTATACTATTTTATTATCTTGTTGGAAGTATGTGCTTTTATGTGTTGGCCTTAGTGCATGGTTACCTTGCTCAGTACGTAGCATACTGATCACCCTTTTTATGGGTGTTGTTCATTCTCACGAGCAGAGGGCCCTTCTGACTTTGTGCAGGTGGGTGATGCATTATTTTGATGCCTTCGATATTTATAAGGCATCAGGTGGGGCTGAGTGTTGAGTATGTGTTTGACTCAAAGATAGGGAGTGGCATGGCTGAATTCTCTCTCCATGTTATTTTATTTCTTATATTATTTCTTTCCTATATTGGATTTTTCAGAATTAAACTTCATCGTTGTAGACATTATTCCATTCAAGGAATTTTGATTTCGTACTTTGGGTTATGTAAACTCTTTATGCGTACTTTGATTTCTATGTTATGATCCTTCTCGTTCTTTTATGAACTCTTGATTTAAGTTTAACAAATATCCTTTTTAGCCTTAGCACATGGTACTAGAACGGTAGGAGTGAACCAATCTTATACTAAGTGTGGTGGTAGCATCTTCAAAATTCACAGGTACTAAATTTATAGCTTCCATTTTTTTTTAAAAAAGTAAATTTTGGGGTGTTACAAGTGGGTATCAGAGTAGTTTGTCCTATTGACCACGCCTGTTTTTAAAAATAAATTTGATTTACAAAGTTTTCATCAGATTTTAAAGTGTTTTTTGCTTTAATGAAACCCTTCTATTTTGAAAATTTTAGACCTTGGTCACTATTTTTCCAAAAAGGAAAAATGTATGATGTGAATGCTCTGAACTAGTGGGTTCGTTCCTGACACTATTTTTCTATTATAGCTTCCAATGGCATTGGATGGCCGAGTTGGACGCTTGGAGGAGGCCTTCGAGGCCTTTATGGAATTCGTTCTGCGCCATCCCTTGGTGACGACCTCTTACCCCCACCACTCTAAGGGTGCCTATGAAGATTGGCTCTGGAGGGTTACTAGATACCATCCTCCGATGTACTCTGGCGAGGAGTATCCAACAGTCCTTGAAGAGTGGATCTGAGACATGGATCGCACCTTTGAAGCGGTAGATTGTCCGCCGACCCATTAGCTTAGCATTGCAGCATTCTTCCTCAGGGGCATAGTAGACGCCTGGTGGATGATGCATTTTTTGATGCCTTCGATATTCATGAGGCATCAAGTGGGGCTGAGTGTTGAGCATGTGCTTGGCTCGAATATTGAAAGTGGCATGGCTGGATTGTCTCTCCATATTATTTTATTTCCTTTTTGTATTGGATTTCCCCTTTTATGACTTATTACTTTATATTGATTATTTTATACGAAACTTTTATCAGTTGTAAACTTTATTTCTTTTTTTAAAATTTTGATAATGCACTCTGGTTTATGATTCTTTTACGCGTACTTTGATTTTTATGTTATGATCCTTCTAATTCTTCTTATGAACTTTTGGTTTAAGTATTGATTTAAGTTTAATATATAATCTTTTTATCCTTAGCACTTGGTACTGGAATGGTAGGAGTGAACCAGTTTGGTACTAAGTGTGGCGGTAGTATTCCCAAAATTTATTGGTTCTAATTTAATTTATTTGCTTCCGTTTTCCAAAAAAAATATAGTGAATTTTGGGGTGTTACACTCCTTCTAATTTTATTGGTTTTAATGAAGTTTTTTTAATGGTTTTTACTTGGATTCTCTTAGGAATTGAAGTTCTACTAGATAGGTCATCCTGTAGGAGTTTTGTGCTATAAGAATTGCATCAAGATAAGACATTTTTATCTTTAATATAAATAATTTTATGTGGTATATTGAGGTTCCATGTGTTATTCTTTATACAAGCAACTGCATTCCATATCATGAACCTGTGGTATAATCCTTTTGAAGTGAGTGTTGTGAGTTTCTTGGTTTTTCAACATGAAATTGATTGTTGAGCATTATTTGGTTAAGTGTGTATATTACCATGTGTCCCTATGATTCTATGTGTGATGCATGTATTTTTATGTGTGTTTTTACAGAGAAGCTTGCTAGGATTAATATGTAAAGTGTGGTGAAATTTAGTGTATGTTTTGCAAGTTAAGGTTGTGTTTCACCTAGACCTGTCGATCGGTTCCTCTAACGAGTCGATTAGTTTTGCGAGTAGTTAAATGGTTTAGAGTTTTGTATTGATTGGTCACTAGAATAGTTGATTAGTTTGGTACACTAGTTTCCTAGTTTCAATGAACAATCAATCGATTGTCAAACCTCTCTACTGATGTTCCTATAGGGTAAGGTGGTTTTGTCTCTACGTAGACCCATAGACCAGTTGGACCGAATCAGTCAATTGGTTGAATGAACATTCAATGGGGTAGTCAAACCCATTGATTATTCTTTTAGCCAAAATAGTTCGTCTCTACTTACACCCATCGATCGGTTGGACCAAATAAGTCGATTAGCACTCAGGAACAGTCGACTGGTGAGGCCAAGCAATTAACTAGTGCTCTGAATTTTGTTTTATTCCAAGTCTAGTACAACTTGACAAGTTGACTAGTTTAAGCAATTAACTAGTCCATATGATCTATTTTGTTTCTCTTAGGCCTTTTGTGTTGATTCTTCCATGTATTTCCAACATTTTAATTATGATTTCAACTATGATTGACCTAAGTTAATGTGAACCAATATGATGGTATTTGAAACATACTTTTGGTTGAGTTTGGTGTTATCCTTAACCACCCAATTAGTATGTGAGTTTTGTGTTATCCTTAGACACTCAATTGGTGACTTTTATGCCTTATGTTGAGTTGGGTGTCATCTTTAAACACCCAATTGGTGATTGTAATGCCTTAAGATGTGTTTGGTGTTATCACTCCAAAACACCCAATTAGTTAAATATGGGATTTTAATTGTTGTTGGTGTTATCACATGGAAACACCCAATTTTGTTATATGTGGACTTATTGTGGTTTGTGATATCACATGTGTATAAATTAATGGTTCAAGATTTTGTTCAAGCCTTTTTCTACAGCTCTCGGGATAGCTATTGGGAGTTAGTGGGTGGGTCACCCGTAGTTTATATCTTTGACTTCATACATATTTTCTTATCTACTGGATTGCGATTGGTAGGGGGATATGCACATATCTTTGACGTATAGGATTATATTGTGGTAAGCTGGCATGACATTAGTTTCTAGTACAAGTGGGTGAGGTATCCTTGTACAAGCCCCTTGGCACTTTATATTGTCCATTTCTTAGGTAGGTTAGTATCCCAATCTTTTTAACCCTCACAGAGGAGACATTCAAGGTGTGGTGAGTTATCTATCCCAGTACAAGCCCTGTTGGTATACTTCGACCACGTGTGGTGGGTGTAGTATCCAAACTTTTTTAGCAGGTGCACTTAATGTGTGGTGGGTGTGGTATCTTAGAAGAAAGCCCCTTCGATGTATCTTAACTTTATGTTTTGGGTGTGGTATCCCTATGTGATTATCTTTTGCCGCTATGACTTTTTTTACATGGCGGGGAATTGGGTATGATTAAACGAACTATCTTACTAGCTAGAAATTGTGTGTTCACTAAAAATGAAATTCTAATATGGTTTACATTTTATGCATCATATATATTATTGTATTTTTGTACTTCCATGACTTCCATGCAAGCATGTTATGTTGTAGTTAAGTTGTATTATGATAATATCAACAATCTATTATGTGGCTTCAATGTGCTGCATGAGCCTTCCATGTTTTACCTGTACTTCACCATACTAATACTACACTTATGTGGTCACTATGATGATCCAGCTTCGTATTCAGGGAGCAGAGGACAGTTTGTATGGTTACAACTCTTAGTTATAGTATGTTAAGGGTGATGACATGTGAAATGCCCCGAAAAATTTCCAATTTTAAATATTATATTTAAATGAGGTTTGATTATAAAATTTAATTATGCATATTATTTTATTTAAAATAAAAGGAAATTAATTAGGGAAAGACAAGAATAAATTACAAGTATTTTAATTAGGAGGTATTTGGGTATTTTAGCTAGTTAAAGATTTTAAATTGGGAATTTATTTAAATAAATTATTTTATTTAAAATAAGAAGGAAGAAATAGTTCCAAATTAATATTATTTTTATAAATAATTTAATGGAAGAAAATTTGGGTGTTTTGCTAATTAAAATGGAATTTATGGAAAACCTTTTAAAAATCCTAATTTAGCCTAAAAAGGGATTTAAATATTATTTTATTTAAATATTATTATTTTTTAATATTAAAAATATTCAGATTAATTTAATTGGCCCTAATCTAATTTTTTCTCCTTTCCTTTTTCCCTTTTTCTTTTTCTTTCTTCCTTTTTCCTTTTCTCTTTCTTTCTTTTTCTTCTTTTTCTTTTTCCTCTTCTTCTTCCCCGTTTGGGCTGCCTCTCCCGCGGCCCAATTGCTTTTTTCTTTCTTTCCTTTCCTCCGCGGCCCAGCGTCGCTGGCGCCTCCTGCTCTCTTCCAGACGCGGCGTTTTGGAGCGTTTTATGTCGAGACGCCGCGTCTCGTTTAATGAGGGTATAACCCGCACCGACCGGCCCGGTTCTTCCCTTTTTCTTTTCTTTCCCGGCCGACCGGACCGCCTCCCTTCCTCCTTCCTTCTTCCTCCTTTCTCCTCCGTCGACGTCGCTGCAACTCCCTCCCCCGAAAATGGCATCTCCGGCTACGGTGAATAATACCGGCCGTTTCTTGTCTCATTGTCTTCCTCTTAACTCCAGGAATAAATTGGAATAATTGTCGTGCGTTAAATCTTGCCCGTTTCTTCTCCCCAACGTCGCGAATCTTCGAACCAACCCAAACGATACCCGACCGTTTTCCGCCGCCGACTGCCCAAATTCTTGCATTTAAAACTTCCATGTCGACCTCCAGCCCCCCATTATCCATTCCAACCTCTATAAATAGCCTTGTTATAGGAGTTTTTAGAGTTTTTCTTCCCCGAAACCCTCGACCCGAGCTGCCGCCACCCCAACTTCAGACGCCTCGTCCACCGCCATCAGCCAACTTCAGCGCCACCGAAACATTCCATTCTCTTCCCTGAAAGTTCTTCTAATTAACTAATATATTTTCACATCTCGATTCTTCTTGTACGAGCCTCAATAATCATGCAAAGTTGGATGCTCGTTTCGCCGGAATTTTGACCCCGAACTCTTAAACCACCGTCCTCCGCCGTGCGCCGCCACTTTTGGCTGCACCACCACCATCATTTTGTTCCTCTCCTCCTGGGAAACAATAAACACCTCTTATACCACCTCAATTCTCCCTATCTTTTTCCCAACATCCATCTTTCTCTTTATTTTCCTATTTTTCCGGCCACCGCCGCTGCCGCCGTGAACCACCGCCGGTGCCGCCCATCCCCACCAGTTTAAGGTTGAACCCTAGACCCTCTCAACCATTTTCCATATTAGTATATGCCTTGATTTAATTTATTTCAATTATTTGCATATAAATTCCATTATTATTATTCTTAATAATTATATTCTTAATATGTTTTATTATTATTTGATATAAAATTTATGATGATTTGTAATTGCAGGGTAGAGACTTTATTATTTTATTATTATTCGCACCTATACTTTAAAATATTATTATTACTATTTTATTTAATAATAATACTAACCTTATTAGTATCGTTATTATTTTAATATTATTATACATAATATATGTTATTAATATTATTGAATGGTATTTTGTAATTAAGGGGTAGGGTCGAAACCCATCTCATAATTTTAAGGCTTGATTATTATTATTATTAAGGTTCCTATTAATATTACTATTATTAATAATAGTTATTATTATTATTATTATTATTATTATTATTATTATTATTATCATTATTATTATTATCTTTACTAATTTTATTTTATTTTGGTGAAGGGTAGAAACCCTTGTATCACCTTTTTGTTTTGAATTACAATTGTTTTATTGTTAATATTTCTACTAGTATTTTTGTATAGTTAATTTTAGTATCGTAGTACTTTAATTAAAAATAAGGTCTTGGGATAAGTTAGAAATAATAGCAATATTAAGAAAAACCTAATCCTAGTGTTTTTCCCAAAGTAGGTGAGCCATTTCAAGGCCCTCAAGTGGTATAGGAGCTTGCTCCAAGACCCGGTGATAATTTAGGTAAGGGGTGCTAAGGCCTTTTGTGTGCTTATATGCATTATATGCCTCGCATGCCTTGTGATGTGATATGACATGTATTTTATGTAACTATTATGTAATTGTTATAAATGCAGCATGTAAGGAAGTTGAGGTGTGTTTTGTTAAAAGATTGTGGCATGAGAAGGATATGTATAAATATGTTGTTAGTACGATGTGGCGTGGCCCAAGACATGCATGAAAGGGGTTTCAAAATCATGATGGGGAGTAATTGCATGGTGTTAGGGTTTCTGCATAATTGCATGGTGTTAGGGTTTCTGCATAATTGCATGGTTTTAGGGTTTCTATATAATTTCATGGTATGAGGGTTTATACATAATTGCATGGTGTTAGGGTTTCTGTATGAAGTTGCATGGGGTGAGGATGTTTGCGTGGAGTTGCATGATGACTAGGGTTTTGCATGAGAATTTCGGGTTGTCATGGAAATATGTTTTACGTGGAGTTAGGGTGCATGGGAGTGTGATTATGTGGAGGTAGGGTTTTGCATGAGAGTTAGGGTTTGTATGGGAGAGTGGTTTACGTGGAGTTAGGGTTTTCATGGGAAAGTGGTCTTGTGGAGCTAGGGATATGTACGAGAACTAGGGTTGGTATAGAGATAATCATGTGTGTCTGGGCAAAGATCTTTGAATAAAATATTTAAGATATTAATCACTTAAAGCGAAAGATTATTGAGCCGGGTCCAACCGATCCACCGGTTAGGAATAGTGGTTAGGGTTATTACCCTATATGAGACCGGTCCACCGGCAAATAATAGTGGTGTGGACTTTGTCCCGCAAGTGTCCGGTCCACCGGCGAATAATAGTGGGGGACTCGAGCTCAATAAAAACGAACCCGAGATTGTTAAAGACACTTAAAAGATATTAATTACTTATAGTGGAACCCCATGTGAGCAGGAACCAGACCGGTCCACCGGCAAATAATAGTGGTGTGGACATTGTCCCGCAAGTGACCGACCCACCGGCTAAAATAGTGGGGTGTTCCTGTGATTACATGGATTTGATAAAAGTTATGGTGTGTATCGACTTTCGGTAAAAAGATTAATTGAATAATTAATCCGAACGGTTTGGGCCTTGATGTGTGGGTTAATCTTTATTAAGTTGTGTAATGTATCTGTATGTCTTTATGAATCAAATACGTGGTTTGAAAGTGTAAGTTGAGCATTGCCTTATGATTTTGTATGCTATATGTTGGCCTTAGTGCTCGGTCACCTTACTCAGTACGTAGCGTACTGATCATCCGTTTCATGGGTGCTGCTCATTCCAACGAGTAGAAGGCCCATCTGATTTCCTGCAGGTAGGAGATGTATTTTATGATGACATTGATGTCTATGGGGCATCAAGAGGGGTCGAGTGATGATGGGGCGGGATCCGTTCCAATAGTGACGTGGCCGGCTCTCCTTGCAATTTTTATTACCCTATCTTTTATTTATGATTAGCACTTTGAAAACAATTTTATTATTGTCGTTATCTTCTTTCCTGAAAAACTAATTCTCGTATTTTGGGATGGTATAAGGACTCGTGATATTCGGTTTCCCTTATTATGAATTTGGATTATGTATTAATGGTTTTGAATTGTTTCTCTTAGCCTTAGCACTTAACGCTAGAGCGGTAGGAATGAACCGGTCTAGTGTTAAGTGTGGCGGTAACATTCCTAAAATTTACAGTTTAAAATATTTCTATTGTAAACGTTTCCGTTTTTTTTTTAAAAAAAAAAAAAACTTGTAGATTTTGGGGGTGTTACAACATGGGCTATTAGTGGGCCATTGCTTAGGGTTTGAGGTTTATGGTCGTGCCTAAGAGTTAGGCTAACTAATTATTGGTATTTTCCTACTACGTTAGGATGTTTTTGTATTTTTGGTTATTTAAACTCTTGGATTGGATTCCTATATTTAATTTTTTAAATTATCAAGTTCATCCTATCTATGATATGGTTTTAGCCTTTATTTCTGTATATTTTCACATTATTATTATGATGATGCATTCTTTTGTTCCTTGTTCTGTTTTACCTTGCATTAGGTATGAGTTTGGTGATGATCACACCTCTCTCATTGTTGATGTGGCAGTAACATTCCCCCTTTTTAGTTTTGAATCCCTTTTGCATTGTCTTTAAAATGAAAATTTCTGGTCCCTAAATTAGGGGTGTTATACCTTCGAGAAAGGGTTTCAGCTACTACATTTTCTTTCCATCAAAGTGTTTGACAGAGAACATAAATGATTGTAAGAATTTTATCAACTTCGGATGTCTAGGACTAATTTTGTTTTGAACATGTAAATATTTCAAACACTCATGATTAGAATGCAATACAAAGGGTTTCTGCCTCAAATAATGACTCCATATCTCTTAACTATGTTTGATGGAAAAGAATATCTTGCTCTATGTCCAATACTTTAATTTAGCTCCATTTAACTTTTCACCAAAGTATGTAATAGGTCTTTCTTCTTGTGAAAGAACTCTTATACCTACCTTACTACATCACAAGTTACCTAAAAAAAGTAGGTTAAAATTAGGAATAGCTAAAATAAGAGCATTACACAATTTATCCTTAAGAGTGGCTTCATTTTCCTAATTAAACTCCCCTTTTTTCATTTATTGAGCAGTAGGTACAACTATAGTAAAAAATATTTAATAATTCTCCTATACAAACTAGCTAGCCTGTGAAAAGTTCTTACTTAGTTAACATCCTTAGGAATAGGCCACTCTTTAATAGCATGTGTCTTAGTACGATCAACTTTAATACCTTTTCCACTAATAATATAACTAAGAAAAACTATACTTGGAAGCATAAATTCACAATTTTTTTTCATACATTTTAGTTTCCCTTAGAATATCAAATAGTTTTCTTAGATGTACAAGATGATCATGTTCATTCTTAGTATATACAAGTATGGCATCCAAATAAACCACAATGAAGTTACTTAGGAAATGATAGAAAAGTTCATTCATTAGTCTCATAAAAGAGCTTGGTGCATTACATAAAGCAAAAGCCATAAAATTCTATTCATAAATATCATATTTAGTTTTATAGGCCGTCTTCTAATTGCCTCCTTTCTCAATTCTCATTTGGTGATAACCACTTCTTAGGTCAATTTCAAAAAACACATGCGCACCACCAATTTCATCAAGTCCTGGAAAAAAAAATCTATACTTGATAGTTATATTATTTACGGATCTAGAATCTATGCATGTGTGATAAGTACCATCATTTTTAGGAACTAGCAAAGTAGGTACATATTGATGACTCATAATTTCTTTCACCTAACCTTTATATACTAGTTCTTGTATTTATCTTTGTAATTCCTTAACTTCTTCTTGAAGATATCAAATTTTCCACCTCTTCTCTAAATGCTTGGAATTTTTTTCAATTGTCCAATGACCATATTCTTTTTTTTTTGTTTTAAATATCTCTCTTATTTCTAGATGATGTTCAATGATTTTTTTAGGGTATCTCGTCAAAGTTCGACTTTTATGAAGTAATAAAATTCTTGTTATTTGTGAGAAAAGCTAGTAACTACTCCTTATGAATGTCATTGATGTCCTTGTGTATAATTGTCCATGAGAACACTTTTTACTACACATTTATCACCTTACACTTCAATGAATAAGGGATCATGATGATTTTTAGCTATGTTTGGCCCTTTATCCTTTGTCATGAAACCATCTTCCCAATTTTTTAATCTTGGTCTTTCTTTTTATTTTGTGGAATTTAGCCTCTCTGATGTATGCTTTTAAGGTTGTATTTCTTTCCCCAGCTAGGGAATCTCCTCCTGAGATGGTATATATTATTTTATATGCTCTCTTAACTTGAGACTACTAAGGTAACTGAAGTGTCATCCCCATATTTTGTCTTTCAATTGGCATCTACACATGGTGTTTAAGATGACCTTTGCAAACAAAATCTTCCACTGTGTCTTTTAAGGTTTTACACTCCGTAGTGTTATGCTCATAATCTTTGTGATATGCACACCATTTGTTAATGTTTCTATGCTTCATATCAATATGCATGGGTAATAGTCATGGAAACGTTTTCCAACCATTATCAATGTTATATATGTACTAAAATAGCCACCAAAAGTGGGTATTTGTTAAATCTTACTATTGGAGGTTGTTGTGAAATTAGTTACACTTTTGATCTTAAAGTCACATAGCCTTCTTCTTGCTTGTACATCCCCTTCTCTATCTTGTGTCTTGACATTGATGGAGTATCAGCTTTTCTTACCACTAAACACATTACCTTGGCTATTTCCTTAGGGTTTATCTTCTATTGCACATCCTTCCTTAATATGGTGTATGATTTTTGCATGACCAAGTATAGATGCTCAACCGGATCTTTTTCACCCAAGCTTTTGAGTAAAGAAGATCTTGTGATATTGTTATCCAGATAATCTATTTGTTAGACTTTATCAAATCTATTTAGAGAAATTTGAATAGATTCTACTAACTTCTAGGAGAATTCCATAAAGGAGAATGAGTCTTTCTTGGGTTATCAACACACATTTAATCATTCCATGAAACCCATATCCCATATCAAGTTGAGAAAATGAGCTTACCTACTCAGCCTTGAGTTTGCTAAACCATCTTAAGGATAATTCCTTTAACATGCCTAGGAATTCTTCACATAGAGCATCATCTTGTTCTCCGGTCATTAGCATCATATTTGTTAGGACATTCAGATGGTTTTCCAAGTCTGTAAAGCCATTAAACCATTCGAGTACTACAATTCTTATTCGTTGTGTTGGTGCTTTAGGTGTACTCATAGTGAAAGGTGTTTGCCAATCATAACCAATTTCATTGTTTTTCTTCTTCTGTTTAGCCTATAGAGCTTCATACAACTTATAATTTATTAACATATAGATAAGATTGTCATCACCTTTAGTAGTTTATCGGTCACCATACCTTTGGTATTTCTCATCATTTGTGGTAGTCTTGCAGCCATTATTCGCATGGTGTTCCTCATCATCTGTGGCAATCTTGAAGCCCTCATTCGTATGGTGTTCTCATCATTTCTATTATGTCAATAACCATCACAATCCCTTCATGGACTTAAACACTTTAGTCTCCAATCTTGTCTTTTAGGGCTTAAAGAAATTAATTGCCTATATCTTCTAGTTCTCTTTATTCATGTGTCTTCCATTGAGTAAGCTTCCTCATCTTGGATGACCACAACATACATGTCTGGTCCTTTAGAAGGTCTAAGGCCTCTACTATAGTTTCTTAAGGGTTAGTTTGTTAGGACATTTCACTTTGATGTTGATCTAAGAGGATTGGTAGCTAACTTAAGGTATGTGTTAGTGGAGCTAGCGTCCTAAGACCATTTCTTGAATGGATACTCAAAGTTTAATTTTTATAGCTTGATGTTGAGAAGTAGATATCAGATTATCCTCCTTGGAGGGGTCACTAGTACTAGGATAAAAAGCGTGAAAGAGATAGATACGAGACATAGCTTTTTATTTAAGATGCCCACGGACAATGCCTATTGTTGTTGGCATTTTATGAACTAAGGTGTTACTAAGGAAACAATTTGAGATATAAAGTAAATAAGGAGTGCAAAGAGGAGATCTTAAAAGAGAGAAAAAAGAGGTAAAGTAAGAAGTTGTATTGATGATTTTGGTCCCTCAAAATGGGTATAAGACCACATATATATAGAGATAAGACCATAAACAAGGATACCAACTAATCATCTTTATTTAACAAGATAAACTAGTCTCTATCATACTATGAGAGCATGCTAATGAATGGGCGCATTGACACGTTCCTACCCATAAGTACACAGGGTCAGAGTAGTAGTCAAGGTCGATCCCACAGGGATTGGTGAATGACCACTAGAAAAATGATAGAACTTAGCTATGGCTAGACTACGAGATGATATGAAATAATAAATTGTAAGCTAAAATAACTAACGAAGCTAAAAAGAAAGGAAAATAGCACTCAAGTGACTCAAATAAATAGAAGAGCTACGGTTTCGGTTCATCGCCCCCGATCCTCTCATGTAATCAAATATCACATCACAAAATAATTCAACAATCATAACCAATAATGCCAAAAAGGATAGAAAGTGTTGTGCATTTTCAAGCCACAACCACCCTATTACATATCTATGGCCCTAACTATCTCTAGCTTAGAGTCTAATAGAATGTAATGCATTAAAGTCCATAAAGTTTCCCCCTTTATTGTTGTAGAGGTCAAATCGATCGTCTCTTGACCTACAATTTAATCTCCTGTTGTGCTATTGGGTCTAATACTAGATTATCTCTTGCTCTCACTGGTATTTCCCACATCAAAAATCAGAACCCGGCCGAGGTTCATAAAGTCGTCAATCAATCAATAACACAACACATAGATTATGAATTGAATAAAAAAGGATGCGATCATTCAACACATTAGGATCGGGGAAAATTCCCCTTCACCTTAGAACAAGATCTAGCCCATCAAATTCATAGCAAGAATATTAAAAACAACAAGAGATTCCATAAATAGAGAAAAGATCATTAGATAATACCCTTGATGTTCACAAATTCTTGCAAAAATTTAACTTCTTGAACCTCGGTCTCTAATTTACAAGAGAGATCTTGATGAATTGGGGAAGAGGATAGAGAAGAGAGAAAAGAAAGGGAGTGGAGGCTGCCTCGAGATATTAGAATGAGAGTTTTTATATTACCGCCTCGTGGATCCTTAGGGTATTAATAAAGATGCGCTTCGCGTGTCAGCTTTGACAATGATGCGTATTCTGACCATAACATTTTCATCGTAACTCTGATTAAGCTTATTTTGGATGAGTTGGAAAGATATTAAAAAGATATGCAACTTTGATGTTGAAAGAGTCTCAAAATTTAGATTTTTTCCTAGTCTAATTTCCACTTCTTTCAGGCCCATATACTTTAAATATGCATTTTTACTTTCATTTTATTCTAGAATTTACATTTTAGCTCTACATCTCTTTCCGCTTTAAATTTTGCTCCTCTTTACTCCTTTTTTTATCCTTTCTTCTTCCTTTAAGGTTATTATTTTTTCCATCCTTCATGATTTTTTTGTTACTTGAGACCCTGCAAATTTTCACAACACAAAGGCAGTTATAAGAACAAAAAGGGAGAATTCTAACTGAAATTAGAGTTAAAAAATCTTATAAACCTTAGGAATAAGATGTAAAAGTCACACTTATCAACTCCCCCATGCTTAAAAATTTTACTGTCCCCAAGCAAAGTAATACAAGAAACCCACCATGAGGAAAAAGAAAAGTAGTAGGATCCTTTTCTCAGAAAAGAGTGTTTAGCCCTTTCCTAGCACAAGAGTCAAGTAAGGAGCAATAAGACCCAATAATATAACAATTAAAAGCTCAAAATCCTTTTTCGAAAGATATTTAGGTTGCCCCCCGGATGTGAGAAATGTAACCATGCTATTGAGCTCTAGGGACCTACCATGCAACAAATGACATCCAACAGTGGATAACAGGCAACCATATACCAACTCACTCATCCCTCAAAGTTTCGAATTAGAATTCTCACTTTAGGTCTTGTAGACACACCTCTCATGTGTTTTATTTTATTTGAAGGTTTTGCTCTAGTCCTCTCACTCATGATCAAGATCATCCATATGCTTGGAATACTTTTTGATTCTCCACCACTATAAAGACTTATAACACACAAAAATCAAGAGGTCTTATTAGAGTTGTAATGGGGTTATGGGTTAAAAGGTTAGTACCAATGAGATATGTTTTTTTTAATAACATATATTTTACCATCCCAACTTTTCATCACGAAACACAAGCACCCCAAACTTCTTATTGATTCTTCTTCTTCTTCTTCTTTTTTTTTTGATAAGAGATATATCGATTTGGTTTTCATCATACACAACCATTTACATGTGTGGTTAGATTACATCATACTCCTAACTTCCTTTTTTTTTTTCAAATTGCACAAAAACCATTGATTCTAGACTTAGGGAGGGATAAAGGAAATTGGGTTACATGTGTGGTTAGATCAAGAAAAATGGCCATAAGTACAATGGGGTTAGCAAAGGATAAAATGTGAAGGTCAGACTATTTTGCTAATGTAGGTTATGACAAAAAAAACAAGTGCCTCTATCATTTTAATGCATGTTTAAGTCATATGTGGCTTTGAAGAAAACCATTACAAGTTTTAGTTTCCTAAGTCATGGTGGGAGACACACATAAAAGAAAAAATAAGAGACTATAGTGATGTATCAGTCTAAAGGCTCAAAGTCTCACTAGGTCCAAAATTCTCTAATTCTAACACCTTTTGGCAAAGAGTAAATAAGCATAAGTCAAACTATAATACCACATGAATGTTAAGGCATGCATAACCCTAAAGTTCTCAAACACAATTACACTTTTCTCATAACAATGCAACCAAAACATTTAAGCACATAGACACCCATTTTCAAAAGATGATTTAAAGGGTCTTATCATGCCAAACTAAACACTCATGCCATTACAAGACAAAACATACTCTTTAATATCATCAATGAAGGGTAATTTCCTTTTCTTTTCTTTTTTTGTTTTTCTTTTTTTATAGATAAATATCCAAAAGAAATAACCAAGGAAAAAGATAGCAACACTCATCAAAATAGAATAGGGAAGAACAAAATACTAACCGCATGAAAAGGATAGGCCATCTTATCCCCCATGCTTATGTATCAAATTATCCTCAACATGAAATAACATAAAAGAAAAGAGGGAGAAAAAAATCCATAAGGAAACAAAGAGAAAACAAACCAACAAAACCAAAATAAGAAAAATAAATATATTAGGTTGCCTCCCAAGAAGTGCTTGTTTATAGTCATTAGTTTGACTTTCTTGCTTCACTTAGGATCATCTAGAAGAATGGTGGTTTTGAGGGCTGAAACCTCACCACCTTCATACACCTTCAACCTTTGCTCATTCACTTTGAATGGTTCTTTATCGAGGCTAAAGATTTCGACTACTCCGGATGGAAAAACTTGTCTGATTGTGAATGGTCCTGACCATCGGGATCTAAGCTTTCTAGGGAACAATCGAAAATGAGAATTAAATAGAAGCACTTGTTGCCCCACTTCAAATTATCATTTGGTGATGCGTTGATCATGAATCCTTTTCTTGCACTCCTTTTATATCCTAGCACTCTCATATGCCTTAAGCCAGAATTTATCGAGTTCATTCAATTAAAGGAGCCTCTTCTCACCTGCAGCTTGCATATCAAATTTAAGGATATGGGTAGCCCAAAATTATTTATGCTCAAGTTCTATAGGGAGATGAAAAGATTTTCTGAAAACAAGATTATAAGGGCACATTCCTATGGGAGTTTTAAAAGCTATTCGGTAAGCCCATAGAGCATCGTCAAGTTTCAAGGACCAATTCTTTCTAGAAGAGTTTACCATTTTCTCAAGAATTCTCTTAAGCTCATGATTTGATACCTCCACTTGACCGCTATTTTGAGGATGGTATGGGGTAGAAACCTTATGGTTAACTCCATACTTACTCAAAAGAGCATTAAATGCTCTATTGCAAAAATGAGAACCCTCATCACTAATGATAGTCTTAGGTGTCCCAAACCTTGAAAAGTTATTCTTTTTCAAAAATTTGGTGATGAATTTTTCATCATTTGTGGGAGTGGATATAGCCTCTACCCACTTAGATACATAATCAACTGCCACAAGAATATACTCATTCAGCATAGACTTAGGAAATGGTCCCATAAAATCGATTCCCTAAACATCGAATAACTCCACTACAAGAATATTTGTGAGGGGCATCTCTTGTTTTCTAGAAATATTTCCCATTCTTTGACACCTATCACAAGTCTTAGAAAAGGAGTATGCATCATGAAATAAGGTAGGCCAATGGAATCCACATTGCAAGACTTTTGCAGCCGTTTTGGTGGGGCTGAAATGGCCACCACACTCTTTACTATGACAATGAGATAGTATAGAATGCATTTCATGCTCAGGGATGCATCTTCTAATGACATGATCAACACAAATCCTATAGAGTTAGGGATCATCCATCTAAGCAATTAATATGTTATTAATATGAGATTTCACTCTACATGAAATATGGATGGGGCATTACAAAGACCAAATAGAATCCGTCTATATGCGAAGGTGCCATAAGGACAAGTAAAGCTAGTCTTCTCATGGTCCTTAGGGGAAATAGGTATTTGCATATAACCAGAATACCCATCAAGAAAGCAATAATAGTTATGCCCTGCCAAGCGTTCAAGCATCTGGTTAATGAAGGGAAGGGGGAAGTGGTCTTTTCTAGTGGCATCATTCAACTTTCTAAAATCAATGCAGACATGCCAACCTGTAATAGTTCTAGTAGGCACCAATTCGTTATTATCATTCTTGACTACTGCGATACCCCCTTTCTTAGGAACCACTTGGATAGGACTAACCCAAGAGCTATCAGAGATTGGATAGATCATTCCTGCATCTAATAGCTTAATTACCTCCTTCTTTACCACCTCTTGCATTGTTAGGTTCAATCACCTTTGAGGTTGGATCACTTTCTTTTGGTTGTCTTCTATGAGAATTTTGAGCATGCACATGGAAGGGATAATCCCTCTAATATCAGCAATGGTCCATACGAAGGCCTTCTTTCGTTACTTAAGCACTCTCATCAATTTTTCTTCTTGCAAATTAGTCAAAGATGAATAAATAATGATGGGAAGTGTATCATTATGACCAAGAAATGCATATTTCAAATGCTAAGGTAGTGGCTTGAGCTCTAGTGTGGGAGG
Source organism: Tamarix chinensis (assembly GCA_030549775.1). Taxonomy (NCBI): domain Eukaryota; kingdom Viridiplantae; phylum Streptophyta; class Magnoliopsida; order Caryophyllales; family Tamaricaceae; genus Tamarix; species Tamarix chinensis. The sequence goes on along the minus strand of CM060181.1, from coordinate 33,485,958 downwards.
TTCCTCAATAGATGAATTCAATTTTGGAATCAGGGCCATCTCTAGCCCTCATAAGGGGACCATAGTGTGAAGACCATATGGTGGATGTGCATTCAAGTACTGTACAACCTCTTCTTCTTTCTCTTCATTTTCCCACTCTCTTTGTTGAGCCAAACATCTTTCCAAGGGATCCTCCACAACACTTGCTTGAAAAAAATCATCAATTACATTATCTAAGATATCAATGTGATAGCAAGTGTAATCATCTAACGGGTATTTCATGCTCTTAAATACATTAAAATTGACTTCTTTACCCTGGAAATGAATAATGAGCTTACCCTCTTGAACATCTATAAGAGTGCATCCTGTTGATAAGAAATGCCTACCAAGAATTAAGGGGAATTTGTGGTCTTCCTCCATATCTATCACAACAAAGTTAACAGGGAAGATAAATTTGTCAACTTTAACAAAAATGTCTTCAATAATGCCCCTTGGATATTTGATAGATTGATTAGCCAACTGAAGGGACATATTGGTGGGTTTTGGTTGCCCTAGTCCCAGACGCTTGAAAACAGAGAAAGGCATCACATTAATGCTAGCACCTAGATCACACAATACCTTCTCGAATTTTAGAACCCCAATTACACATAGGATAGTGAAACTTCCTGGATCCTTGTGCTTAGGAGGACTTTTGTTATGCAAGATTGCATAGCATTCCTCATTCAAACTTACTGTTTCAAACTCATTCAGTTTCTTCTTATGAGTGATTATGTCCTTTATAAACTTCCCATAACTGGGCATCTGTCTCACAATGATAAGCAAAGGCAAGTTAATGTGCACTTAAGCATATTAAGAAATTTTGCAAATTCAGCATCTAACTTGGGTTGTACAATCCTACTTGGAAATGGAGGAGGAGGAACATATGCCTTTACCTCTTGAGGTAAAGTGTGGATCGTCTCAGGTTGTGATTGAGACACTTTCTCTTTAGGAGCATTTTCTTTATCTTCCTTGGGTTCTTGAGGGTATGGTTTAGGTAGTGGTTTCCCACTCCTTAAGGCTATTGCATTGATTTGCTCTTTGGGGTTGATGATTGTATCACTAGGCAAAGTATTAGGTGCTCTCGCTGAAATGGCATTAGCAAGTTTTCCAATATGTGCCTCTAGGTTTTTGATGGATGCATCCTAATTTTTGAGGTAGGCGTCTTGTTTTTGAAGATGAGCTTGAATTTGAGCGTCATGTTTTTGAAGGGTTCTCTCGGTGCGAGTGATGAACTTGGACATCATCTCTTCAAGGGAAGAAGATTGAGGTTGTTAGGGAAGTAAAGGAGCTGGAGGTGTTGGTTGTTGTTGTGTGAATTTTGGAGGCTTTGTAGGAACTTCACTTCTTCAACTGAAGTTTGGATGGTTTCTCCATCCAAGATTTTACACATTGGAGTACGGATTGTTTGGTCTCCCATAACTATGCCCATGTAGTTTACTTGATCATAAGATTGTTGGAAAGGATTCCCAACTTGATATTCTGTGCTTAAATGTGATCCACCACATAACTCACATATAGGTGCATTAGCCTATACCCGCAGACAAGAAGTACTACCAATTTCGTCAAATTTTTAGCAAGAAAATTAATCTTAGCCTCTAATGCCGTGATGGAATCTAAAGAGTGAATTCCTAGAGTCCTTTGTATCAGGCATGTTCAGAGTGCCATCGGTGGAAATTCGAGGCTAGCTCCTCAATGAACTCATAAACCCGCTCTAGAGTCTTGTTCATAATGGTACCTCTTGCAGTTGCATCTATCATAGAATGGTTAGTAGCAGAGATACAATTATAAAAAGTTTTCATCTGAAGCCACATAGGCAGGCCGTGATGTGGGCACTTCCTAAGCAAATCCTTAAACTTTTCCCATGCATCATAAAGTGATTCAAGGTCATTTTGCATAAACGTAGTGATGTCATTCCGTAATTTTCTAGTTTTTGATGGTGGAAAATATTTAGAAAGGAAATACTTCATCAAATCGTCCCAAGTAGTAATAGAACCTGGGGCTAATGAGTGTAACCACCTCTTATCCTTATAACATAAAGAAAAAGGAAAAAATCTAAGCCTAATTGCATCATTAGAAACACCATTTAGCTTATAAGTGTCACAGATTTCTACAAAGTTAGCAATGTGGGAGTGGGGATCTTCATTAAGGTTGCCTCCAAATTGAACTGATGTTTGTAGCATCTAGATAATGGCCAGGTTGATCTCGAAATTATTAGCTTGTAGGGCCGGTCTTTGTATGCTTGAGGTTGAGCCATGAAGGCTTGGTGTAGCATAGTCCCGAAGCGACCTAGGAATGGGAGCTTACTCATGGATAGGAGTTTGTTCTTGGAGTAGGATGTGCCCTTGTGGTGGGATTTGTCCATCATGGGGTGGAGGATTGGTTTCCATTTCAGTGTTTTTGGTGTGTGACCTGCGTAAATGTGAGATAGTCCTCTTGATCTTGAGATCAAGTGGCACTAGATCACCCCCACTAGCGTGGGTCATGCACTAATGCACCTGCACTAAATCAAACACTCCTACACCCAAGATTAGTCAACCACAACAAAAATAATGTAAAAAGAAAATAAATAAATTTATAGATCATAATAAATTCCTTGAGTCCTAATGTCTCTCACTACCAATCCCTGGCAATGACGCCAAAAACTTGACACGTTCCTACCCGCAAGTGCACGGGGTCAGAGTAGTAGTCAACGTCGATCCCACAGGGATTGGTGAATAACCACTAGGACAATGATAAAACTTATCTATGCCTAGACTACGAGATGATATGAAATGATAAATTGTAAGCTAAAATAACTAACTAAGCTAAAAAAAAAGGAAAATAGCACTCAAGTGACTCAAATAAATAGAAGAGCTACGGTTCTGGTTCATCACCCCCGATCCTCACATGTAATCAAATATCACATCACAAAATAATTCAACAATCATAATCAATCATGCCAACAAGGATAGAAAGTGTTGTGCTTTCTCAAGCCACAACCACCCTATTACATATCTATGGCCCTAACTATCTCTAGCTTAGAGTCTAATAGAATGTAATGCATTAAAGTCCATAAAGTTTCCTCCTTTATTGTTGTAGAGGTCAAATCGATCGTCTCTCGACCTACAATTTAATCTTCCATTGTGCTATTGGGTCTAATACTGGATTATCTCTTGATCTCACCGGTATTTCCCACACCAAAAATCGGAACCCGGCCGCTATTCATAAATCCATCAATCAATCAATAACACAACACATAGATTATGAATTAAATAAAAAAGGATGCAATCATTCAACACATTAGGATTGGGCAAAATTCCCCTTCACCTTAGCACAAGATGTAGCCCATCAAATTCAATCATATCAAAGCCATCATACATCTTTGAAATATGGATGGGGCATTTAGGTTATTCTTCTTTTATTGGACCACCACTCCTTAAAATTAAAAATGTTAGTTTAGAAAAGACCTATATTAGTATTAATAGTGAATAATTATTCCTTTTGTCATCTATGATTAAGCAATGGATTTAAGAACTCAAGAAACCATTAATGAGCATAATAGATAAGGTAAGAACTTTATATAGTTGAATTTTTATTGAAATCGCTTATTGCTTGGAATGATATGGTATGTGGAATTTGGTGTGATATGAAATCTCATGGTAATAACATGTTATCTAATCCTTGATTAGCTACCGAGGGTTAATATATCTTTGAATTGGCTCATACTTTATTCCATGATCTTCATTAATCCTAGTGCCTTTCCTACTCTAGACATAGGTCATCAATACTAAAGGATATGTTCACCATATAGATATTATTTAGCTTTGTTGGAATTTATTTCCATTAATGTATTTGGTGTGACCTCCATGGGCTTTGAGAGTCCATATGGGATAATCCTATCTATTACCTAAGAAATTAGTATAGAGGAAATCTTATGTTCACCTAATAAAAGATAATAACAAGATTGAACCATAGTGTTCTATTAATTGGCCTTGAATTATTTTATCCTTAACCTTGGTATGTTTATTTCACTGACATAATACTTGGTGTTACCCTCATAAGTATGTAAGAACTCAGGATTTACTCAAGTTATCAATGATTGTATAACCCTCTTTATTTCTCTAGAAATAGATATAAAGGAAATCCTATATTCACCTAGCAAAATATAATGCTTTGAATGAATCATAGGGGTGTATGAATTAGCCTTATATTTTGGTATGATCAATATTAATATGATTATGTCATTAATGGATACTTTTTTTCACCCTCATAAGTGTTTAAGAAGTAATGCTTGACCTAAGTTATGAATGATTGCATAATTCTACTCATTATTATATAATTTCCATATCCTTGCATGTACTATGAATTAGTGCATGACATATACTATATCTAACCATGATCCTCCTATGGTAAGAACCCATTGTTGGAGTAACATATGCATATCTGAATGCTGAGTACTCTATGGAATATACTCTATGCACTGTTGTAGATATTATCAAAGGGATCTATGCTTTCTCAAGAATATGATGTATATATGTCAAGTATGGTATGGCATGTACATGCCTACATGTATAAAAAAGTATGATCTAATATGTTTTAGTAGTTTGAAGTATGTGCAAAGATGACCTTATGTGAAAGTATGTGTACACCATAATAGGGATTTTGCATGCATGTTTTAGTAAATTGTAGCATGAGCATGTTGTCTAGATCTTGAACATATCATGATCCACATAGTAGTGGAAGATTAGCTTGCTGAGTATGTATGCATAATATTAGGGTTGTTTTGCAATCTCTTACTCAGTCCCATGAACAAGAGGTCTCTCTTAGGTTTTTGAAAATGTTGAGTGAATAGTTTAATCTCTTGTTCAATATAGTTGGGTTATTTGAGCATAGAAATTTTTGGAAGCATCTTCTTTATTGGCCCCTATGTGACTAAATCGTCTTCCCTTGTAATTGTTTTCCTCTAATTAACATATCTCCTCTTTTGTATTTTTATATATATTTTTGGCTTATATAGCCTTGGGTTTTTAAACCTTAAATTTCATATATTAATTAATTTTCAAGATCAATCTAGTTTTTCTATGTGTTGAGGTTTGCAGGATATTTAGCCTTGTGCCTGACATGAGATAGGCGGTGAGACGTTTATTATATGTGTGGCATATCATCAACACCCCATTTTTTTAATATTATCTTTATATTTCTATAACGAAAAATGAGGGTATTTTAATGAGACTATTAGTTACATTGAACAAAAAAAAAGGCTAAATGCAAGAGGCCACCTTATTAGTTTATGCAAACACTTAACTAGTACACTTGAAAAACCATTTTCTTCTTTATTTTTCAATGTTTTACAAATTCTTCACAAATAAATCACAAAATAAATTTCCAAAATTATATCAAACACCATCATATCATCATAATATAGGTCTAAGTTAAGAGGTGTTACACTAAGATACTACTTCATACTTGCTGTTATATATACCCTAATAACTAAGGGAATTATCATGATCTAGCTATTGATGCATGATATGGAAAGAAAGATATAAGAAATATAAGGCCTTCTAATGTTAATTTAAATATTATATTAAATGGATGGTGATGATATAATCCATATTTAGTTAAGAATATCGAGCAAACATACTACATTCTCCACCATGAAATTAAATCATGACAACATAATAAGAAACAAAATCCCAACCAACAAAATATGAATTAATGTCCCAAAAAATTATATAAGAACTAAATCTATGACATTGATAGGTATCCTAACCATTAAGTGTCATCATCCCCTAAATATACCAATGGTATACATACAGTAAGAGAGGTATTGGAGTTAATGAGAATTTAAGAGTTTGAGAAATATCAGCTCGATCAAATTAATAATAATAATGATAATATTTAGGTTAAGAGAGGTATATAAGAACCTTTAAATTAGGTGAAATATAACATAAGATACCCTTTGGTTAGCTATTTTAAGAGTCAGAGATGCATTAGCTCAGTTGAAATTTTCCCTTTAGGTTGTTGATAACTTATTAAGAATGAATACTTCACACAAAAGGCCAATGAAGATATTATATAAGGCTCTTATGTTCCTCATAATTAACTAGTTAGAGATGATAAGGCAATATTACAAACAATTACTCAACCATAGCAACACTTACATAATTCATACATTTTCCATTTCTTCATAAATAGAAGTCTTAGATCAGACTAGGGTTAAACATCTAACCAATCATACCTTCATTTAGTTTTCATTACTCAAGGATAGTTTCAAAGATTAAAAGCATGCATAAGATTTCACAAAATCCAAAAATGACAAAGAGACACATTCTAACCAAAACTGTTGACTAGATAACCTAACCAATCAACTATTCTGGGAACCCTTCTATAGGTTTAGTTAAACTAGCTGCTGGATTCAAGCTAACACTAAAACCCTTTATATTACAAACTAAAAATTGGATTAGCTAACATAAAAAATAGATTTTTATAGGATTTAGCCAATTATTTTTCCCAAAAAAATCAACCAGTTTAGGAAAACACAACCCTAAACATGCATTTTCACACACACAATTAGAGTCCTCATGTTTTCATGTTATGCATACACATCAATCATTATGCATATATGGTTTGAAAATTAATAATCAAAAGTTTAAAATTATTTATATCTAATCATACTCATCTTCATGCCAACATATATTAAGGATTATGCTAAACATAATCAAGTTCAAACTAGCTAGAAAAACCTTACAATTCATGAAAACTCTTGCAAAAACCTTGTTCTTCACACGATGTGTGTGGGAATATAGAATTATAAAATTTGTAAAAAGAATGCTCTATTATGTTGCAATTAAGAAGAACAAGTCTCAAATATGATGAATTAATGATATAAAGATTCTAATAAGGTAGAATAATGAAAATAGTTATTTAATGATGGTGATAATGATTCAGTGGTGATGGATGAATGATGATGATGGTTTGAATTTGAAGAGATGATAATGATAATTATTTAACATTGATTAGATGATGATGTTGATGGTTTGATGATTAGGGTTTGAGAATAGGGGGATTCATGGGTTAGGGTTAGGGTTAAGTTTTAAAAATTAGGTTTAGAGTTACAGTTTGGTTCAAAACTTAGGGTTAGGGTTTTGAATTAGGGTTTTGATTTTTGGAATTTGTTTTTAGACAATGAATAAGGCTAGAAGGGTGTGGGTTATAGAGTTTAGAAAAGATAGTATTTAATCCCTAATTCAAACAAACGAAGAGATTAAGGGTTTTAATATTAATCATTCACATAGATTCGATTAAACTTGAGATGAACTCAGAACAAATTTCATTTCCTGCAATTTGTATTCAAATTCAATTCTTCATGTCCCTCTAATCGTAGGTTGGCTTTAGATAGCCAAGCTACCAATTACAAGATACTAGCTAAAGAGAATAATTCTTCAAAAGATACTTGACATAGGAGAAAACACTCAAGAATTGGCATTCATCATTATGGAACAAATTGTTCTTCATCTAGCCATGATCTCTAATGAAAACTAAATCCAAAAGGAAGGTTACATTTATATAAATGTACCAAAGAAGCTACCAAGTGTCTATGTGCATGTGCATGGCATGCATGGCATGTATGGATGCATGAACACGTGCATGGGGAGAATATATATAGCTTGGATGTGTGAAATTATTAATTTATCTAATTAATTAATTAAGTATTATGGTTGGATATTAGGTAGAGCATAAAGCTAGTATAAAGTAGCATAACATATTTTATCTTGGTATTTTTTGAATTATGATTTTTAGCTAAATGGTAGGTTGGCTATATAAGCCATTGAAAGCCACGATTATAAAGATTTGATGATCAATCCAAGTTAATCGAATTTGTATGAATGATTAAGCTTGAAAATTTTAATCTCTTTGTCTGTGTGAATTAGAGATTAAGTCCTATCCTTTCTGCTTTCCATAATTCACATTTTTTAGCCACCATTATCATCCAAACATAACCTAAAGTTGAAGCTAATTTAAGCCCTAAACCGATTTGGCATTAGAAACCCTAATTCTGTCGTTTGAACCTAAACCTAACCCTAACCCCACAACATCATCTTCCATTACACCCTAACCTTCAAAGCTCATCATCATTAGAGTATCATTTTTGAATCCATGACATAACTAACTCATTTTATTTGAATCAACATAATAATTAATACATCTTATTCAAATCATCATCATTCATTACCCATTGTCACCGAATCATACTCATCTTATTCAAATCATCACCATCATCCTTCCATCCTATTCGAACACTTTAAACCCTAATAAACCATCACCAAAACTTATTCTAATTAATACCAACATAAGCGAGCCATAATATCACCAATTTGAGAATTCTATCCTCCCACACACATAATTTTTTTTATCAAAGCCTTAGGTTGGAGCTATTGCAATCAAGATTCAATCTTTCTTTCAAGATTCATCAATATTCCTCAAGATTCTTCATGAAAGTGTGTCATCTTCAAGATTCTCCAAGAAATTATCAAGAAAAGACAAAAGGGATGAGCACTTGAGGGTGTGTTTGGGAGAATAATATTCGGTTAGTGAAGAGAAAGGATGGAGATCCAAGGTGAGGACTTCAGAGATAATCTCAAGACCTTGATGGAAAAAATAAAGGAGGTAAAATTACATGTGAGGAGAATATAAGCTTCCTAAGTGCACGAGTCCTATGTGCGGCCACAAAACTGAAGGGAACAAGTAGAGGAAGACCTTGTGAGAAGGGCACAAAACTGAGTAGAAGAATAAGAAGAGAGCATGGGGAATTATGTAAGACCACATGACACCTCAAGGAAAACCTATGATAATATGGAAAAAGGAATCGGCTTTGATCTTCCAAAATTTGAAGGTAATATTAACCCAATATCATTTCTCAAATGATCGCAAATTAATCAATTAATTTTCGAGTATAGGGAAATTGATGAGGAGAAAGGGTGTTAAATAGCAATATTAAAGTTTAAGAAGTTATCTAGATTGTGGTACGATAATTTATAAAGGAGATGGAAGAGAGAAGAAAAATCAAAGATTGGGTCATGGGAAAAATAACACTTGAAGAAGAAATTTGTGCCTCGAGAATGAGAGCAAGAAAATTTTATAAAAATGACTATGTTGAGGCAAGGGTTACTTGGATTTGAATAATACTTTTTAGAGTTTGAAAGGTTTGGTCTAATATATAATGTCTAAGGAAGAGAAGAACAAAGGTGTGCACAATTCATCACGGGTTTAAATATGAATCTTTGGAAGAAGGTATAGGTGTATCCTTATAAATTGTTTGAAGATCTAGCAAAGTTAGCAATTAAGTTTGAGAAAAAGTTGAAGAAAAAAAATCCACGAAGCAAGTCAACCAATGCTCCATATGGTTCAACTTTCAAGGTTGTGTCGAAGCCACCAATTTCTTAAGCCACAAACTAAGACAATGTTAGAAGGTTCACTCATGAAGAAAAGGACAAGGATCAAGTAGTTGATAAGGTGAACAAGTAGTGCTTCAAGTGTAGAGGTTATCGCCACTTTGCTCAGGATTTTCCAAACCAAAGGGCATTGACTTTGAAGGAGATAGCAAATATCGATGCTTCCAAAGAGAATGAAGACCTTGATGAAGACTTTGAAGAAGAAAGTGATAGCCTAAAGAATACTTTTAAAGAAGTCCAAGTGGATTGCTATGTGTTGCAAAGGGTGCTCTGAGTACAACAACAACCTTTACTTACTCAAAGCAAGAAGATTTTCAAAGCTAAATGATTAATTGGCGATAAAATGTGTGAATTCGTCATTAACAGTATCTCATGCACTAATGCTACTAGTAAGAAGATGGTGAATAAGCTCGGTTTGGAGACCAAGGTTCATCTAAGACCATATTCACTCTAATGCCTCAACAATGATAAAGGCATAAGGGTAACCAAACAAACTCTTATCACTTTTAAGATTGGAAATTATTTTGATGATGTATTCAGCGATATTCTGCATATGGATGCTTGTCACATTTTGTTGGGAAGGATGTAACAATTTGATAAGAAGATTGATGTTGATCCTTAAGGAGTGTGAGATGAATGAAGAAATCAAAGATAGGAAGATATTCTATGCATTGGTGGTAAAGGAGGTCCAACAAGGGGAGATTATTTATATGGATCCCAAATTGCTCCAAGTGTTAAAAGAGTATGTTAATGTTTTGCCGGAAGAGTTGCCAAGTAGGTTACCTCCTTTGAGGGGTATTGAGCATGCTATTAATCTCATGCTAGGAATTCCATTACCGAATAAACTAGCTTATAGATGTAATCCCAAGGAGGCTAAGGAGCTATAGAAACATGTGCAAGAGTTGTTATGTTGAGGTTATATTTGGGAGAGTATGAGTCCATGCAAAGTTCAAGCTTTGTTGGTACCTAAGAAGGATGGTACGTGGAGAATTTGTATTGATTTGAGAGCAATCAACAACATCACAATCAAGTACACATTCGATGCCTAGATTGGATGACATGTTACATGAGTTACATGGTGCAAAAGTATTCTAAAAAATTGATCTTAGGAGCAGTTACCATCAAATGAGAATAAGGGAAGAGGATGAGAGGAAGATAGATTTCAAGACCAAGACAACTTTCAAGACTATGATTGATGACTGAGGTACTTAGACCATTCCTTAGAGTCTTTGTTGTTGTTTACCTTGATGATATCTTGGTATGTAGCAAAAGTGAGTTCGAGCACATACAACACTTAAAGAGGATATTTGACAAGTTTAGAGAGGTGAATGTTTATAGTAAGTTAGAGAAATGTGATTTTATAATGGAGAGGGTGGTTTTCCTCGGTTATATTATGAGTAGAGATGGTATTAGAGTTGATCCGTCAAAGGTAAAAGCTATCCAAATATGGGTTATTTCTTCTAATGTCCACGAAGTTTGAAGTTTCCATAGGTTGGCCTCATACTTTTGGAGGTTCATCAAAGACTTCTCCACCATTGAAGCACCTATCACACAATTGATGATTAAAAGAGAGTTCTGTTGGAATGATCAAGGGACAAAAGCTTTTAAAAACTTAAAGACAAAGCTCACAAATGTACCATTTTTATCTTTACCCTTTTTTTTTTATAAATTTTTGGAATTCACATGTGATGCTAGTGGTGTAGGAATTGGGGGTGTTCCTTCAAAAGTAAGGAAGGTGATTGCTTTCTTTAGTGAAAAGTTGAATGGTGCAAGACCCAACTATCTTACCTATGATAAAGAGTTCCATGTTACTATGCATTGTCTAAAAATGGCAACAATGGATTGCTTATGCAACAACCAAATTAGAGGGAAGGATTACCCATGATCTTACCCCCTCACATCCATATAAACCCTGTAGGAATGTAATCTCCGCCCATAGGCAATGATCGTAACCGAGCCATCCGAGATTATGGTGTGCTTGTCCAATACCACCTTAACTCTACCATCGCCCATCTAAAAATCCAAGCCCCTCACTTTCACCTTAAACCTATCATGTTCCATATGCTATAGAACCTAGGGCAATTTAGTGGCCAACCCATTGAAGACCCAAACCTTCATCTTAGAGCATTTATGGAAGTTAGTGATACTTTAAAAATTTTGGGAATTCTAGAAACCTCCCTACGACTTAACTTATTCCCTTATTACCTGAGTGACCAAGCTAGGGAGTGGATGACTTCCCTAACAACTGGTTTAATCACCTTTAGGGATGATTTAGTTCAAAATTTTCTCTGGCAATATTTCCCTCCTAGTAAGAATTCTAAGATTAGGCATAACATTATGACATTTTTGCAAGAAGAGGATGAGATACTTCACGATGCATGGGATATATTTAAGGAATTGTTAGGAAAACGTCTAAACCACATAATCCCTCATTGGTTTCAAATAGAAACATTCTATCATGAACTAGATCCCTACTCATGAAACTTAGTAGATGCCTCACCTAATGAAACCCTGCTATGTAAAACCTATGACCAAGCCTATGAGATTATTGAGACCATAGCCTGCAACAACCAGTAGTGGGGAAGTACCAAGAGCTTTCATAAGGTGAGAGCAGTGGGAGCATTCAAAGTTGACACCATCACAACCCTAATAGCTAAGGTATTATCTATGTCTAACCTATTCACAAATATTACTCCCACTAACTTGCAGGTATAGAGAAGAGAGGAACATTCCACTAATTCAATAGTTGTAGTATCATGGGTATATTGTGGATGGATAAGGTCATCTATTCGAGCAATGTCAAGCACATCCAATTTCGTTGAACTACGTGGGAAATCAAGCCAGGACTTCTCAGCAGCCGAATGGTATCATTATAACCCAACCTAGAGACAACATCCTAATTTTTTACGGTCTAACAAAAATAATGTGCAAAACCCGACCAATCAATATAACCAACAATTCTATTACCAACCTCAACCCCAACACCCTTAACAATTACAATCTCACCAACATCCTACCAAACACAATAACTCAAACTGTTTGAAAAATATTCTGAAGGAATACATGGTAAAAGCTGATGCTACAATCTAGATAGAAACAAAACCTCCCTATGAAACCTAGAAACCCAAATGGTGTAGCTAGCTACACCCCTAAGTAGAAGACTCTATTGCACTTTGCCCAGTGATACTGAGAACCCTAGAAGAGAAGGTAAGGAGTAGTGTAAAGCCATTACCCTCATATTGGGTACGGAAATTATACCTCCCTGCCAACAGGATAAACTAAGAAGGAGCACCACTGTCAAATAGGCGAGCAACGTAGAACCCTTAGAGAGAAGGTCAAATTGTGCATCTTCCCACCTACAAACTAATCCTACCAAAAATCCTGAAGAATACACCACTTCAACACCTAAACCACAAAAGAACAGTAAGCCATTATCAAACATCATTCCTAAACCCTTTATCCCATCACCACTTTCCCTCTGTGCCTCAAACATCAGCAACAAGACAAGAAATTTGATGAGTTCCTAGATATTCTTCATCAATTGCATATCAATAGCCCATTGGTGTAAGCCCTCCAATAGATGCTTAATTATGCAAAATTTTTAAAGGACATATTAACACGAAAGAGAAGACGATGTGAATATGAGATGGTGGAAATGACCTAGGGATTAGTTTGATTTTCTAATAAAAACTACCCAACAAATTGAAGGACCCTAGCAATTTCACCATCCCATTCCATCAGAGACATGTAATATGGTATGACCCTATGTAACCTTGGTGCTAGTATCGATCTTATGCCTATATCCATTTTCAAGAAGTAAGGTATTAGGGAAGCAAGCTTGCCACCATCATCTTAAAGCTAGCTGATTGATCATGTGCCTACTCTAAGGGAAAGATTGAAGATATGTTAGTGAAGCTAGACTTGTTCAAATTCCCCGTAGACTTTATAATTCTCAACCCTGAAGTCGACAAGGAGGTCCCTATCATTTTGGGCAGGCCTTTCTTGGCCATTGGTAAGATCTTAATAGATGTTCAGAGGGGAGAATTGATAATGAGAGTCAATGAGGTGCAGATAAATTTCAATGTTTTCAATTAATTGAAAATACTAAAAGAGGATCTTAATAAGTATTTACGAGTTGGCATTATTGATTTAATTATTTATGATGAGTTTGATGTGGGTACATTTCATGAGGAATCTAGCTTTTTTGATGCATACCATCTAACTAGCAGTTACCTTACTCATTAGTCCAATGAATAGGATGATAAAGACATGGCAGAGTGCAGCTGGATAAATTAGTCAACAACTAAAGAACCTTTTAGTTTGAATAGTGGAGAGATACAACTAGTCAAACCATTAATTGAGGAGCCTCCCAAGCTAGAACTTAAGCCATTACCAGCTCACTTGATGTATGCATATTTAGGTAATGTGGACACCCTACAAGTTATTATATCACCTACCTTATCAAAATTTCAATAGGACTTGCTAGTTACCTGTTACAAAAACACAATAAGGCAGTAGGATGAACCATGGTAGATATTTATCGAATCAACCCAACATTATGCATGCAAAATATTTTACTAGAAGAGCCATCAAGTTCATCAATCGAGCAATAGTGAAGGCTCAACTCAACAATAAAGGAGGTAGTGAAGAAAGAAATCATCAAATTTCTTGACCTAGTTATTATCTATTCAATATCTGATAGTAATTGGATAAGTCCTGTTCAATGTGTTCCAAAAAAAAGGAGGTATGATTGTTATTCAAAATTTTTAGAACAAGTTAACCATGACTTGGATAGTCATAGGGTTTTGTATTTTCATGGATTATAGAAAAATCAATAAAGCCACTCGGAAAGATCTTTTCCCTCACCCTTTTATTGATTAAATTCTTAAGAGATAGGTAGGAAGAACTTTTAGTTTTTTTTAGATGGATACTCAGGTTATAACCAAATAGCTAATACACTAAAAGATCAACATAAAATCACATTCATATGCTGTTATAGCACATTTATATTTCTATAGATGACTTTTGCATATGTAGTGCACCCGCAAATTTTTATTGGTGCATGATGGCTATATTCTCTAACATGGTAGATATTTTTATGGACACTTTTTCTATTTTTGGAGTAAGTTTTGAGGATTACCTGATAAACTTAAAAAGTGTGTTGGTAAGGTGTGAACAGATCAACTTAGTCCTTAACTAGAAAAAATGTCATGTTATGGTTCACAAAGGTGTTGTTTTAGGTCATAGGGTCTCACCTAAAGAAATAGAGATTGATAGGGCAAATGTGGAGGTCATAAAAAAATTACCTCCTCCAACCACTATTAAAGGTGTGAGAAGTTTTCTAAGACATGGTGTATTCTACCAAAGGTTTATCAAGGATTTCTCCAAAATTGCTAAACCCCTTTGTCAATTATTGAACAGGATAAAAAATTTGATTTTAAAACTTTTTGAAAGGCAGCCTTTGAAAGAATAAAGTTAGTACTCACTAAAGCCCCTATTATAGTAGGACCTGACTGGACTCTACCTTTTGAACTAATGTGTGATGCGAGTGATTGTGCTATAGGAGTAGTCTTAGGACAACAAAAGAACAAGTACTTCCACAACATCTACTACACTAGTAAAAACTTCAATGAGGCAAAACAAATTACACCATTATAGAAAAGGAATTACTGGAAGTAGTATTTACATTTGATGAGTTTTGATTTTATCTCCTAAGAAGTAAAGTGATTGTATTTATTGACCATGCTGCTTTTCGTTTTTTATTTGCTAAAAAAGATGCCAAACTAAGATTGCTAAGGTGGATATTTTTTTTAATAAGTAAAAATAAATTTATAAATAGAACAACCAGAAGGCGAAAAGTACAACCAACACATTACATGACCAGATTGTCAATACAATGATGCCATCGATCATAATTGCTTTTACGATCCAAATGCAAACATATAATAGCTATAATAAAACTAATGTCTCTTAGCAAAATGCTACTAGTGTAGGCTAAATTACAAAAAATTCTTGAATTACATTCATACCAAATTAAAGTAATAAAGGTGACAAAGGAAGCATGTAATATAGCCTTCTTCTCCTCGGGTTATCTCGTAGAGTGTGCCAAGACTTTAATCTCCTCATCCCAATAGCGTACAACATCTCGACGATGAAATGCCATTCTTATCTTACTCTATATCCCCGAACTAAAAGCACATTCTATGAACAGATGTTGTATAGATTCATCTTTATTTTCAGTACAAAGAACACATGTTGGATCATCTAAAAGACCCATCTTTTGCAATCTCACCTTGGTAAGCAATCGCCCATGAATAGTAAGCCACATGATAAAGTCATGCTTAGGAGCAGCAAGAGAACACTAAACTAAAGGGTACCACCAAACCCTTTCCCTCCTATAATGCAAAAAATCATAAGCCTTGCTAATGCTATAGGTACCCTCGTTAAACATCATCGGATAAGACCCATGAAGAAAATAAGGGGCAAAGGTAGTGCGAAGATTAAGAACCTATTTAAGAGGCTAGGAACATAAGTGGTCCACCGAGAAGCTCCACACAGTACCTGACCTAAAATAGATGGCATGGACCCATTTCACCCACAAAGAGTCTTTCTTATTATAGATATTCCAAAGGACTTTCCCGTAAGGCTGCTCTATTCCATATTGAGAGATCAATAAGCCCCAAACCTCCTTCTTTTTTTGGAGTACACACCACCCGCCACACTATTAATGCTTTCCTAGAGGTATCAACATTTCCGGTCCATAAAAAATTCCTACACATGCTCTTCAATTGCTGAATCAACTTCAAAGGTAGGATGAAAACTTGACACCAATACATCTGAATGCTAAAGATCACAAACTAAAGAAGCTGGGCCCTACTCGCATAGGAAAGAAGATGAGAATGCCAAGCAGAAATCCTCCTCGCAACCTTATGAATCAGATCTTACATCTGAGCCTTAGTTAAATGAGTAGAGGAGAGAGGAACCCCCAGATAAGAAAAGAAAAAACTTCCCTTAGAAAAGTGAAGCGCCTGGAGGATCTGGGCCTTAGTCCTTGCATCCACGCCCCCAAAATAAATACAAAATTTTTGAGGATGAATGATAAGGCTGGACCTTTCCGAAAATTCAACCATCACCTCCATAAGTTTTACAACTAATTTAAACTCCCCTCGACATAAAAGGAGCAAATCATCAGTGAACGCAAGATTGATGATTTGAAGCCTTTTGCACTTAGGATGACCTCAAAAGTCTTCATCCCACCATAAACGCTTAAAAATTCTAGACAAATAATCAATCACAAGCACGAATAAAAAAGGAGAGAGTGGATCACCATGCCTAAGGCCCCGAATACCACGAAATGGAGAAGAAAGCTCCCCATTTAAAGATAAAGAATAAGAGGCCGAAGTAAGACAAGCAAGAATAAGCTTTACCATATGAAGGGGAAAACCATAAGCATGAAGTACCTTTTGCAAGAATAACCAGTTAACAGAATCATAGGCCTTTCGAATATCGAGCTGCAGCATACATCTCGGGGAGACATGATTGTGAGAATATATCCTAACCAGCTCAAAAGCAAGTAAAATGTTGTCACCTATACACCTGCCTTTGACAAAACCTAACTGAGCTTGATCAATGAGCAAAGGCATAATGGGTTGGAGCCTGGCTATGAGTATTTTAGATATTATCTTGTAAATCACCCCACAACACGATATTGGATGATACTCACTAAATTTGGACGCATTCACTTTTTTAGGAATAAGAGTGAGAGCAGTAACATTAATCTATTGGGGAACAACCCCAGAAGAAAAAGAATTAGCAACAGCTTCTACAATCTCTTCTTCAATCACACCCCAAGATTTCTTGAAAAACACAGATGAAAAACCATCCACCCTAGAGCCTTATTATCTCCTATAGAAAAAACTGCATCTTTAACTTCAGTATGTGAGACTGGAGCCAGGAGATGATGACGATGTGAGTCTAAAAGAGAACCCCTTAAATCCACCACCTCCTGCTCAATAGCACCCATAGCAGACCTTGGGTACCCAAGAAGATTCTTATAAAACACCTTAAATGCAGATTTGATCTGAGAAGGTTCGGTGAGAATAGAGCCATCGTCAAGCTCAATTCTAGTGACAACATTCTTGTTTTGATTACCCTTAACATGAGCAAAAAAATATTTGTGGTTAGAGTCCCCAACCTTGATCCACTTGACTTTTGCTTTCTACTTCAAAAACAACTCTTCAAAGCGAGACAACCTCTCAAACTCAACTTCACAACCCCATAAAACCTACCTTACAGTATCGCTTCCTGGGTCTTTGAGCAAAGCATTCTGAGCTTCATGCAATGCATTACATGCCGTTGTCACCTTTGAACTAATAGAACCATACTTGGCCTTGCTGAGATCTTTAAAGGCTGGATTTAAGTTTGGAAACTTCCGATGAATATCAATGAGAAGATTACCCAAAGGTACACACCACCAATGACAAGAAACAATACCAAGAAAATCCTCGTCCTCAGCCCAAAAATTATTAAACCTAAAAGGTTTCCTAACAGAGCAATAAGACCGCAAGTGAACAATGACAGGGCAATGATTAAAAATACCTGGCGTATGAAACACAACATAAGAATGAGTGAAAGAAGACAACCGGGAAGTGTTGATTAATGCACGATCAAGCTTGCATGCCACAACATCGTTCCCCCTTATCTTGTTAAACCATGCAAGAAAATTTCCATACCCCTTGATATATACAAGCCCCATCTCATGCACACACTTTAGAAAATCTAAAGAATCATGCATATAAGAAGGGTCACCCCCAACTTTTTCCTCCAGTTTTAAGATCACATTAAAATCTCCCATTAACACCCATAGAATATGTGGTCTTGGTTGATTACAAAGCCAAATCCAAATGGATCTCCTAGCAAGTCTCATAGTAAAAGCATAAACAAAACCAGCCACAAAAGACACACTCCCACTAGTAGCAACTACATTACATAAAATACATTGGTCGGTAGATCCCAATAGAGACACCGTCCACACATTCAGATCCCAATGGACCCAAATTCTCCCATTACCATGGGATTGATAATTATTTAAGCAACACCAACTCCTTTCAATCTAAGAAGCTACCACCTTCAATTTACCCACCTTAACTCGGGTTTCTACTAACCCAACAAGAGAAAAGCCACACTTCTTGATCCATTCTTGCACTTCCTTTTGCTTGAATGGATCGTTTATTCCATGAACATTCTAGCAGCCTAGCATGAGGGACCTAGATCAAGCAACGAAACACCATGAAATGCCCCGAAAAATTCTAATCTAAAATATTATATTTAAATGAGCTTTTATCATAAATATTAATTAAATTAATTATTTTAATTAAAATAAAAAGGAAATTAATTAGGGAAAATCAAGGATAAATTTATAAGTATGTTAATTAAGAGAAATTGGGTATTTTAGCTAATTAAGGATTTGTATTTTAGAAATTGACTAAATAAATTATTTTATTTAAAATAATGAGGAGAAAATAGTTTAAAATTAATATTAATTTTATAAATAATTTAATGGAAGAAAATTAGGGTGTTTTGCTAATTTAAATGGAATTTATGAAAAATCTTTTAAAAATCCTAATTTAGCCTAAAAAGGGATTTAAATATTATTTTATTTAAATATTATTATTTTTAAATATCCTAAATATTTAGATTAATTTAATTGGGCCTAACCTATTTTATTTCTCCTTTCCTTTTTCCCTTTTTCTTTTTCTTCTTTTTCTTTTTTTCCTCTTCTTCTCGCCGAACTGGGCCAGCTCGCGGCCCAGTTCCCCTTTTTCTTTTCTTCTTCTTCTTCTTCGGCACGGCCCAGCCCGCGCCCGCGCGACGTCATCCGTCCGCTCCGTGCCACGCCGCGTTTTTACTTCTTTTCCACTGAAGCTCGTCGTTTCATTTAAAACCTTACCTCGTCGCGCCCGACCGGCCCGGTTCTTCCTTTTTCTTTTCTTTCCCGGCCGACCCGACCGCCTCCCTCTCTTCTTCCTTCTTCCTCCTTCCTCCTCCGTCGACGCTGCTGCATCTTTCGACCTCATTAATGGCTTCTCCGGCTACGGTGAATAATACCGGCCGTTTCTTGTCTCATTGTCTTCCTCTTAACTCCAGAAATAAATTCATATAATTATTTGACGTTAACTCTCGGCCGTTTCTCCTCCCCAACCTCTCGAAACCCCGAAGCCAACCAAACGTCGACCGACCGTTTACCGCCACCGGCCACCCAAATTATTGCATTTAAAACTTCCATGTCGACCTCCAGCTCCTCTCTATCCATTCCAACATCTATAAATAGCCTTGTTATTGGAGTTTTTAGAATTTTTCTTTCCCCGAAACCCTCGGCCCGAGCTGCCGCATCCCAACTTCAGACGCCCCTTCCGCCTCCGTTAGCCAACTTCAGAGCCACCTCTTCATGCCAAAGTATTCCCTACAACGTCCTCTAATTAATTAAACCATTCTAACCTCTCGATTCTTCTTGCATGAGCCTCCATAGCCGTGTCAAGTTGGATGCTCGTTCTCGCCGGAATTTTGACCCCGAAGCCTTAAACCGCCTTCCGCCGCCGTGCGCCGCCACCTTTGGCTGCACCACCACCGTCATTTTGTCCCTCTCCTCCTGGGAAACAATAAACACCTCTTATATCACCTCAATTCTCCCTATCTTTTTCCCAACATCCATCTTTCCCCTTTTTCTTCTATTTTTCCGGCCACCGTCGCCGCCGCCGTGAACCACTGCCGGTGCCACCTATCCCCACCAGCTTAAGGTTGAACCCTCAACCATTTTCCATATTATTATAAGCCTTGATTTAATTTATTTCAATTATTTGCATATAAATACCATTATTATTATTCTTAATATTTATATTCTTAATATGTTTTATTATTATTTGATGAGAAATTTTATTCTGAATTGTACTTGCAGGGTGGAGAGTGGTAATAAAACTATATTATTGATAGTTTCGAATTTTAAGTTATTAATTGAATTATTATGGGATTATTATCATTCTTATTATTATTATTATTATTATTATTAATATTATAATTATTAGAATAATAATTATTATCGTTTTATTATTTATTCTGGAAAATCTTAGGCCCTAATTTTGTATTAACATTCGCACTTATTTATTTTAGTATTATTGTTTCTATTGTTCTTATAACTATTGATGATAATATTATCAGTATCTTTATTATTTTAATATTATTATATATGTTAGTGATTTTATTATTTATATTAAATAAGTGGTAAGTCATTAGTTATAAGAAGGGTCGAAACCCCACTTTAAATTTTAAAGCTTATTATTATTATTATTATTATTATTATTATTATCATTATTATTATTATTACTATTACTTATGTTCTCATTGATATTAGTTTTATTATTTTTGATATTATTATATTAGTATCATTATTATTATTAGGGTAAAGTCTTTAACCCTATATTAAAAAGGTTTATAATATCTCTATTATTTTTATGTCTTTAGCAAAGTTAGAATTTTGTTAAAGTTATTTTATTAATATGTTATTATTTGGTCAAAGCCCTAAGGAGGCGTAGGAACGTGCTCCAAGACCGGTGTCGTTTCAGGTAAGGGGTGCTAAGGCCTTTTATGTGCTAATGTGCATTGTGTGATTCATATGCTATGCATTCTATGTTTATGATTATTAATTATGCTGTATATGCTATGACATGGAGTTGAAGTGTGTTTTCGTATGGCATGTGTAATATTTGTGTATGACCCTGTAAGACATGCATGTGAGGATGCTGATATGATTTTATGTGGGATAAAGGATGAAAAAGGAGGATGGGGAAAGAAGTTGACTAAGGCAAGTGAGTTGACCTAATTTTATGAATTTATGAGGAATAATCTATTGCATGGTTTTATTTGGAAGAATGTAATCTATGATTTTATATGGGAGAATCAAATTATTATTTGTTTGGGAGAATCTAGTTTATGATTTTAATTGGGAGAATCTAATTTATGATTTGTCTGGTGAAATCCAATTTATGATTTGTTTTGGGGAATCCAATTAATCCAAATTATAGTTTTGCTTGGGAGATTCTAATTTATGATTTTATGTGGGAGAATCTAACTTATAGTCTTGTATGGTAGAATCTAATTTGTGGTTATGAAAGGGGAGAATCTAATCAATTGTATTATGTGGAAAAATCTTTGGGTTTTATATGATTTGAACCTTTGTGTTGGTATGGATTGAATTTAGGGTTCTGTGTGAATGAATCTTTGGGTTTGTATATGGTTTGAACTTAGGGTTTGGTAGGGATGGATACTTAGTTTGGTATGGATGAATCTTTGGGTTTTATATGGTTTGAATCTAGGGTTTGGTATGAATGGATCTTTGGGTTATGTGGATTGAATTTCGGGTTTTGTATGATGAGATTTTGGGTTTTGCATAATGGTTAATGATTGTATGGTGGTATTAGGGTTTGCATGGAAGTTAATAATTGCATGGGATGTGTAAAGTTTGTATGAGAGTGAAGTTTACGTATGGAACGCTGATTTGGGATTTGAGGAAAGTAATGTAAGTGTTGTTTGGGTGATTGAACATTTGAATGGAAAATAGTGCGTGGAGCATTATATGGGTACGTAGGAAACCGAGCTAGGGTTCGTGTGGATAATTAGGGTTTGGTGCAACTAGTTAGGGTTTTTGTCGTATCAAGTATATTTGGTGATTAAAGAGTAATTGTGATTTGTGATTTGTGATGTGTGTTGATTCATGCATGACCAGGGTGAAGTCTTTGAATAAAATATTTAAGATATTAATCACTTAAAGCGAAAGATTATTGAGTCGGGTCCAACCGATCCACCGGTTAGGAATAGTGGTTAGGGTTATTACCCTATGAGAGCACCGGTCTGGTACTAAGTGTGGCGGTAACACTTCCAAAATTCACAGGTTTTCAGTGCTTCTAATTTAATTGCTTCCGCTTTTAAGAAAAAAAAAATTTAGTGAATTTTGGGGTGTTACACACCACCCAAGCACGCTTCATCCCCCAAGATCTCCTAAGCATTTCTCCCTTGAAGAATCTAAAACCTATTCCCTAGAGCAATAGTATTAAGCAAAGACGTAGACCTCAAAACATACAGTGAACTGGGAGGAGCCAACCGTTTTGGACCTTGAGGATCAAATCAGCACACAAAATTTGAATGAAACTGTCCTCCTGCGTGTATTCTATCCCGCACTACCTTCCACTCCTGATTTGGCCATGAAAACCCTCCCTAATATTTGGGATTAGGCTTTGGACAAGCGCTAGAAGCATGGGAAGGCACCACACAAACATGACAATAAGAAGGCTTCCAGTGAAAAATCACTGGCTCAGTAAAGATTAAACCATTAGGATCTCTAATAACCACCGACTCACACAAAGGCTTCTTGGCGTCCAACTAAGGATAATGAATTTGATGTCAAAATCAAGGAATTTGAAACTATGGACCATCTCTCCAGACTGGAAGGATACAATAAAGATAAAAAATAATTCTAGATTAAGGAAAACTTTCCTAACAAACAACTCCTGACAGTTAGGTAGGGTCAACCACCCTAGTATGCAAATATTGCTAACTACCTAGCATACAAAATACAAACCCTTGACAATTCTTACCAATAGATCAAGAAATTCTTCCATGACCTCAAATACTAGTATTGGGATGAACTGTTCCTATTTTACTAATGTGCTGATGGATTGATGAGAAGGTGTGTAAGTGAATAGGAGGCTAAGGAAGTCTTGGTTTCCTATCACCACACTTCATATGGATGGCATTTTAGAGGTATAAGGACTAGAGCAAAAATCCTCCAAAGTGGATTCTACTGGTCCACCATATTTAAGGATGCTAGGGAAGAGGTCCAAAATTGTTAGCAATGCTAACGAATTGGGAATATTTCACAAAATAATGAAATGCCTAAAACTGGAATTTTAGAAGTGTAACCATTTGATGTCTGGGGCATTGATTCCATGTGCCCATTTTTGTCCTCCTTTAGCAATGGACACATTCTAGTAGCAGTGGATTAGGTATCTAAATGGATAGAGACCACTTCACTAGCAACTAAAAATGTTGGGGTGGTGATCAGGTTCCTTCAACATAATGTTATCACACAAATTAGGACTCCTAAGGTAATCATTAGTGATGACGACCCACATTTTTTCAATAAGCTATTTCAATGAATTATGTAAAAATATAGGATTCATCACATAGTATCCATTACCTATCACCTACAATTAAGTAGTCAAGCTGAGCTTTCTAATAAGGAAATTAAGGGAATTTTAGAGAAAGTAGTCAACCCTACTAGAAAAGACTTGTCAGCCATATTATAAGATGTGTTGTGGGCGTGTAGAACAACATTCAAAACTCCCTTAGGAATATCACCCTATCGAATTGTATTTGGAAAAGATTGTCACCTACCTATATAATTAGAGCATAAATCCTATTAGGTACTTAAAACTATCAACTTTGATCTAGATACCACAAGAGAAGCACAAAATTTACAAATAGATGTGCTTGAAGAGCTAAGTGTTGCTTCATACAGTATTACCTGGTCATACAAGGAAAGGAACACAAAATTTTATGAACAACATCTAAAGCCAATAGAGTTGTATCTTATGCAATTGGTGTTGCTCTACAACTTAATGTCAAAGCTATTTCTCCAGAAGTTGAAATCAACATAATCAAACCCCTATGAAATTATCAAGGTGTATCCCTATGGAGCTATTGATCTCAAGATCAAATGATTGAAGGGACCTTCAAGGTCAATGACCACCAAAAAAACCTTATTGAGCTGAAAATCTCAACAAGGAAGTTAAAATAATTTCCCTAAGAACCTCATAAGGTTGCATCCGGTTGTTAGACTGAGGACTTTAAACCAAGAACTAATAGGGGCAACCTAAAATTTTTATCTTTTATTGTTTTGACTTGTATTCTTTATGATTCCTGTATAAATTTTGTCATTTTCTTGAGTTGTAGGAAGATTCAATGTTAGGTGGCTGCTCTATGCATAGGTACGACCCTCTCACTCTCTCCTAGGTACATCTCACCTGTCCAACACTACTTTTTATAATACCACCACCTCATTTTCTTTCTAAGTTGCATCTAATCTATTACATCTTCACCACTCCATCCTATTCTTCTCCACTCTTAATGTCAAAGATAGTTTTGTAAAGCCTTTTATTGTAGGAATAATACCCTCTTGAAAATTATCTAGCATAACCTATCATGCAACCTGCTTCACCCACCTCACTAAAGCATGCTAACACCACCATCGCCACCACCACATAAGAAATACCCCACCAGGTATAACTATACCCATTTCATCCTCATCATCTTTCTCTAACCCTACTATGCCAATATGAAGTACTCATTTTACCACCAAAGCAGTGACAAAAACCCATCAAAGACACATAAAATCCACCTTTTCATAAAAAATGGCCATTATCGTCAACCTCATAAGATGATTTTTCTTCCAATGGAGATGAAGAGAAAACACACTCCTCTAGTCTCCAAGCCAATTGCCTGAAGCCCTCAGCTAACGCACTTACCATTTTTCAATTTGAGAGTGCCCAAGAGCACTTCAACACTCTAGAAAACCGCAACTTTTATTTTAAAAGAGGTTTCACCTCACTGACCTGCCCCATTACCTTATCGACCCTATTAATCACCACCTCTGGGTCACCTTCTATCAACACCCCTTCAATTTTCTCCTCTTATATTATTAGAGTTTTATAGAAATCTCAATAGTAAACTAAAAACTAAGACAATTTTTTTAGGAACGTTAGTCTCTTACATATCTACCACTATGAACAAACTTTACAGCTTACCCTCCTTTGACATCTATGAGTACTCCAAGCTTATTAACAACCCTACCAATGAGGTCAAAAGAGACATCCTCACCACATTGTCTAAAATTTGAACAAAATGGCCAGTCACCACAAATGGTGCTCCCCATTGTGATCCCCCATAGCTCTTACCATACGCTAAGGATTAGTATCATTCCCTTAGGAGTCGCTTGCTTGCCACCACTCATGACTGCTCTATTTCCTTTTATTACATCTTTTTACTATACTACATACCCACGAAATGAACCATTTAAGTTAGAAGAATCATTCAATACTAATTGGAGTTGTTGATAATAAAACCACAGGCTCCGATCTTCTATGTTACCTTCGCTACGGGCCTCTGTGTTAGGGTAGAAGTCCCCTTGCACCCAACAAAGAAAAATTCACCAGCCTCCACGCCATCAACTAGATAGTTATCAATCACTTTTTTGATGCTCTAATAGCAACCCTAAGGCCAAAACACCACCACCACATCCAAAACAACATCAGGGGGATTAGAGTCATAAATGAGGGCCCTGAAGGAAGACATGGATATTTCATTGCAAGGATATGAATATATAATCACCATACAAAAAAAGCTAATGACAACACTGGAGTATGTTGTCTTGATTAATTCAGAAACTAGGAAGGTTAAACGTGGGATGACAATATCAATTGGTCCTTTAGTGGAGGTATGACCGAGACGCTCAAATGAGCAGGTGGATGAGAAGAAATTGGGTAAGTTTGCACATGCATGACAACATGAAAGGGTCACATCTGTCCCCACTATTAAAGAAAAAGGAAAGATCGATGACTAGGTTATTCTCCAAGCACAGGAAGTGGAACTAGACATTTCTAAGAATGAATATCTATGGGGCACATAAACATCACTATTAACCCCCAACTTTACCATTTAAGGTATCCCCATCAAAGTCAGTTTAACCCTTGGCATAAATGAAGAACAAGGGGTTATTTACAGCTATTTTTTTCTTTTCCTTTTATTATGTTGAATCCTAGCTGCCTGGCCATCTTATCTTTTAGTTTCCCATCCTTCTTGCCCTAACAGTGATGGCAATGTCACATTTTATCTACAAGAGGTTATATCTTAGTTATTATATCATAATCAGTATGTCACAGTGTTACCTTCATTATCTGGTTATAATTAATGTAGTAGTATTTTCATCTAATGCTTTTTGATTGCCTAGCTCTTTCAGCTTTTTTTTACCAGGATGATTGTTATGTTGATAAGGTAGCTCTACTACTCACCTTATCAAATTCCGTTTGAACTGAGTAATTATTTTTTCAATAATATCAATGTATATCATTAATCTAATTCGATGAAGCTTTTGACCAAAATAACCTTCACTAATATATGTTTTGTTGCCTTGTATAAACTAGGTTTGTTAAAACTATAAGTATTGAGATATCTTGAGCACAAGGAAATAAAGACTATCTTTATAGAGCTCCCATTAGACCTTGCCCTTTGGAGAAAGATTAGTTAACTAAGAAATCCTCAACGAAAAGTATTAGGAAGCCTACTATAACTACCTTATGAAAGAGGTGATTGAGTAAGTTTGGAGGAATTAATCCTAAAAAATAAGAGTCTATTTAGGCATAGTAATGATAGTGGATATGGGAGCTTTAATGCCTAAAACACCTAGTACATAGGGGCACCTATATGAGAACCATGTGTGCACTAACGTCAAACTGTCTAGTACGGTGATAAGCTCGCTCTAACATTTTCAAAATAGGTGTTAGGATGGAGTAACTGTCGTACCTATATGAGACCCAGATGTAGACTTGCATAAAAATACCATGAGAACTTGAGGAAACCATATCTCTTTGAAAGGAAAATTGAGTTATGAAAAGGCCGACTAATAGAAAAGGATGTTTAGTTTCACATCTGCCTTGAAGATCCTTTCAGGTTAGTAGGGAGCTCTGAAGAGAAACCCATAAGAATTTCCTTCCACACACAACACTATGCTTACCCTTTTACTACATCTCATACATATGCAGGTATATGCAGACAATTTTATGTTAGAAAAATGAAAGCTTAAAATGGTTGAAGGCTAGGAATTGCTTCCATATTTTACTTATGGGTATCCATTTATACTTTCATGATGTTGCTTGGGATGAGAAACAACTTAAGTTTGGGAGAAGTGGTATGAGTGGATTTGAGAAAATTAAAGGACCCTGCTTGTATCATTATAGATATGATTTTTGCCACATGAGGAAGTCATAGGGTGTACTTCTTAAGATTTTTTCCACCCTTTGAGATCTTGCATGACTCGATTGAGTTTAACCTAAAAAGAGGTCTAATACCCTATGAACTGACAACACTTCCCAATCTTATGACACCTTAGAGAAGTAATGTTTTTACTCAGTTAATTGCAAGGCATGTGTAGGAACGACGGTAAAAGAGCATATCAAATCATAATCTCACCCTACCAAAACTACAAGAACCACCACCTAGTTCACCATCAAGGGTCTACATGTGGACCAAAAAAATACCCAAAATCTCTAATTTTGGTAGCATTCAAAAGAGGACCACTAAAGGGCACTGTCATCTGAAATAGGGTACAATCGCTTGACGTAGGGTATAATATCCCATTGGAGCACCAAAGGGCACTTGTCTTAGTTGCATATTTTATACATTATAAATACCCTTCGGATATAAAAGAGGAAGGGGGATCAATTGAAAAAGGGAAGAAGAAAAATAATGATGGAAGATTAGTAGAGAAAGGAAGAAGAAGGAGAGTCCCAGTGGAGCTTAACCGAGCGAGGAATAAGAAGAAGGATAGATTAGGCTAGATAGGGGATATTACCATGATCTTCGTAGCTCCTTCCCTTCTTTCTCTTCTTTATCCTCTTTATTTTCTATTTGGCTGGAAGAAATTTACCATTGTTTATATTTCTTACTGAAAGGAAAAGATTTCTCAAACTTTTTTTTTCTATAATCATTAACATTATAGTCATGTTTGGTTAAATGATATTTCATTTAGTTAAAGTGTTGAATGTTAGCCATATTAGGCAATCATATGAATTTTTTTATCAACTGTGATAGTGTACAAAACTTGTGATGGCAAATGGTGATAGGATTGGCATTGAAAGGTGAAGGGACATTATCATTAGTTCTCTAAAACTCAATATGTGACATTGCCTTAGCTTATGCACC
The DNA here is from genome assembly GCA_030549775.1 of Tamarix chinensis. Lineage (NCBI taxonomy): Eukaryota > Viridiplantae > Streptophyta > Magnoliopsida > Caryophyllales > Tamaricaceae > Tamarix > Tamarix chinensis. The sequence continues at coordinate 33,457,483 of CM060181.1, read as the reverse complement.
GTGATGGAGACAACCTGAGAATACGTTTCACCGCTGAGTGAAACCCAATGAGTTTGGTAGGATTAATATCCATTGAGCCTGATATGTAATGAATTGTGATAGGGTACACGCACTTGGTGTTAACAACTCCCCTCTAACAACTCTATCTTCTAATTTCCTTTGCATCTATCTTACTTGCATCTATCTTACATTAATATTAGTAACTTCCTAACCACTTATTTACTTCATTATATTTTCATTATCACCCAACCAATGTTTAGGCACATTATTAAGTTGATAGAATCCTTGACTTCAATAAAACATATTTCATTCATGTCCTATGTGATTGATATCCACTCATTACTTTATTACTTGGGTAAACCGTGTACACTTGTACAATTATGATATGCTCTATTGTTAGTATTACCCTATCAAGCATTGTTGAACCAGGCACACACTATGCTCATGCATCATTCTCAACAACTAGAGAAGAAGTTGTCCTCAAATTGATATCACTATAATAAGGAGACAAATTACCAAATTAAATATCCTTAAAATACCACCATATGATTCTAGAAGTTCAAGTTCATAAGAACTTTCTGCAAATTTTCTAAGGATTTTAAATGGTTAATCTTCTCTTGGCATTAGCTTATGTTTTTTTTAGATTAGGAAATCTTACTTTTTGCAAATGTAAGCAAACTAAATCACCATGATATAATACATGTGGAGTGCGATATTTATTAGCCTTCTTTGAATACCTTTTGTTAGCTTGTTTAATGTTTTCCTTAACTTCTAATGAAGCTTTCGAAAGAGTTCAACTCTTTCCTTGGACTCATAACTTTTAAACTCACCTTTTTTCAATGGTACCTTATCAATTGGCATGAATGGATTCACCCCATACACAATTTCAAATGGACTTCAGCAAGTGGTACTTGAAGGATTTTGATTATAAGTAAACACTACATGAGCTAACTCAATATCCCAATCGTTAGTACTTTTGCTTACCAATCCTCTTAAAAAAGTGCTAAAAAGTATAATTCATAACTTTAGTTTGTCCATTTGTTTGTTGAAGATGTGAATTACTACATAGAAATGTAGTTCCTAACATGTGCCATAATGTCTTTCAAAAGTAACTAAGAAGCTTAACACCTCTATCCGAAATAATACTTTTATTATGCTATTTATTTTCACAATTATTTGAAATAAAAATTAGCAATATGTGTAGCATGATCAGTTTTAAGGCATGGAATAAAGTGAGTCATTTTAGAAAATCTATCTACCACAACCATAATAGAATATTTACCTTTTTGTATTCTAGGAAATCCTAATATAAATTTCATACTAACTCCTTCCCATGGCTGACTAAGCATAGGTAATGGTGTATATAAACCTCTTTAAAAAAAGTTTAACTCTTTTGACAAGTAACACATTAGTTTACTATAAGTTGTAAACCTTTAATCATGTGTGGAAAATATAAATTCTCTTGTAATATTTCTAATATCTTTTGAGTACCAAAATGTCCCGATATAGCTCCTTCATGTACCTTGTTAGTAAGAAAATTTCTTATGCTTGATCTCGGTACACAATTTTTTTAAGTTTAAATGAAAATCCATCTTATAATGAATATTTTCCATGATATCCATTTGCTTTAAATTCTCAACATTCATCACTAAATTATTCATCTCTAGGATACAATTCTTTTAACATTTCAAAACCTAGCAATTTAACATCTAATATAATAAGTAATGTAAACCTTTGATAAAGGGCATCAACTACTACATTTTCTTTCCCATTTAACTGTTTTTTAGGGAGCACAAATGATTATAATAATTTTATTCAATTTTCATGTCTAGGACTAATTTTCATATGACAATGTAAATATGTCAAATGCACATGATCAGAATGCAATATAAAGGGTCTAAGCATCAAATAATGACTCTGTGTCTCCAAACTATGTATGATGGAAAAGAATATCCTATCATATGTTGAATAATTTAATTTAGACTCATTTAATTTTTCACCAAATTATTCAATATGTATTTCTTCTTGTGAAAGAAGTCCTCCTATACCTACCCCACTAGCATCACAAGTTACTTAGACAAGTAGGTCAAAATTAAGAATAGTTAACACAAGAGCATTGCATAATTTAATCTTAAGAGTTTTAAAAGCTTTAGAGGCTTCATTTCCCTAAGTAAATTTCCCTTTTTCATGAGTTGAGTAATAGTTGCAACCATAGTAGAAAAATCACTAATAACTCTCCCATAGAAACTAGCTAACACATGATAACTTCTCACTTTGTGAATATCTTTAGGAATAGGCCACCATATAATAGATTGTATCTTAGTAGAATCAACTTTAATACCTATACCACTAATAATATAACAAAAAAAAACTATACTTGGAAGCATAAATTCACATTTTTCTAATTTTTCATACATATTAGTTTCCTTTAGCTTATCAAATAATCATCTTAGATGCACAAGATGATCATGCTTATTCTTACTATATACCGGTATACCATCCAAATAAACCATAATGAATTTATTGAGGAAAGGATGAAGAACTTTATTCATTAGTCTCATGAAAGAACTCAGTGAATTACACAAACCAAGAGGCATACACGTCCATTCATATATACCATATTTAATTTTAAAGGTCATCTTTTAGTCGTCCTCTTTCTAAATTTTTATTTGGTGATAATCACTTTTTAGGTCAATTTTGGAAAACACAAGTGCACAAAAAATTTCATAAGCGTTTCAACAAGTCTAGGCATAATAAATCTATACTTGATTGTTATATTATTTATGACTATAGAATCTATGCACATGTTCTAAGTACCATCTTCTTTAGAGACTAGCAAACAAGGTACATAGCAATGACTCCTACTTTATTTCACATAATCGTTATCTGCTATTTCTTGTATTTATATCTGTAATTCTATAAATTCTTTTGGATTACATCTATACGCAAATTTATTTATCAGAGGCATTTTAGGAATTAAATCTATAGCATGCTCTATATCTTTAATAGGCGATTATCCATGAGGCAAGTCATTAGGAAATACATTTTTATATTCAACAACTAACTTTGTAAGGTTTGAATTATTAGAATTATTCACCCCAAATTTCTATTCTCTTACTACTAAAACATAGCAAACACCCTCTTCCTCAATGCAATTAATAACGTACTTTTCATGTAAGAATAAAATATTCTTAGTCTCAACAAGTTTCATATGATCACAATGAGATGGTTTCAATTTATATTTCCTTTTATCTTTAAGAATAATAAATTTATTATTCACACCTTCATGAATTGAATTTCTATCATACTACCATGGTCTTCCTATTAAAATACCATAAGCATCCATAGGCAATACATCACATAATACTTCATCATGATGGTAGCTAATATGAAAAGTAATTAGGGTTTTATTATCTAATTTAGCACCTTTATCCTTATTAAGATATTTTATGATTAATATTAGTCACTAAACCTAATTTCTTAACCAAAATTTTACTAGCAACATTATTAAATGAATCATTATTTATAATGACTCAATAAACTTTCTTACCAATTCTACACTTAGTTTTAAAATTTTTATCCCTTTGTGTAGGTGGATTATTAGGTTGGATTTGTAATAACATTTAAATTAAAAAACATGGATTACCATCCTTCTCATACAAAATCAAGGTACCGTCATTAGAGTTAGTCTCTAGGTCATCATTATCATCACATGGTTCCATACTTACTATTTTATTTAAGGTTTAAATTCTTTGGTTAGGAAATTCTTTAGCAAAATGACCATATCCTTTACATTTAAAGCATTTCTTATTGGAACTCTCTTTTACCTTGTTTTTACCTTTTTCCATCTCAGTTGAAGTTGAATTTCTCATAATTAGTTGAAGATACATGTGTCTCATATTTTGAAATAGATGAATATGAATAGTTTTTGGTTGAAGTAGAACTCAAAGATTTTGTTTTAGCATTGGTCTTGGTAGACTTAGTTTTTCATTCAAATATTAAAGATAAGTTAGTAAAATCATTAAGAGAATCATAAAAAACATTTTTAACTTTTTCTCTAATCAAGTAATTAAAGCCACCTAAGTATCTAGCACATTTTTGTTATTTTCATTCTTTCATGTCACACAAAAGTGATAGCCTTTTAAATTTTATAGTGTATTCGTCTACACTAAATAGCCCTTACCTAAGAGTAGTCAATTTAATATAAATTTTTGCCCACTCCTTAGGAACAAATTTCTTCCTAGGGGTTTTTTTTAATTTATCCCATGACTCGATTTTACTTTGTTCTTGCCATTCACGATTCCTCTTGAGATTTCCATACAAAAACCTATTAAGATTTTTATATTTGAGATTTATAACTTAAATCTATGCTCATTATCATACTATTTAAATTCAAATATAACTTCTATTTCATGAAACCATTTAAAAAATGATTTAACATCTAATTCACCATAAAAATCTGGGAGGTCGAGCTTAATACCTTTGTCTTCAATATGATTATACCTTTTTGGGATCAATGATTGTGGCTGATATCATTAGAGCCATTCTCATTCATCATTTCTTCATATTACATTCATTTTTTGATGCGGCCTCCTCATGCTTGGACTGGTCTTCTAACCATGCCTTCTACACTATCATTAGTGGCTTCCATGGTGTTGTACTTATGTTAAAGGGTCTCTTAGTTGGCTACTATCACCTCTAGTCTTTAAAGATGGATTTGAATGTAAGGGAGTTGTTAAATTTTTTGTGTTAGTAGCTTGTACAGTTGCTACAAATGGTTGAATAGTGCCGAACATATCCCTCATAGACACTTTTTTACCTATTGCTATTACACTTGCTAAAATTAATCTTAGTGGAGGTACATTTGTGACTTGACGTTGGTTCTTGATGTTTTGTTGATGGAGTTTCAAAGATATTGGAGACTTCTTGGTCAAAAATATGAAGTAGGATTGGAAGGGAATTATATGATAGGATTACCACCAATTCTTGATGCAAAATTAATAGTTCTTGATGGAGTAGGTAGTCGAACATTGCACGAGTAAGAATCAAGAATGAACTTGAAGAAGTCAACTAAAACCTTATGAATGTTTCAACGTTCAAGTCTTCTACTTGTGAGTGAATGAATTTTAAGAATGGAAAAGGAGAAAGAAAATCCAAGTAATTTTTGAGTATTGTTGGAATAATTGAAGGTTCTTCTTTCTTAAATTAAGAGCGTTAAGAACACATAAATGAATCTCGAAGATAGGCTCCAGAGTTCGACTATACTTGGAAGGAAGAAGGAAGATTTAAATAGACCGAGCCTTTAAATGTAATATGGAAGAAAGAAGAATTAATATTTATTTGAATATCTAAAGGATATTCAATGTAAATTGAATAAGAGAATATAAAGAATCAAGAAGATTCAAATTTGAAGGCTGAACATATAAGGAGAACTTTGAAGATACATTAGAGGTTCAATTGTGTATGTTGCATGTGCTTGCATGTATGGCTTGAAACAAATGGAAGATGAAGATTATGTTTGATATTTTAATGATTTAAGTATCTAACCTTGATTTGACACCAAAAATTGTGTGAATATTCTTAAGAAAAGAAGAGATTTAAAGGTTTGAATAAAGGTTAGGATTAATTGGTTGAAGATTAAGGAAAAGGATGATAATCTTCAAGCAAGATTCAACCAAGAATTAAAGAAAGATATGAATCTTCAAGAAAGATTCAACAAGAAGATATATTTGACTTTTTCACCAAGGTCACATTCAAAGGGCTCTAACTAAGATTACTTCACATAGTCTTATAAAGAAAATTTTCACTAAAAAGTGAGAAAGATAACCAAGTAGTATACTTACAATTACATTCAAATATTCTTATATTCCTCTTCTCATGTTAAAAAGGTTTTGAATCATACCTTATAAAGGTAGTCATAAGTTTGCTAAGTCATACACTAATATAGCCATATTAATGCACGCATGGCTAACTAGCACACTAACCTCAAATAGCAACATATTACTAACCTATATAATACATGAATAAAAAAATTTATTATGAACTAGCATATCTAATTATTATATGGATATAAATAATAAAATCCCTACTTTACATAAGAATGATATCTAGGTCTTCTTTGACTTGAAAGTTTGACTTCTATGCATAATATGTCCTTTGACTTGTAATAACTTATAACATAATAAGAAATCTTAAATGTGTTAATTTCTTGAATATTCTCCTTGAAAATATGTTACATACCTAAAAAATCACTTAAAATGAACTTATTATGGTTAGTCAAAGTTATATTATCATCAAAGATGCATATTGTAATAGGCTCCATTAGTAAGAATACCAAATCCTCAATATCATGATAATCCCTAGATATATCATAAGAATCCATAGATGCTCCTACATCATTAGTAATACTATATGAAATACATATAAGGGAGTTTAAATATCCAACTGATTAACAAAAATACATAGGGGAAGAAGCTATTTTTGGATATATTAACATACTCCGAACACCTAAAAGCTCTCACATGCAAGGGTCATTGACTATCTAGCTACCCTCACCTACACAAGATCATCTACTTGTTTGATTGAGCAAGTGATCCAATAAATGAACACATTAATATAATACATGCTAAATTAAACAAGTTACCATATCATGCAAGAATATGAGGAAATACATGGTAAGATACCGCATTATAACATAATATATGTTTACATCACCACCTAGAAATAGGGTCTAATTAAAATTTTGAACCGATAATATTTGTTTTATTTCATTTTTGATCTGTTAATTTAAATATTCTGACAATAATTTACTAGATTTGAGTTCCAGGCTCAAATAATCTAATTATGTCAAATTAGATTTTTTATTAGTTTATTACTAGTTATTAAAGATTCAATAATGATTCAAAACTATCATAAAAAAATCCACAAAATTTGTGTAAATGTTTAGATTTTAATAGAGGTTCTAACTCAAAACTGTTATTAAGAGTAAGGTTTTAATAATAGTTGATGTGAACCATCCTTAAAGTTCTAAAACACTAACTAATTAATGATAGCACATTAATTAGACCCTAAATAATTATTAATCAAAAATATTTGGATGATATAATAATGGTCTAAGCATAAAACCATTGGTAATATATAAACAAAACTAATTAATTTGCATTGAGTATGTGATTATAAATTAAATAAAACTCTTATTAGCCATAATGAGTGTGCAATGGACCTTTTAATAACAATTTTATATTAGAACTATTAATAAAACTTCATTTTTTTATTAATTTGGTAGTTTTGCTTCGGCCTACATTTATAGTTTTATGATCGAATGTTTACCAAATATGTAATGTGTAAAATAATACCAATTCATGCATGTAACCCTCCCAATTGATAAGTATATATGTGCTAAATCTGTATTGGTAAGTCTTAGTACATAGAGAATACCCAGTAATCAAAATTAGTAGGTGTACCGTATGTTGAAAATTCTACATTCCAAATTCAAACTCTATAGATCATAAAACCTAACCACCAACATTTTATAAATACTTACATTCTTGTGAATCTCTAATTGTATAAATGAACAAAAGATAGAGATGAGATATAAATTTGAGCATGCACATCGATCCTTAATACCTAGTGTGTGAATGCTTGAACTTGACACATTGATATTTAACTTCATCAATTTCTTCATTTGTATATTTCTTGGCCCATGCATATTCATTGCTAAAACAAAAATGCAAATAGACACAATTTCTTCATTGAGTTAGTAATTAATTCAATTATAAAGTATATATTTTCTTGATAAAATATTAAAAAAATAAATATACATGGATTGGATCTATGTTCACTAATTTATTTTGGAGTATCATATTATTTACTACACAAATATAGTATTCACAATCATTATTGTTTTGTTTTTGTGGACATAATGAAATGAATTATTTAGGTCTCTAACTATTAGATATTATTTATAATTGAAATAAAATAAAAAATAGTTTCCTTTTTGCATACCATTGTAAGCTCATATTTAAGACTCTTTAGGTTTGGGATACCATTTAAACCACTCCTAGCATATGTTGTCTGTAATACCCTAATAAGTAAAGTTGATACACAAAATTGTAACTATATGTACCTAAAAACATAAAGAAGAATATATGCATAAATAAGCTGATGAAGTAAGGAATAAAAATTATGCTAACATGTTAACTAAATAATTTCCTTTAGAACCATCGAAAATAAAAGGAGAATAATTTCTTCAAAGGAAATTAAACATATAGACTTTGATTTTATTAGGACATACAACATACAAAACTTAATGTTCACCTGTAAGGTATGGTCTGGAATGAAACTTGTTTACCATTCACTTAAGATGTGGTCCACTAGATAATTTATGTTCCTACCATCACTTATTATAGTTCGGTCAAATATATAGTATGAAACAAAATACAATAAAGGTCAACATCCCCTATGTCGTAACATGACTAGCTATAGACCTATAGATGAAAATACTAATTAAAATTTATTAATGATTAATAACTCATATAAGAGGTTATAAAATTTTTAGAACATCAAAATGTGCTAATATTTATTATATAAAAATAACACTTGCTTAATATATATGACAACACTTGTAGTTGACATTTATTCATTACTATAAATGTCATTGATAACCTCTGTTGACACCATGTAAGTACCATTGTGCCTCCCAACATGTTCGGAAGGAATATCAATTATAATTAAATCACTATTGAGATAGTTTTGAGTATAGAAATACAGAAATGACAAAGTTGGTGGTGGTTGACGGGGTTCTTGTGGTGGTTGGTTCTCCTATGAAGATTTAATCTTTTATGGTGCAAAATAATTATTCTAATCTCATTCTCTTTCCTGCCTCAATGCTTTATTTTATTTTTCTCCTTCTATAAGTATCTATCTTTTCAATTGCCCAAGGAGCATTCTTCTTTTTAGTTTCCTTAATTCATAGTATTAAATGAAATATAATGATTATATATATATATATATATATATATAAGGTTAAAACCATGTATGTAAGAAATAAGGTAAAACAATAATGGAGAGTTTCATTACCTCTATAATAGTGAGACATATCTAGTCTATGGGTTAAGATACAAAGCTTATATGAGCTTTTAAAAATTTAGTCATCTTGTTGTCTTCTTTATAATAAGGTAAGGGTGTATATCTAATAATTAGAATGTCAATACTTATAGGCTTCATATTTTGGGCCAAGTTACACCCATGGATCATCTATTTTTCTTTACCATATTTTATGCATAACCTTCCTTTTGCCAAAAGAATTAAGGGGGCATGCACTAACAAGCCACATTTATGTAAAACCTATTATAAAATATTACATATTATTTCTTGTTTATGACACTAGATACAGTTAATAGAAACTCATAGTTTGAATTACTTACTTTAAGAAGAGAAGAAAAAAGTATATCAGTTTCACAACTATCTATAACATTATCTACATTAGGTCAGTGAAGAAGATCATATGTAACTTAATTGGATGGATTATACCCTTTAGATTTGATAAATGAAAACTCTTTCTCCATTGTGGCCATAGGTTCAAATGCTAAGTTTAATTTCTAGGTCAAGAGAGCCACTTGCTCATCGGTGTTATAAAATACATAAGATCGACGACACATGCTTGTTCTCATAACCAATAATCTAATATCTTTGTGCCTTACAAGGTGTTCTTCAAATCTTATTGATTGTGAGATAGTGCTATATTGATCCCCACCCTCCATATAATATGATGCCTCAAGTTCATCCTATAATATATGTAATATATTTCAATTTAGAATATTGGAATAAACATAATATAATAGTTTGCTCTAAGAAAACTAAATAGGATTAGGGATATCTTCAAACTTACAATATTTTGGAAGCATCTTCTACATCTTTATCATGATATCCCTTTTTTGTTGCTCTAACCTTCTTCTATAATGTAGCAATTTTTATGGATGAGGTATACGGATCTAAGTTATAGGCTGCGCATAGTAAATCAAACATACATCCTATAATAAGAATAATATAACAGAATTAGACTTAAACATTTAAACTTATAAATTATAATGTCATACCAACTCTTCTTCAAGGCTTTTATAGACTTTTCAAGCCATGTTATGCCAATACTTACTTTTCTTAGCAATTTGTTTATCTTTGGCATTTTTCTCCAACATTACAAGTCACAATATTTTCTCATGATTATTTAACTATAAATGAAATATTCTTAAGGAACAAGATTAATCGTGATGCAACAAATGTCTTAAACTCCTTCAAAAAACAATATTCAATAAACTAGTCCGAATTATCTTGATCATTAAAACCATAATGCTTAGGTAGCTTTGTGCGTAAAGAGATATCCCTCTTTCTATACATTTTTTTAGTTACCAAGTACGCCATAAATATTCTTACACGCTCAACATAATGTCTAAGAATTTAATTCTTCCTCACCTCTTGGATGGTGAACACTCTCTATAAAACATAACATATATATGTATACCAACATTGATGTATTGAAATTCATAACATTTGACATATAAAAATTAATAAACAAAACAAGATATTTTTTTTCCAAATATTTTCCTTATGACCTTCAAAACCTACTTTCAATTATTGTACGAGATAGGAACATGATTACAAGTAAAATATATGTGAAAAATATGTTTTCATACTCGTCGATAGGTAAATTATAAATGTTCCATCTCAACTCTAGTTATTCTCTTCTATTTCTTATATTTGTGATAATTCTCATCATAGTTAGTCCTCTCTTTCTTTCTTCATCACTACTATCCCTATTAATGTTTTGTTCGCCATATCTCTATGAAATATCAATAAATAAATTAGTATAAAATCCCAATGAGTAAATCAATGATTATATATACATTATTAAATTAACTTAACAAGTAAACATATCATATTTTAGAATGTTTTATAATTATCCTCATGAAATGAATTATGTCTGAACACAATACATGTTTAATGAATATACAATGTATATTATCTAATTTCTGCCATGAAATAAATTATATTTCAAAACAATACATGTTTAATGAACTTATAGAAAATCTAAAGTTAGAGTAACAATCACACATATCATATGTTAGAATGTTATATAATTACCTTCATGAAACAAATTATGTTTATTTCTTAGAGATTAAAATGATATGCATGAAGTTAGAGTAACAAGCACACATATCATATGCAATGAGAAAAATGATTCCATCTCTTAGCCACTCTATGAAGGAAAGATTATATTTATCGATCACATATCATATGCAATGAGAAAAATGATGCCATCTCTTAGCCACTCTATGAAGGAAAGATTATATTTATCGGTTATCCATTTCTTAGTCTTTGATGTATGTTTAATCCTCAAAGAACCCATATGTTTTTTAATATATGATTGAATAACATTACCGTTATGTAATACATAGAGATTTTCTTTACAAAACATGTTAGGGTATATATTTCCAAACTATTTCCCCCTAATACCATATCCTTCAATTTTTCTTGCATGACAAGTAATTGCTGAAAAAATCAATTACCTTATCTACTAGGTAAATCTAAACAATGCTTCCTTCTTATTGATATTGATTCTTCACATAACCTTTTATGAACTTCATAAACCATTTAAAGGGGGTACATCTAGTGCCTATGAACAAGTGCTAACATTTTTACCTCATATACTATGAGAATGGTTAGATGTACCATAATTTTAAACTACCACAAAGTCATCACTATCCCTTCTTTACAAGACATCCAGACTATTAGGATGCATGGCTTTGTTGATATTTCATTAACACTATCCTTCTAACCTTTGAAGAATACCCTACCAAAATCTTGACACCGTTAAAGAATTCACAAAATATAATTTGCACTTTTCTAGAGAAATTATGATAAGTTAGTGGTAAATACATTCTTCTTCCATTATCTCGTGGTGCTGGTTCATGTCTGTTTGTCGTTTTCTTAATATCCATTCAAGCTTTGATCCCACATTTGGTATTTCATGGAATATTAAGTGATGTACCAACAGAGCTATCACATATATATTTCTCAATATGTAACATATTAAGGGCATGTCGCATGTATAGAGATTACTAATAATATATACATATTCTTCTACCTAATTGATGGAGGCTTATAGTTATTCTTATTCCCAAATCACACCTTCAAAATTTTCCTCTTAACATACACTTGTTGATCTGTCAACTTGATTGGTGTCTTTCCTTCTTTCTAGAAGCCACTAAAAGCTTCCATTTTCCTATAATAATAATGTTTCTTGGATTAAACTCTACAAAGCTCGAGAAAACTAATATTTTGTCCATGTGTTGGCTAAGAAAACGAAGTATTATTGTATCATATCAAACATACATATTATGCTTTCACACTATTTCCTCACAAGTTGTCATATGTTGAAAAATCATTTATAGTATAGAATAACATCACTATCAAAGTGAAAGTCTTCATATGATATGCATCAAATACTTCAACACCCATACCCTATAAGGAGTGAAAATCATCAATTAAAGGTGCCTAAAATGAGTAAAGATAACACCATATACTTGTGTTCATTTTAGAGATACAATATTATATTTTATATAAATAAAATCACATGCCATATACTATAGGTGCCTTGATTGTGTAGATTTTTACTGTTTACATAAAGTGCAAGGTACATGTATCTTAATTATTCATAAAATTTAGAGAACAAGCAATCAATCATCATCCACTATGGTGAGTTACATGGATATCCCTAAAGCCCATCAATTATCTTCTCATTAGTATTATAGGAAAATACCACAACACTTTAGTTAGCATCTTGTTCTTCTTGTATCATGGTGCTTTAAATTTAGGATTAGAACAACTATCTAAAGATGAATACTCATTGAGAAATAACATGAAATCATTAGGGCAAGCATGTATATTCTCATAACTCATATCCATAGATGAAAGGATCTTCTTTGTTTCAAAGGTACTATATGGTATGCTGTTTTCATTAGGAAGCATATATTTCCCAAGTGTCAATAATTTCATGAAACTCTTATCATTCTATTTGTTACTTGTTTTTAAGTTATACAACCTTAAAGTAGCCAACAATCTAGTAAAAGTTTTACAATCACCTTATAAAGGTTTCTACGAGTCACTTAATAACTTCTCTACCATTTTTAGATAATCCTAAACACTTTACTCAACCTAATGAGTCATATCTTCTAACAACTCTTCCTTATAATTCTCATATGATCCACTATCTTCCTCATTATCATATCCAAACATTGTTACACTATGCCATATCTAATTAGTGTAACTTGTATGAATTTCATTGACAATAAAATGATCATTCATATCATTAGCATTGACACGTTGAATGTAACCACAATTCACACAAGGAAATACTATTATACTAGAGTCTCAAGCATGTTCTATTTCAACCTTGATGAAAAATTTCACTCCTTTGTCGTATTCTCTAGATAAATAATTTGCTGACATCAATTTTTGGTGTATAATTTTTCAATCTATATATATCCCATGAAAAGGAATTTTTAAAATCAATTTAATTATAAAAAAATAATTCAAAAACCGTTCATGTTTGGAAAGAACTCATATTTGTGTAATGTATCATTGTATTTGGTTGCTATATACACAAAGCATTCCAATACATTTTGAAAACTATACTATTACACAAACTACTAAAGAGTTCATATGTATATACATATTAAAACTTTATACAAGGTTTCAAATTACAAAAGATATAGATACTAAATGTTTAAAAAATGACCCAAAAACTAAGGTAATAACAACATTATATACATAAAAAGTTTGCTACCACCCAAACACCTAATTAAGAAAAACCCCTAACCATCCTATGGAATTCATTGGTATTATTGCTTAGATCGACTAGAAACTATCACTCTTATAGTCCACTTGTCTTGATATATATAAATGAAGAACATATTAGTCTGTGTGAGAAAATATATTTACATATAGCTCATAATCACAAGAAAAATTAATTACCTCATTATTTGATCTATAGAAATTCTTGAAAATTTAGGAATTCCTTTCGTAACAAACTAAGGAAAAAAAGGTGATATAACATGCACACAACTTCTTTTTTGCTTTAGGTTACCGGGTCCTCTTTGACAAGATCATCATCTCTCTAGTTCATATTTCTATTGTATCCCTATAGTAAAAAAAAACTTTCTTAATTTTACCCTATATTTTAAAACTATATGGATAATAGTAAACGAGATGAGAAGGGTTCTCTTAACCATTTGAACACATCATACATTTTAAATTAGTAGGCAAGCCCATGGGGTGCATTCTATCCTTGGTGAAAAATCACCCTTAGATTGTTAGGCATATAATATACTAATGTACAGGTGCTACTGATTACACAACACAAAATAGTACCACTAGACTTTATGGTTTTTATGTCTTAAGTCTTCACAAGCCTTGTCAATACTATAGTGATCTATTTTATTGTCAAGGTATTAAGAAAATGAGTTCTGACGATTTAAGAACATTAGTTTCATTTTGTGTACCTATTGTATGTGCCACAACCATCTATGAATACTAGAGAATCCTACACATCATTTCTTGTAGGTGAATGGAGTGTACCCATTTCACCCATAAGGAACCCTTTTTATTCCCTATATCCCAATGCATACAAGCCACAACTTAGTTGTTTAGATATAACACAAAACTTAACCACTCAAGGCACCAGAATGTTATCATTTTTATTCATATTACATTCAAGTTAAGCATGGTTGAAATAATGATTAAAAAAATTGTAATTACATGGAAACATTAATATAGAAGTCCAAAGAAAGAGCATCAAATAATAAGTAAACATGGAGAACTCAAGCAAACTAGTCGACCGGTCGCTAGGACTACCCAATGAATTTTGTCATACTAGATCTGAGGAAAAATATCACATAGTGAAGCCCAAAAATTAGTTTTTCCAACCAATAAATTATTCATAGGAGCTAATTTGTGGGGTTAGGCAAACTAATCGATGAGTCTAAAAAGAGGATATACTACTCTAGCCACATGATATCCAGTCAATGTGGTAAGCAAATTGATTATCTGCTCATAATGAACTATTGATTGGTTCATCAAATCGTTTAAATGTTCATGCAAGAACCCAGCTAATTCTAGCTTCTAACCTAATTAGATGCTCAAACAATCGCTCAATGGGTTTTACCGACTAGGCAACTAGTTCGGACAAAATAATGCCCAAACCTATAAAGCACACATGATTAAAAATATAAAAAAAAATAATTTAATTCCAACATGCTTGAAATACCCCAAAAATCCTAATTATGGAATTATGGCAAAATGATGATTTATAAGAGAAAATTAAGAAAATATATTACTTCATTAAATAAAGAGGAAATTAATTGAGGAAAATAAGGAGAAAATAATAAATAAATTATTTAGAAAATTTTAAACATTTTACTAATTAAAATGGAAGTTAAGGGCAATTTATCCAAAATAGCCTAACTAATGTTAAAATGGATTTAATTATTATAATTAAAATAATTATTATTAAAATTAAATATCTAAATTAATTATATAAATAAATAAAGACCAAATACCCCAGACCCAACCTACTTTATCATTTTCCATTTTCCTTTTTCTCCTTTCTTTTCTTTTTCTTTCTTCCTCCTTTATTTTTTTTCTTTTTCTTCTTCTCCAGGTTTGGGCCAGCCCGCGGCCCAAACTCTCCTTCCTCCCCCCGTCTCGGGTGCCAGTCCCATCAACTCCTTCGTCGCCTGTTGCCCCCAGTCGGCCGAACCACCCTCTTCTTTATTTTCTTTCTCCCCCTGACCGACCGGTCCAGTCGTCGTCTTCCTCCCTCCCAAACCACGATCTACAACTACCAAACCGTGCAGCCTTACCGCCGACAGCCGCACGCCATCCGGCCTCCCCTCTCTGCCCTCTCCCCGTCGTTGTCTTTCTCTTTTCAACCTCGACCAAGTCCCTCTCTCCCCTTCCCGTGTGCCCACCTCTTTCCCTTTTCCCCTCCCCTTCCCCGACCCAACCTGCCATGGCAGGACTTGCACCGCCTGCCACAAGCCGACTACCTGCACACCTGCCCCGCATGCTTACTTCTCCCCTTGTCGTTTTCCCCTTCCAATTGCCTATAAATACCCCCCATTGGCAGCCCCGATCAGCTCCCTTTTCAATTTTTTCCCCGAAACCCTGCCTCTCCCCCGCCTCAAAAAGACGGGCTTTCCGCCATCACCGGAGACCGTCGCCGCCACCTCTGCCCACCGTTATCATCCCTGTAACTCCCTCGAAAAAACCAAGCCACCGCCACCCTCCACCTTGCCCTGCACGTGCCGCCCTAGCCGTGCAAAGTTCCTATCCCGAAAACCACCACCCCCAGCCTTCGCCGCCCTTGCACCACCTTCCACCGCCAACCCAGCCGCCACTAGCACCTCCTCCACCCTCCAAAACACCTAGGGAAGCTTCCTCTACCTTCCCCTGCCTTCAAATCCCCCTGCCTCCCACTCCTCCTTCCTCCCTCATCTTCCACCTCTCTCCACCACCCTTGGCTGCCGCGCCAACCACCGCGCGCCGCCACCCCTTGCCACGCCACGACCCTCACTCCACTCCCCTTCACTTGTTGTTTCTTTCCCCACCTCAAACTCATCCTTTTCCCCTCCCATCTAACCACCACCTCCATCTTTCCCCCTCTTCTCCTCCTCCACCGCCGCCCTGTGCGTTTCGTTCCGGTCCATCGGCTATAATAGTGGTCAGAGGTGTTATACCCTGTGTGTTTATTTTCGGTCCACCGGCTATAATAGTGGGGCCTCGGCTTGATAGACCCAAATTAAATAAGTTAAACCACGGGAAAAAAATACTAAGTACTTATAGTGAAACGCCATGTTGAGGTAGGGCCAGTCCGGTCCACCGGTAAGAATAGTGGTCAGAGGCGTCCTACCCTGTGTTTTTATTTCCGGTCCATCGGCTATAATAGTTGGGTCCTCGTGCTCACATGGATTATTGAAGAATGTGTGAAATGGACTTATTATCATTAATGAGAATAAAGAATAAGTCACCAGAAATGTATTCAGACCTTATCTTATGGGTTATCGCATGTTGTCTATATGATTGTGCTATGTGTGCTATGTGGTATGATTGTATGTTTGGCCTTAGCGCACCAGCGCCCTTACTCAGTATTGGACCCGTACTGATACTACCTTGATTGAATGGGTCCTGTGATGATCCACCAATGGTGGGGAGCAGACCTCCTATGCAGGTTTGATCGGTTACAAATTGTGGGGTGGAAGGCTTGGCTTGAGTGAGTAGGCGATCCGGATACTGGTCCCTTGGGATCTGTTTTATTTAGCTATATTTTTTACTACGCTTCTTCTTTTGAAATCGTACTCTTAAGTTGTATTCCTAAACGATATTCTAACTGTTGTTGACTCGTGTTTTCGTAAATGACCTATGTTAACTACGTACCTATGTTTTGATGATTCTTACTTAATGATGGTTTAGCTTAGCCTTAGCACTAAGTATCGGAACGGTAGGAGTAAACCGGTCTGGTACTAAGTGTGGCCGTAATACCCCCAAGTTTACGGTTTTAATTCTTTCGCTTCCGCTAAAACCTTTGTCTTAAACGAAATTTTTCAGTAGTAAATTTGGGGGTGTTACAAGTTGGTATCAGAGCGGTTGGTCCTTCGGCCACGCTCGTTTTCAAAAATAAATTTGGTTTTCGGACTTTGTAATTGATTTTGAAGTGTGTTTTGACTGCTGCTCTATTTGTTTTTAAACTTTTTAAGCTGATACCAGAAGTTGGTATGAGGGATTTTGGTTGTTGAGAATCGTGTTTCGGTTAGAGATTCGATTCTCGCGATCCTAAATGTTTTAACTAAAAATGTATTTCACTTCTTCAAGCGTTTCTTTCTTTTTAAAATCCGGATGAGCTTGTGAGGATAGTGTGATTGGGTAGCGTAAGTGGCCTTGTGTTTTGTGACCTTGATTTGGTTCTTGTAATTAGTTTTCCCTTAAGAGGGTAGTGATCCCACTAGGTTTACCCAAGTCTTACAGGTTCAGTGGATTGATAACCTTAAGGTGTACCTTACTGGATATAGTATGATGAAACATAAATTGTAACGTATTTTAGTGGATTAGTTATACTTTTGGAGTTGTAAGGAACTTAGGTTATTATTATTATTATTATTATTATTATTATTATTATTATTATTATTATTATTATTATTATTATTATTATTATTATTATTATTATTACGTTTCGCCTTTTGTAAGACCTTATTTTAAAGGATAATATTTTTGTAACTTGTTTTTAAGTATGTACTTATTCCTTGTTGAATCCTATTATATTGTTTTGTTAAGTAGCGATTCCCCTTCTTTTACTTTACCTCCAATGCCTTGTTTTGATTCAACCTTGCTTGGTTGGGTTTCATAAAAATCGTTTTACTTTTCTTCGGATTTACTTTTAACCTATTATCGCGGCCAATATTTTATTCAATTGTTTTATCAAGTTTCCACTATTTATGTTTTCTCGAACCTCGGGGAAGAAGTTCCTTTCTAAGAGAGTAGAGATGTAATAAACCGTATTTTCAAAATCCAGATTTATTAAGTTTAACAATTTTATTAGCGTAATCTGATGTAAACAACTAATTATTTTAATTTCGATTCAAAATCCGTAGGAAATATTTTCGACTCTAAAATTTTTCGTTTCAAAAATCGTTAATTTTTCTGGGAAGTTTTAAATTTAAAAGACGTATTCAGGAATATCTTTCCAAAATCATCCTTATTATGTTGTATGCTTTTTGATTTACCGAAAAATGATTTCGGAAATGACTAAATTGGTTGCGGGTTGTTAGAACTCGACCTAAATATCTTATTATATGCTCTAAATAAATTTTTGAGGCCTTATGATATATATTTCTGTAAAGAATACATATTTTATGTCCATGGGTAATTCCTTCCGAGAATGTTTCCAAAATTCTTATATAACTCTTTTATTAGTTTTAAGCCTTCAGATCCTTCTGAAGTAAATTTTCGATAAATAAATTTTTGATTAAATTCTCCCAATATTAATCTTTGATATTTAGTATTTAATTTGAACTTATACCTCAGGCACAAGAATCCCTAGTTCGTCCCTAAGGGGGTAGTTAGGTTAAGTATAGCTAGTGATGCGTTAATATAGAAGATTAGAATGCCCCAACCCTAACCCTAGAGACCCGCAGGAGACTTCGGGGGTGAAGTCTGTTTTTAAGAGGGTAGTGATGAAATACCCCAAAAATCCTAATTATGGAATTATGTCAAAATGATGATTTATAAGAGAAAATTAAGAAAATATGTTACTTCATTAAATAAAGAGGAAATTAATTGAGGAAAATAAGGAGAAAATAATAAATAAATTATTTAGAAAATTTTGGACATTTTACTAATTAAAATGGAAGTTAAGGGCAATTTATCCAAAATAGCCTAACTAATTTTAAAATGGATTTAATTATTATTATTAAAATAATTATTATTAAAATTAAATATCTAAATTAATTATATAAATAAATAAAGACCAAATACCCCGGACCCAACCTACTTTATCATTTTCCATTTTCCTTTTTCTCCTTTCTTTTCTTTTTCTTTCTTCCTCCTTTATTTTTTCTTCTTCTTCTTCTCCCGGTTTGGGCCAGCCCGCGGCCCAAACTCTCCTTCCTTCCCCCCTCGTCTCGCGTGCCAGGCCCGTCAACTCCTTCGTCGGCCGTTGCCCCCAGCCGGCCGAACCACCCTCTTCTTTCTTTTCTTTCTCCCCCTGGACCGACTGGTCCAGTCGTCGTCTTCCTCCATCCCAAACCCCGATCTGCAACTGCCAAACCCTGCAGCCCTGCCACCCACAGCAGCACGTCGTCCGACCTCCCCTCTCTGCCCTCTCTCCGTCGTTGTCTTTCTCTTTTCGACCCCGACCAAGTCCCTCTCTCCCCTTCCCACGTGCCCACCTCTTTCCCTTTTCCTCTCCCCTTCCCCGACCCAACTTGCCATGGCAGGACCTGTACCGCCTGCCACCGGCCGGCCACCTGCACACCTGCTCTGCATGCCTCCTTCTCCCCTTGTCATTTTCCCCATCCAATTGCCTATAAATACCCCCATCGGCAGCCCCGATTAGCTCCTTTTTCAATTTTTGCCCCGAAACCCTGCCTCTCCGCCGCCTCAAAAAGACGGGCTTCCTACCGTCACCGGAGACTGCCGCCGCCACCTCTGCCCACCGTTATCATCCCTGCAACTCCCTCGACAAAACCAAGCCACCGCCACCCTCCGCCTTGCCCTGCACGTGCCGCCCTAGCCGTGCAAAGTTCCTATCCCGAAAACCACCACCCCCAGCCTTTGCCGCCCTTGCGCCGCCTTCCACCGCCAACCCAGCCGCCACCAGCACCTCCTCCACCCTCCAAAACACCTAGGGAAGCTTCCTCTACCTTCCCCTGCCTTCAACTCCCCCTGCCTCCCTCTCCTCCTTCCTCCCTCATCTTCCACCTCCCTCCACCACCCTCGGCCGCCGCGCCAACCACCGCGCGCCGCCACCCCTTGCCACGCCACGACCCTCACTCCACTCCCCTTCACTTGTTGTTTCTTTCCCCACCTCAAACTCCTCCTTTTCCCCTCCCATCTAACCACCAACTCCATCTTTCCCCCTCTTCTCCTCCTCCATCGCCGCCGCCACGCGCCGCCGCCGGACCACCACCGACCCTAGGTGGTTCTCCACTCATCCAAACCCTAATATCCCTTTTATATAATTGCTACTATTTTCAACTAATATTAATACTAATATACTTATTATTATTATTATCATCATTATTACTTTTATTATTATTATTATTGTTATTATTATTATTATTATTATTATTATTATTATTATTATTATCATTATCATTATCATTATTACCATTATTATTGTCTCTATTATTAATGTTCTTATTTTCTTACTAATACTAACATCCCTTTTAAACCCTAACTTGTATTATACTTAACTTTGGTCTTATTGTTATTAGTATTAACATTTTATCATTATTATTTCTATCATCCTCACTATGGTTATTATTATTATTGCTTACCCTTACTTGGCTGTATTATTATTATTATTATTATTATTATTATTATTATTATTATTATTATTATTATTATTATTACTATTATTATTATTATTATACTTAACACATTTATCACTATTGTTAATAATAATACTACTTTTGTTCTTATCCATGTTACTTAAATCAAGCTAGTAAATATCATGTGGTTGTTAACTAAGAAGAGTACTTGAACCTTATTACCATACCATTTAACATTATCCCTAACCTCATTACTAGGACACTATTATTAGCTATTACTATTATTACTACTATCACTACCTTATTATTGTAATCAAAAGCATTTGAACCCTTTTATTATTCAAGGATATACAACTATTATCATTATCACCCTTAGGAATAGTTTACTTGTAATATTGTGACCTTATAATATTATCATTTCAAATATAACACTATTATTAGACTTAGTCTTAAAAATGCTAGGGTTTCTATCACTATAAACATTAGTGTCACTATTATTAGTTTTATTATTATTATTATCACTATTTTTCTATAGTTAGCATGAACATTACTATTATAAGAATAGGGCTAATGGGTTTAATAAAATAAGTGTAACAATAAGTATCAAAAAAATAAATATATTTTGACTACTAATATTTAGTATACTAATTCTAAGGTAAAAGCCCTGGTTTTTGTATAACACCCTTTTAGTAATAAAAACTCTAATCCTAAACTAGAATAAAGGAATATGGTACTTATAAGGGAAACTAATACTTAGCATTTCCCCCTTTTATAGGTAATCCCGACCAAAGCCCTAAGGAGTTAGAGGAGCGTGCTCCAAGCCCGGCGTCGCCTTAGGTAAGGACGAAGCTAATGGCCTTGTGCTATGTGTGACATGGATGTGTTGAATGTTGTGTATGCCATGCTATGTATTATATGATTTGTGTATAACTTGTCTTATGTGTAGCGCAGCTTGGAGATTGAGGTATGTTGTATGTGCTTCCATGACATGAGCATGACATGTATAGGTATGATGTTTATGATGTATTATGTTATGGCCCTCTAGGACATGCATGATAGGATAAATGGTAATATAAGTTGGGAATATAAGGATGACCGGAAATAAATGGGAAGTGAGACCACTAAGGGGGATATGAGGTTGACCTAAGTACCTCATGATCTATGAGAGAAGATTTAAGTGGGAGGAATGTCCAAAATAAATGAGAGTTGGGAACCATGCATGGGAGTCTTGAAGTTTATATGGCGGTATTAGTGATTTCATGGTGGTATTAATGGCTTATGGTGGTATTAGGGTTTGCATGGTGGTGTTATGGTTTGGTGGTATTAATGTTTGTATGGTGGTATTAGGTATTTCATGGTGGTATTAATGGCTTGTGGTGGTATTAGGGTTTGCATGGTGGTGTTATGGTTTGTATGGTGGTATTAATGTTCTATGGCGGTATTAATGGTTGCATGGTGGTATTAATGGCTGCATGATGATATTAGGGTTTGCATGGTGGTATTATGGTTGGAACGGTGGTATTAGGATTCGTATGGTGGTATTAGGGTCTGTATGGTGGTATTAGTGATTTCATGGTGGTATTAATAGCTTATGGTGGTATTAGGGTTTGCATGGTGGTGTTATGGTTTGGTGGTAATAATATTCGTATGGGGGTATTAGGGTCTGCATGGTGGAGTTAGGGTTTTGCCTGGGAGTTAATGATTGTATGGGATTTAAGGTTTGTATGAAAAGTTCGAGAGGTTGCATTGGATGTGTAACGCTTGCGTGGGAGTAAAATTTACGGATGAAAGGTTGATTTGGGATGTAAGAAAGGTAATGCAAGCATGATATGGGTGTTTAATTGTTTTGGACGGAGAATAGTACGTAGAGTATTATAAGGGTATGGAGGAGACATAATTAGGGTTTGGAGTGATTAACTCGGGGCCGTCATGATTAAGTAGGGTTGGAGTAGCTAATTGTGATTTGTTGAGGATAATTAAGGTTTGGGATGGCTAAGTATGGTTTTTATGGTAAAATAGGGTTAAGAGTGGGTAACCACGGTTTGGTGTGGACATTAGGGTCGGTTATGGCTGCTTAGAGTTGTTGTTATCATGTGTATTTATTGATTAAAGTGTAGTTATGAATGTGAGAATTTATTAGTTGTGATGTGTACAGTATAAAGAGAATGATTTATGCATGTCAAGAGTGTTGCGTGATTCAATAAGACACGGATAAGACACTAATAATGTAAAGCGAAAGACTGTTGAGCCGAGCCCAGCCCGATCCACCGGTTAGAATAGTGGTCAGAGGCGTTCTACCCTGTGTGTTTCGTTCCGGTCCACCGGCTATAATAGTGGTCAGAGGCGTTCTGCCCTGTGCATTTCGTTCCGGTCCACCGGCTATAATAGTGGTCAGAGGTGTTCTGCCCTGTGCGTTTCGTTCCGGTCCACCAGCTATAATAGTGGTCAGAGGCGTTCTGCTCTGTGCGTTTCATTCCGGTCCACCGGCTATAATAGTGGTCAGAGGCGTTCTGCCCTGTGTGTTTATTTCCGGTCCACTGGCTATAATAGTGGGGGCCTCGGCTCGATAGATCCAAAGTAAAAAGTTAAACCACGGGAAAAAAATACTAAGTAAATACTAAGTACTTACAGTGAAACATCATGTTGAGGCGGGGCCAGTCCGGTCCACCGGTAAGAATAGTGGTCAGAGGCGTCCTACCCTGTGTTTTTATTTCCGGTCCACCGGCTATAATAGTGGGGTCCCCGTGCTCACATAGATTATTGAAGAATGTGTGAAATGGACTTATTATCATTAATGAGAATAAAGAATAAGTCAGCAGAAACGTATTAAGACCTTATCTTACGGGTTATCGCATGTTGTCTATATGATTGTGCTATGTGTGCTATGTGGTATGATTGTATGTTTGGCCTTAGCGCACCAGCGCCCTTACTCAGTATTGGACCCGTACTGATACTACCTTGATTGAATGGGTCTTGTGATGATCCACCAATGGTGGGGAGCAGACCTCCTATGCAGGTTTGATCGGTTACAAATTGTGGGGTGGAAGGCTTGGCTTGAGTGAGTAGGCGATCCGGATATTGGTCCCTTGGGATCTGTTTTATTTAGCTATATTTTGTACTACGCTTCTTGTTTTGAAACCGTACTCTTAAGTTGTATTCCTAAACGATATTCTAATTGTTGTTGACTCGTGTTTTCGTGAATGAACTATGTTAACTACGTACCTATGTTTTGATGATTCTTACTTAATGATGGTTTAGCTTAGCCTTAGCACTTAGTATCAGAACGGTAGGAGTGAACCGATCTGGTACTAAGTGTGGCGGTAATACCCCCAAGTTTACGGTTTTAATTCTTTCGCTTCCGCTAAAACCTTTGTCTTAAACGAAATTTTTCAGTAGTAAATTTGGGGGTGTTACAATGCTTCTATGTCATAAAACATATAAAAATACATACTCTACATACCAATTCACATGAGTAAATGGTATAATTGATACTGAACAAGAACACACTTAAATTTTACAAAATTTATATATGATATCAAAATACTTAAAACATGCTCTAAAATCTCAGATATTAGACATTGCTACATGCTCAAATCTAATAAATCAAAATAATAGGTACACATCATGGAAGCATACCAAGAACTTGAACCACAAAAAAAAAAAAAAAAAACACAAGACCTTCTTCATATTAGAGATAAGGATGCCTTACCACCACACAAATCTACTAATTCACAAATACTCCTAACTTGATGGATTATACCAAGGTCTTGATTTCCTATGAGAAATAGTAACCAAAACAATTAGAACTCATTTTAAAACTTAGTAAAAAAAAAAAGAAGAATAAGAAAAAGGCATAACACAACCTTTCTCTCAAAACAGAATTTTAAGGAAAAGGAAGCTAAGATCTTAAACATTTCTCAAACCTTAATCCTTCCCTACTTAAGAAAAATAAGGCAGAACTAAGATAAAATCTAGAGAAGAAGGAAGAGTTAAGAATCAACCAAAGGATGAGAAAACAAAAGACAACCTTTTTATTTTTTTTTTTGGTAGAGAAGAAAAGGGAGAAAAGTGACATATAGCATAAGAAACCAATGATATATATAGCCTTCGAAAATTGCTTTGAGCAGTATAATTGGGTCTGACTTTAGTAGTTGTGACAATGCCTTAACGGTCTAATGGAGATTTAACACTGTGATCTAAATATCGGATTTGTGGGGGATCTGCAATCAATGAGATATTTGCAATCCTACGTGCTGGCTAATGGTAGAGCCGGGGTAGTGGTGGCCGGCTGATTTCTATAGATCCAGGCAAATTGATGACTCTTTTAACTTTTTGTTTCTTCTCCTCAAACGATGGGATCGCATGTTTACTAATGCTACACTCTTTTTAACTGTGCCTTTTAATACATGTACATTGGCCATAGATTTTTTTTTTCTTTTATTGAGGAAATTTGATTATTTCTCACACCACTTTTCTAACTAACGTACTCTATTCGTACATTTTTTTTTAAAATTTGGTACTTACATTTTGATCACACTGACAATTCATGATACGATTTAGTACACCTAAAGTACCTAAAGTAAAGTTTGAACATAGTTGGAGTTTATTGGACGTAAGTGATCAAGTGCTTTATGTTGTGTTGCTGTTACCTTAATAAATAAGGTAGAGAATTTGAACGATCATATTGTGGGATATTTTGTCGTACACCCATACCTAGATGATGCTTATATCTAGGACCACTCGCTCGGCTTAATTTATTTACGTGGTTAGGTAAGCCAAACTTCAAACTCATTTTTAGATTTATTATTTTTTATTTCTTATAAGATCAAGGGTGCACTTGTGGAATATTTTTGTTATACCCCCTTACCTGGATTGTGCTGTTATCATTTTTTGTCACGCGAGTTTCAATTTATATTTTTATATATTTTGTGGGTAGAATAGAAATTTTTGACACTTCACAGTGAAGTTTACAAGCACATTCATTCTTATTGCCGAAGCTCCGTTGTTAACCCAAAGATGGACCTATCATGAGATTGCGCATCAGCGAAAATGCTAAATGACCATGGACCATTCGGGATTACTGAAAAAACAAAAATGTGGCCGATGCTTTTACTGGTCAATATGTAGAATTGTACTGCATCTGGTAGCCCCACATACTCGGTTGATCCAACATTTTGCAGATAATTTTTTTTTTTGGCATATGCTGATTAGTACAATGTTTATGCAGGTTCTTGGGATGATGTCTTTAAGGTCTCAGTAGGACTATACTTAGTTGGAACGGTTGTCTTTAACCTGTTCGCCACCGCTGAGAAGATACTGGACTGATTCTTTCTTTTAGCTCATTCTCATGAGACAAGTTCATGCATGTTACCTTGCTGGCCGAAATGGAAACTTGAAAGCTGATATATGAGCTAGAATTACATGATTTTTTTTTAAGAGGCGGATTGGAATAAACGATTTATTTTAAAGTGACTTGAAGAAGAAGAGAACTGTGTAGAAGAATATAATTTAGTTCCATCAATAATATAATAAAAAAAATGGAGAAAATAGTGTAATATTTTCTGAAGATGGATAATTTACCAAAAATATTATATTTCTTCATGACTTGCATTTTTTTATTGTTACAAATATTTTTGTATTTTCTATTTTTCATTTTTTTAATGTTTTGACTATTATTAGAGATATGGAATTGTTAGTTGGAGATGATGTGATTTAAGACTTAGATTAAATTATTATTATTGGATATTATTATTTTAAGTTGCTAGTTGAATCAAATAAATACATTCAAATTAGATTTGTTTATACATAAAGAAAATTAGAAGATAACTTAAGGAGCGTATTCGACATGCCTTTTTTGGATTTTTAAAAATGAGTTTTACAATGATATAAGTTGTTTTTCAATGATTTTAAAATTTACCCATAATTTTAAAATAAATTTAGCATAATATTAAGGTTAAATTATGTATTTGACTCAACCCTAAATGAGTTATCCGTTGGGTAATAAATGTTTAACGAATATAGATATGAATATATTTATGAATATCTATTTAGGTATGTGTATAGATTTTAATAAGAATTTTCTTATTGGGTACCAATATGGGAATGGGCGTTCCCATCCCATTTATATCCCAAGTCAGAATGGTGAAATATGATTAACATAAATAGTGAAACTTGTTATAATTATGGTGAAACATCATTATAACATTTGTGAAAGAGTCATATTCTATGTTTGAATGTCTTTTTGATTTTGTGTTATGAATTTAGAGGTGACAATCAGGTCGGGTGGGTTGGGTTCAGATTAGGTCATAGCAGATCGAGTCATTTAGGTCATTTGCCTTTTGCGGGTCGGTTGTAGGTTGGGTCAGGTCGGGTCGGGTCATTTCTGATTCGGGTCTTTTTGGGTCATTTCCTGTTTGGGGTGGATTAGTTTCAGATCAGGTCGTTGTAGTTCTAGGTCATTTCAGGTTAATTTGTCAGGTCGGGTCAGGCTTGGGTTGAACAAATATAGGTTCGGGTCATTTTGGATTAACTTGACTGGTTGGGTCGGATTGGCTTTGGGTCATTTTCTGATTAACATGACTAGGTAGCCTCGGCCCGTTTGGGTTATCTCGTGCAATTTAACTGGTTGGTCCCATTGGTTTCGAGTTATTTTGGATTAATTTGATGGGTTGGGTCATTTTGTATAATATGACTGGTTGGGTTTGAGTAATTAAGGGTTAATTTGATGGGTCGGGTCGAGTCGAGTTTTGATGGATTCAGTCAAATTTTAGTCCACTTAATTATCATTTATTACATTGTAAATATTAGAAACAATCATAAGATTACTAATACTGATAAATGAAATAAGAATATTAGATGCGCTTTATTTTCATAAGTAAATAATAAAGATGTTTGTAAATTTTAACAATAAAAAAGATTGCATCATTCAATCTAACAAAGATATTTATCATATATTTGATTACTTAAAAAAAGATAATTTTATAAAATAAAGGTGATTATAATATGACTATACAATGTATAATTATCATTTATTACATTGTAAATACTAGAGACAATCATAAGATTATTAATACATATAAATGAAATAAGAATATTAGATGCGCTTTATTTTCACAAGTAAATAATAAAAATATTTATAAATTTTAATAATAAAAAACATTACATGATTCAAACTAACAAAGATATTTATCATTTATTTGATTACTTGTTTATTAAATTATCATTATGATTTTTAATGTTGTATTTTTATTTGGAACAATTTATTAGGATATCATTAATAAATAAAGATGTATAGGGTAAAAGTATGAAAAATAAGTATAATTTATAAAACGTTATATTTTTAAAAACTTTAAATGAATAATAAAATATGTGTAATTTATTATTATTATAATAGATTTTGATGTCTGATAGTGTCAATGTTGGGTCAGGTTAATGTCGGGTTAGGTCTATATCGGGTCGGGTTGCTATCGGGTTGGATCTATAATGAGTCATGGATTGGGATTGGGTCGGGTCGGGTATGGGTTGACTTAATTGTTATCGAATCAGTACTAGAGGAGGTCAGTGTTGGGTTAGATTTGGGTCGAGTTGGGTTGCTAAACTTTTCAAATTTTATTAAGTCAGGTTTAGCTCGGATCGGGTCTAATTGACATGGGTCGGGTCAGCATTTGACAGCTCTAGTCATGATATTGAAAATTTATGATTATGCAAATGTTCATTAGTCAAAGGGTTTACATTAAGTTAGATATAAATGGCATCCTATTATCCTATTTGAGTGAGACTACTAATAAATCTATCTCACATAAGCCAAAGAAAATGAATTCTCTTTATGAATTTATTAATTGTTTATTGAGGTCGTACATGAATGGAGACATAAAGAAAACGATGATAATTTTTTGTGTTTAGTAGGAGAGCTTGCGAAATTACTTCTTCTTATTATGTTGTTGATTCACATAATAATGACTTATACTATTCATATATATATATATATATAAAGGGAATGTCCAATGAGAAATAAATCTTTCACTGAGAATTGAGAACTAGTACCCTTAATTAAAGAAACTACCCAAAATAGGTGGTGGAAAATACTTTTAATAGATATAGAGAACTACTATAAGCGTCTCAAAAAAAAAAAAGAAAACTATAGTATTTAGGTATTAGAAAATTAAAGGTGGTCTTGATGTTTTTGTAAATATTGTGTTTTTATGTTTTAGGTCTAAAAAATACCTACAATTAGTGATAGAAACTACTTTTAGTAGATGGTGGAAACTACTCTCAGTATGTGGAAGAAACTATAACATTTGAGTTTAAGAAAATTACCCATATTAGGTGGTGGAAACTATCTTTAGTGAATAAATAAAACTACTACAAGTCTCTTAGAAAACTATAGTATTTGAGAGCTAGAAAAAATAATGTGATATTTTTATAAATATTAGATATTTAAATTTAAAAATTTACTCATAGTAAATGGTGGAAACTTGTGTTAATAGCTCAAAAAACTATGGTGGTTTTCAATTTTTACAATAAATGACGGTTCTCATTAGACATGTCCCATATATATATATTGAGGAAGAATATAATAAAGGGATTGCATTGTATCAACTTAGATGTAGAGTTGTTAGTGATGATGTTAGGTTATTTATTTGGTAGCTACAAAATGATACAATTTGGCATGTTGTTAATTTCTATGAAACTGTTCATTTAATTTTTTACACTTGTAAGATGTTTTTAGAAGTTGGTTTACTATGCAACCATTGTTTACATATTCATCAGATCTATTATGTCGACAAAATCTCAACGTGATACATATTAGATGGGTAGAATAAGGAGTTGTTGATAAGTAGAGGGAGTTTATAAGTGGCGATTCATCACGAAGTAGACAGTGTTCCTCTTCATTTTGATGAGGAAGATTATCTTCAAATCTTCTACAAGAATCCAGGATCTTTTTAAAGGATCCCAAGTTGCAAACTCTCATCCAAATTCGAATTTACCTCTTGAAATGTTTGGTTGTCTCGAACGTTGATAGGCTTGATTAGATCTATATCAAGATCTAACTCTTCTAATGAGAACCTTTGATTTCTCAATTAGAAAAACTCTTTCTCCTTCTAGATACACTCAATTGAAGAAGGAGAAGAGAATAAGAAAGTAACACCACTCATATACTCCTCTCTCTAAGTCACGAAGAACTTGATATCTTAAAAGTTGGAATGTGTCGACATTCCTTGAGTACAAAGTATATGTATATATACATGGAACCATGCATGCATTTTCATTAAGAAGCCCATTAGCAGCCTCATTAATGAAATAACTCTTTTAAGTCATGGGTCATGACACATATTAAGTATTACAATGACAAATTATAAGTATTACAAAGTATGCAACAAAAATAACCAAGCTACACAACTTAATAATGCAATACATAGATATAATCATATGTGATTAAACTTAGTAGTCTTGTAGCCTTGTTCTTACTTGCAATTTTTAACCTTGTAATCCATTGTCATTGACTTGTACCTCAAAGGACTTCAACCATCATGAACTTCATGATTTTCTTGCCAACACGTACAATACCTACATGAATAACTTGACAAAACATTAGAAGCATAGGAAATTTCAAGCACAATTGGTTCTATCTCCAAGTATGCTAATTATTCTTTATCTCCCTCATTAGAAGAAGAAGTTTTAGAGTTTTCAAGAGATGTTCTCGCATCACATTTGTTTGGAGAAAAATATTATGAGGCCATTCAATTAGTTGGTTTAAATATTGCTTAAAAAAATTACGAGGATACTTACAAATGTGTATAAGAGGAATTGTATAAAAAAATCCATGTTTTTTAATTATGAGGGTATAATAGATTATTATGGCATAGCTAGTAATCGAGAATTTGATCATACTATGTTGACTAAGGTAATTGTATAAATAAATAAAAGGAAAAAGAGCATAATTGAAAGGAAGTCTAATGCACTGAAGGGCTAGGAGAAACATTGTATGTATGTTGCCAAGTTCACAAAAGAAGAAGTTCAACTACATGTATAAGTGTTTTCAAAGATTAATTTTTAATATTTACTATTAACATAAGTTTTAGCCTGATGTTGTACATTGTAGTTGTAGTAAAACATTAAGGGAGTGATGTTGAAACAAAACTTAAAAGAGTGTTGAATACAATTTTTTTAAGGAAAATTTTGATTGTCTGAATATGTTTATTTAGGAACAAGTGAGCCAAGTATTTGATGGTGGGATTCTTTCCCATCCAAGTGATGGTGGTCAATCCTTTTTTGTTATTATTTTGCTGATTAGAAAGGTAATATCTATAGTTAAATATATTGAACTATATGTCTTCAAATATATATATATATATATATATATATATATATGTATATGTATATGTATATGTATATATATGTATGTATGTATGTCTGTGTAACACCCTAAAATTTATTACAAGAAAATTTAATTTAGTGATATCATAATACCAAAATAGTTGGGTGGTATTACCGTAATTAACATAATTCTAGCTTATTATACCATCATTACATCAATTACAAGGAAAATTGATTAGAAGGTAAAACGTGATAAATATAAAATGAGAGAAGCTTCATTAATATAAATACAAGTTGGGGATTGTCTCCAAGCACAATACCTAAAAGTACAAAATAGGATACCATAAAGATAAGAATCTAAAATGGTATCTAGGTAAAACTAACATCCGGATAATATGACTTTACGCCTAAAACCCCTATATATAATATAACTCCTCCACACATAGGGCATAATAAGTAATGAAATCATCCACTCGATCTTCATTAACCTACACATAGACATCTAGGTTATCTGCTCATAGGAATGAGTATCAGCCATAAAAAGAATGATCAGTACGCTACATATTGAGTGAGGTAAAAATATATTCGATTAAGGGGTATAAAAAATTACATAAGTTCACATCAAGGAATAGGCATACATGTGTATTAACACAAAACTATGCCAGGTGAGATCTCATTATAAGATATGAAATAATCCATTTTAGTTATGTTGAGTTCAGGGACCTCACTATTCTTAATCTGGTGGAACGAACTAAAGTACCTCTTAGGGACAACACACCTGAGCCACTATTATTATTTGGTATAACCAGCCCAACACATACGAATGCAATACACTCCTGACTACTATTTTTAAATCAGTGGAATGATATGAAGCACCTCTCAGGGAAGAACCTGCATGAGCCACTATTATTATTTGGTGGAATGAACACAACTCCTTGGTCCTGACTCACGTAATCTTTCTTTTTAATTAATTAATTGTTTATCCATTATCTACTTATCTTAAATTATATTCTAATTTATGTTGAGTTTAGAGCCCTAGTATTTTTAATCTGGTGAAACAAACCGATGCACCTCTTAAAGGAAACACACACCTAAGCCACTATTATTATTTGGTGGAATGGATCCAAAAACACCTTCGCATGATTCATGTGATCCTTCTCTTTAAATGATCACCATCTTGTTCATGATTGGTTTGATATGTAATGTAACACCCCAAATTTTACTACAAAAAAATTTTGATTTACAGTGAAAGCATATAAGCAAAATGTTGGGTGTTAACACCATAATTGTTGTAAGTCTAGTTTACCCACCATCTTCATATCAATCACAAGGCTAAAACCCTTCATAATAAAAAATGTAATTAGAAATGAAAGAAAGTTTAATAAATACAAATAATAGTTTGGAGATTAACTTCGGGTTACAAATAATAGAATACAAACTATAGGATACCGTAGATCAAAGAGTCCAAAAAGGTATCTGTGTAAAAACATCATTTGGATAACATGAATCTTCACCCAAACACCCAATATAAATAAGAGATAACTCATCCCCATATAGTGTATCAAAAGCAACAAAGTCATCAAACTGGTTCTAAAAGATCTAAACAAAAGCAAACGAGCCTTCTACTCATGGGAATGAGCAACACCCATAAAAAGGATGGTCAGTATACTACATATTGAGTAAGGTAATAATACTATTCAATCAGGGATTTAGATAAAAAATTTCATAACATATAACAAGTACAAAATTAGATCACAAAAAGTCTCATAAGGTAAATACAGATCCATGCCTATTTATTAGATATAACCATTTTCATTCTTTTATTTACATTTAGTTAAGGGACCCCACTATTCTTAAATTGGTGTAACAGTCTTAAGCACTTTCTCAGGAACAACACCTGAGACATTATTAACCTCTAGTAGAACATATATGAAAACATCAACTTTTTTTAGGGTAAAATGTTCCTGAGCCACTATTATTATCATGTGGAACAAATATAAAACTATCACCTTAGTCTTGACTCATGTACTCTTACACATTAAATAATTAGTGTTTTATCCGTTAGGTTACTAGATTCATATTCTTAATCATGATGAGCATGGGACTTAGTATTCTTAATTTGGTGGAATGGACTGAGGCATCTTATTAGGAAAAAACACAACTGAGCCACTAGTATCATCAGATGGAACAGATATGAAAGCATCACCTTCTTAAGGAAACATTCTCCTAAGCTACTATTATCATCTAGTGTAATGTATATGAAAAAATCACCTTATACCGACTCACATGATCTTTCCTTTTTAATGATTAATGTCTTATTGATGATTGATTTACAAGTGTAGAACATGTTAGGCAAATATGCACATCACTTAGGTCATAAGGCTTGATGTAGGAGTTTCTCAAGCTTGATCTCAATATTACTCTTCAAAGGATGAAGAATAATAATTAGCATACTTGGAGACAGAATCCATTATTTTTGAAACTTCTAATGCTTATAATGCTTTGTTAAGTAACTCTCGTATGTGTTATATAAGTTTGAAATAAGTTAATGCTATTGAAGATCTTTGATGTAGATAATGAAATTACAAGGATTACAAAGTTTCATGGAATACAACGATACAAGACAAAAAGTTTGATTACATATGTTAATTCAATGTATTACATATTTATAGTTGGTGTATTTTTGTTATCTTGTTGTATACTTTGTAATACTTGTAAAATATCATTGTAATTAATATGTATATACTTGTGTCGTGCAAAAGGTTTACTTTTGTTAATAAGGCTAAGATATATGGGATTTTTAATGAAATTTCTACATGTGTACATATATAAGTATATATATACCCTTGTACTTTGATTATCATAGAATGAGAATTAATGAAGCATATTTTTTGAAATAGAAAACCAAAACAAAGAGAGTGTCTGATCTTTTTCTTCCATTATTCTTTAAGTGAGGGTCTTGTAGAGTTGTAGACTGTTCTTTATAGAAATAGAAGATTTCTCTATGGAAGGTTATTAATCTTAGAGTAGATCATTACCATAATCCCACCGAAATACTAAGTTATACATCACCACAAATCAAAGTCAAAGTAATCTTATGAAGACCTTTGTAAATTGTGGACCAAGAAAAAGGTTTCTGGATGATATAAGATTGTTTGTTATTGATCTTCCACATCAAATTTGGTATCCAAGTAGGCTGCTTGGCGTCGACAACACAAGTGCAAGTTCAACACAAGATTTCAACTACAACAACATCACCATTGAATTTGTAGTAAGATTCTTGATTCTTCTTGATTAAACTCTTTGAATCTTGATGAATTCCTTTTGAATATATATAGAACCTACATGATTCTACGTGATCTTTTCTTGTAATAGTGTAGTCTTGCATGAATATTGAAATCATATTGAAGGAAATTGCATAAGGGATTCGACATCAAGATAGGAAACTTTAGTGTTGAATGTGTGCAGAATTTTTATGAGTGTAGTGTGAGTCCTTTTTTTAAAGCATTTATAACCATTAGTTTTTTTTTTTGCATGAAAGTGTGCATTTAATGTGTATTGGATGTTGGTTGATCACATGTGGTGATCATAACTTAGCATTAGATTTGACTAGTGTAGTTTTTGTGAAAACCTTACTTGGTTGAGGTTGATTTAACGTAGTGGAGTGTGTGATTTTTGTTTGTTTTGGTCTTGTTTTTTGAGTTGATGTGTTCGAATATAGTGTCTTATTAATAATTATAATTTGTGAAGATTGGAATTTTCTCTTTACCTACATGAAATTATACTTCCATAAAGTTTTTAAGGGTTTTTTGAATTGCATTTTTCAAAACTTGTTAAGTTCTATATGAAGAACACAACAAGATAAGTGTTAAAGTGTAATCATTTTGTTGTGTGAATAATATATTTTGCTTGCTTATTATGTTTTTGATTCATTGGACTCAAACTCTTGTGCAAGAATCGAATAAGATTTATAGGGTGGTATTGATCTTTTTTAGTTTTAATCAACTAAAAACCCTAAGTGGAACTTGAGTGTGTTTTAGGGTTGTAGTAATCATGGAAGGGGAACCAAATTTTTCTAACCATGTTTGAAACTATTCAAAAGCTCTCAAACAATTTATATGCCACTAATGCTCAACTTAGACAAATTATTGCAGTATAAACACAATTATGAAAGTTAGAATCTAGGTTTATCGAACAAGAATCGATTCAAGACATCTAATAACAAAAGGAGTTCTATGGAGACAAAATGGGAAGTGCCATAAAAATAACTAATCTAGCTGGGGAAGGTATCTAAACTCATGCGTTGACCATGATAAAGATTCTATATGGAGTGGAAGTAACCAAAAGTTCTATAACCATTAACTAAAGTATCATAAAAGGAAGATAAAGGCATTAAATTTGATCTTTCTTATTTTGATGGTAAGCTTGATGTA
Organism: Tamarix chinensis; assembly: GCA_030549775.1. Lineage (NCBI taxonomy): Eukaryota > Viridiplantae > Streptophyta > Magnoliopsida > Caryophyllales > Tamaricaceae > Tamarix > Tamarix chinensis. The sequence continues at coordinate 33,421,632 of CM060181.1, read as the reverse complement.
AACTTATTTCTTGAGTGGTTACATGAGGTGGAGGCTGTATTTTAATTCAAAGATTATCATGATGAGCAAACATGTAAACTATCTACCCTTAAGTTTAAGAAGTTTGCTAGGATATGGTATGATAATTTGAAGAGAATAGGGAACGAGAAGGTAAATAGAAAATCAAATATTGGGATAAACTTAAATGCATCTAAGAAATAAATTTATACCTGAAGAGGATGAGCAAGATAATTATATTAGATTGACTATTTTTAGACAATGACTTCTAAGTATTGAAGAATATGTTAGGGAGTTTTAAAGATTATCACTTATATGTGATATCCATGAAAGGGAGGAACAAACATGTGCTAAATTTCTAGGCTGCCTTAATATGATGATTTAAGACAAAGTTGAGACCTGTCTATATGATTCTATTAATGGCATGATTAAGCGATCTTTGATATTTAAAAAATAAATTAAGTTCATTAATCATCATGCCAAGCAAAGAACTTCATCTACAAAGTACTACTTGATAAAAATCAAGGAACTACTTGACAGGATAATGGCAAGAATAAAGTTAATGAAGTCACTATAAGCCAATGTTTCAAATGCTGAGGATTTAGATACTTTTCTAATAAATGTCCCAATCAAAGAGTATTGTCCATGCAAGAAATTGAAGCTATGGAGACTTGTGAAGAAGATAGTGAATTTGAACCTATTGAGGAAATTTTTAGTGAGTCAAAGAAGGAAGAAAATGCTTGTTATGTCTTGAAAAGATTACTTCAAGTCCAAGCTAGTAAGAAACCTAATTGATGAGAACATATATTCAAGACTAAAGGGAGAGTGGGAGATACAGTTTGTCGAGTTATCATTAATAGTGGATCTTGTAAGAATGTAGCCAATGAGAGGATGGTGAAGGATTTGAGATTGAAGACTACACCACATCCAAAACCTTATTCTTTTCAATAATTAAACAAGGACAAGGGATTCAAGGGAACTAAACAAACCTTAATCTCTTTTTTAATTGGTAATTATCATGATGATGTGCTATGCGGTGTTTTACTTGTGGATGCATGTGAAATCTTATTAGGTAGACTATGACAGTATGATAGAAATACTATTCATAATTGTATTACTAATGAATATATATTTGATAAGGATAAGAAAAAGTATAAACTTAAACCTTCTAAATGTGATAATGAGAGCATAGTAAAGAATTAAAAAAGTTTATTCTAACATGAAAAGGCTATGGTCAAATGTATTAAATAAGAAGAAAGTTGTTATGCTATGATTATGAAAGACTCCCTACAAGGGGAGAAAAATAATGATAAACCTCAATTAGACAAACTTATTAATGAGTATTGTAATGTTCTTTTAATGACTTACCACTTGGATTGTCACCTAACAGAGGAATATAACATTCTATAGATTTAATACCTAGTGTGTCTTTACCTAACAAACCTGCATATTGATGTACTCTGGGGGAGGCTAAGGAATTAGAGAAACAAATATAAGAGCTCATCGGAAAAATTGCATGTGAGGAAAAGCATGAGTCCACTCTATGTGCCTGCATTACTTGTTCCTAAAAAAGATGGTATATGGCGCATATGTATTGACTCAAGAACTGTAAACAATATATGTATCAAATATAGATTTCCTATGCCAAGATTATGGCATGTTAGATTAGTTATGTGAAGCCCAAGTAATTGAACTAACGAGTGGATATCATCAAAATAGAATAAGAGAAGGGGATGAATGAAAAACTACATTCAAAATAAAATTTGGTCTTTATGAATGGATTGTGATTCCTTTTGGTTTATATAATGCACCTAATTCATTTACGAGGCTACTGGGATGGTATGGAGTTTTGGTGAAAATAGGTTTTTTTTTTCTAATGCTATGTATATAATGGCTGAAGTAAGTGGAGGGTAGAACAATAGGTTTTTTTTTCCAATGGTATGGGGTGAGCTGCGGTGTTGAGGGCCATTGCTAGGGTGTGAGATGCAATGTTTAGGGGCTACTGGGATGGTATGGAGTTTTGGTGACAATGAGGTAAAGAGAAAGGAAAAGGAGGAAGGAAGGAAGAAGGTTTCAATCTGGGTGCTATGTTTTGACAGAAAATAGAGGGAGGAAGGAAGGTGGTTGGCATTTAATGATCAAGTCTATGAGTGTATATATATATATCTATGTATGTATAGACATGCACACTTGTATGCACACAGAGAGGGGAGAAGATAGGTGAGGTGATTGGGGTAATATTTTCAAAGCAAATATACTAACATAAGATATGGGTGATGATGAGAGTAGGGTGTATGTTATGAAGGCATGGAAGGGACATTTAGGGAGAATGTTTCACATAGGAAGAAGGGAGAAAAGAAAGAAAAGAAAAAGGGAGGGGAAATATGAAAAAGAAAAAGGAGGGAGGAAGATAAGGTGAGATTAAAATTAGTATTAGAATAAAATAATTTAGATAAGGGTATTAGGATAATCTAATTATCGACGATTCAGGATTATGTTTAGTTTACATATATCAATGACTAGGAATAGAGATTTATTGATTATGATTAAGGAATCAGGTTATGATAGAAATATTAATTTATTGATATTAGAATCAAGTTAGGATATTAATCACTAGGGATTCGGTTTGGCAAAAATTTGGGGTATTATAATATGTATGTTCAAATCCCCCCTTTTTGTGCAATTCTGTTTACAGCGTAGTAGATTGTTCTCAAGCTGGAAGAATATCAAACATTTTTGTGCCATATCCAATGCCAAATATATGTATTGGTTGAATTTAGTAAGACAAACTTTTCATGGTTCTCAAGTTCTCCAAGATTTAGGTAAATGATATCATAATAAAATATCAGCAGCAAGAAAAGTGGTTTAATTTGCGAACGAACTTGGAATGTTGAAGAGGATGATAAAACATCAATTATAGCCTCATGAATTTTTTTTGGGAATAATTTTATTCAAGATCTAAATAATGTATATTTGTTGAATATTATATCAATTCAAATTCTTCTTGAGTATTATATTGTATTTATTTATTATTAAACCTCTAGAATAAGCATAATCATACTAATATTGAGTTCTAATAGAATGGTAAAACATGAGCTTAGTATTGGTAAAACATGACGATGTTATTGGTAAAACATATTTTGAGATAAATTTTTGGATCAATGGTGATGAAACATGAAGTTATAAATGATGGAATATGAAGATACTAATGGTGAAATACGGTTGTGGGCAAAAACTATGGTCTATAAATGTTCAGACACCGTGATAACTTCAATACTTCACGTCCCTTGGATGCAGATAAACCTTCAAACCATGCTTCATAAACAACGTCAAAGCCATCTTATGTTCAATCCGATGATCGGGAACCAATGACAAACTATACCTCAACAACACAGCTGAAGTCACACACTTCATCTGCAAATAAGCCAAATCCTTCCCCAAACACATCCTTGGTCCTGCATTAAATGCGACGAACTTAAACGCTTCATTAGGTGGTTCAAACCGGTACTCACCTTCACCCTCACCTTCTTTTATCCGGACTAACCACCTCTCTGGTTTAAACTCCATGCAGTCTCCCCCCCATATCTCCTTCATCCTTCCCATTGCATAAATCGAATAGATCACAGTCGATCCTGCATTCACCTTCGTTCCATCAGGCAAAACATCATCCCTCAACACATACTTGAAATCCTCCGGCACCGACGGATACAGCCTTAGCGACTCCGATAAGGCTGCCTTTAAATACACCAATTTATCAGCCTCGTCAAACTCCAGGGGCTCCTGCACCCATTTTATCATATCAACACCTTCAGAGATGCCACGTGTCTTCCTAAGAACTCGCTTGATTTCATTCACGATCATGTCTTCAACCGCTGGATGGTTCATGATGAGCCAAAAGAACCAGCTCATGGCTACCGAAGATGTGTCTCGTCCGGCCAACATGAAGTTCATCGCTATACATTTTAAGTCCAAGTTACTTGCATAATTTCCCTCTATGCCTCGTAATTTTATGAATCGGGACAATAAGTCATCAGAGGGAGATCGTTCGCACTCGTCAAGTACGTCGGACATGTAATTATCAAGAATTTTGAGGCTTTTTTCCAGCTCTTTTTCGTCACCAATATTGAACCTCTTCTTAAACCTAAACACTACGGGAGTATAGATAAGCCGTTGGAGTGTTATCTCTGTCGCGGTCTGGAAAGCTTTAGCAAACGGAGCTTCAGGTAAACCCGGAGAAAGTGTTTCCGGATCCTTCCCAAATGTTAACCCACAAATATTATCGAATGTTAACCGTAACAACAAATCCTGCATATCAACAACAGAAACGCTCGAAGCCGCTTCTTCTAAAATGGGCCAAAGCCGGTTTTTAATACTCCGTTTCACCCACCGATCCAAGGCCTGCCTTAAAGTCCTAGTACAAAACTCAGGAGCTGCAGCTTTTCGCTGTTTTCTCCACCCATCTCCATCACTATTGAATATGCCTTCACCTAACAGATCATAAAAGGATTCTTGCCATACCGGTCCCTTTGGGTAATTATCGAACCGGGTTTTGAGTATGTGTTCGATGTTTTTAGGGTGGCAAGTGATGGTGTAAAGGCCGTAAGTAGAGGCGAAATATGGGAGAGAGAATGAGCAAGTTTGGTATGTCAGTTTTGGACCGGTTCTTGTCAAAATTTCGACATACCATTCGTGGAGTCTGTTTCGGTTGTGGTATATACCTGGCATGGCGCCCATGATTGGCCAAAGCGTAACTGGGCCTCGGAATTCATGGCGGAGGTAGAGGAAGTATAGGAGGTAGAGGGTGAGGAGCGTGGTGGCTATGAGGGTGATGGTAATGCTGTCGGTGGGCAGTGGAAGGGGAAGTACGGAGCATTGCTCCATTGTGGCGAATATCATATGCGGTTTCAGTTTAGGCTTCTATTGCCGGTGCATAATAAAAGTTTATTGTGAAGCGAGTACCAATTATAAAGGCAGGGACCGGTACTGCATGGCTGCATTCAGTAGAGTGGCCCAGATGTCAAACTTGGTTGCTGCAGAGAAATTGATTATTTATGCAATAATAGTCACACAAAATTTGCTTGATGACGTAAATATAATCTTTACATATTATTATTTTCTTATGCACTTGTAAAATATTTAAATTTTCTTCCCAAAAAAATTCTTAGGTTTAATATACTTATTATTTCTATTAATTGTAGTACTTTTTTTGAATTAACTTTTTATATTCTACGCCATCTCTTATCTTTAACCTCGTTATATTATTAGTGTAATAAGGACGAAATATTATGTAAAGGTAAGGTGGAACATATACACAAATGCATGACAAAGAGGATAATACATTTTCTCATCTCTTCCTCTTTATCTTTTTCTCTCTATTTAAATGCCCTCTAGCACATAACATGTTATTGGGCAGGAAAGGTTCTAAAATTAAGATTACCAACTTAATACATGTATTTGCATAACACATGATGCAACTCAATTTGTCCAAAAGGCAAAGCAATCATATGGCATATATAACACCATCATTTTCTTACAACCTAAAGTTTTCATTTTGTTGAAAGACTTGCATAAGTGAAATATTTGCATGCCACTATTGCATCTAGCTTAAGATAGATGTTATGTCAACCTTCTGATGCTAGATCTAAAACCTAACTCACACATACATACACATAGAGAGAGAATGCTCAAATAACATAAAAGGAAAAGAATAGTTTAAAGTTATACAAACAAAAAATGACTAAGGGAAAATATCAACTAGTGTGAATCTTCCTAGGAAAATAGGAGTATCGATGGTTAGAATGAAGGTTAGGATCGGTGGGTTAAAGATTAAGGAGAAGGATGATAATCTTCAATCAAGATTCAACCAAGAATTAAAGAAAGCTATAAATCTTCAAGCAAGATTCAACAAAAATATAACAAGAAGATATATTTGAATGTTCCTACAAGAACACATTCAAAAGGCTATAGGTAAGATTACTCCAAGTAGTTTTAGGAAGAAAATTTTTACTCAAAAGAGAGAAAGATAACCAAGTAGTATACTAGTTATTAGATTCAAATATTCAACTATTCTTCTTCTCATGTTACAAAGGTGCTGGGTCATGCCTTATATACTACAAAGAAACCCATTATAGCAACGATACTTTTTGTTGCTAAAGATAGAAAGTCATTGCAAAAAATATATATCGCAATGATAATTTTTGTTTTAAGGTCGTTGCGTGTTATGTCCTTGTAAGAAAAAAATAAAACAAAAATATTGGCATTGCAAATAAGTAATTAAATACAACAAAAATTTTCATTACCAAATAAAGGTCATTGCAATATATCACTTCACATAATTGCATGTGTTTATACATTACAATGACTTTTATCATTGTGAAATATTGATTCTACTTCAGAAACAATTTATGTTTTTACAAAAACCTATAATTAGCAATGACTTTTGTCATTGAACAAATTAGTTGTGCTTTGGCAATCAATTATGTTATTGCAAAAACCTATAATTTGCAACGACTTATATCCTTGCAAAATATTAATCCACTTCGTCAATCCATTTTTGGCAAAAATTAAAGTTGTTGCTAAAGCTTGTTATTTTGCAACAATAAAAGTTGTTGAAAAAAACTAATAGCATATTACAACAACAATATTTTTTGTTGTAAAAATACATTAATTGTAACATTTTATGTTGTTACTAAAAATCGAATATACTTTAGCTACAAACCTTATATAATACGTTGAGTTGATACGACCATATAGAGGCGGCCTTATAGCATCTGAGATCCACAAATTTTTAAGACCTCAAGTCAAAATAACCATGTGGGGCCACTTGGTAGCCACCTAGGACCACAAGAGCTACCCCGAATTGCATTTTAATTAATCAGCTAATCCTATAGATCAACATGACTCTTTTTGGAATTTTTTTTTCTACGCATGCTCTTTTCAAGAATTTTTTAAAATTCTTTTAAAAAGCTTCCAGGAGGGTCACTCATCCTAAAAATATCATGTTGATTTACCGTGCTGATATAAAGAACTATATGAACCCTTAAAACACTCCACTCAATTTGGGGGTAATACACTTTATCATTGCAAAAAATATATAGTTAGAATGATAAAGTCTTTGCAAAAATTTTAACTTAAAACTTCAACAGCTATCTTTGTCGTTACAAAAATACACAATTATAATATCATAACAACCTATTTAAACACCATTGCAATAAATGATCTGTGAAACCTATAACCGATGTCCATAAATTATGCCATATACACATGGTCCGTTTAAATCAATACATAAAAAATATATAAAATGGATTCTTAATATATATATCAAGATAAAAATTATCAAATTTAACGAAAATTTTGATTGTGCTTGGTAAATAGGACTTTGATTGTGCTGATGGACACCGAGATAAATTGACGTGTTCAATTGATATAGTTAGATAATGCTAACACAATGGTGGAAATATTAGGAATCAGAGAAGGCAGTAAAAACAAGGAGGAAGGAGCCATGGATGGAGAGGAAATATGAAGATGCTAGATGATGAATAAGGTCATGCAAAAAATGATTTAGAAGATAGGATGAAATAGATGAAAAAGAATTGGGGTTGGGGGATGAATAAGATCATGCAAAAAATTATTTAGAAGATAGGATGAAATAGATGAAAGAGAAATGGGGTTGGGGAAGCCATGTTAATTTTGTTTATAATTTTTTTATTACTTTTTTCTTTGTCATTTTTCATATGTTTTGCAACAAGAGGATGTTGTTGTGGAAAGTGATAGGTGTACTAAAACCAATATAGTCACTGCAATAAATTGATAAAATATTTGACAATAAAAAATATCATTGCTAATAGTTATATGTATAACTTACATTAAAATTATCATTGTGAAAATATTTTTCTTAATTTTCATCTCCTTATGCAAATTAGATATGACGAAGGAAAAAATTAATATTTATAACCACAATGTTTAACAACAACACTTGATCATTGTTGTCATAAGTCATTTTTTGGAACAATAAAGTACAAACATTGCAATAAAATTGTTGATAAATTCTTTTTTTTTTTTGCAACAACATGTTATTGTGTTAAAATAATCTAAATATTTGTAACAAGTATAGTTGTAACAATAAATTCAATCAACATTTTTCAACAAAAAAGTGATTAAAAAAATGTTTTGTATGTTGCAACATATAAATGTCATTGCAATTAAACCATCACATATATTGCAATGACAAATGTCGTTACAAAAAAAATCCTAATAATCACCACATAAATGAATTATTTTCACAATAAATTTTTACAAAATCATAAAATTATCATTTCCAAAAGAAAAGTTTTACAAAAATAAAGTGTTGTCATTGAAAAAGTGTTTTAGCTGTAAAAGATTTTTCTTATATTGATAAATAGTGACAAGTTTGCTAAGTAGCACATTAAGATAGCCGCATCAATGCACATATGGCTAACTAGCGCACTAACCTCTAACAGTAATATATTACTAACCTATATAATACATGAATCAAATGAAAAATTATCACAAAAATGTAAGTAATTATTACATGGAAACAACTAACAAAAATCCTAATTTACATAAGAATGATAACTTGGTCTTTTTCGCCTTGAAAGTTTGACTTCCATGCATAATAGTTTTTTTGACTTGTAAAGACATGTAACATAAGAAGAAAGCTTACATGTGTTGACATCTTGAATCCTCTGCTTGCAAAAATGTTACATACCTACAAGAATAACTTGAAATATACTTATTATAGTTAGTTAAAGTTATATTATCATCAAAGACATATATTGTAATAGGCTCTATTATTAATGATGCCAAATCCTCATTATCATGAGAATTTATACATGCTCTTGCATCATTCTCCCCAACTTGAGAAGAATTTGTCCTCAAATTGACATAATTGTAATAAGGAGACAAATCACTAATTTAAAATGTTCTTGGAATACCACCATATGATTCATGAAGTTAAAGTTCATAAGCACTTTCTCTAATTTTTTTTAAGGATTTTAAATGGCCAATCTTCTCTTGGCATTAGTTCATGATTTATTATATTAGGAAATCTTTTTCTTATGCAAAATACCCGTGGAGCGCGGTATTTGTTAGCTTGATTTTGATACCTTTTGTTGGCTTGTCTAATGTTTTCCTTGATTTTTTTTATTAAGCTTTTGAATGAATTCAACTCATTCAACTCATTTCTTGGATTCATGTTTTTTAAACTCACCTTTTGTCAAGGGTACCATGTCAAGTGGCATGAGCGGATCGACCCCACACACTATCTTGAATGGAATTGAGCGAGTAGTACATGAAGGACTTCGATTATAAGCAAACTCTGTATGAGAAAACTTAATATCCCAATCTTTAGTACTTTTACTTACCGATCCTCTTAACAAAGTGCCAAAAGTACAATTTATAACTTCTATTGGTCCATTAGTTTATTGATGATGTAAAGTACTAAATAACAATTTAGTTCCTATCTTGTGCTATAATGTCTTCCTTAAGTAACTAAGAAACTTTATATCTCTATCCAAAATAATACTTTTAGGTATGTCATGTATTTTCACAATTTTGTTGAAATACAAATAAATATCATTTATAGCATCATCAGTTTTATGGCATGAAATAAAATAAGCCATTTTAGAAAATCTATCTACCACAACCATAGTAGAATATTTAACTCGTTTTGTTCTAGAAATCCTAAGATAAATTCCATTCTAACTCCTTTTCATGGTCGACTAGGAATAGGTAATAGTGTATATAAACCTTTGTGAAAAAAACTTCTACTCATTTTACAAGTAATATATCGATTTACTATAAGTTGTAAACCTTTAATTATGCGTGGCAAAAAGAAATTCCCTTGTAATATTTCTAATATCTTTTGAGTACCATAATGTTCTACTATAGCTCCTTCATGAACCTCTTTAACAATTACATCTCTTATACTTGATCTGGACTCAAAGTTTATTAAGTTTAAATAAAAATCCATCTTGTAATGAATAATTTCCATGAAATCCATTTTCTTTACATGCTTTATATTCATCATTAAAGTTTTCATCTATAGGATACAATTCTTTTAATATTTCAAAACCTAGCAAATTAGCTTCTAATAAAACAAGTAATGCAGACCTTCTATAATACCCCATCACAAAATCCATCAAATTATATTTAGAATTATGTTAACATAAAATAAATGAGTTTTAGTTTTGAAATGGGCTTAAAATTATAATAAAAATGAGAATTTCAATTGTATCATTTGACTGGTTTGCATAACCAATCAATTGGTGAGGTAGGGAAATTTATATTCTTGTTCTCTACATATCAGTCGATTGGTTTGGGCAAACCAATGGACTAGTTTACCTATGATTTTAGATCAATTTCTAATTTTGATATGAATTTCTCTCCAATAATTATGAAAAATTCTTATTTGAATTCAATTATGCGAATAAGTACTTTTTTAGTGTTCTAGTTTTATTTTCATATTAATTGAACCATTACACAGTTTTAGATGGTGAAAGTTTACCAAAAAGCCACGTTTGGAGGCAAGCCTCTATTCTCCTTTTTTCCTTCACCTCTCTTTCTTTCTTCTAGTAGATGGGGCAGTTTTGATTGACTTTGGGGACTCTCCCCTAACTTGCCAACTGACTTGCACACCCATCTTTGATTGCACTCAACCCCTCACCTCCCTATCAAGTCATCCTTCACTTCTTATCTTACCTACACTCAACCTCACCTGTCTCATCCCTCCTTTTTCATAGGGATGTCCACCAGCTACACTTGTGCCTCTCATTTTTTTCAATCTATTTTCATTCCACACTTATTTTCTTACTCTTTTCTTCCTTCTTCATGTGAAAATATCACTACTTGTTGAACATCTTTCCATTTTTTATCTCTTCTTCCTTCTGTTGAGAAAAAAATATAGAGATCCTCTTTGGTTTTTTACTTTGAATTATGCAAGCATTGTATTCCTTTCTCTTCTCCCAATCATGGTTTTAGTTCTCTCTAGATTTCCTTAAGCAAGGAAGAATTAAGGTTGAGAAAAGTTGGAGAATTCAACTTCTCTTTTGACACCCTATTTTGAATCTAAAGGCGGTGTTACGTGTTTCTCTCCTTGAAATGCGCCAAAACTCTAATTTTAATAATTTTAGTTAAACAAGGATTTATTAAAAAAGTTAATTAAATTAATTATTTTTATTAAATTAAAAGGGAATTAATTAGGGCAAATCAATAAGAAATTTATAAATATTTTAATTAGGAAAAATTAGGGTATTTTGTTAATTAAAATGAAATTTAGGAAAAATCTTTCAAAAATCCTAAATTAGTCTAAAAAGGAAACTAAATATTATTTTATTTATATATTATTATTTTTAAATATCCCAAATATCTAAGTTATTTTAATTATCCCAACCCACCTATTTTTCTTTTTCTTTCTTTCTTTTCTTCTCTTTTTCTTCCTTTTTCCTTCTTCTTCTTTTCTTTTCTTTTTCTTCCTCCTTTTCCCCGACCTGGGCCAGCCCAGCGGCCCATTCCCCTTTCCCTTCCTTCTTCTTTGGCGACCCAATTTCCCTACCCTTTTCTCCTTTAGTGCGGCCCAGCTCAAAATGCCGCGTTTTGGCATCCGTTTTTATCCTTCGTCACCGGTCCAGTTCTTCCTCTTCTTTTTATTTTCTTTCTTTTCCCCAGCCGCTTGGTCCACGCCCTTTTCCTTCCTTCTTCCTTTTTCCTTCTCCCGTCGACTTACAACTCATCCCTAACGCCTCCGAGAATCATCCATCGCGACCATGCCTTTGATTCGGCCAATCTCTCCTCTCACTCCCCTGGTGACTCACCTGTTGTTCAACCCAACCCACTTTCCTCTCTTCTCGCACACATCCCTCTTTTTCTTGTGCAACTACCTCTGCCACGTTTGAATTTCATCGGCCTACCATCCCTGGCAGGTGTGACTAATCTACCTGCCCTATTCTCCCGTCACCCCTCTAACCTTAGCCCTCCTTTAGATCTATAAATACCCCCATAACCAGCCCTGTTTGAGGTTTTGATTCCAACCCAGAAAAATCACCCCATTTGCACCACCGCTTGATCAAACGCCATTCCCATCACCATCAACCAGCTCTGCCGCCCACGCTGTCCACCTAAGAACTCCCTACACCACCCTTTAACTAACTATGGCACCCTTCTCCCTCAATTTTCCCTGCACGAGCCACCCCGGCCATGCAAAGTAGCCTCATCGATCAACCCTTCCTTCCACATCCGCCACCCTTCGTGCCACCCTTCGCACCACCGTCCACCACCACTTCCGCCACAACCACTACTCCTTTCACCTCCCGAAAATATTTGCAGACTTCCCTCTATCTCCCTCTACCCTTCTTTTCCTCTTCCTCCCTCTCCTCCTCTCTTTTCTTTTTCCTCCACTTTTAGCCACCACCACCGTCGCTGTACGCCGCCACCTCTGGCTGTGCCGTCACCCTCATTCCATTCCTCTCCATCTAGGCAACCATAAACACCCCAACTCTCACCCTCTTTCTCCCTCTCCTTTTCCCAGCACTCAACTTTCTCTCTTTTCTTCTCTTTTTTCGGCCACCGTTGCCGCCATGCACCACCAACCCAAGGTGGTACCCTAAACCCTCTCAACCCTTTTACCCTATTTATACAAGCTTTATTTATTTTATTTCCATTATTTTGACTATATAATAATAATAATAATAATAATAATAATTATTATTATTACTAATGTTATTATTATTATTGCTATTGAGGGCCAAAGCCATATTCTATTTTTATTTTGATTTTATTATTATTGTTATTATCGTTACTACTACTACTACTACTGCTACTACTACTACTACTATTATTATTATTATTATTGTTCTTGTTATTGTTATTATTATTATTATTATTATTATTATTATTATTATTATTATTATTATTATTATTATTATATATTCAATGTAGGGTCGAAATCCTACTTTACTTTATTTTTGATTAATAATAATATTTTTATTATCATTATGATTATTATTATTTTGTAATATTATTATGGTTATTACTACTACTACTACTATTACTACTACTACTACTACTACTACTACTACTACTACTACTACTAGTATTAATATTAATATTAATATTAATATTAATAATAATAATAATAATAATAATAATAATATTATTATTATTATTATTATTATTATTATTACTAATGTTATTATTATTATTGCTATTGAGGGCCAAAGCCATATTCTATTTTGATTTTGATTTTATTATTATTGTTATTATCGTTATTACTACTACTACTACTACTACTACTACTACTACTACTATTATTATTATTATTATTATTATTATTATTTTTGTTGTTATTATTATTATTATTATATATTCAATGTAGGGTCGAAATCCTACTTTACTTTATTTTTGATTAATAATAATATTTTTATTATCATTATGATTATTATTATTTTGTAATATTATTATGGTTATTATTATTATTATTACTACTACTACTACTACTACTACTACTATTATTATTATTACTATTATTATTATTATTACTATTATTATTATTATTCCTATTATTATTATTATTATTATTATTATTATTATTATTATTATTTTATTTTGGTGAAGGGTCAAAGCCCTTATTTCACATTTATTTCGAATTATGTCATTTTCATTTTCATTATTATTATTATTATTATTATTATTATTATTATTATTATTATTATTATTATTATTTTTAGTATCATTATTATTATTAGGGTAAAACCTTTAAACCTTTTATTATCATCTTTTACAACATTACTATTATTACTTTTATCTTTAGCAAAATTAGTAATTAGTTAATGTTGTTATTGTTGTTGTTGTTGTTGTTGTTGTTGTTGTTGTTGTTGTTGTTATTATTATTATTATTATTATTATTATTATTATTATTTTATCTAAAACCCCTAATCTTAGAATAAATTAGGAAATACTAGTATTTTTGGTAGGAGGGAATCTAATCTTTAGTTTTTTCCTCTTATAGGTGAGACCAGTCAAAACCCTAAGGAGGTATACGAGCATGCTCCAAGACTGGTGTCGTATTAGGTAAGGGTGTAATTAAGGCCTTATGTGGGTTATGTGCCTTGTATGCCATGTATCATGATGTGTTATGTATCTTATGCTTATCGTTATAATTATTTCATGTGTAGTATGGATTGGAGTTAAGGAATGCTTATGTGCCTTCTTATTGTATATGTTGATATGTATATGTGGTGAAATGTTGTGGAATGTGATGTAATGTGTTGTGACCTTTTAAGACATGCATGTGAGGATGTTTAATGTGGTTTTGTGGGGTGGAAAGGAAGAAAAAGGAAAATGGAGAAGTAAGTTGACCAAAAGGGGAATAAGTTGACCTAAGAATGTGAGTTGACCAAAATATTTTAATAATCAATGAGTGGATGAATAAAAAGGAAATTTAAATAAAATAAAAGAGTGGAAGAATCTAAGGTTTGCATGATAAAGTTTGAAGGTTTGTATGGGAAGGTTAGCGTCTACATGAGAGTAAAGTTTACATATGAAAAGTTGACTTGGGATGTAAGGAATGTAATAGAAGAGTTGTTTGGATGTTTGGAGGCTTTGGGTGAAAAATAGTATGTAGGACAATATAAGGGTACATAGGAGACTGAGCTAGGGTTTGGGGGAAAAACCCTAATCTAAGAAGGTGGTAAAAAGGAGAAATAAATGAAATACCCCAAAAACCCTAATTTAGGAAATCCTAGCTGAATAGGGAATTATTAGGGAATTAATTAAAATAAACTACTTTTAGTGAAATAAATGGGAATTAATTAGAATAAATCAAGAAGGAATTTATAAGTGAGTAAATAGGAGGAATTGTGGTATTTTAAGTTAATTAAGGTTTTTATCTTAGAAAGTTATTAAATACATTAATTTATTAAAAATAGGAAGGATAAAATAGTTCAAATTAATATAAAATTTACAAATAATTTAATTAGAGAAAAATTTAAGTGTTTTGTTAATCAAAATGGAATTAAGAAGATTTGTCCATAAATCCCTAAATTAACCTAAGAAAAAATAGAACTCAATTATTGTTTTGATAATTATATTTTATTAAATACCCCTAATTACCCAAATTATACTAATTAAGCCAACCCCTAATTTCCCCTCTTTTCCCCTTTTTCCCTTTTTCCTTTTTTTTCTCCCTCTTTT
The DNA here is from genome assembly GCA_030549775.1 of Tamarix chinensis. Lineage (NCBI taxonomy): Eukaryota > Viridiplantae > Streptophyta > Magnoliopsida > Caryophyllales > Tamaricaceae > Tamarix > Tamarix chinensis. The sequence goes on along the minus strand of CM060181.1, from coordinate 33,406,428 downwards.
TCCTTTTTCTTTCTTCCCCTTCTCCCCCTTATTTTTTCCCGGCCTGGGCCGGCCTGCCAGGCCCAGCACCCTTTTCCCCCTCGCGGCCCGTTCCCCCTCCTGCGCCCCTCTTCCTTTTTTTTCCCCCGGCCGGTTCGGCCCGCCCCGTCTCCTCCTTTCTTTTCTCTTCCGCTGGACCGCCGGTCCAGCCTTCTTTCTCTCCCGCCCCGCGTCGTCTTCAACCTCCAGCCACCTGCAACCCAAGATTTTCGCCGGAGAAGGAAGCTTCTACGGCACGCCATTGCTCCCGTCTTTTCGTCCTTCTCCACCTCGTTGTCTCCCCTATAGATTTGACTAATCGATCCATTTATTTTTCCCGCACGAAACCCCTCTCTCTCTCTCCCGGCGAGTCTCGGTCTGCAATTGCAGACCTGCTCCGGTCAGCCTCGCCGGACACGCATCCACCTAACCTCTGACCCTCCCTCGCATCCTTGTCGTTTTCCCGTCCCGTTTAGCCTATAAATAGCCCCGGAGATGGCCTGAATCGGGTTGGAGATTGGAAACCCAGAAATCCAAAGCCGCCGCACCGCCCACCTTCAGTCGCCGTTTCCTCCGCCTTCGGCCGCCTTTTCCGCCTGCCCGTGCCACCAACGTCCTCCCTGCACCTCCCTCTACACAACCAAACTGCTAGCTCTCCCTGCCTCGCGCCGCACGTGCCGCCCTGGCCGTGCGAAAATCCCTCCTCAACCTCGACCTCCCAGCCCCTGCGCCACCTTCGCGCCGCCACCGCCGGCCACACCGCCGCTTGCAGCGCCACCACCACCCCCCAAAACGACCAGCAGCTCCTGCCCTACCACCCCGTACCTCCCTTTCCCTCTGGTTTTCCCTCCCCTAGCCTCCACCACCATTTTCCCCTCTCTCCCTTCCTCCACCGCCGCGCCGCCGCCGCTGCCGCCGCGCCGCCGCCGCCGCCACCACCACCTCAGTCAGGTTGCCAACACCCTGAACCCTAAGTCATAAATAAATAAGTAAATAAATAAAATAAGTAAATAATAATAATGAATAAATAAATAAATAAATAAAAGTGATTAGTGGTTAAATATTATTAACTACTATTATTAGTATTATTATGATTAATATTAACATTATCATTATTATTATTATTATTATTATTGTTATTATTATTATTATCATTATTATTATTAAGCATTATTATTACTAACATTACCATTAGTGTTATTACTATTATTGTTATTAGTATTAATATTAATATTAATATTATGATGGTTATTACTATTAATAGTATTATTAGTATGATTATTATTACTATTATTATTGTTTTTATTATTATTATCATTATCGTTACTGTTGCTATTCTTATGGCTATGTTATTACTACTATTATTATTATTATTATTATTATTATTATTATTATTATTAGTACTGTTATTATTATTATTGTTACTATTAGTATTATTATTATCACTATTATTACCATTATTATTATTATTGTTATTATTTTACTATTAGTGTTATTATTGTTATTATTAATATTATTATTGTTGTTATTTTTACTACTGTTAGTGTTAGTACTATTATTGTTATTATTATTATTATTGATATTATTATTATTATTGCTATTATTCTTAGGGTTGTGTCATTGTTATTATTATTACTACTACTATTATCATGGTCATTATTTTACTATTAGTATAATAATTATTATTAATACTGTTATTGTTATTTTACTATTGTTGTTGTTATTATTATTATTATTATTGTTATTATTATTATTATTGCTATTACTATTACTATTATTATTAGTAGTAGTATTATTGTTAATGTCATTATTATTATTGTCTTTACTATTTTATTATCAACGTTCTTATGGCCGTTGTTATTAGTACTATTATTAGTATTATTATCGTTACCATTATTACCCATATTACTATTATTATTGTAATAATATTATTATTATTTTCATTAATATCATTAGTATGGTTATTATCATTATCATTATTATTCTTATCATTTCTTTATCACTATTGTGTTTATCGCATCTATTATTTTATCGATTATTACCGTTATTCTTATTATCCTTATTAATATTATTTTTATGATCGTTGATATTATTACTAATACTTTCATTGTATTTATTATTATTATTTGTATTATTATTGTCTTCATTCCTATCATTATTATTATTATCACTATTATTATTATTAACATTATCATTGTTTTTGTCACCTAAGCGACTATGGTTGTACAAATACTTTATTATTAGTATTATTATTATTATCAATAATACACTATTACTAATGCTAATATGATTTCAATTATTACTATTATCATTAATATCATTATAGCTATTATTATTTTATTAGGAGCACTGTTATTATAAATAGTATTCTTATTATGGTAGGTATTACTGGTAATCATTATTAATGTTGTTAAAACCCTCACCTTAGCATTTGGATTGCTAAAACCTACTTAATTAGTGATAATCCGTATAAGCTATCGTAAGAGTAGTAATAACCAAACCCTTTTTATTTATAAACCCCATTATTAATAGTAGCCTTGGTATTAGGCCATGATAGGGGTAAGATGGGAATTTTGATAATTCTGGTAGAGGGAGATTAACCCTAAGTATTCCCTCTTATAGGTAAACCGGGTCAAACCACCGGAGGTATAGGAGCGTGCTCCAAGCCCGGCGCCGATTTAGGTAAGGACGTAACTAAGGCCGCTTGTGTGTATTACATGTTTTATTTGCCTTGGATGCCTCGTGTGGTTTATATGCTACATTACGTGTATGTTATCTGTTCTACCGTGTAGCGCAACATGGAACCGAGGTACGTTTCCGTACTCTGGCTTATATGTACTAGTATGGCATGATACAAGGATGATATGGTGTGATGTGACATGCACGTCAGAATGTTTTGATGAGGAGTTGTGGAGTGGGGGCTTTGAAAGAGAAAAATAAGCAAATAGGAAAACCAAAGGGAAGTATGTTGGCTAACGCAGGTAAGAATGACCTAGGCAAGTTATGATTAATGAATGGATGAGAAAAGGGGGGATTAAATCAATAGGAGAGTAGAAGAAAGTAAAACTACTTGGAGAACACTAGGGTTTGCATGGGAATGATAGAGTTGGCATGGTGGAAGTGTTAGGGTTTGCATGGGGTGGTTAAGGTCCGCATGGGGGCGAACCTTACGTATGGAAAGTCACTTTGGGGCGTGGGGAAGGTAACGGAAAGTTGTTTGGGAGTATTGGAGGCTCGAGGTGAAAAATAGTACGTGGGATAAAATAAGGGTACATAGGGACCGACTAGGGTTTGGGATGGAAACCCTAATTTGAGGAGGTAGAGAAGAAAAGGAAAATAATAAGAATTTATGGGGAAGAGTGAAGTATGTGGGGAAGTTGAGTTGAGGGTCATGATTTGGGTTCCCGATGCGAGAAGTATATTAAATACAAAGGGTGTTAGTGGCTTAATATAAGCGTAGGAGACAACTCGGTGACCTAAACCGAGTGAGGATATAGATAAGATTGGATGTGTGACCTGTGTCCTATGTGCTGTGGATGCCTTATATGAATGCTGTGTTGTATTCTAAATGTCGTTATCTTACTTGTTTCGTGGGTAATGTGGCTTGGAAACAAGACGTGTACTTATATTTTATTACATGTGATAGTACGATTATGTCGTCAGTTTTGATGTGATGTGTTGAGAACTCTGGCCATGCATGACAAAGATATGTCCTCGAATAAGATACTTTAAGACACTAACGACTTACAGAGAAAGAGGTTGAGCCGAACCCAGACCGGTCCACCGGCTATAATAGTGGCAGGGTATCTTACCCTCGCGACCGTTCCACCGGCTATAATAGTGGCAGGGCATAAGCCCTCGCGACCGTTCCACCGGCTATAATAGTGGGGGATTTCGTGCTCAACAAACTAAACGTAAAAGTGATAAGTCATGGGAAAGATATAAATGGTTACAGTGGAATACCTTGTGAGTCGGAGCCAGACCGGTCCACCGGCTATAATAGTGGCAGGGTATCTTACCCTCGCGACCGTTCCACCGGCTATAATAGTGGCAGGGCATGGCCCTCGCGACCGTTCCACCGGCTATAATAGTGGGGTTCCCGCACTCACAGGGTCTGGACGAGATGATGATCGATTATATTCAGAGACCTGATAAAAGAAAAGTGACGTTTGGTTTGTAACCTGTGTGGTTTATATGTGTTATTGCATTCGATCTATGTATCTATGCTATGTCTGCTATGTTATGCATCTTTGTGTGTGGGCCTTGGCACCTACGCCCTTACTCAGTACTGGACCCGTACTGATACTACACTGGTTGAATGGGTCCTGTGATGATCCACCAATGGTGGGGAGCAGACCTTTGATGCAGGTCTTGATCGTTTACTAAATTGGGGTGGAAGGCTAGATCTGAGTGAGTAAGTGGTCCGGATAATTACCCTTCGAAAATCGTGTGGTTTAATCGTATTTGTCTTTAGAGGATACAAATGTTGTATTTAACTTTTCAAGGGTTTTATCGTATCTTGCTATTCCGTTATTTTAAGTATTCTGATATATGGACCTTTTAAATTGTATTTCGGAATGTAACTTTTACCTTCGCACTCTGATTTGTAGAACTCGTGGTTTATGAATGGTTGTTCTGGTTTTATTTCTTTCTAGCCTTAGCACTTGGTATCGGGTCGGTAGTTATGGATCGATCTGGTACTAAGTGTGGCGGTAATGCCCCCGGATTTACGGTTTTAATTTTCCTGCTTCCGCTAAAACTTTGATTTAAACGAAATTTTTCAGTAGTAAATTTGGGGGTGTTACAAGTTGGTATCAGAGCTTTTGGTTGTTGAGAATCGAGTTTCGGTAGAGATTCGACTCTCACGATCCTAAATGTTTTAACTAAAAATGTATTTCACTGATTCAAGCATTTCCCCTTCTTTCAAAATCCGGACTAACTTGTGAGGTTAGTGTGACTGGGTAGCTAGGCGACCTTATTAATTGTTGTTGTAACTATACCATAGTATCAGATCATCGTGATTGTAGGTGTCGGATTTGTGCTAACCCCGTATCCTAGAGGTTGTGATTATTATGGGTTTTTAGTTAGTTTGCTCTTAAGGGGGTAGTTACCCCCCAAGTATCTTAGAAATTCCTCTTGGTAAACCCTAGTGCTAGGCGTAAACCTCGGGGACGAGGTTTTTCTTTAAGGGGGTAGTGATGAAATACCCCAAAAACCCTAATTTAGGAAATCCTAGCTGAATAGGGAATTATTAGGGAATTAATTAAAATAAACTACTTTTAGTGAAATAAATGGGAATTAATTAGAATAAATCAAGAAGGAATTTATAAGTGAGTAAATAGGAGGAATTGTGGTATTTTAAGTTAATTAAGGTTTTTATCTTAGAAAGTTATTAAATACATTAATTTATTAAAAATAGGAAGGATAAAATAGTTCAAATTAATATAAAATTTACAAATAATTTAATTAGAGAAAAATTTAAGTGTTTTGTTAATCAAAATGGAATTAAGAAGATTTGTCCATAAATCCCTAAATTAACCTAAGAAAAAATAGAACTCAATTATTGTTTTGATAATTATATTTTATTAAATACCCCTAATTACCCAAATTATACTAATTAAGCCAACCCCTAATTTCCCCTCTTTTCCCCTTTTTCCCTTTTTCCTTTTTTTTCTCCCTCTTTTTCCTTTTTCTTTCTTCCCCTTCTCCCCCTTATTTTTTCCCGGCCTGGGCCGGCCTGCCAGGCCCAGCACCCTTTTCCCCCTCGCGGCCCGTTCCCCCTCCTGCGCCCCTCTTCCTTTTTTTCCCCCGGCCGGTTCGGCCCGCCCCGTCTCCTCCTTTCTTTTCTCTTCCGCTGGACCGCCGGTCCAGCCTTCTTTCTCTCCCGCCCCGCGTCGTCTTCAACCTCCAGCCACCTGCAACCCAAGATTTTCGCCGGAGAAGGAAGCTTCTACGGCACGCCATTGCTCCCGTCTTTTCGTCCTTCTCCACCTCGTTGTCTCCCCTATAGATTTGACTAATCGATCCATTTATTTTTCCCGCACGAAACCCCTCTCTCTCTCTCCCCGGCGAGTCTCGGTCTGCAATTGCAGACCTGCTCCGGTCAGCCTCGCCGGACACGCATCCACCTAACCTCTGACCCTCCCTCGCATCCTTGTCGTTTTCCCGTCCCGTTTAGCCTATAAATAGCCCCGGAGATGGCCTGAATCGGGTTGGAGATTGGAAACCCAGAAATCCAAAGCCGCCGCACCGCCCACCTTCAGTCGCCGTTTCCTCCGCCTTCGGCCGCCTTTTCCGCCTGCCCGTGCCACCAACGTCCTCCCTGCACCTCCCTCTACACAACCAAACTGCTAGCTCTCCCTGCCTCGCGCCGCACGTGCCGCCCTGGCCGTGCGAAAATCCCTCCTCAACCTCGACCTCCCAGCCCCTGCGCCACCTTCGCGCCGCCACCGCCGGCCACACCGCCGCTTGCAGCGCCACCACCACCCCCCAAAACGACCAGCAGCTCCTGCCCTACCACCCCGTACCTCCCTTTCCCTCTGGTTTTCCCTCCCCTAGCCTCCACCACCATTTTCCCCTCTCTCCCTTCCTCCACCGCCGCGCCGCCGCCGCTGCCGCCGCGCCGCCGCCGCCGCCACCACCACCTCAGTCAGGTTGCCAACACCCTGAACCCTAAGTCATAAATAAATAAGTAAATAAATAAAATAAGTAAATAATAATAATGAATAAATAAATAAATAAATAAAAGTGATTAGTGGTTAAATATTATTAACTACTATTATTAGTATTATTATGATTAATATTAACATTATCATTATTATTATTATTATTATTATTATTGTTATTATTATTATTATCATTATTATTATTAAGCATTATTATTACTAACATTACCATTAGTGTTATTACTATTATTGTTATTAGTATTAATATTAATATTAATATTATGATGGTTATTACTATTAATAGTATTATTAGTATGATTATTATTACTATTATTATTGTTTTTATTATTATTATCATTATCGTTACTGTTGCTATTCTTATGGCTATGTTATTACTACTATTATTATTATTATTATTATTATTATTATTATTATTGTTAGTACTGTTATTATTATTATTGTTACTATTAGTATTATTATTATCACTATTATTACCATTATTATTATTATTGTTATTATTTTACTATTAGTGTTATTATTGTTATTATTAATATTATTATTGTTGTTATTTTTACTACTGTTAGTGTTAGTACTATTATTGTTATTATTATTATTATTGATATTATTATTATTATTGCTATTATTCTTAGGGTTGTGTCATTGTTATTATTATTACTACTACTATTATCATGGTCATTATTTTACTATTAGTATAATAATTATTATTAATACTGTTATTGTTATTTTACTATTGTTGTTGTTATTATTATTATTATTATTGTTATTATTATTATTATTGCTATTACTATTACTATTATTATTAGTAGTAGTATTATTGTTAATGTCATTATTATTATTGTCTTTACTATTTTATTATCAACGTTCTTATGGCCGTTGTTATTAGTACTATTATTAGTATTATTATCGTTACCATTATTACCCATATTACTATTATTATTGTAATAATATTATTATTATTTTCATTAATATCATTAGTATGGTTATTATCATTATCATTATTATTCTTATCATTTCTTTATCACTATTGTGTTTATCGCATCTATTATTTTATCGATTATTACCGTTATTCTTATTATCCTTATTAATATTATTTTTATGATCGTTGATATTATTACTAATACTTTCATTGTATTTATTATTATTATTTGTATTATTATTGTCTTCATTCCTATCATTATTATTATTATCACTATTATTATTATTAACATTATCATTGTTTTTGTCACCTAAGCGACTATGGTTGTACAAATACTTTATTATTAGTATTATTATTATTATCAATAATACACTATTACTAATGCTAATATGATTTCAATTATTACTATTATCATTAATATCATTATAGCTATTATTATTTTATTAGGAGCACTGTTATTATAAATAGTATTCTTATTATGGTAGGTATTACTGGTAATCATTATTAATGTTGTTAAAACCCTCACCTTAGCATTTGGATTGCTAAAACCTACTTAATTAGTGATAATCCGTATAAGCTATCGTAAGAGTAGTAATAACCAAACCCTTTTTATTTATAAACCCCATTATTAATAGTAGCCTTGGTATTAGGCCATGATAGGGGTAAGATGGGAATTTTGATAATTCTGGTAGAGGGAGATTAACCCTAAGTATTCCCTCTTATAGGTAAACCGGGTCAAACCACCGGAGGTATAGGAGCGTGCTCCAAGCCCGGCGCCGATTTAGGTAAGGACGTAACTAAGGCCGCTTGTGTGTATTACATGTTTTATTTGCCTTGGATGCCTCGTGTGGTTTATATGCTACATTACGTGTATGTTATCTGTTCTACCGTGTAGCGCAACATGGAACCGAGGTACGTTTCCGTACTCTGGCTTATATGTACTAGTATGGCATGATACAAGGATGATATGGTGTGATGTGACATGCACGTCAGAATGTTTTGATGAGGAGTTGTGGAGTGGGGGCTTTGAAAGAGAAAAATAAGCAAATAGGAAAACCAAAGGGAAGTATGTTGGCTAACGCAGGTAAGAATGACCTAGGCAAGTTATGATTAATGAATGGATGAGAAAAGGGGGGATTAAATCAATAGGAGAGTAGAAGAAAGTAAAACTACTTGGAGAACACTAGGGTTTGCATGGGAATGATAGAGTTGGCATGGTGGAAGTGTTAGGGTTTGCATGGGGTGGTTAAGGTCCGCATGGGGGCGAACCTTACGTATGGAAAGTCACTTTGGGGCGTGGGGAAGGTAACGGAAAGTTGTTTGGGAGTATTGGAGGCTCGAGGTGAAAAATAGTACGTGGGATAAAATAAGGGTACATAGGGACCGACTAGGGTTTGGGATGGAAACCCTAATTTGAGGAGGTAGAGAAGAAAAGGAAAATAATAAGAATTTATGGGGAAGAGTGAAGTATGTGGGGAAGTTGAGTTGAGGGTCATGATTTGGGTTCCCGATGCGAGAAGTATATTAAATACAAAGGGTGTTAGTGGCTTAATATAAGCGTAGGAGACAACTCGGTGACCTAAACCGAGTGAGGATATAGATAAGATTGGATGTGTGACCTGTGTCCTATGTGCTGTGGATGCCTTATATGAATGCTGTGTTGTATTCTAAATGTCGTTATCTTACTTGTTTCGTGGGTAATGTGGCTTGGAAACAAGACGTGTACTTATATTTTATTACATGTGATAGTACGATTATGTCGTCAGTTTTGATGTGATGTGTTGAGAACTCTGGCCATGCATGACAAAGATATGTCCTCGAATAAGATACTTTAAGACACTAACGACTTACAGAGAAAGAGGTTGAGCCGAACCCAGACCGGTCCACCGGCTATAATAGTGGCAGGGTATCTTACCCTCGCGACCGTTCCACCGGCTATAATAGTGGCAGGGCATAAGCCCTCGCGACCGTTCCACCGGCTATAATAGTGGGGGATTTCGTGCTCAACAAACTAAACGTAAAAGTGATAAGTCATGGGAAAGATATAAATGGTTACAGTGGAATACCTTGTGAGTCGGAGCCAGACCGGTCCACCGGCTATAATAGTGGCAGGGTATCTTACCCTCGCGACCGTTCCACCGGCTATAATAGTGGCAGGGCATGGCCCTCGCGACCGTTCCACCGGCTATAATAGTGGGGTTCCCGCACTCACAGGGTCTGGACGAGATGATGATCGATTATATTCAGAGACCTGATAAAAGAAAAGTGACGTTTGGTTTGTAACCTGTGTGGTTTATATGTGTTATTGCATTCGATCTATGTATCTATGCTATGTCTGCTATGTTATGCATCTTTGTGTGTGGGCCTTGGCACCTACGCCCTTACTCAGTACTGGACCCGTACTGATACTACACTGGTTGAATGGGTCCTGTGATGATCCACCAATGGTGGGGAGCAGACCTTTGATGCAGGTCTTGATCGTTTACTAAATTGGGGTGGAAGGCTAGATCTGAGTGAGTAAGTGGTCCGGATAATTACCCTTCGAAAATCGTGTGGTTTAATCGTATTTGTCTTTAGAGGATACAAATGTTGTATTTAACTTTTCAAGGGTTTTATCGTATCTTGCTATTCCGTTATTTTAAGTATTCTGATATATGGACCTTTTAAATTGTATTTCGGAATGTAACTTTTACCTTCGCACTCTGATTTGTAGAACTCGTGGTTTATGAATGGTTGTTCTGGTTTTATTTCTTTCTAGCCTTAGCACTTGGTATCGGGTCGGTAGTTATGGATCGATCTGGTACTAAGTGTGGCGGTAATGCCCCCGGATTTACGGTTTTAATTTTCCTGCTTCCGCTAAAACTTTGATTTAAACGAAATTTTTCAGTAGTAAATTTGGGGGTGTTACAATAAATGAGGGTAAAATCTAAAGGTTGTGATATAGTGAGTGTTAAAATGATTCGGGTTGTGTGAGGTGGAGTAGGATGGGCCACATAGGCCTAAATTAGGGTTTCTGGGGAAAACCCTAGAGGGAGGTGGTAAGTGGACTTGGAAGTGTAAGGTAGTGGGCCTTGACCCACATACATCAAATTTGGACTTCTAGTGTGAGTTAGGGTATGGAGGAAATGTTGTTGGGGCGATTTAGGAGGTGCAAGAGTCTCATGATATGGGACAGGTCCATTGGAGGATAGGTGTAGAGAGATTGAGTCATGCATGTCTAGGGTGAAGCTTCTGAATAAGACACTGTAAGACATTAATAATTTAAAGTGGAATATTGTTGAGTTAGGCCCAGATCGGTTCACCGAAGAAAAATAGTGGTTAGGGCATCTTGCCTTATATGTGACTGGTCCACCGGCGAATAATAATAGTCAGGTGCATTGTGCCCTGTGTGTTTTTGGTCCACCGGCTATAATAGTTGGAGATTTTGTGCTCAACAAACCAAACATAATTTTGCTAAGATATAAGAAAAACACTAAGTACTTACAGTGAAACACCATGAGAGTCGGGGCTAGACTGGTCCACCGACGAATAATAGTGGTCAGGAGCTTTATGCCTTGTGTGAGACCGATCCACCGACAAATAATAGTGGTCAGGTGCATCGTGCCATATATGTTTCCAGTCCACCAGCTATAATAGTGGGGTTTCCGTATTCGTATGGATTTGATAAAACGCATGGTGTGAAATAAGTATCGATAAGAGATTAATTAATTAATTAATTAATTCGGACTATTAATGGCCTTTATTCATTTATTTATCTGAAGTCATTGTATGCTATTTTATTATCCTGTTGGAAGTATGTGCTTTTATGTATTGGCCTTAGTACACGGTTACCTTACTCAGTATATAGCTTACTGATCACCCTTTTTATGGGTGCTGCTCATTCCATGAGTAGAGGGCCCTTCTGTAATACCCCCAAATTTACTACTGAAAAATTTCATTTTAATAAAAAAGTTTTACGAACGTGAAATGACAAAACCGTAAACTCGGGGACATTACCGCCACACTTACTACCAGATCAGTTCACTCCTACCATTCCAGTACTAAGTGCTAAGACTAAACAAAGTCAACATCAACCACAAGTCATTAATAAAAACACAAGTCATTAATAAAATACAAGTCATACAGAAATCAGAGTGCGGTTTAGGATTACAACCAAAAGAGTAGTTAATTAAGTTTCTTGATTACATCAACATAGTACGACAGAGTAAAATGATACATCTCAAAGGTAAGATAGAGTCCGGCCAATCACTCTCGACCCCCAAGCCAAGTTTAGGTTCAACTCTTGGCCCCGCCCAATGCCTCGTAGGTGTCATAGGCATCAAAGATGTCGTCCCCTACCTACACAAACTCAGATAGGTCTTCTGCTCATCGGAACGAGCATCACCCATGAAACGGGTGATTAGTACGCTGTATACTGAGTAAGGTAACAGATGCGCTAAGGCCAAGCATACAAACATAGAACATAGCACACATAGCACAATCACATAGGCAGCATGTAATAATATAGATGATGAAGGTCAGCTATGGTCCAATCAGACTTACTTTCTTGTAGATCTCTGTTAATTATAGTTATTTCACACCATAATCTTTATCAATCCATGCAAGTGCGGGAACCCCACTATTATAGCCGGTGGATTGGTCACTTATAAGGCAGAATGCACCTAACTACTATTATATGCCGGTGGATCAGTCTCCAAGGCAGAACGCTCCTGGCCACTATTATGCCGGTGGATTGGTCTAGCCCTGACTCTCATGGTGTTCCACTGTAAGTATGTAGTAGCTTTCCCATGATTCATTTACAACATAATGTTTGATTTGTTGAGCTTGGGATCCCCCACTATTATAGCTGGTGGATCGGTCACTTATAGGGCAGAACGCACCTAACCACTATTATATGCCGGTGGATCGGTCTCCAGGGCACCCCAACACCTGGCCACTATTATGCCGGTGGATCGGTCTGGGCCCGGCTCAAGTGTCTTACTCTTTAAGTAATTAGTATCTTATTCGTGTCTTATTAGATAAAACTTTCCACCCTTGACATGCATATCAACTACCTTCTACTTCTATCCTCTTAAGGGGGCCCGCCCCATATCTTGAGACTCCTACGCCCCTTATCACACCCGACATCCATTTCCCTTTACACTTACCTTTTAATGAAAAACTCGACCCCTACAGGTGTGGGTTAGGCCCAACACCTTATGACATCAACTCCACTTCCTATCACCCCTAGGGTTTTCCCTTGAAAACCCTAATTAGACCGATGTGGCCCAACTTTCTCTCTCAATTACTCTACCCTTTCCTCGTTTATCGCCCCATACCTTAACTCATTAGATCCAATCCCAAATCACATCGCTTTACCACTTGATCCCACATGTGACCGGAAAAACCCTAGTTGGCCACTTCAAACCCTAGTACCTTTCTTCTCCCACAAGTAACCTCTCTATTCCTCACTCAATACTCCTCTCCCATGGCACCCACACTCACCCCTTACATAGTAAATCCCCATTCTTAATCCATACTCCACTCTCCCTTAATCATTTTTACTTCCACAATTTCCAGATTATTACTTCCTCCCAAAACCATAATCGGGTCCCTTATACACCCTTACACCGACCTACGTAATATTTTCATCCCAAGTCTCCAATCACTCCACAACTCTCCCCTTAGCTTATTTACACCCTAAATCAACCTTTCTCACGTGAAGATCACCCCCATGCAAGTTTTATCCATCCCATGCAAAATCTCGAAGTCCCCATGCAAACCCTAGAATTCCCATGCACGGTTCTCATCTCTCGTTCATTTTGGTCAACCTCATATCCCCCTTAGCATCTCACTTCCCATTTGTTTCTTTTTATCCTTTCATGTCCCATATCGTAATATTATTTTCCCTAGCATGCATGTCTTAGACGGCCATATCATATCACACCATAATCATCACATATACATTTTATACTCATGCCATAAGAACACATACAAAACATACCTCAACTCCAAGATGCGCTACACATAAGACAAGTTAAGGAAAATCATACGATACATAATATAACATGAAATATAAAGCATCCAAGGCATACAAGTCACATAACACACATGGGCCTTAACTACATCCTTACCTAAAGCGATGTCGGGCTTGGAGCACGCTCCTACGACTCTTTAGGGCTTTGGCTCGATTCACCTATAAGAGGGTAAGACTAATGATTAGTTTCCCTTCTACCCAAAAATACTATTATTTCTTATTTTAGTTTAAGATTTGGGTTGTTATTATTACACGGAGTTTTATAAGTGAAAACTAGGGTTTTTACCATCAAGTTAGCCTACTAGTTATTACTAGTCAAAATATACTTATGTTATTATTCATAACTATATTTATTTCATCAAACCTAATAGCTTTATTTCTTCTAATGATAGTACTAATACTTGTTAAAATAAAATAGTACTAATAATAATGATAGTAGTAATACCCATGCTCCTAGAAATAGAATCCCTATCATTTTTAAGGCTAAGGCTAATAATGGTTTTAGGGATAAGATAATAATATAATATTAGTATTAATAACAAAGTACTAATATTATTAAAGATAATAATGATATTAGTTATATTTGGAATAATAATAATATAAGGGTTCAAATTTTTTTATTATAATAATATTAACAAAATAGTAACAATAGTACTAGTAATAACTAATACTGATACCATAGTAATAATGTTAGTAACAAAGGCATTAGGAACAATATTAGCAAGGTTTGAATAATAATAATAGTAATAATACTAAGGTTGGGTATTCTTCTTCTATAGTAACAAAAGGGAAACATGCCAATTTCGGTTTCAATAACATTAATAATAATAAAAATAATAGTAATATTATTACCAAAAACAACAACAACAACAACAACAACAACAACAATAATAATAATAACAATAATAATAATAATCATAATGATGATGATAATAACAACAACAAAAATAATAATAGTAATAATAATAAAGTAATAATGATAATAATAATAGTAATAATAATAAAAATAATAATGATAATAATAATAATGTTAAGCATAGTAATAATAATGATAATAACTATAATATAGTAACCAAAATGATAATAAAAATATAATGGTCCAAATATTTATTTTAATAATAAAAGTGATAATGGATTAGTTAGTATTAACAATATTAACAAGATAATAATAATAATAATAATAATAATAATAATAATAATATAGATAATACCATTAATATTGTTAAATAACTAATATTTGTATAAACTGAGTTTAAGGGTTGGGAAAGTTAGAGGACCACCTAAGGCAGTGGTGGCACCGGCGGCGGCGCACGACGGCGGTGGTTGTGGAAGTTTGAGGTGGTGGAAGAAGGAGGAAGGAGGGAGGATGATAAGGAAGGGAGGAGGAAGAAAGGGAGGTGTGGGGAGGTAGAGGAGGCTCCCCTGGTTGTTTTGGAGGGTAGAGGTGGCGTTGGTGGTGGCGGAATTGACGGCAGTGGCAGTGCGAAGGGCGGCAGGGACTGAAGTTGGTCGTTTGGGGAGGGCAAATTTGCATGGCCGGGGTGGCTCGTGCAGGAAAAATCAAGGGACGAGGAGAGTTTGGTTAGGTAGAGGGTGGTGCAGGGAGCGTTTTTGGGGGTGTTTTGGCCGTCAACGATAAGCGGCGGTGGTGGACGGTTCGTCTAATGGGGTGGCGGCAAGAATGGCTGATTCTGGGGTTTCGAAATCAAAATTCGAATTAGGGCAGGCTATGGGGTATATATATAGATCGATTGGCCCGGCAACGACAAAGGGAAGAAGAAAAAGGAGGTGCAGATGCCAAGCATGCCGCCCGGTGGCGGCAGTCGAAGAGGTTCTGCCTTGGCAGGGGCGTCAGAGTCGAGGGAAGAGGGAAAGGGAAAAGGCCAGGGTGTTCGGGAGAGGGGAATAGTTTGGTTGGGGTCGAAATTGTGAAAGAAAGAGAGGGGAGAGGGAGGGAAGGACGGTGGCAGTGCTGGTGGCCACAGAGCGCTGGGTTGCAGCTCCTCGGTCGCCGCCCACACCTCAAGGAAGAAGAACAGGTCGGGACTGGGCGGCTTAGGGAGAAAAGAAGAAAAGAAAAAAAAGGGGACCGGTCGGGAAGGAAGAAAAAGAAGAAGGGAGAAGGCGGTGCGGGATTGGGCTGCATAGGAGGGCTGGGTCGCGCGACGCTGGCCCAAGTAGAGGGGGTGAGGAGAAAAGAAAAAAAGGAAAAAGAGAAAGAAAAATAAGAAAAGAAAAGAAAAAGAAAGGGAAAAATATGTGGGTTGGATATTTTGGTGTTTTTGGGTTATTTAGGATAATAATATTTATAAAATAATAATTAATTCCTTTTTGGCTTAATTTAGGCTATTTTGGATAATTTTTCTTTTAATTCCATATAAATTAGCATTACTCCCTAATTATTCCTAATCAACCTATTAATCATTTTCTTTTTTTGATTGCCCCTAAATATCTCCCTATATTTTAATAAAATAATTAATTTAATTAGTATTCCTAATACATCCTTATTTAACCATAATTTCCAGAATTAAAATTTTGGGGTATTTCACCTTCTGACTTTGTGCAAGTGGGTGATGCATTATTTCCATGCCTTTGATATTCATGAGGTATCAAGTGGGGCTGAGTGTTGAGCATGTGTTTGGCTCAAAGATCTGGAGTGGCGTGGCTGGATTCTCTCTCCATCTTATTTTATTTCCTTATATTATTTCTTTCCTATATTGGATTTTCCAGAATTAAACTTCATCATTGTAGACATTATTCCATTCAAGGAATTTTGATTTCATACTTTAGATTATGTAAACTCTTTATACGTACTTTGATTTCTATATTATGATCCTTCTAGTTCTTTTATGAACTCTTGATTTAAGTTTAACGAATATCCATTTTAGCCTTAGCACATGGTATTGGAATGGTAGGAGTGAACCGGTCTGGTACTAAGTGTGGCGGTAGCATCTCCAAAATTCACTGGTACTAAATGTATAACTTTCTTTTTTTTTTTTAAAAAAAGGAAATTTTGGGGTGTTACAAGTTGGTATCAGAGCGGTTGGTCTTGTTGACCAAGCCCATTTTTAAAAATAAATTTGATTTACAAAGTTTTCATCATATTTTAAAGTGTTTTTTGCTTTAATGAAACCCTCCTATTTTGAAAATTTTAGAGCCTGATCATAGTGAGGAAACGTAAGGGTAGATTAGGGTCATCCCAAAAAGGAAAAAAGGTATGATGTGAATGCTTCAAACCAGTGGGTTCATTCCTGACCCTATTTTTCTGTTATAGCTTCTAATGGCGTTGGACGGTCGAGTCGGACGATTGGAGGAGGCCTTCGAGGCCTTTATGGAATTCGTTCAGCACCAGCCCTTGGTGAAAACCTCTTACCCCTACCACTCTGAGGGTGCCTATGAAGATTGGCTACGGAGGGTCACTAGACACCATCCTCTAACGTACTCTGGCGAGGAGGACTCAACAGTCCTTGAAGGGTGGATTTGAGATATGGATCGCACCTTTGAAGTGGTAGATTATCTGCCAGCCCGTGAGCCCAACATTGCAGCATTCTTCCTCAGGGGCGTAGCAGACGCATAGTGGACGATGCATTTTTTGTTGCCTTCGATATTCATGAGGCATCAGGTGGGGTTGAGTGTTGAGCATGTGCTTGGCTCGAAGATCGGGAGTGGCGTGGCTGGATTATCTCTCCATGTTATTTTATTTCCTTTTTGTATTGGATTTCCTCTTTTATGACTTATTACTTTAAATTGAGTATTCTAGACGAAACTTTTATTGGTTGTAAACTTTATTTCTGTTTTTGAAATTTTGATAATGCACTCTAGTTTATGATTCTTTTATGCGTACTCTGATTTTTATGTTATGATCCTTCTAATTCTTCTTATGAACTTTTGGTTTAAGTATTGATTTAAGTTTAACATATAATCTTTTTAGCCTAGCACTTGGTACTAGAATGGTAGGAGCGAACCAGTTTAGTACTAAGTGTGGCAGTAATATTTCCAAAATTCACTGGTTCTAATTTAATTTATTTGCTTCCGTTTTTCAAAAAATAATATAGTGAATTTTGGGGTGTTACACTCCTTCTTCTAATTTTCTTGGTTTTAATGAAGTTTTGGAAGAGGATTTTTAATGGTTTTTAATTGGATTCTCTTAGGAATTGAAGTTCTGCTAGATAGGCCATTCTGTAGGTGCTTTATACTATAAGAATTGCATCAAGATAAGACATTTTTATCTTTAATATAAATAATTTTATGTGGTATATTGGGGTTCTATGTGCAAGTCTTTATACAGGTAACTACATTCCATATCATGAACTTATAATCCTTTCGAAGTGAGTGTTGTGAGTTTCTTGGTTTTTCTATATGAAATTGATTGTTGAGCATTATTTGGTTAAGTGTGTATATTACCATGTGTCCCTATGATTCTATGTGTGATGTGTGTATTTTTATGTGTGTTTTTGTATAGAAGCATGCTAGGATTAATATAGTAAAGTGCGGTGAAATTTAGTGTATGTTTCGCAAGTCAAGGTTGTGTTTCACCTAGACCAGTCGATTGGTTCCTCGAACGAGTCGATTAGTTTTGTGAGTAGCCAAATGGTTTAGAGTTTTGTATTGATTGGTCGCTAGAATAGTTGATTAGTTTGGTAAACCAGTTGCTTGGTTTCGATAAATAGTCAATCAATTGTCAAACCTCTCGACTAATGTCCCTGTAGGAAAAGGCAGTTTTGTCTCTACTTAGACCCATCGAGCAGTTGGATCAAATCAATCAATTGGCTGAATGAACATTCAATGGGTTAGTCAAACCCATTGATTAGTCTTTTAGCCAAAATAGTTTGTCTCTACTTACACCCATCGACCGGTTGGACCAAATAAGTTGATTAGCACTCAGGAATAGTCGATTGGTGAGGCCAAGCAATTAACTAGTGCTCTGAATTTTGTTTTAGTCCAGGTCTAGTACAAATTGACAAGTTGACTAGTTTCAGGATTAATCAACTAGTCTGGCTGGAAGGCGCTTGTTTTGTTATGATTTATTGTGTTTCTCTTGGGCCTTTTGTGTTGATTCTTCCATGTATTTCCAACATTTAATTATGATTTCAACTATGATTGACCTAAGTTAATGTGAACCAATATGATGGTATTTGAAACATGCTTTTGGTTGAGTTTGGTGTTGTCCTTAACCACCCAATTAGTATGTGAGTTTTTTGTTATCCTTAGAAACTCAGTTGGTGGGTTTTATGCCTTATGTTGAGTTTGGTGTCATCTTTAAACACCCAATTGGTGATTTTAATGCCTTATGATGTGTTTGGTGTTATCACTCCAAAACACCCAATTAGTTAAATATGGGATTTTAATTGTTTTTGGTGTTATCACGTGGAAACGCCCAATTTTGTTATGTGTGGACTTATTGTGGTTTGTGATTTCACACGTGTATAAATTAATGGTTCAAGATTTTGTTCAAGCCTTTTTCTCCATCTCTCGGGATAGCTATTGGGAGTTAGTGGCCGGGTCACCCATAGTTTATATCATTCACTTCATACCTATTTTCTTCTCTATTAGATTGCGGTTGGTAGGGGGATATGCACATATCTTTGAGGTATAGGATTATATTGTGGTAGGCCGGCTTGACATTGGTTTCCAGTACGAGTGGGTGAGGTATCCTTGTACAAGCCCCTTGGCAGTTTGTATTGTCCATTTCTTAGGTAGGTGTGGCATCCCAATCCTTTTATGTTATGGGTGCGGTATCTCTATGTGATTATCTTGTGCCGCCATGACTTTTTTTCATGGTGGAGAACTAGGTATGGTTAAACGAACTATCTTACTAGCTAGAAATTATGTGATCACTAAAAAAGGAATTCTAATATGGTTTACATTTTAAGCATCATATATATTATTGTATTTTTGTACTTCCATGACTTCCATGTAAGCATGTTATGTTGTACTTAAGTTGTATTGTGATAATATCAACAATCTATTATGTGGCTTCAATGTGCCGCATAAGCCTTCTATGTTTTACCTGTACTTCACCATACTGACACTGCACTTATGTGGTCACTATGATGATCCAGCTTTGTGTTCAGGGAGCATAGGACAATTTGTGTGGTTACAACTCTCAGTTATAGTATGCTGAGGGTGATGACATGGGCTATTAGTGGGCCACTGCTTGGGGTTCGAGGTTTATGGTCATGCCTAAGAGTTAAGCTAACTAGTTATTGGTATTTTACCTACTACGTTAGGATGTTTTTGTATTTTTGGTTATTTAAACTCTTGGATTGGATTCCTATATTTAATTTTGTAAATTATAAGTTCATCCTATATATGATGTGGTTTTAGTCTTTATTTCTTTATATTTTCACATTATTATTATGATGATGCATTCTTTTGTTCCTTGTTCCATTTTACTTTGCATTAGGTATGGGTTTGGTGATGATCACACCTCTCTCATAGTTGATGTGGTAGTAACATTCTCCTTTTTTAGTTTTGAATCCCTTTCGCATTGTCTTTAAAATGAAATTTCTAGTCCCTAAATTAGGGGTGTTATACCTTCGAGAAAGAGTATCAGCTACTACATTTTCTTTTCGTCAAAGTGTTTGATAGAGAACATAAAGGATTGTAAGAAGTTTATCTACTTCGGATGTCTAGGACTAATTTTCTTTTGAACATGTAAATATTTCAAACACTCATGATTAGAATGCAATACAAAGGGTTTATGCCACAAATAATGACTCCATATCTCTTAACTACGTACGATGGAAAAGAATATCTTGTTATATGTCGAATACTTTAATTTAGCTCCATTTAATTTTTCACTAAAGTATGTAATAGGTCTTTCTTTCTTGTGAAAGAACACTTATACCTTCCTTATTACATCACAAGTTACCTAAAAAAGTAGGTTAAAATTAGGAATAGCTAACACAAGAGAATTGCACAATTTATCCTTAAGAGATTTAAAAGATTTCGTGGCTTCATTTTCACAATTAAATTTCCCTTTTTTCATTTATTGAGTAGTAGGTATAGCTATAGTAGAAAAATATTTAATAATTCTCCTATACAAACTAGCTAGCTCGTGAAAAATTCTTACTTAATTAACATCCTTAGGAATAGGCCACTCTTTAATAGCTTGTATCTTAGTACAATCAACTTTAATACCTTTTCCACTAATAATATAACCAAGAAAAACTATACTTGGAAGCATAAATTCACAATTTTTTTTCATACATTTTAGTTTCCCTTAGAATATCAAATAGTTTTCTTAGATGTACAAGATGATCATGTTCATTCTTACTATATACAAGTATGTCATCCAAATAAACCACAATGAATTTACTTATGAAAGTACAGAAAACTTCATTCATTAGTCTCATAAAAGAGCTAGGTGCATTACATAAAGCAAAAGCCATAAAATTATATTCATAAATATCATATTTAGTTTTATAGGCCGTCTTCTAATTAACTCCTTTCTTAATTCTCATTTGGTGATAACCACTTCTTAGGTCAATTTCAAAAAACACATGTGCACCACAAATTTCATCAAGCATGTCATCAAGTCTTGGAAAAAAAAATCTATACTTGATAGTTATATTATTTATGGATCTAGAATTTATGCACGTGTGATAAGTACCATCATTCTTAGGAACTAGCAAAGCAGGTACATAACGATGACTCACACTTTCTTTCACCTAACCTTTATCTACTAGTTCTTGTATTTATCTTTGTAATTCCTTAACTTCTTCTTGAAGATATCAAAATTTCCACCTCTTCTCTAAATGCTTGGTATTTTTTTTATTATCCAATGACCATATTCTTTTTTGTTGTTGTTTTAAATATCTCTTTTATTTCTAGATGATGCTCAATGATTTTTTAGGGTATCTCGTTGAAGTTCAACTTTTATGAAGCAATAAAATTCTTGTTATTTGTAAGAAAAGCTAGTAATTACTCCTTGTGAATGTCACTGATGTCCTTACGTATCATTTGTCCATGAGAACACTTTTTAGTACGCGTTTAGCACCTTACACTTTAATGAATAAGGGATCATGATGATTTTTAGCTATGTTTAGCCCTTTATTCTTTGTCATGAAACCATCTTCCCAATTTTTTAATCTTGTTCTTTCTTTTTATTTTGTGGAAGTTAGCCTCTTTGATGTATGCTTTCAAGGTTGTATTGATTTCCCCAACTACGGAATCTCCTCCTAAGATGGTATGTATTATTTTTTTTATGGTCCCTTGACTTGAGATTACTAAGGTAACTAAAGTGTCATCCCCATATTTTGTCTTTCAATTGGCATCTAGGCATGGTGTTTTAGATAACCTTTGCAAACAAAATCCTCCACTGTGTCTTTTAAGGTTTTACACTCTACAGTGTTGTGCTCATAATCTTTGTGATATGCACACCATTTGTTAATGTTTCTATGCTTCATATCAATGTGCATGGGTAATAGTCATGTAAATGTTTTTCAACCATTATCAATGTTGTATATGTACTCTAAACTAGCCACAAAAAATGGGTATTTGTTAAATCTTTCTATTGGAGGTTGTTGTGCAATTAGTTACACTTTCGATCTTAAAGTCACATGGCCTTCTTCTTGCTTGTACATCCCTTTCTCTATCTTGTGTCTTGGCATTGATGGAGTAGCAGCTTTTCTTACCACCAAACACATTACCTTGGCTACTTCCTTAGGGTTTATCCTTTGCTGCACATCCTTCCTTAATATAGTGTATGATTTGTGCATGACCAAGTATAGATGCTCAACCAGATCTTTTTCACCCAAGCTTTTGAGTAAAGATGATCTTGTGATATTGTTATCCAAATAATCTATTTGTTAGACTTCTTTATCAAATCTATTTAGAGAAATTTGAATAGATTCTACTGACTTCTAGGAGAATTCCATCAAGGAGAATGAGTCTTTCTTGGGCTATCAACACACATTTAATCGTTCCATGAAACCCATATCTCATATCAAGTTGAGAAAATGAGCTTACCTACTTAGCCTTGAGTTTGCTAAACCATATTAAGGATAATTCCTTTAACATGCCTAGGAGTTCTTCACCAAGAGTATCATCTCGTTCTCTAGTTATTATCATAAGATTTGTTAGGACATTCAGATGGTTTTCCAGGTCTGTAAAGCCATCAAACAATTCGAGTACTACAATTCTTATTCTTTGTGTTGGTGCTTTAGACGTACTCATAGTGAAAGGTGTTTGCCAATCATAACCAATTTCACTATTTTTCTTCTTCTGTTTAGCCTATAGAGCTTCATACAACTTCTAATTTATTAACCTATAGATAAGATCGACATCACCTTTAGTAGTTTATCGGTCACTATACCTTTGGTATTCCTCATCATTTGTGGTAGTCTTGTATCCATCATTCGCATGGTGTTCTCATCATTTCTATTATGTCAATAACCATCACGATCCTTTCATGGACTTAAACACCTTAATCTCCAATCTTGTCTTTTAGGGCTTAAAGAAATTAATTGCCTATCACTTCTGGTTCTCTTTATTCATGTGTCTTCCATTGAGTAGGCTTCCTCATCTTAGATGACCACACTATACAGGCCTGGTCCTTTAATATCTCTTTAGATGGTCTAAGGCCTCTACTATAGTTTCTTATGGGTTAGTTTTTTAGGACATTTCACTCTGATGTTGATCTACGAGGATTGGTAGCTAACTGAAGGTATGTATTAGTGGAGCTAGCATCCTAAGACTATTTCTTGAATGGATACTCGAAGTTTAATTTTTATAGCTTGAAATTAAGAAGCAGATATCAGATTATCCTCCTTGGAGAGGTCACTAGTACTAGGATAAAAAGCGTGAGAGAGATAGATACAAGACATAGCTTTTTATTTAAGATGCCCACGGTCAATGCCTATTATTGTTGGAATTTTATGAACTAAGTTATTACTAAGGAAACAATTTGAGATATTAAGTAAATAAGGAGTGTTAAGATGAGATCTTAAAAGAGAGAAAAAGAGGTACAGTAAGTTGTATTGATGACTTTGGTCCCTCAAAACGGGTATAAGACCCCATATATATATATAGATAAGACCATAAACAAGGAAAATAATATTTATTTGGGAACAAATAATCATCTTTATTTAGCAAGATAAACTAGTCTCTATCATACTATGAGAGCATGCTAATGAATGGACGCATCTAGCGATATTTGGGTTATCTTCTTTTATTGGGCTACCACTCCTTAAAACTAAAAATGTTAGTTTAGAAAAGATCCGTCTCAGTATTAATATTGAATACTTTTTCCTTTTGACATCTATGATTAAGCAATGGATTTAAGAACTCAAGATACCATTAATGAGCATAATGGATAAGGTAAGAACTTTATATAGTTGAGTTTGGATTGAAATCGCTTATTACTTGGAATGATATGGTATGTGGAATTTGGTGTGATATGAAATCTCATGGTAATAACATATTAATTGCTTAGAGTGAAAAAATATTATGATGGGTTATGTTATCCAATCCTTGATTAGCTACCGAGGGTTAATCTACCTTTGAATTGGCTCATAGTTTATCCCATGATCTTCATTAATCCTAGTTCCTTTCCTACTCTAGACATGGGGTATCAATACTAAAGGATATGTTCACCAGATAGATATTATTTATCTTTGTTGGAATTTATTTCCATTCATGTATTTGGTGTGAATTCCATGGGCTTTGAGAGTCCATATGGGATAATCCTACCTATTACCTAAGACATTAGTATAGAGGACATCTTATGTTCACCTAATAAAAGATAATAACAAGATTTAACCATAATGTTCTATTAATTGGCCCTAAATTATTTTATCGTTAACCTTGGTATGTTTATTTCACTGACATAATCCTTGGTGTTACCCTCATAAGTATGTAAGAACTCAAGCTTTATTCAAGTTATGAATGATTGTATAACCCTGTTTATTTCTCAATAAATAGATATAAAGGAAATCCTATGTTCACCTAGCAAAAGATAATGCTTTGAATGAATCAAAGGGGTGTATGAATTAGCCTTATATTTTTGTATGATCAATCTTAATATGATTATGTCATTAATGGATACTTGTTTTCACCTTTATAAGTGTTTAAGAACTAATGCTTGACCTAAGTTAATGAATGATTGCATAATTCTACTCATTGTTATATAATTTCCATATCCTTACATGTATTATGAATTAGTGCATGACATATACTATATCTAACCATGATCCTCCTATGGTAAGGACCCATTGTTGGAGTAACGTACGCATATCTGAAAGCTGAGTACTCTATGGAATATACTCTATGCACTATTATAGATATTATCAAAGGGATCTATGCTTTCTCAAGAATATGATGTATATATGTATGGTATGGCATGTACATGCCC
This sequence comes from Tamarix chinensis, assembly GCA_030549775.1. Classification (NCBI taxonomy): domain Eukaryota; kingdom Viridiplantae; phylum Streptophyta; class Magnoliopsida; order Caryophyllales; family Tamaricaceae; genus Tamarix; species Tamarix chinensis. The sequence goes on along the minus strand of CM060181.1, from coordinate 33,381,436 downwards.
ACCTGCATAAAAAAGTATAATCTAACATGTTTTAGTAGTTTGAAGTATGTGCAAACATGACCTTATGTGAAAGTATGATAGGGATTTTAGATGCATGTTTTAGTAAATTGTAGCATGAGCATATTGTGTAGATCTTGAACGTATCATGATCCACATAGTAGTGGCAGATTGGCTTGCTGAGTATGTATGCATAATATTAGGGTTGTTTTACAATCTCTTACTCAATCCCATGAACACGAGGTCTCTCTTAGGTTTTTGAAAATGGTGAGTGAGTGGTTTAATCTTTTGTTCAATATAGTTGGGTTATTTGAGCATAGAAAATTTTGGAAGCATCTTCTTTATTGGCCCCTATGTGACTTAATCGTCTTTCCTTGTAATTGTTTTCCTCTAATTAACATACCTCCTCTTGTGTATTTTTATATATTTTTTTGGCTTATATAGCCTTGGGTTTGTAAACCTTGAATTTCATATTTTAATTAATTTTCAAGATCAATCTAGTTTTTCTACATGTTGAGGTTTGCTGGATATTTAGCCTTGTGCCTGACATGAGATAGGCGGTGAGACGTTTATCGTATATGTGGCATATCAGCAACACCCCATTTTTCAAGATTATCTTTATATTTCAATAAAGAAAAATGAGGGTATTTTAATGAGTCTATTGGTTACCTTGAACCAAAACAAAGCTAAACACAAGATTCCACCTTATTGGTTCATGCAAACACTTAACTAGTACACTTGAAAAACCATTTTCTTCTTTATTTTTCAATGTTTTCCAAATTCTTTACAAATAAATCACAAAATAAATTTCCAAAATAAGATCAAACACCATCATATCATCATAATATAGGTCTAAGTTAAGAGGTGTTACACTAACATACTACTTCATACTTGCAGTTATATATACCTTAATAACGAAGGGAATTATCATGATCTTGCTATTAATGCATGATATGGAAAGAAAGATATGAGAAATACTAGGCTTTCTAATGTTACTTTAAATATTATATTAAATGGATGGTGATGATATAATCCATATTTAGTTAAGAATATCGAGCAAACATACTACATTCTCCACCATGAAATTAAATCATGATAGCATAATATGAAACAAAATCCCAACCAAAAAATATGAATTAATGTCCCAACAAATTATATAAGAAATAAATCTATGACATTGATAGGTATCCTAAATATACCTATGGTATAAGTAGAGTAGAAGAGGTATTGGAATCAATGAGAATTTAAGAGTTTGAGAAACATCAGCTTGATCAAATTAATAACAATAATGATAATATTTAGGTTAAGAGAGGTATATAAGAACCTTTCCCTTAGGTGAAATATGACATAAGCTACCCTTTGGTTAGCTATTCTAAGAGTCAGATACGCATTAGCTCAGTTGAAATTTTCCCTTTAGGTTGTTGATAACTTATTAAGAATGAATACTTCACACAAAAGGCCAATGAAGATATTATATAAGGCTCTTATGTTCCTCATAATTAACTAGTTAGAGATGATAAGGTAATATTACAAATACTTACTCAACCATAGAAACGCTTACATAATTCATACATTTTCCATTTATTCATAAATAGAAGTCTTAGATCATAATAGGGTTAAAAATATAACCAATCATACCTTCATTTACTTTTCATTACCCTAGGATAGTTTCAAAGATTAAAAGGATGCATAAGATTTCACAAAATCCAAAAATGACAAAGGGACACATTCTAACCAAAACTGTTGACTAGCTAACCTAACCAATCAACTATTCTAGGAACCCTTCTATAGGTTTAGTTAAACTAGTTGTTGGATTCAAGCTAACACTAAAACCCTTTATATTACAAACTAAAAATTGGATTTGCTAACATAAACAATAGATTGTTCTAGGATTTAGCCAATTACTTTACCCAAACCAATCAACTAGTGTAGGAAAACACAACCCTAAACATGCATTTTCACACACACAATCATTGTGCATATATGGTTTGAAAAGTAATAATCAAAAGTTTAACATGCTTTATATCTAATCATACTCATATTCATGCCAACATATATTAAGGATTGTGCTAAACATAATTAAGCTCAAACTAGCTAGAAAAACCTTACAATTCATGAAAACTCTTGCAAAAACCTTTTTCTTCATGTGATGTGTGTGGGAATATAGAATTATCAAATTTGTAAAACTAATGATCGATTATGTTGTAATTAAGAAGAAAAAATCTAATAAGGTAGAATAATGAAAATAGTTATTTAATGATGGTGATGATGATTCGATGGTGATGGATGAATGATGATGATGGTTCGAATTTGAAGAGATGATGATGATGATACTTATTCAACAATGATTAGATGATGATGTTGATGGTTTGATGATTAGGGTTTGAGAATAGTGGGATTCATGAGTTAGGTTTAGGGTCAGGTTTAAGTTTTAAAAATTAGGTTTAGAGTTATAGTTTGGTTCAAAACTTAGGGTTAGGGTTTTGAATTAGGGTTTTGATTTTTGGAATGTGTTTTTAGACAATGAATAAGGCTAGAAGGGTGTGGGTTATGGAGTTTATAAAAGATAGTATTTAATCCCTAATTCACACAAACAAAGAGATTAAGGGTTTCAAGATTAATCATTCACACATATCGATTAAACTTGAGTTGAGCTCATAAAAAATTCAATTCTTGCAATTTGCATTCAACTTCAATTCTTCATGTCCCTCTAATCGTATGTTCTATGGCTTTAGATAGCCAAGCTACCAATTAGAAAATACTAGCTAAAATGCATAATTCTTCAAAAGATACCTACACAGGAGTAAACACTCAATAATTGGCATTCATCATTATGGAACCAATTGTTCTTCATTTAGCCAGGATTTCTAATGAAAACTAAAGTCAAATGGATGGTTACGTTGTGAGAAATTTAACAAAGAAGCTACCAAGTGTCTATGTGCATGTGCATGGCATGCATGACATGTATGGAATGCATGAGCATGTGCATAAGGAGAATATTTGTAGCTTGGACGTGTGAAATTATTAATTTAGCTAATTAATTAATTAAGTAGAAGGGTTGGATATTAGCTAGAGCATAAATCTAGTATAAAGTAGCATAATATCTTTTATCTTGGTATTTTTTTGAATTATGCTTTTTAGCTAAATGGTAGGTTGGCTATATAAGCCATTGAAAGCCACGATTATGAAGATTTGATGATCAATCCAAGTTAACTGAATTTGTATGAATGATTAAGCTTGAAAATTTTAATCTCTTTATCTGTGTGAATTAGAGATTAAGTCCTATCCTTTATACTTTCCATAATTCACATTTTTTTAGCCATCATTATCATCCAAACATAACCTAAAGTCGAAGCTAATTTAAGACCTAAACCGATTTGGCGTTGGAAACCCTAATTCCATCATTCGAACCTAAACCTAACCCTCACCCACGACATCATCTTCCATTACACCCTAACCTTCAAAGCATCATCATCATCATCAAAATATCATTGTTGAATCCATAACATAACTAACTCATCTTATTTGAATCAACATAGCAATTCATCCATCTTATTCAAATCATCACCATTAATTACCCATTGGCACTGAATCATACTCATCTGATTCAAATCATCACCATCATGATTCCATCCTATTCGAACACTTTAAACCCTAATAAACCATCACCAAACCTTATTCTAATTAATACGAACATAACTGAGCCATAATATCACAAATTTGAGAATTCTATCCTCCTATACATATAAATTTTTGTATCAAAGCCTTAGTTTGGAGCTATTGCTTTCAAGATTCAATATTTCTTTCAAGATTCATCAATATTCCTCAAGATTCTTCATGAAAGTGTGTCATCTTCAAGATTATCCAAGAATTCATCAAGAAAAGACAAAAGGGATGAGCACTTGAGGGTGTGTTTGGGAGAATAATATTTGGTTAGTGAAGAGAAAGGATGGAGATCCAAGGTGAGGACTTGAGAGATAATCTCAAGACCTTGATGGAAGAAATAAAGGAGTGCACGAGATGTGTAGCCATAAAACCGAAGGGAACAAGTGGAGGAAGACCATGTGAGATGGGCACAAAACTAAGTAGAAGAATAAGAAGAGAGCATGGGGAATTATGTAAGACCACATGATACCTCGAGGAAAACCTATGATGATATGGAAAAAGGAATCGGCTTTAATCTTCCAAAATTTGAAGGTAATATTGACCCAATATCATTTCTCAAATGATTGCAAATTATTTAATTAATTTTTGAGTATAGGGAAATTGATGAGGAGAAAGGGTGTTAAATAGCGATATTAAAGTTTAAGAAATTATCTAGAGTGTGGTACAGTAATTTACAAAGGAGATAGGAGAGAGAAGGAAAATCAAAGATTGGGTCACTGGAAAAATAACACTTGAAGAAGAAATATTTACCTCGAGAATGCGTGCAAGAATATTTTATAAAAATGACTATATTGAGGCAAGGGTTACTTGGAGTTGAAGAATACATTTGGGAGGTTGAAAGGTTAGCTCTAATATATAATTTCTAAGGAAGAGAAGAACAAAGGTGTGCATGATTCATCATGGGTTTAAATATGAATCTTCAGGAGAAGGTAGAGGTGTATGCTTATAAAGTGTTTGAAGATCTAGCAAAGTTAGCAATCAAGTTTGAGAAAACATTGAAGAAAAAAAAGCCACAAAGCAAGTCAACCAATGCTCCATATGGTTCAACTTTCAAGGGTGTGTCAAAGCCATCAATTTCTCAAGCCACAAACCAAGACAATGTTAGAAGGTTCACTCATGAAGAAAAGGGCAAGGATCAAGTAGTTGATAAGGTGAACAAGTAGTGCTTCAAGTGTGGAGGTTATCGCCACTTTTCTCAGGTTTTTCCAAACCAAAGGGAATTAACTTTGAAGGAGATAACAAATATGGAGGCTTCTGAAGAGAATGAAGACCTTGATGAATACTTTGAAGAATAAAGTGATAGCCCAAAAAATACTTTTAAAGAAGGATAAGTGGATTTCTATGTGTTGCAAAGGGTGCTCCGAGTACAACAAAAACCTTTACTTACTCAAAGCGAGAAGATTTTCAAAGGTAAATAAAGAATTGGTGATAAAATGTGTGAATTCATCATTGACAGTAGCTTATGCACTAATTCTACTAGTAAGAAGATGGTGAATAATATCGGTTTGGAGACCAAGGTTCATCCAAGACGATATTCACTCTAATGGCTCAACAATGATAAAGGCATAAGGATAACCAAACAAACTCTTATCACTTTTAAGATTGGAAATTATTTTGATGATGTATTATGCGATATTCTACATATGGATGCTTATCACATTTTGTTAGGGAGGATGTGACAATTTGATAGGAAGATAGATGTTGATCCTTAAGGAGTGTGATATGAATGAAGAAATCAAAGATGGGAAGATATGCTATACATTAGTGGTAAAGGAGGTCCAACAAGGGGAGACTATTTATATGGATCCAAAATTGCTCCAAGTGTTGTAAGAGTATGTCAATGTTTTGTCAGAAGAGTTGCCAAGTGGGTTACCTCCTTTGAGGGTTATTGAGCACACTATTCATATCTTGCTAGGAGTTCCATTACTAAATAAGCTAGCTTATAGATGCAATCCCAAGGAGGCTAAGGAGCTATAGAAACATGTGCCAGAGTGGTTAGGCTGAGGTTATATTTGGGAGAGTATGAGTCCATGCAAAGTTCCAGCTTTGTTGGTACCTAAGAAGGATGGTACGTGGAGAATTTATATTGGTTCGAGAGCAATCAACAACATCACAATCAAGTACAGATTCGATGCCTAGACTGGATGACATGTTAGATGGGTTACATGGTGCAAAAGTATTCTAAAAAATTGAGCTTAGGAGCAGCTACCATCAAATGAGAATACGGGAAGGGGATGAGAGGAAGACAGCTTTCAAGAATAAGATTGATGACTAAGGTACTTAGACCATTCCTTGGAGTCTTTGTTTTTGTTTACCTTGATGATATCTTGGTATGTAGCAAGAGTGAGTTTGAGCACGTACAACACATAAAGAGGATATTTGACAAGCTTAGAGAGGTGAATGTCTATAGTAAGTTATAGAAATGTGATTTTATAATGGAGAAGGTGGTTTTCCTTGGTTATATTGTGAGTAGAGGTGGTATTAGAGTTGATTCGTCAAAGGTAAAAGCTATCCAAATATGGGCTATTCCTTCTAATGTCCACGAAGTTTGAAGTTTCCATGGGTTGGCCTCATTCTTTTGGCCATTCATCAAAGTCTTCTCCAGCATTATAGCACCTATCACACAATTGATGAATAAAAGAGAGTTCTGTTGGAATGATCAAGGGACAAAAGCTTTTGAAGACTTGAAGACAAAGTTCTCAAACGCACTGATATTATCTTTACCTTTTTTGATAAATTTTTGGAAGTCACATGTGATGCTAGTGGTGTAGGAATTGGGGGCATTCCTTCAAAATTAAGGAAGCCGATTGCCTTCTTTAGTGAAAAGTTGAATGGTGCAAGACTCAACTATCCGACTTATGATAAAGAGTTCCATGTTATTATGCATTATCTAAAAATGGCAACAATGGATTGCTTATGCAACAGTTAAATTAGATGGAAGGATTACCCATGATCTTACCCCCTCACATCCACATAAACCCTGTAGGAACGCAATCTCCGCCTATAGGCGATGATCATAATCGAGCCATCTGAGATTATGTTGTTCCTGTCCAATACCACCTTAACTCTACCATCGTCCATCTAAAAATCTAAGCCCCTCACTTTCAGCTTAAACTTGTCATGTTCCACATGCTATACACCCTAGGGCAATTTAGTGGCCAACCCACCGAAGACCCAAACCTTCATCTTAGAGCATTTGTGGAAGTTAGTGACACTTTCAAAATTTAGGGAGTTCTAGAAACCTCCCTACGACTTAAGTTATTCCCTTATTACTTGAGTGACCAGGCTAGGGAGTAGCTGAATTCCCTACCAGCTGGTTCAATCACCTTTAGGGATGATTTAGTTCAAAATTTTCTCTGGAAATATTTCCCTCCCAATAAGAATACTAAGCTTAGGCATAACGTTATGAAATTTTTGCATGAAGATGATGAGATACTTCACGATGCATGGGATAGATTTAAGGAATTGTTAGGGAAATGTCTAAACCACATAATCCCTCATTGGCTGCAAATAGAAACATTATATCATGAACTAGATCCCCACACATGAAACTTAGTAGATGACTCACCTAATGAAACCCTGCTATGTAAAACCTATGACCAAGCCTATGAGATTATTGAGACCATACCCTGTAACAAATAGTAGTGGGGAAGTACCAAGAGCTTTCATAAGGTGAGAGTAGTGGGAGCAATCGAAGTTGACGCCATCACAACCCTAATAGCTAATCTATGTCTAACTTATTCACAAATATTACTCCCACTAACTCGCAGTATAAAGAAGTGAGGAACATTCCACTAATTCAACAATTGTAGTATCATGCGTATATTATGGATGGATAATATCATCTATTCAAGCAATGCTAAGCAAATCCAGTTTCGTTGAACTACGTGGGAAATCAAGCTAGGACTTCTCAGCAGCCGAATGGTAATCATTATAACCCAACCTAGAGACAACATCCTAATTTTTTATGGTCTAACCAAAATAATGTGCAAAACCCGGCCAATCAATACAACCAACAATTCTATTACCAACCTCAACCCCAACACCCTTAACAATTGCTATCTCACAAACATCCTACCTAACACAATAACTCAAACTCTTTGAAAAATCTTCTAAAGGAATACATGGTAAAAGTTGATGCTATAATCCAGATAGAAACACAACCTCCCTATGAACCCTAGAAACCCAAATGGTGCGGCTAGCTACAACCCTAAGTAGAAGACCCCATTGCACTCTGCCTAGTGATATTGAGAACCCTAGAAGAGAAGGTAAGGAGTAGTGTAAAGCCATTACCCTCATATTGGTCACGGAAATTACACCTCCCTACCAACAAGATAAAACTAAGGAGGAGCACCACTGTCAAATGGGTGAGCAACATAGAACCCTTACTGAGAATGTCAAATTGTGCATCTTCCCACCTACAAACTAATCCTACCAAAAACCCAGAAGAATACACCACTTCAACACCTGATCCACAAAAGAATAGTAAGCCATTGTCGAACATCATTCCTAAACCCTTTACCCATCACCACTTTCCCTCTATGCCTCAAACATTAGCAACAAGACAAGAAATTTGATAAGTTCCTAGAGATTATTCATCAATTGCATATCAATAGCCCATTGGTGGAAGCCCTCCAATAGATAACTAATTATGTAAAATTTTTAAAGGACATATTAACACGAAAGAGAAGACTATGTGAATATGAGATGGTGGTAATGACCCAAGGATTAATTTGATTTTCTAATAAAAACTACCCAAACAATTGAAGGACCTTGGCAGTTTCACCATCCCATGTTCCATCAGAGACATGTAATGTGGTATGACCCTATGTAACCTTGGTGATAGTATCAATCTTATGCCTATATCCATTTTCAAGAAGTTAGGTATTAGGGAAGCAAGGACTACCACTATCATCCTAAAGCTAGTCGATCGATCATATGCCTACTCTGAGGGAAAGATTGAAGATATGTTAGTAATGGTGGACTTGTTCATCTTCCCCGTAGACTTTATAATTCTCAACCATGAAGCCGACAAGGAGGTCCCTATCATTTTGGGTAGGACTTTCTTGTCCACTGGTAAGACCTTAATAGATGTTCAGAGGGGAGAATTGACAATGAGAGTCAATGAGGAGCAGATAACTTTCAACATTTTCAATTCAATGAAAATACTAGAAGAGGATCTTGATAAGTATTTATAAGTTGACATTATTGATTTAATTATTTGTGATGAGTTTGATGTGGGTACATTTCATGAGGAATCTAGGTTTTTTGATGTATACCATCTAAACAGCAGTTACCTTACTTATTATTTCAGTGAATAGGATGGCGAAGACATGGTAGAGTGCAGCTGGATAAATTGGTCAACAACTAAAGAACCTTTTAGTTTGAATAGTGGAGAGATAAAACTAGGCAAACCATCAATTGAGGAGCCTCCCAAGCTAGAACTTAAGCCATTACCAGCTCACTTGATGTATTCATATTTAGGTAACGAGGAAACCCTGCAAGTTATTATATCACCTACCTTATCAAAATTTTAATAGGACCTACGGGTTACCTGTTACAAAAACAAAAGAAGGCAGTAGGATGAACCATGGCAGATACTTATCGAATCAACCCAACATTATGCATGCAAAATATTTTACTAGAAGAGCCATCAAGTTCATCAATCGAGCAATAGTGAAGGCTCAACTCAACAATAAAGGAGGTAGTGAAGGAAGAAATCATCAAATGGCTTGACCTAGGTATTATTTATCCAATATCTAACAATAATTGGGTAAGTCTTGTTCAATTTGTTCCAAAAAAATGGGTATGGCTATTATTCAAAATTTTAGAATAAGTTTGTCACGAATTGGACAGTTATAGGGTCGTGTATTTTCATGGATTATAGAAAAATCAATAAAGCCACACAAAAAAGTCATTTCCCTCACCCTTTTATTGATTAAATGCTTGATAGATAGGTAGGAAGAACTTTTATTTTTTTTAGATGGATACTCATGTTAAAACCAAATAGCCATTACACTAAAATATCAACATAAAATCACATTCACATTCCCTTATAGCACATTTGCCTTTCTACAAATGACTTTTGCGTGTGTAGTGCACACACAACTTTTTAGTGGTGCATGATGGCTATATTCTCAAACATGGTAGATATTTTTATGGACGCTTTTTCTATTTTTGGAGTGAGTTTTGAGGATTGCCTAATAAACTTACAGAGAGTGTTGGTAAGGTGTGAAGAGACCAACTTAGTCCTTAACTAGAAAAAATGTCATGTTATTGTTCATAAAGGTGTTGTTTTAGGTCATAGGGTCTCACCTAAAGAACTAGAGGTTGACAAAGCAAATGTGAAGGTCATAAAAAAAATTACCTCCTCTAACCACTATTAAGGGTGTGAGAAGTTTTCTAAGACATGTTGTATTTTAATAAAGATTTATCAAGGATTTCTCCAAAATTGCTAAACCCTTTTGTTAATTATTGGGACAGTACAAAAAAATTGAGTTTAAATTTTTTTGAAAGGCAGTCTTTGAAAGAATAAATTTAGTACTCACTAAAGCCCATATTATAGTAGGACCTGACTAGACTCTACCTTTTGAACTAATGTGTGATGCGAGTGATTGCGCTATAGGAGTAGTATTAGGGCAACAAAAGAACAAGTGCTTCTACAACATCTACTACACTAGTAAAACATTCAATGAGACTCAACAAAATTACACCATTATAGAAAATGAATTATTGGAAGTAGTATTTACATTTGTTAATTTTCGATCTTATCTCCTAAGAAGTGAAGTGATTGTATTTATTGACCATGTTGCCATTTATTTTTTACTTGCTAAAAAAGATGCCAAACCGAGATTGCTACGGTAGATATTACTTTTATAGGAATTTGATGTCAAAATCAAGGATCATGAAGGGAAGGATAATGAAATTGTGGACCATCTCTCTAGACTGAAAGGATATAATAAGGATTAGAAATAAGTCTAGATTAAGAAAAACTTTCCCGATAAACAACTCTTGACATTTAGGTAGTGTCAACCACCCTGGTATGCAAGTATTGCTAACCACCTAGCATGCAAAATACAACCCCTTGAAAATTCTTGCCAACAGTCCAAGAAATTCTTCCATGACCTCAAATACTACTATTGGGATGAATTGTTCCTATATCGCCAGTGTGCTGATGGAATGATGAGAAGGTGTGTAAGTGAAGAGGAGGCTAAGGAAATCTTGGTTTCCTGTTACCACACTTCTTATAGATGCCATTTTAGAGGTATAAGGACTAGAGCAAAATTCCTCTAGAGTGGATTCTACTAGTACATCATATTCAAGGATGCTAGGGAAGAGGTCCAAAACTGTGAGCAATGTTAATGAATTGGGAATATTTCACAAAATAATGAAATGCCTCAAATCGGCATTTTAGAAGTGTAACCATTTGATGTCTGGGGCATTGATTCCATGTGCCCATTTTTGTTCTCCTTTAGCAATGGACACATTCTAGTAGTAGTGGATTAGGTATCTAAATGGAGCTATTGATCTTAAGATCTAAAGATTGAAGGAACCTTCAAGGTCAATGACCACCAATAAAAATCTTATTGAGCTAAAAATGTCAATAGGGAAGTTAAAATGCTTTCCCTACGAACCTCATAAGGTTGCATCAGGTTGTTAGACTGAGGATTTTAAACCAAGCATTAATAGGGGGAAACCTAAAATTTTTATCTTTTGTTGTTTTGACTTGTATTCTTTATGATTCCCGTAGAAATTTTTTCAGTTTCTTGAGATGTAGGAAGATTCATTGTTAGGTCGTTGCTCCATGCATAGGTACGACCCTCTCACTCTCTCCTAGGTAAATCTCATTTGTCCAACATTACTTTTTACAATACCACCCCTCATTTTCTTTTTAAGTCACATCTAATCTATTGCATCTTCACCACTCCATCCCATTCTTCTCCACTCTTAATGTCAGAGACGGTTTTTTAAAGCCTTTTATTGTAGGAAGAATACCCTTTTGAAAATTATCTAGCATAACCTATCACGCAACCCGCTTCACCCACCTCACTAAAGCACACTGACACCACCATCGCCACCACCTTATAAGAAATACCCCACCATGTATAACTGTGCCCATTTCATCCTCGTCTTCTTGCTCTAACCCTACTACACCAATATGAAGTACTCATTCTACCACCAAAGCAGCGACAAAAACCCTTCAAAGACACATAAAACCCACCTTCTCAAAAAAAAAATGGCCATTACCATTAGCCTCATAAGATGAGTTTTCTTCCACTAGGGATGACGAGAAAACACACTTCTCTAGTCCCCAAGCCAAGTGCCTGAAGCCCTCAGCAAACCACCTACCATTTTTCAATCTGACAGTGCCCAAGTGTACTTCAACACACTAGATAACTGCAACTTTTATTTTAAAAGAGGTTTCGGCTCCCTGACCTGCCCCATTACCTTATCGACCCTATTAATCACCACCTCTGGGCCACCTTCTATCAACACCCCTTGAATTTTCTCCTCTCATAGTTCTAGAGTTTTATAGAAATCTCAATAGTAAACCAAAAACTAAGACAATTTTTTTAGGAAAGTTAGTCTCTTACGTATCTACCACTATGAACAAACTTTACAGCTTACCCTCCTTTGAGATCAACGAGTACTCCAAGCTTATTGACAACCCTACCAATGAGGTCACAACATACATCCTCACCACATTCTCCAAACATTGAACAAAATGGCCAGTCACCACAAATGGTTCTCACCATTGCGACCCCACACAACTCTTACCCTAGGCTAAGGATTAGTATCATTCCCTTAAGAGTCGCTTGCTACCCACCACTTATGACTGCTCTATTTCCTTTGATTACATCGTCTTACTTTACTATGTACTCACGAAATGAACCATTAAAGTTGGAAGAATCATTCAATACTAATTGGATTTGTTGGTAATAAAACCACAGGCTCCAATCTTCTATGTTATCTTTATGTTTGGCCTCTATGTTAGGGTAGAAGTCCCCCTTACACCCAACGAAGAAAAAGTCACCAGCCTCCACTCCATCAAATAGATAGTTATCAATCACTTTTTTTGATTCTCTAATAGCAACCCTAAGGCCAAAACACCACCACCACATCCAAAACAACATCAAGGAGGATTAGAGTCATAAATGCAGGCCCTGAAGGAAGACATGGATATTTCATTCCAAGGATATGAAGAGATAATCACCATACAAACAAAGCTATTGACAACACTGGAGTATGTTGGCTTGATTGATTCAAAAACTGGGAAGGTTAAACCTGGGATGACAGTATTGATTGCTCCTTTAATGGAGGTACGTCGAGCAATTGGGCAAGTTTGCATGTGCACAACAACATGAAAGGGTCACATCTATCCCCACTATTGAAGAAAAAGGAAGGATCAATGACTAGGTTGTTCTCCCAGCACAGGAAGTGGAACTAGAAATTTCTGAGAACGAAGATCTATTGGGCACATGACCATCACTGTTACCCACCAACTTTACCATTTAAGCTATCCCCATCAAAGTTAGTTTAACCCTTGTCATAAATGCAGAATAGGTGGTTGTTTATGGCTATTTTTTTTCTTTTTCTTTTATTATGTTGAATCCTGGCTACCTAGCCATCTTGTCTTTTAGTTTCCCATTCTTCTCACCTTGAGAGTGATGATAGTGTCACATTTTATCTGTGAGAGGGTATATCTTAGTTATTATATCTAAATTAGTATGTCGCATTATCTGGTTATAATTAATGTAGTAGTATTTTTATCTACTACTCACCTTATCAAATTATGTCTGAACTGAGTAATTATTTTTTCAATAATATCTATGTATATCATTAAAAGTGATAGTACTGATGTCTTGAGACCACAATACCCTATTTGAAATAATTAATCTAATTCAAGGAAGCTTATGAGACATATAGACCTTTTGGCCAAAATAACCTTTACTAATATATGTTTTGTTGCCTTGTATAAGCTAGGTTTGTTAAAATTATAAGTATTGAGATATCTTGAGCACAAGGAAATAATGACTATCTTCATAGAGCTCCCATTAGACCTTTCCCTTTGGAGAAAGATTAGTTAACTAAGACATACTTAACAAAAGGTATTAGAAAGCCTATTATAACTACCCTACGAAAGAGGTAATTAAGTAAGTTTGAAGGAATTAATCCTAACAAATAAGAGTCTATTTAGGCATAGTAATGATAGTGGAGAAGGGGAGCTTTAATGCCTAAAACACCCAGTATGTAGGGGCACCTATGTGAGAACCATGTGTGCACTAACGTCAAACTATCTAGTAGGGTGATAAGCTTGCTCAAACATTTTCGAAATAGGTGTTAGGATGGAGTAACCGCGGTACCTGTCTAAGACCCAGATGTAGACTTGCGTAAAAAGACCATGACAACCTGAGGTAAAACTATCTCTTTAAAAGGAAAATTGAGTTATGAAAAGGATGACTAATAGAAAAGGATGTTTAGTTTCACATCTGCCTTAACTATCCTTTAAGGTTTAATAGGGAGCTCTAAAGAGAAACCCATAAGAATTTCCTTCCACACACAACACAATGCTTACCATTCTAGTACATCTCATACATATGTAGGTATATGCAAGCAATTTTATGTTAGAAAAACGAAAGCTTAAAATGGTCGAAGACTAAGAATTGCTTCCATATTTTACTTATAGGTATCAATTTATACTTTCATGATGTTGCTCAGGATGAGAAACAACTTAAGTTTGGGAGAAGTGATATGAGTGGATTTAAGAAAATTAAAGGACCCTGCTTGTATCATTATAGATATGATTTTTGCCACATGAGGAAGTCATAGGGTGTGTTTCTTAAGATTTTTTCCACCCTTTGAGATCTTGCATGACTCACTTCAATTTAACTTGAAAAAAGCTCTAATACTCTATGAATCGACAACACCTCCTACTCTTATGACACCTTGGAGAAGTAATGTTTTTACTCAATAAATTGCAAGGCATGTGTAGGAATGACAGTAACAAAGCATATCAAATCATAATCTCACTCTACCAAGACTACAAGAGCCACCACCCAGGTCACCATAGAGGGTCTGCATGTGGACCAAAAAAATACCCAAAATCTCTAAAGTTGGTAGCATTCAAAAGAGGACCACTAAAGGGTACTGTCATCTGAAATAGGGTATAATCGCTTGACATAGGGTACAATATCCCATTACAGCACCAGAGGACACTTGTCCTAGTTGCACATTTTACACACTATAAATAGCCTTTGGAGATAAAAGAGGAAGGGGGATCAATCGAAAAAGGGAAGAAGAAAAATACTAATGGAATATTAGTAGATAAAGGAAGAAGAAGGAGAGTCCCAGTGGAGCTAAATCGAACGAGGAATAAGAAGAAGGATAGATTAGGCTAGATAGGGGAGATTACCATGATTTGCCTAGCCCCTTCCCATCTTTCTCTTCTTTATCTTCTCTATTTTCTATTTGGCTGGAAGAAATTTAGCATTGCCTATATTTCTTACTGAAAGGAAAAGATTTCTCAAACTTTGTTGCTATAATCATTAACATTATAGTCATGTTTGAATAAATGATATTTCATTTAGTTAAAGTGTTGAATGTTCGCCATATTAGGCAATCATCTAAATTTTATATCAACTGTGATAGTGTACAAAACTTATGATGGAAAATGGTTATAGGATTGGCACGAAAAGGTGAAGAGACATTATCATTAGTTCTCTAAAACTCACTATGTGGCATTGCCTTAGTTTATACACCATGATGGAGACAACTTGAGAATACATTTCACCACTGAGTGAAACCCAATGAGTCTAGTAGGATTAATATCCATTGAGCCCGATATGTAATGAATTGTCATAGGGTACATGCACTTGGTGTTAACAACTCCCCTCTAACAACTCTATCTTCTAATTTCCTTTACATCTATCTTGCATTGATATTAGTAACTTCCTAAGCACTTATTTACTTCATTATATTTTCATTATCACCCTATCAATGTTTAGGGACATTACTAAGTTGATAGAATCCTTGACTTCGATAAAGCATATTTCATTCATGTCCCTATGTGATCGACATCCACTCATTACTTTATTACTTGGGTAAACCGTGTATACTTGTACGATTATGTTATGCTCCATTATTAGTATTACCCTATCAAACATTGTTGAACTAGGCACACACTATGCTCATGCATCATTCTCAACAACTAGAGAAGAATTTGTCCTCAAATTGATATCACTATAATAAGGAGACAAATTACCAAATTAAATATCCTTAAAATACCACCATATGATTCTAGAAGTTCAAGTTCATGAGAACTTTCTACAAATTTTCTAAGGATTTTAAATGGTTAATCTTCTCTTGGCATCAGCTTATGTTTTTTTAGATTAGGAAATCTTACTTTTTGCAAATGTAAGCAAACTAAATCACCATGATATAATAACTGTGGAGTGCGATATTTATTAGCCTGCTTTTGATACCTTTTGTTAGCTTGTTTAATGTTTTCCTTAACTTCTAATGAAGCTTTTGAAAGAATTCAACTCTTTCCTTGGACTCATAACTTTTAAACTCACCTATTTTCAATGGTACCTTATCAATTCGCATGAATGGATTCACCCCATACACAATTTCAAATGGACTTCAGCAAGTGATACTTGAAGGATTTTGATTGTAAGTAAACATTACATGAGCTAACTCAATATCCCAATTGTTAGTACTTTTGCTTACCAATCCTCTTAAAAAAGTGCCAAAAAGTACAATTCATAACTTTAGTTTGTTGAATATGTGAAGTACTAAATAGCAATGTAGTTCATAACATGTGCTATAATGTCTTTCAAAAGTAACTAAGAAGCTTAACACCTCTATCCGAAATAGTACTTTTAGTATGCTATTTATTTTCACAATTATTTGAAATACAAATTAGCAATATGTGTAGTATGATCAGTTTTATAGCATGAAATAAAGTGAGTTATTTTAGAAAATCTATCTACCACAACCATAATAGTGTGTTCTAGGAAATCCTAATATAAATTCCATACTAACTCCTTCCCATGGTCGACTAAGCATAGGTAATGGTGTATATAAACCTTTGTAAAAAAAAAACTTTAACTCTTTTGACAAGTAACACATTAGTTTACTATAAGTTGTAAATCTTTAATCATGTGTGGCAAATATAAATTCTCTTTTAATATTTCTAATATCTTTTGAGTACCAAAATGTCTCGATATAGCTCCTTCACGTACCTTTTTAGTAAGAAAAGTTCTTGCTTGATCTCGGTACACAAATTTTTTTAAGTTTAAATGAAAATCCATCTTATAATGAATAATTTTCATGATATCCATTTGCTTTAAATTCTCTACATTAATCACTAAAGTATTTAGCTCTAGGATACAATTCTTTTAACATTTCAAAACCTAGCAATTTAACATCTAATTTAACAAGCAATGTAAACCTTCGATAAAGAGCATTGGCTACACCATTTTCTTTCCCATTTAAGTGTTTGTTAGGGAGCACAAATAATTATAAGAATTTTATTCACTTTTCATGTTTAGGACTAATTTTCTTATGACAATGTAAATATGTCAAATGCACATGATCAGAATGCAATATAAAGGGTCTAAGCATCAAATAATGACTCCATGTCTCCAAACTATGTATAAAGGAAAAGAATATCTTGTCATATGTTAAATAATTTACTTTAGACTCATTTAAGTTTTCACTAAAGTATTCAATGTGTCCTTTTTCTTATGAAAGAAGTCCTCCTATACCTACCCCACTAGAATTACAATTTACTTAGACAAGTATGCCAAAATTAAGAATAGTTAACACAAGAGCATTGCATAATTTAACCTTAAGAGTTTTAAAAGCTTTAGCGGCTTCATTTCCCCATATAAATTTCCATTTTTTCATGAGTTGAGTAATAGGTGCAACTATAGTAGAAAAATCATCAATAACTCTCCCCTAGAAACTAGCTAGCCCATGATAACTTCTCACTTAGTGAATATCTTTAGGAATAAGCCACTCTATAATAGATTGTATCTTAGTAGAATCAACTTTGATACCTGTACCACTAATAATATGACCAACAAAAACTATACTTCGAAGCATAAATTCACATTTTTCTAATTTTTCATACAAATTAGTTTCCCTTAGCTTATCAAATAGTCATCTTAGATGCACAAGATGATCATGCTTATTCTTACTATATACCAGTATTCCATCCAAATAAACCACAATGAAGTTATTGAGGAAAGGATGAAGAACTTTATTCATTAGTCTCATGAAAGAACTAAGTGAATTACACAAACCAAAAGGCATAAAATTCCATTCATATATACCATATTTAGTTTTAAATGTCATATTTTAGTCATCCTCTTTCTAAATTCTTATTTGGTGATAACCACTTTTTAGGCCAATTTTGGAAAACACGTGTGCACCAGAAATTTTATCGATTCTAGGCATAAGAAATCTATACTTGATTGTTATATTATTTATGACTATAGAATCTATGCACATGTTCTAGGTACCATCTTCTTTAGAGACTAGCAAACAAGGTACATAAAAATGACTCCTACTTTCTTTCACATAGCCGTTATCAACTAGTTCTTGTATTTATCTTTGTAATTCTGTAAATTCTATTGGATTACATCTATATGCAAATTTAATAAGCAAAGGAATTTTAGGAATTAAATCTATAGCATGCTCTATATCTCTAATAGGCAATTATCCATGAGGCTAGTCATTAGGAAATACATTATTATATTCATCAAGTAACTTTGTAAGGTTTGAATTATTAGAATTATTCACTTCAAATTGCTATTCTCTTACTACTAAAAAATAGCAAACACCCTCTTCCTCAATGCAATTGATAACATACTTTTCATGTAAGAATAAAATATTCTTAGTCTCAACAAGTTTCATATGATCACAACGAGATGGTTTCAATTTATATTTCCTTTTACCTTTAAGAATAATAAATTTATTAGTCATACCTTCATGAATTACATGTCTATCATACTATCATGGTCTTCCTATTAAAATACCATAAGTATCCATAGGCAATAATTAACATAATACTTCATCATGATGGTAACTAATATGAAAAGTAATTAAGGTTTTATTATCTAATTTAGCACCTTTATTCTTATTAAGATATTTTAATGAATATGATTTACGATTGATATTAGTCACTAAACCTAATTTCTTAACCATAATCTTACTAGCAACATTATTAAATGAATCACTATTTATAATGACTCAACAAACTTTCTCACCAATTCTAAACTTAGTTTTAAAATTTGTATCCCTTTGTGTAGGTGGATTATTAGGTTGGATTTGTAATACCCTTTAAAGTCCAAAACATGGATTACCATCCTCTTTATACAAAATCAAGGTACCATCATTAGATTTAGTCTCTAGGTCATCATTATCATCACATGGTTCTATACTTGCTATTTTATTTAAGGTTTAAATTCTTTGGTTAGGACATTCTTTAGCAAAATGACTATATCCTTTAAATTTAAAGTATTGCTTATTGGACATCTATTTTCCCTTGTTTTTACCTTTTTCCACCTCAGTTAAAGTTGAGTTTCTCATAATTAGTTGAAGATACATGTGTCTCATATTTTGAAATAGATGAATATGAATAGTTTTTGGTTGAAGTATAACTCAAGGAATTTGTTTTAGCATTGGTCTTGGTGGACTTAGTTTTTCCTTCACATATTAATGATAAGTTAGTAAAATCATTAAGAGAATCATAGAAAACCATTTAAAAATTTTTCTCTAATCAAGTTATTAAGGCCACCTAAGTATCTAGCACATTTTTTTTATTTTCTTTCTTTCATGTCACACAAAAGTGCTAGCCTTTTAAATTTCCTAGTGTATTCCTCTACATTAAGTATCCCTTACCTAAGAGTAGTCAATTTTTAATATACGTTTTTGCTCACTCTTTAGGAACAAATTTCTTCCTAGGTGTTTTTCAATTTATCCCATGACTCGATTTTACTTTGTTCTTGCCATTCATGAGTCCTCTCGAGATTGCCATACCAAAACCTATTAAGATTTTTATATTTGAGATTTCTAACTTAAATCTATGCTCATCATCATACTCTTTAAATCCAAATATAACTTCTATTTCATGCAACCATTTAAAAAAATGATTTAACATCTAATTCACCATAAAAATCTAGGAGGTTAAGCTTAATATCTTGTTCTTCAATATGATTATACCTTTTTTTGGTAATTTGCATGGGATCAATGATTGTGGCTAATATCATTGGAGCCATTCTCATTCATCATTTCTTCATATTAAATTCAGTTGTTGATGTGGCCTCCTCATGCTAGGACTTCTCTTCTAACCATGCCTTCTACTCGATCACTGGTGGCTTCCATGGTGTTGTACTTATGTTAAAGGGTCTCTTCGTTAGCTACTATCATCTCTAGTCTGTAAAGATGGATTTGAATGTAAGGGAGTTGTTAAATTTGTGTGTTAGTAGCATATACACTTGCTACAAATAGTTGAAGAGTGTCGAACATATCCCTCATAGACACTTCTTTACCTATTTCTATTACACTTGCTAAATTTAATCTTAGTGGAGGTACATTTGTGACTTGACGTTGGTTCTTGATGTTTTGTTGATGGAGCTCCAAGGATCTTGGAGACTTCTTGGTCGAAAATATGATGTAGGAATGGAAGGGAATTACATGATAGGATTACCACCAATTCTTGATGCAAAATGAATAGTTCTTGATGGAGGAGATAGCTGAACATTGCACAAGTAAGAATCAAGAAGGAACTTGAAGAAGTCAATTAGAACCTTACGAATGTTTTAACTTTCAAGTCTTCTACTTGTGAGTGAATGAATGTTAAGAATGGAAATGGAGAAAGAAAATCCAATTAATTTTTTATTATTGTTGGAAGAATTGAAGGTTCTTCTTTCTTAAATTAAGAGAGTTAAGAACACATAAATGAATCTCAAAGATAAGCTCTGGAGTTCGACTATACTTGGGAGGAAGAAGGAAGATTTAAATAGTTTGAGCCTTTAAATGTAATATGGAAGAAGGAAGAATGAATATTCCTTTAAATATATAAAGGATATTCAATGCAAATTGAATAAAAGAATATAAAGAATCAAGAATATTCAAATTTGAAGGCTGAACATATAAGGAGAACTTTGAAGATACATTAGAGGATCGGTTGTCACGTTGCATGTACTTGCATGTGTGGCTTGAAAAAAATGGAAGATGAAGATTATGTTGGATATTTGAATGATGTAATTATCTAACCATGATGTGACACCAAAAATTGTGTGAATATTCTTAATAAAAGAAGAGATTTAAAGGTTAGAATGAAGGTTAGGATCAGTTGGTTGAAGATTAAGGAAAAGGATGACAATCTTCAAGCAAGATTCAACCAAGAATTACAAAAAGATATGAATCTTCAAGAAAGATTCAACAAGAAAATATATTTGAATATTTCTCCAAGGTTACATTGAAAGGGCTTTATCTAAGATTACTCCACATAGTCTTATAAAGAAAATTTTCACTCAAAAGTGAGAAAGATAACCAAGTAGTATACTTATATTTACATTCAAATATTCTTCTATTCTTCTTCTCATGTTAAAAAGGTTTCGAGTCATACCTTATAAAGGTAGTCATAAGTTTTTTAATTCACACACTAATATAGCCATATTAATGCACACATGGCTAACTAGCACACTAACCTCAAATAGAAACATATTAATAACCTATATAATACATGAATAAAAAAATTATTATGAACTAGCATATCTAATTATTATATGCAAATAACTAATGAAAGCCCTACTTTACATAAGAATGATATCTAGGTCTTCTTTGACCTGAAAGTTTTACTTCTATGCATAATATCTTCTTTGACTTGTAATAACTTGTAAGATAAGAAGAAAGCTTAAATGTGTTAATTTCTTGAACATTCTCCTTGAAAATATGTTACATACCTATAAAATCACTTAAAATGAACTTATTATGGTTAGTCAAAGTTATATTATCATCAAAGATACATATTGTAATAGGCTCCATTAGTAAGAATACCAAATCCTCGATATCATGAGAATCCCTAAATATATCATAAGAATCTATAGATGCTCCTACATCATTAGTAATACTATATGAAATACATATAAGGGAGTTTAAATATCCAACTAATTAACAAAAATACATAGGGGAAGAAGCTAGTTTTGGATATATTAACATACTCCGAACACCCAAAAGCTCTCGCATGCAAGGGTCATCGACTTTCTAGCTACCCCTACCTACACAAGATCATCTACTTGTTTGATTAAGTAGGTGATTAAATAAATGAACACGTTAATATAATAAATGCTAGGTTAAACAAGTTACCATATCATGTAAGAATATGAGGAAATACATGGTAAGATACCACATTATGATATAATATATGTTTACATCACCACCTAGAAATAGGGTCTAATTAAAATTTTGGATCGATAATATTTGTTTAATTTCATTTTTGATCTGTTAATTTAAATATTCTGACAATAATTTATAAGATTTGCGTTCCAGGCTCAAATAATCTAATTATGTCAAATTAGGCTTTTTATTATTATTTTATTACTCGTTATTAAAGCTTCAATAATGATTCAAAACTATCATAAAAAAATCCACAAAATTTTTGTAAACGTTTGGATTTTTATAGAGATTCCAACTCAAATTAAGAGTAAGGTTTTAATAATAGTTGATGTGAACCATCCTTAAAATCTTAAAACACTAACTAATTAATGATAGCACATTAATTAAACCCTAAATAATTATTAATCAAAAATATTTGGATGATTCAATAATGGTCTAAACATAAAACCATTGCTAAAATATAAACAAAACTAATTAATTTACATTGAGTATGTGATTACAAATTAAATAAAACTCTTATTAGCCATAATGAGGATGTAATGGACCTTTTAATAACAATTTTATATTAGAACTATTAATAAAACTTCATTTTTTATGTTAATTTGGTAGTTTTGCTTCGACCTACATTTATAGTTTTATGATCGAATGTTTACCAAATATGTAATGTGTAAAACAATACCAATTCATGCATGTAACCCTCCCAATTGATAAGTATATATGTGGTAAATCTGTATTGGCAAGTCTTAGTTCATAGAGAATACCTAGGAATCAAAATTAGTAGGTGTACCGCATGTTGAAAATTCTACATTCCAAATTCAAACTCTATAGATCATAAAACCTAACCATCAACATTTCATAAATTCTTACATGCTTGTGAGTCTCTAATTGTATAAATGAACAAAAGATAGATATGAGATATAAATTTGAACATGCATATAGATCCTTTATACCTAGTGTGTGCATGCATGAACTTGACACATTAATATTTAACTTCATCAATTTCTTCATTTGTGTATTTATTGGCCCATGCATATTCATTGCTAAAACAAAAATGCAAACATACACAAATTTTTCATTGAGTTATTAGTTAATTCAAGTATAAAGTATATATTTTCTTGATTAAATATTAAAAAATAAATATACATGGATTGGATCAATATTCACTAATTTATTGTGTAGTATCATATTCTTTACTACACAAATATAGTATTCACAATCATTCTTGTTTTGCTATTGTGGACATATTTGAATGAATTATTTAGGTCTCTAACTATTAGATATTATTTACAATTGAAATAAAATAAAAAATAGTTTCCTTTTTGCATACCATTGTAAGCTCATATTCAAGACTCTTTGGGTTTGGGATATCATTTCCACCTCTCCTAACATACGCTGTCCATAGTACCCTAATAAGTAAAGTTCATACACAACATTGTAACTATATGTACTTAAAAAACATAAAGAAGAATATATGCATAAATAAGTTGATGAAGTAAGGAATAATAATTACGCTAACATGTTAACTAAATAATTTCCTTTAGAACCAGCGATGATAAAAGGAGTAGAATTTCTTCAACGGAAATCAAATACATAGACTTTGATTTTATTAGGACATACAAAATACAAAACTTAATGTTCACCTATAAGGTATGGTCTAAAATGAAACTTTTTTACCATTCACTTAAGATGTGATCCACTAGATAATTTATGTTCCTACCCTCACTTATTATAGTTCGGTCAAATATATAGTATGAAACAAAATAAAATAAAGGTCAACATCCACTATATCGCAACATGACTGGCTATAGACCTATAGATGACAATAATAATTAACATTTATTAATGATTAATAACTCATATAAAAGGTTATAAAATTTTTAGAACATCAAAATGTGCTAAAATTTATTATATAAAAATAACACTTGCTTAATATATATGACAACACTTGTAGTTGACATTCATTCATTACTATAAATGTCATTGATAACCTCTGATGATACCATGTAAGTACCATTGTGCCTCCCAACATATTCAAAAGAATATCAATTGGAATTAAATCACTATTGAGGTAGTTTTGGGTATAGAAATACAAAATGACAAAGTTGGTGGTGGTCAACGAGGTTCTTGTGGTGGTTGGTTCTCCTACGAAGATTGAATCTTTTATGGTGCAAAATAATTATTCTAATCTCGTTCTCTTTCCTGCCTCAATGCTTTATTTTATTTTTCTCCTTCTATAAGTAACAATCTTTTCAATTGCCCAAGGAACATTCTTCTTTTTAGTTTCCTTAATTCATAGTATTAAATGAAATATAATGATCACATATATATATATATATATATATATAAGGTTAAAACCATGTATGTAAGAAATAAGGTAAAATATTAATGGAGAGTATCATTACCTCTGTAATAGTGAGACGTATCTGGTCTATGGGTTAAGATACAAAGCTTATATGAGCTTTTAAAAATTTGGTCGTCTTGTCATCTTCTTTATAATAAGGTAAGGGTGTATATCTAATAATTAGAATGTCAATACTTATAGGCTTCATATTTTGGGCCAAGTTACACCCATGGACCATCTATTTTTATTTACCATATTTTATGCATAACCTTCCTTTTGCCAAAAGAATTAAGGGGGCATGCACTAACAAGCCACATTTATGTAAAACCTATTATAAAATATTACATATTGTTAATTGTTTATGATACTAGATACAGCTAATAGAAACTTATAGTTTGAATTGCTTAAATTAGGAAGAGAAGAAAAAAGTGGATCAGTTTCACAACTATCAATAACATTATCATTAGGTGATTGAAGAAGATCATATGTAACTTAATTGGATGGATTATACCCTTGAGATTTGATAAATGAAAACTCTTTCTCCATTGTGGTCATAAGATCAAATGCTACGTTTAATTTCTAGGTCAAGAGAGCCACTTGCTCATCGGTGTTATAAAATACATGAGATTAACTACACATGCTTGTTCTCATAACCCATAATCTAATACCTTTGTGTCTTACAAGGTGTTCTTCAAATCTTTTTGCTTGTGACATAGTGCTATATTGATCCACACCCTCCATATAATATGATGCCTCAAGTTCATCCTATAATATATGTGATATATTTCAATTTAGAATATAGGAATAAACATAATATAATAGTTAACTCTAAGAAAACTAAATAGGATTAGGGATATCTTCAAACTTACAATATTTTGGAAGCATCTTCTGCATCTTTATCATGATATCCCTTTTTTGTTGCTCTAGCCTTCTTCTATAATGTTACAATTTTGATGGATGAGGTATTTGGATCTAAGTTATGGGCTGCGCGCAGTAAATCAAACATAAATCTTATAATAAGAATAATATAATAGAATTAGACTTAAACATTTAAACATATAAATTAAAATTTCATACCAACTCTTCTTCAAGGCTTTTATAGCCTTTTCAAGCCATGTTATGCCAATACTTACTTTTCTTAGCAATTTATTTATTTTTGGAATTTTTCTCGAACATTACAAGTCACGATATTTTCTCATGATTATTTAACTATAAATGAAATATTCTTAATGAACAAGATTAATTTTGATGCAACAAATATCTTAAACTCCTTTGAAAAATAATATTCAGTAAACTAGTCTGAATTATCTTGATCATTAAAACTATAATGCTTAGGTAGATTTATGTGTAAAGAGCCATCCCTCTTTCTATACATTTTTTTAGTTACCAAGTACACCATAAATATTCTTACACGCTCATCATAATGTCTAAGAATCTACTTCTTCCTCGCCTCTTTGATGGTGAACATACTATAAAACATAACATATATATGTATACCAACATAGATGTATTGAAATTCATAACATTTGACATATAAAAATGAATAAACAAAATAAGATATTTATTTATTTTTTTGCCAAATATGTTCCTTATGACCTTCAAAACCTACTTTCAATTATTGTATGAGATAGGAACATGATTACAAGTGAAATGTATGTGAGAAATATGTTTGCATACTCGTCGATAGGTAAATTATAAATGTTCCATCTCAACTCCAGTTATTCTCTTCTATTTCTTATATTTGTGAGAATTCTCATCATAGTTAGTCCTTTGTTCCTTTCTTCATCACCATTATCCCTAGTAATGGTTTGTTTGCCATATCTCTGTGAAATATCAATATAGTATAAAATACTAATGAATAAATCAATGATTATATATAAATTATAAAATTAAAATAACAAGAAAACATATCATATGTTAGAATGTTTTGTAATTATCCTCATGAAATAAATTATGTCCGAACACAACACATATTTAATGAATATACAATGTATATTATCTAATTTCCATCATGAAATAAATTATATGTCAACACAATACATGTTTAATGAACTTATACAAAATTTGAAGTTAGAGTAACAAGCACATATATCTTATGTTAGAATTTTCTATAATTACCTTCATGAAATAAATTATGTTTATTTCTTAGAGATTAAAATGATATGTATGAAGTTATAGTAATAAGCACACATATCATATGCAATGAGAAAAATGATGCGATCTCTTAGCCACTCTATGAAGGAAAGATTATATTTATCGATTATCCATTTCTTAGTCTTTGATGTATTTTTAATCCTCAAAGAACCCATATGTTTTTTAATATATGATTGAATATCATTAGTGTTATGTAATACATAGATATTTTCTTTACAAAACATGTTAGGGTATATATTTCCAAACTATTTCCTTCCAATACTGTATCCTTCAATTTTTCTTGCATGACAAGTAATTGGTGAAAAAATCAATTACATTATCTGCTAGGTAATTCTAAATAATGCTTCCTTCTTGTTGATATCGATTCTTCACATAACATTTTATGAACTTCATGAACCATTTAAAGGGGTACATCTAGTGCCTATGAACAAGTTCTAACATTTTTACCTCATAAACTAAGAGAATGGTTAGATGTACCATAATTTCAAGCTACCACAAAGTCATCACTATCCCTAACATACAAGACATTTAGACTATTAGGGTGCATGACTTTGGAGCATAGTGCATTGAAGAAGTAATAAAGCCTAGTGACATAAATTCAAACACACTTCAAAAAAATTCTATACATGGCTATAGGCAACAAATACTACATCAACATATGGTAATCTTGAGACTTTTTTTTATTACTTTTTAATATTTCATTAACACTATCCTTCTAACATTTGAAGAATACCCTACCGAAATCTTAACACCGTTAAAGAATTCATAAAATGTAATTTGCACTTTCTAGAGAAATTATGATAAGCTGGTGATAAATATGTTTTTCTTCCATTATCTCGTGGTGCTGGTTCATGGCTATTTCCCATTTCCTTAATATCCATTCAAGATTTGATCCCATCATTGGTATTTCATGGAGTATTAAGTGATGCACCAACAAAGCTATCACATATA
The DNA here is from genome assembly GCA_030549775.1 of Tamarix chinensis. Classification (NCBI taxonomy): domain Eukaryota; kingdom Viridiplantae; phylum Streptophyta; class Magnoliopsida; order Caryophyllales; family Tamaricaceae; genus Tamarix; species Tamarix chinensis. Next base: position 33,353,916 of record CM060181.1, on the reverse strand, counting down.
TATTTCTCAATATGTAACATATCAAGGGCATGTCACATGTATAGAGATTCCCAATAATGTATACATATTCTTCCACCCAATTGATGTATTCTTATTCCCAAATCACACCTTCAAAAGTTTCCTCTTAACATACACTTGTTGATCTGTCAACTTGATTGGTGTCTTTCCTTCTTTCTAGAAGCTATTAAAAGCTTCCATTTTCCTACTATAATAATTTTTCTTGGATAAAAATCTACAAAGCTCGAGAAAACTAATATTTTGTCCATGTGTTGGCTATAAAAAATGAAGTATTATTCTATTATACCAAACATGTGTATTGGCCTTTCACACTATTTTCTGACAAGTTGCCATATGTTGAAAAATCATTTATAGTATAGAATAACATCACTATCAAAGTGAAAGTCTCCTTATGATATGCATCAAATACTTCAACACCCATGCCCCATAAGAAATGAAAATCATCAATTAAAGGTGCCTTAAATGAGTAAAGATAATACCATATACTTGCATTAAATGTAGAGACACAATATTAGATTTTATATAACCAAAATCACATGCCATATACTATAGGTGCCTTGATTGTGCAGATTTTTACTATCTACATAAAGTTTAGGGTACATGTATCTTACTTCTTCATGAAATTTAGGGAATAAGCAACCTAAAGCCCATCAATTATCTTTTCATTAGTATTATAGGAAAATACCACAACACTTTAGTTGGCACCTTGTTCTTCTTGTATCATGGTGCTTTGCATTTAGGATTAGAACAACTATCTAAAGATGAATACTCATTGAGAAATGACATGCAATCATTAGGGAAAATATGTATATTCTCATAACTCATATCCATAGATGAAAGGATCTTCTTTGTTTCAAAGGTACTATCTGGTATAATGTTTTCATTAGGAAGCATATATTTTCCAAGTGTCAATAATTCCATGAAACTCTTATCATTCTATTTGTTACTTGTTTTTAAGTTATACAACCTTAAAATAACCAACAATCTAGTAAAAGTTTTACAATCACCTTATAAAGGTTTCTACGAGTCACTTAATAACTTATCTACCATTTTTAGATAATCCTAAACACTTTATTCAACCTTATGAGTCATATACTCTAAAGAATATTCCTCATAGTTCTCATATGATCCATTATCTTCCTCATTATCATATCCAAACGATGTCACACTATGCCATATCTAATGAGTGTAACTTGTATGAATTTCATTGACAAGAAAATGATCCCTCATATCATTAGTATTGACACATTGAATATAAGAACAATTCACACAAGGAAATACTATTATACTAGAGTCTCGAGCATGTTCAATTTCAATCTTGATGAAAAATTTCACTTCTTTGTCGTATTCTCTAGATAAATAATTTGCTGACATCAATTTTTGGTGTATAATTTTTCAATCTATATGTATCCCATGAAAAGTAGTTTTTAAAATCAACTTAATGATAAAAAATAATTCAAAAACCATTCTTGATTGGAAAGAACTCATATTTGTATAATGTATCATTGTATTCGGTTGCTATATACACAAAGCATTCCAACACATTTTGAAAAATATACTATTACACAAACTGCTCATGCTTATAAAGAGTTCATATGTATATACATATTAAAACTTTATACAAGGTTTCAAATTACAAAAGATATAGATACTAAACATTTAAAAAATGACCCAAAAACTAAGGTAATAACAACATTATATACATCAAAAGTTTGCTACAACCCAAAAACCTAACTAAGAACAACCCCTAACCATCTTATGGAATTCATTGGTATTATTGCTTAGGCTGACTAGCAACTATCACTCTTAGAGTCCACTTGTCTTGATATATATATATATAAGAACATGTTAGTCCATGTGAAAAATTATATTTACATATAGCTCATAATCACAAGAAAAATTAATTACCTCATTATTTTCATACATATATACGTACGTACGTACGTACATACATACATACATACATGCATACATATATACATACATACATACATACATACATACATACATACATATATATATAAATGTTTGTATGTATGAAAATAAGGAGGTAATCATTTTTTCATGCTATTATGATCTATGTGTAAAGATATTTTCTCCATTTTGCATAATTATGTTCTCGACTAAGGGAAACACACCTACTATCTACAATGAAGCTTATCTCTTTCAACAATGAAGCATTTGATCTATAGAAATTCTTGAAAATTTAGGAATTCCTTTCATAAAAAACTAAGGCATAAAATGTGATATAACATGCACACAACTTCTTTTTTGCTTTAGGTTACTGGGTCCTCTTTGCTAAGATCATCATCTCTCTAGTCCATGTTTCTATTGTATCCCTATAGTAAAAAACTTTCTTAATTTTACCCTATATTTTAAAACTATATGGACAATTAGAAAAGAGATGAGAAGGGGTCTCTTAACCATTTGAACACATCATACATTTTAAATTAGTAGGCAAGCCCATGGGGTGCATTCTATCCTTGGTGAAAAACCACCTTTAGATTGCTAGGCATGTAGTATACTAATGTATAGATGATGCTGAATTACACAAAACAAAATAATACCACTAGACTTTAAGGTTTTTATGTCTTAAGTCTTCACAAGCCTTGTCAATACTATATTGATCTCTTGTATTTTCAAGGTATTAAGAAAATGAGTTCTAACTATTTAAAAACATTGGTTTCATTTTGAGTACCTATTGTAGGTGCCACAAGCATCTATGAGTACTAGAGAATCCTACACATCATTTCCTGTACCTGAATGGAGTGCACCCATTTCACCCATAAGATACCCTTTTTATTCCCCATATCCCAAGGCATACAAGCCACAAATTAGTTGTTTAGATATAACACAAAACTTAACCACTCAAGGCACAAGAATGTTATCATTTTGATCCATATTACATTCAAGTTAAGCATGGTTGAAATAATGATTAAAAATATTTTAATTACATGGAAACATTAATATAGAAGTCCAAAAGAAAGAGCATCAAATAATAAGCAAACATGGAGAACTCAAGCACACCAGTCGACCGGTCGCTAGGACTACCCAACGAGTTTTTTTCATCTTAGATCCGAGGAAAAATATCATATAGTGAAGTCCAAAAATTAGTTTTTCCAACCAATAAACTATTCTAAGGAGCTAATTGGTGGGGTTAGACAAACTAATTGATGAGTCTAAATAGAGGATTTATCACTCTAGCCACATGATATCCGATCAATGTGGTAATCAAACTGATTATCTGTTCATAATAAAATGTTGATTGGTTCATCAAACCGTTTAAATGTTCAAGACCCTAGCTAATACTGGCTTCCAACCTAATTGGCTGTTCAAACAATCACTCAATGGGTTTTACCAACTAGGCAACTAGTTCGGACAAGACAATGCCCAAACCTATAAAGTACACATGATTAAAAAAAATTAATTCTAGTATGCTTCTATGTCATAAAACATATAAAAATACATACTCCACATACCAATTCACATGAGTAAATGGTATAATTGATATTGAATAAGAACATGCTTAAATTTTACAAAATTTATATATGATATCAAAATACTTAAAACATGCTCTAAAATCTCAGAGATTATATATTGCTATATGCTCAAATCCAATAAATCAAAATAATAGGTGCCAGGGACAAAGCCAAAAATAAAAATTCATGGGGTCCCAATAAAATTAATTTTCGGTTTTATTTTCTTAAAAAAGAAATTTAAAAGTGTTGCGTTTTACTTTTAAAGTTAAATAACATAATGGATAAAAAATAAATTTAAGTGCCTGTACTAGATATTGAACCCATATCCTCCAATGTAATAAAGAGGGGGTCCAACCAGTACAACACAGACAATTTTGTGTTATAATATTATTCTTGCTTATATTTAATATACACTTACAGAATATTTCATGGGGTTAGACGACCCCATGTGGTCTATACTAGCTTCGTCCCTAATAGGTACACATCATGGAAGCATACCAAGAACTTGAACCACAAAAAAAAAAAAACACAAGACCTTCTTCATATTAGAGATAAAGATGCCTTACCACCACACAAATCTTCTAATTCACAAATACTCCTAACTTGATGGATTATACCAAGGTCTTGATTTCCTATGAGAAACAATAACAAAAACAATTAAAACTCATTTTAAAACTTAGTAAAACAAAATAAGAAGAATAAGAAAAAGGTATAACACAACCTTTCTCTCAAAACAGAATTTTAAGGAAAAGGAAGCTAAGATCTTAAACATTTCTCAAACCTTAATCCTTCTCTACTTAAGAAAAATAAGGCCGAACGAAGATAAAATCTAGAGAAGAAGGAAGAGTTAAGAATCAACCGAAGGATAAGAAAAGAAAAGGCAACCTTTTTTTTTTGGGTAGAGAAGTAAAGGGAGAAAAGTGACATACAGCATAAAAATCCAATGATATATAGCCTTCGAAAGTTGCTTTGAGCAGTATAATTGGGTCTGACCTGAGTAGTTGTGACAATGCCTTAACGGTCTAATGGAGATTTAACACTGTGATCTAAATATCGGATTTGTGGGGGATCTGCAATCAATAAGATATTTGCAATCCTACGTGCTGGCTAATGGTAGAGCCGGGGTAGTGGTGGCCGGCTGATTTCTATAGATCCAAGCAAATTGATGACTCTTCTAACTTTTTGTTTCTTCTCCTCAAACGATGGGATCGCATGTTTACTAATGCTACACTCTTTTTAACTGTGCCTTTTAATACATGTACATTGGCCATGGATTTTTTTTTTCTTTTATAGAGGAAATTTGATTATTTCTCACACCACTTTTATAACTAACGTACTCTATTCGTACATTTTTTAAAAAAAATTGGTACTTACATTTTGATCACACTGACAATTCATGATACCGTTTAGTACACCTAAAGTACCTAAAGTAAAGTTTGAACATAGTTGGAGTTTATTGGATGTAATTGATCAAGAGCTCTATGTTGTGTTGCTGTTACCTTAATAAATAAGGTAGAGAATTTGAACAATCATATTGTGGGGTATTTTGTCATACACCCATACCTAGATGATGCTTATATCTAGGACCACTCGTTCGGCTTAATTTATTTAAGTGGTTAGGTAAGCCAAACGTCAAACTCATTTTTAGATTTATTGCAATCCTATTGATATTATTTATTATTTCTTATAAGATCAAGGGTGCACCTGTGGAGTATTTTTGTTATGCCCCCTTACCTGAATTGTGCTGTTATCATTTTTTGTCACGCGAGTTTCAATTTATATTTTTATATATTTTGTGGGTAGAATAGAAATTTTTGACACTTCACAGTGAAGTTTACAAGCACATTCATTCTTATTGCCGAAGCTCCGTTGTTAACCCAAAGATGGACCTATCATGAGATTGCGCATCAGCGAAAATGCTAAATGACCATGGACCATTCGGGATTACTGAAAAAACAAAAATGTGGCCGATGCTTTTACTGGTCAATATGTAGAATTGTACTGCATCTGGTAGCCCCACATACTCGGTTGATCCAACATTTTGCAGATAATTTTTTTTTTTGGCATATGCTGATTAGTACAATGTTTATGCAGGTTCTTGGGATGATGTCTTTAAGGTCTCAGTAGGACTATACTTAGTTGGAACGGTTGTCTTTAACCTGTTCGCCACCGCTGAGAAGATACTGGACTGATTCTTTCTTTTAGCTCATTCTCATGAGACAAGTTCATGCATGTTACCTTGCTGGCCGAAATGGAAACTTGAAAGCTGATATATGAGCTAGAATTACATGATTTTTTTTTAAGAGGCGGATTGGAATAAACGATTTATTTTAAAGTGACTTGAAGAAGAAGAGAACTGTGTAGAAGAATATAATTTAGTTCCATCAATAATATAATAAAAAAAATGGAGAAAATAGTGTAATATTTTCTGAAGATGGATAATTTACCAAAAATATTATATTTCTTCATGACTTGCATTTTTTTATTGTTACAAATATTTTTGTATTTTCTATTTTTCATTTTTTTAATGTTTTGACTATTATTAGAGATATGGAATTGTTAGTTGGAGATGATGTGATTTAAGACTTAGATTAAATTATTATTATTGGATATTATTATTTTAAGTTGCTAGTTGAATCAAATAAATACATTCAAATTAGATTTGTTTATACATAAAGAAAATTAGAAGATAACTTAAGGAGCGTATTCGACATGCCTTTTTTGGATTTTTAAAAATGAGTTTTACAATGATATAAGTTGTTTTTCAATGATTTTAAAATTTACCCATAATTTTAAAATAAATTTAGCATAATATTAAGGTTAAATTATGTATTTGACTCAACCCTAAATGAGTTATCCGTTGGGTAATAAATGTTTAACGAATATAGATATGAATATATTTATGAATATCTATTTAGGTATGTGTATAGATTTTAATAAGAATTTTCTTATTGGGTACCAATATGGGAATGGGCGTTCCCATCCCATTTATATCCCAAGTCAGAATGGTGAAATATGATTAACATAAATAGTGAAACTTGTTATAATTATGGTGAAACATCATTATAACATTTGTGAAAGAGTCATATTCTATGTTTGAATGTCTTTTTGATTTTGTGTTATGAATTTAGAGGTGACAATCAGGTCGGGTGGGTTGGGTTCAGATTAGGTCATAGCAGATCGAGTCATTTAGGTCATTTGCCTTTTGCGGGTCGGTTGTAGGTTGGGTCAGGTCGGGTCGGGTCATTTCTGATTCGGGTCTTTTTGGGTCATTTCCTGTTTGGGGTGGATTAGTTTCAGATCAGGTCGTTGTAGTTCTAGGTCATTTCAGGTTAATTTGTCAGGTCGGGTCAGGCTTGGGTTGAACAAATATAGGTTCGGGTCATTTTGGATTAACTTGACTGGTTGGGTCGGATTGGCTTTGGGTCATTTTCTGATTAACATGACTAGGTAGCCTCGGCCCGTTTGGGTTATCTCGTGCAATTTAACTGGTTGGTCCCATTGGTTTCGAGTTATTTTGGATTAATTTGATGGGTTGGGTCATTTTGTATAATATGACTGGTTGGGTTTGAGTAATTAAGGGTTAATTTGATGGGTCGGGTCGAGTCGAGTTTTGATGGATTCAGTCAAATTTTAGTCCACTTAATTATCATTTATTACATTGTAAATATTAGAAACAATCATAAGATTACTAATACTGATAAATGAAATAAGAATATTAGATGCGCTTTATTTTCATAAGTAAATAATAAAGATGTTTGTAAATTTTAACAATAAAAAAGATTGCATCATTCAATCTAACAAAGATATTTATCATTTATTTGATTACTTACAAAAAGATAATTTTATAAAATAAAGGTGATTATAATATGACTATACAATGTATAATTATCATTTATTACATTGTAAATACTAGAGACAATCATAAGATTATTAATACATATAAATGAAATAAGAATATTAGATGCGCTTTATTTTCACAAGTAAATAATAAAAATATTTATAAATTTTAATAATAAAAAACATTACATGATTCAAACTAACAAAGATATTTATCATTTATTTGATTACTTGTTTATTAAATTATCATTATGATTTTTAATGTTGTATTTTTATTTGGAACAATTTATTAGGATATCATTAATAAATAAAGATGTATAGGGTAAAAGTATGAAAAATAAGTATAATTTATAAAACGTTATATTTTTAAAAACTTTAAATGAATAATAAAATATGTGTAATTTATTATTATTATAATAGATTTTGATGTCTGATAGTGTCAATGTTGGGTCAGGTTAATGTCGGGTTAGGTCTATATCGGGCCGGGTCACTATCGAGTTAGATCTATAACGAGTCATGGATTGGGATTGGGTCGGGTTGGGTCTGGGTTGACTTAATTGTTATCGAATCAATACCGGATGAGGTCAGTGTTGGGTTAGATTTGGGTCGAGTTGGGTTGCTAAACTTTTCAAATTTTATTAAGTCAGGTTTAGCTCGGATCGGGTCTAATTGACATGGGTCGGGTCAGCATTTGACAGCTCTAGTCATGATATTGAAAATTTATGATTATGCAAATGTTCATTAGTCAAAGGGTTTACATTAAGTTAGATATAAATGGCATCCTATTATCCTATTTGAGTGAGACTACTAATAAATCTATCTCACATAAGCCAAAGAAAATGAATTCTCTTTATGAATTTATTAATTGTTTATTGAGGTCGTACATGAATGGAGACATAAAGAAAACGATGATAATTTTTTGTGTTTAGTAGGAGAGCTTGCGAAATTACTTCTTCTTATTATGTTGTTGATTCACATAATAATGACTTATACTATTCATATATATATATATATATATAAAGGGAATGTCCAATGAGAAATAAATCTTTCACTGAGAATTGAGAACTAGTACCCTTAATTAAAGAAACTACCCAAAATAGGTGGTGGAAAATACTTTTAATAGATATAGAGAACTACTATAAGCGTCTCAAAAAAAAAAAGAAAACTATAGTATTTAGGTATTAGAAAATTAAAGGTGGTCTTGATGTTTTTGTAAATATTGTGTTTTTATGTTTTAGGTCTAAAAAATACCTACAATTAGTGATAGAAACTACTTTTAGTAGATGGTGGAAACTACTCTCAGTATGTGGAAGAAACTATAACATTTGAGTTTAAGAAAATTACCCATATTAGGTGGTGGAAACTATCTTTAGTGAATAAATAAAACTACTACAAGTCTCTTAGAAAACTATAGTATTTGAGAGCTAGAAAAAATAATGTGATATTTTTATAAATATTAGATATTTAAATTTAAAAATTTACTCATAGTAAATGGTGGAAACTTGTGTTAATAGCTCAAAAAACTATGGTGGTTTTCAATTTTTACAATAAATGACGGTTCTCATTAGACATGTCCCATATATATATATTGAGGAAGAATATAATAAAGGGATTGCATTGTATCAACTTAGATGTAGAGTTGTTAGTGATGATGTTAGGTTATTTATTTGGTAGCTACAAAATGATACAATTTGGCATGTTGTTAATTTCTATGAAACTGTTCATTTAATTTTTTACACTTGTAAGATGTTTTTAGAAGTTGGTTTACTATGCAACCATTGTTTACATATTCATCAGATCTATTATGTCGACAAAATCTCAACGTGATACATATTAGATGGGTAGAATAAGGAGTTGTTGATAAGTAGAGGGAGTTTATAAGTGGCGATTCATCACGAAGTAGACAGTGTTCCTCTTCATTTTGATGAGGAAGATTATCTTCAAATCTTCTACAAGAATCCAGGATCTTTTTAAAGGATCCCAAGTTGCAAACTCTCATCCAAATTCGAATTTACCTCTTGAAATGTTTGGTTGTCTCGAACGTTGATAGGCTTGATTAGATCTATATCAAGATCTAACTCTTCTAATGAGAACCTTTGATTTCTCAATTAGAAAAACTCTTTCTCCTTCTAGATACACTCAATTGAAGAAGGAGAAGAGAATAAGAAAGTAACACCACTCATATACTCCTCTCTCTAAGTCACGAAGAACTTGATATCTTAAAAGTTGGAATGTGTCGACATTCCTTGAGTACAAAGTATATGTATATATACATGGAACCATGCATGCATTTTCATTAAGAAGCCCATTAGCAGCCTCATTAATGAAATAACTCTTTTAAGTCATGGGTCATGACACATATTAAGTATTACAATGACAAATTATAAGTATTACAAAGTATGCAACAAAAATAACCAAGCTACACAACTTAATAATGCAATACATAGATATAATCATATGTGATTAAACTTAGTAGTCTTGTAGCCTTGTTCTTACTTGCAATTTTTAACCTTGTAATCCATTGTCATTGACTTGTACCTCAAAGGACTTCAACCATCATGAACTTCATGATTTTCTTGCCAACACGTACAATACCTACATGAATAACTTGACAAAACATTAGAAGCATAGGAAATTTCAAGCACAATTGGTTCTATCTCCAAGTATGCTAATTATTCTTTATCTCCCTCATTAGAAGAAGAAGTTTTAGAGTTTTCAAGAGATGTTCTCGCATCACATTTGTTTGGAGAAAAATATTATGAGGCCATTCAATTAGTTGGTTTAAATATTGCTTAAAAAAATTACGAGGATACTTACAAATGTGTATAAGAGGAATTGTATAAAAAAATCCATGTTTTTTAATTATGAGGGTATAATAGATTATTATGGCATAGCTAGTAATCGAGAATTTGATCATACTATGTTGACTAAGGTAATTGTATAAATAAATAAAAGGAAAAAGAGCATAATTGAAAGGAAGTCTAATGCACTGAAGGGCTAGGAGAAACATTGTATGTATGTTGCCAAGTTCACAAAAGAAGAAGTTCAACTACATGTATAAGTGTTTTCAAAGATTAATTTTTAATATTTACTATTAACATAAGTTTTAGCCTGATGTTGTACATTGTAGTTGTAGTAAAACATTAAGGGAGTGATGTTGAAACAAAACTTAAAAGAGTGTTGAATACAATTTTTTTAAGGAAAATTTTGATTGTCTGAATATGTTTATTTAGGAACAAGTGAGCCAAGTATTTGATGGTGGGATTCTTTCCCATCCAAGTGATGGTGGTCAATCCTTTTTTGTTATTATTTTGCTGATTAGAAAGGTAATATCTATAGTTAAATATATTGAACTATATGTCTTCAAATATATATATATATATATATATATATATATATATGTATATGTATATGTATATGTATATATATGTATGTATGTATGTCTGTGTAACACCCTAAAATTTATTACAAGAAAATTTAATTTAGTGATATCATAATACCAAAATAGTTGGGTGGTATTACCGTAATTAACATAATTCTAGCTTATTATACCATCATTACATCAATTACAAGGAAAATTGATTAGAAGGTAAAACGTGATAAATATAAAATGAGAGAAGCTTCATTAATATAAATACAAGTTGGGGATTGTCTCCAAGCACAATACCTAAAAGTACAAAATAGGATACCATAAAGATAAGAATCTAAAATGGTATCTAGGTAAAACTAACATCCGGATAATATGACTTTACGCCTAAAACCCCTATATATAATATAACTCCTCCACACATAGGGCATAATAAGTAATGAAATCATCCACTCGATCTTCATTAACCTACACATAGACATCTAGGTTATCTGCTCATAGGAATGAGTATCAGCCATAAAAAGAATGATCAGTACGCTACATATTGAGTGAGGTAAAAATATATTCGATTAAGGGGTATAAAAAATTACATAAGTTCACATCAAGGAATAGGAATACATGTGTATTAACACAAAACTATGCCAGGTGAGATCTCATTATAAGATATGAAATAATCCATTTTAGTTATGTTGAGTTCAGGGACCTCACTATTCTTAATCTGGTGGAACGAACTAAAGTACCTCTTAGGGACAACACACCTGAGCCACTATTATTATTTGGTATAACCAGCCCAACACATACGAATGCAATACACTCCTGACTACTATTTTTAAATCAGTGGAATGATATGAAGCACCTCTCAGGGAAGAACCTGCATGAGCCACTATTATTATTTGGTGGAATGAACACAACTCCTTGGTCCTGACTCACGTAATCTTTCTTTTTAATTAATTAATTGTTTATCCATTATCTACTTAAATTATATTCTAATTTATGTTGAGTTTAGAGCCCTAGTATTTTTAATCTGGTGAAACAAACCGATGCACCTCTTAAAGGAAACACACACCTAAGCCACTATTATTATTTGGTGGAATGGATCCAAAAACACCTTCGCATGATTCATGTGATCCTTCTCTTTAAATGATCACCATCTTGTTCATGATTGGTTTGATATGTAATGTAACACCCCAAATTTTACTACCAAAAAATTTTGATTTACAGTGAAAGCATATAAGCAAAATGTTGGGTGTTAACACCATAATTGTTGTAAGTCTAGTTTACCCACCATCTTCATATCAATCACAAGGCTAAAACCCTTCATAATAAAAAATGTAATTAGAAATGAAAGAAAGTTTAATAAATACAAATAATAGTTTGGAGATTAACTTCGGGTTACAAATAATAGAATACAAACTATAGGATACCGTAGATCAAAGAGTCCAAAAAGGTATCTGTGTAAAAACATCATTTGGATAACATGAATCTTCACCCAAACACCCAATATAAATAAGAGATAACTCATCCCCATATAGTGTATCAAAAGCAACAAAGTCATCAAACTGGTTCTAAAAGATCTAAACAAAAGCAAACGAGCCTTCTACTCATGGGAATGAGCAACACCCATAAAAAGGATGGTCAGTATACTACATATTGAGTAAGGTAATAATACTATTCAATCAGGGATTTAGATAAAAAATTTCATAACATATAACAAGTACAAAATTAGATCACAAAAAGTCTCATAAGGTAAATACAGATCCATGCCTATTTATTAGATATAACCATTTTCATTCTTTTATTTACATTTAGTTAAGGGACCCCACTATTCTTAAATTGGTGTAACAGTCTTAAGCACTTTCTCAGGAACAACACCTGAGACATTATTAACCTCTAGTAGAACATATATGAAAACATCAACTTTTTTTAGGGTAAAATGTTCCTGAGCCACTATTATTATCATGTGGAACAAATATAAAACTATCACCTTAGTCTTGACTCATGTACTCTTACACATTAAATAATTAGTGTTTTATCCGTTAGGTTACTAGATTCATATTCTTAATCATGATGAGCATGGGACTTAGTATTCTTAATTTGGTGGAATGGACTGAGGCATCTTATTAGGAAAAAACACAACTGAGCCACTAGTATCATCAGATGGAACAGATATGAAAGCATCACCTTCTTAAGGAAACATTCTCCTAAGCTACTATTATCATCTAGTGTAATGTATATGAAAAAATCACCTTATACCGACTCACATGATCTTTCCTTTTTAATGATTAATGTCTTATTGATGATTGATTTACAAGTGTAGAACATGTTAGGCAAATATGCACATCACTTAGGTCATAAGGCTTGATGTAGGAGTTTCTCAAGCTTGATCTCAATATTACTCTTCAAAGGATGAAGAATAATAATTAGCATACTTGGAGACAGAATCCATTATTTTTGAAACTTCTAATGCTTATAATGCTTTGTTAAGTAACTCTCGTATGTGTTATATAAGTTTGAAATAAGTTAATGCTATTGAAGATCTTTGATGTAGATAATGAAATTACAAGGATTACAAAGTTTCATGGAATACAACGATACAAGACAAAAAGTTTGATTACATATGTTAATTCAATGTATTACATATTTATAGTTGGTGTATTTTTGTTATCTTGTTGTATACTTTGTAATACTTGTAAAATATCATTGTAATTAATATGTATATACTTGTGTCGTGCAAAAGGTTTACTTTTGTTAATAAGGCTAAGATATATGGGATTTTTAATGAAATTTCTACATGTGTACATATATAAGTATATATATACCCTTGTACTTTGATTATCATAGAATGAGAATTAATGAAGCATATTTTTTGAAATAGAAAACCAAAACAAAGAGAGTGTCTGATCTTTTTCTTCCATTATTCTTTAAGTGAGGGTCTTGTAGAGTTGTAGACTGTTCTTTATAGAAATAGAAGATTTCTCTATGGAAGGTTATTAATCTTAGAGTAGATCATTACCATAATCCCACCGAAATACTAAGTTATACATCACCACAAATCAAAGTCAAAGTAATCTTATGAAGACCTTTGTAAATTGTGGACCAAGAAAAAGGTTTCTGGATGATATAAGATTGTTTGTTATTGATCTTCCACATCAAATTTGGTATCCAAGTAGGCTGCTTGGCGTCGACAACACAAGTGCAAGTTCAACACAAGATTTCAACTACAACAACATCACCATTGAATTTGTAGTAAGATTCTTGATTCTTCTTGATTAAACTCTTTGAATCTTGATGAATTCCTTTTGAATATATATAGAACCTACATGATTCTACGTGATCTTTTCTTGTAATAGTGTAGTCTTGCATGAATATTGAAATCATATTGAAGGAAATTGCATAAGGGATTCGACATCAAGATAGGAAACTTTAGTGTTGAATGTGTGCAGAATTTTTATGAGTGTAGTGTGAGTCCTTTTTTTAAAGCATTTATAACCATTAGTTTTTTTTTTGCATGAAAGTGTGCATTTAATGTGTATTGGATGTTGGTTGATCACATGTGGTGATCATAACTTAGCATTAGATTTGACTAGTGTAGTTTTTGTGAAAACCTTACTTGGTTGAGGTTGATTTAACGTAGTGGAGTGTGTGATTTTTGTTTGTTTTGGTCTTGTTTTTTGAGTTGATGTGTTCGAATATAGTGTCTTATTAATAATTATAATTTGTGAAGATTGGAATTTTCTCTTTACCTACATGAAATTATACTTCCATAAAGTTTTTAAGGGTTTTTTGAATTGCATTTTTCAAAACTTGTTAAGTTCTATATCAAGAACACAACAAGATAAGTGTTAAAGTGTAATCATTTTGTTGTGTGAATAATATATTTTGCTTGCTTATTATGTTTTTGATTCATTGGACTCAAACTCTTGTGCAAGAATCGAATAAGATTTATAGGGTGGTATTGATCTTTTTTAGTTTTAATCAACTAAAAACCCTAAGTGGAACTTGAGTGTGTTTTAGGGTTGTAGTAATCATGGAAGGGGAACCAAATTTTTCTAACCATGTTTGAAACTATTCAAAAGCTCTCAAACAATTTATATGCCACTAATGCTCAACTTAGACAAATTATTGCAGTATAAACACAATTATGAAAGTTAGAATCTAGGTTTATCGAACAAGAATCGATTCAAGACATCTAATAACAAAAGGAGTTCTATGGAGACAAAATGGGAAGTGCCATAAAAATAACTAATCTAGCTGGGGAAGGTATCTAAACTCATGCGTTGACGATGATAAAGATTCTATATGGAGTGGAAGTAACCAAAAGTTCTATAACCATTAACTAAAGTATCATAAAAGGAAGATAAAGGCATTAAATTTGATCTTTCTTATTTTGATGGTAAGCTTGATGTAAACTTATTTCTTGAGTGGTTACATGAGGTGGAGGCTGTATTTTAATTCAAATATTATCATGATGAGCAAACATGTAAACTATCTACCCTTAAGTTTAAGAAGTTTGCTAGGATATGGTATGATAATTTGAAGAGAATAGGGAACGAGAAGGTAAATAGAAAATCAAATATTGGGATAAACTTAAATGCATCTAAGAAATAAATTTATACCTGAAGAGGATGAGCAAGATAATTATATTAGATTGACTATTTTTAGACAATGACTTCTAAGTATTGAAGAATATGTTAGGGAGTTTTAAAGATTATCACTTATATGTGATATCCATGAAAGGGAGGAACAAACATGTGCTAAATTTCTAGGCTGCCTTAATATGATGATTTAAGACAAAGTTGAGACCTGTCTATATGATTCTATTAATGGCATGATTAAGCGATCTTTGATATTTAAAAAATAAATTAAGTTCATTAATCATCATGCCAAGCAAAGAACTTCATCTACAAAGTACTACTTGATAAAAATCAAGGAACTACTTGACAGGATAATGGCAAGAATAAAGTTAATGAAGTCACTATAAGCCAATGTTTCAAATGCTGAGGATTTAGATACTTTTCTAATAAATGTCCCAATCAAAGAGTATTGTCCATGCAAGAAATTGAAGCTATGGAGACTTGTGAAGAAGATAGTGAATTTGAACCTATTGAGGAAATTTTTAGTGAGTCAAAGAAGGAAGAAAATGCTTGTTATGTCTTGAAAAGATTACTTCAAGTCCAAGCTAGTAAGAAACCTAATTGATGAGAACATATATTCAAGACTAAAGGGAGAGTGGGAGATACAGTTTGTTGAGTTATCATTAATAGTGGATCTTGTAAGAATGTAGCCAATGAGAGGATGGTGAAGGATTTGAGATTGAAGACTACACCACATCCAAAACCTTATTCTTTTCAATAATTAAACAAGGACAAGGGATTCAAGGGAACTAAACAAACCTTAATCTCTTTTTTAATTGGTAATTATCATGATGATGTGCTATGCGGTGTTTTACTTGTGGATGCATGTGAAATCTTATTAGGTAGACTATGACAGTATGATAGAAATACTATTCATAATTGTATTACTAATGAATATATATTTGATAAGGATAAGAAAAAGTATAAACTTAAACCTTCTAAATGTGATAATGAGAGCATAGTAAAGAATTAAAAAAGTTTATTCTAACATGAAAAGGCTATGGTCAAATGTATTAAATAAGAAGAAAGTTGTTATGCTATGATTATGAAAGACTCCCTACAAGGGGAGAAAAATAATGATAAACCTCAATTAGACAAACTTATTAATGAGTATTGTAATGTTCTTTTAATGACTTACCACTTGGATTGTCACCTAACAGAGGAATATAACATTCTATAGATTTAATACCTAGTGTGTCTTTACCTAACAAACCTGCATATTGATGTACTCTGGGGGAGGCTAAGGAATTAGAGAAACAAATATAAGAGCTCATCGGAAAAATTGCATGTGAGGAAAAGCATGAGTCCACTCTATGTGCCTGCATTACTTGTTCCTAAAAAAGATGGTATATGGCGCATATGTATTGACTCAAGAACTGTAAACAATATATGTATCAAATATAGATTTCCTATGCCAAGATTATGGCATGTTAGATTAGTTATGTGAAGCCCAAGTAATTGAACTAACGAGTGGATATCATCAAAATAGAATAAGAGAAGGGGATGAATGAAAAACTACATTCAAAATAAAATTTGGTCTTTATGAATGGATTGTGATTCCTTTTGGTTTATATAATGCACCTAATTCATTTACGAGGCTACTGGGATGGTATGGAGTTTTGGTGAAAATAGGTTTTTTTTTTCTAATGCTATGTATATAATGGCTGAAGTAAGTGGAGGGTAGAACAATAGGTTTTTTTTTCCAATGGTATGGGGTGAGCTGCGGTGTTGAGGGCCATTGCTAGGGTGTGAGATGCAATGTTTAGGGGCTACTGGGATGGTATGGAGTTTTGGTGACAATGAGGTAAAGAGAAAGGAAAAGGAGGAAGGAAGGAAGAAGGTTTCAATCTGGGTGCTATGTTTTGACAGAAAATAGAGGGAGGAAGGAAGGTGGTTGGCATTTAATGATCAAGTCTATGAGTGTATATATATATATCTATGTATGTATAGACATGCACACTTGTATGCACACAGAGAGGGGAGAAGATAGGTGAGGTGATTGGGGTAATATTTTCAAAGCAAATATACTAACATAAGATATGGGTGATGATGAGAGTAGGGTGTATGTTATGAAGGCATGGAAGGGACATTTAGGGAGAATGTTTCACATAGGAAGAAGGGAGAAAAGAAAGAAAAGAAAAAGGGAGGGGAAATATGAAAAAGAAAAAGGAGGGAGGAAGATAAGGTGAGATTAAAATTAGTATTAGAATAAAATAATTTAGATAAGGGTATTAGGATAATCTAATTATCGACGATTCAGGATTATGTTTAGTTTACATATATCAATGACTAGGAATAGAGATTTATTGATTATGATTAAGGAATCAGGTTATGATAGAAATATTAATTTATTGATATTAGAATCAAGTTAGGATATTAATCACTAGGGATTCGGTTTGGCAAAAATTTGGGGTATTATAATATGTATGTTCAAATCCCCCCTTTTTGTGCAATTCTGTTTACAGCGTAGTAGATTGTTCTCAAGCTGGAAGAATATCAAACATTTTTGTGCCATATCCAATGCCAAATATATGTATTGGTTGAATTTAGTAAGACAAACTTTTCATGGTTCTCAAGTTCTCCAAGATTTAGGTAAATGATATCATAATAAAATATCAGCAGCAAGAAAAGTGGTTTAATTTGCGAACGAACTTGGAATGTTGAAGAGGATGATAAAACATCAATTATAGCCTCATGAATTTTTTTTGGGAATAATTTTATTCAAGATCTAAATAATGTATATTTGTTGAATATTATATCAATTCAAATTCTTCTTGAGTATTATATTGTATTTATTTATTATTAAACCTCTAGAATAAGCATAATCATACTAATATTGAGTTCTAATAGAATGGTAAAACATGAGCTTAGTATTGGTAAAACATGACGATGTTATTGGTAAAACATATTTTGAGATAAATTTTTGGATCAATGGTGATGAAACATGAAGTTATAAATGATGGAATATGAAGATACTAATGGTGAAATACGGTTGTGGGCAAAAACTATGGTCTATAAATGTTCAGACACCGTGATAACTTCAATACTTCACGTCCCTTGGATGCAGATAAACCTTCAAACCATGCTTCATAAACAACGTCAAAGCCATCTTATGTTCAATCCGATGATCGGGAACCAATGACAAACTATACCTCAACAACACAGCTGAAGTCACACACTTCATCTGCAAATAAGCCAAATCCTTCCCCAAACACAACCTTGGTCCTGCATTAAATGCGACGAACTTAAACGCTTCATTAGGTGGTTCAAACCGGTACTCACCTTCACCCTCACCTTCTTTTATCCGGACTAACCACCTCTCTGGTTTAAACTCCATGCAGTCTCCCCCCCCATATCTCCTTCATCCTTCCCATTGCATAAATCGAATAGATCACAGTCGATCCTGCATTCACCTTCGTTCCATCAGGCAAAACATCATCCCTCAACACATACTTGAAATCCTCCGGCACCGACGGATACAGCCTTAGCGACTCCGATAAGGCTGCCTTTAAATACACCAATTTATCAGCCTCGTCAAACTCCAGGGGCTCCTGCACCCATTTTATCATATCAACACCTTCAGAGATGCCACGTGTCTTCCTAAGAACTCGCTTGATTTCATTCACGATCATGTCTTCAACCGCTGGATGGTTCATGATGAGCCAAAAGAACCAGCTCATGGCTACCGAAGATGTGTCTCGTCCGGCCAACATGAAGTTCATCGCTATACATTTTAAGTCCAAGTTACTTGCATAATTTCCCTCTATGCCTCGTAATTTTATGAATCGGGACAATAAGTCATCAGAGGGAGATCGTTCGCACTCGTCAAGTACGTCGGACATGTAATTATCAAGAATTTTGAGGCTTTTTTCCAGCTCTTTTTCGTCACCAATATTGAACCTCTTCTTAAACCTAAACACTACGGGAGTATAGATAAGCCGTTGGAGTGTTATCTCTGTCGCGGTCTGGAAAGCTTTAGCAAACGGAGCTTCAGGTAAACCCGGAGAAAGTGTTTCCGGATCCTTCCCAAATGTTAACCCACAAATATTATCGAATGTTAACCGTAACAACAAATCCTGCATATCAACAACAGAAACGCTCGAAGCCGCTTCTTCTAAAATGGGCCAAAGCCGGTTTTTAATACTCCGTTTCACCCACCGATCCAAGGCCTGCCTTAAAGTCCTAGTACAAAACTCAGGAGCTGCAGCTTTTCGCTGTTTTCTCCACCCATCTCCATCACTATTGAATATGCCTTCACCTAACAGATCATAAAAGGATTCTTGCCATACCGGTCCCTTTGGGTAATTATCGAACCGGGTTTTGAGTATGTGTTCGATGTTTTTAGGGTGGCAAGTGATGGTGTAAAGGCCGTAAGTAGAGGCGAAATATGGGAGAGAGAATGAGCAAGTTTGGTATGTCAGTTTTGGACCGGTTCTTGTCAAAATTTCGACATACCATTCGTGGAGTCTGTTTCGGTTGTGGTATATACCTGGCATGGCGCCCATGATTGGCCAAAGCGTAACTGGGCCTCGGAATTCATGGCGGAGGTAGAGGAAGTATAGGAGGTAGAGGGTGAGGAGCGTGGTGGCTATGAGGGTGATGGTAATGCTGTCGGTGGGCAGTGGAAGGGGAAGTACGGAGCATTGCTCCATTGTGGCGAATATCATATGCGGTTTCAGTTTAGGCTTCTATTGCCGGTGCATAATAAAAGTTTATTGTGAAGCGAGTACCAATTATAAAGGCAGGGACCGGTACTGCATGGCTGCATTCAGTAGAGTGGCCCAGATGTCAAACTTGGTTGCTGCAGAGAAATTGATTATTTATGCAATAATAGTCACACAAAATTTGCTTGATGACGTAAATATAATCTTTACATATTATTATTTTCTTATGCACTTGTAAAATATTTAAATTTTCTTCCCAAAAAAATTCTTAGGTTTAATATACTTATTATTTCTATTAATTGTAGTACTTTTTTTGAATTAACTTTTTATATTCTACGCCATCTCTTATCTTTAACCTCGTTATATTATTAGTGTAATAAGGACGAAATATTATGTAAAGGTAAGGTGGAACATATACACAAATGCATGACAAAGAGGATAATACATTTTCTCATCTCTTCCTCTTTATCTTTTTCTCTCTATTTAAATGCCCTCTAGCACATAACATGTTATTGGGCAGGAAAGGTTCTAAAATTAAGATTACCAACTTAATACATGTATTTGCATAACACATGATGCAACTCAATTTGTCCAAAAGGCAAAGCAATCATATGGCATATATAACACCATCATTTTCTTACAACCTAAAGTTTTCATTTTGTTGAAAGACTTGCATAAGTGAAATATTTGCATGCCACTATTGCATCTAGCTTAAGATAGATGTTATGTCAACCTTCTGATGCTAGATCTAAAACCTAACTCACACATACATACACATAGAGAGAGAATGCTCAAATAACATAAAAGGAAAAGAATAGTTTAAAGTTATACAAACAAAAAATGACTAAGGGAAAATATCAACTAGTGTGAATCTTCCTAGGAAAATAGGAGTATCGATGGTTAGAATGAAGGTTAGGATCGGTGGGTTAAAGATTAAGGAGAAGGATGATAATCTTCAATCAAGATTCAACCAAGAATTAAAGAAAGCTATAAATCTTCAAGCAAGATTCAACAAAAATATAACAAGAAGATATATTTGAATGTTCCTACAAGAACACATTCAAAAGGCTATAGGTAAGATTACTCCAAGTAGTTTTAGGAAGAAAATTTTTACTCAAAAGAGAGAAAGATAACCAAGTAGTATACTAGTTATTAGATTCAAATATTCAACTATTCTTCTTCTCATGTTACAAAGGTGCTGGGTCATGCCTTATATACTACAAAGAAACCCATTATAGCAACGATACTTTTTGTTGCTAAAGATAGAAAGTCATTGCAAAAAATATATATCGCAATGATAATTTTTGTTTTAAGGTCGTTGCGTGTTATGTCCTTGTAAGAAAAAAATAAAACAAAAATATTGGCATTGCAAATAAGTAATTAAATACAACAAAAATTTTCATTACCAAATAAAGGTCATTGCAATATATCACTTCACATAATTGCATGTGTTTATACATTACAATGACTTTTATCATTGTGAAATATTGATTCTACTTCAGAAACAATTTATGTTTTTACAAAAACCTATAATTAGCAATGACTTTTGTCATTGAACAAATTAGTTGTGCTTTGGCAATCAATTATGTTATTGCAAAAACCTATAATTTGCAACGACTTATATCCTTGCAAAATATTAATCCACTTCGTCAATCCATTTTTGGCAAAAATTAAAGTTGTTGCTAAAGCTTGTTATTTTGCAACAATAAAAGTTGTTGAAAAAAACTAATAGCATATTACAACAACAATATTTTTTGTTGTAAAAATACATTAATTGTAACATTTTATGTTGTTACTAAAAATCGAATATACTTTAGCTACAAACCTTATATAATACGTTGAGTTGATACGACCATATAGAGGCGGCCTTATAGCATCTGAGATCCACAAATTTTTAAGACCTCAAGTCAAAATAACCATGTGGGGCCACTTGGTAGCCACCTAGGACCACAAGAGCTACCCCGAATTGCATTTTAATTAATCAGCTAATCCTATAGATCAACATGACTCTTTTTGGAATTTTTTTTTCTACGCATGCTCTTTTCAAGAATTTTTTAAAATTCTTTTAAAAAGCTTCCAGGAGGGTCACTCATCCTAAAAATATCATGTTGATTTACCGTGCTGATATAAAGAACTATATGAACCCTTAAAACACTCCACTCAATTTGGGGGTAATACACTTTATCATTGCAAAAAATATATAGTTAGAATGATAAAGTCTTTGCAAAAATTTTAACTTAAAACTTCAACAGCTATCTTTGTCGTTACAAAAATACACAATTATAATATCATAACAACCTATTTAAACACCATTGCAATAAATGATCTGTGAAACCTATAACCGATGTCCATAAATTATGCCATATACACATGGTCCGTTTAAATCAATACATAAAAAATATATAAAATGGATTCTTAATATATATATCAAGATAAAAATTATCAAATTTAACGAAAATTTTGATTGTGCTTGGTAAATAGGACTTTGATTGTGCTGATGGACACCGAGATAAATTGACGTGTTCAATTGATATAGTTAGATAATGCTAACACAATGGTGGAAATATTAGGAATCAGAGAAGGCAGTAAAAACAAGGAGGAAGGAGCCATGGATGGAGAGGAAATATGAAGATGCTAGATGATGAATAAGGTCATGCAAAAAATGATTTAGAAGATAGGATGAAATAGATGAAAAAGAATTGGGGTTGGGGGATGAATAAGATCATGCAAAAAATTATTTAGAAGATAGGATGAAATAGATGAAAGAGAAATGGGGTTGGGGAAGCCATGTTAATTTTGTTTATAATTTTTTTATTACTTTTTTCTTTGTCATTTTTCATATGTTTTGCAACAAGAGGATGTTGTTGTGGAAAGTGATAGGTGTACTAAAACCAATATAGTCACTGCAATAAATTGATAAAATATTTGACAATAAAAAATATCATTGCTAATAGTTATATGTATAACTTACATTAAAATTATCATTGTGAAAATATTTTTCTTAATTTTCATCTCCTTATGCAAATTAGATATGACGAAGGAAAAAATTAATATTTATAACCACAATGTTTAACAACAACACTTGATCATTGTTGTCATAAGTCATTTTTTGGAACAATAAAGTACAAACATTGCAATAAAATTGTTGATAAATTCTTTTTTTTTTTTGCAACAACATGTTATTGTGTTAAAATAATCTAAATATTTGTAACAAGTATAGTTGTAACAATAAATTCAATCAACATTTTTCAACAAAAAAGTGATTAAAAAAATGTTTTGTATGTTGCAACATATAAATGTCATTGCAATTAAACCATCACATATATTGCAATGACAAATGTCGTTACAAAAAAAATCCTAATAATCACCACATAAATGAATTATTTTCACAATAAATTTTTACAAAATCATAAAATTATCATTTCCAAAAGAAAAGTTTTACAAAAATAAAGTGTTGTCATTGAAAAAGTGTTTTAGCTGTAAAAGATTTTTCTTATATTGATAAATAGTGACAAGTTTGCTAAGTAGCACATTAAGATAGCCGCATCAATGCACATATGGCTAACTAGCGCACTAACCTCTAACAGTAATATATTACTAACCTATATAATACATGAATCAAATGAAAAATTATCACAAAAATGTAAGTAATTATTACATGGAAACAACTAACAAAAATCCTAATTTACATAAGAATGATAACTTGGTCTTTTTCGCCTTGAAAGTTTGACTTCCATGCATAATAGTTTTTTTGACTTGTAAAGACATGTAACATAAGAAGAAAGCTTACATGTGTTGACATCTTGAATCCTCTGCTTGCAAAAATGTTACATACCTACAAGAATAACTTGAAATATACTTATTATAGTTAGTTAAAGTTATATTATCATCAAAGACATATATTGTAATAGGCTCTATTATTAATGATGCCAAATCCTCATTATCATGAGAATTTATACATGCTCTTGCATCATTCTCCCCAACTTGAGAAGAATTTGTCCTCAAATTGACATAATTGTAATAAGGAGACAAATCACTAATTTAAAATGTTCTTGGAATACCACCATATGATTCATGAAGTTAAAGTTCATAAGCACTTTCTCTAATTTTTTTTAAGGATTTTAAATGGCCAATCTTCTCTTGGCATTAGTTCATGATTTATTATATTAGGAAATCTTTTTCTTATGCAAAATACCCGTGGAGCGCGGTATTTGTTAGCTTGATTTTGATACCTTTTGTTGGCTTGTCTAATGTTTTCCTTGATTTTTTTTATTAAGCTTTTGAATGAATTCAACTCATTCAACTCATTTCTTGGATTCATGTTTTTTAAACTCACCTTTTGTCAAGGGTACCATGTCAAGTGGCATGAGCGGATCGACCCCACACACTATCTTGAATGGAATTGAGCGAGTAGTACATGAAGGACTTCGATTATAAGCAAACTCTGTATGAGAAAACTTAATATCCCAATCTTTAGTACTTTTACTTACCGATCCTCTTAACAAAGTGCCAAAAGTACAATTTATAACTTCTATTGGTCCATTAGTTTATTGATGATGTAAAGTACTAAATAACAATTTAGTTCCTATCTTGTGCTATAATGTCTTCCTTAAGTAACTAAGAAACTTTATATCTCTATCCAAAATAATACTTTTAGGTATGTCATGTATTTTCACAATTTTGTTGAAATACAAATAAATATCATTTATAGCATCATCAGTTTTATGGCATGAAATAAAATAAGCCATTTTAGAAAATCTATCTACCATAACCATAGTAGAATATTTAACTCGTTTTGTTCTAGAAATCCTAAGATAAATTCCATTCTAACTCCTTTTCATGGTCGACTAGGAATAGGTAATAGTGTATATAAACCTTTGTGCAAAAAACTTCTACTCATTTTACAAGTAATATATCGATTTACTATAAGTTGTAAACCTTTAATTATGCGTGGCAAAAAGAAATTCCCTTGTAATATTTCTAATATCTTTTGAGTACCATAATGTTCTACTATAGCTCCTTCATGAACCTCTTTAACAATTACATCTCTTATACTTGATCTGGACTCAAAGTTTATTAAGTTTAAATAAAAATCCATCTTGTAATGAATAATTTCCATGAAATCCATTTTCTTTACATGCTTTATATTCATCATTAAAGTTTTCATCTATAGGATACAATTCTTTTAATATTTCAAAACCTAGCAAATTAGCTTCTAATAAAACAAGTAATGCAGACCTTCTATAATACCCCATCACAAAATCCATCAAATTATATTTAGAATTATGTTAACATAAAATAAATGAGTTTTAGTTTTGAAATGGGCTTAAAATTATAATAAAAATGAGAATTTCAATTGTATCATTTGACTGGTTTGCATAACCAATCAATTGGTGAGGTAGGGAAATTTATATTCTTGTTCTCTACATATCAGTCGATTGGTTTGGGCAAACCAATGGACTAGTTTACCTATGATTTTAGATCAATTTCTAATTTTGATATGAATTTCTCTCCAATAATTATGAAAAATTCTTATTTGAATTCAATTATGCGAATAAGTACTTTTTTAGTGTTCTAGTTTTATTTTCATATTAATTGAACCATTACACAGTTTTAGATGGTGAAAGTTTACCAAAAAGCCACGTTTGGAGGCAAGCCTCTATTCTCCTTTTTTCCTTCACCTCTCTTTCTTTCTTCTAGTAGATGGGGCAGTTTTGATTGACTTTGGGGACTCTCCCCTAACTTGCCAACTGACTTGCACACCCATCTTTGATTGCACTCAACCCCTCACCTCCCTATCAAGTCATCCTTCACTTCTTATCTTACCTACACTCAACCTCACCTGTCTCATCCCTCCTTTTTCATAGGGATGTCCACCAGCTACACTTGTGCCTCTCATTTTTTTCAATCTATTTTCATTCCACACTTATTTTCTTACTCTTTTCTTCCTTCTTCATGTGAAAATATCACTACTTGTTGAACATCTTTCCATTTTTTATCTCTTCTTCCTTCTGTTGAGAAAAAAATATAGAGATCCTCTTTGGTTTTTTACTTTGAATTATGCAAGCATTGTATTCCTTTCTCTTCTCCCAATCATGGTTTTAGTTCTCTCTAGATTTCCTTAAGCAAGGAAGAATTAAGGTTGAGAAAAGTTGGAGAATTCAACTTCTCTTTTGACACCCTATTTTGAATCTAAAGGCGGTGTTACGTGTTTCTCTCCTTGAAATGCGCCAAAACTCTAATTTTAATAATTTTAGTTAAACAATGATTTATTAGAAAAGTTAATTAAATTAATTATTTTTATTAAATTAAAAGGGAATTAATTAGGGCAAATCAATAAGAAATTTATAAATATTTTAATTAGGAAAAATTAGGGTATTTTGTTAATTAAAATGAAATTTAGGAAAAATCTTTCAAAAATCCTAAATTAGTCTAAAAAGGAAACTAAATATTATTTTATTTATATATTATTATTTTAAATATCCCAAATATCTAAGTTATTTTAATTATCCCAACCCACCTATTTTTCTTTTTCTTTCTTTCTTTTCTTCTCTTTTTCTTCCTTTTTCCTTCTTCTTCTTTTCTTTTCTTTTTCTTCCTCCTTTTCCCCGACCTGGGCCAGCCCAGCGGCCCATTCCCCTTTCCCTTCCTTCTTCTTTGGCGACCCAATTTCCCTACCCTTTTCTCCTTTAGTGCGGCCCAGCTCAAAATGCCGCGTTTTGGCATCCGTTTTTATCCTTCGTCACCGGTCCAGTTCTTCCTCTTCTTTTTATTTTCTTTCTTTTCCCCAGCCGCTTGGTCCACGCCCTTTTCCTTCCTTCTTCCTTTTTCCTTCTCCCGTCGACTTACAACTCATCCCTAACGCCTCCGAGAATCATCCATCGCGACCATGCCTTTGATTCGGCCAATCTCTCCTCTCACTCCCCTGGTGACTCACCTGTTGTTCAACCCAACCCACTTTCCTCTCTTCTCGCACACATCCCTCTTTTTCTTGTGCAACTACCTCTGCCACGTTTGAATTTCATCGGCCTACCATCCCTGGCAGGTGTGACTAATCTACCTGCCCTATTCTCCCGTCACCCCTCTAACCTTAGCCCTCCTTTAGATCTATAAATACCCCCATAACCAGCCCTGTTTGAGGTTTTGATTCCAACCCAGAAAAATCACCCCATTTGCACCACCGCTTGATCAAACGCCATTCCCATCACCATCAACCAGCTCTGCCGCCCACGCTGTCCACCTAAGAACTCCCTACACCACCCTTTAACTAACTATGGCACCCTTCTCCCTCAATTTTCCCTGCACGAGCCACCCCGGCCATGCAAAGTAGCCTCATCGATCAACCCTTCCTT